>OU696696.1:52336827-53716827 GCA_916050605.2 Platycheirus albimanus
AAATATAAGTGCGGTAAAAGCTTTATCCGTCGCTAAGTGGTGATTAATTGGAGTGATCTAAAAAAAAGTAGATTCAGAATATTAAATTTTCCACTTAGAAACTGGCGGCTACTTAGTTGCTCAGTCCAACAAGAAGTAAGTGGATATAAGAGGAATGGTTTTGGGGTAGTAAGTTTTGATTTTCGGTTAAACCGTTCTTCAACAGATCGGTCGCTAATATACTTAAAGGACCATTCTATTAGCGTCGTCTTGAACGGGTTTCAGTCTGGTATACACAAATAAAATGATGGTCTGCCCAAAGTCTCTTTTCAATCTGCGACTCTTTTCCTAATATTTATCAATTATCTCTTGTCTGAAGCAGGAAATACACGATACAATCATCGTACCCTCAAAATTGATAGCCAATGTTAAATTTTGGATTTTTTCCAACTTCTGGTGTAATGTGAAAATTTGGTCGGTGGTTCAGACAATCCAGGTCTGAAGCCGCATTTCATACATCAGAGTTTTTCAGCTCACGGAATCAACGCTCGCCACCTAGGTGATGTACGATGGTTTTAGGACAGGACTTCGACACCTAGGCGATGTATATAGTTCTAGGACCCCTGATTTGAAATTGAATTTGTTTGAAATTATTCAAAAACTTCCCTGGAAGTTGCTCTAAAACTGCCAGACGAACTTCTAGGGAACATTATGATCAGACTCCAGGCTTTATGCCACATAGGCAGTTTGCCGGTTTGTTAGGTCACATGATGCATCTAAGTCAAACCTTCCTCTCATTGCTGCATACAAGTTTTACCTTGCAAACGTTACCGGTAAGGAACCAATTCTTCAAGGAAAGGAAATACAGCTGCAGATACACACTCCTGTTTCATTTACAACAATTTCCCTGCCGAAGAGGTGCCGCAACCTCAACGCTCCAAAGATCCCGCAACGGAGCGAAAGGAGTGTTGCGATATATATTTATTGCCTTGGCTAAAGCGTTCAAAGACCTTAAGAGAGTCATAGTTCAACCCCCAGAAGAATGAAACAATCAACATGTGATGCTTTTTTATACTTAGGCTGAGGTAGGCTCGTCGAAGTCCAGGGTTGTTCCCAAAGAAAGCGAAAACTCAGGGCTGAAGAGTGTTGAACTCCGAAATAACAATGTTTTTTTTATTTGCCAGAATATTCTTAACATGTTACTTCATATAGGGACTTAACAATAAAACTAAGATAATAATTCGCTGTATAATATAGTATTAAACAATAATATCTTAAATAATTTGGCCTGTAGGGTTTACCCTACGACAAGAAACGATTCCTACTATATTTGGTCTGTAGAGTTGCCTCTACGATAATAAACGGATTTGGTCTGTAGAGATTCCTGAAAGGAAGCGCTCCACGACAATTAACTGATTTGGTCTGTATCTGTAGAGATTCCTGATAGGAAGCGCTCCACGACAATAATCGATCCCTACTAAATTTGGTCTGTGGTGAAGGTTACCAATGCAGCAACCCTGCGACAAGAAGCGGATTAACAATTTGGTCTATAGAGTTTCCTCCACGACAATAAGAGATTCCTACTAATTTGGTCTGTGGAGTTTCCTCCACGACAAGAAACGGATTTGGTCCGTAGAGAATCCTGAAAGGAAGCGCTCCACGACAATAAGATGATTTGGTCTGTAGAGATTCCTGATAGGAAGCACTCCACGACTATAATCGATCCCTACTAAATTTGGCCTGTGGTGAAGCTTACAACTGCAGCTACCCCACGACAAGAAACGGATGGCCTAATGCCTTTACTTCAAAATTTAATAAGGTTTCTGCTGGTATTCCCCGCAGCGTACTTTCGAGATATCTTACTCCCGGTATTCTATTAAAAAGAATCGTATACCAATGGCTGGGAGTTCGAGTCTGATTTTCCATACAAATTCTGCTAATACTTATGAAATATTTCAGTACTAAGGAAGTGTGAATTATAACATTAAAGACTAAAAATACTAGTACTAAAATAATTCCTTCTGTTTGTTGGATGTTTCTGCTGGTTACTATCATAAACGAGTGTGTGTTCCGAGTTGGTTGGTAGTCCATATCAGCGGTACGGGGGCGGAGGGGTGGTCGGTTTTGCTCCCATAGAGGACAATGGTTGAGTTGCGTCACTGGCTGGTCTCTGATATACACAAAATCATCGTGGTGATTGGGACTACGGTCGGTGGAAGTCGGTGGCGGTCGGTGGCGGTCGGTGGCGGTCGGTGATGATGGTCACTGGCTGATGCACTGATCATGGTGATTGGGACTACGGTCGGTGGCGGTCGGTGGCGGTCGGTGGCGGTCGGTGGCGGTCGGTGATGATGGTCACTGGCTGATGCACTGATCATGGTGATTGGGACTACGGTCGGTGGCGGTCGGTGATGGTGAAGGAAACGTGCAACTTCGCACAAGTCGCACTGGGCCCTGTAAAGATGCGTATGGCAACATCATAGTAAATACGCAGGCAATGTTTGCCACTATGGAGAAGACCTCTCAGTGGTAAGTAGTCAGGAGCGTAGACCATTCATCTGCAAAATATGGTCGGATGACCTATATGCTTGGAATCTCAGTAGTATTAGCCCAATACACAAAAAAGGAGACCGCCTACTCTTTGCCAACTGTAAAGGCATTAGCCTTTTTAACATCACATATACTCGTATATTTGCGGGCGTCAAAATGGTACAAGGGATGTTGTCCTTGATTGGTTTATCTGAAGTTTGGAATTTAAACCCAAACCTTGCAGCAATTAATTATCACCTAAGATCTCAATTCACTGTACCACCTTTCTTTTTCCTACCTATATTTATCTATTCTATTATATTCATCATAAGGGAACTCACTCCCCTTGAGTGCGAGAGCATTAAAAAAAAATATATATATAATATCCTGTCCAGACATTTATGTATGTCATTTATAGTAGGTGTCCCGTGGCATAATTATTTCTGTTTCGAAATGCCACGCCGAAGGTTCTGGGTTCGATTACTGACTCTACCTTAGTTCTTTTCCGGGGTACTGCCGAGGAAGTGACAAATCTTCCAAAAGTAAATCATGACATGCAAAGTGCTTCTTTGTTAGCCGTTCGAATTGTGAAGTTTTTCATTTAGAAAAAAAAGAGAGCCAAACAACATCGCATGGATGACTTCTTTTGGCCCACCCTGTATATATGCGATAGAGCGACCATGTAGAAAGAGACTTCTTATAGTGTCAGAGTGGAGACGGCAGGCTAGAGATCGATCCGGCTGGAGAGGCATATTAAGCAAGGCCTTTATGAGCACCATGCTCTAGTCGAGACATCATAAGTTAATAAGTAATTAAGTTTTTCCTTAAACAAATTCGTTGGTTAGAAGGATAGTAAAGAAACATGTATTCTGTTTTTTATTTTTGCCAATATGTTGCTTTTTATTGAGACATAAAGAAAAATTCTATCAAATCCCCGTGTTCCTTAATAGTGGATAAGGAATTTCAAGTTAATATGACCATGAATTTAAGGCTTGATATGAGATTCTTCTGCGTTGTTATCTTTTTCGTGTGTCGTGTTCATCAAAAAGTCTTGACCCAACAATGTATTTGATCAACTATGCATAAATTCTAAGCCCAAAATTAAATTTCATATTCCTCCCCAATCAAAAATTACATCACTCCAATCAAAATCCAAGATCATCCCTATAAAGCCAGACAACTTAACCTTGTTTATCACATTACAACATGGATAACAATCCACCCATTTACATCATTCATCAAAAAAATAACGCACGTTATGCTGAAGAAAAACCTAACCAAACAAAAGTATAATATCAGAATAACGAGCAATCAACAAATTTAAGCGTTTTATTAACGCCACTCAAACTGACACTTGAGTTTCAATCAAAGCAAACAATAAAAATAAAAATAAAATAATAATACAGAAGAATAAAGTATATGTATCTCATAACACAAGCCCAATGAATGTACTATAGTAATCATCACCCACAACAAGCCATAAGTGCACGTATGTGTGTATAAATGTATGCGTAACGGTATCTTCTTTGTATCAACAATTTTTACACTTCATCCAACGCTATCCACCCACACGCCATCGCCACACTCTCCAATTATTGACCACCAAATTCAACAAATAAAACACCCCTTTTTTGTGGTGGTCGTCGTAAATTCTTTGTTGTCGCCCGCCACTGCCGCCGCCGCCGGTATGACACTAACACACAAAATAAATTATATATGTATGATACTCCATGACAAGAAGAAGATGAAGAAAACGAAGAAGATTTTTGTTTTCGCGCCTATTTTGATCCAAAACAACCCCCTAAGCAACAGAGTCCAAGACACAATAGCCCCTTATTATAACCTTCCACACTATAGTATGGGTCAGTGATGAAAATTCACTTTTGTCGATTGTACTGAAAACTGAGAAACAAATAGTACTGAGATAGACAAAATGGTACTGAACTTTTTAAAATTATAAATCAACGCAAACAGTGAAAATAAATATTCTATTAAATCGAGAAAATGTACATAAATATCTAGTTATGTGTAGTATCAGAGAGGGTGCCATTGCTGAAGAACAAAACTGTAACAAAAGTTAAGAAACATCGTTTTATTGTTTAAGAAATTACCGATATCGATGTACATATACTGAAATCATCGATGTTAACGAACGGGCAATTATTTGGCTGTCAGAAATACGTCAAAGTTCTTACTTAAACTTTGTTTGTTGAGCCATCTACCGCCTGGGGTCGCCATAACTAGTTTTTTGAAAAATTTCAACTCGCCTAACGAAAAAATTCTCTGTTTTTAAAAACCGGCCGGAAGTCACCCTGAAGTCGATCTTGATATTTTGCTGGGGCGAGTTGAGGTAACGAATCAGCTGTTGAAGTGACGTTTGCTGTCAAATATTTATTTTTTATTTTTTTCTGTAGCTATATCTACTTTTTCATATGTTTTTTTTGTTGAAAGAAACGAAAAGAGATTCAAGTGAATGCTTTTATTCTAATACAAGTTAATCAAAATCAAACAAATAAAGCAAACTGGAAACTTTAATCAATCAGAATCCCTTATTTGTTTTTTGAGAACCAAAAACCCAGGGGTGGAATCGGCTAAGGTGATTTGTGATATGTGATAGTCACAATCTACAAATTTCGTCTGGCTAAGGTGATTGTCACATGTGACAATCACATTTTTGTTACTTTTTCTTGTGACAGCTATTTAGGTGCCACTTGCATACAAAAATAATAATAAATAAATAATAAACCGCTCACGCTGACTTAAAAAACAAAATAATTTGCTTTTGCAGTCAAAGATCTACACTAATGTTGTTTTCGAATGGGAGAAATTAGCTTCTCCTTATGATCAAAGATAAAAATAAAAACACTATAAGAAAAAACAGAAAGGTACATGTTTTTAATTGTGATATTTTTCTGAAACGCGTATATGTTCTAAGCATACACGTGAAAAGACAACTAAATTAATCTTTTCTTAATAAAGGCATAATTATCAAGTCCCTTAAAAATGCCGGAAACTATATTTTAAAATGCTGTTTGGCTAGAATATAAACAAAATATTTAAAGTTTTGTTTGAAAGCGGGCTGAAACGCCATAATCGAAATATTTATATAAAGTTCAGATTTGCCTATAGCATCTGAGCAAAATTTCAAAAAGTTGAAAAACAAAATAAATTATTTAGTATGTATGAGTTTATATGAAATTGAAGACTATCTACTTTTAAAAGTATCAATTTTCAAAAGAACCAAAAAGTAATTATCAAAAAACAGTAAATTATATATTAAAATTTTTCGAATTGTTCAAATTGAAATACAAAATATATAGAAACTGTGACATTCGTATATATGCGTTTTCAGACCGCATATTTCATAAAAAGCAGAAGAGGTAAGACTCGCAAAACACAACCCCGAAGAGAAACGATTTGTTTTCGGAGTTCTCTCCGATTGTCCAACGGAAAATGACATAATGAAAATAACTAAACGTCATTGGTTTTCTCTGAAAGTGATGCCAAAATGCGACAGTATTCCGGTGATCACTTTGAGCAAACTCACAAAATTATTTTATCACATGTTATTGTAAGAAATGTGATAATCACGAATCAGATTAGCCTATTCCACCCCAGGTTTGTTTGACAACTTATGGAGTTGTCAAGAAAAACCACGGAGACCATGGTTAAAGTTCAAAAGAGTAAGTAAGTAAGTAAGTAAGTAAGTAAGTGAGTAATTGAATTTTATTTCATCATTAGATATTATTATCTACAATTTGTTTGAACAATTCATTAGAGCATTGGCAAAAGCCGTCAGCCATATTGACAGTAAAGATGAATAAATATTTTCATATAACATAAATAGTAAAAGTTCAAAAGACAAAGCTACATTTGATTTCAAAAGTATTTTGCCAGTTACATTGATCAAAAGCTTAATTTTCGAACTAGTAAACACAATTCATAAACTCGATCACAATGAGTAATAAATGCATTCAAAATTACAATAAAAACAAGCGCGAACATAGTTAACCTTTTCAAAAATTAAAAATAGTACAAATCGTACTGAAAATTGAGAAGTGGTACTTGCGTACTCGGGAAAGTCCAATAGTACCGAATTCAGTACAATAGTAAGCCTTTTTGCAACTATGGTATGGGTGTTCTATACGTAACGTATTGAAACGTATCGTAAGAGAGAGAGACAATCTTGAGAGGGTCGTGGTTGGAGATGGGTTGGGATGTGATGGGGTGGTTGTGCGGTCGGTTTTAAGAATAGAAATGCCAACACCAGTTGCGGGTGACTTTTATAGCTATACCGTTGTCTTATAACGGGGCAATGAAAATCGCAGTCTAATCTGACAACAACTAAATCAATCTTATCTCTTTTTGCGACCGTCAAGGAAGGATGAGCTTTCGTCTAACAGTACTTGGTACTGCCTGTGTGAACAACAGGTGAAAGCTTCTAAATTTTATGCTCTCTTCCTGCGCCAGCGCTGATATTCAGCTTCAAAAGAGAGAGAGAGAAAGAGAGCGACACCTCTGATGAGCTCTGACCTTATAGTTATCCTGTTGAATATTCACCAACGCGTGTATCCTTTTTACACCATGTAACCAACAAATTCTGTTACAGGATTCGAATCTCAACGATTGTGATAAAGTTAACAGAATCCTTCAGTTAACGTTAAGCTTTCCTCTGAATCGGTTTGAAGTAAGCAAAAGAACGGACGCACAAAAATGTACCTCTCGTCCTTCTTTAACGGAACGGTGCCTGTGGTGCGGTGGTAAATCATCCTTATAACATAATTTAACTAACTTATCGTTGCAAAAAAAAAAAAAAATAATAATAATAATATAACAAAAAAGGATGAATACCAATATTTAAAAGAAAAGATTTATACGGGTCGTGTCGTGTGTGTGTGTTAGGTCGTGAGGTCGTGTGTTTGTTTTGTCGTTTCCGGTTGGAGTTTTATAAGTCTCGCCAGAGGGCACTTGGAATTAATAATGATAACAATAGTGTTTTCTGTGGATACCCCCAAGGGGATTTATGTCCTGGATTTTGTCGAAATAATATCTACATTTCAACAATCCTGTGGTCTGCCAATGTGAACAGTGGTTATATTTTTGAATATCCTTTTTTTGTTTTTTGCATTCCATTTATTCGTCCTTAACATCGTTTTGATTAACGTTTTTTTTTTTTTAGTTTTGTTCAGTGCGTGTTGTGATTAATAAATTTCAATGAATCGGTCCGAAAACAACAGTTTTGTAAGCTAGTCCTTTTTGGTGTTATACGGACTTAAATAATAGAATTTGTAAGTTAAAAATTAAACAACTAAAAGAAAATGTCCTGAATTATTTTTGTTCAGAACAAAAAAGGAATCCCTGAAAAAAAAAATCTCCATCTAATCGATAAGAAGGATTAAAAAAAAAAGTGAAAGAATATAAAAACAGGATTTCCCACTCAAAAGTGTTGTGATCGTTTTTGGTTTTGTTTTTTGGTCCTTTTTTGTTGTTGTTAATAATCCTCTTTGAAACGAAAGTTGTGAAGTGTGATACCTAGATCCTATTAATAAAATAGGTTATTCGCAAAAAAAAAATTAAAATAAAAAAAAAAAAACATAACAGGATGCAAAACATTTCTATAGATCGCAAAATGGCTACAACGACCATTGGACAAACGACGGAAATGGATGTGGATATTGAAATTGATATACAGCTCTTAACGACAGGATACGAGGAGAGCACGGTAAGCTGAACCATGCATTCATTTTCGAATAGAGGCAGCCAAAAAAAAAAACAACTGCAATTTAATCCTTCCACCCTTTTCCATAAAATATCAACCGTTTTTTATAAACGGCGATGTTGCAGATTTATTATGTCAAATGAATTTTCAGAAAACAAGAATATAAATATTTCAGGACCCTTTTTTCGGATTAAAAAAATTCACTATTTGAAGCATAAGCGTTATTAATTGAACAATAAATAAAAACTTATTTTAATAACCTACCGGTGGTTTTATAAAACTTTTGATCCTATCGAAAGGAGTACCTACATATCTTTGCAAACTCATCTGTAATCCTATAGTTATATGTGTGTATCAGTCGATTCTGCTGATGCTATTGTTCTAAAAATAGAAAAGGGAAGTTCTTAGCTTCGAAAATACTCATACTGACTTCATTATGCTACAACGGCTCAGGAAAGTTTTTTTTTTTTTTTTGAAGGACTAAAACATTTTTTTTTGAAATAAAAATATTAGATTTTTAGATAATAATAATAATAATAATAATAATAATAATAATAATAATAATAATAATAATAATAATAATAATAATAATAATAATAATAATAATAATAATAATACTAACTATATGCCTGTGAGGCCCAAGTCTTTTTGAATGCAAACTGTACGGCATAAGTTAGAAGGAATAGTAAGATAGGAAAGATTTTTTGTTGGCATAATGGATTGAAGTGATATTTATCTCACGAAAATCCCAGTTGAAACTGGGGGAATATTGAAAAATTGTTGTCCAGGCTGAGACTCGAACCCACAACTCTTAGGTTAGCAACCAAGCACTTCATCCACCGTACCATTGCAACCCGCAGGATCCCTCTAATAATTACCAACAAAGGTTTTTTACGGAACTTCCTTACCTTGTCTTTTAATAGACCCTCATTAAGGGCCAAATCAAATTTTTATCAAAAAGGACAATGTGATCGGAAAGTTTGAGAAGAGTGAAATACTTCAATGAGCTTTCTTATTTATTCGAAATCGAGTTTCAAGAAGCTTATGAATTTTTCAAAATTGCTTGTGTGGTATACTCAAGGCATTCAAAACCGTGCCTAACAATCAAATATTCAATATTCGAAAGATCTTGAGGAAAGAAGTTTCTAAAAAAAAAAACTGCTAAAAAGATTTTGAAGTTTTTTAATAAATAATTTTGGCATACATACGTTGATTTAAAAAAAAAAATGTTTTCCTTCATACAAATTATTTCTCAAAAAAATCTATGAGACTGAGTAAAACATAACTATAGGAAAAATTCAAGACCTGCCTTTTCTATCTAATTCGTTTTAATGCTGCTATTCATTGTTTTCCCGCAAGGACCTGATTGCTTTGACTACGGGCACTACTCTCCCACTTTTGTATTTGTTTAAAATCAGTACGAGTTTATAGAAAAGTTGGAAAGGAGATAAAATATGTAGGTACATTGGTTTTTAATGTTTGAAACGCATCCATATTCTTTCTGTGTGGCTAATAAAAGATTCTCTATCCTTAACAACGCGTCTGAAGTTTGACTCAAGGGTGAATTTATAGAAGGTCCTAAAATACGAGTGTTGCAGGGAAATCGTTTGAGGAGAGAAAAGAAATATTACGTCGATGCTCATTTGAAACAATTTTTTTTCGTAAATGGTTCATATTAATATTAATATTAATTTGAAGGCTCTTCTCCGAATCACGGCTGTCAAAATTATTTATTTTTTATAAGCACGGCTCAAACTATTAATTTTTAAGTTAATGTATTTTTTTAGAGCTTCTCGAAAATGGATCTCAAGATTTTGATTAAAGTTTTATTTCAAAGGGCCATAAGTTGACAACAGCTTAATCGAATTCACTCAGACATTGCTTTTTATAGGTCTTTTTAGTTTCGTATAAAATAATAGTGCTGCTTTTTAAGTTTAAAATCAGATTTTCCTGTAAAATATTTCTCCGATTTCAAAAAAAATTTGAACACGAAAATTCATTTAGAACGCCATTAATATTCCATTTCGCAATTTTGAAAAATTTTCAAAAAATTATTTGAACGATTTTTAATGCATATTTTGTTTTTCTAGCAAAACGTTTAGTCTATAGTTTTAGGTAGTTTTTACAGGAAATCTCTCACAGCAAACTTAGAAAAAAAAGGATTTTTAAAATATTGTTGGATTTGTTTTAAATTCATAGCTAGCAAGCAATTATCCAGCATTAAAGCAAGTTCGTGAGCCCCAGTTGTGTATTTTATTTAAAGTTTTTTTTGTTACTTGCGAGCACACAAGTATCAATCACACATGACATTGCGATGATGGAGAAGTCGAAAAAAGTGCGTTTGGAAATTCCGTCCGTCTGTCTGTCTGTTCGAAACCCTACAGCTTAAACGGATGGGTCAACTTGATTCGAACTTGGTCCTAAGTAATTATTTGGTACCATCTTGGGGGATTTTTTCCCTTTTGCTCTAGGTCTAAAAAAAACGATGACTGCTACAATCATTAGGAAAAAGTTTGATTTTCTTGAAAACAGGGGCCGAATTACGGCATCAGTGAGCAAGTGAGTAACTTTCATACGTTACTGATTTACGTAAACAACACATCGGGATGATGGCATACGAAGCATCACGTATCGAGCACACTCTTAATTGTACTAGGGTAAATCTATTACATTTCATTATAAACGTCATTTACACATCTATCATTTACCTATTTGTCACAGCTGTTATTGTTATTATAATAAATAAAAAAAGTATGTAGAACATTCACATAAAAAGATACACATTGAAGTTTTTTAATCTTTCAACTGAAGCTACTGTGTTTGCAATTTAATTTCATTTAACTTAAAATAAACATTTGTGCTTATTCTCTTTAATTTCCAAGAGTCGTTCTTGAATTATAAAGTTTGCTTTCTTGGAGCTGAATGTGTTTCTCCAAGGCATTTTTGTCACTCTTGTCTGGAACAAATTTTCGGATGGTATCTTCTCCTTGCAGAACTAGTTTGGTTTTGTCCCTTTTCTTGGGTGTATATACAGCCTAACACTTGTTGTCTTCCCTTGAGCCGAATTCGGAAAAATTTGTCTGGTCAAATCCGCATGCTCTGCCATGAAGGATATTTTTTTGTATGGTGTTGATTTTGTTCAAATTCATCCTAAAACATTTCACATTTGATATTTTGCTTTAATATTATGTATTAAAAATAAAATAACTTACATTTTATCAGCCAGAATATTTTTTTTGTTCCTATCCGTGACTGCTGAATCGTTTACGATTGCCTCGCATCAATCGAGTAAAAAAACACACGTTTACTGACAAGGGAATGCCAAAAATTGTTTTCGATACTCGATACCGAGCTCGATATCGTAAGCAGTAATGCCAAATACAAATAATTCAGTGACGTATTGCTCACCTACGGATGCGGTAATTCGGCCCCAGCTCTTAATAGATTTTTCAGAATATGTCTTTTAACGGAACCTTTGAGAGGTTTAAATCTGGTATTGTTGTCAACTATTCTTCTTCTATTTCAATAAAAAAATTCGACACAGGAAGTCTTTTATAATTCTTTTGATATTTGATTTCAAAATTCTCAAAAACTTTTTTTGTTTAATTTTTAATAATTAAAAAAAAAATATGTTGTTTATCTAAATATTTTTAAAACGGGTATATTGATTTTTTTTTTTTAAATTAAAGATGAAAACTACAAATTGCCTATCATTCACATATTCAGACAAATTTCAAAATCCTTTTTTTGAAATGGGCAGGTCTGCTCGATGTGGGACGCAATTCAACTTTAATATTTCACCTCTTATTTTAAAAGTTCGATAATCACATGTTCAGAGTAAAAAGATCCTGGAAAAACAGTCACTGGAAAAATTATTTACATAGTGCATTGCTCACACTTTAAAGAACCTATATAGCTAGCTTGTTTTATTCAAATAGTGAGTAAAAAAAATAATCAAATTCCAAAAAATAACTGTTAAAATCATAGAAATCTGTTGAAATCATAGTTGAACAAATAATTACCCATGCATCGACCACAGTAAAAATTATTTACACAAACCCAGTTTTTTCGATTTCACTTCATCTGGGAGCGAACCAGAAAAGTATTTGCAAGTTTGAAATTAACGGTTATCTAAAGTTACATTAACTAATAGGTTGTGTTTCCTCCTTTTGCCGCAATTACTTCTTCTAGGCGTCTGGGCCTTGAGTCTATTAAACCTTGAACTTCACTGGAATGGTGCTTCAAGTTGTCTTAAAGTCCTTCCAAGTTTGATCTGCAGTTCTGCAAATGTTTTCAAGAGTTTTAGATTTCACTATGTGCCAAAGATTTCTATAAAATTTAGGTCAGGACTTTGTGGGGGCCATTTTAAAAACTTCTTGACCCTTTTCTGCCAAAATGTTTTTTAATGTTCCAGGCTTTGTGTAAGTTATGTTATTTCTTGCTCAAGTTATTAAAAAAAAACAAGTTTAATTTCCCGTTGCGACGTGATCGCGTTTATTGATCGAAAGAAACTCAAACTTAAAACTAATTTACATTCATATTTATAATGACATATTTTTTATAAGTATGTACCCATTCAAGTTGTTGTGTTGTTCGATGTGGAAATTGCATTTCCATATTCCTGGAATTATTATGTTTAACGGAACGACGACCGTGGGAGTGCAAGTCAGCAGTAAGCAGCAGCAAGTGCAGCTTATGGGAACATTAATCATTTGACCTTGATTTTGTTTGTTGACCTGGGCATGTGGTGTCGTTGGATATTTCAATGTTTGTCGTGTTAACATGTATCCGCGCATTGTCATGTTGAAGCATTAAATCGCACCCGATATAATCTTGAACCAGCAACCAGTGCAACATCATTTAAAATGTTCAAATAATGTGACTGTTTCATGTTATCGGAGCACTTTGAGAGAGGGTCCAATCCACTATTTAATATGCAACCCCATATCATTATCTTGCATCCTTTGGAATGTTTTGTAAGTTTAGTGACGGGTTGTTTTGCCTTTCTTTTAAGTTGGAATAACAAAACTAACGTCCATAGGTACAGTTCAATGAACAAGCTGTTTCATTGGTCCGAAGGATGCTCCTCTAAATCTCTATGGTGTTCTGTTGATATGGTTCCTTGCAAATTTTAGCCTAATTTGCTTGTTTTTCGGATTTATATGAGGCTTTTTCTGGATAACGTAGGCATTTATTCCGTTCGCTTGTTTTCTTCCGCAATGTTCTCCCACTAAAAGTATTATTTTCGCGGTCTATTTTATGTCCATCAGTACGTTTTTAACACTTATATTTGCATTACTTTTGAAGACGCGGACATTTTTTGAATCTTTCCTTTTTTGATAACTCTTTTTCTACCTCTACCAATTTTAGTTTTTACACTTCCATATTCGTAAAACTTAGAAGTTATAATTATAAACTGTTTTCCAGCTGCAACTATATTTTTTAGAGAGTTCCGCTGCCTAAACATCACCTTGGAATTCTGCAACAATTGCCGCTTCTTTTTCAATTGAAAGCTCGATAGTTTTTGCAATCTCGTACAACTTTTCTCAAGCATATACCTAGCAAAACTGATTGCAATATTTTATTTGGACACCACGCAAAATATCATTCAACTAAACAAATTTAGAACCGTTATTTCCCTAATGCAGTGTTTTGCACTTGAGTTAATAATTTTTCCAGTGTTCGATGGGTGTGTAAATTATTGTGCCACTTTGTTTTGTATGATTTTAGAAGTTTAGTTGGAATTTGATCATTTTTTTAAATTTACTGTTTGAATAAAACTGCAAACATTAAAATTGAGAAGAGTTTATAAACAGTTTGTTATTCTTAGGTTGGTTTAAGTCCAAGAAATGCAATGTTTAAATAATTTTGACATTGACTGTAAGTATTTTCACGAAACCAAAGTTCATTTTTAGGGGAACTGGAAAATTTTTTCGACGTTGTTCCGGTTTTCCCTCAATAACTTTTTTTTGCTTACGTCCTGTGGCAAAAACATATTTAATTTTTTTGTAGAACATACAATTTTGTTATTGCAATCATTTTTGTATGTCAATTTGTTGCCGAGATACGGCGCTTCAAAAAACAGGTAATTTTTCAAAATTCGCCAAAAAATTAAGAATTCGGCCTTATTTTTTCGGAAATACCCAAATCATTATTTTTTCTGTAATTGTCGTTACTTGTTAAAATCACCAACTTTCTACACCGACAAACCTATCCCCGCTTGCCCAGAAAGTGTCAAGCCATACACATTATTATTGTCATCCCGACGTTATTTTAATTTATTATTTTGTACTTAGTACAGTGGGCGGGTAGAAAGAGGTCGGAAAGTTATGAAACTTTGGTTGCTTAAGAATAGTTAATTAACATTTGAGGAAGTTTTGGACCTCGTCGGGATTGTGGAAAAAGAGGTGGAGGGGTAAATGCAAAATGTTCGATTTTGCTCTGGTTTTCCCTCAATAACTTTTTCTTCTTACGTTTTACGGCAATAGCGTTAATTTTACTACAATTTTGTAAGTAAAAAATTGTTGTAGGTATGTCAGTTCGTTACTGAGATACGGATAAAAAGAAGTAGGGGTCGATGCAAAATGTTCGACCTTCCTCCGGTTTTCCCTCAATAACTTTTTTTCTTTACGTCCTACGACAAAAGTATGCTAAACCTTTTTTGTAGAACGTTAAATTTCCCACAGTCTAAAAAAGCTAAAAGTGTTTGTATTTCAATTCTTCTTTTTCCATTTCTTTGTAAAGAATTGACATACAACAATTTTCGAACCATTGAAATTGTGGGGAATTTAACGCTCTACAAAAAGTTAGTTTTTGCAGTAGGACTTAAGTAAAAAAAAAGTTATTGAGGCAAAACCGGAGCAACGTCAAAAAATTGCAGTTTCCCCCCTCCCTCTTTTAGCACAGGGCCCTCGAGATCAAAAACTAATCAAAATATTTGTTAACTATCCCTGAACGAAATCCCCAAGTTTCATTAACTTTTGACCTTTTTCCACCTAAATCCACTTTTTCCGACCTGTCGACTGGACTAACCGTCCAACTCGAAAACTTTAATAATATACTCAAAGGACAGCTTAAGAGTGTCTAAAAACACTGACGGCACTTTTCTCTCAAGGTGAGGCATAAATGTGCTTTTTGATAAGCGGGAAATTTGTTTCAGGAAATATCTCGGGAACTTTTCAATAAATGTTGGCTTATTACCATATTGATACCACATTTAAGAAAAAAACTTTTTTTTTTGATTTTTAATAATTTTTTACAAATTGGTTCACGTACTCATACAAATTTCGAAATTCTTTTTCGGAAAGTTAAAGGAAAACCGTTTTAAAAAAAAATTGGTCGAACGATTTTAAATTTTGTCCCAGATACATATCGTGTTACTTGCTTTGGTCAATTGGCATCTTTATTTGAATAATAAATAACAAATTTGACAGATGGCACCAAAACAACATGGCTGCCACATGCCGCCAAAGTCTACCAGCGTCAATTCAAAACCATTTATTTCAAATGATGACCCAATACATTTTCAGAACGTTTTCATACTGAGCCTATCTCCCACTTCACACACCAACTACATTTCCAGAAAAAAATTACAACTACCTACATCTTTTCTTTTTTATTTTGTTCAGGTAAACTTACAAATCATTACATCATCATCCTCTTGGTCTAGGTATTTCTATATCCGAAGTTCAACAATCTTTGTAAGACAATATTCTCGAGACTTTGCCTTAATATCCATCTGTTTTATATTAGATTCATAATAGAAACTTCAACACAATAATTCAGAATCGCCCTTGTTTAAACAAATCTCTAACATCGTAATTTACAACTTCGTATCTATCTTTCTATCTATTTTCCTTGAAGAATAATTATGTTAAAAAATGCGCATATTAAGAAGGACCAAAAAATTCAGACGTTCCGTATCCGAATTTATTTAAATACATTAACTTTGTGACCATTCTTGGCTCACAAAAGCTATCCCTTATCAATTTTGCCTGTTGGATATATAAAATCCTTTAACAGCATTATTTGTTAAGCCTAAAAGGGTCCTTCGAAATGTGTCCCACAAAAAAAAAAAAAAAAACCATAAAGAAAACAAATACCTATATGCTAACACAGATTCGAACGCCTACCTTATTTGTGATTTCACAAATCTCATCTCAAAGCCACGGGTGTCCTTGGTATCCTTGGGTATATATTGTTGGTAGTGTTTGTTATTATTGTTGCAGGCGAATTGGTTTGTTAATATTAATAAAAGCTTTTTTGGGTTCAAATACTGGGAAACAATATTTACAAAAGCTTATATACCGAAATCCCCCCCCCCCTCCTGGCTATAACTGAAAGTGTGATTTTATGGAAAATAGGCATTTCATCCACAATTTCAAGTCCTCAAAAAAATAATAATAGCAACTCCTTTGTTATTAAAGACAGCAAGCTAAATGCATCTGACAGCATCATAAACAAAGTAGATAGACGTCCTTTGTATCCTTTTCATTGTATACGAATAAAAGTGCTGCTTACAATTTTAAATCGCTTTTCGTTAATGGCAATCTCAAAAGCAATAACTTCCACTTAGACAAAATTAATTTATAATCCTTGGTAAGCTATAGGGACGAGAGTTGGGAGAGTTAACTACTGGATCTACATCCTGCAATCTGGTTGCAGTAGCAGTTTGCTTTTGTTTGAGCCTTAAAATGATTATTAATGAGAATTTCGTACACTTTGCTTGTTTAATTTTGCAGTGCACAGTACAAAATATTTCATGTAGGTACACGTACATACATATACCGTTTTCGCTTGCAACTTTATTCCATGCTGCAAGGACCAAAAGGAGCGATATAGCTAGTGGTGTGCATTTTAAAAATAATCGATCGATTTTGTTGAAGTTAATTGGATATCCTGATGGGAAGAATCCTTTATTAGAGAAAAAAAAAAACAACTCACACAGTGAGACTGAATAACTTTTTGTTCTTCCAAAGACATCACACATAAATAATTGATGACTTTTCAGTGTTGGCACCAGTGCTACCACTTCAAGAAAAAAAATCGAAGCAGATTTGAAAAAAAAATTGAAGTAGATTGAAAAAAATCGAAGTAGATTTCAAAATTAAACTTTTTTATAAAAATCTAAATCTAGGGTGGGCTATTTTGTGGTTTGTTTTTAAATCGTAGGTTATTTTGACATTGACAGCTGTTTCTCGCTCCAAATCTTGAAAGATAGTCAGTATCATAACTCCGCGGAACGAAGTGAGTGGCGTTATGCTTGAACAGCGTTGGAAAATACTGAAAACTTATTTCCAAAGTGAATGCTGTGTAAGTTCGTGGGGGCTAAGAGCAGCTTGAAAAATCAACTTTTCTGATGAGGCGCATATACATCTCAGCGGCTACGTTAACAACAAAATGTCTCGGTTAAACTCGCACGTTGTTGTGGAGAAGCCAATGCATCCACAAAGAGTGTGACAGTTTGGTGCGAATTGTGAAGGGATGGTTTCATCGTTCATTAGACCATTTTTGTTCGAAAATGAGGCTGGGAACAACGTTTCGGTCAACGGTTGGTTTTACAATGTGAAGACATGGATTTGGACGACCTTTGCTTCATGCACATGTAGGTTAACGCGCTATTAAACAAAGCCAATTCTACAATCGATCTTTTGCTCACTAAATTCCAAAATCGTGTTATTGATTGGCCGCCTCCTAGCTGCGATTGGACTACTTTGGTCTTTTTTGTGGGAAACCGTGAAGGACCGACGTTATGCCAACAATCCGGAAGCGATTATATCACTTAAAGATAATATTTCATAAGAAATCCGTGAGCTACAGCCCGAAAAAAAACTTGGGTTTGGACACCCTCTAAATTATTAATTTTTTTTAAATAGCCTTAATGCAATCAAACGAAAACCAAACCAAAAGTCTTTCCGACTTCTTATATATATTGTTTCATAACATTTTAATTTAATTTAACAGACAAAAATTATTCTCATCTGCATTTCTACATGAGTGTAGTATGTAAAACAAAAATTAGAGTGAAATGGAAAAAAAGGAAGTAGATTTCGCCTTTTTCTGTAAAATTGAAGTAGGTTGAAACAGATGTTTTTAAAATGAAGCAGATTTCAGTATTTTGGTGATGGTGCGAAGTAGGAAGTAGATTTTAAATTTTCTTGATAAAAAGAAGCAGATCTACTTCAATTGAAGTAAAGTGGTAGCGCTGGTTGGCACTGTATACGAACGTTCCTTGTGTATGTCGTCGTCGTGCTACATACTCGTCGTTCCTCTGATCCTTCTTTTTTATTTTTACTTTGCAAGTTTGAAATTCGAAGGAAAAATAACTAATTGACATGAGGTTCACCCTCAATTTGATTGATTTCCATGGTACCCTCGCTCCATGGGGGAATATATATGTATTAAAATTAATTATACGTTAAAGTTGGAAGCAGAGGAGTTAACAAACAAAATAGAGGATCCTTTTCTTCCTTTTGATGCGTAATTGAAATCGGAATGAATTTCCAACTCTAACGAGATGAATGTGAAATATTTAATTGTTAATGCTTGATTTTGTTTAGTTTCTAAATTGAAATAAACTAGAGCCTTAATTTTTCTTGGATTTTCTTCAGTAACAAGGAAAGTTAATTTGAATAGTCAAAGTTTTTCTTCTTAGACAAATCTATAGGAAGTGGCATGAACAGCAGCAACACTGAACAAGCCTAATTATTTGACTGAATACGTGATTTTCTGACATTAGTAACATGAAGTTAGATGCTTAGTTATAATAAGAAAACATATAGGGTAGAAGGGGGTGCATTTGCCATAGGGGTACATTTGCCAATTCAGTTTTTGGGTCAAACCAACAAAGTGTAAAATATCGAAAAATCGATTTTTGTTTCACATCTCTAATTGCAAACTTTCCACAAAGTTTGACAGTTCTCAGATAGACACCAACCAAGTTGGACGTGTGTGCTTTTTTTGTGTCTGCTCGAACCAAAAAGATAAGGTAAACAGTGGTCGTTAATTTGTTGTTTTTATAGTGCTATGTGAATTTTAGATATAAATACCTTTTATAAATATATATAGTGTAGTATGTAGAAGTGATAAATATTAGTCGCTTACAAGGAAAAAAAGATAAAAATTAGTTTATAAAAGAACAGTGTGTGGGGTACATTTGCCACTTGTTTGTGGGGTGGCTTTGCCTGGCAAAGCCACTTTGTGAGGTGCATTTGCCAGTGGCAAACCCACCCCATGGGTTCCTTTTACCAGTGGTAAATTCACCCAATGGGTTGCTTTTACCTGGGTAAACTCACCCCATGGGTTGCTTTTACCAGTGGTAAATTCACCCCATGGGTTGCTTTTACCTGTGGTAAATTCACCCCATGGGTTACATTTACCAACGACAAAGCCACTTTGAGGGTGCCCTATTCTATCCTATTCTTCCTATTTTTCAGCTCACAGCTCAGAAAATGCTGCGCAATTATGACAAAAAGGGCAATCGCCCAGAAATCGACGAGGGAAAAATGAGAACAGCAGTACAAAAAGATCTGCTTCGATTTCTTCTGATGATTTCTTCTGATAAGTCCACAGGGCTTGGAATTGAAGAAAAAGTGATGACAACTATCAGAGCAGTGATGAGTTGGAGAAAAAACGGGTGCGCGAAGACGATATACAAGAAACTATGTCCTTCGTCCTTGTAAGGTACGTCGGACAAATAACTTCTAAGAGCGGAAGTGTTTTCCAAATCGATTTTTTGAGAAAAAAACAAAAGGGACCCGCTTTTTATAAGCCTATTCTAATATTGAGGATTATTGAGGATGTTTCGGGCGTTGACCGAAATCAAATATAATTAAAGTTACCAACACCCTTTCATCCACTGGGAACATCTCGTGCTGCTGCTACCTTCGTTTTCAACATAAATTAAATATACCTACAATACTAAATGATGCAGCCGTTAATTTTAAATCTACCTATTTATTACTTTTTAAATAACCTCACTTATTGTTTTTTCGTTAATTTTAAACCTGACCAAGTGCTGTGAACTATGAATAAAAGGTTTCAAAAACTAAATATGAACTGAACATGTTAAGAAAAGTTGTACTTAGTATACACTTTTAAGTTAATATTAATATAAATGAATGAATAAATCTGTTTTGCTACGTTATAATCATTATAAGTATTTTTATTTGTTTTAAATTTGATATTTAGGTACCTGGTAAACCCTCCACTACGTCCTTGGCAAAACCTCCCTACTGGGGAGGCTTTGCCACAGCCTTTTTTTTTGTTTTTTGTTAAATCATTAAAAATAGAAATAATTGAGATATTAAGATGAAATATACTTTAAAGTGAAGATAACAACGTCAAGGTACATATTAAATATCAACAAAATATAAACCACGGAAAAGCTGTATCTAAGGACAATTTTCCTAAATCCTGGCAAATGCACCCCCTTCTACCCTACATATATGAGTATGTGTGTGTTTCGTCCCTTTTGTGAAAAAGCATAAAATAAAATCAACTATCAACAGTTATTATTATATTCCTTGTAAATACTCATAAGAACGTGAATAAACCTACACACATTCAAAAACATTTAGGAAAGGACTTCAGTTGTTCAGGTTTGTTTTTGGTGGTGGAAGTTTTTTCCGTAGCATTTACCGTTAAAAATTTAAAGCCATTCAACGAATCGTACTAACTTTTCGAACTATTTTGGCCCAAAAATTTAAATAAAATTACCCATATGATATTTGGAATTTTTTGAACTGCTATAACTTTTTAACGGCAAATATAGGGTTTTCCAATAAGAGGTGTTATTTTGATATTGAAAGAAAGATGGGGCATTTTTTGAGATAAATAATCGGATGTTTATTTCAATGTAAAGAGAAAGCTATGTATAATAATGTAAAGAGTATGCCATTAATAATTGAAAACAATGTCAGCCAAATTGCTGCCACGACTACGATTACACAACAATATCCTTTTTATGAAATTTTACATCACCAAATCGCAAAGTGGCTGCTGTATGCCCTCAATAGCTTCAGGATTCCATCTTTGAGATCTTGAATTGACGATGGGCTATTGGCATTGACCTCACCTTTCACGTGGCTCAGTGGCCAATTGTGATCACTTCTTCCAGAGATAACACGGTCCGGAAACTTTTCCCGTAAAAGATCGATGATTTCGTTGCTTGTGTGGCACGTAGCGCGCTCCGTCTTGTTGAAAGTAATCGTTGTCCAGATCAATACCATCTAATTCCAGCCATAAAAAATTATTAATCATCTCTCGATAGCGCAATGCATATATCACCGTAGCTGTTGCTCCAGCCTCATTTTCGAAAAAGTAAAGTCCAATGACCCGCCGGACCATAAACCTCACCAAACAGTTACTCGTTGAGGTTGGAGAGGCTTTTTAACAATAAATCTTGTGTTTTTTGAGCCCCAGATGCAACAGTTTTGCTTGTTGACGTAGTCACCGAGGTGAAAATGAGAGTTATCAGTCGAGATGATTTTCCATGAAATTCCGGATCATTTTCATGCATTTCAAGGACCCAATCAGCAAAGACACGACGTTGTTGATGATCGGCCGGCTTGTGTTTTTGTGTCAACTGAACTTTATAAGCCTTTATGTAAAATACGGTGTAATGACGTTTGTGGAATGCCCATGCCCAATTCCAAAGAACGACTAGGAATGGACAAACCTGGGTTTTCTTCAACACTTTGAGCTATAGCAGCAATATTCGTAGTTGTTCTTGAGCGACGTGCACAGGTTTTATTCTTCACATCGCTTACTTACAGCTTCAAAAGTGATAACTAGAGAAATAGCCTTTTATTGAAAAATCTTTATTACGGAAAAAACTCGCATAACCATTTGCGTTGGAAATTGCACCAACTTCACGTTTGTGGAACCAATTTTTTTTTTCAAACAAACCGTTTCTGAGTAAATTCGAAGAAAAGAGCTTTTGAGTGACTTTTGATCTTGAATAAATTTTTCGCACACATGGGATCTAAGGGGACTTCGTACAATTTCAGCATAATGGTATCCCTAACGTTCATACAAATGTTCAGCTTCTTGAGAACTTAAGCAAGGGTAAATGTCTATTTTGACCGGATTAGTGATATCTTTTTACTTGCGATTATAGGTACTATAAGGCAAGTTATGGATTCGTGCAAAAAAAAATAAAATGCACGACTGGGTCGCACGTACTTGCTCTGTTGGTGCAATAGTACGATGAAAACAAACTTTTCGATCAATAAGAACAATTCATTTTTGAAAAATTTGGTAAAAACCAAACAAATTTCGCTAAAACTGGAAAACTCGATATATGGGAGCTAACGTTAAGAAACCTTTAATATTTAAAATAAGACGTTATCTTTTGGGTGTTACAAATGATACAAATGCCCACTTATGGCCAAATTAATAATACTGTTAAAAGCAATATCCGCTATTATCATGTATAGCAAAAAACTAAAAATGCAGTTTTGTTTGAAGTATTCTATGTATGTTACATAAAAAGTTTCATAAAAATCAGGGTAGCCTTTTTTGAGTAAATTAGAAAAAATGAAAAAAATGGCCAAAATCTAGTGGCTCTTTGTATTGGAGCCACCATTTAAAAAAGAGAAAATGAAAAAAAATCAATGCCATCTGATAGGAAGCTGTAAGGAACTATACGAAACAAAGTTTGAGTGAATTCGATGCAACCGTTGACAACTTATGGCCATTTGAAAAAAAGCCGTTAAGAGCAGATCTCCGTTATTTACATTTTTAGCCAAAAACTAAAAACGCAGTTCTCTTAAAAACACTAAAAGAATATAACACACAAAGTTTAATCAAAATCGTTAGAGCCATTTTCGAGAAAATTAGAAAAAACCAAAAAAAGTTGGCTAAAACTCAACGGTTCGTTGTATGGAAGCCACCGTTTAGAAAGGCTTCAGTGAAAAATTTACTGAACCATCCTATAGAACACTATTAAAAACTGTGTCAAACAAAGTTTTAGTTGATTCAATCAAGCCGTTGTGAACTTATGGCTATTTGAAAAAAAGCCGTTAAAACCTGATTTTCGTTACGACCATTTGAGCCAAAAACAAAAAACGCAGTTTTGTAAGAAATGCTTAAAGTAAGCCAAATTATAAATTTAATCAAAATCGTTAGAGCCGTTTTCGAGAAAATCCAAATTGAAAAAAACCGTTACTTGAAAGGTACCAGTTTGAGCCGGGCTAAAACGAAACAAAAAAAACCTCGACAACCGTTTTTCTTCAAACTGCTATATACCAAGTTTGAAGAAAATCCGTCAAGCGGTTTAGGCTGTAGCATGACGTGAAAAAGCGCACATCCGCACAGACGCACAGACGCACAGACGCACAGACAGACCGACGGACGGTATGGCGAAAACCACTTTTTTGGGCTTCTCTATCATCGTAATGTCATGTTTGATTAAAACCTCGATTTTTTTTTTCTGCACGAAACCAATACTTGCCCTATAGAGCAAGTAAAAATAGGCAAGTTTCAAAACCGAACGAAAAGTTTCCTTCCGATTTGTTAAGTTTATCAGTTGCCCATAATAGCCTTTACAAATAAGAAAAAAGAAAGAAGAAGAATACCCTTTAGAATAAAATGCACGACTGGGTCGCACGAACTTGCTCTAATTAGTGACAGTGGTTTATGCGCTTGAGATTTTGATAAAAATAAAATTTTCAAAATTCTTAAATAAATACTTAAACTAATTTGAGCTGAAAAAAAAGTACGCCATTTTATTTCTTGGATAAATTTGAATTTATGAGAATAAATTTAGAAAAATCTGTGGAGCGGTTTTCGAGAAAAAAAGTTTTTTTTGAAAAACTTTTTGAAAAAAATTTTCAAAAAAAATTCAAAAACGCCAGTTCATAGGTATTCAGCAAATACATTTATTTAAAATTTTTTTAAAAAAAATTAATAAGCAGTTTTCAAAATATTAATTTTTTAAATTTTTTTTTTAAAAAATGCTTTTAAAAATACAAAAAAATATTTTTCAAAAATATTGGTATGCAATACAAATTGAGCTATTTACAGCTATATGTGTGTGAAATTTCGAAAGAATCGGTTGAGTCGTTTTCGAGATACTCGAAAGCAAAAAAAACGGTCCTATGGAAAGTACCGTTCTTAGCCATTTTTTAAAACTTTTTTTTCAGCCATATGATTGGTCGTACCTAAAAAGCAACACTGATTTTTTTAATTAAAAATCGTTAGAGCCGTTTTTGAGAAAAATAAGCTTTAACGTAACGGTTGTATGGCAGGTACCGTTAGTTTTTGAGCTAAAAAAAAAATTTCAATTTCCTTTCTGTACAATACCTAAAAAAGTCTATATACCAAGTTTGAAGCAATTCGGCCCACCCGTTTGGGCTGTAGGTCCAATACAGACAGACAGACAGACAGACAGACAGACAGACAGACAGACAGACATACAGACGGACAGAATTTTTAGACCATCTTTTTTCGTCTTCGCTATCATCGTAATGTCATGTTTGATTGTTATCTCAAAACTTTTTTTTTCGACGAATGCATAACTTGCCTTATAGTACCTATAATCGCAAGTAAAAAACGTAATGAAATGACGATGATGAAAAAGTCGAAAAAAGTGGGTCTGGAAATTCCGTTAGTCTGTCTATCTGTCTGTCTGTCTGTCTGTCTGTCTGTCTGTCTGTATGTCTGTTTGCGCCTCTAGAGCCTGAACGGATGAACCGATTTGCTTCAAATTTGGTATTTAGTATTTATTTGGCCGTCCCTCGGAACATATTATTAATTTTTGCACTAGGCCCAAAAATAACGGCACATGCCATACAATCGTGACGAAAAAAATGTATTTTCTCAAAAATGGCTCTAACGATTTTGATAAATCTATTAGGATGCTATTTTTTTAGGACAGTCTATCTTTTGGTTAGAAAATTTTTTTCAAAATTTGTCTTATAACGGTACTTCTCATAGGAATCAGTATTTTTAAATCAAATTTTCTCGTAAACTATACACATGATTTCAATAAAATTGGACACAGGAAGTCATTTACAACTTTATTAATAACTAATATGGCATTTCAAATTTCTCAAAAACTTTTTTTTTATTTTTAATAATTTTTGGAAATGTTGGAAACGGGTATATTGATTTTTTTAGCATTATTTTTTCAAATTTAAACTACAAATTGCCATATATTTACATACTCAAAAAAATTTCAAAATATTTTTTGGAAAAGTTTTTCAAAAATAACCTTAAAAAAAAGTCACTGGTCGAACGATTTTCAATATTTCTTTGTTCCTAGATAGACGTATAGTTTTGCAATTTTATTGCATACTTAGTTTTTCCGAGAAAACTCTGAAACTGATTAAAAAAATAAAAGAATTTTCGAAATTATTTTTAATTCTTTTTAATACATATACATTTGCAGCCACAAAGAAATTGCTTATCATAAGAGCAAGTTCGTGCGACTCAGTTGTGCGTTTTATTTATTTGGAAAATCTATATACATATAATAAAATTGTAACAGGTCGATGTCTGTACATTGAAGATATAGATGCAAAACTAATTTGGGGAGTCTCTATTAGACCCACAGAAGCCAAAACAACCGTTTTTAGAATTTTTGTCTGTTTGTCTGTCTGTCTGTCTGTATGTTTGTACGCGCATCACGCAAAAACTACTGCATGGAATTGAATGCGGTTTTCACAGATTTGTTGGTAGTACGCCAACTTAAAATATAGGCTACATTTTACTGCAGGAAAATATATAATTCTGGTTGTTTTTTTAATATTGCTGAAATCGAACGTTATTCAATGAACTTAACGCAAAATTAAAAGATTTTAAGCAAGTTAGCGTCTCACTTACATAATGGCACTGGAAATCATAAAAATAGCTCCACATTTACCTACATATACATGAATAGAAATAAGTTAGTCGTTCTGAATAGAAGTTACATCAAAAACATCATAGATGGCGCTATTTACAACCATATAGACAATGTCTCATTCAGCGAAAGCAGACATCGAAAAATAATGTAACCATAAAGAACGGTGAATGAGCAATACCTACGCCCAAAACTGATGAAGCGGAGCTGCCATAAATAGCAGTATCGGCGCGTTGCATCGTTTTGAAAGTGGGCATTCCAATTAGGTATATTGCTTCAGAAACTAAATCCCCAACTTTGCAATTTAAACCGTTATGATAGTTCGAAATAATATTATACAGAAGCCAAAAATCTTACGGCTGTAGAGCTGGTAAGGTATGTAGCTTTCATACCACGCATACCCCCCATTTTGAACCGGTTTAGCAAAAACAAAAAATATACTGAGATACCTACTTTATCCTAAATTCCACGCGTACGAAGTAGCGGGCAAAAGCTAGTGAAAGATAAAAACATTTTGAGTAATGAATTTGGAACTTAAGGGTGCCTTCTTTACCGTTTTTATTATTTTAAAAGAAAATTGGATTATTTCTGCTGGCCTTGATTAGTTCGGTTCTTTCCACAGTACGGGATGCGACTACATTCTTCCTTATTTCGATGGAGATCGAATCATTACTATTGGTGGATACCATTTCGGTCCTTCCAATTGATTTGAACAGGGTGCCTGAAGGCACAAGCATCGAACTTGAAATTTTTTTTTTAGATTATAAAAGTTAATCATACAACTTTGGTAACATAATGCTCTTTGTCGTATAGGTACTCTTCATTTTGAAATCTTCAAAAATTTCGTCACCTTTGAAGTACAAACTGTATATTTTAGAATTCAGAAATTTCGTAAATGAAGCAAATAGCTGCAATGAAACAAACACTTGTGAACACTGTAAACTATCTTGCCAATAAAATCCATATGTGTACACATAAAAAAGTATAAAATCCTTTGGAAGTCCACTCACACTCATTAATAAAAAAAACGTGTTTTCTGATAAATTGCCACAATCACGTCCACACGCGCAAACAAAACTTCAATAATTTAACAATAAGAACCAGAATCTGATTATTCACCCAAAAACATTAAAACAAATAAAAATTATCTCCGAGTGGGTGTCAGAAGCACATAGTTTTTTTTCCCTCACATTTCACACAATTAAATTAATGCCAATGAAGAAAGAAAAAAAAAAAGATCCATCCAACAGCCCCAAGCTGTTGTCCAATATTGTTGATGATGGAAAAAGGACCCTATGACTATGAGGAGTTTGAGAGTGTAGGTATGGTAAGTTTAATGAACAATCTATTGACACACGGAGGCAACCCTTTCGTCCACTTGAGAACAAATCCATTAACCCTGAGCAGAGCAAACTATTTCAATTTTATAGCTCAACAACTTTCACAGACTTTCACCATATTTTTTTGTGCCTCATTCTATACACTATAGAGATTCACTATACAGATACGGATACACTTGAAGCTTTTATCCAAATAAACGGTTCAGTCTTCTTCGGCTTCTATATGCCATTTTTCGTCCTTGTGTCCCTCTCCTTTGGCCAATCGATTTTATTTTTGTTATATATCCCATCATCAGAGTTATAAAAGATACACAACACATACCGCACAAAAACATAAATAGGAACAATTCATCGTCCTACTTCGTCCTTACGCTCTACTGGTGTGGATTATTGATGAACGTTACGTTAGTTACAACCCGTTGAACATTTATTGAACCACATTCAGGCAAATAGTAAAAAAAAAACAACAAACAGTAACAACAACAACAACAACGACTGGCAGGACTAATCTAAATGCTAACAATAAAGGGATATAAAAATAAAATAAAAATTAAAATAGAGCTGGCTTGATCTTCTCTTTCACATTACATTGAAGTTGAAGTTTAATGCTGCTAACTAATGCATTCAAAAAATATTCATGAAGTTAAAAGGACTTATATGGAAGTGAAAATTCACCATTACCATCACTTGCATCTGTATCAGTGTATTGTATGCCAACAAGGGAAAAGGACGATATCATTAAATATTTCTCTGAAACGTAGAATAAAATACAACTTTACAGGTCTCGAAATATAGTTTCGTTTCGAAGGTGCACTCGCATAGGAGTGAGTATCTGAAAAAAGTATCTTTTTGCTGCAAACTTGCAGCTTACTGTGAAGTAGATAATGTAGGTTAGGTAGGGAACCTTACTTTAATATGCAGATTGGAATGTTGGATATTTTTGAATTGCAAAGTAAATAATTTTCCAATTCGAAATTTCCTTTTACGTTGCCGTTAAATATGAAAATATTATATCGGCGAGATTACATACTTAATTCTAGTTCACTTCTTTAGTAACTTTTTAAGTCCTGCTGTTTCTCTTTCGCGATTATGTTTTCTGCATTTGAAAACGATTTTATAGTTTTCACGGGACTTTTTGAATCTCTCCTAAATACATGACAGCGGCCGCGGTGTATTTTTCTCAGATGGGCCAACAGCATGGAATGACTCAAGGGGTATTAAGTTTTAACGAAGTTACAACTTTCCACCTTCCACCCGCCGCCCAATGCGCAATGACCACATTTACTCTAGGAATCATCAAAAACAACCACCGACAACACCCGCCAACCCTGGGCCCCTTAGCCACTGAAATAGACTTCCAACCACTTGCAATGGCCATAACACTAGCAACCAACAATGAAGCACAAGAATAAAATATTTCTAGGTAAATTTGTATTTTATCTTTACAATTCACACTGTGTCTTTCCAGAAATATACATAAGGAGGAGTGGAAAATGCACTGAAAATCAGATTCGAAATCTCCACCAGTGGTTTCGGTGCTAATCAATCGCACCAAGGAATTCGTCTCTCACCTTGAGGCATACTGTATGGGAATACCAGTCAGCAGCTTTTAACTATTTTTTGGTATTTATACCGCTAAAGAATCTTGCTCACCGTTTATGTCGGCTTTTCTCTCCGTTGTCCATCGTAGAGAATCGCTAGACCGGCAATAGGCCACCAGTTTATGTCGTGGAACGTTTACTTTACAGAGTACACGCCACAGACCTGTTTATATCGCAGCTATTGCGTCTTTTAGCAATACTGTAGACCGAGTTTATACTCACTCGTTTTATGCCGTAGTCCCTTCGTTTAAGTAAAAAGGAATTACAGGCCGAGCTCTGCTCAACTCTTCATGTCGGCTTTTCTCTCCGTTGCTTCGTAGAGGATCGCTGGATCGGCAAATAGGCCACCAGTTTATGTCGTGGAGCGTTTTGCTTTGAAGAGTAAAACACCACAGACCGGCAATAGGCCACACGTTTATGTCGTGGACGGTTTCTTAGGAACCCCACAGACCTAACCTACCCACAGACTAGTTGAAGTTTAAATTAAAATATATTATATGAAATAAATTGTTATTTTAATTTTGCTATTCATTGAATTTTGCTTGTTAAAAGAAAATGTTAAATTGTAGTATTTTATGCAATACATTGTTAAGTTTAAGAAAAATAATAAACGATTTGGAGTTCGCAACTTCTAAAATCAAAAGTTTTCGCTTTCTTTTTGCTACACCCTGGACACCGACGAGCTAACAAAAAAGCATCACAAATTGGCGCCCGAGCAGGGACCTTTAGAAGACTCAACCGAACTCCGACCGCCGACCGACCAGGAGCCTTCGAGAGGTACCACCGATAACCGCTGATCCAGCTTGAATTGTTATCGTTATCTTGACTAAACAGGTGCGAGCTTTTGGGAAAATTGGATAGGAGAAAAAAAGAGATACATGTGCGCATTCGTTTTGATTACTAAGAGGGGAATCAAGTTGTGAAGCGTATGCCACATTCGTGTAGTGCTAGCCACTAGTGCTAGGAATTTCTATAATAAACAATAGGTACGTCAAATTTATTGGGCCAATGGTATAAAAGTAGCGATAAGACAAGGTGGGAAGTGAGACGATTGTTTCCGTATTGGTTTTTTAGCCTATACTTTTTAAAGTTTTTTTTTTCAATTTTAGGAGACGGAAACGTGTAACAAAAAAAAATGTGTAAGAAGTCTGCGCACCTGCCCAGTCGAAAAAAGTCCGTCTGACTGTCTGACTGTTAGCATCTCAACAGTCTAAACGGATCGTCCGATTTGCTTCAAATTTGGTATTTAGTAATTATTTGGAAGTACCTTGGCGGATGTTTTTCTATTTGCTCTAGGTTTAAAAATAACGGTCAGACAATCTTTAACAAAAAGTTTGATATTCTCGAAATCGACTTAAACTATTTTAATAAAACTTTAAGTGGTTTGGTTAAAATGGATTTTCTGGAATTTATATCTTATAACGGTACCAACCTTTCATAGAACCGGTATTTTTAAATGAGGTTTTATCGTTAACCTTACATCGATTTCAATAAAATTTCGCGCACAAGAAGTAATTTATGATTTAATTAATATTGCATTTCAAAATTTTCAAAAAAAAAATTTAAAATAAAAAAATTTGATTTTCGAAATATTTTGGAAATATTTGATTGAATATTTCTTTAACTATTACTTAGATAAAATCTACAGATCTTCTTAAAATGATAATTGTATTAAAAAAAAAAAAAAAAAACTAAAATTTTTTTCAAAAAGTTTAAAAAAAAAACTTTCTTAAAAAAACTGGTCCAACGATTTTTAATATTTTATTTTTCTAGGTAGACATTTAGTTTTGAAATTTTGTTTGCATACTTCGTTTTTCCCAGAAAACTCTTAAGCTAATAAAGAAAATAAAAAATAATTTACAATTTTTTTAAATTACATTATGCAGCCACTTAGACTTACCAATTATCGAACATAAGAGGAAGTTCGTGAGACCCAGTCATGCATTATATATTTTTTTAATTTTGGAGAATTTTGTTAGAATTTCTTTTTTAGTATTTTTACAAACATTGCCGATGGTTGAATGCCGATGTTTGGTGACAAGCAGCTGAATACTACCATTAAACTTGACAGCGATGGCTACCAACCAACAAACAAAATAAAAATGATTGTGTAATTGACAGATAGAAGCAAAAAGTCACGACTAAAGCCACGTGTACAGATTTTCTGTTAAAAAAGGGTTTTGCGTTTAATTTAAATTTAATTCTTTTGGACTCTCATTCTAAAATTTTTTACAGTATGTTCGAATTAAGCTGCAGTTTATTTAAACATTTGTTTCCAAAATATTCGAGAAACTAAAATTAAAAAAAAAAAAAGACAAAACTGATTTTGTGAAAGGTATCGTTTAAAAGCAAATTCCGAAGAACTCATTGATTGTTCTTACAAAACAGCACTCAGAAAGTTATATTAAAACCGCTTGAGCCGTTTTTGAGAATGTTAAACTTCTTTTTTAGGTAGGTACTGTTATAGGACAGGTTACATAATTTTTTTTTTTTGCAAAGAGTAGGTAATCTAGACACTAGAAAACCGGTCCATCCGGTGTAGAAGTACAAGTGTAGAAGTGCGAACGAATATACAGACGGAATTCGCAGACATACTCTTTTCGACATCCCTATTGCCGTTATGTTATGTTTGATTGTAACCTCAAAAATGTGTGTTTTACACGAACCCATAATTTGACTTATAATGAAGTACGTAAATCGCAAGCTAAAATTTCCCGACGACAAAAATGTGGGTCCCAGATGATTTATGTGCTGTCTGTCTGACGATACCTCAATTGTATATGACCTTGCATTTTTGGCGACGACGTAAAATATGGTATTCGATCTAAAAGGATCGAACACAAATCTCTTCGGTGTCCTCAATCCAAGATAATGTTACTGGGTATAGATTCAAAATAGCTTTTTATGGCCTTTAGTCCAACAAAAATTGGCGTTTCATCCAGGAATCTCACTTTGGAATCATCAGTTGACATACAGTGAAAGAAACCTTGTCAATACGCAATTTTAAAAAGCTATTTTGAATCAATAATTCAACAGTTCATTATTAGTGCTGAGTCTTCTACTTGGTTGATTTTATTTAATTTAATTTATCAATGCAGTATATAGAGTTTGTATTAAGAAAACATTTAAAATCGTTACTGGGTATAGGTTATGATTATGAATATGATTTAACCACATGAGAGGGCTTTAAGTTTCTTTGGACAATGCTGTCAAGGTCGGAACTTAGTGAGCGTATATTAAATGCTTTCGTTGCAATTCCACATCCGAAAAACATTGTTATGAATTTGGAAATAAATATGAAAAACTCATCAGTAAAACAAACAAGTGGATAAGAAGAAATTATTGGTAGAGATGGGGAAAAGAGTCGGAAACAGAGCCCTGAAACATGGCACAACGCACAACCGCATCGATTCTGTGGATATCAGACTGAAAACGATGCGAGAAAACACGCTCCGATAGATAACTTTAAATTCATCAAAGAAGTGGTGCGGTCATATATACCTTGCTTGTCAGATGTGGCGATTTATCTCCAAACGGGCGATTTTCAAATTTATTTTGGCGATGTACCCTAAAAACGGCGATATTTTTCGTTTTTGGCGACTTTAATTTTTTGAATCGAAATTAACACTTTTTTTAATTTTTTTAGTTAGCACTTAAACCTTAAATTTTTTCTATTCCTGCATGCTGAATGGAGTCATCGAAATAGTAATATTGAACGCAGGCACTTCAGATCGATTTCTTGCTCATCCATAAAATAAATCACGTACGCCAAACCGAATTCATGCGTTCGATTTATAACCATAGTCGACAATTGTTAACAATAGTCAACAACAAGGCGTTCCTTTAATCAAAATTACTAACGATGTGTAAATTTATGACGTCATAATAGCGTTCCTTAACTCACGTTAAAGTGTCAAATGCTTAAGATTTGTTACTATTTCCAACTCACCCCCATGACATGAGTTGTGATTATTGGTCTGTCAAATTGGGCGTTTCGTTCTAAATAATTCAAAGTCTTTATTAAAAATCAAACCAAAACATTAAACATTTTTGATTTGAGCATCAAGAACGTCTTTATTTTCTTTGAGTGGATCAACAACAAAGAATAAAATGGATTATTTGCCAATCTTGAGCGATGAAGAAGAATAATTTAATTAGTTCCTCAATATTATGTAGGTACAACAAAATTTTAAAAGTGGTAGTTTGACAGTTTAACAAATTCTAAGAACATACCGTTCCTAAGGGGTTTGTAAAAAACTCAACAAATCCTAAAAATGCAGCTTTAACAAATTTTTGTGACGTAACAACTATTTATTGTTGACAATGGTTAGAAAAAGAACGCACCAAAAGTTTAATGTAAACACTTAAATTCTAACTGTTCTGTGAAAATAAAGTTTTTTAGTTTGGTGATGTATGGAGTGGACAAATTGGAAATTTGGCGATTTTTGGCGATTTTAATTTTAAGTTTGGCGACTTCGCTTTTTTAAACCTGACAACCCTTCCAACTCATCACCAGTGGATCTATTGATAAGAAAACCGTAGGTATTGCCAATCACTAAGAAGTTTTCGTTCCTAAAAATATTTATTGATTTGATCATTTATCAGAATTACCAAGAAGGCAAGTAGGTTCAATTGGTCGCCGGTTAAGAGGGAAGAAGATAAGCTAGGTTTTTTTCTTGCTAAACCATGATTTCATACATTTTATTCTGTTCGGTACGTATAAGTCCTCATACCGAAAAAAATGATGTTGAATGATGTTATCTCATCAGTGTTATAGGATTGACGCACGTCCAGTGAGCACTCTCGTATCGTTATCCGGGTCTTATTTTTCCTTAAAATATTTTGTTGTAGCACGAGAAATAGGCTGATATGATATAAAGATCCGACGTTTCTAAAAGCAGTACCCCGTGGCGTAGTGGTTAGTGTGTCGGACTGCTACGCCGAAGGTTCAGGCTTCGATCCCTGACGTTGCCACCTTAAGTTTTTTTCCGGGGTACTGCCTCTTGCGAGGAAGTGACAAATCCTCCAAGAGTAATTAATGTCATGGAAAGTGCTTCTCTGTTAGCCGTTCGGATTCGGCGATAAATTGTAGGTCCCTTCCATTCCTGCAGAATATCAACGCACACACAGGAATGGTTGAGAGTGTAAGTCACAGGCTTCGGCCCCGCTTGGAGCTGTTGTGCCAAAAAAAAAAAAAAAAGTTTCTAAAGGCGATAAAACATTAATGGTATATGAGAGGTAAGAAACAAATCTATTGTGAACTGTTATATCATATATTCAGTTTGGCTCACTAACAAACGAAGACAAGTTGTTTAACTAGCGAATATCTTGGTTCTTGGCATTCCTTACTTCTGTTGTTATGTCAATAGAACAGCAAAGCCTAGCAGAATTGTATACATTGAAATCGGCAGTAACAACGATTTCAGTGTGAGCGTGAGGACTTTGATTCTACTCCCAATGTTATCAAAAATATAAGAGTTGTTTTTGAATAACGAACAGTATTTTTATATTTCGGATCGAAGATTATTCCGATATAAGTAGCTTGCATAAGATCCAACAGTTAATTGTGTTTGTTAATTTTAAAGTAAAATTTGTTGTTTAAGGATAGGTCTATGGATTTCATTAATGCTTTCTTTTAATTTATTCATCTTTTTGGTGCAAAAGTGAGTTCAATTATATACTGCAATACAAATTTTCTTTTGAAAATATTTATGTACGTGTGTATGTCGTTGAAAAAATCCTGTCACTCGATTAAAATTTTTTTTCTTGCTATCATACAATTTGAATCGTGTTAAGGACAATTTTTCTGGCCTTATGGTCAAACCTCTGTCTAAGTGACAAATATTTTGCTTCCCCGGTAGAATTATAAAATCGAAGGATCAATCCAAAAATACAAATAAAATATAGATTAGATATATGTACAAAATAAAATATTTATTGCAATCACTCATTCCCAGAATAAGATCGCCACTCTGGGCCTTTTTTATCCAGATTCTATTAAAACTGAAATTGTAGTCAATACATTTTAAACGATATCATAACATTATTGCTTTAAAAAAGCCGTGAAGGGTTTTTTAAGTCGTCGAAGTTCAGAATTTTCCCAAATAAGTCTTATTCTTTCAAACAGTATAACCAAGACGTACAACACAAATAAAATTAACAGTCAAATTCTTTGGTACAGTCTTCTAAAAAAATTTCTAAGAAAGGTAAAAATAACAGGAAATTCCACAAAAATTCTACCTATGTAAATTATATCATCCAGCACTATTGCATGGAAATAAAACATCTCTCAAACAAATCCTTAAACTTTATTGTCTCCTTTATTTTGTGGGTAATAATGCATGAGCACATAACAAATAAAAACAAGAATTGTTTCATATCCTGCGCCACAAAAAAAGAAAAACATTTTTTTTGTTACCCTGTTAAATAAAATATCAAAACCTTAACCACGTTAATATGATGCCATTGAAGCCACACAAAAACTTACCTTCTCAAGTCGTTGACTTAAAAATCCTTAATTCTTACATGCGCTGCTGGCAGCAAGAAAAAACAAAAAAAGTTATTTTCATAAAAATTGTTCTTTCACAAAATTTACAATTTTTTTATTGGTCTAAGAAGATCCTTAACAAAAAAATTTACATATCAAACGATACACGCGCGCACCCCGCCCGCATTCTAAAGTCACACAGCCACACCGACACCACCACCACCACCCCCTGCTTATCCTTGCCACAAGCGTGTCTAATGCGCTCTATTTAAATTTCATTTCATTCATTTAACATGAATAAGGACGAATATATTTGGCGCGCTGCTCCACCTTAACAATAGAAAGGAACATGTTTATTTGTATTCCCTGCGGAGGATAAAGAAGGATATTATCGAATGGAGTGGGGACGAAAACCAAATAAATAAATTATTACAGAACATCAATATTTCTGTGACAAGATAAAATTTAATGACAGCCTAAGGGCGAATCCTGTGAAGTTGAGTTGATGACATCTGTTTCTGTAACTTGTCATCATCAAAATTTCACTTTACTTTACCTGCCAACATTTTATCGCAATAAATGTCTTCATTAATATTCAAGGAAATGAAGAAGGACCCACTAGGATGGATATAGTATATAAGCAATAAGTTGATTGCGATTAAATCACTTCCTTTTGCCAGCCACTGGCCAGGCCATGACCAAATGCCCCGGGTCTGAGATTGTCATCGCATAGGACAGGCAAATGGTTCGTCCTTTTTAATTTTCCCTGTCGGACATTTTTTTTTTTTGCGTGTGAACCTTTTTTGAAATAGGTTCAGGTAACACTTGAAGACGTATCGGATGGTCATCTCATGATTCCCTGACTAAGTGCCTGAATAAGTAACCTTGTTGTTTTATCTTCACCCAGTTGCCAGTTGAGATCCGATTACTTGTGGGATTTGTCGCTTCCCTTTTATTTTTGGTTTCATTACACAATTCCCATAGAAACAACTAAGTAAGTAGAGCAAAGGACCACCCCATTGCGGATGAGGGACTTGGAAGCTTTTGCAATCTTGTTTTCATTTTGTTTGTCTTTCTGTTTTGATTCCTGTGCAAACGGAATCGAAAGCGATAAGACATGACAAATGAAGTTGAATATCCTTTTCAGATCCTATTTTATTCCCCATCAGAGATTGCTTCTAGAGGTTTTGTTATGTTGTGTATATATTTGCATTAAAGGTGGAGGAGCAGGAGTAGCTAGCTACTTAATTAAAATATAAGACAATGAATTGTCTTGGTATAAGGTATACTCTATGCTCGAAGGAGGTGTTCTTTTAAGCTCCCTTGGGGAGTGTTTTGAATAAACCATAAGAGCGCAAGGACTTAAGAAGTTTGAAAAGGGTCTCTATTAGGGGTTGATATTAAATTGTTTTTCCTTTTATTTTTCATTTTCTTAAACACTTAATTTGTGTTTTTTTTTTTATTATTTTGATTTATTCTGGGATTTTTTTTGTTTAAATTAAGTTTTCCTTGTCGCTGTGCCAAAAGTTCAAAATATCCTTTTTATGTTTCATATTATTGTGGCCAGATGTTTTGGTGTTTGTAAACTTCACTTAAACACTCTAGCAAAAGCTTTATTTTTTTTTTATAAAATTGTAGAGTAAATGTTGGGCAACAAAATATGTATACACATTTTGTGGTCCTTGTGGATGTGTCATTCTAAGATAACCACATATGGGAAGGAAATGAGTGTTTTATAGGATTTCCGTCCTATGCTCGGATGACCTACAAACAGGACAAAGTACCTATACATAAATAAGTACATTGTCCTTGTGATATTAATCTTGTAAGAAGAGTTTGGTAACTGCAAACTCTGCCAGCTGCAATGTATTCTATTCAAGTCATGCATGTAGTATAGTATGTGTAAAGGACAAGCTTTAAAGGTAATACAACTCTGCATACACTTTCATGAAAAAATATCTGAAATTCTGGAATGAAAGATGCATGTGTGCTCTTGGCCATTTTGTAGGAATTAACATTGGAATTGAAAGGAAAAAAAAAAACAATTGAAAGGATACCTATATAATTGTGTTATACATACTAATCTTTAAATGCTCTGTAAATACTGAAACTATGAAATTAAATAAAGGAAATTCATACCGGTCTTTTTCGGTAAGTTTGAACTTGATAGAATGGAAAGAAATTAAAATATTAAATGTGTGTCAAAAATGAAAATGGGTTTTAATGAGTACGTAATAAAATAGACAAAAACAGAAAAGCTAGCAAAAGCAGCTTAAATAAAATGTAACACTACAAAATGTACCCCCTATAATTTCGAAGAAGTGTACTTCCAATACTGGTTTGTATTCCCATATATCTTGTTCTTCAGACAGGAGTCATCCCCCTTAAATAACCGACTAATTAAAATTAATTTTAAGGCCATGGACCAAAACCAATGTACGGCAATATCAAACGTTCTAAGTACGGCTTTAATTAGGGACGAGATAGACCTCGATTTCAGGAAAGTGTAAGTTAAAGGCCTAACCATATTACGCGAAAGAAAAAGGAAGCAAGTGTCAAACCTGAACGAAAAGTATAATTCCGATTTAAAAAGTACATCAAACATCAGTTGCCCATAATAGCCTTTAGAAATAAGAAGAAAGAAAAAAGAAGAATACGCTTTTGAGAAAAATGAATGTTAGATTTTTGTACGTAATGTACGACTCAACGCAAACATTACGTACGAAAACGCAAGTGAACGAAACATGCCCAAACTGAACAAAAAGTCATTTCAGGTTGGGTATACAAATCACATGTATTTCTACTGTTTCGTTAGTCAACGTACGTACCATTCTTCAATTATTATGGTTAGCCCTTTATAGTTCAGTCTTTATCAGCGACAAAATATTAGGAATCTCTCGGTTCACCACGTACCCCTGGTTTTCCGGCAGTGCAGAATTGTCTTTTGGCTCTTAGTAGTATTCCTACAGTATAACCATCGATAATTTCTAGAATTTTAATGTGTGTCCAAATACTCTCTTATATCAAATATATTGACAAGAACAAACTGTGAAATGTAATAACAAAAATCAATTTCCTGTGTAAAACTGGTTTTAATGTGTAATGAATACACCATTTGCAGAATGAACATATGGCTGCGGGGTTTTTGTTTTTATTTAAATGAAAAAGTGGCTGGTGGTTGAGGTGGTTGAAAAAGGTGACTTCGTTACACTCTCCTTCTCTCTTTGGTTAATGAGAGCTTTCTCGCCAACAAGGTTTTATGAATTATGTTGTTTGGTTGAAATGGTTAAAAGAGATGACTTCGTCAAAAAACTGTGTCTAATTATCAGATCAAGAAATATCTTGAGAAACAAAAGAAAATATCTTAATGGCCGGCTGTATACTTTTTGTGAACCAACAGATCATCTGTTAAACAACAGTTTATCTCACCGGATATTTGGAACCAATCCTTATATCGTTTTGAAAAAAGTAAGATTATTGCGAACAATATTTCAAAACCATTTAAAATAGTTTGGCATTAAGCTCTTTTAAATTCGATCCAACTTTCCTGAGCGTTCGTACTGTTTTAATTCATGTTAAGGATATAAAATGGCGTTATCAGCCTCTCTCAACTAAGGAATATAATTTGTTATCATTCCTTGGATGTTGGATTCAATTTTTGTGAATAAACACATTTTTCAAACACACACAGTTTTATTCAAATCATTGGATTCATTTTAATTATGCATAAAACAGCACTTGTATATAATCGTTTCAATTACCAGAACGAATGAACCTGGAAATGAAAACTTCTTTTATTTGGAACTTAATTTTACTGTACATTTTCAAGACTTTGACCACTACAAGGCCGTGCACAATATCTTCATAAATGTAAACGCTACCAAAAGATTTCATTTCTTTGCTTTTGTTAGCTCTCTAACGTGACTTTCCCAACCCTCATGTTCTGTCATCGGCATAGTCTGTTAGCCCATGTTCTTACTATACTATCGTCATACGAAGAGAGCTGCACTTCTTCATCCGAAACTGCATACTAGCTTGCTGTTTGACATAATGTTAAAACCACAGTTCCCCCACATCAAGGCGAATAAATGCAAGAACGAAAAAGTCATTGATCATGGCTGTATAACGGTATCCATTGATTCTAAATTTCTGACCGGCCGCTATATTTGATTCTTCTTCGATGCTGCGTTTTACAGTAGCAATAGCTTCTTAACGCTCACTGTACGACGGACTAGACGTCTCAGATGATGAGTTTAATGACTCAGATTAAACGTGGTGCGAAAACGTTCCATCGTTTTTCGAATTGATTGCTCTGATGGACGATTGTGGCGACCATAAAATGGACGCAATGTTCGATGTGTTTCGAAATAAATTTTGTACAATTTGCATGCGTTGTTCAGGCGTCAGTCAATGAATTATGAATTGGCAAACCAAACTAAAGACAAATCACATGACAGATGATAAAATGGCTGACAATGAAAACAGCGCTGCCAATTGAATGTTATTTACCTCAAAAGAACACATATTAGATAGGGTAATTCATTTTTCGTTTTCGAGTAAATTTTTTTTTAACATTTTATTTCAATACAAAGTTTGGACTTTGCCATTAAGTGTTAAAAACGACGAATGGCCGCCTCGGGAAGATTCGCAGCGTGTGATTCTTTTGAAGCAGTTTTAAACCACTTTATTAATTGCACATTTCGGGCAGTATTGCCTCCATACATTGAGTAATGTTGGTTAGGTTTTTAATGAGTCTAGAGTTCGGGGATCATTTGAGTGAACACTGTCTTTTGCGAAGCCCCACAGAAACAAGTATAAGAGTGGCAAGCCCCAAAAGGCCAATTGACGTTGCCAAAACGTTAAAATAAGCGACTAGGAAACTTCTCAAGTAATAAAGGCTTGGATCCACATATCGTAAAAGTCATGATCTTCAATCATCGCCAAAAAAAAAAATTTAGTGGTTTTATGAAACCACGATGCATGTGAAACTTTTTTTCGGACCATTGCCATTTCACATTGTTCTTGGCTTTTCCCTTGTTTATCGGTTTATTTGACTTTTCTACTAGCTGAATTTGAGTCCATCACGATCAAGTGAACAACAACTTTTACATCAATAGGGCAGTCCACGAATACGTCAGTGTCAATCACTTTGAGGGAAAACAATGATGGCGGCAAGCAAATTTCCTTCAAAATAGGTTCCAAATGTTTAAATAAATCATACAAAAAAAAAGTTAATATATACATATGAACAGAAAAAAACATTTTAATTACGAAAACTGTGAAAATTCAATATACATATATACCTATATTTTGCCCGATTATTCAATGTTCCCTCAAAGTGTTAACCCAAAAATTAGAAAGGGATAGCTTCGTGGACTGCCCTATACACTGATCAAAATACACACATGCCGCCGAGCACGATGCGAGCCATCGACGCGCCGCCATATTGCGAGATGCAACAGATGAACGAAAAAATTTGAGGCGATAGAAAAAAAGTTTCACTTTAAAAAAAAAAATCGGTTATCATTCGACCATATCGCTCCGAGTTGACTGTAACCGTCTGCCCATTGTCATTGGCACATCAAACTCACACTTTGTCTGGATGCAATGGCATCTCTTGGATTACTTGTGGGTTTCCTGAGCCCCATATGCGGCAATTCTGTTTGTTTACATACCCGCCGAGCACCGAGTGTGAAATGTGCCTAATCGTTGTTCGAAAAATTTGTGTTTTGTCTATTGTTCCGACGCCAACTTTTGTAGTAAGTTTTAATAATTTTAAAGCGTTGTTCAATTATGAATCGACCCTTTATCGTTAATGGCAAACATTCAACCAATATGCTGGCACTTAAGATGGAAGCTGATGGAAGATGGAATGCCAGGGGTACCAACTTGAAACCACGAAATTAATGTATAAAAGTTTTTTCCAGTACGATCATCAAGGGCACGAAATATTTTAGACTCAGGACGACAATCCATTAAAAGTGTTATATATTCCTCATTGACATTTTCTTATCCTTCACCAACTTTTTGTAGCAAGCAACTGTCTTATCAAAAAAAAAAGAAAGCGTTTTATCGCGAATTCCAGACATTCGTTAAAAGTTTAACACGCTAAAAGCAAATGACCTAAATAAATCACTTCAACGGCAGCAGCATAATATGTGGCACAATTTAAATTATTATCATCATCAAGTCATCAAAGCTGCCTGCTGCCTGTTTTGTCCTGCCTCCTTCCGTTTATACTATATTAACCAAATTTTGTAAAACAAACTAACTCTTGAGGTAATGTTGGCATTATACGTTTTGTCGTACGAGAGTATACGTGATATTTGCAATAAAATATTTAAGGACCATTAACCGCAAGCAAGCATAATATATATGTAATGTTAAGTCATTTCCATTTTGCTTTTCTGCCGCTGAAAGGATTTCCTCGCTCAAATGTGAGTTGGCTTACAAGTAAGTACCTACATATATCTAGGTATACACAATATAATAAACCATTATTCTTAATAAATGCCCGTAGGCAAGGCACACGCACACGCTTACACAATATTGACTTCTATTACTTTGGCAGCAGTCATTTTATTGAAGTTTCAAAATGGCTTCTAGGCTTTTCTTATGCTTTCCGGTATCCTGTTGCTGTTGCTCAAAGACAATTTTATGCCAACTAATTGTGATTCTGATTATAATTGACTCCTAAGTACCATCAACCCTATACGCTCGATACAATGAGACGATGATATTATGTTAACTTTGTATATTATAGCCAGCCTCACATCTACATATACATACATATGTAGATAGTTCTTCTTTGATGATATTATTCAGGAACACACAATGTTGCTTACATTAAAGGACAATGATATAAAAGATTGTCCACGTAATTAATGTCAACAGCTACCTAGCCCGATGGCCATACAATTTATAAGCATTCTTTGGCCAAGAGTCAAGCCAAATAAAAGAATAATGTAGTGATAGTGACTAATTATTGTTGCTATGCTCTTACAACATCTGAAGTATTTAATTGCTGTTGCTGTTCCTGCCTCGTTGGCAGGATGTCAAGAACAAACATAAAAGTAAAATAATGATAAATTTTGTTTGTTAAGGTCATTATCCGGCCACACAGTTGGGAAGAATTTATATATTTTTTTGGCAGATGACCCTTTCAGAAAGTGACCAAGCATTAAGTGGACACAAAAACTTCTCGAAATATATGTATGCAAGTTATTAAGCACAATATTTATACAATTTATGTTATTTTAATGGAAATGGTTGTATACTTAATTAAATGTATTAATTTAATGTAGAAAGTGTTAAAATTAAATACAAGGTGATTTTAATTACATTTGGCTGTCTGATATAAGCTTTTAGGGATTACACAATCCCAGGTATAGTCAGGCTATATTCGAAAAATCCCACTTTTCAATACCTTCTTGCTTCTTCATTTTAATCTCAAAAACGGTTCACAATTAATAAAGGGTTTTTTTTAGACCTGTGGTTTTCAATCTGGCAATACTTTTTTCGGAGTTGGTCTTTTTGACAGCTGTCACCTGATTTATGCTCAGTTTGTTTTGCCATTTTATAATGAATAGACTTACTCCTGAACAACGTTTGCAAATCGTGCAAAATTTATTACCAAAATAATGGTTCGGTTCGCGTGAATCCAATATTCGGTCGACATAATCGCCCAGGAATTTATTCGAGCCAGCCACTTGCCCGAAATAATTTTTAAAACATAATGGCAAACCCTTATCTTTATAATAAAGCTCAATTCTTGGCCATAATATTAAATTATTTGCGTTTTATTTCTTTTTGAAAGGTTCCCTGAAATTACGCCATAGGAAATTACGCAAAAAAAAAAATGGAAAAACGCCCAAAAATCTCCATACAATATATTGGTTTTTTTTTTTTCTTGGGAAAAAATGCCCAAAAATTTGGCTTTATTTGCAAAAATTTTGGGTCTTTTCCGTGATGTTTCCCTTTTGAATTAAGGAAAAAAAGCCAAAATTTGTTTTTGGAAAAAACGCCCGAAAAAGCTTTTTGCCTTTTTTTCCAAATCGAAAAGGAAATAACGCCAGAAAACAAACTTTTTAAATTGATTACTGGGGCGATTATTTTAATGTAATCTGTGTAAAAAATCGCGCGATTTGCAGATCGCGCTATTTTTAAATAGTTTACATTATAATAATCGTCTCAATAATCAATTTGAGAATCGCGCGATTTTTAAATTAATTATTGTGGCAATTTTTAAAATTTTTTCCATTTTGGAAATTAAGTCAAAAAAGCTGTTTTTTTTTTTGTATTTTTTACAAACCAAGTTTGGAATTTGAGCCAAAAAGTTTTTATATTTTTTGGCGTAATCTCCATTTTTATTTTTTGGTCTTTTTTCCTAAATTGCTGCGTTATTTCCATGTTTTTTTTGGCGAAATTTCCAATTTATTTTGGGCGTTTTTTCCAAATTTTTTAATGACAAATTTTTTGGTTTTTTTTTTCCAAAACTCTTTTGGGCGTAATTTCCTATGGCGTAGTTTCAGGGAGCCGTAACCACACGTCTACAGAAACACCATTTAGGTACTTAGTTGCTTTTTTTTTTTTTTTTTTTATAATGCACACGCGCTCAAGGGGTTTGTTATAGCCCTTTTAATGATAATTCACAGCGCGAGCGAAAGGAATTTAGGGAGGAAGGGAAAGGAGGTGTCGATGAACATTGATCTTGAATGTCTGCAGATCAAAATGGTAAGGAAAAATTGTGCCAGGCAATCCATTCCACATTCGTGTTGTACGGCTAAAGAAAGAATCCCTATATTTCACGGTACGTCCGAAATTGGGCTCAAGTGTAAACTGATGAGCGTTCCTAGCAAGACGAGTGTTACGGGGGAAATGTTTAAGGGGTGGAACGCAGCTGGCTATCTCGAGTGAGCATTTTTTATAAAAGAACCTGTAAAATAAAGAAAGACATGAAACATTTCGACGATGTTCGAGTGATGGAAATGTTTCCATAATGTTTCTCTCTCCTATCAATTTTAACGCTTAAAACTAAACAAATTGATGGCGTAACAGCTTCAAGCGCTGTCGGAGGCATAGTGACGTACAACCTTAACTATTTCGGTGTGTGCATTGATGCAATTTTTGAGGCAGTAACCTGAAAAAATATGGTATTAGATTCTTCGGGTGAATGTATCAATAAAGTATGGCTGTGGAGGGGAAGATTAAATGACGAACTGTTAACGTGGCACGATCCGTGATCAAGTGGGGGAATTTGCCGGGCTTATAGTTTTGACGATATTTTGTAGCTGGCTTCTATCCAACCATTACTTCTGTGAAGTGGAAGTGGCTCTGAGATAGAAGTTGAAACTTAAGAAAGCATAGAAGGCGCATTTTCATCTCATCTCTGATTCATCCACAGAGAGTGACATCATCACTTTGGTGCGGATACTCCACAATCCGCACCAAAGTGATTGGCATAATTTGACATTTTTTCTTCGAAAGCGAGTCTGGTATAACAACGTTTCTGGCAGTGGTGGGCGTAACAGAGCCATGTTAGCCGACTTTTTTTAACGTCTAATAAATCGTAATATGGGGGCAGCATGCACGCAAAAGTGTCACAGTCACGTTATATATCTGTTTTGATATCATAGAAAGTCGATAAAGTGGGAGGGGAGGGTGTTTGGTGGTTGGTGATTGTAAGTGTTGGTATGTGTGTGTGTGTGGAGGGGGGGGGGGGGGCTGGGTAGTGTCGGAAAGACGAAAAATTGTCAAAAATGGTGGGTGGTTGTAGTTGGTGTGGGTGATGAGGCAAAAATTGTCAAAAATAATGGGTGGTTCCTTGGTGGCTGTAGGTGGGGTTGGTGTTTGATGTTGGGGTGACTTGGTATGGTTGGGGGGGGGGGGGGGTTGTCAAATGTCGTGGGTTATTGGTTGGCGGTTTTGGTAGTGGGGATGGTTGATTTGATGAGAGGTGATGAAAAAACAGTCAAAAATGGTGGTGGTTGAGTAGTTGTAGGTGGTGGTAGGTGGGGTGGGTGGTTGGATTTGGGAGATTTGATGTTGGGAGAGGGTGAGGAAAAAATTGTCAAAAATGGTCTGTAGTTAGTTGGTGGCTGTGTGTGAGAAGGGTAGTTGGATGACGGTGTGTGGGGGGGGGGGGGTTAATTTTAATGTAAAAAAATGTGGGTGAGTGGTTGTATTGGAATGGGTGGTTGAATTTAAGAGGGGGTTTAGTGGAGGGAATTGTCAAAAATAGTTGTGGTGGGTGAATTGCGGCGGCGCGGCGGTGGTTGGCGGGGGGACTTGTCAAAAACGGTGGGTGAGTAGCAGGTGGATGTAGGTGGAGTGGGTGGTTGAATTTGATGTAGGGGCGGGAGACATTGTCAAAAATAGTGGGTGGTTGGTTGTAGGTGGGGTGGGTGATTGATAGTTGTTATGAAGGGGGGTTTATTGTGTTGGGGAGGAGGAAAAAATGTTCAAAAATGATGGGCTGTTGGTTGGTAGTTGTATGTGAAGGTGTTAGGTTGGTATTTGGGTTAAGGGGTGAACAAAAAATTCAAAAATGATGGGTGGTTGTAGGTGGGTGGGTGGTTGGAGACATACCTACACATGAACTGTTTTGTTAACTGGTTGTCACGTAAAAATATCGTCCGTAAGCCGACTTTACAGACAACCATGCCACACAGCCCATGCCACAATCGATCTTTTGCTCACCAAATTTCCAAATCCTGTTATCAGCCGTCATGGTGATGTCAAATGGCTGCCTCGGTGCTGCGATTTGAGACCTTTGGATTTTTGTTGTGGTTGCTGTGAAGGACCGATATCATCAACAAAGTCTTGGAAAGTTGGAGATACAGAATGCGCTACTGCTAAGGCAGCCACTTGAAGAAAATTGTGTTATGTATAGATACATACAGTTGTTCCAAAATGTATGGTAATTGGAAATGTTTGCTTTTACCAATAAATCAATAAAACATGGGAACATTTTTTAAAAGGAACTTGTATTTGGCACACTCTTTATGTTTTTAAATGTTTTACCTACGAAGTGGATTTCTAACTTTAAACGGTATTGTGCCATACACAAATACACACATTCCTTGCTTTAGCGTTTCTTACACCTTGCCTTAGATCGTCCCACCTTGTTCTTTGATTACGACTTCTTTAGCGTCGAATTGTAAATTCTAAGGAATTCATTAGATATTAAAAACGTTCTATTTCCAAATCCTCTGCTCTACCATAAAAAAATCCCAGTTCCTTTTGTTGTGCCAAAAATGTAAGTCAGCCATTTAAAAAAAAAAAAAAAAATCACATCCATTATGATGGATTTGGATTTAGATTTAATAAGCAAAGATTTTTCGTTTATTTACATTTTCTTCACCTTTGTGATTCACAGATGCACACCCCACCCAGACATACATAGATCAACACAGTTACAAAGTTAATATAATAATAAATTTCTTACTTGAGGCCCTTTTCGACCTCACAACAGTTCATAGATCAAAAATATGTCTCTCTCCTACCTAACCCCTACCCCGAAAACAAAGTGAAGCGTATTTTGAATGTCGTCGTGTTGAATAAATTTTGTATTATTAAGTTAACAACTCTATGTGGATGTGGATATGCCATTTCCAAAACACCACAACATAGGTACAAAAATGTAGGTTCCTATGCTCACAGTTGATAAGGACTATGACTACGACTACGAGTACGATGACGACCGACACCGACACCTACACCGACACGTACATATAAAACGGGAAAAAGGTTTTCACACATTTCTAACATTTGCCAGTTCTACACGAGGAACATGAAATATTTGTATTTGACAAACTTCGTAAACGTTGCTCCTTCATGTGGATAACGACACAGCAACCTTGCTTATGATGATTAAATGAGAAGTCAACTCAGCACCACCGCCATGCCACAGCACCACCGCCAACCACCATGCCAGCCTTAGCTTTTAGGGGGTGGCAATATGGTGGTTGGTGGTATCTATGCGGGACATGGGGGTATATTTTATACACTCACACACACACACTTTATGCGTGACTGACACTAAGGGTAACGATTTTCATTAAAAATTCAAATCTGTTTGGTCAAATTGACTGTGTGAGAGAGTCCTGCGAGTATGAGGATGGCTAAGGATATCTATATTTTGTAATTTGGTCCTGGTCTAGGTGTGCAAAAGGTCACCACATACAGATTGGTTTATGCTTGTGTGTTGACAAATTTTGTGAAAGAATTTTGTGGTTTTGTTAATGAACAAGTATTTTAAATAAGGATTTTCATGCAGGACCTACCAATTTGGCATTTTCCGTTATACAAATTTTATGGAATTTTGATTACCTTTTTTGAAGTATTCCAACATTGGTTCACATTATTGAAAGAATGTCTTTTTTTTTTTTACAATTTATTGTAAATTTTTCTCAATATGAGTTAGGCCTGATTTCAGATGTTTTGAGTCAGGCTTTTTAAAATTCTTTATTTAGGAAGAATACCTATTTCAGCAAGTGCTACATGACAAGAAAACAGTGGTTATTCGGATGCGGCTCTGTGATAGGAGGAGGACTTAAGCAAGACGTCTCATGGTTCCGTGGCATAAGAGAACGCATTTTCACAATCCGAATTAAGTCCAAATTAAGTAACATCTCGCTGCGTTCACGTCCCTACTGAGAAAAAACTAACACAGCCAAAGAAGAGTTGTACGCCGATCATCTCGAGAAGACGTATGATGAAAGCCCGAAGTACGACACTAAGATTTTTCTTAATGACTTTGGCTCGACAGCCCAAAAGCACAGCCTGCACGAAAACACTTCTGGTATCGGACTAATGCTAATCGACTTTTCTACGGGGCAAAGTGTCATCATAGCTAGCCCATATACATATTTCCCACACCTTAACATACACAAGTAGACTTGGAGGTCTCCTGATCAACAAACCGCCTCAGTTTGGCGGTGTGTTGATCATATTGCGATCGATAGCATTCATCTTGGATGTCCGCACTTTCCGAATAATCTAGCTGCTACTGTGAGACAATTTGATGTAGCGAAGCTGCAATTGCAAAAGACTGTCAGAATCTTTTCCAACCGTGTCTCCTCTGGTCGAAACCGGCACCTGCGCCAAACCCAGAGGCAACATTGCAAACTGGTAATGAAAAATGCAGCTGATGTTTCGATGATGTGTGCAGGCTGAGAAACATGACCACAGGAACGACGCTTATCAGGACAAGCAATGTTGCTGGCCAGAACCAGAGGACTGGGAAAGTGAGTGGTTGAATATATTGAGTGATGCTTGGGGGGAAGCAATATTCAAAAGTGAAAGATTCGTTCAAAGATTACAAAGCCCAAACAGTCGTAGTAGAGGCGCAATCGGTGCGGAGAATTTGGAACAAACATTTCTGCTGATTGTCAAACGGCGAAGATAGCCAACTAATTGCTGTCTATCAGACTGATTCATTTGATTTGGACGATGATGAACAAAACCTCCATCCACCCGACTAGAAAGAAATTCGGGTAGCAATATATCTTAACTAAAGCTCAACAAATCTCAACTTTTCAAAACAACGCGGAATGATTTGGTGAGAATCATACGCATCTGCACAATGATCGGATAAAAGTATATCTGACGAATGGAAGCTCAGCATCATGTGTCGTATCCACAAGTAAGAAGATACCCTTCCCTAACTGCACCAACTACAGAGGTATTAGTCTTCTCTATGTCGCCTCTAAAATCTTATCGGCTATTCTATGTACAATTTTGTGCATGAACTGATTGGCAGCGGTCAGTGTGGTTTTTGGCCAGATAGGTAAGACAATTATCGACAAAATGTTCACACTTCGACAGATTTTAGAGAAGAGTCAAGAATTTCAGTTCGACACTTACCAACTTTTCTTCGATTTTAAAGTCACCTATGATAGCGTGATAGTTACACAGTAATATGTCAAATATTGGCTTCCTTTTCATACTCACTCCGTCAAGGTTGGTAAGAACGCCACCTCCTCCGGCGTAACTTCATACTACGCGCTATCATGTAACCTCTTCAATATAATTCTTTGTGTTGTCAGCGGAGCCAGAGAGCATTCGCAAGTATTGAAATGAAGGCATCGAAAATGGATGAAAAGTGTTTGCTGTCCACGGGTGCAGAACATTATCATCGAAGACTTAGACGAAACGTCACGATGGACACATATAACTTTGAAGTAGTCAAGAACTCTGTCGATGTGGCGATATAACCTCTCAACACAATATGAGTGAAAAGATCAGTTGAAGAATTACTTTTGCCAATCGCCTTTTCTTCGGGCTTATTACATTATGACATGCATAACGGGATGCAAGCGGACCACACTTACGTTTGCACTTAATGTAATTTTGGGACTACCCCCAATCCACATTTTCATAAGAATGGAAGTAGGACTGAGCTCGCATCGTCTCTTCCACCAAGAATACGTAACCCCTAACCCAAACTCAAGTGACCACCTTTCGCTCCTCAGCAGCTTGGAAAATCATAGTGAATTTAGTATGTAGGTACCTGGATGTCATAATCCTCACATACAATTAACTTCCCACAGAACTTCTCTTTAGTCACCCCCCACCCAAGGGAGACTGGGGAAACTTAAAACCACACCCTTTTAGCGGAGATATGGTCTGGTATACGGATGGCTTAAAAATGGAAACAGGTACTGGTACTGGTTCCGATATTTTTGGGGAATCACCTTGCACAAACCTCTCCGTCTGCCTTGGTCGTCATTCGTCCATATTTCAGGCAGAAATCCTCGTTGTTTACGAATGCGCGAGGATAATATGTCACTATTACGCCAAAAATAAAACAATATTCATCTTCTCAGACAGCCAGGCTGCCTTAAAAGCTCTGGCTTCACCCCTGTCAAAGATCCAAAATAGTCCAAGAGACTGTCTTAGTACTTACTGAATATACAAAGAACAACTTTATAATCGACCATTGGATCCCGGCACATAAGGGGCACGATGGTAATGAAAGGGCCGACACACTGGCTAAAGGGGGCGCCTCACTACCATTTGTTGGTCCTGAAAATACTGCCAAGAATATCATACTCAGGGAATCCAATACAGCTTGGCAAACAACTCCTAGTAAAATCTGATCCGAAAAATGTATACCAGAATATTCAAACAAATATAATATTAAAACTACAAAATTCCCAAATTCACTGTTATCCTAGATAAAAACTTTCAAAATAGTGACTGGAATCATAACGGGAAACTGTTATATGAAACAACAACTTCACAACATGAGACTAGCAACAGACTCCGTTTGCCGTCTATGTCTCGAAAGTGAGGAAAAATCATTGCACATCCTTATGTGACGATGTGCAATGATTTGATTTGCCCCAGCACTCCTCAGCTTCAGAAAGCGGACACTTGGTGATGAAATCGTTCCCTTGGAAAAACTCAAAACCTCCCACATATATCTTAAAGTTCTGGTCTCAGTCTGGAACAACAGAGCTGTTCTGGAATCTCACACGGCTTGGCTTATTAGGTATCATCGAGATACCGCAGTGCCTAGTTGCTCCATCGGAGATGAGGTATACCTTGGCTTCTCCCTCTGGTTTGGCGTTGAAGACTTTACGAGCTGGAGCGGCGATGTCCATTCGTTCTACATGGCCCAACCATCTTAGTCGTTAAATTCGAATTTTTCTGGCTAGGCTTATGTCGCTGTACAGCACGTATAGCTTGTAGTTGTATCTTCTTCGCCAAATGTTGTCTTCTTGGTTTACGCAGACAGGACCATAAATCGTACGCAGTACTTTTCTCTCGAAGATTGCAAGTAAAGTCACTTCCAATTGGGAGAGAGGGACCATGCTTCTGCACCATATAGCAGGACCGGGATGATGAGTGTTCTATGTTCTTTGTTCTTCTCGATCGGGCTTTATTCCTCAATAGCTTATTCAGCCCAAAGAAACATCGATTAGCAAGAGTTATTCTACGTCTGATTTCAGCGCTGATGATGTTGCCTGTGTTTACAGCAGAACCCAAGTAGACAAATTCACTGACTACCTCAAAGTTATGTATACCTATTAATGGTTACGTTCTTTACGTTGATTGGCAACACTGTTTTGTCATAGAAAAGTCGTTTGTTAGAAGTGCTCCGAGAAAATAATTAATTTAAATAAGAAAAAGTGAACAAAATTAAACCTTTGTATTTTGTGGTACAATATAAGAATTTAGTCCTCACAAAGCAACAAAATTCAGAGTAAGTCCTAGAATTCTAAGCCCCGAACTGAAGACAAAATTGCAATTTAGTTAGTTAACCTCACTAAATGAGCAAAGGGGTGTTACAAGAAACCTCTCCAGAACATTTTAATTGCGAAAAACGGCGAACCAGTAACAATTCCAACGATATGTCATCGGAAAATATAACTGGAATCTAGATAGATAAATTAAAGGAGATTCTCGAAGAAAAGAACAGGGAACTTGCAAGAGAACTTGTCTCAAAATCTGACTTCCAACAGCTTTATTCTGAGCTGTCAGGAATCAAAACAAAACAAGATGAGATTTCAGCAAAAGTTGTGGAGTTGGAAAATCGTAAAGAGATTCTGGAATAGCAAATGGACAAACTTATGATGAAAAGCACTGAATCTAATGTTGTGGTACGCTTCCCTTCAGAAAATTTCAACGATCCAACAGAAAAAGCAAAATCTGTATGTGTTGGCTTGCTGGCAGAAAACGAAGCAAGTACTGTCATTGAATCTGCATACAGAATTACCACCCGAGATGAAAGTACAGCTAAAATAATCGTCAAGATGAAATCTCGAGACGCAGCTATCAAAGTTCTACGCCAAACAAAAAAACTAATAAAAACAAACATCAGCATTCGCAAAGATTTACCACCGAACGTTTGTCAAAGAAGGGCAAAGCTAAACCCTCTGATGAATGAGCTGCGCGAGAAGCGTTCGAAGTCACAAATGAAAGTAGCATTGAGAGACGACAAGTTGCATGTGGGGGGCAAAATATTTTCTTGGGATTCTTTCGAGGGACTAAAATGTGGTAGAGAAAACGGTGTGAAAATATTCTGTGAGATATTTGGAGAGATACCGGCATCCTTAAAAAAATTGAATGATGATATTGCGAAACCAAAACGTCAACGTCATCTGTTTCTGTATCTGACAGTTCAAAAAGTCAACCAGCAACTAAAGGCGTAAACACAATCGGAGCAACCGCTGTATTCAATTCAGGTGCACACAGAAGTGGGAGTTTACACGAGCCATCGTATTGAGAACAAGGCTGGGACCTATTGTACAAATACACCGTAAACGCACTTCACTACAGAAAACGCATCATCGAGGGAGACTTCTAAAACATCCGCATAATTTAACATAATAAAAATGTAATTCATTGACTAAATTTTATTTAAAGCAATGCCAATTTGGTAGACGGCCTTGGGCCAAACCAAAATAGACTTAGAATAATGAAATCTATGTAACTTTTATAATGAAATACAGTCCATTATTACTACTATACTACTACTGGTTACGTTCTGAACATGTTGGTGGTGGAATTGGACTTTTGTTGATGGAAGCATATACTTCGTTTTTTCCTCATTTATTTTTAGTCTCATTCTGCTTGCTGCTGACTCCATGGTAGTGAAGGCACCGGTTACTGCTCGCTTTGTTCTTCCTACCATTTCAATGTCGTCTGCAAACCCAAGTAATTGTGTCGATTTTTTAAAGATGGTGCCCGATGTGCTGGCATGGGTGTTCCGTATGACATTTTCCAGCACAATGTTAAAACAGCTGCATGACAGTGCGTCACCTTGTCTTAGCCCTCTGATGGTGTCGACAGTTTCAGTAGAGTCCCTACCAACTTCGACGGAACAGCGAGCATCTTCCAACGTCATCCTGATAAGGCGTATCAGTTTAGCAGGGATTCTAAAGTTGGACATGGCACGACATAATTCAACTCTATTAACACTGTCGTAGCCTGCTTTAAAATCAACGAACAGGTGGTGAGTGTCGATGCTATATTCTTGGCGTACTGTGAAAATTTGGTCGGTGGTAGGTCTGAAGCCGCATTGGTAAGGACCTATAACCTATAAGGTCATCAGCAAACGGCTTGAGACGTTCACATAAAACGCTGGACAGGATCTTACGCGATGTATAATAGGTTTATTACTCTATTATAGTTGGCGCAGATAAGACGGTCTCCTTCACCAGTTAAGTTTAAGCTTAAATTTAAATTATAAGCCTAAAAAGCCGTACAAATTATCTTATATCAGTACATATACTCAAATTCAATGCGTCTAAAATATACATCCTTCTGCAAATAATGAGAATTTTTTCAGTTTTATACGTTTTTGTTTAAAAATATTCATTTTTTGTTTAACTTAAAATATTCATAATCATAAAAATAACGTACTCGTAGACACAGTACAAAAAAAAAATCCTTGCAGTCCTTGTCAACACTGAAGGCCATTTTATAAAATTTCAGAATGTTTTTTAATTTAATTTAATTTTTTTTTTCCTATTTGCATAAATTCAGAATCCCTAATGAAACCTAAAGACCGTAAAAAAAAAAACTTCATAATTTTGAACCCTGATTGCAAGGAACATAGATTATTTTGCCTCAGAGAATTTTCTGAATCGCAAAGTAATCAGTTAAGTGATTAAAAAGCCCTCTTTTGCATTTCAAAATATCCCAACCCAATCCAAAGAGTTCATTTAAATGTGCCAGCAAAGCAAAGAAAATTTTGTATTAAATTAAGAACGTGCAACAAGAACGCCATAAAATCCACCTGAAGTTCAAAATTGAAAACCGTAAACGTTTAGAAGAGGTCAATATGGGGGGAATATTTTTTTTTTCTCCAAGGTTATTATTTTAAGTGACTATACGGGTTATACGGTACAGGTACAGTATGGAACAGATTATGGCTACGCACACATGTTCACATTTTTGCATATATTTAACTTTTTGTCGTTTAATTTTATGAGCCGTATATTGGAAATGTATATAGGTATAGATACGTGATAAATTGTACGCATAATATTTTTGGAATAAGAGAGTTGATGGCGGGATGAAACGATGTGTGCCACACGTTTTGGAGGGTTAACCTTATCGTTGTTTCCGAATTATTTTCAAATAATGCCGTCTAATAGAAGATACTTAGGGTAAGCTTATCGGTTTAACGATTTAATGAAATTTAACAACCATCATGATCGACATTGATGTGAATTGTTTTTGGAAGTGTTCGATCAACTGGAATATCTACGAATATTAGGTTGATTATTATATGACACACGTCCTATTTTTTTTTTATTTGAATAATATTTTTTTTATGATTCCATTTGGCGATTGAAACCCGGAATTTTTTTTTGTTTTGAATTAATATGTTAAAAACAAAGTTTTTGGGAAATAATTAATTATGTTTTTTTTTTTAGAAGTAAAGAACTTTAATTTGGCAGCAATGTATTCATTGACAGCCATTTTGTCATCTGATATGGGATTTATCTTTAGTTTGGTTTGCCATTTCATCATGAATAAACTGACGCCTGAACACCAAATAGGTTAGTTTTGTTAGGTTAGCGCTGTTGTGCGCCGTTTTGTTACCATAACTCAAATAAGGATTAGAATCATGTAAGGATGATTTTAATTGGTCAGTTTGATTGCAGAAATTTAGTCTGACGGGCGATCTTCTAGATGGAAACATTTTGAGAGGATTCCAGACTGGTTGGTCAGGGTATACTGGATATGTCAAAAAGTTTGCTCAGTAAGCTGTTTTAGCGAAGGAATTTCTCCAAGAAACTTACCCTATCACCTAGGCTAGATGTATGACTCTCAGGCCTGAGGCGGGTCTCTTGCCAAATGCTTTAATTTGTTGGGTTTCAACGTGGGAAGTATTTGTGGAGATCTTTTCTCAGTATAAGCGATTTTTTCATGCCCATTTTGTCGCATCAAGGAAGTTGATCAGATTTGTGTGCCTTTTATTGGAAAGTTCCCCCAGGTCTTCATAAAAAAGCTTCACCTATGGATCGTACCCTTATGCGAGATAAAGATGGGCATTGATACAATAAATGGACTACCGTCGGACAAAGTTCCGCATGTGATTTACTGTCGGAGATAATCGATAGAAACAAAAATGAAAAAGACGCATTGTATCGCATGAATTCATTGTGCGTCGCTGTGATTTCGACATTTAAACACGTGCCTCAATTTTTTTCGGAAGAATGTCCGATTAATCAATCGGAACGGCTACCATGATAAAAAATTCGTGCATTTCGTCCGAATCTGAGGAATTTTCTCTCCGATCGGTTACAATGATAGGGGAAGGGGATAATTCCATTAGTCAAAATGCTCCACCTATTATAAGATACGGGTTGTAAAGTCAGATAAAACAAAATGTCCTTCACAGCCCCTGGCGGTATGTTGACCAATTCGGTGTGAAATGCTGATTCTTGCAGGGCCAGCTACTCTGCTTGTTCATTTCCCTGAAAGCCATTGAAGAACGCAAACAAATTGTGCAAATTTATTTTTAAAAACATGGTTTTGTTCTGTTCACGCAATACCTCCAATTTATGGTCGCCGAAATCTTCCATCAGATCAATTAGTTCGTTTTACGATGGAACGTTTTCGTACCACGTTTACTTTAAGCCATTTTTGAGATGCCGCAACCATCTGGTGACCGCCATTTGTCCTCAGGAGTGCTGCTCACCACCATTTTCTTTCTCACGTTTTAAGAAGTGGTTTTTCGCATCCAACATTTTGGCGGTAAAATCTCCTGAGAGAATTTCGATCTCAAGATCGGTGCATTGCTCGAAAGTTTTGACGAGGAGCTCGTAGGGGAATGGACGCTTATAAGGCTGAAGTGTGGTGGAATTCAGCCTTGATGCGGATTGTCATCACTCTTTCGCTGAGTTCCCTGACTTTGATTGAGCTTAATATATTTTGATATATGGTCCTCCTCTGACAGCAAAACCGCATACCAATAAACACAGAGGATACCCCTTCACATGGCTGGAGTGGTGTAACTTCAGCTTTGTCTTAGCTAGCTGTTCAGCTTTGTGTGCGTGTTCAGTGTTCTGAAGTTCCATATGTACATTTCTGTATAGTAGTTTTGTCCGTATTTCGTTCGTTTGCTATATTTTTCATCACATTGTGTGTTATGTGCTTGTGAGGTGTACAACCAATAAAAGAGGAACGATTAGTATTCCATCTATGGACGAAGTTCACAAACACTTGATTGGTGAGTTAGGAGTTTAGATTTGTGTAGATTGCCATAGGAAGCAAAAACAAAAATAGAAGACATTTGATGAAAAAAAGATAAAGACAACTAGCGAATCCATTGTCGAAGTTCAGAACTAGAAAAACATGTTCCATGAAATGACTATAAAAATGTACAATGGGTATGCGCATCAAGTTTTGAGATGATCAATTTGGGATTGGGCCTTCAGAGAGCCTTTATTTGCTCTTTGTTCCTGAGCACATATCTCACGAATCCGATGGATCCCACGCTCGTCGATAGTTGACCTTCTGGCTATCTAGTGGACACCACAGTCGACAATACAAATACTATTTTGATTGATTTCCTTAGTGAGCGCATAATTGTAGGCCTAAGGACATCACCTTAAGCTTCCATATCACATTAAACTAATATGTCCTGATTTCCGATTTGATTATGATAAGGACTACCATCTAAGATCTGTTTCAACCAAACAACATAATTAAGTTCGGTTCGTAAACCCCACAAAGTCACACAAATATATAAAAATACATATCAAAGCTTTACAAAAACAAAAGAAAGAATCACAAACGAATTGAATCCCTTTTTGAAACAAAGCAATAAAAGAGAGAGTTTATTAAACAGCATGCCTGCAGTCATCCATCGATAAACCAAAACATTTTTTAATCGTCCCTACTCCAGGAATTCTTTTGAAAATTCCTTTGATATTATGATCGAACTCCCTCACAAATGCCAAATACCTCCTTCATTGAACATTCATCCCACGGCATAGTAATAAAGGAAACTAGCAGCCGCGGGCATCCACAAAGGAAGAACTTTGAAGGAACACCAAGACATCCCATTCCACCACCTCCCATCGCCATCGCCATCGCCATCGCCATCTCCCAACTGACTTTGACTTCGTTTTAACATTTCCCACGATAAAGCGACGTCAGTGGGCTTAAAATGTCTGTTCATGATGCTTTGCGGTTGAAAATATTCGAAACAGTTTTTTTGTGGCCTTTTGTTTTGTAACGTTTTTGAATTCGAAAAAAAAAGTAACGAGGGTCGTCTACGTCGTCGTCAGTCGGAAACAAGGAAGTACTAAAAGAAACCATTTCACAGTCTCCAAGGATTACAAGCTCATGGAGGGAAACATTTTTGTGGTAGCAAGTCAAGTCGTAGGAGTAGGTGTTTAAGTAGGTAAAAATATTCAATTTAAAAAAAAATGTTAGCTATAAATATTTCTGAAGCGGAATTTATCAAAGCGTTTTCGTGCGTATAAGCTTCGTCTAAGTCCCAAAACATTTAATACACCTTTAGGGCTCACGAAAAATTATTGAAACGTGACCCCTCGCCTTTCGTGTTTAGGTAGGTATAGGTATGTAATGTAGCAAGTTGCTAGGTGCTAGGTGCTGCAAAGAGCATTAGCGCCGGAAATGAAGGGTAAACTTTAGTAATACATATTTTAACTTGTTCCCTTTCTTTGTTTAGTGAAAAAAAGAAATCACAATCCGAACGTGATCAAATGCTAATGAAACATTTAAATGGTGATGTTTCGCACGTTTTCCCGGTCCCGGTCTAGGTGCCGGTGATGTCTGATGGAAGGAAGAATCGCAAAAATAAGGACGAATATTTTCGAAGTATTATGAAAATCAATCGATAAATGATAATAATGAACGTATAGCAGTACCGGCTTAACCACGTAGCAAGAGTAGCAATTGCTACGGGCCCCGCGCGAAAGGGGGCCCCGCATATTTAAATCCACTCATCTCTGCCTGAGCGTAATTTTTTTGAGTGAAACTTATTAAGATGTGGTACCTACATATATTGAATTTTTTTGATGTCACAAGAACGTGAAACGTTACAACTTTTCCTATTAAGACAATCCACGTCAGACACTCGGTACCCGACTATTTCCTTGGCGTAAATAAATCACCGAATTTCATTCGGTAAACGCACAAATTCTAAAAAAAGTTGCTTGCATAAATGTGTAGAATCTCTGTCGGGCTGATAATCAGCTCTACAAAAAGTCTGACGTATGCAAGCACTCTTACCCGACACTTAGTGTGGATGTGTAGCAGAATTAAAATGGCTCGATTTTAATTGTTAAAATTATCTCTTTATTTGTAAGATTAACAGACTACATTATTTTTAGTATAATTAAGTAACCATATACCAAAAATCTACTTTCTAGAATATAAGTATATTGGGTTATAGAAGTTATGACTAAAAAAAAATATTTTATTACTTAAGTAATAATTTGGTGTAAAATATTAATTATAATATATTAATTACTAATATTAATCTTAAAAGAGAGATTTCCTAAAATTGAATTTTCCATAACCATTTCGTAATCCTGATATAGTAAGATCATTACCAAATGCATAAAGAGCAATGCATTCAATAAACTATTTCCAGAACCAAAGAAGTTTAAATTCTAGACGCGAGAGTCTCACGCGTGTTTTTTTTTTTAACTAATGATAGGTATCCTATCCCTTATCGCTACAATGGGCACTCAGCCAATGCAAATTAATTGTGATCGAAGTTGATAACACTGAAAAATTAACCGGGGATTCCCTGACATTGCCATCGAGTATCGTAACAAACTATCCGCCAATTAAAATAAAGCACACCTCATATTTATCTAAAACAACATGCGAAGAATTTATCAAATTGATTGCATCAAGCATGCTAAATCAAATTATTTGCGAAATTAAGAGATCCAAGTATCAAAAAGAAATAAATATAAGTATGCAGAATGCATTCCCTGTCTTGCACATTCATTAAATTTAGTTGCTAAATGCGCTGCAGACTGCTGTGCATTAATTTTTTTCGATTTTATTGAAAATCTTTATAATTTTTTTTTCCGCTTCTACACATCGTTGGGGTCTTCTTACGGAAACTCTTACTTCGAAAATTCCGATTTTGAAAAGGTTGTCAGATACTAGGTGGTCCGCCAGAGCTGATGCTACGAAGGCACTTTTATGTGGTTTTACCACTATCAAGCAAGTTTTGGATGCCATTTCCAATAATATAGATCAAAAGGCAGAGTGTCGGAATCAAGCTTACGGACTTGTTTCAAAGATGAATAAGTTGGAAACGGGAATAATTACAATTACGTGGAATGGAATACTAGAACGCATGCAAGCAACTAGTGCGTCGCTGCAATCGTCTAAAATAGACCTTAATACGAGATACAGCCTTTATGAATCATTACATGGATATGTCCAAGCAATGCGATCTACATTTTCAAATATTGAAGCACAAGCCAAAGAGCTGACAAGCTGTCATGAATATCAGCAACAGACTTCAAGACGACGCAAGCGGAACACAAAGTACGACGGTTTTAGCGGTTCTAGTACACTTGACGAATTTGTTGAGAAAGAAACACTTGGTAAAAAGTTTGAAATTGAGGTGTTTGTTGTCATTATTGATAACACACTATCTGCTTTAGACAAACGCATGAAAGCATATCAAAAACTAACTAATGTTTTTAGAATATTTCGAAAGTTAAAATCTATTACAGCAGACGAGATTTAAAAAAAAAAACACCAATTATAGTCAGTGCTTATGAAAATGATTTGGAAGACAGCCTAGACAACGAATTAGTGCAGTTTGCCGAGCTGCTCAAAACGGATGTGGCTAGTGCGATTGACAGTACGAAAAACGAAGCTCTGGAAATTCAATATTATAAATTCCTATTGGACAATTCATTAGAATCATGTTTCCCCAATTTAGAAATTGCTTTGCGCATTTATTTATCTCTCATGATCACTAACTGCAGTGGCGAACGTTCATTTTCGATATTAAAGCACATAAAAAATGAGTTAAGGAACACTATGAGTCAAGAACGTCTGAATTATCTCGCTTTGATGAATATAGAATATGATTTGCTCAGAAAAATTGATATGAATAGTATTATTTCTAAATTTGCCCACATGAAATCTAGAAAAGTTACTTTGTAAAAGTTTAAAAAATAATAAGGGAACAGATAAATAAATATAAAATATAAACATTATTTAAAGTTTACCATTGATAAAATATAACATTAGCTATTCCTAAAAATATAATATACTTTGTATTAAATTTAAAATTTGAAATATGTATTGAAAAAAATAATTTGTGTAGTATCTTCAGTTTTCAATTGTTAGTTTCCTATCAAAATTATTCTAAATTGCCAGGAAATCTCATCTCAGGCTGTTTGTACTTGTCAGAGCCTAACAGCGCCTATAGTAATTTACTACACTATTAATTACCCACAAAATTGTAACCTATAGATAGCAAATAAACGTATTGAGTATTGAGTATTGAATTGTTTTTTTACCACTTTATACTTAAGAACCTATAGTAGATCGAGGTTCGAGGGCCATTTGAAAGAATTTGCTACGGGCCCCGCACTTGCTTAATCCGGCACTGACGTATAGCACGTTTACAGTTGAACAATCTTCTTCTAATATGGCCGACAAAGACAACAATAAGCAAAGCATCGACTATAGCTCTCCTGAGAAATAATAAGTTCTGGAATAGTTCAAATATAGCTCCCTGATGGTGATGATGATGAGATGAGGAAGTGGATGACGAAGTTCTAAGTTCTTCTCTGATTCGCTGCCATTAATTCTCGATAAACTTTGTTTGGAACTTTGTTTTGTAAGTTGACGTTGATAGGTTAGTTTAAAGTTGCTAGGATATTTAAGTAGTACGCTGACTGACACCATTAATAAAAATATACAAAAACTTTGAACAACACTTTTTTTTCTATTCTCTGAATTTTTATTTAAAAAAAAAAAGAAAGAATAAATATCTTGTAGGAATCCTTAACAGACACGGAGAGGGATTGGAATTATTATAGGTTGTGAAAAGAGTTCAGTTAAGTTTATTTTTTTTATTTTTAAGTTAGTTGATTTTTGAGCATAACGTAATGCGTCCAACTTGTTCAGGAAGTTGAATTAAAGAATCGACGTTCGAAGAATCCTTAAAATCTAAAAGGGTGAGTTATCTTAAGTTTTAGAGGGCGAGAGCTACAGTACGCTTTCAATGACGTGTTGAATATCTTATTCCCTATATTTTTCCGCAGCCAGCTGCTCCTTTAGTTTCAGAAACGAAATTCTTCTTTAGCTTACAGCATTGTATTTATAATCTATAGTATTCTCAAAATTAGGAACGTTTTGTGCGCCTATCTATGGACGAAGTTCACAAACACTTGATTGGTGGGTTAGGAGTGGTTTTAAAAAAACATGAAATGATATCTTAAGTTCTCATATTTAATTGCTAAACGAATACATCAACCCATAGCGTGTATTTTTTCTAGATCTCCCTCACTCTCTCTCAATCTTCCTCACTAGCTCTTTAATGAAGCATTACACGCTCACCCATTTGGACGATTAATATTCCCCACCATTAAGCTCGTTTTTTTTTTGCACCGCATCAACCGACCAGTGAAGCTTCTTAAGACCGCTTACATGCCTAACACATTTAATATTATACACATCGCATTTTTCATACCAACCTTCCAGCGCTCATCATATACCAAGTCACATCCCTGCTACCGCCAATCTATTTAAAACTACCAACCGCCTGACTGACTACAGTGGATATGCGAAACACTTTTGTCGTTTTGGTACGAAAATATATATATGTATGTATTTCGAAACATATACTCTTTGTTTTCATTTTTTTTTAAAGTAAATCTCAGTCCAAAATTCTGATATTGATTTATTTTTGAATTTTTTGATATCATCAAAGTCGGCTAATGCCCGAAATTCATTGTTAATGATATCAATTTTTAATTTCTCTCCTTCAGGAAAAACATTAAGAATGAGATTTGTAATGGAGTTCGTTTCACCCGATACAACAGGATTTGGCGAAAACTTTTAAGCGTAATTTAAAAATTCATCTTGAAAGTCTATTCTTTTTCGGAGGTCTTCACAGGTTAGGTTAGGTTAGGTTAAGGTGGCTGTCAGTCAACGACTGACACACTTAGACCAGATACTAGGTCCATTGTGATACCACATATGAAAGTAAGGCACTACCTCACTAATTTTAAAACCAATTGGAACTTTTAACAAAGCGATGGAGACAGTGTATGTCTGTCTGAGTTAGGTCATTTATATCGTTGAGGAAGAAATCTCCCAAATGTAATTTTCGTCTTTGTGAGAGAGCAGGGCATGAACAAAGAAGATGTGTTATAGTCTCTTCTTCTTCCTCGTCCATGCAACTTCTGCAGAAGTCGTTCGAGAAGACACCGAGTCTAGTAGCATGTCTGCCTATAAGACAGTGTCCAGTTGTGACACCGATTAAGGAGCTAATGTGTGATCTACCAAGAGATAACAAACATATGGAGCGTTTTGGATCTAGTTTTGGCCAGATCTGTTTTGTCGCCTGACAGGTAGTCAAATTTGACCACCTTAGATTTGTTTCGTTCATGGCATCGTGTTTTAGCATGAGTTTACATGTAGCGATAGGTATACCAATATTCCTCCTGTCGGGTGAAAGTGGTTCAGTAGTTCCATTTCTAGCGAGTTCATCGGCCTTGCAGTTTCCTGGGATATCTCTATGTCCCGGCACCCAAAAAAGGTGAATGTTAAACTGTTCTGCCATCTCCGCGAGAGATGTGCGACAGTTGCGGGCTGTTGCTGAGTTCGTGGAAACCGCCTCGAATGATTTAAGGGCTGCTTGGCTGTCTGAAAAGATACGGATATTCGACGTGGATATCACGTTTTCCTTGAGCCAGGATAGAACCTCTTTTATCGCCAGAAGTTCCGCTTGGAACACGCTACAATAGTTAGGGAGTCGGAAAGATAGACTAAGATTTAGTCCTTCTGAGTACACTCCGCCCCCAACTCCATCTTCGGTTTTTGAACCATCAGTGTAGAAATGAATCGAATCATCTCTCGAGAAATGTCCTTCGTCCCAGTCAGACCGTGATGGAATGGAGACTCGAAAGTTGTTTTCAAAAACCAGTTGGGGTATGGTGTAGTCAGAGTGACTTGGAATCGTTCTGAATGAATTCAGAATAATAGTGTGGCCAATTGAGTTATTGGTCCATTGAGACGTGGCTCTGAGACGGATTGCTGTACTCGCGGCCATTTGTTTACTAAAAATGTCGAGGGGTGTAAGATTAAGAAGAATGTCTAAGGCAGCTGAAGGTGTCGTACGCAGTGCTCCAGTGATACATAGACATGCTGATCTTTGGACTTTGCTTAGGTGGTCCCGGTAGGACACTTTATCCAAAGCAGTCCACCATACTGTTATCCCATAAGTTAGTATCGGTCTTATGACCGCTGTATATAGCCAGTGGGTAATTTGTGGGGATAAACCCCACTTATTCCCTATTGCTTTTTTGCAAGAGAAGAGAGCCACCGTGGCCTTTTTTACTCTTTCCTGAATGTTGGGTTTCCATGTGAGCTTCTTATCTAGAACAAGGCCTAGATATTTAGCTTCATTTGAGAAAGTTAGTGGAGTTCCATTAATGGACGGAACATTTAGGTGTGGAATTTTATATTTCCTTGTGAAGAGGACCAGTTCAGTTTTGTGGGGGTTTACTCCTAGCCCACATTTACCAGTCCACTTAAGAAGCTTGTTAAGAGCTGTTTGCATTAGCTCAATAAGAATTTGAGCATGTTTTCCTGATATCGCAATGGCGACGTCATCAGCGTATGCAATCACTTTGAATCCCTCTGCTTCCAGGTCAACTAGAAGTTCATTGACAACTAAGTTCCATAAAAGAGGGGATAGGACTCCACCTTGTGGAGTACCTCTGCTGACTGATCTTCTTAGGGAGACGTCTCCTAGGGTTGAGTTGATTAGCCTACTTTTTAGCATAAGATTTATAAGCTCACTCAGGGATCTGTCTACTTTAAGATTGTCTAGTGCCGTTGTGATTGCTTGGTTGCTGACGTTGTTAAAGGCACCCTCGATATCAAGGAATGCTACCAGAGTGTACTCTTTGTGATGTAGGGAATATTCGATAGCGCTTACTAAGGTATGCAAGGCAGTGTCTACCGATTTTCCTTTGCAGTAAGCGTGTTGTGCTGTAGACACTAGAGTTGTGTCTATGGCATTTCGCAAATGGATATCAATCAGACGTTCTAAAGTTTTAAGAAGGAATGATGATAGACTTTTAGGTCTGAGGTCTTTTGGATACACTTGGGAACATTTTCCCGCTTTGGGAATGAACACAACTTTTACTTCCCTCCATAACGATGGAATGTATTTCAACTCTAAACATCCGTTTAGTACTACTTCCAGGATAGGGATAATAATATCCATAGACTGTTGAAGTTCTGCTGGTATTATGCCGTCAGGTCCAGCAGATTTATATGGATTGAAGCTGTTGATGGCCCATTTTAGTTTTTCCCTAGTGACTAGACCAAGTTTACTAGTATTATTGATTGATCCAATTGGACTACAATCAAGGTTTACTATGTTAAGGGAGCTACCTGGGAAATGGGTGTCAAGTAGCAAGTTAAGCGATTCTTCGCAGGTATTGGTCCATGAGCCGTCTGCTTTTTTAAAGAAGCTAGGCATTGTAGGATTGGTAGAGAGGATTTTCCTTAATCTGGAAGCCTCTGAAGTGTCTTCTATTTTACCACAGAAGTTCCTCCAGGAGGCTCTTTTACTTTTCCTCAGCTCTTTTTTATATAATTTCAGGGATTCTTTGTAGGAATCCCAGTCTGCGATTTCTTTGGAGTATTTAGCTCGGTTGAAGGACTTTCTACAAGTCTTCCTGAGCGGTTCAAGCCCCGAGTTCCACCAAGGTGGCTTCCGTTTTCCTCTTATGCGAGTAAGAGGGCAGGAGGCTGACAATGATTTGTTAAGGGCTGCTGTTAGATCGTTGACTTTTTTGTCAAGTTCGTTTATATTAGAAGGGATTTTCAAAAGATCAGGTTTAATTAAACTTTTTAGAGTATCCCTGTATTTTTGCCAATCAGTCTTACGATAATTACGGAAGGCTGGTTGTTTATTAGTGTCATCAATAAGTTCGAATTGGATGTATCTGTGATCAGAGAATGAGTGCTCTGCAGACACCTTCCAATTCGTGATCCTATGATGAATCGAATCGGAGACAAGTGTTATGTCTAAGACTTCTTGTCTGTTTCTGGTTATGAATGTTGGTTCATTCCCAGTGTTAGTTACAATTAGGTTAGTACTGAGAATATAATCAAAAAGAGACTCACCTCTATCATTTATATCTGTACTCCCCCAGACTGTATGGTGTGCGTTGGCGTCACAACCAATTAGGAGGCACGTATTTAGCCGCTCTGATTCCTCTATAATTCTCCTCAGCATGTCGCTGGGGAGGGGGCCGAGATGGTCGTGGCCAAGGTAAGCTGAGGCAAGCCAGTATATGCCTTTTTTGGTCTGCAATCTGACCGTGGTAACGTCTCGATCGCTGTAGTCAGGGAGTATAAATACATTAATATTACTTCTCACTAATATGCAGGATCGTGGCTCACCTTTGTCCAATGCATACAGCAAGTAGTACCCAGGAGTCCTGAGTCCATGAACAATAGATTTGACAATCCATGGTTCCTGGATCAGGACAATATCTTCCCCTTTTGTTTGCAGTCGGAGAAGAAGGGAGGCCGAAGCCAGTTTGGAATGTTGGAGGTTAATCTGTAGTAGCTGAACCATCTCGGTTGCAGTTTTCCAGACCACCTCTTACAGTGCTATTGAGGTCCTCCTCTGAGTCAGACTCCGAGGATGACCGTAAAAGAAAATCTTCATTAATGTAGTCTTCAGTCTCCATGTCGGAAGGACTGTCGACAGTGTGAGCATCCAAGTCGGATGCGGTATCTGGTTTGGAGGAGGGCATACCTATAGAAGGAGTGCTGGGTGCATCTATTTCCATTTCTGGAAGGTTGATAACACCAGCAGGTTCCTCCACTGCGGGTATATCCTCCGATGTTGTGAGTGCTAGTCTGGCACTTTCTTCGTCTTTCCTATACACTTTCAGCGTAATGGTAGACCATCCAAACCTAATCACTCCTTTGGTCGACGCTAGTGGAGCCAGTGAATCCCTATTGATGACTATAATAGCCGATCTATAAGGACCCTCCGGATCCTCCAGCTTGGCGACTTTCCAGTCATGAGTAGGCAGGGATGGGTTACCATATTGTAGCATTTTAAGGATGATTTCTTTGTCGGAGAGTTCAGCTGGTAATCTGGTACGAGCTCTTGGTCTGCAAGGAATGTCTTCTCTTGCCACAACCTCGAGCTTAGCACCAGGCTAGAGTCCCTCCAACCTACTGATAGCGAGCTTATATAGATCGGGTTCCGGACCGGTTCCCTCAAAGGATCGCTGGCGCTTAGACGTAGAGTCTTCGCTTTTAATTATATTTTTTGCCCACACGAGTTTGGCAGATTGCTTCGAGTCCAGATCCGACACCGGTAAGTCACCTAGCATCTTCACTAATCTCTCCGCGTTCCGTCTATCTTTTCGTGAGTAGGTTACACTCCTCCCTCCAGCGGTGGTGCTGTAAGTCACAGCCTCACCGTCGCAGGGGGGAATCCCCATGGAGCTCGAGGAAGGTTTACCCCTGACGCCGGTGGAACCGTAAGTCACGGCACCATCAGCCCCCTGGACACCCCTTCCTGAGCCCGAAGGTTTTTGTTGGGCGGTGGTATTCCTCTCCTTGTCCGAGGTGGAGCTGAAAGTCACAGCCACACCCCCGTCAAGGAGGGGAATTTCTTGAGAGTCTGAGCTCAATAGTGCGGTGGGAGTGTCACAGTGTGTCACTGTGGCACTGCCACTGTTTTTGTTATTTACATCCGCAACTGTCGGGGGGCAGTCACGGAGGGCAGCAGAGGTACTGTAAGTCACAGTATCCCCACTACCGACCGTGATTTGTCCCGACAGCTGCGGAGGAGCGTCCAGACTGGCAGCACTTCCCCTACTCTCGGACGGCTTTACAGCCTTCCCGGGAGTTGAGGTCGTCCTACCGGTCATATCGCCTGACTTGTGAATTTGTTTTTGTTTTTCTTTTTTATATGTTTTCTTTTTGTCTTTCATTAATGAACTTTTGGTCACTGGCGACTCCTCCTCTTTCGAGGCAAAGCCCGTGCCGGCAGTCGTGACTCCTGCCGACATTTGAGTGGACATCCCCACTCGAATTTTATTATTATTTGTAGCTTTTGAGTTCATGATTTTAGTTAGATTGAGTTATTTTAGTTAGTGTGATTCTGCAATTGTTGAAGTGTGTGTGTGTGTGTGTGTGTGTGTGTGTGTGTGTGTGTGTGTGTGTGTGTGTGTGTGTGTGTGTGTGTGTGTGTGTGTGTGTGTGTGTGTGTGTGTGTGTGTGTGTGTGTGTGTGTGTGTGTGTGTATGTATGTGTGTCTGTTTGTGTGTGTGTGTTTGTGTGTGTGTGTGTGTGTGTGTGTGTGTGTGTGTGTGTGTGTGTGTGTGTGTGTGTGTGTGTGTGTGTGTGTGTGTGTGTGTGTGTGTGTGTGTGTGTGTGTGTGTGTGTGTGTGTGTGTGTGTGTGTGTGTGTGTGTGTGTGTGTGTGTGTGTGTGTGTGTGTGTGTGTGTGTGTGTGTGTGTGTGTGTGTGTGTGTGTGTGTGTGTGTGTGTGTGTGTGTGTGTGTGTGTGTGTGTGTGTGTGTGTGTGTGTGTGTGTGTGTGTGTGTGTGTGTGTGTGTGTGTGTGTGTGTGTGTGTGTGTGTGTGTGTGTGTGTGTATGTGTTGAAGAACCTCACGTAAGCCCCCTCACCGCGACAAGGTCAACTCATAGAGGGGGTAGGAGGAGGTCTTCACAAAAACCGATATAAAATTTTTTGGCATTTAATTTAAACTCCAAAATATCCTTTTCGTTGATATTGTGCGAAGCGCAAAACATTTCACTGCCTGTGCCACAGTAAACATCTTTTAAAGGAAGATGATTCAAGTTAAAATCTAGATATATAATGTCTGTTTCATCCAGTACATTTTTTTTTAATAAAATTTCGACATAAGTGTTTAAGTAAATATCTCATACGTGGCAATAAAACATGTACCCTTGCATGTCGTTAATAAATTTTTAAAACATAAGATAAAAATAAAAAATACAATTTCATTAGCTAACTGCTTAAGGAACGTGAAATAAGGCTGATATTTTCGTTGCCGAAGTCCGCCTCAAAGTCATCCAATCCAAAATAATAAGTCAATGCATCCCATTGGTCAATAATACGGTCAATCGCTGCCTGGAATTATAAAGAAATATAATAAGGTACATTTTCTTTCTTTTTATTTACCTGACGCGAGAGCCATCTTGTTGCACAGTACTTTAAAATAGTATGCACTTCTGTTCCAAAATATACTTGAAATTTCGTGAATTCGCCTTTCCTCATCGAACTGTTACAAAAGTGGTGATTAATGTCACATATCAGTTTATCAACTGAATCTGGTAGTTGATCTGCTGCGACTTTGGAAGCCAGATTTATTTTGTGACAAACACAACCGGTAACGACTAGCTTAGGAGCAAATTCTTTTAGTTTGGCTTGGACTCCTTTTTTTTACCCATCATAACGGAACAATTATCCGCAGTGAATCCGATAAGATTTTTCAATGGAATATTATTTTCCTTGAGAATATTAGTTAACTTACTTACTTACTTAAGGTGGCGCAGACAGTCCATTGTGGACCACGGCCTCAACCAACAATCCTCGCCAGCTAGGCCGGTCCCTAGCCAGTGGCCTCCAGTTGCGCACACCAAGTTGGTTGAGGTCGTTTACCACTTGATCGCGCCACCTTAGATGGGGTCTTCCAGAACTGCGTCGGCCCTCCGGGTTGGAATTGAAGACTCGTCGGGCAGGAGCGTTTTCGTCCATACGCTCCACATGACCCAGCCATCTAAGCCGCTGAATTTTCAGCTTCTTAACCAAGTCAATGTCGCTGTATAGCCCGTACAGTTCGTCATTGAATCTTCTCCTCCATACTCCATTGATATATACAGGCCCGAATATCACCCGAAGAATCTTTCTCTCAAAGCGCCCCAGCCTGTATTCATCCGATTGTGTCAGTGTCCACGCTTCTGCCCCATACAGCAGGACTGGGATGATCAGGGTCTTGTATAGTGTCTCCTTGGTCCTTTGAGAAAGGGCTTTACTACTAAGATGCCTTCTTAGCCCGAAGAAACAGCGATTGGCAAGAGTGATTCTTCGACTGATCTCTTCACTGATGTTGTTTTGAGAGGTTATAGTGGAACCCAAACAGACAAAGTCCTTGACAACCTCAAAGTTATATCTGTCCATTGTGACGTTTTGTCCGAGCCTACGGTGATGATCTACTTCACCCGAGGACAGCATATACTTTGTTTTATCTTCATTTACAGCTAGACCCATTCGAGCCGCTTCCACTTCAATACTTGCGAATGCTCCACTGACAGCGCGCTTCGTTCTTCCAATAATGTCAATATCATCAGCATAGCCAAGTAATTGAACGGATCTAAAAAAAATCGTACCGCTGGTGTTGACATGCGAGTTGCGTACGATTGCCTCAAGAATGATGTTGAAGAGGTTACATGACAGCGCGTCGCCCTGTCGTAAGCCTTTCTCGACATTAAATGAGTCGGTGGTGTTCTTACCAACCTTGACGGAGCAGCGAGAGTTCTCCATAGTCATCCTGCACAATCGAACGAGTTTGGCAGGGATGCCAAGAAGCGACATGGCTCTGTATAGCTCGTTCCTGTTTACGCTGTCATAGGCGACTTTAAAAACGATAAAGAGGTGGTGAGTATCGATCTGGAATTCTTGGGTCTTTTCCAAAATCTGCCGAAGTGTGAAAATTTGGTCGACGGTTGACTTACCGGGTCTGAAACCACACTGATAGGGGCCAATCAGTTCACGTGCGAAAGGGTTCAGACGTTCACACAGAATGGCCGACAAGATTTTATAGGCGACATTTTGGAGACTTATACCTCTGTAGTTGGCGCAGCTTAGAGTATCTCCTTTCTTGTGGATAGGGCACACAATGCTGAGGTTCCATTCGTCAGGCATACTTTCATCCGACCAGATTGTACAGATGAGTTGGTGTATGCTCCTCACCAAGTCATCTCCCGCTGCTTTGAAGAGTTCAGCCGTAAGGCCATCAGCTCCAGCAGCCTTGTTGGACTTTAGTTTAGATATTGCTATCCGAACTTCTTCTTGGTCGGGAGGACGGAAATTTTGTTCATCATCATCCAAACCGAATGGATCATTCTGCCTGACAGCGATTAGTTGGTTGTCTTCGCCGTTTAACAGTCTGCAGAAGTGTTCTTTCCAAATTTGAATATTAGTTAACACTTCAAAAATTCCCGAGGCCGAGCAATCTGTATAATTTCTTTTAGAGTCAGGAACATGTCACAACACTCTCTATCAAACACCCGTACGATGATTGCCAAATTTTTTCGTATTGTGCTGTTGTCTGTACTTTCGTCAATAAGAATCGAGTAATATTGGTCGTTTGTAATTTTTGAGTTGATGGATGAGTTTTTCGGCCCTAAGATATTTTTTATAATATTTGGCCTTTTTTTCGATTTATCAGCATCTTATTTATGGTGTTGGAGTCACTTTTGTTGTTTTTTAGCAACAGATTCAAGTGGTCGAGGCATGCAAATGGCAAATTGTGCTCAGCCACAAAACAGCTTAAGGAAATTTCGAGCCGTTTAGCTCTTTCGGATATTCTCGTAGTTTCCTTTTTTGTCTCCAACAGGGTATCCAATTTTAAGTTCTTTTTTGTTGCATCAAAGGCTTTTCTATGATATTCACTGGTGGAATGTCTTTCAATGTGTGATTTGTTTCCTACAATTGAGATGTTACAGACAACACACTTCTTTCCCTGCTTGCTATTTTCCTCCTTTAACCAGGGATATATTTGACGCCATTCCTCACGAAATGGTTTGGCATTTCTTGATCGTTTTAAGGAGGAAGTCGAAGTACTTGGTGTTGGTATCCTTAAACAAAAATAGCATAGATATTGTTAAAATAATAAATTTTATGTACAAAATTGTAATTTTAAACAAGGTTAATGCTCTTACTCTTCTACAATTTGAATTTTAATTATATCTTCTTCCTCCTGGTCCTGCTCTGTTGCTGAATTTGGTCGAGATAGGGAATCCTGATCTTGAGACCGAAGTGTCCCTTCATCATCCGCTCCAACTGATCTAAATAGCCACCTTTAAGAATAATATGTACGAGTATGTTAAAAAAAATCAAAGAAATTTAAGTTATTAAATAAATACTTTTTCATTTATTCCAGTTTGTTTATCGGAATATTATTAAAAACCTGTAACATGCCAGATTGTCAAAGGCTACTAGACGATTCGCGTTTTGTTTTGATTTTACATTTCATAAATCACAACACTTGACACACTGAACTGAATTCATAAATAATAGAGTTAATAGAATAAACGTCATCTTTAAGGGAAGTGCTGCACTTTTAGAATTGGGATGTGTTCGTGAATGTTGTAAAAGCTAAAAATACAATGGGCGGGTTCGCTAAGTGTTGTTAAGCAACATATATTCTGCATTCTGCTGAGTTAACTTTTTGAGGAGAGTTGTACTTCCGTACTTTTTAAAATCAATTGTACTCAAAAAGGTACAATTGTACCTCATTTTGCATCCCTGTGCTACGTTCGCCCTTTCTCACTCTGCCAATCGGTCTCAATCGCTCTCTCCATTTTCGGGGATGGAAGTCACGCTTATTTCCGCTGCATCAGTAAAAATTTTACCCCCATGCGCCTAATGAAGTTTCACTTCAAAAAAAGGTGTGTGCCATGCCCAAACTTAGGTTTTGAATTTAAATAGCAATTATGGGTGTATTTAACAATTCTTGAACCACACTCTGCTAACCAAAGAATACAAACCGAAGTGTCTATCTTATAACTTCAAAACTTTTGAAAAAACGCCCCTTAAAAGTGGGAATGTCCCAAAAATTTGTAAACAAAATTTAAAGCACTAACCGAGCGTTGATATATAGGCAATATTTGTAGGCATATGTGTAAAACTTCAGCTGAAACGAGTAGTTTCTTAACGATCTTGTCAGAATAAAGGTATTTTAAAAAAAAATCACGCCAGTGAGTATTTAAAATATTTACACAAACAAAATTTAGAAATATATATTTCATATAACTTACGGAAAAAAGGTTAAAATTGAATATTGGTACTTTTAAACTACATTTTTCGTTCTTTCATGAAAAGTGGGCGTCAGCCACACCCAAAATCAATTTTTTTGATTTCATACACAAGATGTTTATGTGCAAGTAATACCCACAAAATTTAATGTTTTTCTCTTTAATTTAACAATTGTTATTTTATAAAAAAAATATTGATGGTTTTGTATGAAAAATGGGCGTCAGCAACGCTCGAACTCAAATATTTTTACTTGATTGGAAGAAGGTTTACTTAGAGCTTACGTGTGCAAAATCTTAGCGTTATGCTTCTATCGTAACTGTACAAAAAACATAATTTAATTTTACCAAATTGAGGTTGTTCATCAAAAATGGCGATTGTGGGTGTGTTTGTGGGCGGATTTTACCGGTTCAAAAACTTAGCCTTACTCTTGAATCAAAAATTATATATACCAAATTTCAGCTTTCTAGCTCAAAAATTGCGACCTCTAGAGAGACTTCTGATTCTGAGTCAGAATATATATACTATTCTATACCTAACAGCATTATTTCTCTATGTTAGAAACTACCCACCAAATACAATGTACCCATTCTATAGAATAGGGTATATTAAAACCGATATAACATTCAACACAAAATACTAAGACAGTCATTAAATCATCATTCATAGAACCAACACTGATTTTTCCTAAGCCTTCCAAGCTTCCAACAACTGTATTGCCAAATGCCCATCCATCAATCGTTTTTCAGAAGCCCAGTTCAGTCGTCCAGTGTATACAATTGAATTTTTGATTTAAACGCTTTTTCGTTTTCACTCTCGTTTTAGAACTATGAATTTTTCGCTTTTCACCTTTGCCCGTGTCACAGCCATTAATTCTACCACAAATTGCTTCCGGCATCAGTATGGTTGCCTTTTAGCCATGTTTTCCGCTTGCAAACGAGAACTCAATTTGACTGCCAAAAACAGTTTGGAATTTTAATTAAATTAGGAAGCTAGGTATTGTGCTCTTACCATGTTCTTGGTCGTCGGATACCGTGTGCTGTGGTTAGTACCAGTGACCAAAACATTGTTAGAAAAAAAAAAAAACTACACTCGATCTGGTAGATTGAGTGAATGACTATATACTACAGCCTTGAGCAGCTCTTGATGTTGAACCACTTTTGGATAGCCATTTTTGTTGGTGATCTCTGGACCATTCCAGTGTTTTATCCTTATAAACCGTTTGTGGCAGTGGCATGTATAGTAGTTGTTAGCTTGTTGTATAAGGTCACCGCATACGTATCAAGCTCTTTGTATATTTTCTAGCGGTGAACAAAACATGATGTTCAAATTATCAGCTTCAGGTTTTACTAATTAAAATTTCAAAAGGATTCAAAGGGATACCCAAAGAATATTGCATTCATTAGAGCCCCGTGACTTTTGAGGATTCGCCCGAAAACTTCTAAAGCCGAATGTAATTTTCCTCGTAATTGTTCAAAGGATGCTTGTAATTCGCAATTGTGTTTTGTCCTTCGTATTGCGGATTGCGGTATGTTGGTAAACTGGCGATGGTATTTTCGTAAATCTGTAAGCCATTTTGGAGGGTTGTTGCTATTGCAATTTGTAGTTTAACCATTATGTCTCTGTCAAAAGCACTTAATACCCGTACAATCGGGAACTCAGCCTGAAGGAGAGCTTTTAGCAAATTAGATAATTGAAAATTCTTGAATGATGCATCTCAGTATGAGTTAGGTTAATTATTTCTAATTTGGGCCTTATAATTGTCATTATCAAATGAAACCAAAATTCAATAATTTCATTTATTTTATTTGCCAAATCCAAAAAGGACCTACGTTTTATATGAGCCATTATTGTTATGTTATGTTCAATAAATTAAATGAATCAATTAACTAAACATGAAAATGATTCCAGCAATTTTCGAGGAAATTTATAGGTTCAAGGAAGTTATCTTTAATTGTAAGCCGTTAATGTGAGAAACATAAAAACGATCTGGATTAAACTTGTGAACAGTATCTACTTTATTTGGAAATGCCTCTAACACAAGGTAGGCAAAAAGAAATCACCCTATTGTAAGATGCTCTTATGTCAAATCTGTTTTGGCATTTGTGGACTAGACAGATGCAGAATACAAGTGAACAAGCCATGGAGCGATACATGAACCGATATTCTGAAGGCGGTGTTCCCGGGTCGCCTCATCTCTCGCTTAGACGATTTGCACTGGCCCGATTTAACCGTTTCAGCCCTTTTTTTTGTGTTGTTTTTTGAAGTCAAGGATAACATTCGACACGAGTGCGAGAATCTGTCGCCCGATGTTCTCGTTGAAGTAATGAAAATTGCCATAAAACGAGCAATCAATTGTGACGGCTCCCATTTGCCCGATATCATCTTCTCGACTTGACCAATACAATTCTAAAGGTTCAAATAAACATAATCAAAAAACACAACTGAAGTTTTTCAGTTAGAAATTAAGTGCTCGAGTTGGGGCTCGAGTTTTTGGGAAAAAGCGTTGAAAAAATCATATGAAATTTTATAAATCACTTTAAAATCAATACCTTAAACGTTTTTTTGTTTGGAAAAAATGAAGTAAGCCATCAGGTTTCTTTTACTTTTTTGAATTTTTACGAAATTTTTTTCAAAATCGTTCGACCAGTTTTTTTTTTTCAAAACACTGTTTTTTTCAAAAACTTTTCGAAAATATGTATAGCTATTCCAAATTATTTTTGAGTATACCAACTTCCAGCACTTTTTTAGTTTTTATCAGAAAAATAAAATTAAAAAAAAAAAATAGATTAGGTAAACCGGTTTTGGAAAAAACTAAAATTAAAAAAAAATTTTGCAACTTTTTTAAAAAACTCAAAAAAACTTTTTTTGAAAAATTTAAAAATTTATATAATTTCTTTTATAAAAGAGCTTCTACATTAAAAATTTCATCGAAATCCGTCAAGTGGATTTCAAAAACCGGTCCTATGGGAAGTACCGTTATAAGACTTTTCCTGAAAAATCTATTCCAACCAAAATATAAAGTTTGCACAAAAAACACTATACGGAAAGTTTTATTAAAAATCGAAGGAGCCGTTTTTGAGAAAAATAATTTTTCACTAAAAATCGTATGGCAGCTACCGTTAGTTTTGGAGCTGGAATGCTAATTCCAAAAACCACTTTTTTTAAATCACTCAAGCTGCTTTTTAACCGGTTGTATCCGGGAATTTCGTAGTCTTTTGAGATAGGAGATGCCACTTAGATGCCTTCAAAGTACGAAGAAACAGCGATTGGCAGATGTGATTATTGGACTGATCTCTTGACTGAAATTATTTTGAGAGGGTAAAGTGGAACCCAAATTGACAAAGTCCTTTACTACCAGCTGATCTTAGATTCGATCCACATACATAAGAATAGTGATTTCCATTAGCTTCGGTAAAACGGAGAGAACAGCATTACAACTTCAGCTTTAGCAGTTGTTGGGGTTTCCTTTTTTGGCAATTTTACAATAACTCTATCCTTCCAGTACCTTGGGTAAGTTTCCGTCTCCCAAAAAGCCTTTACTATTGTTATTAGGATATCGGAAACTGTTTCGGGTTCTATTTTCAGAAATTCTGCAGGAAATCCTTCAAGTTCAGGTGTTTTGTTTGCCTTTAGGAGATTGATATCGTTTCATATCTCTGTACTTGCCGGGGGAGGTGTCTGGTTTCAATACTCCTATAAGACCTGCGCAGTTTATTCAATTGAGGATTAAATCTGCATTGTGGTCGTCATTTAATAGTGCACAAAAGTGATCTTGATCATGAACAATTATCTTCTATTATTAGTAAATGGTGCTGTTCAGATTCAACACTCTTGATAGTTAGTGTTAATGCTACTCCGAATCCGAAGTCCAGAAATGTCTTTATTGATTTTATACAGCTCTCTATCGTGCTCTCTTCTTTCATAATATTCCGAATTCTCCACAATTTTTCATTTTCTCGCCGAGGAGTGGGTCAGTTGGGTCAAGTTAGCGGCCGGATGAATGTCCAAATATATAAGGACATTTGAGGTCGAATATGCCTGAAAACAGCTTTTTCCAACACGATAATGGGTGCCATGTCATAAGGCCATGTGACATAAGGCCATAAATCAAAGTATAAGATCATACTCGTACATATGGCCTTATGTCACTTTGCTATAGTGTCATAAGGCCATATTTTGGGTGACATAGGGCCACACTAAAAAAAGCAACTGACAACAAAACGTTGTAAATAATATTCGCTCGCGTTGAAAATTCTCGTAACTTTTTTTTTTATTATCAAGATATGCCATTATGATGATAACTTTTATTATCATAATGGCGTCAAGCAAAAAAAAAGTTTCACAGAGAAAAAGAAAGTGACGTATGGCCTTGTGACGCTTTACAAAAGCGTCATATGGCCATATTTCGAATTATGGCCTTATGTCACATGGCCTTATGTCATGGCACCTAATGATCTAAACCTCACCAGCTGGTTGGTAAGACAGTTCTTAGAAGTGGAGAGAGTTGATGTTTTGGACTGCCTAGCACAATGTTAGATCGGGAGATAAGAAAGCGAAAGCTTTTGAGTTGTACCAAGTTCAGAGTGTGACTCAATATCTCCAAATCTTTTGGTCTGTGTGTGGGTTTTTAAAGAAAGCTTTGCAACAAAATGTTAAAAAAATTTAATAACAATATTACGAGTACTTTAAAAAAAATGAATCAAACAGTTGTTTTTGAAGTTTTTTTGCTCGTCTTCAGTCCCAAATTTAGAAACAATTTTAATGTAATAATTATCTTGGAGTTAAATTGGGTTAAAATCAGCTCTGTTTAAAGAAAATAAACCCATTTTTAAAGTGTATGCACAATAAATAAAGTATTAGGTTAGGTATCATGTAAAATGGCTTAGTTCTTCCTAACGAAAAGACTTTACTATTTCGTTTTCATTTTTACTTGCTCTATAGGGCAAGTATTGGTTTCGTGCAGAAAAAATAAAATGCACGACTGGGTCGCACGAACTTGCTCTTATGATAAGCAATTGCTTAGTGGCTGCATATATGGATTTAAAAAAAAATTTAAATAATTTCGAAAATTCTTTTATTTTTTAAATTAGTTTAAGAGTTTTCTCGGAAAAACAAAGTATACAATAAAATTTCAAAGCTATACGTGAATCTAGGAAAAAAAAATATTGAAAATCGTTCGACCAGTTTTTTTTTAAAAAGGTTATTTTTGAAAAACTTTTCCAAAAAATATTTTGAAATTTATTTGGGTATGCACATATATGGCAACCTGTAGTTTACATTTGAAAAAATAATTTTAAAAAAAATCAATATACCCGTTTCCAACATATTTCGAAAACCAAAAAATTTTTTTAAAAAATTATAAAAAATCAAAAAAAAAAGTTTTTGAAAAATTTGAAATGCTATATTAATAAAATTATAAATGACTTCCTGTGGCCAAAATTTTATTGAAATCGAGTGTATAGTTTACGAGAAAATTGGATATGAAAATACTGGTTCTATGAGAGGTACCGTTATAAGACAAATTTTGAAAAATATTTTTTAACCAAAAGATAGATTGTCTTACAAAAATAGCATCCTGAAAGTTTTATCAAAATCGTTAGAGCCGTTTTTGAGAAAATCAATTTTTTTCTTCACGATTGTATGGCAGGTGCCGTTATTTTTGGGCCTGGAGCAAAAATAAAAAATACGTTCCGAGGGACGGCCAAATAAATCCTAGATACCAAATTTGAAGCAAATCGGCCCATCCATTCAGGCTCTAGAAGCGCGAACAGACAGACAGACAGACAGACAGACAGACAGACAGACAGACAGACAGACAGACGGACGGAATTCCCAGACCCACTTTTTTCGACTTCTCCATCATCGTAATGTCATGTGTGATTGTTATCTCGAAATTTTTTTTCTGCACGAATCCATAACTTGCCTTATAGTACCTATAATCGCAAGTAAAAATCGAGTTTTTAATCAAACATGACATTACGATGATAGAGAAGCCCAAAAATATGCTTTTCGCCATACCGTCCGTCGGTCTGTCTGTGCGTCTCTGCGGATGTGCGGATGTGCGGATGTGCGCTTTTTCACGTCATGCTACAGCCTAAACTGCTTGACGGATTTTCTTCAAACTTGGTATATAGCAGTTTGAAAAAAAATGGTTGTCGAGGTTTTTTTTGTTTCGTTTTAGCCCGGCTCAAATTGGTACCTTTCAAGTAACGGTTTTTTTTCAATTTGGATTTGCTCGAAAACGGCTCCAACGATTTTTATTTAACTCAGAATTTAACTTACCTAAGTTATTTCTAACAAAATAGCGTTTTTTGTTTTTGGCTTAAATGGTCGTAACAAAAATCAGGTTTAAACGGATTTTTTTTCAAATGGCCACAAGTTCGCATTGGCTTGATTGAATTGACTCAAATTTCGTTCGGCATCGTTCTTTATAGTGTTCTATAGGATGGTTTTATAAATTTTTCAGTGAAGCCTTTCTAACTGGTAGCTCCCATACAACGAGCCGTTGAGTTTTACCCAACTTTTTTTGGTTTTTTCTAATTTGCTCGAAAATGGCTCTAAAGATTTTGATTAAACTTTGTGTGTTATATTCTTTTAGTGTTTTTAAGAGAACTGCGTTTTTAGTTTTTGGCTAAAAATGCAAATAACGGAGATCTGCTCTTAACGGCTTTTTTTCCAATGGCCATAAGTTGTCAACGGTTGCATCGAATTCACTCAAACTTTGTTTTGTATAGTTTCTTACAGCTTCCTATCAGATGGCATTGATTTTTTTTTCATTTTCTTTTTTTTAAATGGTGGCTCCTATAAAAAGAGCCATTAGATTTTGGCCAATTTTTTCGTTTTTTCTAATTTACTCAAAAAAGGCTTCCCCGATTTTTATGAAACTTTGAATGTAACATATATGAAATACTTCAAAGAAAACTGCATTTTTAGTTTTTGGATATACATGATAATAGCGGAAATTGCTTTTAACAGTATTATTAATTTGGCCATAAGTGGACATTTGTATCATTTATAACACCCAAAAGATGACATCTTAATTTTAAATATTAAAGGTTTCTTAACGTTTGCTCCCGTATATCGGTTTTTCCAGTTTTAGTCATCATGTTTTAGGTTTGACCAAATTTTTCAAAAATGAGTTGTTCTTTTTGATCGAAAAGTTTGTTTTCATCGTACTATTGCACCCACAGAGCAAGTTCGTGTGACCCAGTCGTGCATTTTATTATTGCTCGGTTCCGTGTACTCAAACTGTATATACGAGTAGAAAGGCCTAAAATGCTCACATTCAGAGAATATAATTTTTTACTTGCGATTAGGTACTAATGGCAAGTTATGCAGTCGTACAATTTTTTTTTTTTTTTTTTTTTTTTTTTTTTTTTTTTTTTTTTTGATATTCAAACATAACATTACGATGATAGAGAAGCCTAAAAAAGTGGGTCCGACAATTATATCAGTCAGTCTGTCTGTCTGTATAGTTACCTACAGCCAAAACGGCTCAACCGATTTGCTCCAAACTTGGTACACAGTATTATTATGACGTCTTAGAGCGATTTTTTTTCGATATCATAGCACACCGCCGCGCCGCACACAACCCATCGTTCAATCGATCTTTTGCGTATGAAATTCCCAAATCGTGTATTAAATAAAAATGTGGGGCTGGCGCCCACTATTCGTACAAAACCATCAATATTGTTTTTATAAAATAGCAGCGCTTAAATTAGAGCGAAAAACATTAAATTTCGTTTGTATAACGTGTACATAAACTCTTGTGTATGAAATCAAAACAATTGATTTTGAAAGTGGCTTACACCCACTTTTCATGAAAGAACGAAAAATTTTTAAAAATGTTAGGAATCAATATTCAATTTTAAGCTTTTTTTCCGTTAGTTATTGGAAAAATATATCTATACATTTTTTGTGTGTACATTTTTTCAATACAATTTCAATTAAGAGCATGATTTTTATTAAATACCTTTATACAGGTTAGATCGTTAAAAAGCCATTGGATTCAGCTGTAGTTTTACACATATGCCTACAAATTGACTAACGATTAAATCTCAGTTAGTGCTTTAAATTTTGTTTACTAATTTCTAGGACATGCCCACTTTTAAGGGGCGTTTCCGTCAAAAGTCGTAATATGCATTAATTTTTTAATGTTTATTAACTATCGGTCGCAGATTTGAAATAAGAAGATGAACACTTGGGTTTGTATTCCTTGGTTACGTAGCGGAGTGTGGTTAAAGATTTGTTAAATACACCCATAATCGCTATTTCCGCACTTTAAATCTAATTTTTAAAAATTTAAGTTTTGTCATGTTTGTTATGTGTTCAAATTGATGTGCAAGCTTAAAATTGAATATCACTGAGGTCATATTAATTACCCTGGCAATGAATAGTTTCAACTTTGGGGGTGGCACATTCCTTTTTACTTGCGATTATAGGTACTATAAGGCAAGTTATGCATTCGTAAAAAAAATTTTTTTTTTTGACAATCAAACATAACATTACGATGATAGAGAAGCCTAAAAAGGTGGGTCCGACAATTCTGTCTATTTGTCTGTCTGTCTGTCTGTCTGTCCATATGTCTGTCTGTCTGTAAAGTTACCTACAGCCTAAGCGGCTGGACCCATTTGCTTCAAACTTGGTACATAGTATTATTATGACGTCCTACAGAGGGGATTTTGGAATTAGCATTCTAGCTCCAAAACTAACGGTACCTGCCATACGATTTTTTGTGAAAATTTAATTTTTCTCAAAAACGGCTCCTACGATTTTGATAAAACTTTTTGTATAGTGTTTTCTGTGCAAACTTAATGTTTTAGTTGGAATAGATTTTTCAGGAAAAGTCTTATAACAGGACCTCCCATAGGACCGCTTTTTTGAAATCCGATTTTCTCTTAAGCCACTTGACGAATTTCAATGAAATTTTTAATATAGAAGCCCAAAATAATATAAATTCTTTAATTTAAAAAAAAAAATAAAAAATTTTTTTTATTATTTTTTGTTTTATCAATTTTTTTTTTTTAATTTTATTTTTCTGATAAAAACTACAAAGTTCTAGAAGTTGGCATACTCAGAAAAGATTTGGAATATGTTTTCGCAAAGTTTTTCAAAAAACCCGTCTTTTGAAAAAACTGGTCGTACGATTTTGAAAAAAAATTTCCTTAAAATTTAAAAAAAGCAAAAGAAATCTGATGGCTTACTTCATTTTCTGAAAAAAACGTTTTAGGTATTGATTTTTAAGTGATTAATAAAATTTCATGATTTTTTCAATGCTTTTTTCCGAAAATCTCAAGCCCCAAGACTATTTTAACACATTAGAGCAAGTTCGTACGACCCAGTCGTGCACTTTATTTTTATTGCGCCAGCAGTTTTGGAACATCGGCCGCACAAAATTAATGTTATTGAATTGGTTACTGTACGCTAAGGGGCCAGTTAGGGGCCAGTTATAGCGACACGGAAACCCAAACCGGAAAAATTTTCAGATGTTAAATTTTGTATGTTATAAATCGATTTTAAACACAAATGCTACACTGATCGATGCTAAATAACTCAGAGCATTTTTTTGCTAATAAAAGTTTCAATTGAACTAATATTTTTTGTTAAAAATGTATTTATTCTTTTTTATGGTTAAATTTGGTTTTTCGCCACAGCTGATTGACAATTCCACCAAAATGGAACAAATAGTCTTTGCTGTTTCAATCCAATTGTTTTCGCTTTCCACTGGAAGGTGAGCTGTCAAAACATTGTTTTCGTTGTAAATTGGGCCATGAAAAGTTTTTCGTTGCAATTTTTGAACAAAATATCATAAGTCAGACTGAGACAGAGGCACTGACCACTGACTTCTGTTTGACATTTATCAAGAAAGTTGTTTATTCACACGCACCGAGCCACCAGTGTCGCCAGCAACGCAGTGTCGTAATGATTTGTAATGTGATTTTTTTGGTAAATGCAGATTTGTGGAAAGAGAATTCTTTTAAAATTAATTTTGGATTCATAAATATTTTATTTTTATTTTTTTAGGAGAAACATACAAACATAATTTAATTAATTTAATTTAATTAATGAATTGATTAATGTATTTTTCCGCAAGTGAACAAATAAATGTTAATTAAAATCATTATTTTTCTTATATTTTTAAAGTTTAGATATTAAGAACGTCAAAAGAACACAAATAAAGCAATAAAAAAAACAGATCAAATCAATTGTAGGTATGTGGTTTTTTCTTGGAAATGTAGATTTGATCTGATTTCCCGTCCAAAAGAAATTGAAACAGATTTGGTCTGTTTTTGTAATTGTGTTAATTGTGTTTCTTTTGACGACGTTCTTATTATATATAAACTATACAAATATAAGAAAACTAATGATTTTAATTCACATTTATTTGTTCACTTGCGGAAAAATACATTAATAAATTCATTACACTCCTTTATTTATTTAAAAACTTTAATCACTTTTCTACAAAAAAAATTTCCACAATGAATTTCACAGAATTAAAAAAAAAAAAAAACAGATTTGACGCTTGAGAAATGTCAAATTATTTAAGTATATGTGCAAATGTGTGTTAAATTTGATCTGAAGTCTGATCTGAGATCGAGAAAAAATTGATCCGACGCACCAACAAAAATCACATAAGAATCGATTCACACTATAATTTGATTTAAAATCCTTTTTCTTGCTCACTCTCACTCATCCGACTTCGTTTCACCACGAAATAATTTTTTAGTAGTTTTTTTTTCATCTTTATTGAAAATTTCATTTTTACACAGTGCAGAAAAATTAATACACTGCGTGCGTGTAGATAAACGCCTGTTTTGTGAAATGTCAGAGTAAAATATTTTTTCTGGTATCGTTTTCTTGATCGCTATAAACGCTAAAACCGAAAAAAATATTATTTTCATCTCGTTCCACCCTTTTCGGTTTGGTTTTCTGAATCGCTATAACTGGCCCCTAAGAAAGAATTTCGTTTCTGAAACTAGAACAGCGCAGCGGCTGGCTGCGGGAGGCGAACGCATACACATACAAAAATATAGGGAATTGGGTATCCAACAGTTCGCTGAAAACGTACTGTAGATAACGCTTTTTTTTTTTTGTATTTTTGTGAAGAACCGTGAACGACCGATGTTTACCAACAATCAAGAAATGATTCATGCACCTTATAGGCCAATACAGCCCGAATCCATCAATATGGTCTTGGAAAATTGGAGTGACCAGAATGCGCTACTGCGAAGCCAGCCGAGGCAGCCACTTGAACGACGCCCGTTGTGTACCATAATTAATGGAAATGTTCGCTCTTACTAAAATAAAGCCATAATATATGAACAAAATTTAAATTTGTTCATTGCATTGTTTTTTTTTTTTTTTTTTTTTTTTTTTAAAGAAACTTGTATATATGGTTCTATATATGCACATATATATTTCTGAAAATACCCAAAATCTTATTCACAAGAGCCTCTTGGCCTAATTACAGACAAATAAGTGTATGGGTCTAGTAATTACCCGTAATTTTGTCTGCAACAGATACCTAATATTAAATATCAAGCATAATATCGTGCGTTGGTCAAAAACGCCATCAGCTGGCGGCGGGCGATAGAAAATTCGATAGCTTCACTACGATTTGAGTCCTAAGGGAATAGACGTTTCATGGCTCTTTGCTTTATTTGTGGTTAAGGTTAGCTAGGTGTTGGGACTTGGGAGTAAGTGGTTTTTGGTAAGACATTGCCTAGCCAAATTTGCTTGAAATTTTCCACTTCACAGACACTTTAACATCTTCATGGGCGAATTAATTTCCCACTGTAAGGTCGTAGTCAGTCAGTGGCAACATTGCCGCAACCACAACCACGACGATAATGACTTTGTTGTAAGAAAAACAAGGACTAAAGATGAATGGCTTTCTAGAATACATTATCTAATGGATGTAATATCTTATTTAAAAATATCTCAAAAGTTCATTAAAAATCATATTCTTTGTGAAATTAACCATTAAAAATAATAAACAATGCCCCGCCAATTCCAACTACAACACGAGTCCATGCTAAATTAACATGCTATCTACGTTCATTTTTTTTTTTTCATTTTTGAGAAAATCAGTAAAATTTTGAAGCAAACGCCATTTTATGTTTCGAGGCAATATTTTGTATAAATTTTGCTAGTCAATCAAAGTGATTGTGTTTCATAAATAATTACCGCCAACCAAGCTGCAAAGCTGAGGATGGGAATGAGGCTGAGGCCCAGCTGAACTAACTTGCCCAGCCCCATGATTTATAAAAAATAGAAAAAAAAATGGAGCTCTCATTTTAAATTGCAAACAATATTCCGAGCGAGCTTTATTAAATATATTAAATTTCAGGATTCTCATAAATTTTGGCCTCGTAATTCTTGTTCCGCTTCACTCACGAAATTCCTTTCCAAGAAAAATTTAATATCTCTCATCAGCCTCTGCAGTGGATGTGGAGGGAGGCTGAATGAAGGCGAACGATGGCTTTGCAATTTGTGGTGCCTTTTTATTGACGAGATGCCATGCCGTCGCCGTGGGACAAAAGGATATTTTTTGTCCTTATTTTTTTTTTGTTATTGTTTTGTTTGGTTTGATTAAAATACCCTTTGTTAGAGGGTTTTTTGTTTCGTCGTCGGGCTCATCTTAACAATTTTAGCTCTCGAGGCATATCTTTGAGTGAGTGAGTAGTCCTTTATTGGAAAAATAACATCAATATGCATTTTAATGAGTTTTCGTTTTGAAAAATGGAGAGCTAATTTTTAAGTCGATTTCAAAGAAATGTCGCATATTAGACGAGGAAAATTAGAATTAATTGTTTGATGTCAATAATTTTAATTGATGAAATGCCTTTTGTTTTGCCTTGATCCAGGATTCAGAAGGATGTCGTGTGGATTATTATTAAGAGTGTATTGTTTGCCTTAATTTTGGTTAATGCAAAAATTAAGTTCTTTGAATGTGAGCATTTCAGGCCTTTCTAGGTTTTTGGATTACTAGGTTTTTAATAGATACACTAAACACTTTGCAACTTAAGATAAACTTCATAAAAAGATAATTTTTGGTTTTACTAGCTTGTATTTAAGATTTAGTAACTTTCTATCTCCATTTCGTCAAGTAATTTCTCAGAAACAAGTCACAACCGAGGGTTGGGGTCAAAATTCTTTTTTCAAAATTCTGCTTTTAAAATTCTGCATTTTAAATTTCTGCTCTTCAAAATCCTGCTTTTCAAAATTGTGGTTATCAAAATTCTGAAAATTATAACGAAAAAAAAGGTTTGGAAAATGCTAAAAAGCAGAATTTTGTAAATGAATTTTGACCGCAGTAGAATTTTGACCCCATTCCTATCGTTTTGATACTGAGCTGAAAACGCGGTTTTGGGTAAAAAGTTTTCAAAAACCGAAAATGTATTCACCGAATTTCATTTGAACTTTCACTTTGTTTTGACAACTGTTAAAACGTCATCTCACAGTGGATTCTCCTTGCAAACGAAATCTTTTTAAGAAAAAAGAGGTCCATTTTAGTGAGATTTTATCGAGGATTCTAAGAAAATCTGCTGATCAATAAAGCTGGGCAGGTATTCTGTGCAAGATGGTAGAATCGATTTAAAATAATCTCAGTTACATCTTAAAGGCAAAGCAAAGTATAGAACCCAAGATAAATATAGCTTAGAAAGGCTTAGGATAGGCCGACAAATTGAGAAGCAATTGGAATTCTGCAATCTCCAATAGAATCGACTGATCAAGCCTAAAGAATGTATCTCTCTTTTACTCACATTTCTCTATAACTACCTCTAAATCCAACAAATCTTGATATCAAGTGAAACTTCGGCTTGGAGGGAGCTGAATTAGAATTAAGTGCGTTTGTTTCTCTACTCTATTTTGACAATGTCTATTCGCACGCATCAGTTTCATAAGCCGAAAAAAATCGGTTCGATAATTCCGTCCTTCTATGTCAATCGGCACCTACAGCCTTAACGGCTGGGCGAATTTGTTTCAAACTTGGCACAGAGTATTATTACAAACGTCTTACAGAGGGTTTTTTTTTTAAATTAGCATTCTAGCTCTAAAACTAACGATACCTACCTGCCATATTACGATTATTAATGAAAAACGTATTTTTCTCAATAACGGCTCCTACGATTGTGATACAACTTTCTGAGTGGGGTTTTCTGAGTAAACCTTATGTTTGGTTGGAATACATTTTTCAGGAATTTTTCCATAGGACCGGTATTTTCAAAACAGATTTTCTCGTAAGCCCTTTCACAGACGATATTAATATGTATAAATTCTGAAATTTTTCAAAAAAATTTAATTTTTGATGTCATAATGTCTTATAAATCGATGAACACCGGCTGCACGCACGAAAATGTATCACCTTCCTATGAAGTGTCACGTGAGCGTGTAAGTGAGAGAGCGAAACAAGCGATAAAAAGGCAAGATCGGCCTAAGCGTTCGGCTTGTGACGCAACTATATCTCTTCCACTCAGAGAGACAGCGGCAGCACAATCTGCACGCGAACTGTTTAGTCAACTGTTTATTAAGTGAAGTGAAGAGAAAAATTAATGTAGTTTCATTGTTTCTTACAACAACATTTGCACAAAAACCGACTTTACAGACAACCATTTTTGTTTTTTTAAACATTTGGTTGTGTAAAATCGGTTTGATCAATTTTATTTTTCTGATAAAAACAAAAATTTATCATATTCTAAAAAAAAATTTGGACTATGTTTCCGAAAAGTTTTTCCAAAAAAAAAAAAAGTTAATGAAAAATTTTGAAATTTGTTTTCTTAAAATTGAAAACAGTAAAAGAAATCACACGATTAACTTAATTTTTCCCAAAAAACGTTTTAACTAGTGATTTGTAAGTGATCAATAAAATTTCATATCATTTTGTCCCTGTCTTTTTTTCCAAAATCTCAAACCATAAGACCACTGTCACACATTAGAGCAAGCTCGTGCGACCCAGTAGTGCACCTTCGTAGACCATCGTAGGTATTTAATTTTGCTATATAAAATCAATTTAATTTAGAAAAAAACCTCCCCCAACATGTGCCAAATATAAATTATAACATATTTTTAAACATTCATACAATCGTTAGCATCAAAAAGCGAAACCGTACCATGTTGATTTATCGTTCTCATTATTTTCCTATTTAATTAGAACGTAGTTCAGTTCAGTTCTAACTTTTATTGAATAAGTTTAAAAATAACTCAAAAACTTTCATTTAAAAAAAAACCAACGAAAGCACAAAATGTTGCTCATAAACTTATGCTTTGGGCAGCGATAGGAACGTTTTAATTATTATTTTGCAGTGGAATATAGGTTTCAGATATAAACTATTCAAGGACGATTTACATAACTGTTTGCTGGCTCTTTGTTTTTCCCCCTATTTCATTTCAAATGGTTGAAAAGGACAACGTTCTTATACAGGGTGTCTCAAATATTGATTTCTAAATATATAAATTTAAGGTAATGTTAGGTTATAGCATTTTCCATTGGAGAAAAAAAAGTGTCCAGAAGTATCCAGAAGTCTTCTGGAACCGTTTTATTGGTAAGCAATTGACACATTTGATGATTCTGAGAAGATTTTGCTTCTAGATTTAAAGTCAGAATCAGCACAAATACAAATACATATGACTCAAATGTTACCTATTCGCATGCAGCAATGCTGAAAGTTTTGGTAATGTCGACCTTGTGTCACATTGTTGAATCCAAATCTGATGATAAAGGCGTCTATGGTCAGCAACGAAGTTGAGTGAGTGGTAACATTGGCAAAACTTATTTAACTGGTGCGTATGAATAGACATTGACATCAAATTTGAGCAGAAGGAATTTTGCTTGTTCCATTGGTTTTCAGAATGGGTGCGATTCCCCGAGTCAAACATTTATAAACAAGTCCCGGTCATATAAACGGTGTTTTTTTAGAGGTACCTATAAAACATTGAAATGGAATAGAACAAAGATGATTTTTTTTAAATTGACATGAAATTTACTTTATTCGAAATATAATCTTCTGTCATTATAATTTTAATATGATTTTTGGGATATGACCGCCACGGCTGGCTCGGTGGTATAGTCTAATCTGGAGGTCCAATTTTCGATAAATTTTCCAACATTTGTGTCCTTATATCGGAAATAACGCGGCGAATGTTGTCTTCTAAATGGTCAATCGTTTCCGGCTTATCGGTGTAGACTAACGACTTCACATATCCCCCAGAAAATAGTGAAGCGGCCTTAAATCGTAAGATCTTGGAGGCCAATTCACAGGACCAAAACGCGAAATTATGCGCTCACAGAACGTTTCATTCAACAAATCAATTGTGGCACAAGTGTGTGACATGTTGCGCCATCTTGTTGAAACCAAATTTCCTGCACATCATGGTTGTTCAATTGATGAACAAAAAAGTCAGTAATCATGGTCACCATTTACTGTAAGGTTCCTGCCAGCATCGTTTTTAAAGAAGTACGGACCAAATATTCCACCAACTTAAAGCACACAAAACAGTCAGCTTTTGTGGATGTAACGGTGTCTCAACATAAACTTGAGGATTATCATCACTCCAAATACGTCAGTTTTGTTTATTGACGTATCCATTCAACCCGCAAAAGTGAGCTTTATCATGTTAACCGTAAAATGGACGTAGTGCGCGATACGTATTTCAAACAGAACCACGATTTTTAAAATAAATTTGCACAATTTGAAAGCGTTGTTCAGACGACAGTCTATTAATGTTGAAATGCTTGACAGCTGACAAAATCGCCTCCAGTTAAAACAGTGTTGCCAACTTAAAGTTCTATACTTCTTAAAAAAAAAAACACCCATTACAATGTAGATTGTACATAATGGAAGAGACAATTATTATTGTATATCTTCTATAGTACCTAGAACTAGATGGAAAATTGTCTCCTCCTTCTTATTTCCATAGAGCTTCTGCAAATTGTTTGTGAGTGTACGTAAGTACAATATATGTCCTCTAATTAGACCTATAATGGATCTTATGTGTCGTCTGCTTAGAACGATCAAATTCTAAGAGCGTTTCTGATCCAGCCTTGGCCAAATCCGCTTCGTCGCTAGACATGTGTTATCACCTGTCCACATCTGATTTGTCTTCTCAGTAGCATCATGCCTTAGCAAAAATTTACATGTAGCGATGAAAACACTTAGATGGATGAGCTTTGTTAAAATGGGTAATGCTGTTCCTTCTTTGGAAAGTGCATTGAATATGTAGTTCTTTATCTGAAATAAATTTTGCCCTCCTACCTAATATATGTGAATCTTAAACTAAGAGATGATCTACAATCGAGAGCTGAATACAGCGATTTCAGCTCAGCCGTGGCTATCCGAGAAAATGATGATGTCCTTGGAGGATATTACATTTTCTTTAAGCCAGGATAAAACCTCTCCTATAGCCAAATAAAAAACCGAATTTTTTGGCTCCCAAGAAAGCTTTATCTTCCTAGAGTGGTCTAGAGGGAAAGCTTATTGGGAAGTTTTTGTCAAAAAGTAATATGAGTTGTTGAGTGGACTACTTCTTAGTTTGTGGCTTGTGGGATACAGAAACTGTTTAGTATATAAGTGTGGCCGTATGGGTTCTTGCATGAGAACAACACACAAACCTAATCCACATCATCTTTCCCAGTTAGTAAGCTTATTATGTGCAAATTGGAATAATTCAAACAGAGTATTGGATTTTTTTTCATGAAACGGCATTGTTGACCTAATCCGCATAAGCAATCCCCTAGAATCCCTCCTCTTCTAGCATTTTAAGCAGTTAATTTACCATTATAAGTTAAATAAAATGCACGAGTGAGTCGCACGTACTTGCTCTGTGGATGCAATAGTACGATGAAAACAAACTTTTCGATCAAAAAACAACTTATTTTTGAAAAATTTGGGAAAAACTAAAAAAGTTTGGCTAAAACTGGAAAACCCGATATACAGAAGTTTACGTTAAGAAACCTTTAGTATATAAAATTTAGATGTCATCTTTTGGGTGCTATAAACGACATAAATGACCGCTTATGGCCAAATTAATAAAATTGTTCAAAACAAATTTCCGTTATTATCTTTTGTAGCCAAAAAGTTAAATGCAGTTTTCTTCAAAACATTCTATGTACATTACATACAAAGTTTAATAAAAATCGGCAGAATCTTTTTTGAATAAATTAGAAAAAACTACATAGTTTGGCCAAAACCTAGTGGCTTTTTGTATGGGAGCCACCATTTTAAAAAGAGTAACTGAAAAAAAAAATCAATGCCATCTGATAGGAAGCTGTAAGAAACTATACCAAACAAGGTTTGAGTGAATTCGATGCAACCGTTGACAATTATTGGCCATTTGAAAAAAAGATGTTAAGAACGGTGCCGTGCCATTTGGCCATATGCCATATGGCCATATTTCAAAATATGGCCATATGACACTATTGAATTGTGTCATATGACCATATTTTGATATATGGCTATTTGTCACTTTGGTAATGTGTCATTTGACCATTATGGCCAAATGACACTTTAAAACTTGTTCTTAAACTGCAAAAACAAAAACGAAAGAAAATTTTGCATATGCAATATTTCTTTCACCGACGATAGCAGCCGCGATTCAAAATTTGCAAAATGGTTCGGGCAGGAACTATCTTTTAGATGGTACTTTTAGTGTTGTACCAGCTTGCGGCTACAAACAATTGATAATTGTGCACTTCGCTCATGATACAAGTACACAAACATTCATACATCATATATACATAATGTACATTCATACTTCAGGGTTCAGGTATAATAATTGGTAGCGAGCGAAGCGAGCGGAAAAAAATTTGCCCAAAAGAGAATCAATTTGGGGTGTGAAAATAAAAAAATTCGCGCGAATTTTTTTATTTTCACACCCCAAATTGATTCTCTTTTGGGCAAATTTTTTTCCGCTCGCTTCGCTCGCTACCAATTATTATACCTGAACCCTGAAGTATGAATGTACATTATGTATATATGATGTATGAATGTTTGTGTACTTGTATCATGAGCGAAGTGCACAATTATCAATTGTTTGTAGCCGCAAGCTGGTACAACACTAAAAATTCGCGCGAATTTTTTTATTTTCACACCCCAAATTGATTCTCTTTTGGGCAAATTTTTTTCCGCTCGCTTCGCTCGCTACCAATTATTATACCTGAACCCTGAAGTATGAATGTACATTATGTATATATGATGTATGAATGTTTGTGTACTTGTATCATGAGCGAAGTGCACAATTATCAATTGTTTGTAGCCGCAAGCTGGTACAACACTAAAAATTCGCGCGAATTTTTTTATTTTCACACCCCAAATTGATTCTCTTTTGGGCAAATTTTTTTCTGCTCGCTTCGCTCGCTACCAATTATTATACCTCAACCCTGAAGTATGAATGTACATTATGTATATATGATGTATGAATGTTTGTGTACTTGTATACACTCTACAGATATCCAATTAAAAATATGGCTATATAACACAAGAAAATATGGTCAAATGACACATTACCAAAGCGACAAATAGCCATATATTAAAATATGGTCATATGACACAATTCAATAGTGTCATATGGCCATATTTTGAAATATGGCCATATGGCATATGGCCAAATGTCACGGCACCGTTAAGAACAGATCTCCGTTATTTGCATTTTTAGCCAAAAACTAAAAACGCAGTTCTCTTAAAAATACTAAAATAATATATTACACAAAGTTTAATCAAAATCGTTAGAGCCATTTTCGAGCAAATTAAAAAACAAAAAAAGTTTGGCTTAAACTCAACGGCTCGTTGTATGGAAGCCACCGTTTAAGCGGCATATACACGCGTCAAAATCTCATCAAGCATGTGAGAGTGTGTTTGTTAATTCTTTTTCGAGTTGAATATACACACATCAAGCATGAGTCATCAAGCATCATTTTTTCGTAGATTTTGGATGTGAATGGATGTGCGGATTCTTTGTTATGAAAATATGAGTGACACGGACGATTGTTGCATAGCTCTGGGACTAGCGCTGGCGTTAAAAATGAAGAAAACAAATTTGCGGAAAAAAGGGATCTGCACATTTAAAATGCAAGACTGGGTGGCACGAACTTGCTCGAATGCGTGACAGTGGTTTTGATAAAACTAAAATTTTCAAAATTCCTAAATAAATACTTAAACTAATTTGAGCTGAAAAAAAGTACGCCATTTTATTTCTTGGATAAATTTGAATTTAAGAGAATAAATTTAGAAAAATCTGTGGAGCGGTTTTTGAGAAAAAAATTAAAAAACGCCATTTTATAGGTATTCAGCAAATACATTTATTTAAATTTTTTAGAAAAAAATTTAATAAGCAGTTTTCAAAATATTAATTTTTTAAATTTAAAAAAAAAAAAAATGCTTTTAAAAATACAAAAAAATATTTTTCAAAAATATTGGTATGCAATACAAATTGAGCTACCTACAGCTGTTTGTGTGTGAAATTTCGAAAGAATCGGTTGAGTCGTTTTCGAGATAGTGTAAAGCAAAAAAAAAAAACGGTCCTATGGAAAGTACCGTTCTTAGCCATTTTTAAAACTTTTTTTCAGCCATATGATTGGTCGTACCTTAAAAGCGACACTGATTTTTTTAAATAGAAATCGTTAGAGACGTTTTTGAGAAAAATAAGCTTTAACGTAACGGTTGTATGGCAGGTACCGTTATTTTTTGAGCTAAAAAAAATATTTCAATTTTCCCTTTGTACAATACCTAAAAAAGTATATACACCAAGTTTGAAGCAATTCGGCCCAGCCGTTTGGGCTGTAGGTCTCTATACATACAGACAGCCAGACAGACAGACATACAGACGGACAGAATTTTTAGACCATCTTTTTTCGTCTTCGCTATCATCGTAATGTCATGTTTGATTGTTATCTCAAAACTTTTTTTTTTCGACGAATGCATAACTTGCCTTATAGTACCTATAATCGCAAGTAAAAAACCTCTACAACCGTTTTTCTTCAAACTACTATATATCAAGTTTGAAGAAAATCCGTGAAGCGGATTAGGCTGTAGCATGACGTGAAAAAGCGCACAGAAGCACATCCGCACATCCGCACACCCGCACAGTCAGACCGACGGACGGTATGGCGAAAACCACTTTTTTGGGCTTCTCTATCAACGTAATGTCATGTTTAATTTTTTTTCTGCATGAAACTAATACTTGCCCTATAGAGCAAGTAAACAGAATTGTAATAGAATATCACTTTAAAGCGTGCCTCTCTGACAGATCATCTTGCAGATTTTACACCCAGTTTTTCGTTCATCCACAAGGGAGGATCTGTCACTCTCGCAAAAGGAAATATTCTGAAATCGAATTGGCAGAATAAAATAGGTAGTTTTGATCCCTTTATATCTTGCTTGGATTGAACCATTTATTCTATTTGATGCGTGGTTCGAAGTTGATAACAATAAAAAAAGACCGGGCCATTTTTCCGTTCAAAAAATCACACATAGGTACCTACTTTGAATATCGTTCACTCCACTCCGAAAAACATCGTAGCCAACGTTTATTTAATCTTAATGCTTTGCAAATTTTGAAATATTCAAACAAATTATTTTCAATATTTTCATTTTGTGTTGTTTTCTTTCGCTGTTCGGCTGTTTTTTGATATCCAATCGGAAAACTAAAATTTGGAACTTTCTGGATTTCTTACATTTTTAAATTTTTAACGTTCTGTTCCGTATCCTTCCAAGATTGAGAAACGTTTTGCTTTGGTATGTAATTCGATGCATTATTTTGCAAATAAGAACAAAAAGCATTTCAAAAAATTTCTTGTTCTTATACACAGCAATTCAAGATTTGATGATGTGAACACGCTTTTTTTCGGAATACGGAGCAAATTGTCTCTTTTGAGCCACTTGTAAGCCTTTTTCAATGAGTTGTTCACAATTATTCAGGAATTTTGCAGGTCTCCGAACATTGGTCTGGATAATTAATTCAAAAGCTACATACATACATATGTATATGTATGTATGTTTTAATATGGACTGCGGATGGCAACGAGTAGGTACTGGGATTTGTGACCAAGGCAAAATCTTGTATAGAAAATAGAACCAATGCAAGGATAAACCGATCTGTGAGGGTAAGGAAATTTTTTTACGCTATATTTGCACAAATTTTGTTTGCTTTTATAAGGTTCTACTTTGATGATCAAATTTTCAATTTTTGGAACCCTTGATTCAATGGTTAATTTTTCCGACATTTTAACTTGAACTAAAGGGCATGTTTTGGTTTCATGCAGAAGAAAATCGATGTTTTAACAAAATTTATCAAACCTAAGGCAAAACTGGTTTGTTTTTAGGCTTATATGGTCATATTATAACAAATATCGCAGGTTTAAATGGCTGAGTTGGCAACGACGGGATCAAATTTGCTCAAACTGTTTCATATTTCTTTGTCCTATAGTTTTTTTATAAAATAGCAATGGCATTGCGATTCTTTCAGTTACACCTTTTTTAAATCCGCCCATACATTACCAGCCCAGCCGCTAAGTTTGAGCAAAAATTAAGTGTTGTTTTCTGACAATTATAATTAAAACTTTTGTACTAAAGTTATTGACCAAAAATGCTAATAAAGTAAATCTGTTTTTGAATGGTTATATTAAACTTGCCATTAGAAAATATTTCACACATGGTGAGGTGAATTGTGTGGCATATAAAAAAACTTACAAAATTGCATTCAAGTTTATATACATAAGTTCATATAACGAGCAGTTAAGTTTTACCCAAGTTTTGTTTAAGGGGCCAGTTATAGCTATCATTGAAATGCATCATTGAGACATAATCAGTGGAACGTTTTATATTTTCACTGACAAGTCGGTTATAGCAATCATTGAAAAACTACTTTCAGTGGAAAGCCCTGTAATTCAAATGAAATGACAATTTAAAATTTTGACTCCAAGAACCAAGTAGGTATGTACATTACATGGAATTTCATAAGTTCGGTGTGTTGTTTTTGTGAGTCAAATTTTGAAAATATCCTCAGAATCAAAAACTTTAAATGCAACTTTTAAGAGCATTAACAACCAAATCAGAATATGTAACATTTATTTCCGTAGGCCTTTTGGTTTGGAAGAAAGGGGCATATACATTTCGCACTTTCATGACTTTTTCATGAAGAGGTCCGATTTTGAAAGAAAAATTTGATGGATTTGCGCCTTTCTTCCAAACAACAAAGCCTATAGGGATCAAACATTTTTTCATCCTAGAGATGTATCCTTACTAGCAGCAATTACAATTATGCATTTTAATAAGGAAGTCTTTCAAGGACGAGCCAATAGGAACTTCAGATCGTGGACTTCGGGCTCGTCTTTGGGAGATTCAATTTTTTTTTTCAAATGAATAATTTTATTGCTGCCACTAAGAACATATCCCTAGCATTAGGAAAGGCATATAGACCAAATTTCAAAGAAAAAAAAAAAAACAAAACAACAATTAGCACCAACTCCACACAGCACCAAACTAAACAGAGCACCACAATTGAGCAGGGTTACCTCTGGGATTTTTCAAAAAGTCGCAGAAAAAGTCGCTTTTACAAAAAAAAGTCGCAAATTAAAATTTTTTGAAAAAAATCTCATTTTCGAACAAAAAGTCGCAATTTCAAAATAAAAAATGACGACAATCGAAAAAATAAGTTTTTGAAATGCAATATAAATTTAATTATTAATGGCTTCCTGCATTAAATTTTTTATTGAAATCGGAAGAATAGTTTACGACAAAAAACCTAGTTTAAAAATAACGGTTCTGTGAGAGGTATCGTTACGAGACAAATTCCGAAAAATCTGTTTTACTAAAAGAAAAGATAAACTATACTAAAAAAATAGCATTCTGAAAGTTTTATGAAAATCGTTAGAGCTGTTTTCGAGAAAATCAAATTTCCTCCTTACCGTTGGATGGTGCCGTTATTTCTGGGCCTAGAGCCAAAATTAAAAATATGTTAAATAGATCCCAAACATCAATTTGAAAACAGACAGACAGACGGAATTTCCAGACTTACTTTTTTCGAGTTCTCCATCATCGTAATGTGATTTGTTCGAAAGCTGAAGCTGAACATAGAAAAAATTTAAAACTGGAAAGTTTGATGGTAAATGTTTAGGCATAAGAAAAAGTCGCATTTTTACAAAGGTCGTCGCATAGTCGCACAGCAAAAAAAAGGTCGCAAAAATGCGACTAAAGTCGCCAAAGGGTAACACTGCAATTGAGTTATTTGGATTGACCGGACAATCACAAATATACCACGATTAAAAATTAAATATAAGTATGTAGCTATTGCTTTTTATTTTTATTAAAAATATTTAATTAAATATTTCGGGAATTACATTAAATGGACAACACAAAATAAAAAAAAGATGCCGACAAGAGCTTAAAAACCATACAAAATTATTACGACCAAAACTATTTCGAGGTTAAGGTTGATCATTTAAATAAAAATTGACAGATGAGAATAGAAAGAGAATCGAACACATTCATTGAAACGATTGCGTTCCAAATACGAGAAACAAAAATCAGTTGTTCATTGAAATCGATTTCTGTCACTTGAATAATAAAATTGGATTTTAAGAGAAGAATTAGTAAATATAAGATATTTTATGCATTAAAAAAATTCTAAAATTCATTATCTTTATTTTGACACCAATAAAACCCAGTTCTGTTTGTTAAATCGTCTTAAAATCAACAATCAAAATTTTCAAGGATGAATTTCAATGATAGCTATAACTGGCCCCTAACACAAAAAAAACTTCAACAACCGTTTTTCGTACTGCTTTATTTGTAGGTTCCTACATATATAAAGTTTGAAGAAAATCCGTCAAACCGTTTAATATTTTGGTTGACGTGAAAAAGCACACCGACGCACAGACAAATCGACTGACGGTATGGCAAAAACGACTTTTGTGTGCTTTTCTATTATCGTAATTTCATTTTTGATTTAAACCGATTTTTTTTTTCTGAAACAAATACTTATTTTTACATACTTGATAGAATTTCGAAATATATGTAGAGTTTAATGTAATTAAAATGTTATAATTAATTTATTAAATTCAAATTAAAGTAAGCAAAAAGTAAAATTTAAGTTAAAGTATATTAATTGTAAGAAAAAAGTAGATATTAAAAGTAAGTATAGGTAGTTTGAAGATGTTGTTGGATCGGTGGTTGGCAATCAAAGAGGTCTCAGCTTTGTTCTCTTCTTTTAACGTCGTCTCCAATCATCGATGCTGCCAAATAATTGTGATTTAAGAATTAAATCGGTTCAGTTGTTTCTTCGTTAACTTCCAGGAAAGTAAGAGCGTAAGGGTTGCCAAATAGTAGGTTCCTACAACTCGGCCATCCTGCTGGTTCAACGTCTCGGTGAACTTAGGTCATTTCAGGCAAACATTTCCCATAGCTGGTTAATAAATCTTTCATCTCTGGTAACCAAATTTCTCTGATATGTTTATCGTCTCAGTAAGGTTATTTCATCTCAAAATCGTCAAAGGTTAGTCATCACAGGTTAATTAATTCATCCAAGCTATACACGAAAGTCATCTCAGGTGGGAAGTCATCTCAGGTAGGTTGGTCATCTTAGGTTAGTGAATTCATCTTATGCAAAAAACGTCATCTCAGGTAAGGAATCATCTCAAGTAGGTAGGTCATCTCAGGTAAGTAAAGTCATCTTAGTTAAAACGGTCTTCACAGGTAAGAAATCATCTCGGAAAGGTAGGTCTTCTGCATCATATCACATCGAGTCCGGTAGAACACCGTCGTTTTCAATAACGTCGTCCTCATCAGAAGAATCATCGTATGGAACCCATGGTTTCATATTGTCGGCACTGCTGCTCGTCTTTCTGGGCCCTTCAGATTCATCAGCTTTTTCCACGTTATAACGATCATGTAGACCAACGTTTGTAACCCTATAAGGACCAAGAAATTTTTTATGAATTTTGATTAAATTACCAAACTGTGATCTGCGTATGGCCACAAGATCTCCAACTTTATACTTTCTGGCGGCCTTCCTTTTTTTATTAAAACCGCACTCATTCTCGCGCTGGATCGACTCGATTTGTTTTCTTGCCTCCTCACGAATAGCATCTCGCTCCTCGTTAAATAACTCCAAAAGCTCTTCAGCCACTGCTTCAGCAATACGAACGTCTTCCTTGTTTCTCATATTTACTCCAAACATCAATTCGAAAGGACATCGCCCAGTGCTCCTGCTAACGCTAGAATTTAAAAACTTTTGAACTTTGTTTGTGAATTTAAACCAATCTTGCGTCTTTTCCAAAGAAAGTTTTGTCAGTATCGGAATAATAGCTCTATTAATTCTTTCCACCTGCCCATTACCTCTTGGAACCCCGGTCGTTATTTTAATGTGTTTGATACCTTCCTCTTGACAATACTCATCGAAATTGTTCGAAGTAAAAGCTGTACCTTTGTCCGTGATAATTCGGTGTGGATTTCCAAAGATACTGCTCTGTTGACTAAGTTTCTGAAGTACTTCTGCAGTACACAGGGTTTTAGTCGGATATATCCACACAAATTTACTGAAACCGTCCACGATAACGAGAATATACTTGTACTGCTTCCCAGTCACTGAAAGTGGTCCTACGTGATCCAAGTGATATGTGTGCAACGGACGATCCTCTTTTGGAATCGGGTACAAGTATCCTTCCTGCTTCCCCTGCTTCTTTTCCGATAATATGCACTTAATACAGCTTTGTCTAAATTTTTTTATTTTTTCTCTAAGGTTAGGAATAGAATAATCTCTCTTAATAACATCTTCCATTTTTCTCACAGAAAAGTGGCCTTGGTCATGGACCTTTTTAATAAGCTCCTTTTCCATACCTTTTGGAATGCATAAAAGCCGATCTCCTTGGCCGTTAACGTCATATAAAATATCATTTTCATAAACAAAATTTTTATAACCACCTTGTTGCAAAAGTTTTATAATAATATCGATTCTTTCATCTTTTTTCTGATCTGCTTTCAACCTTTCGACTAATTCGCTTTGAACAACCATGGAGAAAGGATTTCGGCTTAGTGAATCTACATGCTTCATTTTTGTACCTGCTCTATGTTCCAGCTTATAGTCAAAATCCTGAAGTAGCAAAGCCCAACCTGCGATTCTCGAAGCTAAGTCCCTTTTTTCCATCGTCTGCTTAAAAGCCGCGCAATCAGTGACAATTTTGAAAGGAATGCCAAGAAGATATACTCTCAATTTTTTTAACGCTGCAACAATAGCTAAAACTTCTAATTCATAGCTACTATATTTTTCCTGAGTTGGAGATGTCTTCCTACTGTAAAAATATACGGGATGAAACAAACTATCATCACTGGATTTTTGCACCATTATTGCTCCAAAACCGAATTTTGATGCGTCCGTATGTAGTTCAGTTTCTGCCTTTGGGTTATAGATCAAGAGAACAGGGTGTTGCGACAGTGAATTTTTGATAAGAGTGAATGCTCCCTTCTGTACGTCTCCAAAATAAAATTTACTGTCCTTCCTCAACAAATCACTCAATGGTTTAGCCAATGTACCATAGTCTGGGATAAACTTTCTAAAATACCCTGAAAGACCAAGAAAGCTCTGCACATTTTTTAAACTTTTAGGCTCTGGAAAGTTCTTCACGGCATTTATCTTCGTTTTGGATGGACTGACATGCCCTTTTTCAATTTCATAACCAAGGTATTCTATTTTACTGAAGAGAAATCGACACTTTTTCCAATTGAAACGAAGACCAAACTGTGCAGCTAGTTGAAAAACCTTTTTTAAATTTTTAATAGCTTCTTCACAGGATTTTGCAATAATTATAAAATCATCAATATAGACAATAAGTATGCCCTCTTTTATAAGTGGCGAAAATATCCAGATAATGAATTTTTGGAATACATTTGGCGACAGACATAACCCAAACGGCATTTTCAGGAACTCAAATTGACCTGACGGGGTTACAAAAGCCGTGTACTTCCTGCTACTCTCCTCTACATTCACATGAAAGAATCCATTCTCGAGGTCTAGTGTGATAAATACTTTGGATGTGCCAAGCTTATCTATCTGGTCTTCTATAAGCGGAAGAGGAAAGTGATTCCTAATAATTTTTTTGTTGAGCTGTCTAAAATCAACGCATAGACGTTTAGATCCATCTTTTTTTGAAACTAGGACTATAGGACTAGCAAAATCTGAAGAACTCACTTGAATTATTTTTTTTTCTAGCCAATCCTCGATTGTGTCATCAACTATCTGCTTCTCAAGAGGCGAAAGACGACGCGGGTTTTGGTAAATAGGAGTTTCATCAGACAAGATAATTTTCATTTCGAATTTATTTTGACTTTCTTCCCTTGGGCTATACTCTTCTACCAGCTTTTCGATTTGTTCCTTGTATTCCAAATTCCCCACTTGCAAATCAATCCCATGCTCCTCTCCAACCATAAAACACTCTAGAATACTATCAAGCTTTTTCACCTGAACTGCCTTTGAAGTAATGGAAATTTGAGTGTTAGTAAAAACATTTTGACCCAAAATCATACGCATTGACATGAAACTGTCCGATATAACGTGGATTACATCCTCAAAAATGTTTTCGTCAAGTGAAATACTTCCCAAAAAACTTCCCAAAGTTTGCACACCCTTTTCTGATAAGCCTCTTAACTGCATTGGTTGACCAGTCAATGTTGGAGCACCTAATCGAATATATTCATCTGAACGTAATAATGAGAGTTCGCTACCTGTGTCCAAAAGAGCCTCAACTGAATAATTTTCCTTGACAAATTGAACCGTCTTGTAAAAATTTGAATTTGGACTGTTTAAAGTACAAGTTGCTTTGACAATTTTAGGAGTGGCCTCATTAGTGCATTGTGGAGATTTGTGGCCAAACTGTCGACATTTGAAACATTTAGGTCCCTCAGATCTCTTGCTACAAACACTGGCCCGATGACCCTTAAGTCCGCAATTGAAGCAAACTAAACTTGGACCTCCAGTATTACCCGCAACATTGGAACTAGTATGAACTGCATTTGAAGACGAATTTAGCTTTAACCCCGACGACGACGCCTGACATCTTTCGGAAAAGGTTTTATAGACTTCCAACTTTCGTTTGAAATCTTTAAAATTGTTTGCACCATAAAGCATTGCTTTATTACTGTGGGAGTCTTTTATTCCATCTATCACGTATTGTATTATTGAGGCTTCCTCAATACTTGCACGAGCTCCTAACTCTTTCATTTTTAAAAAATATTGCAAAACTGTCTCATCTTTTTTTTGTTTTTTCACCATTAGCTTCCTATGCACCTCCGCGCTCGACCAATTTTCTCCGAATTCATCCGACAGATAATTTTTTAAACTTCCCCACGTGTTAAGCCCGGACTCGGAACGAATAGCCAATTTCGCAGAACCCGATAAAAGTCTTTTCGCGAACAAAAGATTCTCTAGGGGAGTCCACTTCATTAATTCTGCCGCGCTCTCTACCTCACCTATCCAACACCAAACACTGTAGTCGTCATCGCCATTAAACTCTTGAATCGAATTCGATACATCTTGGAAAGACGCAGCACCCCGACTTCTGTTTCGTAGAATTTCCACCTCGTCTTGTAATAGGGAAATCTCCAAATCTTTCCTTATCGTGTTTTCTCTCTGCTCCAATTTTTTTTCCCGAATTTTTAATTGTCTACTTTTTTCTTCTAAATCTGCTATAGCATCTGATATATCTAACGATTGTGGATTTTTTGTAGTGCTATTTCTATTTTTCCTCCCCATTATATAGCTGCAGAGAATTACACAAAAAATAGAAAAACTGCAAAACCAGTTGAAACGCCCTACCGAACAACCGAACACTAGCACAGCTAATCCACGAATGATCTTAAATGATGATCGATCTCAGTTAGAAAAAATTAATTGTACACTCATTCGTACACTCGAAGAAGCAATTACACGTACTAATCTCTTTTGCAACGATGTTTCTTATTATTTTTTTTTTTTTTTTCTAATAAATTTCAGAATTATCTATCAATGTCTCAACGTCACAATGTGCAATTTCAACTTTTTATTGATACCATCAAGCCGGGTTATTTGCACGGCAAAATATTCCCTCGATGGAAACAGTTTCTGGTTAGGATCCACGATTTGAACTTGATTCGTATGTAAAATTATAATTATATGTGCACAGGTCCAATGATTAAATTTTTGATTTAATTTTTAATAGGTTGAGCCCCCATGTAGAGTTTAATGTAATTAAAATGTTATAATTAATTTATTAAATTCAAATTAAAGTAAGCAAAAAGTCAAATTTAAGTTAAAGTATATTAATTGTAAGAAAAAAGTAGATATTAAAAGTAAGTATAGGTAGTTTGAAGATGTTGTTGGATCGGTGGTTGGCAATCAAAGAGGTCTCAGCTTTCTCTTCTTTTAACGTCGTCTCCAATCATCGATGCTGCCAAATAATTGTGATTTAAGAATTAAATCGGTTCAGTTGTTTCTTCGTTAACTTCCAGGAAAGTAAGAGCGTAAGGGTTGCCAAATAGTAGGTTCCTACATATATGTATTTAAGAAGTTTTTCAAAAATAATTTTGTTAAAAAAAAAACTAGTCGAACGATTTTCAATATTTTTTTTTTACAACAATAGATGTTAAGCAATTTATTTTGATTGCATACTTCGTTTTTCAAAAGAAAGTCTTTAAGACTTCTCATATATAATTTTTTTTTTCAAAATATGTACATACATATATTAAACTAACATATACATACCGATTATTTGGCATAAGAGCAAACTCGCGCGACCCAGACGTGCAGTTTATTTCTTTTTAAAAGACACTACAAAGTGCTCATCGAACATTAAATGCAATTGAAAAAACGCCAAACACAAGAAAAGTATTTCCTACCACGTTCAATATACCCTATTGCCTATTCCATAGATCGGGTATCTATATTGTAGTTGGTGTGGTGTGCATAGAAAAATACGTGCATGTTGTATATTCTGACTCAGAATCAAAGGTTTGGCGATGTCCGTCCGTCCGTATTTAGTATACTCCCTAGAGGTCGAAAATTTGGAGCTAGAAAGCATAAATTAGGTATAAGATAATCTTTGATTAAAGAGAAAAGCTAAATTCTAGAACCGTTAAAATTAGCCCCAAACAACCGAAGCATCGCCATTTATGCTCAACAACCTCTATATTTGGCAATATTAAAAAATTATGCTTTTTACAATAAATTGCAGTAAAATCACAGTGCCTTATTTTTGCACACACAAGACAAGTAAATATCTTTAAATTTAATATAAATATTTTAATTTGGGTTTTCCTGCCTCCCACTTTTCATACGAAACCATCAATATTGTTTTTATAAAATAAAGGTAGGTATACTTATATGGAAATGAAAGACCTTAAATTTGTGTGGGTATTAATTGTATACAAACATTTTGTTTATGAAAATGAAAACAAAAATAAATTATTTTGGGCGTGGCTGACGCCCACTTTTCATTAGAAACTTTAAATAACTTGTTTTTGCAAATAGACGGTATTCATAATAAAGCTACAGGCCCAAATTTGTAAGACTTTTAGTCCAAAATAAATACATATCTTGTTATCCTATATGAATGAAAAGAAATTTTTTAGTTTCAGTCGTGATTTACGCCCACTTTTCATAAAAGAACAAAAAATAGGTTTAAAAATTGAAGTACTATTTTAACCAGTTCCTTTTTCGTCCCGTTATATGAAAAATATATCTTAAAATTTGTTTGTGTAATTTTTTACTTGCGATTATACGATTATAAATATTATAAGGCAAGATTTTGGAAATTTTTTTTTTGACAATCAAACATAACATTACGATGAAGCCTAAAAAAGTGGGTCCGACAAAATTCTGCCTGTCTGTCTGTCCGTCTGTTTGTATCGGCACCTACAGCCTAAACGGCTGTACCGATTCGCTTCAAACTTGGTTGAGGGGTTTTTGGAACTAGCATTCTAGCTTCAAAACTAACGGTACCTGCAATATGAATTTTTATGAAAAAACTCATTTATCTCCAAAACGGCTACTACGATTTTAATAAAACTTTCTGAATGGTGTTTTTTGTTTTTTTTTTATATTTAGTTTTAACAGATTTTTCAGGAAAAGTCTTATAACGGTACCTCCCATAGGACCGGTTTTTTTAAATCAGATTTCTCGTAAACAACTTGACGGTTTTCGATGAAATTTTTAATATAACAGCTCTTTTATAAACAAAAAATGTAATAAAAATTCATTAATTTTTCAAAAAAAGTTTTTTGGAGTTTAAAAAAAAAAGTTAATTTTTTTTTAACTTTTGGTTTTTTCAAAAACGGTTTGTTCAAAATTTTTGTTTTCTGATGTGAACTTTGAACCACTAGATGTTGACATAGGTACTCAAAAAAAAAAAAAAAAAAATTGGAATATGTTTTCGAAAAGCTACCTAAGTTTTTTTTTTTAAACTAGTCCAACGATTTTGAAAAAAAAATCCGTAAAATTCAGAAAAGTAAAAGAAATCTGATGGCTTACTTCATTTTCTTAAAAAAAATTAAGCTATTGATTTTTAAATGATTAATAAAATTTCATAATGATCTTTTCATTGTTTTTTTTACTTGCGATTATAGGTACTATAAGGCAAGTTATGGATTCGTGCAGAAAAAAAATTTCGAGATAACAATCACACATGACATTACGATGATGGAGAAGTCGAAAAAAGTGGGTCTGGGAATTCCGTCCGTCTGTCTGTCTGTCTGTCTGTCTGTCTGTCTGTCTGTCTGTCTGTCTGTCTGTCTGTTCGCGCTTCTAGAGCCTGAACGGATGGGCCGATTTGCTTCAAATTTGGTATCTAGGATTTATTTGGCCGTCCCTCGGAACATATTTTTACTTGCGATTATAGGTACTATAAGGCAAGTTATGGATTCGTGCAGAAAAAAAATTTCGAGATAACAATCACACATGACATTACGATGATGGAGAAGTCGAAAAAAGTGGGTCTGGGAATTCCGTCCGTCTGTCTGTCTGTCTGTCTGTCTGTCTGTTCGCGCTTCTAGAGCCTGAACGGATGGGCCGATTTGCTTCAAATTTGGTATATAGGATTGATTTGGCCGTCCCTCGGAACGTATTTTTTACTTGCGATTATAGGTACTATAAGGCAAGTTATGGATTCGTGCAGAAAAAAAATTTCGAGATAACAATCACACATGACATTACGATGATGGAGAAGTCGAAAAAAGTGGGTCTGGGAATTCCGTCCGTCTGTCTGTCTGTCTGTCTGTCTGTCTGTCTGTCTGTCTGTCTGTTCGCGCTTCTAGAGCCTGAACGGATGGGCCGATTTGCTTCAAATTTGGTATCTAGGATTTATTTGGCCGTCCCTCGGGACGTATTTTTACTTGCGATTATAGGTACTATAAGGCAAGTTATGGATTCGTGCAGAAAAAAAATTTCGAGATAACAATCACACATGACATTACGATGATGGAGAAGCCGAAAAAAGTGGGTCTGGGAATTCCGTCCGTCTGTCTGTCTGTCTGTCTGTCTGTCTGTCTGTCTGTCTGTCTGTTCGCGCTTCTAGAGCCTGAACGGATGGGCCGATTTGCTTCAAATTTGGTATCTAGGATTGATTTGGCCGTCCCTCGGAACGTATTTTTTATTTTTGCTCTAGGGCCAAAAATAACGGCACCTGCCATACAATCGTGAAGAAAAAAATTGATTTTCTCAAAAACGGCTCTAACGATTTTGATAAAACTTTCAGGATGCTATTTTTGTAAAACAATCTATCTTTTGGTTGGAAAATATTTTTCAAAATTTGTCTTATAACGGTACCTCTCATAGAACCAGTATTTTCAAATCAAATTTTCTCGTAAACTATACATTCGATTTCAATAAAATTTTGGCCACAGGAAGTCATTTATAATTTTATTAATATGGCATTTCAAATTTTTCAAAAACTTTTTTTTTTGATTTTTTATAATTTTTTCAAAAAATTTTTTGGTTTTCGAAATATGTTATAAACGGGTATATTGATTTTTTTTTAAATTATTTTTTCAAATGTAAACTATAGATTGCCATATATTTGCATACCCAAATAAATTTCAAAATATTTTTTGGAAAAGTTTTTGAAAAATAACCTTTTTAAAAAAAAACTGGTCGAACGATTTTCAATATTTTTTTTTCCTAGATTTACGTATAGCTTCGAAATTTTATTGCATACTTTGTTTTTCCGAGAAAACTCTTAAACTAATTTAAAAAATAAAAGAATTTTCGAAATTATTTAAATTTTTTTTTAAATCCATATATGCAGCCACTAAGCAATAATTGCTTATCATAAGAGCAAGTTCGTGCGACCCAGTCGTGCATTTTATTTATTTTTGCTCTAGGCCCAAAAATAACGGCACCTGCCATACAATTGTGAAGAAAAAAATTGATTTTCTCAAAAACGGCTCTAACGATTTTGATAAAACTTTCAGGATGCTATTTTTGTAAGACAATCTATCTTTTGGTTAAAAAATATTTTTCAAAATTTGTCTTATAACGGTACCTCTCATAGAACCAGTATTTTCAAATCAAATTTTTCTCGTAAACTATACATTCGATTTCAATAAAATTTTGGCCACAGGAACTCATTTATAATTTTATTAATATGGCATTTCAAATTTTTCAAAAAATTTTTTTTTTGATTTTTTATAATTTTTTCAAAAAATTTTTTGGTTTTCGAAATATGTTGGAAACGTGTATATTGATTTTTTTTTTAAATTATTTTTTCAAATGTAAACTACAGGTTGCCATATATTTGCATACCCAAATAAATTTCAAAATATTTTTTGGAAAAGTTTTTCAAAAATAACCTTTTTAAAAAAAAACTGGTCGAACGATTTTCAATATTTTTTTTTCCTAGATTCACGTATAGCTTTGAAATTTTATTGTATACTTTGTTTTTCCGAGAAAACTCTTAAACTAATTTAAAAAATAAAAGAATTTTCGAAATTATTTAAATTTTTTTTTTAAATCCATATATGCAGCCACTAAGCAATTGCTTATCATAAGAGCAAGTTCGTGCGACCCAGTCGTGCATTTTATTTTTTAATCTCAAGCCACAAGACCACTGTAACACATTAGAGCAAGTTCGTACTACCCAGTCGTGCACTGAGAAAAAAAAGACATATCATTTTAATATTTTTTCAATATCAATACACATATCATATCAATTTGACGAAAACTGCTGTAAAAAGTTGTTGTCCTGATATCAAAAATATCACGATTAAACTTTTAATATCAGGATAATAATAAAATATCAATTTATCAAGCTTTTTTTTTACACTATAATATCAATTTTTAATATCAAAACTACTATTTCCATTACTCATATCATTTCCACAATAAAATTGTAAGATTAAGGTTTTTTAATATCAAAATGATACATAAAATATAAATAGTATATTTTTTTGTATTTTAAGATATCAAAACAATATTTTTTTAATATCAATTCGATACAAAAAAAAAATTATGTTTTGTTTTTGATATTTTAAAATATCAAAACAATATTTTTGATATCAATTTGATGGGAAAAATGTAAAAATTACATTTTTTTGATAATTTAAAATATCAAAACAACGTTTTCGATACTTAAAATTATTAAATTTACATTTAAGAAAATGTTGTTTTGATATGACAGAAATACCAATTTTGATATTTTTAATGTTGGACGACTTTTATCACCCAAAAATGTTAATTTTACAGTTGTATTATCAGAATATTTTTTTCGGTGTGCACTTTATTTTTAAATACATACCTACATACATTGAATTTGGTAAAACTGTTTAAAAAATACTCGATTAACTGTAATCTTACGCAACAGTTACAGTTTGACTTCCGATCGAATCTCAGTTAATGTTTTTTTAACAAATTTTTAAGACACGCCCACTGTTCCTTCAAAAGTCTTAATCTGCATTAATTTTCCAATGTTTACTGACTATCGGTCACGGTTTTGACGTAAGAAGATACAAATCTTGTGTTTTTTATTGCTTGGTTACGTAGCAGTAGCAGGGTGTAGTTCAAGAATTTATAAGGCACAACCACAATGACCACATTTTCATTCAAAATTTAATTTTTAAAAATTCAAATACTATGTGATCTTTTGTTCAAGTCTGCGAGATTTAAATAGCAATAAAAAGTTTAAACTTTGGGCGTGGCAGACGCCTTTTTTGATTGCTATAGCAGTAATTGAACATCGGACACACAAAATTAATGTTTTATTCTATTTTCTCCTATCTGATGCTAAAGAAGACTTTCGTTTCTGAAACTGGCAGCGGCTGGCTGCAGCTGGCGAACGCCAACTTTTTTTACACATAGAAAAAAAAAAATTTAGGCCACAATGAATAAATTAAAAAAAAAAAGTTCTTAGAATTTTCTGTGAACTGCTTTTTTTTTGTAAACAAAAATTGGTACTAACAAAAATATTTTGTCACCAACGAACTCATGTTGAAATAGGGTATCCAACAGTTTGTTGCAAACGTGTACCGTAGCTCTCGCTTATGTTTTTTTGAAGTAATGTTTTCCATCGAAAAATCTTAAAGCAGCGGAAAAATGTTTACGTGAAAAAATATCTCTCCCAAAGTAATAAACTAATTCGTTTCCTGAATATCCTTCTTAATCCTTGGCCTAAAGGAAAAAATAAAATAAAATAAAAAAAAAAACCATGGGTATTATACGATTCGCACGCAACCGGCAAAGGCAAGACGCAAAATGACAATTTATTTTCTATAGCTTGATCTTATCCTTAAGGCACATCGCATCTCATTCTCGACATCCTTTTAGCTTTATCTACAAAAATCTCGTCGTCGTTTAAATCGACCGCCGAAACGCGGTGTGGCGATGGCGGCGGGAGTCACATAGATACCATCAGACCAACCCCTGCATACCATGTGGGCGATTAACTTACCACTTATACGCACCCTAAAAGCTCGTCCTTTTATTCGACTTGAGTGCCTGTGAGAGAGCTTATCCCCTGCTCTACCGCATACCCGACCTACCCCCCACCCCCCTTCACGCCTTGATGAACCGTTGAATTTATATGAAATTAAAACATAATAACAAGGCCAAACAACAACAACAACATCAATAACCAACACACGCCCAACATTATTTTATCCATTCCAGGTGACTTCATACTACAATGAGACAACGTGGATGAGTCCAACGCAAGGAGACACATTAGTGGGTGAGGATCCGGATACGGTGTCACTAGTATCGATTTTATGTGTTGGTAAAGTAAATGTCGTTGAATGTCTATCAAAAAAATATGCTATAATTTTTCAAAAGCTTGTAGCCAGAGTTCTTTTGGACTTGGAGTAGGTATTTTTATTTTATTTTAAGGATAATATTTATAATGTTCGCAGAACAGTTTTTTTTTTTTTTTGTTGTTGTTTAGTAGTGTTTAGCATGTTTCTTGCATAAAATTGATGACACTTGTGTGTGTGTGCTTGAGTGTGTTGTATATAAAGCATTTTTATGTTGCATGTTGCATGTCATCACATCCTGGATCCTGCACGGCATTCAGAATGATGGTGATGATTATTTATATTTTTTTTTTTTTCTGTTCAAAAATAATAAGGACTTGCCATGTTTTGCAGGTGTTTTCCTGTCATTGCTCATATTTTTGTCTGTGGCGGGGAATATCCTTGTCTGCCTGGCCATCTATACGGAAAGGAGCCTGCGAAGGATTGGAAACTTATTTTTGGCCTCATTAGCAATTGCTGATTTATTTGTTGCATCATTAGTTATGACATTTGCTGGAGTCAATGATTTACTGGGTAAGTAAAATAATCATTAAAAAAACTTTTTCTTTCGGAACCGTTTACCTAATCAATTTGTTTCCTATGTATAGTTAATAATATATCGTGAAATAGGTATTATAAAGGACATTTGCACAATATAATTTTTTTTTCAATTAATTATGCTCAACGAACCTTAAAGTTAATTATCGAAGCAATAGCAATTGCGTTTGTAGTGTGTGTGTTTTTGTAGTTTGATCCTTCTTCTTTTTTTTTTACGATAAGGCGATGGTAATAAAAATAGTATTTATTTACAAATTCTATCGAAGGATCCAATGTCAGGACCGAAATTAACAGGGTGATTTAAACTATATCCGGTTTGGAGAAGCGTTAAGGATTTAATAATATACTGATTGGGGTTTGATTTTAAATATGCGAAGGAGCAGCAAAAAAAAACTACGTTCATTGTTAAAGAATAATATGCAAATTTCTTTTTTTTTTTGACATAACCAACTACCAACGACGACGGGTAATGGGATTATAAATGATTTATCTTTGCATTTCGCCATTGAAGATGATCCTTCAGCTCTTGCCACGGCGCGGCGGCCGGGCCGGCATGCTACTACTCTGGGTGCAAAGATATTTTTTTATGATGCCTGATTAAGAGGAAATATGTTCCTTTTTTTTCCAATTCTCCTCCTTTTCATATTGAGATTAATAGCAAGGATACATAAAAAAAAAAAAAAATATATGGGCAATTCAGGGCAGCCATTTTTTGTTGTTGTTTTCCAATGGCGATGGCTGGGTGAGAATCAGATGAAGTGTGATGAATGAAAAGCAAAGTAGGTGCTTAGCATAAATGAAGTAGTAAAAGCACTGTTGTTGTTGTTTTTTTGAGCGGTTTTTTATTCACGTAAATGTAGTTTAAAATACTTTGTGATGGGAGTTTTATAGTGAAGGCGATACTTGATGGTAAAGTGGATGTCTTTTTTTTTTCTCTTATCGCGGAAGCCATTTTTTCACTTTAACTTTTGGAGAGGTATTTTTTTTTTTAAGTGACTTCGATGACAGGATTTGTAAATAAGGGGACCAACGATCAGTATTTTTTTATGAAAGTTTTAATATTGTTGCACAAAGGACACTTGGAATTATGAAAAAAAAATCTAGATTTCAACTCTAACAATCAAGGACAAATGTGGTAGAGGCTCACACGATTATTAATTTAAGGTTTTTGTGTTTTACTCGTAGAAAATATTTTGAATAATGATTCACGGCATGATGGGGGTTGGTGGTGGGGGGGGGGGGGGGTCGTTTCGAATATGTTATATAAGCTTCCCTTCAAAAAACAATAATATTTAAGTTCCAACTAACAAGTTTTCCCATCTTAACTGACAAACATTCAAACATTTTCGTTTGGGTACTTGGTACTTTAAGGACTGTTAATCTTGATGTTGTTTTTGGCATTTCGACGGAACTGAAGATTCCATTCAACGGACAGCCTTGTAATTGTCGTTTGGTTTCCTCAGTGAGTGACCAATCCGTGGACATTTGCACTTCTCTGTATCGGCACATCTAATTGGACTTGATTCGTCCTTCGCCACAATTCCATTTTTAATTTCGTTGGCGGCAAACGGAGCTTAACTCACAATTTACTCAAGAAGTTTTTTTGAGACCTTCTTAACTGAATATCCAAATTGTAGACTGATAAATGAAAACAGCTCGATCTTAATTTATTCCGCTTTTAAAGTCCATATCTGTACCAGCCTTGGCTGATAGAATGCAATAATCCTTTTACTCTCAAGAATGGTAGTTAAAATGAATTTTCGGAAAAATTTATATAGTATGGTTACACCACTTCAGTTTCTAAACCATCCCTTCTATCTGATTCATGAATTTGAGCTGAACAAGAACTTTATTTTTGACAGATGGTTTATTTTGGAAAAATTTATCAAAAATAAAAAAACACCGATTTTTCTCCAAAAAAAAATCTAGCACATTTCTCCTGAACTAAATAAATGTCCATTTTTAAAAATTTCGCTAGAAATTTCTTACATGTGATAAAATTAAAGCCAAACAAATAAGACAAAAAAAAACTTTAAACATAATTTCTTGTATATACTCGAAATATGGTGCATTGGCTTAATGATTTGGTTAAATAATTTAGAACAAAATTAATCAGGACATCGTCATTAACGATGTCTCCAACACGCATTAACGGCGTTTGAAAACTTTAAATTTGGGGATTTTGTTTTTATATTTTGTGCACGGGAATTTAGTTCCTGGGGACTTTTTTTTCGGGAATTTTGAACTTGGGGATTATGTCGGTATCCCGTATTTTTTCGAGTGGATGGAAAACAGTATTTGTCCAGCCCGTTCCAAAAAAGGTATACGTACCTTTATAACCCTAAAAATATCGACCGATTTTACTAGTGGTTTTCTTTCCAAGATCATATTTTTAAAAAAATGGCAAATTTTTACTGACGTGCGGCAGTACGGTTTTCGTAATAATATGAAGGCTGTCATTATAGGCATTTTAAACCCCAATCTGCGGAAAAATTCCAACCAAGCTGAATTTTGGTACACACCTTTATTACGGCGTTGTAATGAAGATGTAAAAAATCGACATTGATATCGTGCCGGCAAAAAAAGTTATGAAGGTCAAAAGGTCACCAAAACCTAAAAAAACCGTTTTTCGCAAATATCTCGGTTTCTAAAGCTCCAATGATTTTAACGTGTATGACAAAATTGTAGAGCATACAATTTTTTACAATTTCGTTAGTACAATCAATTTTGTATGTCGATAAGTTACCGAGATATGGCACTTCGAAAAACAGTTCATTTTTCAAAATTCGCCAAAAAATGCCAAAAAATGAAGAATTCCACCTTATTTTTTCGGATATACCCGAGAAATCATGAAATATTGCTAATTTTATGGCTCCTTGTTGAAATCACCAACTTTTTACACCCCCCAACGATCCCCGCTTGCCCACCAGGTACCAGGCCATGCCCATTACTATTGTCATTCCGCCGTAATTTTTATATATTACTTTGTTCTTAGTACAGTGGGCAGGTAGAAAAAGGTCGGAAGTTAATCAAACTTTGAGATGTTGTTCAAGAATATTGAATTAATAAAATTTGACGAAAAACGTTTTTTTTTAGGTTTTCGTGACCTTTTGACCTTCATAACTTTTTTTGCCGGCACGATATCAATGTCGATTTTTCACATCTTCATAACAATGCCGTAATAAAGGTGTGTACCAAAATTCAGCTTGGTTGGAATTTTTCTGCAGACAAAACCTAAAATTACTGGGCTATGGTGATACCTAATCAAACATAACAAACATAGCATTACGATGATAAAGAGACCGACAAAGTGGGTCCGACAATTCTGCCTATCTGTCTGTCTGTCCATATGTCTGTACCTACAGCCTCAACGGCTGGACCGATTTGCGTTAAACTTGGTATCCACTATTAATATGACGTCCTACAGAGGGGATTTTGGGATTGGCATTCTCGCTCTTAAAATAACGATACCTACCTGGCATACAATTTTTAATGAAAAACTCATTTTTCTCAAAAAAAGCTACCACGATTTTGATAAAATTTATGGTGTTTTTAATGTAAGCTTTAAATTTTGGTTGGAATAGAAAAATCTTACAACGGTTCCTCCTTTTTTTCAATCGTTCATCAGATTTTCTCGTAAGCCACTTTACGGGTTTCGATGAAATTTTTAATGGGAAATCTCTTTTATAAACGAAATCATATAAATTCTTTAATTTTTTTTTATGAACAAATTTTTTTTGAGTATTTTTTTTAATTAAAGTTTTCTGATAAAAACTAAAAATTGCTATTACTCCAAAAAAACTTGGTTGTCTGTAAAGTCGGTTTACGGACGATAATTTTACGTGATAACCAGTTAACAAAACAGTTCATGTGTAGGTTGTATCTCTTTAACCACCAACAACCCGGCCCACTTACAACCACCCACCATTTTTGAATTTTTTTTCTCCCCCAAACATCAACCTCTTACCCCAACATACAACCAACAGCCCACCATTTTTGACAATTGTTTCCTCCCCCCCCCCACACAGTAAATACCCCCTTCCTTACCACCAACAACCACCTACAACCAATCCCAACCATCCACACCGCCTACAACCATCAACCAACCACCCACTATTTTTAACATTTCCCTCGCAAACACCAAATCCAACCACCAACTCCACCTACAACCACCGGCTACTCAATCACCATTTTTTATCATATTTTCTTCCCCCCCCCCCTCCAAACAAAAATCTTCACCAACCGCCCAACCCAACAATTTTTGACAATCCCCCACCCATCCCCCAAATCCAACCACCCACTCCACCTACAACCACCAGCCACTCACCCACCATTTTGTTTACAATTTTGGCCACCCCCCAACACCAAATCACCCCCATCCCCAACATCACCGCCAACTACCCAGCCAACCATTTACAATTTCTGAATTTCTGACAATTTTGTCCTCATTCCCTCCCAACACCAAATCCAACCACCCACCCTATCTAAAAGCACCTTCAGCTCACCCACCACTTTTGACAATTTGTTCATCACCCCCAATTAAATCAAACCGCCGACCACCCAACCCACCTACAACGGACAACTAACCACCCACCATATTTGACAATTCCCCCACCAAACCATACCAAATCCCCCGCAACACCAAACACCCATCCCACATTCAGCCACCAACGAACCACCCATTATTTTTGACAATTTTATCTTCACCACCCACACTAAATACAACCACCCACCATTTTTGACAATTTTTCTTCTTCCCAACACTACCCCCCCCCCCCCCCCACCACCTCCTACACACACCACCACTTACAATCACCAACTACCTCCCCTCCCACTTTATCGACTTTCTAGACTATCAAACGTGACTGTGACTGTGATTGTGACATTTTTTCGTGCGTGCTGCCCATATATTCCAAACCGATTAGTTAGACATTATCACGTCAAAAACTTAGAATATGTTTTAGAAAAGTTTAAAAAAAACTGTTTTTTGAAAAATGTTGTTCTAAAAATTTAAAACAGTATAAGAAATCACACGGCTTACTTAATTTTTCCAAAATATTTTAACAAGTAATATTTACCTACGTGATTAATAAAATTTCATAACGTTTTTTTTCCCTGCTTTTTTTTTCAAAAATAAGACTACTATCACACATTAGAGCAAGTTCGTCTGACCCAGTCTTGCCTTTTATTGAGAAAGCATTTGATAGAGTTTGGCATCCAGCTCTCTTAATGAAAATGGGTCCATTTGGTATCGGAGTATCTTGGATGGATTAGAATTGTATCCCTAAAAAAATGCTAGAAGAAATTCTCCAGTTGTAATCCTCTTTTGAAATAATATTTCCTTAAAGTTGCAGGAAATGTCCATCAACTTTCTTTTGAGCGTAATTAAGGACATTTTGTTTAGTTTATTAGCCACACGACACGAATGTTAAATGTCCAGCTCAATGTTTTCCTGTTTACAGGCATTTAAAACAAATCGGCATCAAGTTGTTCCGTGCTAATTCTTGATAAAGGAGTATTTATTATTCCTTGAGCTCACGCTCAATGTGAAATAAAACCAAAGAAATTAAACTCCATGATAGCTATTTTTAGTTTAAGGAAACAATTATTTTCTTCCTTGAAACCAGCCCAAAAAGTACGGAATTCAATCATAAAATATTTGTGAACAATATTTCCTGGATCTGACACTCTCGTTACAATAAATTGCAACAATTCTGCATCGCATCAGTATTTTTAAATGCAAAAGTTTTTGAATTAAAAAAAAAAAGAACAAAAGGATAACCATATCCTGGTTTTTGAAATTGCCTTTAACAAAACATTTATGCATGACTTTGACACACTCATGTGGATGTTCCATGAAATCCATTTGCATTTGTTATTGGAAACATTCAGGAAAAGTATTTTTTGGAAAAAGGAGATTTATTTCAAATTCAATTTTGCGAAATACTCGCAGTTGTATTGATCCTTTTCAGTATTTGAAATGGTTAACGGATTGTACAAACACATATCTCAAGAAAAATACTTTTTTGATCTCAAAGGAACTCCTCGAAAATATGTTTCAGTTTTGAGTAACACTAAGAATGCCTTTTGAAGGATGTTACAATCAAAAAGGATTTGGTTGAATTTTATAAATTTCAATTTTAAACAATTATTTAAAATAGAGCAATATTCAAAGGACTTGAACTACGGACATACATAATATAAACCTTTTGTTCGTTGTAAAGTATTTTGCCTACAGCCTTGTCTAGTAGACTGGCATAAACTTAAACATAAAGGTAGATGATTGGTCGGCACAGAGGCACTCTATTTTTACATCCTTTTTATGTCGTTCAATTAAATTAAGTCGTAAGGATGACGATGATGATGATGATGATGTTGGTGAGGATGGATGGATGGATCGATATGTGCTGTTTCTCTTGTAAGTAAGTATATGGTGATGGCTTACATCATATTATGACAATGACGATGAGCGATGTCGATGTAAATAAAAGGGTATACCTTAGCTGTCTCCCTCTCCAAAAATACCCAACGGGAGTTAACATATTTTTAGAATATTTTCTACAGTCTCTGACAAATGGAAAATGTGTTCACCATTCTTGTAATAAGACTCGCAGGACTCTGGATAGGGATTGATTTTTCTTTTTCCTTTTTTTTTTTTGTGTGACTTTCTAAACAAAAAATTTTGTCAGTAGAAAATATTGATTGTAAACTTTGTTGTTTGTGTGTATGAGTGTTTTTGGGTGTGATTAAAATTTACATCAAATTTTGTTGTTCTTGTTTTTTTAGGTTACTGGATATTTGGAGCTCAGTTTTGTGATACTTGGGTAGCGTTCGATGTAATGTGTTCTACGGCGTCTATTCTTAATTTATGTGCCATTTCAATGGACCGATATATACACATAAAGGACCCTTTAAGGTAAGTTTTGAATTATGTAATTGATTTAATAAAATAACTTCAAGACATTCAATGAAAAGAAAAAAACATCATGGCGGATCTTCTTTAACAAAATTTAATTTCAAAATGTAAAGAAATAACTGTCTACTGCGACTGCCATAAACAAAAGTCCTAGACACCTACCTACTTGTGATAAAAACCATCACACGTTATCGATAACACGATAAATTGAATGAAATGCTAACACATACGGGTCCTTTGGAATTATTTTTTTTATTGTGATTTATGATGACAGGAAATAAAACAACACCGTTATGTCTTGCGTACAGGGTTTTTGGCTAAAACAAATAAAAAAAATATTTTTTTTTGGCGCATCAGCAGAGCACACACATGTTGCTTATGTTTCGCTTATTTTTTTATTTGCAGATTATAAGGCTCTTACGTGTTTACTTGATTAGGACGATGATTTATTTATTTTACAGCGTTTCGTGTCCTTCTTTCAAGTGTTGATGGATCACATTCATCGATATTATTATTATTTTTAATGTTTCGTCGGTAAATTCTGTTTCTGTCAATATTGCACCCTTAAAAAAATTGTTAATTCCCGTATAACAGTTTAAATTTAATACCCTCACTGTTATACAGAGGGCACTCAAACATCGTAAAATTTCAAAAATAATGTAACCGACTTAGGTATGTGAATTTTATTTTATTTGAAAACCCACGTATTTAACAAATAAGCGTTCAAATGCCCGACTCGGCTTCTTCTCACGGATATGAGTGGTTATGGGTATCAATCGATTGAATGGTTTATTCGCATAGACCAGCGACTTTAGGAAACCCCACAAGAAAAAGTCGAGCTAATTCAAATCGCATGACCTTGGTGGTCTCCTCTCCTAACTTTACCTTCAAATCGTTTATGCAGGATGTCAGAAGTGGTGTCTAATATTTGGCATGAAACACCACCGATCGTCCTGCTGGAACCACATGTCGTCTCGGTCCATAAGGGCCAGTTATAGCGATACGGAAAACCAAACCGAAAAAAATTTCAAATGGAAAATTTTGTATGTTCTGATTCGATTTTTTAGACAAATGCTACACTGATCGATTGTAATCAAGGCAGAGAATGTTTTTTGTTCATAAGAAATTTAATTGAATAAATACTTTTTGTTAAAAATGTATTTTTTTATTTTTCTTTTATACATATAACAGAAAAATGATTAAATACATTTTTAACAAAAAGTACAAGTTCAGTTCAAATTAAATTCTCCGAGTTGGTTACCATCGATCAGTGTAGCATTTTTGTTTTAAATCTGATTGTATTATATCAAATTTACCATTTGAAAATTTTTTCGGTTTTGTTTTTTTTCGTATCGCTATAACTGGCCCCATACGGTTCAATGCAGGGTCATAAGAAATTGATACTCACGGTTCTGTAGCGCTCGCTATTGATGGTTACTACATTACCAACATCGTTTTCAAAAATAACGGACCAATGACGCCGCCGCACCTTCTCTTATGAAAAAAAAGGGTTAACTCCCACTTTTCATTAAAAACTATAAGAATCTAAGTTTTGCAAATAAACGGCTTTTATTATAAAGTCACAAGCAAACATTTGAATGACTTAGTCCAAAAAAAGTTTGTTCCTATATGAATGAACAAAATTTTTAAATATCGGTTCGTATCGTAACTTAAGCCCATTTTAAAAGAACAGAAAACATATATGTTGTTTTAAAAATTTAGGGCACCTACCATAATTTTTACTTGCTCCTAGATAGGGGCCACTATGCGCATGACTTTTTTTGACGATCAATTTTCAGTTGACATTTTGACAGTCGATGAAATTTGAATTTATTCAGTCGACATACGACGTACCTCTCCCGTATTCATTCTACTGCGACGGGTTTCACATGCTGCGGGACGGTTTTCATTTCTCTCTCAAAACCCCTAAGGCAGTGTCATTAACAAAACAACCCTAAGTTTAGCATGTTGTGTTAGTCTTGGCTCTTGGATAAAGTCACCAATTTGGACATTTTGTTTCAGGCAAAAGCATGTTACCTTACCGCACCGACTGGTGAACGGGCTTATAAGTCCAGGCAACGAAGACAAAAAAATACCAAATATCGGAAAAAATTCGTGTAGAAGCCAAAGTTGGTACAGTTGTAGGGGAAGGTGTCTTCAACAACATACTAAAAGTACTGGTGGGTGGGGTTGGAGCTAAGGGTGGGGGTCTCGAAAGGTACTTTTTTCAATTTTTTGTTAATAACTCAAAGCCCACTGCTTCTATCAAAAACTGTCCTAGAACTTCAATTAATCCGATTTTTCTGTATATACGATTAAAGAGCGCGTCCAATATACTTAACTTTTTTTTTGACGTCATAGCGTCTAATAAATCGGAATATATGAGCAGCGTGCACGAAAAAGTGTCACAGTCACAGTCACAGTCACAGTCACAGTCACAGTCACGTTATATACATAGCTGCTTTGATAGCCTAGAAAGTCGATATAGTGGGATGGGAGGGTGTTGGGTGGTTGATGATTGTAAGTGGTGGTGGGTGTGTGTGTGGGGGGGGGGTAGTGTCCGGCAGTCCGGACAAATGGTGAGTGTTTGGTTGGTGGTTATAGTTGGTGTGGGTGGTGAGGCAAAAATTGTGGGTATTTCGTTGGTGGCTGTAGGTGGGATGGGTTTTTGGCCGGGGGATTTATTATAGTTTGGAGGGGGAATTGACAAATTTGGTGGGTGGTTGGTTTTCGGTTGTAGGTGGATTGGGTGGTTGGCGGCTTAGATAGTGAGGATGGTTGATTGATTGGGGGCGATGATAAAATTGTCAAAAATGGTGGGTGAGTGAAAGGTGGTTGTAGGTGGGGTGGGTGGTTGGATTTGTTGTTGGGAGGGGATGAGGAAAAAATTGTCAAAAATGGTAGATGGTTGGTTGGTTACTGTAGGCGGTGAAATGACGTTTGTGGAATGCTAAATTCCAAAGAACGACGAGAAATGGAAAAACCTGGGTTTTCTTCAACACATGGGCTGCAGCAGCAATATTTTCAGTTCTTCTTAACTCTTAAGCCACGTGCACGGGTTTTATTCTTCAAATCGCTAACTTGTCCCAACAGCTCAAATTTTTCCAAACATTTCTGAATTGTGGTCCAAGGTGCTTCACGACGACCAACAAATGTTTCAGTTTTACAAACAGTCTCAGCCAAATTTTCACCATTTTAATAGTGAATTTTAATAACAATAATGGCGTAGTTTCTACTTGTCAAATGTCAAGAAATTACAGCTTCAAAAGTGACAACTACCGAAATAGCGGGCTATTCAAAATAACACCTCTCATTGGAAAACCCTTTATTATAGTTCTCAATTAAGTTTTCTTGTGTTGAGGGAGATAACATTCCTTCTCAAATGTTGCAGGACCTTAAACTAATGTTCCAAAAGAGATCTAGATATGATGTTCCTGATGCCATACACTGTTTTCGGAATAAAAATTCCAATGAAATATCCAATCCCGTCTGCCTTGAAGTAAGCTTTCCTTACTCATTTTCCAAAAGCTTATTCTCATGTGGTTGTCACTTAACCACCCGAGAACCGAAAATAGCTTAAAAAGGCTGTTGTTAATGTATCTACGATTGATAATGATATTAAGGTATAATGTGGCGGTAGATTGTGCACGTGTGGATTTTATTTCTCCACCCAAAAAAATATGGTTGTGGTTGTTTAATGCGATGATGGCGAGAAAGATGGAGCAGATATTATTTAATGGCAGATGCTCAATTTACCCTCTGCTCTGACGGAAAAATTACCCAGATTCAGGGTGTGATGTGGTTTGGTTGTGGCTTGAATGTGTTTGCTATGGAAAGGCATATTAAAATGGAATACCTGGTATATAGTATCTCCAATATACCATGCGGCTGGCTTGAGTTACTTATTTGAAAAACAAATTTATATCATAATCGGTTAAGTAGGGATGAGGAAAGTTAAAATATGTTGATGTCGTTAACCGTTATGGATTATGTTTAATATGATCAATTGAATACATACAAATTACTCAATTTGGAAGAGACAGTAGGTAATTTTTTTTTTTCTTGAAACAGGTGCATGACGAAAATGGTCACCTTGTATTAAACAGAGCAGGGACATAACTCCTGTGGACATAAGTCCATAACATACCTACATCAACAAGTTTTAAACTCAGTTTCCAAAATGATGGATGTGGAGTGTATGGGCGAGGTTTGGTGCATGATAATTGTCGATTGGATTTACTCAAAGTCGCAAACAGTGAACCCAAAGAGGGGCTTACAGCGTGCCCCTTCTTAACAACGATGTCATTAGCTGCCTCAAAATTGATAGCCAGATCTTTGGCTTCAATGTTAAATTTTTGATTTTTTCCAACTTCTGGTGTAATGTGAAAATTTGGTCGGTGGTTCAGGCTTTCCAGGTCTGAAGCCGCATTTCATATCTACATCACAGTTTTTTCAGCTCACGGATTGGTTTTTTATCCATCCGTGGAATCAAAACTCGCCACCTAGGTGATGTATGATGGTCTTAGGACAGGACCTCGACACCTAAACGATGTATATAGTTCTAGGACCCCTGATTTGAAATTGAATTTGTCGGAAATGATTCGAAAACTTACCGGGAAGTTGCTCTAAAACTGCCAGACGAACTCCTAGGCGAACATTATGATCAGACTCCAACATTTATGCTACCTAGGCAGCTTGCCGGTTTGTTAGGTCACATTTGATGCATCCATAATAGTTCAACCCCCGGCCTCAACCAAATATCCTGGCTAACTAGGCCGGTCCCTATAGCCAGTGGCCTCCAGATGGGGACTTCCAGAACTCCTTCGGCCCTGCGGATTGGAATTGAAGACTCGTCGGGCTGGTGCGTTTTCATCTAAACGCTCCACTTGACCCAGCCATATAAGTCGCTGTATTTTCATCTTCTTTACCAGGTCAATGTCGCTGTATAGCCCGTACAGTTCAGTGTCCACGCTTCTCCCCAGGATTGGGATGCTAAGGGGCTACTTAAGTGTCTCCTTGGTCCTTTGAGAAAGGGCTTTGCTACTAAGATGCCTTCTAAGCCCGAAGAAACAGCGATTGGCAAGAGTGATGCTTCGACTGATTTCTTGACTAATGTTGTTCTGAGAGGTTATAATGCAACCCAATTAGACAAAGTCCTTGACAACTTCAAAGTTATATCTGTCCATGGTCACCTTGTCGTTAGTCTTTCTCGACATTAAATGAGTCGGTGGTGTTCTTATCAATTTTGACGGAGCACAGTGAGTTCTCCATAGTCATCCTGCACAATCGAACGAGTTTAGGAGGGGTGCCAAGAAAGTGACATGGCTCTATATAGCTCGTTCCTATTCACGCTGTCATAAGCTACTTTAAAATCGATATGACACAATGTCACCTTACTTTCTTTGAGTTTGCCGAATTTACTCAAGATACTTTGTTCAAGTCTTCCTCTCTTCCATCGAGATGGTAGTTTCCTTCGTACAAACGACAGTTTTTGGTTTTCTTCAGGCAATGTCTTTCGCATCGCCTTCACCTGGCTGCGCACAATGGTGTAGCTGCAGCAGTAGCACGTAGCAATGTTAAAAGTATTGTGAAAAAAGTAGCGCACTAAGCAGCCATGATACAATTAAACCAGATAGCGCAGTTCCAAAATAATTTTTGATTCGTTTACGTCACTTTTACGTCACTGACGCCATCGCCTTTGCATTTTTGTGTTTGTTGTATTAGCTGCTACTTCACATAGTAGCAGTGCAATACGATTTAAGTATGCATATTTGACTTTGACATTGCTACGTGCTACTGCTGCAGCTTCACCATTGTGCGTAGCCAGTAATGCTCACGTAGTCACTAAATGCCATCTATTCCATCATATTCATTTAAATTTAAGATCCTTTTTTATAACTTTCTCTAATGCTTTTCAAACACCTGCAATATTTTTTTAACAGCTATTCTATAAACGTTTTAGTCTCCGTACCACTTTTTTTGCACACCTTTAAGCATTCAAGTTCAAGAATTGAACGTTCATTTAAAGGACAATAAATGAAACGCAGAAAACAAAAATCACCCAAGTAAACGTCTAAATCAAGTCAAAAAGGATAAAGTTTTATCAGCGAATCACATGGCGTACTGTTGTTGTAAATCTCTTGCAGTAAATCCTAAACTGAAAACCTTTGCTGTTCCAGTGTTTTTTTTTTTTTTTTTTTTTTTTTGCTTGGATAGGTGACGGGGCTCCAAGAAATCATTGTGCTCAGAGAAATGGGATATTTCATGTGACAGATCCCAAAGTATTTCAATCCCATCAACTGAATGACGAATAAATCCATTTTTGTAGGGCGGTTTACTGCACGCGTTCTTGGGACTCGGGAGTAGGATCTATCCATTTAAACCATATACCTGTGCCTGCCCTTGAAATCAGTCTCGTTCGCGACAACCTCAAGCTCACATCTCTCTATGTTATGTGTGATTACGGCAACGTCACGTAATGGAAAATGTGGCTTTGACAAAAATGTGGGAATGCAGCAAAAATGGTGGGCAGGTTGTGTTGTGACGTCTATTTTAAAGAGGCAGAGGTGTAATGGAAAATGTGGCTTTCACAAAAATGTGGGAATGCTGCAGCAAAAATGGTGGGCAAGTTGTGTTGTGACGTCTATTTTAAAGTTGTTATAAGGAATGATGGGGAGACAGATTTTGCCAGGAGCTAGGAGGTATGATTTGAAGTTGCGAACGGTGGTGCCGCGATGCCGAAAGGAATTGAATTATCTCTTCTGCATTTTTTTTTTTATGTAATGTAAAATTTATCTCCCTGAAGGTATAGCTCTGCATGGAAGGTGTGTATTTCTTTATCGCATAGGTTTGATTGAAAAGCGAATTATATAAAAAAAAGCTATAAAGTCTTCTGCCGGTAGTTTTCCAATTTGAAAATTCAATGAACTTATTTAGCTCCTTGTGTTATCGTCATTTTTTTTTTTTTTTAGAGTTTTCAAAATTTAATGATTTTTTTTTCCGGTGATTGATTTTGTTGACTCTTACTTGGGGGACCAGGTTCAGACAGATGAATTGAAGTTCCCAATAGACCTGCTCTGAGAAATCAAATTCGCGCAGATTTTATGTATAAAATGACATTTGGGCTTTGAATGTATCATTTTCTGTTCGGCGCCGTCATGGTCTTTGAATGATCAAAATTATCCCACTTGTTTGTTCCACTTTACTAAATCGCATATGGAGCTCTGAGCCCTGTTGATCTCAGGATGCGTCGTCCACAAGCTGTTTTTATTGACAGCCATTTTGTCATCTGCTATGTGGCTTATCTTTAGTTCGGCTTGCCATTTCATTATAAATCGACTGACGCCTGAACAACGCTTGCAAATTAAAAAAAAAAAGTGGCAATACCTACAGCCATTTTACGGCAGCTCATTTTCGGTAGAGTAGCTGTTCAACAATCAAAACTGTCGAGTTTGAGTGATAATACTCAAGCCATTGTTCGGACGCCGCTTCACCGGCTCTTACATCCGCAGAAACTGACAGTTTGGTGTGCTGGTGGAACCATTATTGGTCCTTACTTTTACTTCTTTAAAAACGATGACGGCTAGAGGGCTACAGTCATTGAAGACCGCTTTATAGATCCATGATCAACATTGTTTTCGTTCCTGTATTGAATCGACTTTTCAAAAAGTCGTGTGCCACAAATAATTTGTTGAAGGAAACGCTTAGTGGGCCCATTTTGGACTTGTGAGTTGAACTCCAGGATCGTGCAATTTAACACCTCTAGACTATTTCCTGTATGGTTATGTGAAGTCCCTAGACTACACCGATTAGCGGAAAAATATCGACGACTTAGAAGACAACATTCGCCATGTTAATGCAGATATACGACCCCAAATGCTGCAAAGATTGACCAAAAATTGAACCCTGTTCTTCGGATCGAATATTAACAGCACTGTCCAATGAAGAATAATCAACGGCGTGGAATTCAATGCTTCAAAAATTTAAATCTGTCTTCTACCGTTAGAGCAAAACTTTCCCCACTATGCCACTTTCTAGATCTAGCATTGAGGAACAGCTCTACGTTCTGTGAAACGTCGTGAAAAATGCATCAAAATGCGTAAGGTTCCTTAATAGATGTAAGAAATACTTTTCCCGTTCCGATCAGTCTTCAATTTACAAAGAATAAATTTGCCCAAACCTTGAGTTGTATAACTTGGAAAAGTGCCCCTGATAGATATCTGCTTCCCATCTCCCATCATGCAAAAGATTCAAAACGGAGCCTCAAAATATGTGACGAAAGAACCATATTGGAAACATTTGTTCACGTGAATCACTTCTTGTCTTACCTTGTTTTAAAGCAACTTCTATAAAAAATGCTCTAGCCAGATGCTTAAGTAAATTTCCCATACCGCTCGCATCACTAGGAATGCCCAACAATTTACCAGTACTTTTCAAAATAAAGACTCATTTCTAAGCCACACAACAAGAATGTGGAATGTCTACAATCTACACATACAGGCTCTCTTTTTTGTTTCTAAATGAAAAACTTCGATTTTGTTTTTTGATTATGTTTATTTGAACCTTTAGAATTGTATTGGTCAAGTCGAGAAGATGATATCGGCCGAACGGGTGCCGTCACAATTGATAGCTCGTTTTATAGCATTTTTCATCACTTCAGCGAGAAATTCGGGCGACAGATTCTCGCACTCGTGTCGAATGTTGTCCTTGAAGGCTTCTAGAGTCTCGGGCTTGTTCACGTAAACACGGAACTTCAAAAAACAACACAAAAAAAGTTTGAAACGGTTAAACCGGGCGATTTTGCGGGCCAGTGCAAATCGCCAAAACGAGAGATGAGGCGACCCGGGAACGCCGAGTTCAGAATATCGGTTCATGTCGGTTCATGTATCGCTCCATGGCTTGTTCACTTGTATTCTGCATCTGTCTAGTCCACAAATGTCAAAACAGATTTGACATTGGCGGCGATTTGCAAAAATAAGAGCATCTTCCAATAGGGTGATTATTCTTTTTCCCACCTTGTTTATTTATCCAGCTGTAAGTACTGCTGCACTTCAACTCCTCGCAAAGCAAAGTGCAGCAACAAGATATTTCTACCTATTCCGCTTCACCGCAATTGGAGTAAGCTGTGACCATGGATGAGTTCCTTGATATTGGGGTTCTTGTATACAGATGACTTCCCAGTTGTTTTCCGTCTGCCGACGCTTATGTAAACCTGACTATTTCATTCAAAAGATTGTTTCGCTTTATTGTCACCAGGTTTCCTCGCAATGTATGCCCTATCCAACGCCACTTCCGTTGCATGGTCTTTGCATCCATTTTTGTCTGCTCGTTCCTTTTCCACAGTTCCGCGCGCTCGATATGGTTTGCGGCCACCGAATTTTCAGATTGTTAGGCAGACAACGGCGGTTAAGGAAGGCCTGCAGTTTGCTCGAGATGTCGGCAGATCATTTCTATCTTTCAGAAGCATACGAAGAGTTTTAACTTGGTGCTGAGCGATCTTTTACTGAGGCTTTGTTTATTCTATTTTTAACCTCCAGGTCCGTTCTGCCATCGAGTTCTACATAAGTGTCCAGATAATTAAACTGCTCTATGGTTTCCTGCCTTTATAGAATAACATGTTGTGTTCTTTATCCCGTGGTCTGGAAGCCAGCCACTTCTACATTCAGTTTGCAACTTACATATTTAATTAAAACCAGCATAGTCCATAAACGACTTAATTTGTCAAATGGTCTCCATTGGCTACCATGTCTTTAATTTATCCCCACCGTGGCAGTAATCACATCGTCAATTGGCAGCAAGAACAGAATTGGCCATCTTCTTGTTGCAATCCTTGACTCACATCAGAGTAGTCGGGAAGTTGTCCATTGTGTAGAACGAAACACCTTGTAGGACTCCATAAGAGCGACACATTTTTCAGGGACATGCCTCTCGTAGTAAGCGTCCTCCAACGCCTTCTCAAAATATACCAGCATGAGGTACAGCGGTGACTGATACTCAGATGATATAGTTCAAGGATGATTCACAAGATGTTATAGTTGTGTCGACGCACGATTGACCACTAAAGTACTCCTTCCATCTTTCCCAGCTGATCTGTCGTCACGGGATAGTTAGTGTTGGTGCTATTCCACTGTCTAACCATGTCTTTAGTGATCTTATAAAGCTCCTTAGCTTCCTAGTCGTTCATTTTATATTTCTTTAGCATCAGTAGCATTCCAGCTAATGAAGAACATCCGAATACGAAGATCTAAGATACCCCTTCAAACATCGCACCGATTAGAACTTTGAATATTATATCCTTTGTATCCTGGGCTGATATTAGTTTATTGTTTTGAATACCTACACTTTGTTAAATTAAACTGGAAAAAATATTTAAATTTTTTAAATAAACTTTGAAAACGTTTTGAAAAGTTCTTCCTTTTGCTATGACAACCATATTTGTTGTTTTTAAGAAAAAAAATAAAACAAAATGGAATCCGTTTTACTCGAAACAATTTCCTGATTGAAATTAATTTGAGCAAACAAAAGGAGATATCTTTTGATCTCCTTCCAAAAGCCACTCTGCCATTTTGTTATACCAAAAATGTATCTATCTATCTTTACCAGATTCCAAAACATGTCTCATTCAATTTGAAACTAAACTTCTTTCTTTTTTTTTAGATATGGTCGATGGGTGACACGACGCGTTGCTGTTGTAACGATAGCAGCCATCTGGCTGCTGGCAGCTTTTGTTTCATTTGTCCCAATTTCGTTGGGACTCCATCGACCCGAACAGCCACTGATAGTGGAGGACAATGGAAAGAAGTATCCAACGTGTGCATTGGATTTGACACCCACCTATGCTGTCGTATCCAGTTGCATAAGTTTCTATTTCCCGTGTGTGGTTATGATTGGAATCTATTGCAGGTAAGTTGTTGTTAACGATAATTCCTTTGTTTGAGAAAATGTCCAATCTTCTTGGCATAATGAGCACAACGACATGGATATCATTAAAAAATTCCAGCTGCTCTTAACAAAAATGAAAAGTGAAAATAATACGCAGTTAGTTGCTCATTAGGGAATCATATTGGTTACCTGGCTAGTTTGATTCATTAAGGAACAATGTAGATGACTTTGATGGAGTTAACGTTATCACTGGAATCCTCCCCTTCAAAGCGACAGCAATGGTGTAGTTTTAAAGGTTCATTAAAGTGGATTCATTGGGGGAGACTGTTTGCTTGGGCACTTTGACGCTCGATATCACACTGCGCGAAGAACAGTTGAATTCTTCAGGGAAGTCTGTATTGGGACGATGGATTTAGATTTAGACGAGGAAATTATGATCTCAGGTGGATTTTAACTCTCACATTTGTCTGTTTCACACAGGTAGCCTTCTGATTTTGAATTGTTCCACTTCTGATGCCAACTAGCTTAATGACGTGGAATTTGCAGGCCTCCCTCCCTCGCGATCGTATTGGAACTTAGTATCATAATTGTCTATTTGAAGGGGAGACCCCCTTAGTCAGGTCAGCTGAACCGGTCGTGTTCTATTTGTTGCAAGATAGTATTGTTGACGTGAAGGCTTCTTCGGACTTTCTTCTCCTTCGATGATTAATGCCACCATCATGAAACCACAGCTCCCCACATCAAGAAGAGTCAATTCAGGAACAAAAAAAAAGAGTGAGGTTGTATTCGCCAGGCATACTTTCTACCGACCAGATAGCACAGATGACTTGGTGTACGCTCCTCAACAAGTGGTCACCTCATGGTGTTTTGAAGAGTTCAGCCGTAAAGCTATCCGCTCCAGCAGCCTTGTTGGACTTTAGTTTTGGTATTGCTTCTTCCTCGTCAGGTGAACGGAAGTTTTGTTCATCATCGTCTAAACAAGTTGTTCATCTTCGCTCTTTAATTGCAGAAATGTTCTTTCCAAATTCTCAGCACCCACTGTGCATCTACTAGCTACTACGACATTTCCACCTTCGTCTCTACAGGCTTCCGCTCGGGCTTTGTAACCCTTGGACAAATGCTTTTGCCGTAGCACCCATCAATAGATTTAACCACACGTTTTCCCAGTTATCTCCTTTTCTTTCTGAAAGTTCGACGTTCCTCCTTTCTTTTTTGCTGGTAAACCCCACCGGAATCACTTTTAGCAGCTCGGGTTCTGGCCTGCAGCATTGAGTGGTAACAAGATTCGTTCTTAGCCGTGTGTGCCATCCCGCACTCGTCATCGAACCTGATGTTTCCTTATTACCGCCAGATCAAACCCAAATGAGCAGTGTTTTTTTTTCTGAAAGTAGCTGCTACGGTGCAGGGAAATAACTTCACTGGGAAATAACTTCACATGGGAAATAACTTCACCACCAGTGGGAAATAACTTCACTTTTTTGTGGGAAATAATTTCACTTTTGTTGGTGAAGTTATTTCTCACTTTAAAAGGGAAATAACTTCACTCTTACGTAAGTTTTTTTAAGATTCGATCAGAGTTGTAGCAATTATTCATGTTGCTAAGTTACAAGTTAGTTTTCTTTGCAAACAGCTCGTGCTATTGAAATTGGCCTTGTGTAAAATTTAGTCTGAGATCGGTTCTTGACGTGAAAAGTGTTCAAATTAAGTAATTGTCGAAAATTCGCGCGAATTTTTCACAATTACTTTATACTATATACACAATTTTTTTTTTAAATATATAGTATGCAATTGTAAAAAAAAAAATCGTGCGGATCATAACATGAAAATAATAAGTATATACTTACATGTTCGGAGTAAGGAAAATGAACAATAAGCATATTGCTTATAGCCACAAGATACTGAGACAACATTGAAACTGCCATCGATAAAAAACTTTCGGTGGTCAATTTCAAATAAATTGTTATTAAAATAAAAAAACCCTTACTCTTTGCTATTTTTATCAAACAATTCTTAGAAAACAAGGTGGGAAATAACTTCACCAAATTTTAAGTTATATTATTTCCCACTCAAAGTGGGAAATAACTTCACATCAAAAAAGTGAAGTTATTTCCCACTGGTGGTGAAGTTATTTCCCAGTGAAGTTATTTCCCTGCACCAGCTGCTACGTGGTGTAGGGAAAATCCGCATAAACCTTTTGGCTACAACTATAGAGTATGCTTCCGAGTCTACTTTGTCCTTTCGGAAAGCATGGACATCAAAAGCATTGGTGGCATTGTCAATTTGTTTTGATGGTTGTTGATCAGGAGACCGCCAAGTTCCCTCGTGTATATTGAGTTGTGGTAGGTGATGCTGGCTACTGGAGTGAAGACAATTCGTACAGCAGCAAGGTCGCTTAGCCTGAGTCTGATACCGGAAGTGTTGTCATCCAGCGATTTTCCCAAGAATAAATTTAGTGTCGTTCTTCGGCCATTCATCATACGTCTTCTCGAGAAGATCCTAGAACTGTTCGTTGGTTGTATCATCTTTTTCTAAGTGGGGAGGGGGACGTGGACGTAGATCAGCGAGAAGTTTTTGAATTTGCCTAATGCGGAAAGTGACAATTGCGTCGGAACATTCCACGTGTAGAATCAAAATTCGTCGTTCTTATTTTATTTGCTTGGGTCGTCATCTATAAGGTCATCAATATTCGAGGCAATTTGGCTTGTCGGAACAAGTATTGTTTTGTGTGGTAAAGATGATACCCCGACTCAATTTATGCCCAATTTGTTAAATATGAAACCTTTTTATTAAATTAAATTCACACCGAGTCGCTATCCTAATTCTTCGGAGTAAAAAAGAATAGAAAAGAAATAATCGAGCTATTATAGTCCCTTTTATTTTTTTCTGTTAAAATCCGTTTTTGATTTATTCGGACAGGTTTTCCAACCAGCGTTATTCATTACGTGGTTTCAAGCTCGTAGCGCTGTCATTTCACACCTGTCAATCTTACCTGTCATCTGAAGTGTCACAATATATTTATATCTATCCAGTTGTTGAGCATTACACGATGATTATGGTCGTCATAATCGACCGACTCGACGATGGGTCGTTGGCGTAAACCTTATCTTTGACGTGGCCTCAATAGAAGAATTCGCAAGGTGTTCACAAGATCTCGTTGGCCAGTTGTGATCACCTCTTCGAGAGATAACACGGTCCGGAAACTTTTCCCGTAAAAGATCGATGGTTTCGTTGCTTGTGTGGCACGTAGCGCGAGCCGTCTTGTTAAAAGTAAACGTTCTCCAGATAAATACCATCCAATTCCAGCCATAAGAAATTGTAAATAATCTCTCGATAGCACAATCCATTTACCGTAGCTGTTGCTCCAGCCTCATTTTCGAAAAAGTAAAGTCCAATGACCCCGCCGCCGCCGGACCATAAACCGCACCTAACAGTTACTCGTTAAGGATGGAGAGGCTTTTCAACAATAAATCTTAAGTTTTCCGAACCTTAAATACGACACTTTTGCTTGTTGACGTAGCCTCCGAGGTGGTAATGGGCCTCATCAGTCAAGATGACTTTTCGATGAAATTCCGGATCATTTTCATGTATTTCAAGGTCCTTATCAGCAAAGACACGACGTTGTTGATGATGGGCCGGCTTTTGTTTTTGTGTCAACAGAACTTTAAAAGCCTTTATGCAAAATACGGTTTAATGACATTTGTGGAATGTCCAATTCCAAAGAACGACGAGGAATGGACAAACCTGGGCTTTCTTTAACACTTTGGGCTACAGCAGCAATATTTTCTTTCTTAGTTGTTCTTGAGCGATGTTCACGGGTTCTCTAGCTTGTCCCAACAGTTCAAATTTGTAAACCAATTTCTGAATTTCGGTCCGACAAGCGTTGTTGAAGCATGTGTCGTTCCACTTTTTAATTTATTAATGAAATAGTCAAATGTCAAAAAATGACAGCTTCAAAAGTGACAACTATCGAAATAGCGGGCTATTCAAAATAACACCTCTAATTGGAAAACCCTTTAGTATACCTATAATCGCAAGTAAAAATGTATGGCTGCTTGGTGTGTTTTATTTAGCTTTATACTTTCGCAACCGAAAAATTAATGATCGTATATTTTCGTTTAAATTTTGTTTAAGCTTAAAGTCTGTTTTGTCAAACTACCTCTTTCAGTACTTTTTTGTTCGTCTTCAAAAAAATCATTTTGAAACATCAATTATTCCTGGTCTTTCTAAAAGCACTTACGAAAGTAGCTTGCTCATACCAGAATAACATGACAGCATCCTGTTCTCATTTCTTTGTATTCTGCTGCTTGGTTCTTTTAATTAAAAACTTTTATTTTTCTGGAGTATCTACTTCATATTTAATTTCCTGTACCCCGCAGCCTCTATGTTTTTTTTTTTTTTTTTTTTTACTCAAAACAGAACACTGCTTTTACTGTCTCTTAAAGTATCAAGTTTAAGTTAACAAATTGTTACTCCTTTCATAGTCCTTACTATTCATTTTAACTAAGCCCATCATTAAGGGTTTTTTTTTTTTTTTTTTTTTTTTGCATAGAGCATACTAAAGTCCTTTTAATTGCTCCCAAGTGGGGCGTACCATACATTTTAAGACAATATATACAAAAAAAAAATAGTAAAACGAGGACTCGGGAAAAGGCCAAGAACTCGCAGTGCCATTAAAGCTGAAATGGAAGTTTGTCCTTAATGAAGACTTCGTTCCATAGGCTTGCTCCTTGCGAACAAAAAAAAAATGAGTATATAATATTCTTATCAATTCCCAGGGAACAACGTTTCGGAAATAAAATCGATTCCATTAAAGCGGTGTAAAAAGGAAAACCAATTTGTAAAGTCATCAGGAATTTTCCAGTCCGTATGTCTCGTATCCTGTAGCTAGGATTTCTTATTTAATCGAATGCATTTTTTATGTTTTTGATTATATTCACCACGACCACGACTCCACCAACAGCATCATCATCATCATCATCTGCATTTCTGCATCATTGCAGTGTTTGTAGTTTTAGCAGGCTTCCTGCTAGATTCTCTTTGAAAATGCTGCAATTCCATGTTGTTCTTAAAATAAATCCTCCTGCTCCCGACCCAATCCACCTTTAAAGAGATGATTAAATCAGCAAGTAGGAACAGCAGAATGCTGTTTGTGTGTACCAAAGCAGCTTAAACCAAGTCAAGCGTTCACCAACATCGAACACAGAGGCCTTCAAAAAAAAAAAAAAAAAAAACGAAAAAGGAAAAAGGAAGACTGGGATGGAGAAGGATTCTTTGATACTTGCAAACAAGCCCATATACACTTACACTACAGCAAGCAAACACTTACATAAATATCTACAATATTACCTTTCTCTGTGCCAACTACAATTTCCTGACGGGAAATGATTGTACATGCATTTGGGTTGAGGTTCGGGTGATGTTGAATGGGTGTGTTACCTTCCGGATGCAGGGAATGAATTTTTATTCGCCTGCTTATCTTCTAAATAATTCAGATTCATTTAGAGAGGATACTCCCAACAGCAGCGGTGCCAGATTAAAAAAAAATCTATGTAGAAATGTTTTGTAGGAAAAGAAGTCCTTAATGAGTGCGGGTTCAGTTTGATTATTTTTTTTTCCTTGTCTTTTTTTTTGTATAAGTATCTTTGAATCCTTGAGGTTTTACCGAAATAAATAAAGAGTGCTCTGCAGAAATTTCGACTTTACTGCAATTACTAGAACGATATTTTCATTTAGAAGACATTTATCGGATTTGAAAAAAAAAAAAAAAAAAAAAAAAAAAAAATTGGTACTTCAAGTCCTTGAAGTGGTAAGACAAAATAGAATTAGCTTAATTATCTAAGAATCAGCTTTGCCAAACTTTGTCATTTTCAATCACATTGTTAAAATTCACGACTGGGTCGCACGAACTTGCTCTGGGGGACTATGTAACGGGTGTTTTTTTTAGAGGCATAGATTAATACTAGAGGCGATGATAATTTATAATTATATGATTGTATTTTGAGACATCGGATTTGGGGGTTCGGCATAAATTTCATGTTTAAATGATGATCGAGAGGTCACAAATAATGAATCAGTAACAAGATCAATAAATCCTTCAGATTCAACAAAATAAACTTTTGGCTACAAAACACGAACAAAGATTGGAGCATGGAACGTTTGCCCCCTGCACCTGCATGCACCAATAAGGTACGAACAGGTGGAAAGAGAAATGCTGCTGCATAACATCAGCATCCTGGGAGTGAGTGAAACCAAATGGAGAGGAAGAGCTGAATATACTGCAGAATCGGGACTCACGAGAATGTTGTACTCGGGCGAAGAGGAGACAAACAGATAAAAGACTCAATGGTGTGGGAATCATGCTGACTAAGGAAGCTATAAAAAGTCTAATTTCCTGAAAACCGTTGGCTAAGGTTGTGATGCTTTTTTTATACTTAGGCTGAGGTCGGCTCGTCGAAGTCCAGGGTTGTTCCCCAAAGAAAGCAAAAACTCAGAGTTGAAGAGTGTTGAACTCCAAAATAACAATGGTTTTTATTTATCAAAATATTCCTAACAAGTTACTTCATATACGGACTTAACTTAATAATTCGACGCATAATTATTATTAAATAATAATAGCTTAAATAATTTGGCCTGTAGGATTTACCCTACGACAAGAAACGATTCCAACTATATTTGGTCTATAGAGTTGCTTCTATGACAACAATTGGCTTTAGGTCTGTAGAGATTCTTGAAAAGTAGAAAAAAGCTTACAACTGCAGCAACCCCACGACAATAAACGGACTATGTCTGTAGAGATTCTTATATAGAAGAGCTCCACGACAAGAAACAAATTAGGTTTGTGGTGACGCTTACAATGGCAGCTACCCCACGACAAGAAACTGATGGCCTAATGCCTTTACTTCAAAATGTAATAAGGTTTCTGCTGGTATTCCCCCCAGCGTACCTTCGAGATATCTTATTCCCGGTATTCTATTAAAAAGAATCGTATACCAATGGCTGTGAGCTCGAGTCTGATTTTCCATACAAATTCGGCTTATACTTATGGAATATTACAGTAATAAGGAAGTGTGAATTATAACATTAAAGATAAAAAATACTAGTACTGCTGGTTACTAGCTATATGTGTTCGGAGTTGGTTGGTAGTCCAAATCAGCGGTGCGGGGCGGAGGGGTGGTCGGTTTTGCTTCACTGGCTGGTCTCTGATGTAAGCCTAATGTTGTGAAAAATCGTGGTGGTGATTGTGACGGCGGTCGGTGGCGGTCAGTGGCGGTCGTTGGCGGTCGTTGGCGGTCGGTAGTGGTCGGTGATGATGGTCACTGGCTGATGCACTCATCATGGAGATTGGGGGGGCGGTGTGACGGCGGTCGGTATCGGTTGGTGGCGGTTGGTGGCGGTCGGTGATGATGCGGTTACCGGCTGGTAATGTGCATTCCTCTTGGTGATTAGAAGCGGTGGTCATCTTTTGATACTTTTCCTTACAAAAGCATCGTGGCGATCGGGGGCGGCGGTCGGTGGTGATGAAGGAAATGTGTAACTTCGTTACAAGGTCAACGCAACGAAAACGGTGATATGCTTGTCGACTTCTGCAACGCTCGTGAACTTGTATAATTGGAAGCTCTTTATTTCCGAACAAGACCTGCCACAAAATCACCTGGGAATCTCCTGATGGTCGAACTAAAAATCAAATCGACCACTTGATCATGCAGCAGAAATGGAGGAAGTCACTGTGCGATCTTCGCAACGAAACAAAGGCTGATGCAGGTAGTAACCACCACCTTCTACTGTGTTTGCTTCGTTTACGAACAGCTGTTGTCCAGCGTCGCTCAGAAGACCAAAATTCAACACAAGCGTTATAAATGACCGTAATGTACGACGTCAAAACGTCATACTAACATGGAAGCTGGAACTTAAACTGTACCAAGATAGTCAAAAGTGAGAGATTCCTGGATATCCCAAGACACCTGGGAAAAAATTACTTATCGCAGAACACTTAAAAAAAGGATCAATTCAGAAAATGAGAAAGAGTAAATTGATCCTACGGAAGGAGTACAGAACATCTCATAAGACAGTACAGCGTGTGAGACGTGATAAGAGGGCAAGGGAGGACAAAATTGCGGAAAATGTGGAACAGGCTGCAGGAAGAGGCGACGCAACTGAACTGTACAAAATCACTTAGAACATTGTCGGCCAGCGTAGCAGCCTAATACTAACCATCCCGTGTTAGATTTGATTTGCTACCTTTTAGTGACAAAAGAAGATCAGCTGCAAAGATGGAAGGAGCAATTTTGTGCACTACTAAATGGTGACCAAAATGCAGTATTAGTTCCTGAATTAAACAACATGTGCAGATCTTCTAGGGGTATTGAGGCCAGTCGTCCAACAAGTACAGGGATTAGAAACGTGATCCATCTTCTAAAGAAGAACATAGCAGCTGGACTTGACGGTATTCCCGCAGAATTCCTAAAAGCAGACCATGAAGCAGCTTCCGACATTTTGCAGACTGTTTGGGAGAGCGAAACTTACCAACGGGACTGGAGGGATGGAGTTATTGTGAAGCTACCAAAGAAAGGGACCCGTAAAAAAAAAAATCGAACAATCAAACATGACATTACGATGATAGAAAAGTCGAAAAAAGTGGGTCCGACAATTGTCTGTCTTTCTGTCTCTCTATCCGTGTGTCTGTCTGTCTGTATACCTACAGCCTCAACGGCTGGCCCGATTTGCTTCAAACTTGGAACAGCATTATTATGACCTCTTAGCTCCTACAGAGTGGATTTTGGAATTCGCATTCTAGCTCCAAAAGTAACGGAACCTGCGATACGGTTTTTAGTGACCAATTAATTTTTCTCAAAAACGGCTCCTACGATTTTGATAAAACTTTCTGAATAGTGTTTTATGCGCAAATTTTATGTTCTGGTTAGAATAAATTTATCAGGAAAAGTCTTGTAACGGTACCTCACATAGGACCGGTTTTTTGAAATCCGATTTTCTCGTAAGCCACTTGACGAATTTTGATGAAATTTTTAATGCAGGAGCCATTTTCAAGACGAAATAATATGAATTTTTAAATTTTTGAAAAAAAGTTTTTTTGAGTTTTTTAAAAAAAATTAAAAATTTTTTTTTTATTTTTTGTTTTTTTTTTCAAAAACGGTTCAAGCTATTTTTTTTTAAATTTTATTTTTCTGATCAAAACTACAAAGTGCTAGAAGTTGGCATATTCAAAAAAAATTGGAATATATTTTGGAAAAGTTTTTCAAAAAAACCGTTTTTTGAAAAAACTGGTCGAGCGATTTTGAAAAAAAAAATTCTTAAAATTCTTAACAATAAACAAAATCATATGGCTTACTTCATTTTTTCCAAAAAAACGTTTTAACTATTGATTTTTAAGAGATCAATAAAATCTCAAACCCCGACCCAGTCGTGCACTTTATTTTTTCTTGTACAAATCCAAAACTTGATCGGTTCTGCATGTTTAAGTGTAGTGTGGGGAAAACCAACTTGGTCTGCGTAACTTTAGGGAACTGGCTTGGGACCGGATTAACATACATCGATGGTGCTGATACATACATTGATAGTGGGATATTTTTTAAAATTCTGTACTTCCAAGTGTACCAAATTTTTGTAGTTATGATCAGTTACTTTTCTTCGAGGTTGTTCTACAAAGCTCAATACTCCTGGTGCAGCCTTTCTAATGGCATTTTGACGTAGCGTTAAAATTCTTTCAATCAAGATTTGGCCGAAGATTTGGTTTTCCTTTATTGAACTTTTGTCTGGAATTATAGAAACAATCTGGATTGGATTACAAAATCTAGTGTTTTTTCAAGGCTGGATGCGCGAATAAATTAAGACGCAAGATATTGATTAAAATTGGTCAGTAGCACAGTGATGAGGAAAGAGAAAACAAAATAATATAGTTTTTTTCATTCTTATAGTTTCGGTTTTTCTTCTTTACAAACACACTTCAATATTATTTTCTGCACTTTGCCTTTACAATATTTTCTCAACGGCATAACTTTTTAATATATACGTTTTGGAAAAATCTTTTAAAAGGGATCGAACGGCGCGGCGTTGAGTTTAAAAAATTATATTCGAACTTTATTAAAGTCCACCAGGAAATTTCTTCCGCTTTGCTCTTATATTTTGAGATCGCAACTGTTGTCAATTAAACTTGTTTCCCAAAAACCATCCATATTTAAGACTTTTTAAACTTTGGATGGTTAAACTTTCCTGACTTTTTGGGGACTTTCTATGTCAACACATTTTTTTCATTCTTTCTGAAAGTTTTAAGCTTAAAACAAACAAATTAAGAAACATTTTTAATGAAATATTCATTTTAAATCTGGCAATGCTTTTCAAATTAACAGAATACTCTTTATCTCTTTATATCCTTGCAGACTTTATTGCTATGCACAAAAACATGTTAAATCGATAAAGGCCGTAACCCGGCCAGGTGAAGTGGCGGAGAAGCAACGTTACAAAAGCATCCGAAGACCGAAGAACCAAAAGAAGTTTATTAAAGTTCGCAACCTGCATCATTCCTCGCCATATCACGTATCAGACCATAAGGCTGCAGTGACTGTTGGTGTGATTATGGGCGTCTTCCTTATTTGCTGGGTGCCGTTCTTTTGTGTGAATATTGTGGCGGCATTTTGCAAGACCTGCATAGGTGGACAGACATTCAAAATACTCTCATGGCTTGGCTATTCGAATTCAGCCTTCAATCCAATTATCTATTCAATATTCAACAAAGAGTTTCGAGATGCATTCAAACGAATTCTAACCACGAAAAATCCTTGGTGTTGCCGACGGGAGCCAGGCAATATCCATTCAAGGAATAGTGACCGTTTTGTAACTGACTATGCTGCCAAAAATGTTTGCATGAATTCTGGACGTTCATCGGCCGAACTGGAACAGGTATCTGCGATTTGACCAAAACGCTCGTTGGTTTGCTGTATTTCAGCATCGGCCTCGTCATCGTTGTCCTATGTGGAGTGAGACGAGGCCGACACGGAACTCGACACACAGGTATGAAAACGCGGCCCACAAATCCAACACTCGAACCATTTATAAATAAAACAATATTTTATTTTTATAAGAAAAAAAAAAAAAAACATACAAAATCCAAAGAGCTTAGACAAAAAGAAAAAAGTATTAAAATTGATGAAAAGGTGCGTGACATTGAGATACGCCCACATTCCCCGCCTTCATCATGTTTATTGCTGCTCGCGTAAGATTGCGAATCTACGAACAACACTACAACAAAATTCATTTACCATTTGTACAAAAAATCAGAACAAAAAGTAATAGATTACATCCTATCGTATTATTTGGATTAGATACTATTTTAAGATGGAAATCATGTTCCCTAATATAATTTAAGAAACAGGAAAAATGATATTTAGAAAAAGAAAAAATAGAAACTAAAATTATATCTAGAGATGAATAGTATGTAAATGTTAAAAGATATTATCAAGACTGATTATTTATTTTTTGAATTTTAAGCTATTGTAAAAGTCGTAACTAAGAAAAATCATTTTTATTTAGATGAAACATTTCCCATTGAAAACGCCTACCACCTACTCATTACATAGAATGTTTGCTTTTTTTTACAACAAAGATTTGTGGTTGTGTCTTAAAATATTGATATGAAATATTTGATAATTTGTTAAAGAATTAAATAGCGTGATTCATCATGGTATAGTTTAAGTGGCGCCCAACAAAAAAAGTACATATTTGAGATTATAGCTAGTAAAGAGGTTATTACCATGCGAAAAATCAAAATTCATACTTAACAGTTACCCGATGAAAATCACAACCCAACCATCTTTTATTATTATTAACTGTCAAACCCATGCCCGCTAGGCTAAGCAGATTTTAAAGGGGCTGTTCCCTCTAAAAAAAAAAGACCGAGACAATAAGTTTTTGTTATGAGAAATAAGAAACGTAACTGGCTATGAGAGAATGAAAATTTGTGCAATTCTCTCTCCTGCCCCTACAGAAATTATGAAACGTAACTCTTTCTCTTTCAATCTTCACTAACTTATCCTCCCTATCAAGTTCCGTTCAATTCACGCGATCACACTTTTCGTAACGCTCTCGTCACGCCGCGCATTCACCAGGTTACTCCCCAAGTCAAGCATGCGTAAAGAAGCTTTACTTCAAACAAAAATTGCAATTTTGGCTGTATGTTATGGGGCATTGTCCTTTTTAAAAATAAATCTGCAAGTATCACCAAATCCAGCGGAGAAAGCTCTAATACATTTTTCAATACCCGTAGATAAACTTCTGCAGTTACTTTTGATTCTAGGAAGCTAGGAAGACCATTCTACCTTTTTCATCTCGAGAGAAACATCCACAGACCATCAGACCTTCAGTTTTGGTTGGGGGTCATCCGTAAGATGCATCCAGAGCGCAGTCTTTTATTTGGTTTTCCTCGAGCAAGAATCCTCCCATTTCAAACATTCGTTTTTCCCTAACTCTTTTGAGGAAATCCGGCTCCAGTACCTACTGTCTTGAGTGCTCTAAGTCCAGCTTTTGCGAGTCTTTTCCTCACTGAGCTTGACGAAGTGTTTTTCTTGTCGCTCGAAACAGATCGGTTTGAAGATCCACTGAAGTATTGAACCCATGCCAACGGCTGCACAACACTAAAAAATTATCTTCCCTGGCTTCATATTTTTTTTGCCTCCATGAGCCTTTCTTTCTGCTGGTAAGTCTCGGTTTTGCGATATTTTTTTCAAACTCCATGCAACTCTTTGTTGAACGACGTTCAATCTTTTCGAAATTTCACGTGTTGTCAAATTGAGACGTGACACTGTGACAGACACACTGACCGTTACGTCAAAGCTTCTTTTTCTCGAAAACGGCTCTAACGGTTTTGATTTAAGACATTCAGTGTAGCTTTTAAGTTATTTCTAATCATATGGCTGAAAAAAAAATTTTAATGTATAAAAACGGTACTTTCCATAAGACCATTTTTTTCTTCTTACGACTAGAGAAAATCCGGGCATTATGGCGCACTTAATTTCAATCCCAAATAACTTTACTTCGGACAAGGTTTTTTTTTCTTCAATTAACAATTTTTATTTAATTCTTAAAAAACAAAACATAAATAAATTAAATAAGCAAACAAATTCAATCTTTTTAAGGGAATAAAAAATGATGACCATAATGCCTTAACTAAGGGCAATATGGCGAACCCCTGCGGGCAATATGGCGGGCGGCTTTTTATTTTTGATTCGATCGTCCATCACAAGTCTTTTTGAATGCAGTAAAAGAGTCATGAGACCAATGACCGCAAAAGGCGCACTACATCCACTCGTCATTTTTGGTTGTTGTGGTGTAGTCTTCACCACAACCGGCGCAAATGTTCTCCCCAAAGTCTTCTGGACCATCAGACTCGTCAGCTAGCTGAATTTCTACGGCGGCGACGTGTTCTTCGGATGACGTGAATGAGTTTAAAGTCCGCTTAATCTTGTTTTTTTTTTTTATGTAATTTAGTTTGTCCTTTTTAGTTTTGAAATTTTTATCCACCGAAGTCAAAACCCTTGCTTTTTGTTTTCTGGAATTCAACACCCGCTTTGAACAAGATGGTACGGGGGGAGATTACGTTAAGCATTTTTCCAGGCGTTATATAACTAGCAGCCTCTTGATTTGTACTTACAGTCGTGGGAATTTCAATAGGTGGTGGAGTTGTTGGAAGCATTGGAACAGAAGGCTCAGTTTGATACGCAATGAATGCGTAGCTTGGTTTTTATGGCAGTTAATCTTTTTTTTAATTGTTTCTTTTTTGCATGGCTTAAAGCTTATCTCAACAACCGATATAAAGTTTTGAAAACCAAGACTTGAACATAATGAAAGTGGCAATTAATTCATGGCTATCAATTTGGCCAGCGATTCATTTATTTGTTCCGTTTTTTCACGGTTACATACTCGCTTAGTACTATCATAGAACTGCCTCTTGCGCTTTCTTTTCCTGATCGAATTATCTGCACAAACATTCTCTTCATTGGCGTGACCTTTAGTTAGCATACCTACATGATCGGAGTTGTGTGAATCGGCATCATCACTAGCTGACGTGCTTGGTGTTACATTTGTATAGATTTGAGTTTATGAATGAACATCAAATGTCTGCCTATCGTACCTGGCGTTCCATCAGGGCATGAAAATTCGTTATTGCCTTTCTCATCGCACATCACACAAAACGCTTTGTCACCCTCACGTTTGGCATAGTTCCATACCCAGCTTTTTCGCTTAGACATAACTGATATGCGGTCAGTTATTACAGAAAACTATAAGAACTGAAATATTTTAAACGCTTCTATTCTCTTTATAAAAAACACCGCAAGATGGTGTTGGCGACTGTGGATTTGATTCTTCAGTAAAAATTATTGGTGTCGATGTTGATGAAAGTGACATGGGTACATTTTGTTGAAAACATTCAACATTTTCGTCTTCAATTTCTTGTACTTCTAAAATGCTTTTTGGATCATCATTTTTAGACTTTTATGGCAATTTTGGTTTGGCAAAGTTCTCAAAACTGAGGCAACAAATCTCCGAAGATTTGGTCCTCGTCTCTGGGAGTACCGATTTTTTTTCCTGAAACAAAAAACAAAAAAAATTAATATTGTTCTGTTTATTTATTTTAAGCTTCCCGTTTCCAAAAATGATTGGATAATGGTTTCTGAAACTTTTGATAAAATATGGAATTTTCCACATTGCATTGGAGCAATAGACGGTAAACACGTCGTCATGAAAGCTCCAGCCCATAGTGCAAGTACATATGTTAATTATAAGGGCACACATAGCATCGTTTTAATGATTGTTGTCGACGCGGAATACAAGATTATGTACATGAATTGTGGGTGCATTGGACGTATATCTGACGGCGGAGTTTTTCACAATACTTCGATATTTTCAGCCTTTGAAAAGGTGAATTAAGATTACCATCGCCCCTTATCATGGAAATGCAAGAGGCTGCGTTCCATACGTTTTGGTGGCTGACGATGCGTTTGCATTGACAAATTATATTATAAAACCATATTCACACAAAGTTCAGCATATCGACAAAAGAGTATTTAATTATCGTTTGTCAAGAGCAAGGCGCATGGTCGAGAGTGTATTTGGGATTTTGGCAGGCAGGTTTAGAGTTCTAAGGAAACCAATAGAACTCCCTCCTAAAAAAGTTGAACTTATTACGTCAGCCATTTGTGTGCTTCATAATTTCATGGTTTCGAGAAACAATGCAGCACGTTATTTGCAAGAATATGTGCCACCAACTGCACAACCTGTTCTGTAACTTTGGCGAAATTTTTTTGCATCGTTATAAAATGAAACAACTCATTCCGCTTTTATGGCGTCTGGAAAAAGTAGGGTTTCTCTAAGTTGAAGCGATATGCAAGGATTTCGATCGTATTTTGCCTAGAACTTCCATTGGAAGGCTATAAATTGAAGTGTCAATCTGTCAAATGAAAACAAAAATGATTTAAGACTTGAAAGATAGTGAAATTGAAATTTAAGTTGTTTTTTAATAAATAAAGACTTATTTCTTTAAAAAAAAATGTTTGCAATAGTTTTGTTAGTGGACATGGACGAGCGGAGAAATAAAATGCGAATTCAACGCCGCAGACTTAGGGACAACACCAACCCTTTCGAAATGCCCGAGGAGCGATTTCGGGAGCTTTACCGATTGAGCCGAGAAACAACGCAAATCCTTATAGCTGATATGCGGCCTCACATGAAGCAGGGCCAACGGATTACTTTCATTCCTATCCCTATTCGGGTCTGTGCAGCGTTGCATTTTTTTGCAACTGGTTCTTACCAAAGAGACATTGGGCAAGATTTTTCAGCGGCAATGAGCCGAACAGTTGTGTCTAGGGTCGTAGCTGAAGTCTCTTTGGTACTCCAGAACAAACAAGCTCCTAAAATGGATACAATTTCCAACAGAGGAGGAGTATCCTGCAACATAACAAAGGTAGATTTGTTTTTAACATTTATTCGATAATAAATATGTACATACATTATACTTATATATTTTTTAACATAAAACTTAGCGTTTTTGAAGCAACTGGCTTTCCTGGGGTGATTGGGGCAGTTGACTCCACCCATGTTCGGATAGCCAAACCAAAAAATTAAGTCGAGGCTTGCTATTTGAACAGGAAAGGGTACCATTTAATCGAGTTTTGCTTAGAGCGCATTGTGCATTTCTCTGGCCTCAACCGCACTTCCAAAAGTCTTTCTCATCTTGGAAGTTGATGGTACGTCCATGACATCCATCTCAGCATCAGAAATATCTATATCTAAATTCTGTACAAAAATTATTTTTATTTTTTTTTAACAAGGTAAAAAGATTTAACTCACATCAACTAGACGTCTTCCCAGCTCAGGGGTGGAAGCATCGCCATCACAGCGTCCATAGTGATGATGGCCAGCACCTTGTCCTCAAAGTCATTGAGTGGGCGGGTCCATCTGCGATGCTTCCAACACCTGTCCTATTAATGAACAATTTATGCTCACTGGCCTGCTTGTTGGCAGCAGATTTTATATCCGTCCAACACTGCAAGAAGAAAAAATTAAAGGTACACAAGTTTTAGATAGGAAATTTTAATGAGAAAAGAATTAATTTTTAAAACTATATTTATGTAAATCTCATGCATACCTTTTTCCACTGGTTTTAATATAACTGTGCTACAAGAACTTCTGCTTTTTTTCTAAACCACCTACAAATGGTCCCTTTTCATTAAAAAAAAAAATCCTCCCAGCCTGACTCTAGAAATAAGGTCACACAAAAATAAAACTAATTTTTATATGTATAGATTTCCATCAGATAGACACGTTTAGCAAAGGCAGTCATAAGGTATATCCTCGTAGAACCCACCGTTACGTGGATAAAAAAGGGTTGATCTTGTCGCCGCTGATTGATCAGGATGCACCAAATGTTCAGCCCAGCTGCTTCGCCAAAAACTGTTTCTTACGAAGTTTAAAGAGAATGAAATTCCTGATGATGACACGGACGCACTTTACATTCAAAAAAAACTAATGCGATAAAGCGGCATCTACTTCTTCTAACTTCCTTCAATCATCAAAATTTTTCTCACGAAACCCATACTTGCTCCATAAATCAAGTTAAAAAAGAACTCGTGACATAGTTGCAGACTTTTTATGGGCAAGGCATGTATTGATTATCAACAATCTCACCTCAAATAAGGTTCCATAAAAATGTTATGGCTTGAGATATGGGACCAAAGAAACACCACATCACAGTCATAAAAAATAAATACCTTGATTGGCTGTTATACCTTCAGCATCAATTTTATGTAACAATGTCTTAAGAGATATAAATCGGTATAAAAGCAGAGTCGGTAAAATAATACCAACACCTCTGCACTTCCCTGTCAGTGCTGTCGATGCAATTTCCTTCCTTTCCAAGGATATTTTGTTTTTCCCATTAAAAAAATCTTCCCTTATTTTTTTTTTTGTCGTTATGATGTAGGAAATGGCTTCATTTGTTTTACAAACATAAATGAGGTAATAAAATCAGGTGAAGGATCAATCTTCGAAACCACCCCTCCCAAAGGACTTTTCTTATATCCACGTTCCCATCGTCATTGATCTGCTTAGCAATAAATAATTTTTTGTAAACTTTTGCAATTCAACTTTACAAATTAACAAAAAAAAAAATAATAATAATTTATTACAGGACACGGTCTGACACATTCAGTATTTAACAATTAACTTAACAAGTCATTGTACAAAAAAAAAAAAAATTTTAATCTTAAATCGGAGGGCTATAATTCCATTAATTCAGTAAAATGTTCGGTCAAAAGTTTAATGCCTGCCATAAATCAAAAACTCTGTTTAATGTCCTTTTTTTTTTGAGTTCCTCAAGCCACCAACACCAACGCGAGCAATGCCACCGTGGCGTGGTGGACAACATCCTAAAAATGAAAGTAAAAGTATTTTCATGTTCTTCCATCCTGTATCCGACCCTAAGCACCACCGACCATTACGAGGGTTGTGATTAGATATGAATAAGCTAGAGGGGCTGTGCTGGACACAGCTTGTTTCGAGCATTATATTTATTACATCCGAAGCCAATGGAAATCGTCATAATCATACAACCCCCATCCTCCCCGCCCCCCTTCCGCATTGCGCTGGTCGCAATCATAATAACAATAAAAAAAAAATTATGTCACAAAAATAAAAATTTGAATTAATTTATTAATTTATTTACACTGCTGGTCAGTGAATTGGTACGTTAAAAAAAAAATCAAGGATGACATTGACACGAGCTACGTGAACTTTGTGCGGCTCGCTCGGCTTGATGAAGTTTGGCGGATGTAAATTTTGTATTTGAATTTCAAATTACATAAATTGGATTTAATTAATTTGAGTAGAATTTCTTATTGTAAATATTTTGTTATTAATGCCAAATGAAAGGGAGAGGGGGGGGGGGGGTGGTGTCGTAAAGGGATGGTTATGATAACCACAATAGGCAAATCAAAATTGTGGTCATGTTGTATGTTTGTGCGTTGGAATTATTGAAAAGAGTGGTTTTGATGTGAATTTTTATTTCGTGTCAGGGGACTTTATTGAATAATATTGTTTAATAAACAAATAAATTATACCACTTCATCAGCCGAATTAATTGAAAACCTCATTACGTCAGTTTTTGCGTTGTTGAATTGTATGTGAAAATGTAAGAGGCATGTTTTTGATGAAAATAGGAGGCAAACACCTATTCCGGGTTATGACATTTAATCCATTTTTAATGCGTGGATTAAGGTAATATTGGAAGTTATTAATTAAATTTAGTGTAGTTAAAAGTTGAGAAGTGTACACGAAAGTTCATTGCAACCTGTACATTAGGTACGTACCTTTTAAAATTTTAAATTTTCAAATCCCCCCCCTCCCAGCTCATCCTAATTATTCCATTCGTCTATGCTCTATTCTATAAAATAGTGATACCGTTGGAACGTCTATATATAGGGCGTCGAAAATATAGGGCTTCATTTGTTTGTGCGAATGTATGTGATTATTGTATTCGACTTCACGCACACACGCCCTTACACACTGCTCACATTTGAAGGGCTTTGTGTCGTTCGATTGGCGTGCACATAATTCTGAAATCTGAATTTAAAGATTTCACGTTGTGCCTAAAAGTACAAATTAAACAGTCGTGCTGTGTGTGTGTGTCCATTGGGTGTGTCGCCTTGATGCTGGACTAAGACTTTGCTTCATTTACATACTTTTTTGTTCGAACCGATGAACTTCAATCCTGACTCCAGCTCTTGTTGTTTGACAAAAAATCTTCATATAGATCTGGAAAACGAACAGCAAACTCAAAGCTTAACAAAAATTATTATAGTAAGACGTTGTCCACAAAATGCCAATGGAGTAGGTACTTTGTTTCAAGGCGTTGAAAAAAAAAAAAAATTCACGTAGGTATTAGTCGACAGTACGCGCCGCTCGGGCCCCAATTTGTGTAGCTTTTTTGTATCGAGGCTGAGGTTAGCTCGTTGCATCCACGGTTGATCCAAAAGAAAACGAAAACTCAGAATTTGAGAAGTATCGAACTTCAAATTATTTATTACTAGCTGACCCGGCGAACTCCGTACCCCCGTTTTTCAACTGTTTTCGAAATTCCTGAAATTTTGTTTTACATATGTTTAGATATACCTCAGCTCCATTATTACAAAAAGTTGAATAATCAACAATTACAAAAATGTTGACGCGTTTAATGTACCGAAAGTCATTAACCTATCAAAAAAGAGTACCGTAAATTTAACACGTTACGTCCTTAGTGAAAAAAAAGTTTGCCGTCACGGGACACCCGGCAGATGTGAAACATTCAGGTGAATATTTTAATTCAAAATTGATAAAATCATTAAAGAAAATAAGGAGTAACGAAAATCTGACTCTAACAAACCCCCAAATATCCACCCCAACCCTCCCCACCAACCCTCAACAACCAAACCACCATCCTCAAACCCTAACCAATTACCCAACATTTTTGACAAGTTTTTCCTCAGCCCTCGCCTCACCATCACCCACCCACCTCACCTACAACTACCAATCAACCACCCATCGTTTTTGACAATTTCCCCCCACAAAAAACCCCCTCACTAATAACCCATCAAACTTACAACCACCAACCAACGGCGCAGGGACATAAGTCCCAAATTTTATTTTTGGGACTTATGTCCCACTCAAGTGAGACATAAGTCCCAAATTTTTTTTTGGTGAAGATGGGACATAAGTCCCAAATTTTTAAAATGATTTAGAAAATTAAACACACACAATTAGATAGAATAATACAACAATAATCATTTATTATTTTATATAACAAAAATGAAAAAACAACAGTTCAATACAATATATAAAAAAAAAAAGAAACAAACGGCAACATATTGGAAAGCGAAAAATTAAACTATTTCAATACAAAATCGGAAAAAAACTAAAAATTTCACAAGTAAACGAAGCATGTGTTTCTAATTATCTGCCGGCAAAATGGACATAGTAACTCGTTTTTATTATCCATTGCTTCTTTGTTTATCTTCGCAAAACAGCTACTAACTACACATCTTGCAATGGTTGCAGGGTTGCAGTAATACGTTCCTTGGATTTTCGAAACAAATACCGCAGGTTATGATTTCGTTATTTTGTTTTTGTCCAGGGTCGCTCGAATCATTTTCTTCGTTATCACTTACTGATGAGTCAGAAACTTCAGAAAATTTAGTATTTGAGAATTTAAGAAAACCAAATAAAAAAATCGCGTGATAGCTGGATAGCGTCCGAGCGTCATTCCAATTTTCGTCTCAAAATACGATCGATTTCACTGCCTAGGTGCTCCAATAGATATACATTCATACATACATACATATTTCACATCAAAAATTAGACATAAAATGCTAAGATTACACATGTAAAATTTTAATTAACACTAACGTTAAGTCTTACGAAAGTAACTTACATTTCGGTTTACACTATCGGTGAAATTACAATAAAAAATACTTCCCGTTAGTTGTAAGCTTATCGTCTTTTTCTTGGGATTTTAAAACAATAAACTTTTCGGGCACTGACAAACTGAATTTTCAAAATTTATTTATTCTTCTATTTTTTCGGCAACCTACTGTCATTTTTACACTTTTAAATTTTCTTATTTTTGCACGTAAGGTAGGTCGTCGTAATTTTTCATTACTTACAAGATCAAAATTGACCCAGCCATTCTTTAGTTTTAGCGTTTCAAACGATTTTTATATACATATATAGTTGATTGATGATGATTTTTGAATTTACAAAGATTTTCTTTAAATGAGTTTTAACAATTATATTTCATATGTTTCGTTAAAATTATTCAAGCTTAAAATAAACTTACTAGTTATTTCATATAATAATAATAGTATTCATGCCTGAATCACAAACACGCTTTGGCTTCGGCTTCGCCTGACGTTTACGAGTTCAGACATAGGAATTCAATGTATGCTATCACAAAGAAGCTTCGACCTCACGTTTCGTTTGGCAACCGTAAAGAGAAAAACGTAATGTTACGTAATGTGACTCCAAACGGAAGCTTTAGTTCAAATATACTGAAAATTTGCTTTGTCTGACAGCTCAACAGCTGTAAAAAAAAGTCAACAAACAAAATTAATTTTTTTTTGAAAGTCATTCTAATGAAGTCATGAATCAGCAATATTTAATAATAGTTGTTTTGTGTAATTCGATGTAGACAATGATAAAGATTATTTAATAATATAAATATTGAAACTTAAAAAGTATTTTATTTATTTCTGAGCAAAACTGCATTCGCAAAAATCACATTGCGACGATAATGCATATACTGCCATTAATGAACTGTCATTTTAGAAATGTCTTAAATGAGAAATGTCATACAAAGTAAATTCAAAGCGGGTGCATCGTAACGTAGACGAAGCCGAAGCCAAAGCGTGTTTGTGATTCAGGCATCAATTGTAATCCAAATTTTATTTTTTTAAAGCTAGGTCCGTGGTGGTGTTAAGAAACGGGCCAAGACATAAACTAATTCGACGGATAATGAAGTAAAAAGCTGACATAAACGGTTGAACAGGGCTCTTTACGTTATACTATAACTACCAAAAAGTGTGAAGCTTCTCCTTATGCATTATTCCTGCAAAGACATACTGTGAATTAAAAAGACAAAATTTAGTCTTACCCAAGGATATTTTATTTTTGTGATTCTTGTTGCTTTGCTGGAATATAATTATTAAAACGGTTGGCGGTCCATATTAGTGGCCGAGGAGTTCATGTGCAGCGGGTGTTACCGTTAGTTGACTTCGTTGTGGGTGGTGGGAAGCGGAATGGTTTCTCGTCGGTGGCAGTTAATGTTAGATTACAATATCATGGGATCATGGCTGCGGTTATTTTTTTTTTTTTTTAATCGGTCGTTGCTTGCAATGACGATTTTTTTTTGGAAATAACTTCGTTACAATAGCTATGTTGTTTGATCATGATGTGCGTTCTTCATACTTTATGCAAAGAGAAGCGTGTATTCACGGAGAGAATTTTTAGATCAGATCAAGAAAAATGAGCTGCAAATCACGAAAATCTTATGCAGTTTCTCACCCTAGCTCGGGGTTTTGTAAATTACGACTCCTTGTTCGCAATTTTCAAAATTGAACGAAATGAAGATATTGACACTCAAAAATAGCAAATTACCACTTTTTTGGGTCAATAATCCGATCCTGAGAAATAAAACATTGCCATCGCGAATCGAAAATTGATCCAAATTTGTATCAATTTTATATTTACACGATTGTAAATTGCAAAAAGCGAGTCGTAGATTTCCATCTTTTTGTTTTGAATCAAAAATATGTTTTTGAAAAAATGAGTGGTAAAGTCGTAAATTGCAACCCCATTTTTCTCAATTTGTAACAAATTATATCGCTTTGAGAGAAGCAACGTTTTCTATTTATTGGAAAGCATTTATTATTATTTATTGAAAGATGTAACTTTTACTTACTTGGCTGATTCTAGGAATCGAACTCGAGACCCTCTGCATACCAACCAATCACACATCTACTAGGCCATGGTGATGCATCCAAGTCGGATATCAAAATTAATAATAAGAAGCAACCTGAATATGAGTTACATTTTAGGGGTGTTTTGAATTAAGATTATGTTTTATTGGCGAGAAAAATATACCTAGTCGTCTTATTTTGTACGTCTAATGTACAATTTTTTGTGATGATCATTTGAGTAAAGGTAAGAAAATGTATATTATGTGTAGTTGAAATTCAACCTTGTACTCCCTATGTACATAATAGAACTACAAAAAGGCATTTATTGGAGACAAGCGATGCCAGGGCCTAATCACTTATATTCTGAACCATTCCTGTATGTGCGTTTATATTCTGGTGGAATATCATTTCCCGCTGAATCCGAATGGCTTACAAAGTTCCACTTTTAATATTAACCAGATTTATTTTTCGAGGATTTTACATTTCCTCAAAAGAGACAGTACAAAAAAAAAAGATAATTATTAGTTCGAGGCAGGGATCGAACTCCGGACCTTCGACGTAGCCGTCAGACACACTTGAGTTGAATTTAATACTCAGTGATTGTAAATCACGAAAAAAATTTAGCAAATCCGGATTGGTAAAAAGTATAAATGGAATTATTCTCCTGAAGTAGTAAATTGCGACAAAAAAGTTGTAATTTACTTTGAAGGGCACAAGCTTGAATTATAACTTTTAATTGTAAATCTCAACTTAGGAATTGTTGTAATTTGAGATGAATTGAAAGTAAAATTGCCAATTTTTCTATCAGTTTCGAATAAAAGCGCCGTGATTTACAAAAAAAACATGTTTTGTAAATTGCAACTGAATATTTCGCAATTGGTGATTTTTCAATTCTCTCCGTGTTGCAGTGGGTGCACTGGAAGTTCTTTTTGCGAGGCATTTTTGTGATCGCTATATTTTTTTTTCGTTTTGATTTGGATGGTAAAGTGTCAATGACAAGAGATGGTTCTTCCGTTAAACGCAAAGGAAAACTGAAACAAAATACAAATACACATTCGTTCCTTTTTTACTTGCGATAATTTTTTATTTCAACCGATGAACTTAAATCCTGACTCCAGCTATCGTTTTTTAATCTTAACAACGAGTTTGCTGCTCGTTTTCCAAATCTATATACAAATTGCATGCCAAACAAACAGGCCGAAAAGAGGTTATTGAACAAAATTGGCGATTGTGGGCGTGTTTGTGGGCGGATTGCACTGATTCAAAAACTCAGCTTTAAATCGACTACGTTTTTGATTTTGAGACAGAATATATGTTTATTATATACTTTTTTATAGATACCTAAAGGTTACAATCAGAGGCTGGCTATGTGGAGGGCGAACGCATATATGTACATATGTATGTAGATATAAAAAAAGAGAAAAGAATATCTATCTACCAGTTCGTCGGAAACGTACGTGAAGCTCTCACGTATGTTTTAATTGATGATTTTCGTAGTCCTCGATAATGGTTTTGAAAAAGAGTCACAAGCTGAATTGTCCAAATTACTGTGTGTCTGCATCAAAAATAATATCATTAAACACAATTTTTATAAATGTATCTAATATCTCATTTGTTAGATTATATCAACAGATACTTTAACCCATTACCGCATCCAATTATACATGAATCCTTTACAAAGAAAAATTGCAACAAACATTGAATTCGTGCAATTTATATCCCTTCCCTCATCCCCAACAAGGATCTCGAAAACAATATTCAAAATGAGAATTCTATCCTTAAGAAAAAAAAAAAACCCTAGTTCCCAAAGTCACGACAAGATAAATATTCTGCATCTCTGGAATAGTGCAACCAAAAAAGAAAGATATAAATTTCACGTTCTCTTTTATTGACAATGCACAAAAAAAAATACCTACATCTATCTATCTCTGTATCTGTATCTTTAGCTTAGTTTAATGCAAAAAAAAAAAGTTGAAAGTTGAAAGTATCCTTAAAAACTTTGGAAAAGTTTTCTCTCTTCTTCTTTCCTTGATAATATATTAAAACTCAATTTATCAATTAGAAAATTTTGCGCTGAAATTGCATTAAAACCCAGCTAAAAGACACAACGCTGAATGTGGCACTGCACCCACCATCATATCAGCCCACCACAAGGCACAGGGACGACGAGTTTCATTAGGAAAGAATAATTTATTTGAAATCTAGTAATTGGATAAATTAGTAGATGAAGTAAAAATTTATTTTTAAAATTCATTTAAAAAAAGCAAAAAAAAATATCCTGTTTGAGTCGTAACTTTCTTGAAATAACTTCCAGGAACAAAATTTTCAAAAATTATATCGAAAGGGAAGTATAATATTTGTTTATACAATTCCTTTTTTTTTTTTAATGATCTTTTGCATTTTAATCAATTCGTCCTTATTCCTCCTTGATATATTTGAAGAAAATGAAAAACACAAAAATAAACACAAAGTGCTCTTGATGAGATATTTACTGTATTTAAGGATGTAATCCCCCTAAGTTGTATAAAGTTGAGGGGGTCTTGTGTTTTTCTTCGATTTAAATTATGTATAAGGATTCTCTGTTGTTTTTGTTTGTTTTTCAAAGGATATTTCAATATTGCTGTCTTCGATTGTTAAAAATCCTCCCTCTTTTTTTTTGCAAAAAAAAAATGATAAGTACTTACAAATATCCTTGTGGCTTTGTCATCGTCTAATATCATTTGAATGACTTTTAACTTGAGACAGATTTTTTTTTTTAATGATTTGATGACTCGTCCTTAGATTGTATACTTTTTTTTTGACTTTTTGAAGTTTAAATCGATTTCGTTGAAATTTTATTCAATTAATTATGTTTTTTTTGGTTCTTTGTGTGTTTGCCTTAAGTATCCTTTTGTAAGTGAATTTTGGATGAACCATTATCCGTTCCTTTTCTGATTACTTTGTTGACTATGAAATATTAATGTTTGTTATGCAACTTTGACTTAAGGAACATTGTTCAGCGGGGAAAAGTTTTACTTCAGTCTTCAGGATAGAACTTTTACCTCGATATTCTAATTACAACAGAAGTGAAATGTAATTTAAAGGTGGATCTTATGCATATAATAGAGTTTTTGTTTGTAACTTTGTTTTGAAGGAGGAAACTATAGATTTACTACATCCTTTATCAGAAAACAACTTGGTGATCATCTGTAATAAAAGAAGATCAATCTCAAGGATTTGTATCATAGTCACAGCTTAATCCATTTGCGTTGAATCGGGACAGGTGGAAAGATTTTGTTGCTGCCCTATGCACTATGCTCCAGGAGAAGTCCCAAACATCAGTAGTTGCATTTTTGAGAGGCAAGAAGAGTCATAATTGGCAAAGGTTCTGGCGGTCCCTTGCGTTGGCAGCTTTGCGATATCAAATTTGCTCGAAACAGCTACTCGATGCTGCCATCTGGCTGAATCCGTACTTGCACTTTAGCTGCCATAACATAGTGGCTCAAGACTATTTTGGCCCCTCGGAAAATGCGGACACATAGGGTATTGGAAGCATGTCTGCTCTCGATCGTTATTCCGACGCACCAGCCCCATAACCTGGTTGAACAGGCCCTATGATGTTGTACTTGGACAAAAGAAGCTGGAACATCCAGAGTGAGTTACCCATACTGAGGGGATGCAATTGTTAACGTTGGCTCTTTTCTGCTACTTTCTCTTTTTCACTAATGATATGACCTTATGACCTAAGTTTCAAATAGGTCGAAGTAGCACATTGGGGTTCCTACCATGTGGACTTCTGGCGTCGCCGTTGGTTCACTTTTTGAGTCGTCCATCTAGTAGGTTACCTGAGACCCGTAACAGGGAAGCCGTTCTGGCAGGGCAATATTAGTCTAAGAGCTAGCTACGTAATATAGTATAAAATTTATAGAGCAACGAAATCCCTCTAGTTAGTCTGCCATACTATCATTATTTATTGATCCGTTCACCTGGCACCTGTCCAGCGGTGGGTGTGAGAGTGGTATAGGCCAACAAAAGTCAAACAAATGCGGTTTTTGCTTATATTGACTTATATTTGAAAAACAGTGAGCTTAAGACAAAAACATGTATTACAAACTTATGGCTTAGTAAATTTCAAATAAAATGGCTGACAAAAGTTTTCGCATACCATATTTACCATTTAGAAGTTATTATGTAGGTATTACTTCAAAATTGTATGTGGTTCTCAAAAGTATGCAATGCTACCACTTTTCCCCAACCAAACCTCCTGGCAATGTTTTATTCGAATTAAATACGTAACAATTTATAATATGACACTAAATCTAGATCTCTATAAATTGTTTGACAAATAATTTTGGCAGTAAAGCACCTAATAAAAAAAAAAAAAAAAATTGCATACTTTTGGAAATCACATACAATTTTGTTTTATGCTGAACTTCGAAACTTTTCAACTATCTCCTTAAATGATGAGCAACAATTTTATCTACTTGATAGTTGGGTTCTTTGTATAAAAGCCTGTTTCTAAAATATCATATCTTTTTTGTATGTTGTACTGGTGCATATAAGGCAGCAAACAAGATCAGGCCTAAGCTGTGTCCATGGTTGGATTCCGTGAGTGGATGGGCAAAAATGTATGGAAGCCAGCCTACGAACAAATAACAACATGCTATATATCAATGGAAAGGTTTTTTTGTGTACTTTAATTTTTTGTACAGCAAAAAACCCCACATCGCTGTGTGGAAAAAGTTATTCACAAAGAAGTAAGACTTCATTCACAAATAATAAGACTTTATTTTAATGTTTATCATACATATATTTTTATTAGTTAAAACAAAAGAAAACTATTTTCCTTTATAATTTTCATCAACTATAATGCTTATTAAATCTCCTGCTGGAGAATGAAATGGCTCATGCCTTCCGACACCAAGATACCAGACAATGGAGGTTATATGGGCACAGCTCCCTATTGTCCGGCGCCCTGTTAAGCAAGTACAATAGTATTGTGATATCGCAGATCGCACTAATGCCAATTGCATCTATATTTATCAAAATGTAACATAGGTATGTTTTTGCCCTTACATGGAGCGACTGTATACGACCTCTTGACAGCCATACATTTTGAGGCATGTTGTAACGTTGCAAATCTCCAATTAAAGCATCCCTTTTCACTTCAATTGTGTATAGGCCATTGTGCAAATGATCTGCACAGTACGATTTGGCTAGCTTTAGCTGGTAAGACCCCAGTGTGAAAAGCCTTAAATCACTTTCCATTAAACGGGGAAAGTTATGCAAATGTTGACTTGGCATCTATCGCCGAAAAAGCGATTCTTTGTCTATTTAGATTATTGTCATTTACGTATAACTGTACAAATTATTTTGTATGTTGATCCTTTGATTAACCGAATCTAATATCATCGCTGCGTCAACATTATCACTCACAGGTTCTCGAAACGTCTTAATAAGAGCCCCTGCGATCTTAAAATCGGGAAACAAATTCCGTAATATTGTATTGAAATAGTCTTGGCGCAACAACTTGAAGTCGCGTTTAAAACGACCGTTTATGACTTCAACAACCCATCGACACAAAGTAACAAGCCTCGATTTGTTGGCCTGTTCGAAAGATAGTTGTGTATCATTTCTGTCCTTTGTTGGTGGTAAATGTACTTCATAACCGCATGATTCTAAGTCCGAAACACAATCACGAAAACCTCTATCGAGGATTAAAACCAATGAAAAACACTGTTTTCATCATTTAAGAAATCGGACATGATGGATGCAACAGACTTTGTAGCAGCAAAGGGTCCTCAGATGTCAAGGATATAGCCGTCTGAACAAACAATTAGGAAGGGTTTTAACAAGTTTTGAAACTTATGCAAGCTGTAAGTTAAACATTGAAATAGAAAATTGGAACTTTTCTGAATGTAGGCATACGTTCCGTCGCAAATAATTATAGCTTTTGTGTTTTCTTTCTTCATTACCAAATATTCCCTTATGTATTAATAAATTACGTTCTAAAACATCATTTCTTTGCATGTGGTCAAAGCCCAAATGCTGTGGCACAAATTCTGTGAGTAAGCAAAGTCTTTTTTTTTTCAGTATTCGTTGTACATTTCGTCGCGACATATTGACTAGCTAATCGCTGGTTTGACTCTCCGGTTCGTAGTTTGTATAGGTAAATACCTAATGCCAACCGCGGTTTTTTGTGGCTTTCTAGCAAGGATGGAGTTTCTTGTAAGATCAAATCAAACTGTCTATTTGTTAGCCCGGTCCAAAAATGCATCTCACCATCACTGATGGCACCTACAGTTTCAAAATCTATTTGTTTACCATGACGAACAGCTTTGGTCAATGTATTGGACATATCGTCGAATTGGGTACTGTTAAAATTTTGTGAAACGTTACAAAAGTTTACTAATTCATCCCAAACGTTGGCTAGGAGATGTTCTCGACAAGAATGAGCATTTTGGGGTACATAGAGTTTATGTTCACATATTAAATATACCTTTATCGTTTCTGGTATACGTGAGTTCGCTTGCTGCTTCGGGGGGTACATACTGTATTAGAGTTGCTAAATTCCAGAATAAACAATAATCCTTTTTAAGAAAGAGAATTTAACGTTTTTATTTAAAGACATAAAATTGATCGAATAAAAATTAAATTAAAATATAAACTTCAATAAATAATTAACATTTATATATTGATATACGAAGTGTTTTTATATTAAAGTATATATATAGATATAGGTATATATACTAACACCCCTTCTTAATAAACTTTAAATTATTTATATAAGTCCAACCAATCTTCTGAATCTTGATAATTTAGTATTTTGCAAAGGCTTTATAAAAATATCCGCAATCATGTCCTCCGTTGGACAATAGATGAACTGCACTTTCTTTGATTGTTTGATATCACGAACAAAATAATATCTTACGTCTATGTGCTTTGTTCGAGGATTAATCTTTTCAGATTCTAACAGTTCCAAGCAACTTTGATTGTCCTCAAATATTTTAATGTCTTTGATATCAATTAGTAAGTCTTGAAATAATGTTCGTAGCCACATCAGTTCTTGAGTCGCTTCTGTTAAAGCAACAAGTTCTGCTTCAGTAGACGAAAGTGCTACTAATCCTTGTTTCCTACTAGCATAACTAATCGTAGCTTCTCCTAATTTAAAAATATATCCACTTGTTGACTTACGTCCATTAATATCTCCAGCCCAGTCTGCATCTGCGAATCCAATAAGTTTAAGTTGGTCCTTTTTGTAACCAACACAAAGCGATAGGTACTGAGTTCCCTTTAGGTATCTTAAAATCCGCTTCACCTTGTTCCAATCACGTTGAGTAGGACAGGAGACTTTTCGGCTAAGAATTGAAACAGCTGCTGCTATGTCGGTTCTTGTGTTTCCAGCCAAGTTTAATAGTGAACCAATAGCTTTTCTATACTGCTCATTATCTTCAAGAGGTTTGTCTTCTGTGTTTGAATTCTTGAGGTACCCAGTATCTAATGGTATTTTTGAAATTTTTGCATCCAACATATTAAATGTATTTAAAATATTATTAATGTAATTTTGTTGATGCATATGAAACATTCCATTTTTCTTTTCAATTTGAATTCCAAGATATAATTTCAAATTTCCCAAGTCCGTAATTTTAAAATGTTTACTTATTTCTTCTTTTATTTCTAATACCAAACAATTTTCTTTTGAAATGACCAAAATATAATCAACATATATAAGAACATAAATAATTTTGTCTCTCTTATCTTTAATATACAAGCAACAATCAGCCTTCCCCCTTCTGAATCCAAAATTAACTAGGACTGAGTTGATCTTTTGATTCCAAAATCGTGCTGATTGCTTGAGACCATAAATGCTTTTATTTAATTTACATACCAAATGTTCTTTTCCTTTTTGTTCAAATCCAAGAGGTTGCTTAATATAGATTTCGTTTTCGAGGTCGCCATTGAGAAATGCAGTTTTAACGTCAATATGTTGTACAATCATGTCTTCCATCGATGCAACTGCCAATAGAGCTCAAAGAGTTGTCTGCTTTACTACTGGGGCAAACACTTGGTCGTAGTCCTGACCATATTTTTGCGAAAATCCTTTTGCCACAAGTCTTGCTTTAAATCTCTTCGTCTCATCAGCCAACGTCTTAATTTTGTACACCCATTTACAACTTACAGCCTTTCTATTTTTCGGCAGTTCTACAAGCTCCCAAGTGTTATTTTCATCTATCGACTGTAGTTCTTCTTCCATAGCACAAATCCACTGATCACTATCAGAACTTTCCAAAGCTTCCTTATAAGTTGTAGGCTCATTAAGGCAAGTTGTTTTGTATCCGTATCTTTCCGGTGGTACACCTTTAGATACTCTTGAAGATTTTCTTACAGTCGTTAAAGAATCTTGACTTACCGATTCATCATTAGTTTGGGTTTCAATTATCTCATCAGATTGTTCAAAATCGTTATCATTTCCAGAATTTGTATTCAATTGTTGGTTTGAACTTTCATTTTCTCTGTCTTTTTCGGTTAAGTTAATTTGTAAAAATTGGTCAAAATTATTTTGCGTCACATCCGGTAGTTTATATGAATAAGCATTCATATTTTCGTGAAACCTGACATCTCTTGATATGATAATCCTTGCTGTTCCTATGTCTAATAGTCTATATGCCTTCGATTCATCACAAAATCCAACAAGAACATACTTTTTTGAAACATCTTCCAGCTTATGTCGCAGGTTTTTATTAACAAAGTGATATGCCACACATCCAAAAGTTCTTATGTTTTCCATTGCCAGTTGTTTTGAAAACCATAGTTCGTAAGGTGTTTTCACTGTAGCTTTTGTTGGCAATCTGTTCTGTAAATAATTGGCTGTATTCAAAGCTTCTGCCCAAAATTTTCGGTCTAATCCAGATCGAATTAGCATGCATCGTGTCATCTCAAGTAAGCTTCGATTCTTCCTTTCAGCGACTCCATTTTGCTGAGGAGTATAAGGAGCAGTCAATTGCTTTTGAATACCTTTACTTTTATAGAAATCCTTCAGTTGTTTGCTAGTGAATTCACCCCCTCTATCAGTTCTTATGATTTTCATTCTTTTTCCAAAATAATTTTCGACTTGATTGACATATTCCACTATTTTATTAAATGCTTCACTTTTATTTTTCAATAGAAATAAACAGTGCAGTATCTACTATAGTCATCAATTATTGTTTATATATACTTGTTACCACTGGGAGTGGTTTCCCTCATTGGACCACATATATCGGCGTGGACAAGATCGAATTTGATCTCCGATATATTCTTGGATATTTTTGGAAACTCTGGTCTGATCATTTTTCCTCTTAAACATGAATCGCAATATTCCGAACAAGAACAATTCTTAAGTTCCACTCCAGTTATTAAATTATTTTCAATTGCTTCCTTTATGCTTTTCATTTCACGGTGACCAAATCTTCGATAAAAAGTATGGATGCATTCCTTCTCGACCTCTTTCACTTTTCCGGCGAAAGAATCCTGATTTAGTGTGAATAAATTTTTATGTAAACTACCCGTTGCATGTATTTGTCCTTGCAAGGAAATTTCACACAAATCATCTTTAAAAAGAACTTGCCAACCGTTTTGCAAAAGTTTTCTTACTGAAAGCAAATTTCCGTCTAGCTGAGGAACAAATAGAACATCTTTGATGTGTATTGCTTTATTTTGGCAGTGCAATATACCATCACCGGAACCTATAGCTTGAATTTTGCTTCCATTAGCTAAGAAAATGTTGTTACCAGAATGTCTATTAAAATTTATGAAACAATTCTCGTCATTGCACATATGACAAGTTGCTGCTGAGTCAATATACCAAGAAGAATCAATTTTATTTGAACAAGAACTAAAACAAAATTCAACTCCATCTTCATTGGACTCACCCTTAATAGATTCTTTTGCTTGTATACTTTTCTTGGCTTTGAAATTGAACTTCCTTTTGTCTTCCTTCAATTCCGGACAATTATTCTTAAAGTGACCCATTTTCCCACAAGCAAAACATTTGAATTTTAAATTCTTCGTCTTTAAAGCAGCATCATTTAACATGTCCTTTGAAATATCTTCAGTTCTTCTCTTGAATTCTTGAATTAGCTTTTCTTTTACAAGCTCAACTGTCAGATTTTCGTCTTTTCTTACTTCAAGAGCAGTAACCAATGAGCTGTAGTCGTCGGGCAAACTTCCCAAAAGAAATGCAACCACCAAATGATCTGCTAATTGCTCACCTAATCCAAGTAGACGATCCACAATGTCCAGCATCTCACAGATATGATCTTCCATTGTGTCTCCTTCTTTTAGTTTCATACGGCATAACTTCTTCAACAACATCACCTTGTTTGAAAGTGTGGATTTCTCGTGAGCCTTCTTCAGAGCTTTCCAGCATTCTCTTGCAGTCTTCAGTCTTCGAATATGCATCAACTGAGAATCTTCCACTGAAAGTCCAATGGTAGCATGAGCTTTTCCATCTTTTGAAGTCCAAGATGCATCAACAGTAGTTGGTTTTTCTGTACTCACTATATCCCAAAGATCTTCTTTAATAAGTAACAATTCCATCTTGTATTTCCATGTTTGATAGTTGTTGTTGTTTAATTTCTTGATATTCGATCTTCCGTCTTCCATTTTGAAAAATATTTTTTGTATTTAATCCCGTTTGTCTTTCTTATTATTATTGTTGGGATTCTGGGCCCATAACCTTTTAGAGTTGCTAAATTCCAGAATAAACAATAATCCTTTTTAAGAAAGAGAATTTAAAGTTTTTATCTAAAGACATAAAATTGATCGAATAAAAATTAAATTAAAATATAAACTTCAATAAATAATTAACATTTATATATTGATATACGAAGTGTTTTTATATTAAAGTATATATATAGATATAGGTATATATACTAACATACTGGACTGGTCTTCTAAATGCATTTTGTGCCCTTTGCCAGCACCGGTGGCACACCAAACGCGTACTCTTGAACATAACCTTTTATGGTGGGTAATAAAATATATATTTATGTCAATAAAAAATTGAAGTATAATAATAGGTAAATAGAAAAAATATTAACTAATTCAATTTTTAATTAACATTTCTTAAAAGTGGGATGTCTTTAAAAAGGCCCCGTTGAACGGCTGTGAAGATTTGCAAACACAATATAATACTAGATTAATACCTATATATATGTACTGTCACTGTAATAAGCAAAAAACGAACCTCCAATTATGCATGTTCTCGTAAATAATCTGCAATTTCAGGTTGATCTTGTGGAATATTTTCAGACAAAATATGCCGCTGATACCTTCCGTTGTGAAACCCACGTTGGCAAATAACACAATTATAATCATCCATAAGCCGTATTTAAGAGCTTAATTCTTACAATAAGTCCGAAAAGCAAAGCCAGTGGTAAAACGTTTAGCAAATCACAGAATCGAATTAACAAATCAAAATGTTGTAGTCGAAAGATAATCATGTAACGGTTATTCAGTTTAATCATTATTAACTCCTTCATCTTTGAACTGACACAATTTCTGTGCAGCGGTTTCTTTTTATGTGGACTGAGTTCCATTACAAGCTTGCTTTACTGGGTTGGTTCCTAATAGGCGTTTTTCCTTATAACATTAGTTCAGAGCCTGGAGCAAAAAATTGTATTCGTAGCTGGGTATAATTGGATTAAGCGTTCTGATTAGAAACTTGAACACTATGCAGATATCACGTGTGAGAAAAAGTATAGAAATGGTAGATCAAGTTGTTTCCTCTTATTAAATTGTATTTCAAAGAGGAATAGGAGTGAGAGGATAATTTTTTCAAGGACACAGAATTCAGATTTCTGAATAAAAATGATTGCGTTTGTTAATTCAAATTGGTCGCCGTCAAGCAATTTTCTTTTTATACCCTATTCCATAGAATGGGTATATTGTATTTGGTGTGGAGTTTGTAACATAGAGAAATAATACCGTTAGGTATAGAAAAGTATATATATTCTGACTCAGAATCAAAAGCCTAGTCGATTTAGCCATGTCCGTCCGTCCGTATGTATACTCTCTAGAGGTTGCAATTTTTGAGCTAGAAAGCTGAAATTTGGTATATATAATCTTTGGTTCAAGAGTAAGGCTAAGTTCTTGAACCGGTAAAATCCGCCGACAAACACGCCCACAACCGCCATTTTTGTTGAACAACCTCAATTTAATAAAATTAAATTATGTTTTTTGTACAGTTACGATAAAAGCATAACGCTAAAATTTTGCACACGTAAGCCTTAGGTAAATTTTCTTCCAATCAAATAAAAATATTTCAGTTTGGGCGTGGCTTACGCCTATTTTTCATACAAAACCATCAATAGTGTTTTTATAAAATAACAATTGTTATATTAAAGCGAAAAACATTAAATTTTGTGGGTCTTACTGGCACATAAACATCTTGTGTATGAAATCAAAAAAATTGATTTTGGGCGTGGCTGACGCCCACTTTTCAATAGAAACTATAAAAAAATTGTTTTTTGTAAATAAACGGTATTTATAATGAATCCGCAAGCCAAAATTTTGCGTCTCTTAATAGAAACTAAAAGGTTTGTGTGTGAAAAGAAATTTTTGAATTTTGGGCGTGGCTTACGCCTACTTTTCATGAAAGAACGAAAAACGCAGTCTTAAGAATTTAAGGCATTTCCAATGTTTAATTTAAACCTTTTTACTTCCGTTCGTTATTTGAGAAATATATCTCTACATTTTCTTTTGTAAATTTTTTCAATACGCCCACTTTTAAAGGCGTGATTTTGGTAAAATACCTTTGTTCAGGTAAGATTGTTTAAAAACTACTCGATTCAGCTGTAGTCTTACACATATAACAAAATACTGATCAAAGCGCAGTTAGTGCTTCAAATTTTTAAGACACGCCCACTTTTAAGGGGCGTTTCCGTCAAAAGTCGTATAATGCATTAATTTTTTTAACGTTTTTTAACTATCGGTCGCAGTTTTGAAGTAAACAGATGAACACTTGGATTTATATTCCTTGGTTACGTAGCATAGTGTGGTCCAAGAATTGTTAAAAAACACACATAATCGCTATTTCCATTCCAAATCTAATTTTTAAAAATTTAAGTTTTGTCTTGTTTTGTTCAAATCGATCTGCAAGAATAAAATTGAATGTCACTGAGCTCATACCAATTGCCTTGGCAATAAAACGTTTTAACTTTGGGCGTGGCGCACTCCTTTTTTTATTGCGCAAGCACTAATTGAACATCACACCGCATAAAATTAATGTTATTGAATTTTTTTTCTGTCTGCTAAAGAAGAATTTTGTTTCTGAAACATCGGCTGTTTGCGGGAGGCAGACGCATGCACATACAAAAATATGGGGAATAGGGTATCCAACAGTTCGTTGCAAACGTACTGTAGCTCTTGCTTATGTTTAATTTTTATTTTAGGGTCTAAGTCAGCAATAAAATAAAATCCATTCAATGTGTTCAAGTTCTATCATTTTTCCCATCAATTATTGTGCCTAAGTTTGAATTGTAGGATGTAGGTATAACGGTATAAGTTAAATGTAAAGTAAATATAGCCACTAATTTTAATATATATGTGCATTTGTACATTTTTTTGTTGTATCTACATAAACATAATGACTTGCTTGTTGTAATATCATATTATGCAAAAATGCGAAAAAAAAAATTGTTACTCATGCTTGGCTTTTTTGTGAATAACTTTTTCCAGACAGTGATTTGGGATTTTTTGCCATACAAAAAATTGAAGTACACAAAAAAACCTTGTTATTGGTTCGTAGGCCAGAATGCCCATTCTCCTTTACTATAACTTTATGTGTAATAATTTTTCTCATAGGAGGAGCGATTTTGCCAATATTTTGATCCTTAAGGCAGCAAAACGAAAAATTATTAATTTTCTGTAAAAATGGACCATCTTCAAAGAGGTTAGTTTTAAATTGTTGTAAATTTAATGGACTCACAGAAAGTGGATTATTTTCTTTGTCGAAAAACGCATAGCTTATGACTTTAAGAGCAAAAAGTGAAAAAAAGTCTCAAAATTTTGCAGTTTTTCGCGTGCTGCGCAGCGAGTACCTATAGTTTTTTTTTAACTTAGTTTGAAGTTACAAATGCGTTTTATTTTCAGCTTTCACCACGCCAGATATGGTGGGACATTCACTCCAAAGACCATTCTTAACTATTTTGTTTGAAAACAACCAACCAACAAAATGCATTCAGAATATTCCACAAAATAAGTTCAATCATAAAGCTTTGAAATCTTTAAACAAAACTTCCTCCTTTTCCAGGACCTTTCCCAAAAATATAAACCACCCTTCAAGATTTAACTTTTACTTCGAACTTGGCTGTTGGCTGGAAGTTATATTTTCTTTCACTTATCCTGTGTTTGTACTGAATATAAATTTCGATAACCAAACAACTTTGCTCCATTGAGCCTTCTCATTTTTCTTCATTTAATATGAAAGCATTATGCCAAAAGAAATAGAGGAAAAAATAAAAAAATACTCAGCTAACAAAGAGCTTTTTACACAACAAAATGAAAAAAAAAAATTATTTAACTTTATTCAAAAGGACCTTCATATAACATTCAAAACATAATATTTCCAATCGTTCATCTTTCATTCATTCAAAGGATAGATTTAAAAAAAAAATTTACAAAAAAAAATTCATAATTCAAAATTTAATAGCATTTCTTTCTTTCCTTTCATTCATAATATTATTTTATTTTGCCACACGTGCACCTGTATATACACAAACACACACACACATATGTATACCTAGAAAAAATAAATCTCCAGAACTGACTGAAAAGTCAAATAAATCGTATTCCTTAAAATCAATTTCTTCCTTTTTGCATAACAAAGGGAAACAAAAGAAGAAAGAAAGCAAAAAAAAAAAAAAAAAAAAACTTTTCATCATCCTCCATCGCGCACTCTACCTAACCTATACTCAACTTCACATACAAAACATAATTTTCTTTTTTCGTCCTTTGTGTGATGTCTGACAATCATAATCACGCCTGCTGCGTCACCCTGTATACTGTATTGCCTCTAGGCTGTAGCTCAAACATCCTTCCAAGCCCAAGCCGATATAAACAAATTATATCCTTCCTTTCAGCCAACGGTGTGCACACACACAAAATACAAAACCTCTCTCAAATTGTTTACTTGCTAAAAGTTAAATTGCTTCCGAAGTATATTTGTATCTTTTTTTTTGTTCATTACCTGAAGAAAAAAAAATTATGTAAAGATACATTTTGCGAATTAACTTTAACAAAATTTCCTTTTGGGAATTATTATTTGTGTCGGCCTTACCGTTTTAATGTGACAAGAGGTTGCCACCCCTGTTGTTGTTGTTGGTTGTTGCTGCCACCAACTCCACCGCCCCCACCACCAACGAATCCATTAAACTGTGGTTGATTTTTTTTTTATAATGTAATGTTTTTGTTTATTTGATTTGGATTATGTTGTGCGCAACGTAAATTTTATTCACACGGGTCACAAAATCATGAAGGAGGAGGGTTCATTTTTAATTTTTTTTTTTTTTTTATAAAGGCCATGGGAAGTTAATTCTTTTTTGATTTAAATTTAAACTTTTACGCGCACAGTTGGAATTAATTCGAGAGTGAAAAGTTCAGTTAACGTATATTATAGTATGTGGATTGAGTGATGGTGGTTTTTAATTCAATTATAAACTTCCGCAATAAGTTTTTAATTTGATATACGTTCAAGTATGCCGAAGTAATTATACTTTTTCCAAGAGTAGGTATAGTTGCGTCTGTAGGAATTTTCTAAAAAAAATTTACTTTTGGTCACATTGTGTGAAGCTTTTTGTGTCGAGGCTAAGGTTAGCTTGTCGATGTCCAGGGTATACCCAAAAGAAAAAGTATAGAAAACTCAGGATTTAATAAGTTGCGAACTCCAAATTATTTATTTTATTCAAATAATATTTCAATTTAATTTTCAACAATTAGATTAGTAGTCAAATTAACTAATTTCATATAATATTTAAATTTAATCTTTAACTTCAGGCAAGGTCCGTGGGGTTCCTAAGAAATCGTCCACGACATAAACGGGTCGCCGGTCTAGCGATCCTCTTCGACGAACAGCGAAGTAAAAAGCCAACATAATCGTTGAGCAGGGCTATTTATGGTATAACTACAAAAACTTAAGTAATGTTTCTGACTGGTATTCCCATCCCATACAACGTGCCTTCGGATGAGAAACGAATACCTTAGTGCGTTTAATTAGAACTGAAAAAACTGGTGGAGATTTCGAATCTGATTTTTGTAGTGCATTTTTCACTCCTCCTTATGCAATACTCCTGCAAAGACACAATGTGAATTATAAAGATAAAATAAAATTTTACCCAGGAATATTTTATTCTTGTCCTTCTTGTTGCTTCGCGTGGTTATGCCTATTGCAAGTGTTTGGAGGTCCGTTTGGGTGGCCAAGGGGGCCAGGTGTGGCGCATGTCGTCAGTGGTCGTTTTTGTTGTTGCGCGGTGGGTTGTAGAATGGCTTCGTCGGTGGCGGTTTATGATGTTGTTGTGTGTGGTTGGAAGGTGGAAATGTGTAACTTCGTTACAATTGGAATGAAACAAACAAAATTACTTAATTAAGTTGGCCCCGATATTTACAGTCCAATATGGACCACGGCCTCAACGGTCGTCTTTAACTTGATCTTGAAAAGGTCAGGTGGGGTCATCCAGTTGAGGGAGCCTTCAACAACACCCAGGTACCCAAAGTATGCAATTGGATCATGTCCATCATTAGTTGCAGAATTACCCAAAGTAAAATTGAAGACCTAGAAATTTCTGCACTAACAACCAGAGGATGCCCACAAGGCGGTAGTGGTGTTCTCCCGCCGCTTATCTGGTACATCGTTGTAAACAGCCTATTAAGACCACTAGAGACAAATGGCGGATCTCTATGGAAGCTTTTAGGCGAAAATCAGCTACGCCGAGGAAATTCAATGTTGGACGAGACCGCCGCTGTCTATGCCGACCGCGTATCCCTTAACCTTGCAAGAAATTTTTCGACCGATGATATGAACCCGGAAGTCCAATGGCAGCTATGCCAACAAGCCATAAGAAGTGCTGCGTCTGAGGTATTGGGCGTCTCACATCTCCCCCCCCCCCCAGAAACCCCTGGTTCGACACCGAATGCGCTCAGTCTAACAAAGCCAAAACAGAGGCATACAAGTCATGGCCCCAGAGAGATACTAAAGCGTCCAGAAATTTGTATGTTGAGCGAAGAAAGGATGAGAAATGCCTACTCAGGAGGAAGAAAAAGAACACCAACAACGCGAAGTCCAGGAGATGGAGAGATGTTTTTGCAGAAAAGAGGTGGGGAACTTCTACATAAGAGTGAAACAGTCTACATCAGGTTTCACAAGCTTCCCTGGGCATTGCAAAGATCAGGATCGAAATACATCTAGAGAGACTTCTTTAAACAGTTGTCAAATGGTGATGACAGCCAAGATCCCGCACAAGACCAACTTGCACCAGTTAATCTATATGGCGACCACGAGCTAAATCTGCCCAACCAAAATGAAATCAAAGTAGCCATCACCCGACTAAAGATGAACAAAGCAGCTGGATGCGATGCTTCACAATCTGAGCTTTTTAAGCACCCTGGAGATGACCTGACACCAAAAAAATATGGTCGGAAGAAAGTATATCCCATGATTGGAATCTCAGTACCATCCGCCCGATCCCCAAAAAAAGGAAACCGCCTAATCTGCGCCAACTATAGAGGCAAAAGACTTTTAAACATCTGTCCAGCGTTTTATTTGAACGTCTCAAGCCGTTTGCTGATGACCATATAGGCCCTTACCAATGCGGCTTCAGACCTGGAAAATCTACCACCGACCAAATATTAAAAAAACGCCAGATCCTGGAGAAAACCCAAGATTATAACATCGACACTTACCACATGTTCGTCGATGTCTACGACAGTGTTAATGTTAATAGATTTGAATTGTATCGTGTCATGTCTAACTTTAGAATCCCTTCTAAACTGATACGCCTTATCAGGATGACGTTGGAAGATGACTCTACTGAAGCTTTCGAAATCGCCAGAGGGCTAAGACAAGGTGACGCACTGTCATGCAGCTGTTTTAACTTTGTGCTTGAAAATTTCATGCCATAACATCGGGCACCATCTTTAATAAATCGACACAATTACTTGGGTTCGCTGAAGAGTGAAGACATTGACGTGATAGGAAGAACAAAGTGAGCAGTAGCAAGTTAGTGCCTTCACTACTATGGAGTCAGCAGCAAGCAGAATGGGAATGAAAATAAACGAGGACAAGACGAAGTATTTGCTTTCATCAACAAAAGTCTAATCTCACCACACCACCGACTTGGCCAGAACATGACCATTGATAGGTAAAACTTCGAGGTTGTCAATGAATTTGTCTACCTGTGTACTGCTGTAAGCACAGGCAACAACATCAGCGCTGAAATCAAATGCAGACTAACTCTTGCTAATCGCTGTTTCTTTGGGCTGAGTAAGCAATTGAGGAATAAAGCCCTATCGTGAAGAACCAAGGAGACACTATATAGAACACTCATCATCCCGGTCCTGCCATCTCCTGCTATTTTGAAGAGTTCGCTGTTCGGATGTACGGAAGTTTTGTTCATCTACATCCAAATCGAATGGATCATTCTGCCTGACAGCTATTGAGTTGGTTGTCTTCGCCGTTGAACAGTCTGCGGAAACATTCTTTCCAAGTTCTCAGCACCGACTGAGAATCTAATACTCCCTTTGCATCCTCATCACAACCAGGCTTCCGCTCCTGCTTTGTACATCTTGGACAAATGTTTTACCCGAACAATGCTTCTGCCATAGAACCACTCAAAATATTCAACCGCTCGCTTTTCCAGCTCTCTCTCTTTTTCTTTCTGAAAAGCCGATGTTCCTTCTTCTTTTGCTGATGGTAGAACGCTAGGAAAGCGCTGTTCTGTCAGATCTGGTTCTGATGCCTGCACTCATTATATCGAACAATGTGTTCCGTTTGCCTAAATCCAAAACTTCCGTTAAATTTTATATTCCCTGAGCTCTTCATGTCAATATGCTTTATATCCTTAATCATCATTAAAAATTCTTGTCCTTCATCCTTAATGGCTTCAAAAAATTGTTGCAAAATAACACATACATACCTATATTTTGTTATCCAAATAATACCGTAACAAAATGTTTTCTTGTGATCTATTAACCCAGTTAGCCTAAAATTCTTCTTGAATATTTCGGGTTAAACGATTACACCTCCATCTGAACCCTGAACCCTTTAAAATTAATACAAAAAGGACTTTCCGTACGATGAATTTTCGATGTAATTAACGTCTAACATCTTTAACGGCCCACAAATCTGTGTGCGGCATTCCTGAAATTCAACGCCGAGATTTATGGTTATATAGTATTTTTTTTTTTTTTTTTTTTTTTTTGCTTATACAATTCCACTTTTCCCGCTCTTCACGTCCGTCACGACAGAAAAATACTGCGGGCTGGTTTCGCAGCTGAACACAATTATGAAATTAAAGAGAGAAACGGAAGGAAATGCCTTACACAAAAAGTATACGGGATTTCCGCTGGTCGGAAAACTCACCGTCCTTTTTAAGGTAAATAATACAAAACTAATGTTCACTTTGCTGTTATTGGGCTGGAAGGCAAGTAACACCAACCCGCCTGGGATTCTACATAACATTGGGGGTACCTACCTCATTTATTTCGCATTTTCGCTGATGGTAGTACGTCAAGAGTTTGGGAAAAAATCGATTCGTTACACAAAAAGCGTAACTGGTGTGGTTAGGAAAAAAATTATACTTTTTTAATTTGAAAGGATTTTATTCGCTTTAAAAAAATAAAAGTTACTACAACGTCAAAGGAAAGGTACACAAAATTGTTGCACGTTTAAAAAAGAAATGATTCCACAGAATTTCCCTGAACCCTGAGGTTTTAAAAATGTTTTTTTTTTTTTTTTTTGGGTGACATTTTTAATTGTTCGTGTTTCTTTTCCGGCACGAGGAAGGTAAGCTTAGTTGCGATTTACAGGGTTTTCCAATAAGAGGTGTTATTTTGATATTCAAAGAAAAATGCCATTTTTTGAGATAAATGACCGAATGTTTATTTCAGTGTAAAGAAGAAATTATGCCATTAAAAATAAAAGAACAATATTATCCAAATGGCCAACACGGCTACGCTTACACAACAATATCCTTGTCATGAAATTTTCTATCACCAAATCAATAAGTGGCTGCTGTATGCCCTCAATAGCTTCACGAACTCCATCCATTGTCGTAGACCTTATCTTTCACGTGGCCCCAAAGAAAGAAGTCGCAAGGTGTTAAATCACAAGATCTCCGTGGCCCATTGTGATAAATTCTTCGAGAGATAACACGTTCCGGAAACTTTTCCCGTTAAAGATCGATGGTTTCGTTGCTTGTGTGGCACGTAGCTCGAGCCGTCTTGTTGAAAGTAAACGTTGTCCAGATCAATACCATCTAATTCCGGCCATAAAAAATGATTAATCATCTCTCGATAACGCAATCTATTCACCGTAGCTGTTGCTCCAGAATCATTTTCGAAAAAATAAGGTCCAATGATCCCGCTCGCTGGACCATAAACTGCGCCAAACCGTTACTCGTTGAGAATGTAGAGGCTTTTCAACAATAAATCTTGGGTTTTCCGAGCCCCAGATGCGACAATTTTACTTGTCGACGTAGCCACCGAGGTGGAAATGGGCCTCATCAGTCAAGATGATTTTTCGATGAAATTCCGGGTCATTTTCATGCATTTCAAGGACCCAATAAGCAAAAACACGACGTTGTTGATGATCGGCTGTCTTGAACTCTTGTGTTAACTGAACTTTTAAGCCTTAAGATCCAAGTCTTTATGCAAAATTCGGTGTAATGACGTTTGTGGAATGCCCAATGCCAAAGAATGACGGGGAACGGACAACACTTGGGCTACAGCAGCAATATTCTCAGTTGTTCTTTAGCGATGCGCACGGGTTTTATTCTTCACATCGCTAACTTGTCCCAACAGCTCAAATTTTTCCACCAATTTCTGAATTGCGGTCGAAAAAAATGTTTTAGTTTTACAAACCGTCTCAGCCAAATTTTCACCATTTTGTATAGTGAATTTTAATATCTTCAATGCGTTGTTGAAGCGTGTATCGTTCGTTCCATTTATGTTAATGGCGTTGCTAGTTTCTTCTTGTCAAATGTCAAAAAGTAACAGCGATAGAAGTGACAGCTACAAAAAAAGCGGGCTATCCAAATTAAGGCCTCTTATTGCAAAACCCTTTACAAAAATAGGGACTGAAATGAAAAAAAAAATCGGCAGGGGCTTTGCTTTCTTTTAAACGATAGATTAGAAGTGTTCAAAAGCAGCCTACACGCCGCATCGCATACTCCTATGTCTTTGCGTTGGCTGCCATCTTGAAATTAAGTCAGACCCTTTGCTTACTTATTCATGATGGCGCAAATAGAGCGAGGGAGCTTCTATAGGCCTTGCTTTATATATGTCTCTCCAGCCAGCTCGATCTCTAGACTGCCATCTCCAATCTCGCACTCCAAGTAGTCGGATATCTCCCTCTACCAGGTCTCTCTATCGAAGATGAGGTCTACCGTGGCTCATGTATCCCTCTAATTTGGCAGTGTCCAAGTTATAAATTAAAATAGACATATAAACATGGTGAACTTCATCATTTCCGCAATGAGCTTCGACAAGATCCGGAAGAATTTTTTAGTTTTTACTAGCTGACCTGACAAACTTCGTCCCGTTAAATATTTGACGACAATAAAATCAAGTCATTTAATTGAATTATAAATACATATAGGTAAATAAGAATCCATAAAAAAGTATCCCCAGCGCCACCTATAGTGGTAGTTTATCAATAAATTAAGTTTAGAACATCAGCAAAAACGTGACCGCCAGTGCAGCTCCACCTGGAGGGTTAATTAAAACAGCACTAGTTACTCCTTACAACATCAGCTATCAGTGAAAACCCCGTCAAAATCAGTCCAGCCGTTACCCGTTTCGATCTGCTGCTCCATTGTAGGCCCCTTCCATTCGAGCAGAGTATCAAAGCACACGCAAAAATGGTTGAGAGTGTAAGTTACTAGAAGTACGACAATATTCATTCATTTCTTTTTATAGATCAGTTATTAAAATCCCTGAGTCCAAGTGTAGCACCATGCCATGCTTCTCGAACAGCGGTTTTTATGTACCTCTTGTCATGTCAAAGACCCAGAAAAAATGGGGATATATTTTGATTTGTTAGAGTTTCTATGCATCTGTTTGGGTAGAATCAGAAGATCCATTACATTTTTGGCACTATAGAAGATGGTCTATACAATTAAACTTTATTTCCTCTTCACGTACCTATACTTCAGAAAAATACAGCGAGCTGGTCTCGCAGCTGCATATAATTAATATGTGACATTAATTTAGCACATTCATGTTTTCTTTCGAAACAAATACCACATGGATATAATGTATCTCCAACTTTGACATGATTAACTGAGAATTGAAGGGTAGGATCCATTTCCATTCGGGCGTATCCTGACCCATGTTAACGCAAAAAGTTCTCATAATATTAGTAAAAGCCCCTTTGTTTAAAGTTTAAATTTTTAAAAAATTTTGAAATCTTATTTGTGTCTTCAGCTATTTAGTTTTTAAGAAAGTTCGTTTTTCCTTTCCAATACCTAATGATTTTGAGCTCAAGTTACTTTCCAATTACAAAAAAAAAAATAGGAAGATAGACCCTGACCTACTGAACAACCATTTTTACTTGCTCTATAGGGCAAGTATTGGTTTCGTGCAGAAAAAAAAAATCGATTTTAATCAAACATGACATTACGTTGATAGAGAAGCCCAAAAAAGTGGTTTTCGCCATACCGTCCGTCGGTCTGTCTGTGCGTCTGTGCGTCTGTGCGGATGTGCGGATGTGCGCTTTTTCACGTCATGCTACAGCCTAAACGGCTTGACGGATTTTCTTCAAACTTGGTATATAGCAGTTTGAAGAAAAACGGTTGCTGAGGTTTTTTTTATTTTGTTTTAGCCCGGCTCAAACTGGTACCTTTCAAGTAACGGTTTTTTCAATTTGGATTTTCTCGAAAACGGCTCTAACGATTTTGATTAAATTTATAATTTAGCTTACTTTAAGCATTTCTAACAAAACTGCGTTTTTTTTTTTTGGCTCAAATGGTCGTAACGAAAATCAGGTTTTAACGGCTTTTTTTCAAATAGCCATAAGTTCACAACGGCTTGATTGAATTGACTCAAATTTCGTTTGACATAGTTTTTCATAGTGTTCTATAGGATGGTTTAGTAAATTTTTCACTGAAGCCTTTCTAAACGGTGGCTTCCATACAACGAGCCGTTGAGTTTAAGCCAACTTTTTTTGGTTTTTTCTACTTTTCTCGAAAATGACTCTAACGATTTTGATTAAACTTTGTGTGTTATATTATTTTAGTGTTTTGAACAGAACTGCGTTTTTAGTTTTTGGCTAAAAATGCAAATAACGGAGATCTGCTATTAACGGCTTTTTTTCAAATGGCTATAAGTTGTCAACGGTTGCATCGAATTCACTCAAACTTTGTTTGGTATAGTTCCTTACAGCTTCCTATCAGATGGCATTGATTTTTTTTAATTTTCTCTTTTTTAAATGGTGGCTCCAATACAAAGAGCCACTAGATTTTGGCCATTTTTTTCATTTTTTCTAATTTACTCAAAAAAGGCTACCCTGATTTTTATGAAACTTTTTATGTAACATACATAGAATACTTCAAACAAAACTGCATTTTTAGTTTTTTGCTATACATGATAATAGCGGAAATTGCTTTTAACAGTATTATTAATTTGGCCATAAGTGGACATTTGTATCATTTGTAACACCCAAAAGATAACGTCTTATTTTAAATATTAAAGGTTTCTTAACGTAAGCTCCCATATATCGAGTTTTCCAGTTTTAGCCAAATTTTTTTTGGTTTTTACCAAATTTTTCAAAAATGAATTGTTCTTATTGATCGAAAAGTTTGTTTTCATCGTACTATTGCACCAACAGAGCAAGTACGTGCGACTCAGTCGTGCATTTTATTTTTTTCGAAAAAGATGCTAATGATCCTTTTTCCAGATTATTGTTATCAAATCAGGACACGCATCATTTCATTACAGGATTTCTGCTGGTCGGAAAATTCATCTTCTATCTGTAAATGCGTTAGTTTAAGCTTAACAAGCTGCTTGTACCGTTTACACCTCCTTCAACTACATTCAGTTTTTCATTTATCACAATCATTGAGCGATTTGTCTTTTAAATTTTTTTTTCCTTTCTCTTTACCACGACTTATATTTACTTTTCTTGGGTTCGAACACACAAATTAACTGATCAACTGATCGAGTTTAGGGCGGAAATTGTGTTTCGAATATATATGTATTTCAATTGTTAAGGTTGCCACAGATCGTATCCCACGTTGAGTCAAAATTGAGGCTTCTAGAATCGAAATGGTGCAGAGATGTTTCTAACAAAAATCACATAAGCGATTTCTACAAGAGATTAGAAAAAACGGGTCAAACGAGCTACCATGTTTCCTGCACAGATAACGATGGGAGTAACCTTCGGGACGTGAAGTCAATGTTCAAACAGACAACCAAGCAAAAACAAAAATGAGATAAAACCATCCAAGCCACGCCCACCCCGTCATAACCACTTACCTGTAATGTCCTTGCTTAAGAAAAAAAAATCGTGTACGATCTGCAACCGACTGCATACAGCCCATCGCATCGTTATGGTACGCTATGCTAACGTTATCCTGGCAATTTCGTAATTTTCTAGATAGTTTTTGTTTGAAGGTTTCTGCATTGAATATGTGAATATATCCATTTAGTGAGAGAGCAGCTATTTCCTTGAACTCCTTTATCCTTATTAAAACAAAGCGAACAAATCTGCAAAGCATAATCTAATATTAACCAAGTTCCACGGAGCTTTCTTACCTACTCACTCTTTGTGCCGTTCGAAAAGTATTCACACAAAGCGGATTAATGGTGGCGAAGGTAGGACACGCTTCCTTGCCAATATCAGTGAAGTCCATATAATCCTCATTGATTCCCCAAATGGCTAGCTTGGAATCTTTCGAACCTGATACTAAGAACTGGTCATCAAGCCAGCACATTCCCATAATCAAGTATGACCATTCTCTCCTACACACACAGGATCGAAGGTGGGTAATTGATAAACAGCAACGTCTGCGGAGTTCCTCGCTCCTGTAGCTAAGAATGTACAACTGGGATTAATTTTTATTGCATGCAGATCACCCTGAACTTCGAGATGATTAACCCTATTGTTTGATAAAGTTGGTATAGCGTGTACACGTCGCATATTGACGTCGGCGCGGCGTCATAACGAAGAGCTGGAAAAAAATTCATACAAAAACTACATTTTTGTCGACGACGACGACGCGACGATTGGCTGACCTTATTGCACTTTGTTTCAAACACAACCTGTCGATTGCTAAGCCACTTCGAGCAAAATACTTTATTGATATATTATCCTAAATTGATTTGAGTATCCCGCAGCATTTCGTGGGTGAGAACGTATCGACTGGCATGTTCAAAATTTACACTTCTCGTCTGGAAGGAAAAAAATTTCAATTTCAATCAACTACAGAGTTCACGTAGATTGAATGGCTTTTTAAGATAACCTCATCGAAACTTGATTCCCGACTACTTAGATAATCATTCAGATTGAATGATGTATTCAAAACCTCCCCCTATGCTGTTAGGGAGTCTCTTCATCACTGCCAGAATTATCGTAAGTCACAAAGTCACCGGGTTTGTCAGGCTTGCGACGTCGTTCTTGTCTTAATCATTTATATACAAAGGACGGGATTTTAAGAGCTTAATGTTCCAACTCAAAACTAACAAACCTTAGGATTCTTGCTTTGGCACGACGCTCCTCCAAACGAGGAGGAAAAAATAATTCCACCCCCCCCCCCAATGCACCAAATTCAATCACCCACTCCATCTACAACCACTTGCTACTCACCCACCATTTTTGAATTTTTTTTCTTCAACCTCCCCCCCCCCTAAAACCGCCTTCAACAGTACAACTATTTTTGACAATTGCCTCCACTACACCAAACCCCACCCAAATCCAACCACCCAACCAACCTGCAACCACCTTCCACTCAGACCTCATTTTTGGCAATTTGTTCATGGCCTCCCCATCAAATCAACCATCCCCACCACCCAAACCGCAATCCAACCACCCACAGTTTTTGCCTCACCACCCACACCACCCACACCAACTATAATTACCAACCAACAACTCACCATTTTTTCTCTGCCGGAAACTACCCCTCCCCCCCCCACACACACACACATACCACCACTTACAATTATCTACCACCCAACACCCTACCATCCCACTTTCTAGGCTATCGAAGCAGCTATATAACGTGACTGTGACTGTGACACTTTTTCGTGCGTGCTGCCCATTTATTTCGATTTATTAGACGATAGACGTTATCACGCCAAAAATTCCCTAAGCTTATATAAAATAAAATGCACGACTGGGTCTCACGTGCTTGCTCTGTGAGTGCAATAGTACGATGACAACAAAGTTTTCGAGTAATATGAAGACCTCATTTTTGAAAAATTTGGGAAAACTACAATATTTTGGTTAATACTGGAAAACCCGATATACGGGAGCCAACGTTAAGAAAGCTTTTAAAATTTAAAATTTAGATGCCATCTTATAAATGTCCGCTTATGGCCAAATTAATTAATTTGTAAAAACAAATTTCCGTTATTATCATTTGTAGCCAAAATCTTAAATTCAGTTTTCTTCAAAACATTCTATGTATTAGTATATTCAATACAAAGTTTATTAAAAAACGGTAAAGCCTTTTTTGAGTAAATAAGAGAAAACTAAAAAAAAAAAGACAGACCGACACGGACGGTATAGCGAAAACAACTTTTTTTTGGTTTGATTAAAACCTCGATTTTTTTTCTGCACGAAACCAATACTTGCCCTATAGAGCAAGTAAAAATATATTCGGTGGTCAAAATTTTTATTTCTGGGACTTATGTTCCACTTAAGTGGGACCGAAAAATCGAAAACCAAATTTGGGAAAAAATAAAATTTGGTACTTATGTCCCGGGGATTTATGTCCCTGCGCCACTTTGATCATAGTAAAACGACTTATTTGAATTCAAAACAGCATTTATTATACCCTATTCTATAGAATGGGTATATATTGTATTTAGTGTGGACATTCGAAGATACTTGTCAATGCAGCCTAATGAGCTATTTTAAATCTTTTGGATCTGGAGATTTAGGGGAGTGGTCAAGTCTCCTAGGGGATCAAGTGTCCCTCTTCTCCCCTACAAATAGTTGACCATGAGTGATGCGTTAAACAAAGACACTTCAATTTTTTCGCACAGGATCCTTTGTGATATGCTTATCCTAACCTTGATTGTGATATGCTTATGGTCATCGTTAAGTTTTTTTTTTTTTTTCAAAACCCCAAAATAATCTTGTGAGGTTTTTGAACCTATAATAGGTTGCAAGTATATTTAAGCTTCAGATGGCTATGGAAATTAATTATTTGTTGGTATCTAAGAGGGCCCACTGTTTCTTCAGAACCAAGTTAAAAATATTCCAAGAAAAGCAATAGTTTTCACTTAAGTCATTAAAAAAATAATAATAATATTTTAACACAAATCCACAATCTCTGTTTGAAATAGAAAACTATTTAAAATAACACAAACATATCGATAAACACCATGTATACATTTTCTTTGTATCAATCAAAAATAAGGCGAAAACAATAAATTAAATCATTGTATTTGTTAAAATAATACCAGAAGAAAAACTAAATGAATTCAGAATTCTATTTTCGACTTATTTAACTGTAGATAGCCAAAATCTTAGATTTAAGAAACTTATAGGTTTAAGCCTACTCAAGAGTCTTCTGTATTGTTTAAATTTAAAATGAAAAAAAAATGTAAAATTCATCATTAAAAGTTGTAAAATGTAACAAATCCTTAGTAAAAAATAAAATTAGAAATATTGTAAATATTGAACAAAATATAGTTTAAGTCTTTATCAATAAAAATAAAAATCTATCGAGGTTCTGCTTCACCGCTTTTCTTATGAATTTCAAAACCAAAAAAAAAAAATAATAAATACCTAAATTAAAAAACCAAAGATGGTTCTTTTTTTCATATAAACAAAAAGCTTCTTCTTAGTTATAAAAATCTTTAAAAAAGAGACATTGGACCTATCAAAATGAATTTTATTTGTGGACTTCTTTCAAATATTTATGTTAAGACAATGTACCTTAACCTAGACTAACCACATATTGTAAAAAGTAAAACTTAAAAGAAAGCAAAAAAAATTGTAAAATATAAAAAATTAAAAAAAAAAAATTATCAAGAGCAATTCGAATAAGATAAATGAAAAAATCAAACTTAAAATTGGCATATAAGTGTAAAAAAAAAAAATATCGTTAATTAATGGTACCTATCACTAGAATTAAAATAAAAACAAAAACAAAAAAATAATGTTCTACGAGCAATAAGTAAACAATAGGAAAAATTATTTACAATTTACTATAATGTTATTGTTTTGTTGTAAATTTTATTAAATTTTGTTGCCATGTTTAAAGGAAAACAAAACAAAAAATTATTTATCTATTTTAAGCCTTCCAACATTTTTACCTGAATTATTTGTACCTATACCTTCCAAGAAACCAAAAATATTATTATTCTATTTTTAAGTTTAAAATTTAAAAAATATATATATATTACAAGAACATTGTACAGAATTTTATATTTTAAGAATCAGTAGAAATGTTAGCTACAATAAATGAGACATGGCAAACTTTTAAATAAAATAAATTCTATACTATTTTCCATATTTATTTAATTTCTTTTCTTTAAAAGAATTGAAAAAAAAATCAAAGAGTATTTAATAAAAAAAAAATATTTAAACGAACATTTTTAGTCTTTTAAAGCACAGGGAACAATTAAGACAGAACAGAAAAGAGAAACACGTAAGTAAAATTTTTAACATTGCCTAATTTTTCTTTCTTTTATTTAAGACCATAAAGGCCATCTATTCAAATATTTTTTTTATATAACGCAAAAGGCTTTTGTTACTAGGCACATACCCACACACAATAGCTGGAGAGCTAGCTACGGAAAATAGTATACAATTTAAAGAGCGCCGAAATCCCTCTAGTTAGTCTGCCATACTATCTTTATTCATTTTTCATTGATCCGGCCACCTACTGAGACTTAGAGTCATATTTGAATTAAATACATAAGTTTTATAATACGACAACAAATCTAGATTTCTATAAATTGTTTGACAAATAATTTTGGCAGTAAAGCACCTAACAAAAAAAAAAAAAAACATTGCACACTTTTGGGAACCATACATACAATTTTGAAGTAATGTCTAATAGCTTCTAAGTGGTAAGATAATGGTGTGCGAAAACTTCCGTCAGCAACTTCATTTTAAATTCACTAACTATAAGTTTGTAAAATATGTTATTTTTGTCAAAAGCACACTATTTTTAAAGCGAAACTTTTTGTACATCGCCTCAAATTTTTTGGTTCACCTGTCGCACGTCGCAATATGGCGGCGCCAGCCAATAGCTCGCATTAGCTGACCGTGTAGCATGTAGTATGTATTCATATTCTGACTTATTCAAGCACGTGCCCGCATTTGTGTGTTTTGTATTAATTTTAATGTTTTTTGTATACTAACTTGATCGTGATGGACAACAATATAGCTAGTGGCTCAAATAAACTGGTTAACAAGAGAAAAGCCAAGAATAGTGCGATAATATCCGAGATCCGACGATGAACTAATTTTAGGACGTAAAAAAAAAAACCAAAAGCTTTCGTGTTTCCAGGGAAAAGAAAATGCTCTTGGTGAGTTAATTTGATTTTTATATAGTGAATTTATTAGAACGAAAAAAGTTTCCCTTGCATCTTGGTTTCATAAAACAACACAATTTTTTGTTTAAATACATATAAGTCGATATAAGAGAAAACCCCATTTTTACTTGCGATTATAGGTACTATAAGGCAAGTTATGCATTCTTAAAAAAAAAAATCTAACAATCAAACATGACATTACGATAATAAGGAAGTCGAAAAAAGTGTCTGTCCGTGTGTCTTTCTGTCTGTATAGTTACATACAGCCTAAACGGCTGGACCGTTTTGTTTCAAACTTGGTACATAGTATTATTATAACGTCCTACAGGGGGGTTTTTGGAATTAGCATTCTAGCTCCAAAACTAACGGTACCTGTAAATAATTTTTCTCAAAAACGGCTCCTACGATTTTGATAAAACTTTCTGAATTGTGTTTTCTGTGCAAACTTTATGTTTTGGTTGGAATAGATTTTTCAGGAAAAGTCTTATAACGGTACTTCTCATTGGACCGGTTTTTTGAAATCCGATTTTCTCGTAAGACACTATAAAAATTTCGATGAAATTTTTAATGTAGAAGCCCTCTTAAAAAAAAAGTTTTTTTGATTTTTTAAAAAAAGTTTCAAAATTTTTTTTTAATTTTAGTTTTTTCCAAAAAACGCTTTAATCTATATTTTTGTAATTTTATTTTTCTGAATTGGGAATTCTTGGGGGCGTCTGGCAGCCCCTTTGTCCCACTCAAAACGTCTGGGACTCATATATTCGTGTTAAGGGTGGCTCAAATTTTGATTTCCAAAAAAAATTAGGTGAGCCAAATGAGAATCCAAAAAGTCGATAAAATCCTGTTTTTGATGCAGTATTACTCACAATGTCCCCCACCTTTGACTGCCAGACTTTGATTTCCATGTCTGGCAATGCAATATCTATCTATTAATATAAATATTTTTCGGGACTTTTACACTCCCGAAATTTGTTGTGGGCTCTGGGTCTAAATGCAAATAGATAAATCGGTGAATCAACGGTGTGGCGAAATAACCGTTTCCGAGATAATCAAAGTTGAAAACATTATAAGCCAGTTGATAAAAATGCCAAACAAAAAAATGCGCAATAACTGATGCAAGTTAATATTTCAGCGAGATGTACGAAAGGCGAAATGTCAATTTGCCAAATGACTTGCGAAATAAATGAAAAATATTTAGACATTCGCGAGATAATGGTTTGCGAAACGAAATTCGCGAGTTGTTGGGCACCCGATCAAAGCACAACGCTTAAAATTTGTACACGCATGCTATACGTAAATTTTCTCTATATTAAACAAAAATACTTTAGTTTGGGCGTGGTTTACGCCCACTTTTCATACAAAACTATCAATATTGTTTTTAAATAATGACCATGCTTATAAAATTGGAGCGAATAACCTTAAATTTTGTGAGTATTAGTTGTACATCCCATTCCATTTTTGTACCTGTCTGCTTAAGAATAATTTTGTTTCTCGAACTCAGCGGCTGGCTGCGGGGGGACGCATATTACATGGAAATAATTAACATTTCGTTTCAAACGTACTGTTGCTATCGCTTATATTTTTTTTTTTAGAATTAACCCAATAATCATGCCCTAAAATATTATCGACGAATTAAGGTAGACCCTGCATAAAGTACAATTGTTCCCTTTTGATCATAAGAAGGTTCTACTTTATTGAAGTCACAATATTTGTATCTAAAAAAAGTTTAACTAGCTATTAAAACTCTCTTTCCATTTATAAATCATTTTGAATCTCAGCCGATAAAAAGTCTTATTGTAAAAAGTTAGCTCATAACTCAATAGCCAATTTTTTCAAAATGGTTCATTCTGGCGTATGTGGAACCTTTTTTTTTTTTTTTTGTTTTTTTTGAAAAGTACAAAACATTCAATATGGCATATAAATCTACTAGCAAAGGGTGCAGCTTAAATGGATTTGATGAGTGAAAAACCCTTTTCAAGAAAAGTTTCTAGCAACTTGTTCGTAAAGTCTCAAACACCAGATGTTGTATGTTTTGTTTTTTGTTTATGCCACTTAACTGAGAAAAAAAAAAAACTCGTGACAAAACTTAAGCCGATTGTCAAAATGTGAATCCTTTTTATGTTCAAGCATGTATGTTTGGTGGGCAAGTGGAACGTTTTTGTCTCTCCTTTTTTGAGAAACACAAACAAGATTTTCACTAAGAGAAGTGTGTGTGTGTGTGTATAAATGTGTAATTTATTCCTCCCTTCGCTTTAAATTTCGAATGAGGATTACACTAAATACTTTCAATCACAAGCAAAATTCCATGTCACACAAGCTCTTACATAGAATAACTCAAAATGTATCTGCATTGGCTCATTTGCCAAACGAAATTCAAAGTGTCCTTCCTATCTTATAAAGTCCTGCAAAATATAGTTAAGCATGCAAGAATTTAACCTTTTATGTTTATTTTCCAAAATGGCAAGGATAGAAATGTTAGGAAGAGTATTGACTGAGCTTGCAATTGCAAGTTTAAATAATTCTAAGAAATTATCTGTATCCTTCGGATGTTGAATTGTGATGATTAAAATATTTGTTTTGCTAGCCAAAGCAAAAATATTTTACTTGAGTTTGGATAATATTGGGGATAGTATTTTGACTTACTGAAAAGGACACAAATACAATGTTAACAAGGACAAAACAATAAATTGGAATGCAGATTTAAGTTTTTGGATATCTGTTTTCTGGGATTCGTTAGAATACATTTTTTTCATTTTTCTTGACTTGTAAGTTTTATTTTTAAATTGCAATCGCACTCAAGGGGATATGAATACCCTTATAATGAATTTACATGCACGAGCAAGGAGGGAAGGAATAGAAAGATAGGAAGGAATTTTTGGTGGTTCAGGGGATTGAGATCTTAGGTGATTATTGTATCACGAAAATCCCACAAGTTAAAAGAAATTCTCTAAATAAATAAAGGGTGCTTTTTTATGAGGCATTGAATTCGAAAACTAAGTAAAACATAATTAAATCGAATGTATAGTCCATCTTCAACTCTTAGCAGCATTTGGGTCGGAAATCGGCAATGATTCGACGAATACTATTTTTCCAAACCCTCAATCTTCTCCGGCTTATGACGCACCAACACAGAATAGTCTAGCGATGTTAAAGTGCACGATCTTTGAGGCCAGCTAACAATTCCAAAAGGCAAAATTATGACCTAACAGAAAATGTTTCCTCCAACAACTCAATTGTGGCACGCGCTGTGTGTCGTGTTGAGCCGGCCATCTTATTGAAACCACAACTCCCCCACATCAAGACGATTCGATTCAAGAACCAAAAAGTCATTGATCATGGCTTTAAGGCGGTCTCTTTTCTTTTGTTTGTAACCCTCTTTCCGGCATCGTTTTGAAAGAAGTAAGGACCAATTTTCCCACCAGTCCATAAAATACACCAACCTGTTAGTTTTTCTGGATGAAACGGTAGTCATTTCAACAGTATGAGGGCAGAGTCAAATTGGGCTTAGAATAGAGCCCTAACATCTATCTTAAAGGTAGATATCTTAGTACCAATTTTATGGAACATGTTAAGGCATGTCCACACTCCTTGGTGAGGGGCGATGTCTATATAACACCTCTTGGATTCAAAAATAAAATCCTTGGATGCAATATGTTTCCGCATTCAGAGTATTCACAGCCACCACGATACTCCCACAAGGGGGCCTAACTCATAGATATAGTCCCAGGTGACAAAACGCAGTGTCGTATACTAAAATACCAGAACTTCGCCACCCATCAGGAGGGCATACCTCCCGTGGTACCAGAATATAGCTTCCGGTGGGGCTTCACAACCAATAGGTCACTCCAGATGAGCACCATCATACCTTAAGATATGCGCATTCAACCACTTGTCAAGGTAGAAGCAAATGGCCAAATGCGCACACCAAACCTTCCTCTCTTTGCCTCTCTTGCTTGCATACGTTACTACCGGTAAGGAATCAATATTGCAAGAAAAGGAAGTACAGCTGCAAATACTCACTCCTGTTTCATTTACAACAATTTCCCTGATATTCATATTATTCCCGTGTTGCCACGCGGAGGCGGAGGATAGACACGTCTATGCTCTCTTAAGTTCCACCTTCTATCTCATTCACCGAATGTACGCCCGTCCCGTGCCGTACAGAGTGTCCGCTCGGCTTCAAGCCAGCGTACCCAGATCTTTCCGCTAAATTTTTCATAAAATACATGGACAGAGTGCACGATGGTAGATGGACTTATTTGGGTCCTCTTCGATGGAGCAAAAACTTCTTCGTTACGCACTGTCAGACGTCCAAGATTTTATAAGTAAACGTGGTTCGAAAACGTTTCATCGTTAATAAAATTAATTGTTCTGATGCTGACCGTTAAATGGACTGAGTGCGCGATGCAATCCACGAATTGGGGAATTTAATTGTATTGTATAAATTACTTGTGCATGCGTTGTTTAGGCGTCAGTCGATTCGATTTGTGATGATATGGCCTCACTAAATTTAAGATAAATCACTTCATATGTGATATGAAAATCTGAGTGATAGTTGTCAGCACATTGATTTTGGGTATAAGAAGTCTTAGAGAAGTAATGATTGTTAAGAATGATAAATAACGTGCGCGAGTTTGTCGTACGAACTTGCTCTAATGTGTTAAAATGGTCTTGGGGCTTGAAATTAGCATTGACATGAATATGAATTTTTAATAATCACTTAAAATCAATAGTTAAATGGTTTTTTGGAGAAAATAAAGTAAAAAATCAGATTTTTTTTTTACTTTTTTGATTTTTAAGGACATTTTTTTCAAAATCGTTCAACCAGTTAAAAAAAAACGTTTATTTTGAAAAACGTTTGGAAAACATATTCCAAATTTTTATTTTGGGTATGCCAACATCTAGCAATTAAAAGTTTTTATAAGAAAACAAAAATTTTTAAAATTTTGAACAAACCGTTTTTGAAAAAACAAAAATTAAGAAAAAAATTTAACTTTTTTTTAAAAAATTGAAAAAAGTTTTTTTTTTAAATTAAAAACTTAATAAAATGTTGTTTATAAAAAAGCTTTCACATTAAAAATTTCATCGAAATTCGTCAAGTGGCTTACGAGAAAATCTGATTTAAGAAAACCGGTCTTATGGGAGGTACCGTTATAAGACTTTTTCTGAAATCTATTAAAACCAAAACAAAAGGTTTGCACAGAAAACACTATTCAATAAGTTTTGTCAAAATCGTAGGAGCCGTTTTTGAGAAAAATTATTTTTTCACTAAAAATCGTATGGCAGGTACCGTTAGTTTTAGAGCTAGAATGCTAGTTCCAAAAAACCCTCTGTAGGACGTCATAATAATACCATGTATCAAGTTTGAAGGAAATCGGTCCGGCCGTTTAGGCAGTAGGTTCCGATACAGACAGACGGACAGACAGACAGACAGACAGACAGGCAGACAGAATTGTCTGACCCACTTTTTTAGGCTTCTCTTCTCTATCATCGTTATGTTATCTTTGATTGTCTAAAAAATGCATAACTTGCCTTATACATACAATACCTATAATCGCAATTGAAAATCTTCTACCAATTTTTTTTAAAAAGGTTATTTCTTAAAAACTTTTCCAAAAATATTTTGAAATTTGTTTCAATATGTAAATGTATGGCAATCCGTAGTTTACATCTGAACAAAAATATTTACAACACATTTCGAAAACCAAAATTTTTTGGAAAACATTATTAAAAATCAAAAAAATTAAAATTTTGAGAATTTGGAAATGGCGTTAAAGTGATGATTCCTGTTTCCAAAATTTTATTGAAATCGGATGCGCCGTTTACGAGAAATTTGATTTGAAAATACTGGTTATACCGTTATAAAACACATTTTGAAAACATTTTTCTAACCAAAAGATAAACTGTCTAAAAAAAACCCCCCTGAGAATTCCAAATAATTACTAAATACCAAATTTGAATCAAATCAGCAAATCCGTTCAGGCTCTAAAGGTGCGAACAGACAAACAGACAGACAGATACACGGGCGGAATTTCCAGACCCACTTTTTCAATAAAAGTTTCTTTGAGTTTTAAAAAAAATAAATTTTTTTTTTATTTTTTGTTTTTTCCATAAACGGTTTGATCTATTTTTTTTTTTTAATTTAATTTTTCTGATAAAAACTACGAATTGCTAGAGTTGGATACTCAAAAAATATTTGAAATATTTTTTCGAAAAGTTTTTCAAAAATAATGTTTTTTGAAAAAACCGGTCGAACGATTTAAAAAAAAAAAATTCTTAAAATTCTAAACATTAAACGAAATAAGATGGTACTTCAGTTTTTGCAAAAAATGTTTTAACTAGTGATTTTTAAGTGATCAATAAAATTTCATATCATTTTTTACCTGCTTTTTTCCAAAATCTCAAACCCCAAGACCACTGTCACACATTAGAGCAAGTTCCTACGACCCAGTCGTGGACTTTATATTCTTTCTAATTAGCTACCAAAAACATCTCCCTTAAGTAAGTATTTTTTGCCTTAATTTTTCTTCATACAGACTCGTCGAAAATATATTGCATTTTTTTCTTTTGGGTGTTTTCTGGTGAGAAAAAACGACTACACGTAGAATTGTGTACATTAAAACTGACCGTAACAACGATTTCAGTATAAGGATAATAGAAAACAATTATTTGGATGGATATTGTATAAAGTCAATAAAAGTGTTCATTCAATCAAAGATGAAGACTGTTAATAGAGTTCTTGGAAATCAACGACGAACTGAATTGGGATCTTATATCACTATCGATATTTTTTAAGAGTCCATAACTGGCCATAATAATACTCTTCTTTATCAAATGAAGCAAGAGTAGAATGAGAAAAATAGCGTTGAAATTCAATCTCAGTTTATTTACCTGCTTTCATTGTTGAATTGAATATTGTGCAATAGTGAAGCACCTGATGAACTAATTGCATTCAATTGGGTATTGAATTTGTTGGATTTCTTTTCTTGGTCTGAAAAAATGGAACAGACTATACTTTTGTCATGGCAACTGATGCAATCAATAGATCCTATTGGAAATAAGAATTGGATTGATTTCATTGGATCCTTTCTTAAACAAAAAAAAAATCTCCGTTTTTTCAATGGGTATCCTTGTTTTTTTCACCACTACCTCGTCGGCCACCTTATAATATACAAAGAATAAAAGATAGAAGTACTTGCTCGTTCCCTGCAACAAGTGGGTCATTTCCAACGAGAAGCAGGAAGCAGGAAATCGTATCGTACTGTTCTCCAACATAGTCGTTGTTGTCCATAAAGTGGTGTAAAGTGTGAAATAAAAGATTATAATCCAAGTCCTTTGGTGTGTGTGCTCAAAACTCGTCCAAAAGGATATCTCAGCAACAGATCCCAAGTATTTCAGCAGAAAATTAATCACTGCTTTTATTCGTTAGAAAATTAAAACACTGTTACGTTCAAGTATTCATGCTGACTGCGTGAAAGTTGCATTCCTGAATTCCACTTTGTCTATTTATTACATTGCTGCCAACTACAGGACAAAACTGAAATGTCTTCCATCTTTGTATGTTTTCTTTGTGCAATGCACTATGTGTATACTGCACATTGCATAGAGGCAAATTCTTGCATGGCTCCGGCTCCGGCTCCGGCTCCCTGAATCCCTGGTATCTATACAATTTTTATCAAGAGGGAGTGAGTAAAGGTGGTATAGTGGCTCTTGATAAAATTGTGTCGTTAGTTCTATGGGCGACTGACTTTGCCATCACAACCACATGCACTATCCAGCTGCTATCACCATCATAATTTTTCTTTTGGCTCTTAGCATGAAAGCCTTCCTTCGTTGCATGATAGCATGATAGCAGGAGGTGAGAAAATGAAAACAGGATATGCAGCATTAAAAAAAAGACAAATGGCTTGTATTTCTGAAATTTTCTTTGGGAGACATGCTTATGAATTACCGAGTAGTCTATCTTTTTTGAAGTATTATGCACTCACCTTGGTCATATTTTTCCTTCGTCCTTTATTTTGCACTTACACACATGTATTTGGTTGTTTATTATGCCAAAAGGGTTCACTGCAAGTTTTGTAGAGCACACAGATCAACTGAGACTCCTTGTTTTTTTTTTTTTTGCTTTTCGTGCACAACAAGTTTTCGGTTTCAGGAGGTGATATATATATCAAATGAAGTAATCCTTTTTAAAATTTAATTATGATGACTCATATCTAAGAAATGAAAGGAAATACGAATTCAATGTGAGGGAGATGGATAGTTTATTTAAGATGAATGGCGTAAAAGAAGGACAATAATTCAAGACGCAGGACATTAAATCATTCTTAAATAGTTAACTTCTTTTAATGCCACACCCAGAGCGTAGGAGTGCTCCAAGGCTTAACAGAACATGGCTCTACAGCCGGCTTGATCTAGCTTGCCGTCTCCCATTCCATACTCCAAGTTGACGGAAATCACCTCGTCCACCATCAAATATGGAGTCTGCCTTAGCTTCTGGCTCAAGGGCACATGGCGATCTCCAAATGGTCGAACATGCCACCAAATCGACCATGTTGCGATTGATGGAAATGTCTTCTCTAACATTCTGAATATCCGTACATTCCGAGGAGCAAACATCAACTCAGATCACTACCTAGGCGGTGCAAGATTTGAGTAGGGATTTCCATAGAAGCTCCTAGGCAAACATCAACTACACCGAGGAAATTCAATGTTGGACGACTTCAATCGGAAGAGACCGCCGCTGCCTATGCCGACCACATATCCCTTGAGCTTGCGAGAAATCCTTCGACTGATGATATGAACGCAAAAGACCAATGGCAGCTATGTCAACAAGCCATAAGAAGTCCTGCCTTAGAAGTATTTGGCTTCTCACAGCCTCCTCCCAGAAACCCCTGGTTTGACTTTGAATGTGCTCAGGCAAAGAAAGATAAAACAGAGAGAGGACAAATCGTGGATCCAGAGAGATACTAGAGCGTCCAGAAAACTCTATGTTGAGCGAAGGAAGGATGGAAAACACCTACTCAGGAGAAAGAATAAGATCACCAAAAATGTGAAGTTTTGTAAGAAAAGAGGTGCGAAACTTTTATAGAAGAGTGAAACAATAAACATCGAGTTGCATGTTCCAGCAAAGATGGCGGTGAAAACACTTTATTAGATACGTAAGGGCCATTTAAGCCATCTGTGGAGACTAGTTTAACCAGTTGTTGAAAGGCGATGACAGCCAAGAGACTGCTGCAAATCGACCTGTACCAGTAAATCTAGATGACAATATGAGATACATCCACCCGACCAACATGAAATCAAAGTAGCCATCACCAGACTAAAGATGAACAAAGCAGCTGGTTTCAAATGATTTAGTTTGGTCGGAGGAAAGTAAGGATACTGCGTACTCTGCGCCAACTATAGAGGCTTTTAATGGGTCCTTACCAATGCAGCTTCAGACCTGGCAAATCTACGACCGACCAAATCTTCTTATTTCTTCAGATCCTGGAGAAAACCCAAGAATTTAACATCGATACCCATCACCTTTCTGTCGTTTTTAAAGCAGCCTTTGACAGTGAATGAACTGTATCGTACCATGTCCAACTTAAGATTCCCTTCTAAACTGATACAACTCGTAATGAAACGCATTATTTAATTGCAAAATAAGCAGTTCCGCCCCACCACCGCCCATTGATAAAGCGTTTCACTCCTCACCGAACGTAGCATATTATGCCCATACCAGTTAAACCAGTTTTAAATAATAGTCAAGCAATACAAACAACTACTTTCAGCAACAATTACTGGCAATTTATAGAATGGAATTTTCCATACATTTTTGTTGTGTGTTTTATAATTACCACTATCTTGCAACCAAAATATGCATAAGACAGCCAGTTTGATTCAGTGCAAATTGAGTCAGTTACCACCCGTGACCGTGTATCAACCTAGTGTATAGTGCTGAACTCCAATATTTTTTAAGCTTAGAGCCCAAGGTCAACGTGATCATATAAGTTTAAATTCGTACCAACGAATTTGACTTTGGTGGAGGTGATTTTATTTAATTTTAATTATTATTTTTGGTGATGGGACTTCATTTTATTATGATTTTTGGTGATGGGAAATTTAATTTTTTTTATTATTTTCAATTTTAGGTAGGTTTAGTTACGTTAGTTTAATCCTAAAAGCACTATACTTACATGTTCCTTCAGGTAGCGTCAAAGTCCTTCGATTTGTGATAACGTTTCATACCATGTAGAGTAGAGTCATTCCTTTTCCAATCTCCTCTTCCTTTCCTTTAACTATCTTTTTTTCTGGCACGATAATTTTGATTGTCGAGCAAGAGGGATAAATGGAAGCGGCAAAGAACCACCCCCATTTCTGTCGAGCATAGCCGTGCAACGAGAAGCGTGCCGCGCCGCCCTTCTACTTTCCCAAAGTAAGTCTCCCGTGGAACCCCCTGACCCTCAGGTTTGTAAATTAGTGTCCGCTGCTTTCTCAGCCAAACATTTAGTGCCGGCTGCTATCTAGCCGCCAATTTAGTGTCCGATGCTATCTCAGACGAGAATTTAGTATCCGCTGTCGCAGGGTCAAAATAGATTAAGACTATATATTGAAGTAGTGAAATTGTAATATTATTTGTAAATTGTAGCCTTGGATTTATATGAAGAATTGTATGAGTATAATAATAATAAGAACCTGTGAATAAAAAAACAAACTAAAAGTTTTGCTTCTTTAGTAGACCCTGGGCCTGGACCCGATGAGCTTACCTCAGCCTTAAATAAAAACATCTCACAGTCTTATCAGAAAGATGCTTGCTCTTCCTTCAAAGCAGCAACTCTACTGAAACCACCAGACTGCTAAGACAAGGCGACGCCGACGCACTGTTATTCAGCTTTTTAACATTGTTCTTTAAAATGTAATACGGAACTGCCTTGCCAGCCTATCGGGCACCATCTTTAATAAATCGACACAATTCATGGGGTTTGCGGACGACATTAACGTGATAGGAAGAACAAAGCGAGCAGCAAACGGTGCCTTCACTACGACGGAGTCAGCTGCAAGCGAAATAGTTTTATCAACAAAAGTCCAATCTCACCACCGACTTGGTCTGAACGTGACCACTGATAGTTATAACTTTGAGGTAGTCACTGAAGTTGTCTACCTGATGGTCAATGTTGTAAGCTCAGATAACATTAGCGCGGAAATCAAACGCAGACTAACCCTTGCTAATCGCTGTTTCTTTGGGCTGAAAAGCAATTGAGGAATAAAGCCCTATCGAGAAGAATTAAGGAGACATTATATAGAACACTCATCATCCCTGTGGTGCTATATGAATATGGTGAAGAAGCATAGACCATCTCCCAATCGGATGAAAAGTCACTTGGAGTGTTCTTGACCTTTAAAAACAAATTGATTCTGTAACCAAGACTTGTTATTAAATTTGAACAGGTTTTTTTTTTTCTTCATGAGCTCCAAATAAAGAATCATCCAATGTATCCAGCTGTTCATCAATCCCCTTACCATTCTTCCGAAAAAAGTAGCTCTTAGCTCAACTCGATTAGTGTATCAAGCATGGAATTAAATTTTGTCACAATGACGAATACGACAACGAAAACGACTGTGTGACTCCTACTCGTACCTTCTAAAGGACCCAACAATTACAAAGATAATTCAAAAACGGTTTTCCGCTTTAGAAATAAATCGAAAGCCTCACAGCATTTTACCTCCCCTTTAGGAGCAATTTAATTCAATCAATTAACTTCGTCCCACGCCGATATTGAAAATTTATTCGATCCAGAACCAACCCACTTCGCGCCACCGAACAGGCACATCAGCTTTGACGACGAACTTGACTAGGTATTTTTCCAAAGATTAAATTGAAAAACGCTTAAAAAAAATAATTGTCTCTCTCTTCTCAACATTCGTCTCGTTCGTTCTTCGTCCTTCGTCTAATTTGTGATTATTCAATTCCAATATTGAACTCGACAATGAAATCGAATTAGATGCCCTCGCACACAGCTTTGCCACAAACTAACTTTGTCAGCAGCAACCGAACAAAGTTCAGGCACCATTGTCGGTGACCGCACATTGATTTCGCATTGCTCTGCAAAAAAAAAATGGAGTCTTTTCTGAGTCCTGAGAAGCATCGTCAACGTCGTCGTCATTGTCACTATAGGGATACTCGTATTTAACAAGCCAAGCCAGGCGAACTTCGTAAACAAAAACTATCCGACTAAACTTTTATTTCCGCTTTGATTTTATTTTCTCAATTTTTTTTTTTTTTTGCTATCGACGACGACCCTAAAGCCAGGAAGAGAAGAATATAAAGTGAATCTCTGACTTGAGAGGACAAAAATAAGTTACCTAGCTATTATGCAAAATACCAGGAAGGACAACTTAATGAAGTAGTTGAAGGCAGGCAACAACTAACTATTCAGATGAGTTCAAGGACGCAGATGTGAAAAGTACGTCAATGGTCTCTCTCTCTCTCTATGCCCATTGCATTGCCTGCCATTGAGTGGGTTAAGGGATAGCTTGGAATTTTTGTGAATTATAAAAGTATCTATAAGTTAGCCAGATGGAAGAACCAAAACGAACGATGCCAATGAAGTTTCAGTTTATTATTGTGGTATTGGTGAATTGTTGCAATTTAATATGAGAACTGACAAAACATTCACTTCGCTCGCCTCCAGGGATCTGCCTTAAAATTAATTTGGTTTCCTAGAATTTTTGACTGTCATTTGGATTTGACATTTTATTGTTGAATCGAAGAAAATTATTGTCTGCAATCGACAATGGTTATCAGGATGATTCATGTTGTAGGCAAGTCCTTGGGGGATGACAAATGGAATTTAAAGTAAGAAATTGAGCAGTTAAGATAAAAAATTGCATATGACGGGACGTAAATTCAATGTTTGTATACCCTATAGTCCACAAGAAAGGGTATGTTGTATTTGGCGTGGAAGTTGCAATACAGAGAAATTATACTTTATACATTTTTACTCAGAATCAAAAGTGGAGTCGATGACCGTCGTCAGTATGTATACTCTCTACAGGTCTTAAATTTGGTATACAAATAATCTTTGTAACAAAAGTGAGCTTGATCTGGTAAAATCCGCCAAAAAAAAAAGCCCACAATCGCCATTTTTGTTTAACAACTTCTTCTTGGCAAAAGTACCATGCTTCAATTTTGAAAACACAAGCCAATGGTAAATTTTCTCTAAATTTAATATAAATATTTTAATAAGGGTGTGTCTGCCACCCACTTTTCATCAAAAAACCATAAATGTTGGTTTAATAAATTAACGTTCTTATATTCGAGCGAAAAACATACAACTTTGTAGCTATCAGTTGTAAACAAACATCTTGTGCAAAAGAAAACATTAATTTGAGGCGTGGCTGACGCCCACATTTTATTAAAAAACATAAACAAGTAGTTTTAAAAATTGAAGATACCCATTATCAATTTCTTTCGTACGAAATATGATTAATATTTCTAAAGAAAGCGTCTTAAGCAGAATTTTTCAATACGCCCATTTTAAGGGGCGTGATTTTTATAAAATATTCTTCATTAAATTTAAAAAAAACTCGATTGAGCTGTAATCTTACGCATAGGTTTATAGGTATAGTTAAATGATGACAAACGATATTGCTTTAGCAAAGTCTTAGGACACACCCACTCTTTAGAGGCGTTTTCGTTAAAAATCTGCATGTTTCAAAACCACTGGTAGCAGTTTTGAGGTGAAAAGATGAAAAAGTAGTTTCTGTGATCTTTGGTTACGACTAACGAAGCTAGTTGTGGCGCAAGAATTGTGACAGCGTCGACATGTTGACATGTTTTGGGGGAGGATATAACACAAGATTCTCTATCCATTTTAACTGCTAAAAGAATGCTATGTTATTGAAGAGGTAAGTGAGTTAAAACCTATTTTTAAAGGAACCGTTACTAAGGAGACTAGTCATGATTTCAACTTGAACTCTGGAATTTTTGTACAAGCGTTTGACATATTCCCCACGGTTATATGCCAAAAATATTTAAATTTAAGAATGCATCTTTCCACACTCAAACTGAGACTGACAAGTATATTTAATAATGTGCAATATCTCAGCTCTCCCATGGTTTCAAGCTTCGCGCCCATATTAAATAAAGTGAACGAGTGGATCGCAAAAACTTGCTCTTCTGTGTGACAGTGGTCTTAGTGCTTGATATTTTGAAAACCAAAAAAGCATATGAAATTTTATTAATCACTTAAAAATCAATACTTCAAATGTTTTTTGGAGAAAATGAAGTAAGCCATCAGGTTTCTTTTACGTTTTTGAATTTTTACGAAAAAAATTTTCAAAATCGTTGGACCAATTTTTTCAAAAAACAATTTTTTTTTTGAAAAACTTTTCAAAAATATATTCCAATTTTTTTTTGAGTATGCCAACTTCTAGCACTTTGTAGTTTTTATCAGAAAAATAAAATTAAAAAAAAAAAAGAGTAAAAAAAATAAATAAAAATTTTTGAACTTTTTTTAAAAAATTCAAAAAACTTTTTTTGAAAAATTTCAGAATTTATATTATTTTTTTTTTTATAAAATGGCTTCTACATTAAAAATTTCATCGAAATCCGTCAAGTGCCTTACGAGAAAATCGGATTTCAAAAAAAAATCCTATTGGAAATACCGTTATAAGACTTTTCCTGAAAAATCTATTCCAACCAAAACATTAAGCTTGCACATAAAACACTATTAAGAAAGTTTGATCAAAATCGTAGGAGCCGTTTTTGAGAAAAATTAATTTTTCACTAAAAATCGTATGGCAGAAGCAATAAGAGCCGTTTAGGCTGTAGAGCCTGTAGGTAACTATACAGAATTTTTAGACCATCTTTTTTCGACTTCTCTATCATCGCCATGTCATGTTTGATTGTTAATTTTTTTTTTTGCATTCGCAAACAACTTGCCTTATAGTAAAATAAAGTAAAAATGTAAATCTACCTTTTTGATGTGATGTCTAATAAATCGGTTCGGAATATATGGGCAGCACTCACGAACAAATGTCACAGTCACAGTCACGTTACCTAGCTGCTTTTATAGCCTAGAAAGTCGAGTGGGAGGGAAGGGTGTTCGGTGGTTGGTTGGTTGTGGTGGGAGTGTGTGTGGTACTGGCGGGGGGGGGGGGGATAGTGTCGGGAATAGGAAAAATTGTCAAAAATGATCTGTGGTTGGTTGTCAGTTTGGGTGGTGGGGATGGTTGATTTGATGGGGTGCTATGAAAAAGTTGTCAAAAATGTTGGGTGAGTTGAAAGTGGTGGCAGGTGGGGTAGGTGGTTTGATCTGGGGGATTTCGTGTTGGGAGGGGTGAGGAAAAAGTTGTCAAAAATGGTTGGTGGTTGGTTGGTGGCTGTAGGTGTGATGGGTGGTTGGCGGTGTTGGGTGGTGGTTGTAGGTTGAGCTGTAGGTGGTATGTTAGGTTAGTGGTGGTATGGAAGAGGGTATTTATTGTGGGGGGGAGGAAAAAATTATCAAAAATGGTGGGCTGTTGGTTGATGGTGGTATGTTGCGGTGAGTGGTTGATGTTTGGGGGGAAAGGGTGAGGAAACAAAATTCAAAAATGGTGGGTGGTTGAAAGTGGGGTGGGTAGTTGGTGGTTGAAGACAACCAAGTTTTTTTTTTAAACAAAATATTAATTTGTTTGATATTTTTTTTTTGTAAGGAGGCTGGTGTAAGCTCGTCGATGTCTAGGGTCGTTCCTAAAGAAAGCGAAAACTCAGATTTGAAGAAGTTTTGAACTCCAAATCATCATTATTTTTTTATATCGTAAATACTTATGGCTGACAGTTTATTTCAGATATATGTACTTAATGATAAGAGATACATCTTGAAATGAAAATTCATTTTATGTAATACCTTAAGACAAGCAACTCTGGCAATGCAATTGCAGAATGCAGAACACAAAACTGTGAGCAAGGCTCGGTCTGTTGCTCCCTTAAAAACCGATCTATCACACGTCACACCCTTAAGAAAAGGAGCTGTCGCGATAGTGATACTTACAAGAGCAGCAACCGCACGGCAATAAACGGCATTCTGTAGAGATTCCTCTGAAAAGGAAGCGCTCTACGACAGTAAACGGTATTGCCGGCCGGTCAAAATTTCACTGCGAACAACAGCGAAGTGGATTCTTGAACAAAACCTTGCTTCAAAAACTCGGTGAGGCTTCTGTTTGGTATTCCCAGCAGCGTAACTTCGTATGAGAACACAATTCCTTTCCCGGTAATCTATTTAAAAAAGAATCTTTTGCCAATGGTAGGACTATCGAGTCTGATTTCCAATGAAAATTGTACTCCTTATCGAATATTTCTGCAAAAAGAAAACGTGAATTACTTACTTACTTACTTAAGGTGGCGCAGACAGTCCATTGTGGACCACGGCCTCAACCAACATTCCTCGCCAGCTAGGCCGGTCCCTAGCCAGTGGCCTCCAGTTGCGCACACCAAGTTGGTTGAGGTCGTTTACCACTTGATCGCGCCACCTTAGATGGGGTCTTCCAGAACTGCGTCGGCCCTCCGGGTTGGAATTGAAGACTCGTCGGGCAGGAGCGTTTTCGTCCATACGCTCCACATGACCCAGCCATCTAAGCCGCTGAATTTTCAGCTTCTTAACCAAGTCAATGTCGCTGTATAGCCCGTACAGTTCGTCATTGAATCTTCTCCTCCATACTCCATTGATACATACAGGCCCGAATATCACCCGAAGAATCTTTCTCTCAAAGCACCCCAGCCTGTATTCATCCGATTGTGTCAGTGTCCACGCTTCTGCCCCATACAGCAGGACTGGGATGATAAGGGTCTTGTATAGTGTCTCCTTGGTCCTTTGAGAGAGGGCTTTACTACTAAGATGCCTTCTTAGCCCGAAGAAACAGCGATTGGCAAGAGTGATTCTTCGACTGATCTCTTCACTGATGTTGTTCTGAGAGGTTATAGTGGAACCCAAATAGACAAAGTCCTTGACAACCTCAAAGTAATATCTGTCCATTGCGACGTTTTGTCCGAGCCTACGATGATGATCTACTACACCCGAGGACAGCATATACTTTGTTTTATCTTCATTTACAGCCAGACCCATTCGAGCCGCTTCCACTTCAATACTGGCGAATGCTCCACTGACAGCGCGCTTCGTTCTTCCAATAATGTCAATATCATCAGCATAGCCAAGTAATTGAACGGATCTAAAAAAAATCGTACCGCTGGTGTTGACATGCGAGTTGAGTACGATTGCCTCAAGAATGATGTTGAAGAGGTTACATGACAGCGCGTCACCCTGTCGTAAGCCTTTCTCGACATTAAATGAGTCGGTGGTGTTCTTACCAACCTTGACGGAGCAGCGAGAGTTCTCCATGGTCATCCTGCACAATCGAACGAGTTTGGCAGGGATGCCAAGAAGCGACATGGCTCTGTATAGCTCGTTCCTGTTTACGCTGTCATAGGCGACTTTAAAATCGATAAAGAGGTGGTGAGTATCGATCTGGAATTCTTGGGTCTTTTCCAAAATCTGCCGAAGTGTGAAAATTTGGTCGACGGTTGACTTACCGGGCCTGAAACCACACTGATAGGGGCCAATCAGTTCACGTGCGAAAGGGTTCAGACGTTCACACAGAATGGCCGACAAGATTTTATAGGCGACATTTAGGAGACTTATACCTCTGTAGTTGGCGCAGCTTAGAGTATCTCCTTTCTTGTGGATAGGGCACACAATGCTGAGGTTCCATCCGTCAGGCATATTTTCATCCGACCAGATTGTACAGATGAGTTGGTGTATGCTCCTCACCAAGTCATCTCCCGCGAAAACGTGAATTAAAACATCAAAAGTTGAAAATACTTGTAAATATGTTATTCTTCGTACATGGTGAACCAATTTGACTGCTTTTCTGGTATACGTACTCAGGAACTGGAAATTGGATGGAAGTCCAAGTCAGCGGTGCGGGATGCCGGGGTTATCAAAATTGCCTTAGTAGAATGCAGTGGTGGGTATTCCGTCACTTGATGGGAATTAAATTATTTGTAGAAATCATCGTGGCAGTCGGCAGTGGTGGAAACAAAATATGTTACTTTTTTACAAATTTTAAGTAACAAAATTATTTCATCGAAATCCGTCAAGTGGTTCACGGAAAAATTTGATACAAAATAACCGGTCCTATGGTTTACTCAAAAAAACTCACTCAGATATTTTATCAAAATCGTAGGAGCCGTTTTTCGAGAAAAATGGATTTTTCATTAAAAGTTACCGTTAGTTTAAGAGCTAGATTACTAGTTACAAGAACAACTTTGTAGGACATTATAATAATACTTTGTACCAAATTTAAAGGAACTTGGTTCAGCCGTTTAGGCTGTACATAGGACGGTGCCGATACAGACAGACGGACAGAAAGACAGACAGATAGAATTGTCATACCCATTTTTGTTGGTTTCTCTATCATCGCAATGTCATGTTTGATTGTCCAAACAATTTTTGTTTAATGCATAAGTTGCCATATACTATAGGTATACCCTTAATCGCAAGTAAAAACGATTCATTTGCATAGACCTTTCCAACGACGCGACGTATGTCTTGTTTCTGTTGATGGGTTGGACCAAATCTCATATAAAACTACCCATCCTCCTTTAAATTTTTTATTTATATCTTATTTAAGAGTTATGTTAGGCTGCAAAAATACAAAAAAATTAGTAACCATACAATCTGCCCTTCGAATAAAATGTAAATAAAAAGATTCTAAAGCTGGGGGACCATAAAAAACGTTGGTTGGTTGTTTAAAAAAAAAAAAAAAAAAAAAAAAAAAAAAAAAAAAAAAAAAAAAAACCAATCCTTATGAAGTATGCATTAACCGCATTACAAAGCAACAGAGAACATTGTATTCGTCTTGTTCTTGTCAACCCAAAAGGGTAATAAAAAAAGCAATAAAAGACGAGTGTACTGATGCTATTTTACGAGCTGCTTTGTGTGTGTGAACATTTTTTTTTTTCAGTTTTGCTTCAAATAAAAAGGATATAAATAAGTAAATAAATTAAAGCGGCCAAATGAACTAAAAGCATCTTGAAATACATTGAACTCATTTCTTTTGAGGAGAAACTTTTTTGTTGAAATGCTAAAAAAAAAACTTCATAAAATACATCAGACACTATAAGAAATCGTAGTAATATTCACATATTTGAAGGACTTACGAGTATAGTGGAGAACATTTCGGGAATGTGGATGTCTTAAAATACGAGACTCTGATTCATCAATCTCGAAACTGGTTAACACACTACACTATGTCGGATGCGTCCAAATAGTGCTTTTAAGAGATATTGCGATTGATGACCATCACGCCACCAATATCTGACAGCACTTTTCGAAGACTCAACATTTACGTAGACTTGGACCACTACTTTAGCTGAAAAACAAATGCTAATATCTAAAACGCCACAGCACCTAGCAGTTAATTTCAGGAAAATTGATGTTGCCAAGCTGCAATCACAAAAGATCGCCAGTACCTTAGCACACCTAACTTTACTTAACCTGACCCGATCCCTAGCCATTTGCCTTCATTAACATGCGCCAAGATAGTTAAGGTCATCCTCCACTTGATTGTACCACTTATTGAGATGGCGTCCTGCAGTACTGCATTAACCCTCAAGGCTGGAATTGGATACTTGTCTTTCTGGTAAGTATTTGGCCACACACTTCACATGCCCCAGCCATACGAGCCACTGTATTTTCTGCTTTCTGACCAGGCCAATCATCAATGTCTTCTCCTCCTTAATCGACTGATAAATTCAGGACCGAATGTCACCCGAAGAATCTTTCATTTATCATTTGATTGTGTCAGGTATACCACGCTTCTCCCCCATATGCAAGACTGGGATGATAAGAGTCTTGTATAATCTTGGTTCTTTGAGAGAGGGCTTTGAACCTAATATGCCTTTTAGGCCCAAAGAAACAGCGATTCGCAAGAGTAATTCTTCGACTGATCTCTTCACTGATGTGTTTCTGAAATATGACATGAAGTTTTATTCAAGGTTATTATGTAATTATGATACTCTGTACTTAAAGACATCATAAACTGTGTCTTATCCTCATAACAAGCCAAAGCCAATATCGTCACATACACTTCAAAACTTGAGAATGCTCCACTGACAGCGCGCATATACTTCTTTCGATTATGTTAATATCTTCAGCTTGGCCGTACCATTCTTGCGGATAGGCATTGTATGTATACATTTGTATAGCAATTTTATGGAACATGTTTTTTTAGTTCTGAACTTCGTCAATGGCGGCGCCAGTTGTCTTATCTACTTTACATCAAATGTCTTCTATTGTTGTTTTTGCTTCCCAATGGCAATCTAGACAAAAATCACTCCTAACTCACCAATCAAGTGTTTGTGAACTTCGTCCATAGATGGCGCACCAAACGTTTCTCTTATTGGGAGTATCTACTATAGATTATAAATACAATGGGATAGGGCACACGATGATGAGATTCCATTGGACAGGCATATTTTTATCCCACCAGATTGTGTAGATGAGTTGGTTTTTGCTTCCCACCAAGTCATCTCTTGCTTGGTTGAATAGTTTGGCTGTAAGGCCATCCACTCCGGAAGCCTTGTTCTATTTTAAGTTTATCGCTACTCGGACCTCTTCCGGGTCGTTTTGGCCATCATCGTCCAAATCGAATAAATCATTGTGTCTGACAGCAATCGGTAAGTTGTCTTCTTTGGAGAAAGTAAGAATATTTCAAAAGCATTCTAAAGAGTTTGAGACACCAAGTTCCCTTTTCGAAATGCATTGCTTTTGGTTAGGACGAAGAACCCTTCTTAGATGGATTCATAAATAGTTAGCTTTTGCACCGCTTCTTTCATCCTCTCTTTTGGACAACCTCGGTTGAGTTGTTGAGTATAGAAACTCATTTCAAAACCACACTACAAGAATGTGAAATGTTTTAGGCAGCTATATTTTTCCATACAATTATACGAAATACAGGCATTCAAAACCATTATGCACTGGTATCTTCTTTAAACTCCTTCCTTTTTAAACAATCGTACTGTTCTAAGTCGATAAGGTTTAACCTTACTCCTTACGCGGTAGTTATGAAAAAAAAACAAATTCACGAAAAATAAAATGCACTACTGGGTCGCACGTACTTGCTCTGTGGGAGCAATAGAACGATGATGACAAATTTAACGAGTAATAACAACTTACTCTTTGTTTTATAAAAATCATAAGCGAGAGCTACAGTATCTACATTTGCAACGAAGTTGGATACCCTATTCCCTTTTACTTGCGATTATAGGTACTATAAGGCAAGTTATGCATTCGTAAACAAAAAAATTTTTTTTGACAATCAAACCTAACATTACGATGATTGAGAAGCCTAAAAAATGGGTCGAACAATTCTGTCTGTCTGTCTCTCTCTGTCCGTCTGTCTGTATCCACACCTACAGCCTAAACGGCTGAACCGATTTGCTTCAAACTTGGTACATAGTATTATTATGACGTCCAACATAGGGCTTTTGAATTAAAATCTGAAACTAACGGTACCCGGTACCCGTGCCATACGATTTTTGATGAAAAACTAATTTTTCTTAAAAACGGGCTCCTACGATTTTGATAAATCTTTCTGAGATGTGTTTTTTGTGCAAACTTTATGTTTTGGTTGGAATGGATTCAGGAAAAGTCCTATAACTGTACCTCGCATAGGACCGGTTTTTTTTAAATTCGATTTTCTCGTAAGCCACTTGACGAATGTCGATGAAATTTTTAATGTGGAAGCCCTTTTATAAACAAAATAATTAAAGTTCTTAAATTTTTCAAAAAAAAAAATGTTTGAGTTTTTTTTTTTAAAAGTTTTAATTTTTTTTTTTAATTTTTTTTCCAAAAACGGTTTAATCTATTTTTTTTTTTTTTATTTTATTTTTCTTATAAAAACTACAAAGTACTGGAAATTGACATACTCAAAAAAAAAAATTGGAATATATTTTCGAAAATTTTTTCAAAAAAAAAACAGTTTTTTGAAAAAAACTGGTCGAGCGATTTTGAAAAAACTTTTTTTTTTAAATTTTTAACAGTAAACGAAATCAGATGGCTTACTTAATTTTTTCCAAAAACACGTTCTAACTGGTGATTTTTAAGTGACCAATAAAATTTATATCATTTTTTCCTTGGTTTTTTCTCCCAAAATCTCAAGCCATAACACCACTGTCACACATTAGAGCAAGTTTGTCCGACCCGGTCGTGCACTTTTTTATTGTATATTTGTTCGCCTCCTGCAGACAGTTGCTGTCCAGTTCCAGATATAAAATTCTTTTGTAGCAAGCAGGAAAAAAATACAATTACATTTATTTTGTGTGGCCAACGTTCAATTACTGCTAGAGAAATAAAAAAGGCGTGTGCCACGCCCAAAGTTAGACTTTGTATTGCCAAGGCAATTACTGTGAGCTTATAAAATAAACTAAAAATAAATTGTTGGCACAACAGCTCCAAGCGGGGCCAGGGCCTGTGACTTACACTCTCAACCAATACTGTGCTTGCGTTGATATTTTGCAGGAACGGAAGGGACCTACAATTTACCGCCGAATCCGAACGGCTAACAGAGAAGCACTTTGCATGACATTAATTACTCTTGGAGGATTTGTCACTTCCTCGCAAGAGGCAGAACCCCGTAAAAAAACCATGTTATTTGGAGTCGTCAGGGATCGAACCCAGAACCTTCGGCGTGGCAGTCCGACACCACACTAACCACTACGCCACGGGGTACTATAAGCTTAGCGACATTCAATTTTAAGCTTTCAGCTTTATTTTAACAAAACAAGACATTTCTTTAATTATTAAAAAATTATATTTTAAATGGAAATAGCGATTATGGGTGTTTTTAACAATTCTTGAACCATAACCTGCTACTTAACCAAGGAATACACACTGAAATGTTCATCTTCTTACTTCAAAACTCCAACCGATAGTTAAAAACCATTAAAACATTACCGCATATTTAGACTTTTTTTTGCCACTCCTCTTAAAAGTGGGCGTGGTAAAAAAATGTATTAATTAAAATTTGAGGCACTAACTGAGCATTTGTGTAGAACCACAGCTGAATCGAGTAGTTTTTCTTAACGGTCTTACCCGAATAAAGGTATTTTATAATAATAACGCCCTTAAAAGTGGGCGTAGATATTGAAAAAAATTTACAGAAAAAAGTAGAGCTATATTTTTCATACAACGACTAAAAAAATGGTTGAATATTGGTACCTTAAATTTTTAAAACTATTTTTCTTGTTCTTTCATGAAAAGTGGGCGTAAGACACGCCTGATATTCGAAAATTTCTTTTCGTAAACAATTTCGACTTAGAGATGCACAAATTTTCTCTTGTGGACTTATTATACATAAGTACTGTTTGTTTGCAAAAATAAGTTTTTATAGTTTCTAATGAAAAATGGGCGTCAGCCAAATCCAAAACCAATTTTTCATGTACAGATTATATTATATCCACCATGTAAGGTTTTGTGCTCAAATAAAAGCATTGTTATTTTATAAAAATAGTATGATGGCTTTATATGAAAAGTGGGCGTCAGCCACGCCTAAACTGACATTTTTTATTGAACTTGCGTGTGCAAAATTTTAGCGTTGTGCTTTGATCGTAACTGTACAATAAACACAATTTATTTTTACCAAATAGAGGTTGTTGAACAAAAATGGCGATTGTACGTACCTACTCAAAAATTGCGACCCCTATAGAGTAGTATACCGTATACGGAGAATATACGGACGGACTGACGCGACGCACGGAAGATATGGCAAAAACCATTTTTCGTCGTAATGTCATGGTGATGTCAATAAAAATCTTGAAAAGGCCTTATTTTGTTTCGAGAAGTATTACATATAAAGGGTGTTTTTTTAGACGTATGGTTTTCAATCTGGCAATACTTTTTTCGGAGTTGGTCTTTTTGACAGCTGTCTTTTGATTTATGCTCAGTTTGGTTTGCCATTTCATAATGAAATGACCTACGCCTGAACAACGTTTGCAAATCGTGCACATTTATTACCAAAATAATAATTTGGGTTCGCGCGAGGCTTCGCGCGCTGCGTTAAATATTCGGGCAACATACTCGCCCAGGAATTTATTCGAAATCATTTGTAAAACATAATGGGAATGGCACACCCATATCTTTATAATAAAGCTAAATTCTTTGCTATAACATTAAATAAATATGCGTTTTATTTCTTTTTGTAAGCCACACGTCTAAAAGAAACACCCTATATATAAATGTTTTAAGTTTTTAATTGCATTTTAACTAAACTGAATTACAAATGCTGGTAAGTGACATCTTGTGTACAATCAAAGCATCTTTCTTTGAAATGTAAGCATAATTTTTCTAACTAAGTATTTCCTCCAATTTATTGTAATTTGTTTGATAAGAAATCCCTTTCAATGAATCTTAATCAAACTTAATTAAGATTATACGTTAGTGGCTTTAAGCAGGAGGACATCTTTATTAATCCCGGACCGGACCTTTCAATGATGTCAACTTTTATATCATTCTATTCGTATATGGTCTTGGTCAGCATATGGTCATGGTCAACCACACAACGACCAAAGTATTATTTGTGGATATTAAGATGCATAACTTATATATTACCTATAGCCCGGCGAATGTCCTCGAGCTACAAGTTGACAAACAACGTAACGTATAACAAAATTTAATGCTCGAACATCCAACCAAGCTTATCCTTACATTTAAAGAGCCACCGCAGGACACCGTGAAACCAAGAGATAAATATTTATCAAGTAAATTACTTTTTTTTTTTTTTTTGTTATTTTGTTCGCTGTCTTTCAAGGAAAACCACAATCATAAAGTGAAATGCGAGTTCTACAAGGATGTGAGAGAGAAGACTATATAGCTAGCACAAAGGCGGGTTTCGTTGGACTTTTTGGTTAACTTTTCAACTTTTGGAAACAGACAGCCAAGCAAGCAGGTAATTTGAGAGAAAAGAACAGACAAAAAGCCAAATACAAACAGAACATTATAAATATTGCAAAAGTATCTAGGATAAAAGCAATCATTTGTTTTATCTGGAAATACCAAATTTGGGGGCGGTCATAGATACAAAATGTATAGTCTTTTGTTTCAAACTCACAAAATACTGTTACACATTTACGAGTATATATGTATATTTTCTTATGCCACATGTATCTATTGTATTCGTTTATATTATGTACTTTGATGTGGATAAACCCCACTGACGTCAGTAACGGTCGATTTTAAAGTGAACCTAAAGGACAGATACATTTCTTGGTCGAAAAAAAAAACAGTCCTTTCGAAGTTTGTAAATGTTGAAAGGATACTCGGTACACAAGAAAATAAAATAAAAACTGTGTTGCTTTTGGAAACGAAAATGTGTGTGGATAGTTAAACGTTGTATATGCTCCTTGACTCTTCAATGCTCCGGAAAATGCCTTTGAGGTTGAACTGGCATTTACCAATTTTCATCTTTTGCCAATTTTTGGGGTTAGAACGTACAGCATGAAAGTGAAAGATGGATTTATTCGAAGCCAATGGTTAAAATTGAGTTTTTTTTTCTGGAGGAGTATACCAACCATTTTTTTTTTTAACTTTGGGTAAACTACTCTGCAGTAGTCATGTTTGGTAGAACATGATGATTATATGGAGTTAGAAAATTACACTGCGGGCCTTAAGCTTTAAACACCAACATTTTTTCAAGCTGAAAATAAAGGATTTTGTTTCAAAAATTTTTCATTTCATTTGCCAAGTGAGCATGAACTGATTTTTCGAGTTGAAGAGTTTAGTGCTTTAGGGAAACGTGTTATTTCTGTTAACAAACTAACCTCAAAATAGAAGTATCCCAAGGGTATTATGTTAATTGTCCTTAACACGGTGTTAATTTTTGAGCCTAATAGTTTCCTGGAAAAATTTTCAAGCACACGTAAAATTTAGAATGACCAGACATTCTCGGGTTGTACAATAAGCTTCCAATACATAGAGGGTTTTACGATAAGAATTACTGAATTCTGACAGTTGATTGCGGCCTCTTGTTGAAGCTGCTAGGAATATATTTTCAACTAGAACAAAACCGAAAACACACCGATCGCGAATTAATTTAAACTAATTAAAACTACTTGGATTATCCGAATCCAATAACCAAAACCGAATACCGATTTAATTATTTAAATTAAGCAAACCAAAAAAAAATAATGCACAGAAGCGATGTGCAACACGACTTGAGAATTTTAATGAAAACGCGAAACGTCAAACGCCGGTGTGTTTGATAAAAAAAAAAAAAGAGATACACAAAAAAATAATCCCTAGCCAGACAGCAACTGCAGTGCTGTCTCCCGTTAGCTCAGCTGGGAGTGGGTTCGATAAGAACAATATTTTTATTAATCGCGCTCGATTAATAAAAAGAAACGATGAATTTGAATTATGTGTAAATAGAGTACAGGGTGTACTCGTTTACAAGTGGGCGCCAGGAAACTTTTATGGTGTTTGCCTTACCAAATATATATCTGAAATGGGTCTTCAATTTTAAAGAAATAAACGTAAGAATTATTATTCCCAATGGGAAGTGGAGTATTTTTATTGATAATGAAGTTATCGGTCTGGGAAACCTTGGCAGAAGGCCTGGACGAAAACCCAGAGTCTTTTCAACAACAAGAAAAATAGAACAAAGATGTTTCGAGGTTAGCAGAAGGCTAATTCTCGAAACTAAGAATAAATTTTGGTAAAAATAAAAAAAAAAAAACAATGTTTTGTGTCCCGATGACACAAAGGAAAATCACAATGGTAATGGAATGTACAAAAGAAAAAAAAAGGTCACGAGTCCCACAATCTTGGGAGGAAAACGAAAATTCAGCGAAGGCCTACACAACTAAATTTGTTTGCCCCACATAGGGTCACAAACAAAACGAATTAAAAACAAATTAAACAAACAATAAACAAGCTAAACTTTCTGGACACCACCAGACACAGAAATACTTAGCTTTGCACAATTCTCCAACAAGAAAATCCCTCTCAAATGTCTTCAAATTTAACTTCTAGATTTCCTCAATCGTTTACTCCTTTAAGTCTTAATCTTTTAATCTCGGTCAAACAATCTCGTTTTCTTCACACTTCTCTTTTTCCAAAAATTCTTTTTTCCCAAAAATTATCGCTTTCTTCTCTTCAAAATCCAAAATTGAATTCCCATTCAAAATGGAGGCCTGGCTTGTCCACTTTGCCCCGACCATATAGCCATCCTCTTCGGATCTTTTGCGTGGTGGTGTTCTTGTCTCAGTCATGCAGCAGCATCTCGCCCATCTATGCGAGACGTGCGACTGAGAGCGGTGATACAACCATTGCACGCGATCCTATGCGTTGAGGATGCGATCCTCGTAGGCTCAGTGGACGTGTTCAGCCGTATAATGTCAATTATATTTTATTTCAAAAGGCAAGTGAAAAACTACGATACATCGCGCAAAGTCCCCAGCCCAAACCGGCCCAAATTAATTATCTTTGAGGAGAATATTCTTGTTGGAAAGAAACTTAACCATTTTCCAACCAAAATGGTGGAATTTATAAATAAGACAAATCTTAATCTTATAGACCTTCGCGCAGAAAATATTAGAAAGGGAAAAACACATCATTGTGATTTTTCTTTGATGTCCGACACTTTATGGTGGGCACTCGGCCATACTACATTTATGTTGGTGTGATGATAGTTCACACATCGTTGGACATGAGTCATCTTCATGCCTTTCTGCTCTTTCGACCTTCTGTCGACAACTCGAAGATTTAGTGGCTCTTCCGCCTTTCGTAAAACAAGGTGGACCTCCTGTCCAACACCTCTGATGGAACCTAGATTGGTTACTTTTCCAAAATACTTAAAGAGCAGTCCTCTGGCTGATGGACCAGGTTTCTACTGCACTCTTTAGAGTATTTTGGAGCCGCAACAGGAAGGGAATGTGGGACAAAAAGTTATTAAAGGGGAAATGGGTTGGCAAAACTTGTTGTGGTAAAATTTACCGCAACAAATCTGCATCTGTCATATTGGCTGTCATTTATTTCTTTTATCTTCCCAAATCAACACATATATAAAGGACCCCGCACAATTTGTATGGGAAGTGGCCCTCGGCGAAATTGTCTGAAATTTTAGTATGTTGTTCTCCTGAAGCTCCTGATCAAAAGTCAATATGGGCAAAAAGTTAAAAAATGTACAGTTTTTGAGATATCGGGGTTTTTCTGATGACTATCTCAAACCCTTTATTACGGGAAAGTTACTCTCTGTATTGTGTTTTAAGCTGTTTTTAAGTGGAATCGCAGTAGAAGATAAACGAAATATGGCGAAATAAACGAATTAACAAAATAAGCGAAAAAGGAAAAAATTCGGGAAAAAAATTCGATTGCTAGTCCTACTTCTAAAAAAAAATTCTCTGGATTTTGTATTAAGATCAGACGGACTATCAAACATTAACTAGAAGTGGGATTTAAGATTGTGTACGGAGGAAACAAACCATCTAATAGACTTGAAACCCGTCCAGGACAGGGTTTTTTCAGTATTTTGGTAACTGTCAGTCTTCCGAAAACGCTGCTGAGGCGATAATTGACAGTTTTCGTCTGTCAATGGTCATTTTTGACATCAGATTCGGCGACCCTAAAAACCTATAGATTCCACTTAAAAACAGCTTAAAACACAATACAGAGAGTAACTTTCCCGTAATAAAGGGTTTGAGATAGTCATCAGAAAAACCCCGATATCTCAAAAACTGTCCATTTTTTAACTTTTTGCCCATATTGACTTTTGATCAGGAGCTTCAGGAGAACAGCATACTAAAATTTCAGACAATTTCGCCGAGGGCCACTTCCCATACAAATTGTGCGGGGTCCTTTATTGTCCAGTTCATATACTGAAGCGCTTGAACTTCAGCAAGAGCATAGGACAACAAAAAGATTTTTCCAATTATCCCGGTTCGGCGTAACTGGCTGTAGACGTGGCCATGATCAAATTTTTTGAGACTGAACGTGTCGCTTACTACAGATAACCTCCAAATCGTTTTCGGTCTTTTGATGCGTCTATTACACTGAGGATTCATTCGAAAGATTGGTTTCTTCAGTGTATGGACTGTCCAACGCCACTTTCGTTGCATGATTAAATTTTATCTGAATGATCCTGTTCCACAGATCCACGTTCGATGTGGTTTGCTGCAGCCACCGGATTTTCAGAATATTCCGCATACAACGGTTAACGAAGGCCAGCCGTTTGCTTGAGATGTTGGCAAAGCAGCTCCATGCTTCAGAAGCATATACCATCTTAGAAGAGTTTCAACCTGCTCCGTAGCGATATTTTGCTGGAGTTCCTAACATCTAGGTCAGTTCCACCATGTAGTGCTATATAATTGACCAAGTAACTAAACTGCGTCAACTCCTCTATATGGTTCCCTGCCCTACCTGCCAGCTGTAGCAGTCATCACCCCGTCAATTGCCAACAAGAATAGAATTGGTGACAAGACATCTCCTTGTCTCACATACAAATTCTCGGAATGTTGTCCATTGTTCAAACACTTTGCGTTGTTGTAGGACTTTTTTATAACAGCGACATTTTCCTGAGGGATACCTTTGGCAATAAGTGTATTCAAGACCGACCGACCGATCGAATGCCTTCTCAGGATGGTTCTCAAAGTGTTGATGTGGTCGACGCACAATCGATCGGCCACTGCGAAACCCTACTTGATGCCTGCTGAGCGTATATTCGAGTCTAAACTTTACCCTCTCAAGAATAATCGTTGTGAAAACGGAGAAAACGGTAATACCACACCAGTTATTGCAGTTCTTGAGGTTTTCTTTCTTTGCAAGCTTCCCAATAACTCTATCCTTCGAGTATTTAGTCCTTTGGATAAGTTTTCGTCTCTTTAACAGTCTGAACTCGATTAAGCGAAATACCGAAAGCTCCGCCATTGCCTTCTTTTAGTCCAGTGCCGCTTTGTTTGCCTTTAGATGATGAATCGCGTTAAAAGTCTCTGTACTTGTTGGAGAAATGGTGTCATTTTCCCTAGAAGACCAGCTCATGTTTTTCCAATTGGGGATTTAAATCTGCATTATGTCGCCAAGCAGTGCAAAAACGTGCTTCTTTCATCTTTGTAGCTGATCTTCTATCGTCAGTAAAAGGTTGCCGTTCAAATCCAACAGGGGATGGTAAGAGTTTGTGCTACGCCGCTGGCCAATTATGTTTATTCAAATTGAACAATTGAACAATTGTCTACGAGAATGGAATTATCATCAATTTTGATTTCAGCGGTATCCCGCACCGCTGATTTGGACTAGCATTCATTTTCTAGTAGCTATGCCAAAAGAACAGTCGAATACATTCATTATGCAAGAAGAATTTTACATTCACAAGTATTTTTAACTTCTGATGATATAATTCACATTTTCTTTTTGCAGAAATATTCAATAAGTAGGAGTACAATATGCACTCGAAATCATCGACTTCACTGCACTTTTCAGAAGATTCTATTACAAATAGAGTACCGGGAATAGAGTTCTCACACGAAGGTGTGCTGCTTTGAATACCAGACAGACAGAATCCTAATAGAAGTTTTTGAAGCAAAGTTTTTTGTCAGCCTTCCATTTCGTTGTTGGATGCTGTCGTGGAGCTCTTCCTTTTCAGAGGAATCTCTACAGAGCACTGTTTATTATTGTCGTGGGGTTGCTGTTCTTGTTTATTGTTCTGGACACTCTTCTTCAAGGTTTTCCAGTTACCACAGGCACATACCGTGATTGGCTCAACCGATTTGTCTTCTGGTTTTGCATGGCCAGACGCCAGAGTTGTGGCATTAGGCCACCCGTTTATTGTCGTGGATTGTTTCTCGGAACTCCTAGTTTTTAATCTAATATATAAAAATAAGTTGCCTTATGTTCGGGGTCGATAAACTCGAGAATGGCTGGGCAGAATTTTTTAATGTTTTTATATAAAGTTAGCTGTCCTATTGAGGAAGGTCTTTTTGTGAAGATTGGTCAAATTTCGGTAAAGGGCAAACCGCAAAATGCATTTTTAGTGCATTTCGTCATATTAATAACAATATTTTTTGTAGGGTCTTCTGAGTATGTCGACGAAGGTTTAAGGCCAAAATTCGGTAAAATAATTTGCCACAACTGCAGTTTTATTGCATTCTGTCAAAATGCTAACAAATCTTTTGGTAGCATCTTCTGAGGATACCTGAAAAGGTTTCTGTGAAGTTTGGTCAAAATTCTGTAAAGCGGTAGCGTGGTTCTTTTTGATCTAGCATTTTTGTCGACACATAATGTATATTTCCCGTAATTATAGAAAATTATTTTTATTTTCAATGTGTCAATTTAATTTTAATAAAATTGGAATAAGTTTGTAATCTGCGATTTTGGACAAATCATCGGGATGAAATGACTGAGGAAATATTACATCGAATGGGAAATATGTATTCAAACCAAAACTTGGACTTTAGCTACGATTCGATCTGAAAATAAAATAGCATTAGCGCTTGCGTCGTCTGGGATTGCGCAAACTTTGTTAGACGGTGGTCGAACAGCTGCATTAAAATTGCCATTGAACATGCAAGTAAATGAATTTCAAACATGTAATATTTCAAAAACATCTGGAATGGCAAAGGTTTAACAGCAATGTAAAATAATCATTTGGGATGAGTGCACGACGGTTCACAAGAAATTATTGGAAGCCCTTAATCGAACGTTAAAAGATTAACGAGGAAACCAACGTTTATTTGGTGGTGTATTGATATTGTTAGCAGGGGAATTTAGGCAAACATTTTTCCAATTTTTTATCACGGACAACTTTATATTGGACGAGTGGGTAAACCGTCTTTATTGTTTATTTATGCATTAAATGCGAAAATAAAAAAAAATTGTTTATCAAAAAGCTCTTGAGTAATGCAAATGGTTCATTTAAAAAATTGTTAAATTAATTAATAAATTATATAAGAAAAATGATTGAATTGAGTTTAAGGCTACATGATACACAACAATTTGTTTTCTGCTCCGGAGCGTAAATGAAGAGTGAAGATGGTTTCCCAACTAGGAAACACGCCACATTATAATAGCTGACGGCAAATCAGTTCGCGGAATTTGGCATTCTTCTCCTTTGAACGGTCCTTTAAAAATCCTTGCCACTACCACATTGTTCATCAGCTTCTTCACAATCAGTTGGGTTCCATTGCACAGTTTCGGGTCATAAAGGTTTCGTAGCATTAAGATGACAGATCCAACTTTAAAACTCAAATGATGAGGCGGCATGCCAGGCAAATCCAAAGAATACTTGCATATTCACACTCAATGGAATGGTTTGCACATACCGAAAAAAAACTACGCCTTGAGACATGAGATTTATTCATACGCTGCTGTTGGTTTCAGAATCACTGGAAGTGATTTCGGAAATCCGCTTGCTATATCACCACTTTTGCCATGACTGATTGCTTTGAAATGCTGCAAACAGGATTTTCTTTGATTCGCAGGTTTAACGAAAGCTTCCGTAGCATACTGAGCATGCTGTTCTTCCACCTTCCAACAGTGTTGCAGCAATTCCTGTAGATGCGAGAGCTAACGCAATTCCACTTTGAGCACGTATTGCTGCTAATATTAATTAAATCAAGAACATTTTTCCAGTTCCGCCGGGTGCATCAACAAATAAAATGCACGACTGGGTCTAATGCTCTAATGTGTGACAGTTGTCTAGGGGCTTGAGATTTTGAAAAAAATAAAATTTTCAAAATTCTTAAATAAATACTTAAACTAATTTGAGCTGAAAAAAAGTACACCATTTTATTTCTTGGATAAATTTGAATTTATGAGAGTAAATTTATAAAAATCTGTGGAGCAGTTTTTAAAAAAAAAGTTTTTTTTGAAAAAAAAAAATTCAAACACGCCATTTCATAGGTATTCAGCAATTACATTTATTTATAATTTTTAGAAAAAAATTTAATAAGCAGTTTTCAAAATATTAATTAAAATTTTTTTTTTAGATGTTTTTAAAAATACAAAAAAATATTTTTCAAAAATATTGGTATGCAGTACAAATTGAGCTACCTACAACTACATATGTGTGAAATTTCGAAAGAATCGGTTGAGTCGTTTTCGAGATAGTCGAAAACAAAAAAAAACGGTCCTATGGAAATTACCGTTCTTAGACATTTTTTAAAACTTTTTTTTCAGCCATATAATTGGCCGTACCTAAAAAGCAACACTGATTTTTTGTAAATGGAAATCGTTAGAGCCGTTTTTGAGAAGAATAAGCTTTAACGTAACGGTTATATGGCAGGTACCGTTATTATTTGAGCTAAAAAAAATTCAATTTCCCCTCTGTACAATACCTAAAAAATCTATATACCAAGTTTGAAGCAATTCAGCCCACCCGTTTGGGCTGTAGGTGTCTAACATACAGACAGACAGACAGACATACAGACGGACAGAATTTTTAACTTTTTTTTTCAAGACGAATGCATAACTTGCCTTATAGTACCTAAAATCGCAAGTCAAAAACTTTTTGATTATAAATATCGATATCATTGTATTTAAAATTAAATATTTCTTAACAACACTTATGTATGTTTTAAGTTAAAAATGTGTTTCCTGTCAGTTTTTAAATACTGCAATTATATTTTTTAAATTGAAATTCATTTAAACCGTATGAAACTAAGATTTGTCTAGCCGAGCGAAGCCGGGTGGGTCAGCTAGTATATTATATGAATTGAATTGTTATCTTAAGTTTGTCATTAAGTATATGAAATAACCTGAAAGAAATATTTCGACGTACGAGTACTTCGGAGATAAAAAAAATTTCAAATCTTAGTTTTCGCTTTCTTTGGAAACAACCCTCGACATCGACGAGCTTACATCAGCCTAGTCACAAAGAGCAACATACAATACAAAGACATCAAAATCAAATCATGTTTGGGGAATAAAACCACAATTATCAATGAACTCCGTATGTGCAATTTTATTTAAAGCATGATGAACCCGTAACAAATATTTCAGTTGAGGAAATGTACTTAAGAATTAAGATTATTTTTTATGTTATTCCCCTAGAAACAACGTACAAATTACTATAGAACTTAGAACATAAAAGTATCTTACAGTACCTGGAAAAGTACATTATATCAACGAACATTAGGTTCGGGTTAACATCTTCATTTTCAATGAGATTTGTAAGAGGCCTTTTCTAAGGCAAAAACTCAATTATGTATCTTTTTCTACACAACTTGAAACAGCAGTTTAAAGCAGTTGAATGAGATAGGTTCTAGTTGTTTCTGTAAGTTAATTTTTATTTTATTTCAGCATTGTTTAAAGGATCATTAGTTTCATTCGCAAAGTGTGTTTTGTATTTAAAGGATTAAAGCACAATAGATGATGTCGAGTACCGATGCCGATAACACTAGATACATTTAACAGCCACATAGAGAAAATCTTTTCCCGGAAGTAAAGGGTGGTTAAATTTTAAGGGCCGTTGTTGAATGTGAACCACACCTAAACGTCAAGTTTTTTCTGCATTTTTTTTTGACATTTCTCAATTTCAGACCAACTTAATTTGAACCATGGACAGATACACAATCGAGCAACGTGTTAAAGTTATTCAGGCTTATTATGAAAATGGGCGTTCAAATAAAAATGCAAATCGTGAAAAAAATTATCTTCTGTGATGAGGCACATTTTCACCTGAGTGGATTCGTTAATAAGCAGAATTGCCTCATTTGGGCGAATGATAATCCAACAGTGACTGTCGAAAAACCAATGCACCCACAAAGAGTGACTCTTTGGTGCGGTTTATGGGCTGGCGGCGGCATCATCGGGCCGTATTTTTTTCAAAATGAGGCCGGTCAGGCAGTTACTGTGAATGGTGTTCGTTATCGTGAGATGGTAACGAACTTTTTATGGCCCGAATTGGAAGATATGGATGTGAACGATATGTGGTTTCAACAGGACGGTGCCACTTGCCATACAGCTAACGAAACAATGGTTTTTTTGCCTGACAAATTTAATGGCCGTGTTATCTCACGTGGTGGCGATGTCGATTGGCCGCCAAGATTATGTGATTTGACACCGTTGGACTTCTTTCTTTGAGGTTATTTGAAGGAAAAGGTATACGTCGATAAGCCAGCAACAATTCACAAGCTAAAGGATGATTAACGGTAAAGAACCTCAATTATGCCTCAGCGTCATCGAAAATTTGGACCTTCGGATGGAGGTGTGCGTGTGCCGCCGAGGTCGCGGCTACCATTTGTCCGAAATTTTCTTCCATACATAATCGAACCATACCAATATTATCTTAATAAAAAAAATTACAGTAATTTCTTAAACAATTTGTGTTTTATTCAAAATCAAAATCGGCCCTTAAAATTTACCCACCCTTTACATTTAATTGACTCAAATGATTTATTTGGGAAATAAAAATTGATGAAAAGGTTAATAGTTTAATGTAAAAATTTATTTTTTAAACTGAAAACTGCTTTATGTTCTGATTGAGAGCAATGCTGCAGTTTCAATTACATCAAGAAATCGATTGAAGAGTAGGGGAATGTATCATTTAAGTTAATCACCATAATTCGCAACCTGACATATTTCCCAAACAAACTAATCGGTTCCACTAATTGCTTTTTCCCACACCTGACATTCGTGAAGATCGAGAAAAAAATGGTTCATCTTGGATTCAAAGTAAATTTTCTTAAAATAAAGGAGATGCTTCTCAAATATGTATGTGTCACGGTCAAAGCCCGATCTCTAGTCAAACCTAGGTTTGACTAGTCAATGCTCAACATTGACCAGCAGCGTTGGTCAAAGCCCGATGGATACTTTAGTTTCGAGCTTTGACCGATGAGTTTTTAGTCAAACCTAGGTTTGACTAAACTGGTCGGTCAAAGTCCGAAACGAAATTATGAGATTCGGACTTTGACCAAGGCACTGATGGTCAAAGTTAGAGGGAAAAATTTTAACTCTTTTTAAAATTCAAGAACGCTTTTTTGAAAATTTGAAGAAGTTACATTATACTTCGTTTATAAATATGCTTCTACATTAAAAATTTCATCCGTCAAATGGTTTACGAGAAAATCAGATGTGAAAAATCATTCTCGTGGGACGTACCTATACCGTTATATGACTATTCCTGAAAAATCAGTTTTAACCAAAACAAAAAATTAAGACAAAAAACCACTAACAAGTCTTACCAAAATCGTTGAAGCCCTTATTGAGAAAAATGAGTTTTTCATTAAAAATCATATGGTAGTTATCTTTTACCCATACCCACCGTTGTTTTTAAAAACGCCTCTGTAGGATGTCAAAATAACACTGTGTACCAAGTTTGACCCAAATCGGTTCAGCCGTTAAGATTGTAGGAGTGCCGATACAGACAGATCGACAGACAGACAGGCAAAATTGTCAGACCCACTTTCTTATCATCGTGATTGTCCAATAAACTGCATATCTTGCCTGATAGTGGAAAAAAAAGCAAGCTAAAATCATAGATGGGGCTGTTATCTGTATATTTCAACCGATTACAACTAATTTTATAAAGGGTGTTTTTTAAGGTTAGAACTTTTAGTTGCTCTCATTAACAGCCATTTTGGAATCTGCCCTGCATGATTAATTTTTTAGTTTGATTGACATTTTGTAATGACTCGACTGACGCCTGAACAATGCATGCACGCATTGAAGCGCATTTTTGATTAAATGGTTGCATGACTAAGCAAAACTGCCGCATTTGGAGTGAAAGTAATCCTCAAGTCATTGTTGAGCAGCCGTTACATCCAGAAAATAAACTGTTTGATTTTCTTTTTGTTGAAGAAAAAAAAAAAAACGTTTGGTGAACGCATAGTTTCGCGACTCGGAACCTGTGGGTTGCCTTCCAAGAATCGCTAGTCAACAATGAGACAGAAACGATTGACGATTGACTCCAAACGCTGCAAAGAGTAATCGAAAATTGGAGCTCAAGATTTGACTATACATACGAGCCAGGCGCGTAGCCATAATTATGTCATAAATCGTATTCAAACAAAAATGGCAAAGAATTATCTTCCATATAAAGACAATTTTATTTTTAATCAATTCAATTTATCTGTTCATTTTATAGTTCTCCACCTCTAATAAAACACCTTTTACTATCGAAATAATATCCTGTCTGCGAGCTTGCTAGGGACAAACGGAAAACATAAAACTAAGAATTTATGAGTGGGCAATGGACATGATCCGTATAATGTATGATTCATTAGTCATCACCATTTAATTCAAAAAAATTAATAAGCTCATTTTAATTTTGAAGCAACTTGAAATGAACAATTTTTGGCGCTTTCCAAACTAATGGAAGACAGTCCTAAGCGTTCCTATAAATAATTCCTAATACAAAATCTAGCATTTAATATCTGAAGTCATTTGTCAATAGCCAGACAACGATCCCATTAATCACGCCTCCAAAATTGGCCACTCTGTGAAAATGGAATATACTTTCTTCTCCCGCCTACAAAGTTAATGATTCAAACATTAAATCTGCATTATTCAAAACCTTATGCATTTTTAACGTCCCGTCCACCCATGGTTGGTATCCCTGGCCTGGCCACGCCATCACCCAAGGGTGAAATTTAATAAGAATTTAACAAATTACGTCAACATTAAACTTTGGGCTAAATAATTAATCTTCCCTGATGTTTAATGTTGCTGTTTTTTTCCGTTTTTAATTGCGACAAACACTTAGTATAAATGGTGCCAAATAAATTTCAGCAACATGAGTGTTTTTTTTTTTTTTTTTTGTATTATTATTTTGTTGGAAAATCATGCAACAATGGTGGAGGGAACAACAAAAGAATGAACAAAATAATAATAATAATAAAAACAGACAACATTACTATAGTAACTTGTGTCCTTACAATTCAACCAAACCCACTGCAGACACACACACCATACCGTTACTGCACCCATACCATACCCCACCAATGGAATGTTTTTGTGTATGGAATAAAACAAAGTTTCCTGGGATGAAAAGGCTGGAGTTTTTCTTTTCTTTTCATTTTTCGTGCCTATTGTTAGAAGTTTTTGAAACACAATTTATATATCCAGAGGATTGTGTAGTGATGCAATAAGGTTCCGGGAATATGAAATGCTTTAATTTTGCCGCAAGGACATCGAGGAGGCTTTAAGGATATATTTTTGTTTTTTTTTTTTTTAAGTGAAAGAAGTTTTTTTTTTTTTTTTAACCAAAATCGTACGTGGGGATTTAAAAAAAGTATTTTAAGTTCATTTCGATAATGGTTAGTCAGGACAGGGATTGAGTTTGGTATCATTGCTCTTGAAGATGTCCTGCTCAAGTGGTGGATTCGAAAATGTCGTCTTCAAAGTTTTTGTAAAAGAAAAACAATGTAAGACATCTGGAAGTGGGAAGTGCTTCCCACCTGCCTGCCTGTTCAAATTATGAATCACTTGTTGAAGTGAAATGTAACTTTTATTTTCTTAAATTACTTTTTTCTTCGTCTAGACGCCATTTATAACTGATAAAGATGTTGTCTTGTTCAACACACAACTTCAAACTTGCTTTTACAAAAGGTTAAAGGTGAATTAATTTTTAAGAAATATTTTTGTTCCATTTACTGTTAGGAGGAAGAACTGTCAGGGTCAGCAGTAGTGATTGATGGGATTGGTGACATAATTGATATGAATCACCTTTTGTCCCTTAAAAAAAGATTGAGTTAATAATGCCCAAGAAAAAAACCTCACGTCCAGTTAGAGATGAAGCTGAAGCAGCAGATTGAAAGAAGAATCTATTGATTCTGGAATCTGACGTGACAAACGGTACAACATGAAGCTTTGTCTCATTATCAGCGTGCATCATTGCTCCATTGTATTTATAATTTATATTAGGGTAGACTGGGTACGGTTGAGACAATGTGCTATGTATTGTCTATAATATTGATTTTTGTAATCCGAGCGACAAAGAAGGCATGTTCAATGTTAAAGCGGGTTTTCATCTTCAAATAGAATGTATGCCTTTTAAGTGCTCCGTGCATTATTTTGTGTAGAACATGGATTTTAAAAAAAATGTTTTTTGTTTCAACCGTACCCATAGCAGGGGCGGTTGAAACAGCGATTGGGGTCCGTTGAAACAATAAACATACCTATACTAGTGTTTAACACGTCAAATTCATTTGGTTTTTATTTTTAAGTTTTAATATGACACTGTTTGACATTTATTGCTGTATTCGAAGTTATATTTTATTTTTATTCAATAAAAATTCATGTTAAGAAAAATAACAAAAAAAAAAAATTAACAGTATTTTAAAACAAAACGACAATAAATAAATAATACACACCGTTACCAAACAAACCAAACTTAACGAAAAAAATTTTAAAATAAACCGAAAGAAAACCTTACTTCAAACATATTTTTTTGCAAAAAATAATAAATTAATCGGAGTATTCCGAGTAGCAATTGTGTTTCAACCGTACCCAGAAAAAATGTTTCAACTGTCCCCAACCACGCTTTAGTTACAAAAATTTATATAATTATGGTCACATTAACAACACGTTGAAACAAGTTACTGCGATGCCATCTATACTCTTCGTTTCAAACACAAACACATACTCAATACTCTAACATGAATAGAAACACAGTTGTAGTAAAAAAGAACCGCATACAAATACTTACTTTTGGTTATCGATATACAAAAAGTGCTCTTTTAAAGATCTGTTATGTGCCACGTCCCTCGTGCTAAGCAGGGCTGAAGATTGTTCGAATATGTTTTCGCTTCGTGTACCTTCGGGAAACATTCACGTACCGTCTACTGTTCCTGGAATATTTGCGTTGTTTTAACCGTCCTTTGTTTCAACTGTACCCAGCCTACCCTACCTACTCCCAATCAGAGGAACGTTTGGTGCGTCATCTATGGACGAAGTTTACAAACACTTGATTGGAGGGTTAGGATTGCTATGGGAAGCAAAAACAACAATAGAAGACATTTGATGTTGAAGTATATAAGACAACTAGCGCCGCCATTCAAGAAGTTCAGAACTAAAATACAATGACTTGCACTCAATGGCGTAGTGAGATAAAGTGAGATATCAATTTACTTTTTTTTATATATAAAATATAGTCGGGTAGAAAATTATACATTCGTGAAATACGGCTCAAGAACGAGTCTTTATGGTTCACATTAGATACTATTGAAATTGGTCTCGAGGAAAAACTAATGGGTACTCCCAGCGATGCGAGTATTACAGAAATCGGTTAAGGGGAAGAATGCATAATATACATATCGCCTGAACACTGGTTTTAGAAGTAGCAATAAAACAAGGTGGAAATTACCGCAATATTCAGCGCAACCAGTGTTTCTGTAATAGATCTTTCCATTTTAAGACTCTATTTTTAATTCTATGCCTTCTTACTTATACTTACAAGGTCGCGCAGAGAGTCCATTGTGGACCACATCCTCAACCAACAATCCTCGCCAGGTAAGCTAGTTTCTAGCCAGTGGCCTCAAGTTGCGCACACCAAGTTGGATGAAGTCATTCTCAACTTGATCGCGCCACCTTAAATGGGGTCTTCCAGAACTGCGTCGGCCCTCCGGATTGGAATTGAAGACTCGTCGGGCTGGTGCCTTTTCATCCATACGCTTCACATGACCCAGCCATCTAAGCCACTGTATTTTCAGCCAGACCCACTTTCGCCGCCTAAACTTCCACACTTGCGAATGCTACACTGACTGCGTGCATCGTTCTTCCAATATTGTCAATATCATCAGCGTATCCAAGTAATTCGGATTTTAAAAAAAATCGTACCGCTGGTGTTGACATGCGAGTTGCGTACGATTGCCTGGGGAAGGATATTAAATCAAAAAAGTGGCTCACCTTGTCTTAAGCTTTTCTCGACATTAAATGAGTCGGTGATATTCTTACAAATTTTGACGGAACAGCGCAAGTCTCGTGCAAAACCGAACTAGTTAATGATGCCGAGTAGTGACATGGCTCTGTTTAGCTCCTCCCTCGAGTCTCAATTTGGAATTTGGTCGATGGTTGACTTACGTGGCCTAAGACCACACTTCTAGGGGTGAATCAGATCACCCGCGCAAGGTTTCCGAGACGTTCATAGAGAATAGCTGACAAGTTTTTAAGGAAACATACCTGTCTAGTTAGGGCAGTTCAGGGGAATACGTTCATGCGACTAGACTGAACAGATGAATAGGGGTTTACTAATAACCAATCATAGATATCGCTACCTGAATTTTTTCATTGGTTGGGTGGAAGGATGTTTTTTTCATCGTCGTCCAAATCGATTGGATCATTTCCCTGACAGTGATTAGGTGGTTTTCTTCATCGTTTAACAGTCTGCAGAAGTGTTCTTTCCAACTTCTCGGCACCGACTGCGTTTCTACTACGACGCGACGTTCCAACCCTCGTCTCCACAGGCTTCCGCTCAGGCTATGTAATCTTTGAACGAATCTTTCACCCTTTGGAATAACTTTCGAACATTGCTTCTACACCCTTCGATAGATTAAACCACTCTCTCTTTATCTTTCAGTAAAACCGATGTTCCGCATTCCTCCTTTGCTGGTTAACCGCACGGGACTTGATGGTTCTGACTTGATGCTTTGCCTGCTAAATTTCGTTCTTGGCCGTGTGTGATAGCCTGCACTCGTCATCAAACCAGGTGTTACGTTGTGGTCGCCTAATGAAACCCAAAACAATAGTAGCTACATTTTTGATGGCCAGTTTGCAATGTTGACACTAGGCCCCTGAGTTTGGCGCAGACACCGAGCTTGTAGAGAAGTCCGAGTCTATGTTGGCCACTCGGAAAGTGCGGACATCCAAGATATTAGTGGTACTGGGATGTCTAAACTCGATCACAATATGATCAATTATTGAGTTGGCGGTATGTTGATCAGGAAAACGAAATTCCCCTTGTGTATATTGAGGTGTGGGAAATAAGAGTGCTGACTATGATGACACTTTACTTCCTAGAAAAGTCGATTAGCACGAGTTTGATACCGAGAGTGTTTTTGTGCATGCTGGTGGTTACTCTGAATTCCGATTTGCACGTCAGTCCCCAAGAATAATCTTAGTGTCGTACTTTGGGCATTGAGTCATCTTTTTCCTCGGTTGGGGTGTGGACGAAAAACAGCTATTGCTGTTGAAAAATTGCTGGATTTTGACTTAATGCGGATTCTGACAGGGCGTTTGCTTGTGCCACGAAACTTTTAAACATCTTGCTCAAGTCCACTTCTTATCACAAATCCGCATTCAAATAACTGCCGTCTTCTTGCCCTGTCTTCTGTAGAACTTTCTGTAGCAGATATCAGAATTTTTCTGCCTCTTTCGTCTACTTCAAATATTTCTTTGGGGCGGAGACCATGTCACTGCTCTAAGTAAAGTGTCTTCCAATAGGGACTTCCGAACTTTGACAGTTGATAGTGGCCATCTTGTTGAAACTTCATCTGTCAAGTTACATAGCTGTTCTGTTCGGGCAACGTTCAGCGCACTTCGCCCTTTGTATTGTCCTACCGAGAGGATTATTCGCAGTGTGGTGGATAAATGTAAACTGGCCATGTGATTTGACTTCAATAGACTTTTTTTGTGGTTCACATAACCAATGCCCACCGGTCAAATTCATCCTGGTTCATGTGCTAGAGTTATGAGAAATTATACACTTCGGATGCACGCCACCAAGAGAAGCCTCGGAGGGCATTTAAACGATGTTGTATTTCACACATAATAGCATCAATATACTCCTTTGTTTTAATTAATTTGCAAAGTAAGGAAGCGCCTAATGAAACACACTTTAGTTCATCTCCGGCCGCTCAGTTCTCAATAGAAAATCATTAAAAGCTTTGCAGGCATCCTATTGTCGCTTTACTTTTTTTTTATGTAGAAATCCTTCTTCCTTGATTGTATATTTTTGTAATTTCCATCGCAACACTCACTATCACCACTATCCTTGAGAATCAAAGCGAAAACTGTAAACTTTCCGCTGACAAACTGTAGATATACAAAAAAGCTCATTAATCAATTAAAACGATAAGCATGTAAAGTTGACGATCCTTACAGCTCCCGGAAAAACCTCGAGGGTCATACAACTCCGACTATAGTTCTGCGAGTTCACAAAATTGTACTGTACACTGTACAGTGTACAGCATGTGTGTTCATGTTCATTGTAGAGAGAGAAGTTTCCCAGAGTTCGGTTTCAATTTGGATTCCAACTTTATCCATTGAAAACTTTATCAATGCATGTCCTCGAGTTGGTGCTCCCCTTTCCGTTTGTTGTGTTCGTTCCCTCGAATTGTGTACAGACTTTTTCTGCAGAACCTATTTCTCTTTATAGGTACTGCTTCCATTTTAGAAACATCAAGGTCCTTTTCCTGTCTTTCTGTCTCTGTGGGGGAAAACATTTTCATAAATGTAAAAATATTGCCTTATGGATGAATCCTTATTTGTGGGCGTGCGGGCATGGGTTTGTTTGTTGTGAGCGAATATAGAAAATTTGATACTGTGTCTACTACGTCCATGTCCTGTCCAGTCCAGTTCAGTCCATGTTCACAGTTGTTGTTATTAAAGCGCAAACACAATCATTAGGGCTCTGAAGCACTGGAGGCCGCCTTGTGGTGGTTTGATATAAAAAGTGGTGAGTGGCGATTGGCGAGTGACGACGACGACGTACACACGATGGCATACAGCGAAAAAGGATTTCAATTGACTAAGAGTGATTAGATTGGCACGCAAAGTCATCGGGTTTCGTTTATTTTTATGATAAGAAGATTGATTGAAATGATTTTGTTTGCAAATTTGATTCTGGGTTGTAATCGTGTCTGGAACTAGGACCAGGATCAGGACTAGGGCCAGGTTCAAAACCAGCATACTAGACTTGACTATGGTTAGACGTCAAACAATCACCTTTAACAAGGATTTTACATCTAAGAAGTCGTTTAGCAATTTTGTCACGTATAAGCATATGAGCTTAGTTTTGGTTATGATGTGAAGTCCTTTTTTTTCTACTTTATTTCTGGAACATTGTCGGGTGATTTTATTGTTGTATGACTATGTTCGCTTCAGGGCAGAGCAAATGAAGGAAAAGTTTCTACGTTTATGAGGTTGCATGGAATTCCTGGTGTGTTTAAATGTGTGTAAATGTGCTTGAGGTCCTTTTCACTCAACGTGATTCCTATAATAGAAATAAACTCATAATTAAGGATGCTGGGGTGTATTAAGTTAACTATAGTCACGTTTTGTGGGTCAAATGTAGATGTGTACCGACCTAGAATATTTTTGCATGGAATTAATGTATGGCGAAAAAACATACTGGAAACCTTACTTTTTTTTATGCAATAATACAAGCTTTTCATTCGAGCATTGTATTTCAGATTTTTGTTCAAGATTTGAAGGTTTTGAATCTGACGAACCTTTATTTTATATCTCACATTTATACAAGTTTATATTTTGTTCTTTTAGTGCGTTGTTTAAAGATCTAAATTAAATTAAGTTGCTTACTATATATTAGTCTAAAACATAAACATAAACGAGAGCTACTACGGTAACTTTGCAATGATCTATTGAATACCATTTTCCAGGACGAGTTCGTTTTTGACCAACTTTGGGTACAAATTTCACATTTTATTAATTTTTTTCTTTAAGGCCTCTATAATTGCAAAGCTCTTATTTGCGATTATATGTACTAAAAGGCAAGTTATGGAGTCGTGCAAAAAAAATAAAATGCACGACTGGGTCGCACGAACTTGCTCTAATGTGTGACAGTGGTCTTGGGGTTTGAGATTTTGATAAAAATAAATTTTTCAAAATTCTTAAATAAACACTTAAACTAATTTGAGCTGAAAAAAAGTAAGCCATTTTATTTCTTTTCTAAATTTGAATTTATGAGATTAAATTTATAAAAATCTGTGGAGCGGTTTTTGAGAAAAAAAGTTTTTTTTGAAAAACTTTTTGAAAAAAATTTCAAAAAAAATTCCAAAACGTCAGTTCATAGGTATTCAGCAAATACATTTATTTAAAAAATTTTAGAAAACATTTAATAAGCAGTTTTCAAAATATTAATTTTTTAAGTTTTTTTTAATGCTTTTAAAAATAGAAAAAAATATTTTTTAAAAATATTGGTATGCAGTACAAATCGAGCTACCTACAACTATATATGTGTGAAATTTCGAAAGAATCGGTTGAGTCGTTTTCGAGATAGTCGAAAGCAAAAAAGAACGGTCCTATTGAAAGAACCGTTCTGAGACATTTTTTAAAACTTTTTTTCAGCAATATAATTGGTCGTACCTAAAAAGGAACATTGATTTTTTGAAATCAAATCGTTAGAGCCGTTTTTGAGAAAAATAAGCTTTAACGTAAGGGTTATATGGCAGGTACCGTTATTTTTTGAGCTAAAAAAAAAAATTCAATTTCTCCCCTGTGCAATACCTAAAAAATTCTATATACCAAGTTGGAAGCAATTCGGCGAACCCGTTTGGGCTGTAGGTGTCTATACATACATACAGACAGACAGACAGACAGGCATACAGACGGACAGAATTTTTAGACCATTTATTTTCGTCTTCGCTATCATCGTAATTTCAGGCTTGATTGATATTTCAAAACTTTTTTTTTTTTGACGAATGCATAACTTGCCTTATAGTACCTATAATCGCAAGTAAAAATTGAGAAAACAATCACACATGACATAACGATGATAGAGAAGTCGAAAAAACTTGGTCTGGAAATTCCGTCCGTCTGCCTGTCTCGCACCTCTAGAGCCTAAACGGATGGGCCCATTTGCTTCAAATTTAGTATTTAGAAGTTATTTCGTATCATCTCGCGGGTGTTTTTAATTTTTGCTCTAGGTCGCAAAATAAACGGTAGGCACCTGCATTACAATCTTTAAAAAAAATTTGATTTTCTCGAAAACGGCTCTAACGATTTTGATAAAAAATTCAGAATGCTATCTTTTTATAATTTTATATTTTTCGGTATTCGTCTTATAACTGTACCTCTCATAGAACCGGAATTTTCAAATCAAGTTTCCTCGTCATCTCCGATTTTAATAAAATTTTGGACACAGAAAGTCATTTATAACCTTTTTAATGGGGAATTTTAAAACTCTTACAAATTTTTGACGTGATAACGTCTAATAAATTGGCTTGGAATATATGGGCAGTGTTGGCAAGTAAGCTACATGAAGTAAGTTACTCGTTTAGTTACGCGTAACTAATATGAATTAGTTACGCCCAATATTTGGCGTAACTAATGTAACTTAATGTAACTAACTGTAACTAAATAAAACTAACTCTAACTTAAAGTACAAAATAAAAAAAATCACATTTCATCCTGAATCCCAGTCGACTATTGACAAAATTCTTTTATTAGCAAGGGCAACGGCAACCTGGCAAGGAATACATATTGAAATTACTATGTTCCTGATGAAAAGGAAATCTAATAAAATATTATATTCTTGAAGCATACAAAAGATTTTTACTTACATTTGAAGTTTTCCCTTCTTCCTTGAGATTCCAGGACATTTCTTTGTTTATTGTGATTTATTTTTGTATGGTAAATTCAGATTTGATCTCAGATTTGGTCTCAAATTTCAGATTTGGCTCACCCAAAGGAAAACAAACGAGATCTATTTTGTTTTATTATTTTTATACCCTATTCCATAGAATGGGTATATTGTATTTGGTGTGGAGTTTGTAACATAGAGAAATAATACCGTTAGGTATAGAAAAGTATATATATTCTGACTCAGAATCAAAAGCTTAGTCGATTTAGCCATGTCCGTCCGTCCGTCCGTCCGTCCGTATGTATACTCTCTAGAGGTCGCAATTTTTGAGCTAGAAAGCTGAAATTTGGTATATGTAATCTTTGGTTCAAGAGTAAGACTAAGTTCTTGAACCGGTAAAATCCGCCCACAAACACGCCCACAACCGCCATTTTTGTTGAACAACCTCAATTTAATAAAATTAAATTATGTTTTTTGTACAGTTACGATAAAAGCATAACGCTAAAATTTTGCACACGTAAGCTTTAGGTAAACTTTCTTCCAATCAAACAAAAATATTTCAGTTTGGGCGTGGCTTACGCCTATTTTTCATACAAAAACATCAATATTGTTTTTATAAAATAACAATTGTTATATTAAAGCGAAAAACATTAAATTTTGTGGGTCTTACTGGCACATAAACATCTTGTGTATGAAATCAAAAAAATTGAATTTGGGCGTGGCTGACGCCCACTTTTCATTAGAAACTATACAAAAATTGTTTTTGTAAATAAACGGTATTTATAATGAATCCGCAAGCCAAAATTTTGCGTCTCTTAATAGAAACTAAAAGGTTTGTGTATGAAAAGAAATTTTTGAATTTTGGGCGTGGCGTACGCCTACTTTTCATGAAAGAACGAAAAACGCAGCCTTAAGAATTTAAGGCATTTCCAATGTTTAATTTAAACGTTTTTCCTTCCGTTCGTTATTTGAAAAATATATCTCTACATTTTCTTTTGTAAATTTTTTCAATACGCCCACTTTTAAAGGCGTGATTTTGGTAAAATACCTTTGTTCAGGTAAGATTGTTTAAAAACTACTCGATTCAGCTCTAGTCTTACACATATGCCTAAATACTGATCAAAGCGCAGTAACTGCTTAAAATTTTTTAGACACGCCCACTTTTAAGGGGCGCGGCGTTTCCGTCAAAAGTCGTATAATGCATTAATTTTTTTAACGTTTTTTAACTATCGGTCGCAGTTTTGAAGTAAACAGATGAACACTTGGATTTATATTCCATGGTTACGTAGCAGAGTGTGGTCCAAGAATTGTTAAAAAAACACACATAATCGCTATTTCCATTCCAAATCTAATTTTTAAAAATTTAAGTTTTGTCTTGTTTTGTTCAAATCGATCTGCAAGAATAAAATTGAATGTCACTGAGCTCATAACAATTGCCTTGACAATAAAACGTTTTAACTTTGGGCGTGGCGCACTCCTTTTTTTTATTACGCCAGCACTAATTGAACATCACACCGCATAAAATTAATATTATTGAATTTTTTTCTGTCTGCTAAAGAAGAATTTTGTTTCTGAAACATCGGCTGTTTGCGGGAGGCAGACGCATGCACATACAAAAATATGGGGAATAGGGTATCCAACAGTTCGTTGCAAACGTACTGTAGCTCTTGCTTATGTTTAAATTTGTTTTTCAGAAATATAGTAATTTAAAAATGTTTTCCTTGTCAGGAATGCGACGGCTATCTCAATCATCCAGCTTTGAACGGGTTTGTGGACGGAACTTCTTCACGTTACATTGCTGCGTAGTGTTTGGGTGGTGAGACAAAAATGGTCAAAACTAATGAGTGGTGCCTTGGTGGCTGTAGGTAGGATAGGTGTTTGGTGTTGGGGGGATTTGGTATGGTTGGGGGAGGGGGGTGAATTGTCAAATATGGTGGGCGGTTAGTTGGCGGTTGTAGGTGGGTTCATTGGTTGGCAGTTTTGGTGGTGGGGATGTTGATTTGATGGAATGCGATGAAAAAGTTGTCAAAAATGGTGGGTGAGTGGAAGGTGGTGGCAGGTGGAGTGGGTGATTGAATTTGGTGCATGGGGGGGAAATTGTCAAAAATAGAGGGTGATTGGTGGTGGTTTGGAAGGGGGGTTTTATTGTGGGGGGATGAGGACAACATTTTCGAAAATGGTGGGCTGTTGCTTGGTGGTTGTATGTGGGGGTGGTAGGTTGGTGTTTGGGTTAAGGGGTGAAAAAAAACAAAAATGGTGGGTGGTTGTAGGTGGGTTGGGTGGTTGGTGGTTGGAGAGATACCTACACATGAACTGTTTTGTGAACTGGTTATCACGTTAAATTATTGTCCGTAAGGGGCCAGTTATAGCAATACGGAAAACCAAACCGAAAAAGGTGGAACGGGATGAAAATAATAGTTTTTTCGTTTTTAGCGTTTATAGCGATCATGAAAACGATGCCAGAAAAAATATTTCTCTCTGACATTTCACAAAACAGGCGTTTATCTACACGCACGCAGTGTTAATTTTTTACATTGTGTAAAAGTGAAATTTTCAATAATGATGAAAAAAACGACTAAAAAATTATTTCGGGGAGAAACGAAGTCGCATGAGAGAGAGTGAGCAAGAGAAAGGATTTTAAATCAAATTATATTGCGAATCAATTCTTATGTGATTTTTGTTGTTGCGTCGAATCAATTTTTTCTTGATCTCAGATCAGACTTCAGATCCAATTTAACACACATTTGCACATACATATACTTCACTAATTTGACATTTCTCAAGCGTCAAATCAGTTTTTTTTTAATTCTGTGAAATTCATTGTGGAAATTTTTACTTGCGATTATAGGTACTATAAGGCAAGTTATGCATTCGTCGAAAAAAAAAGTTTTGAGATAACAATCAAACATGACATTACGATGATAGCGAAGACGAAAAAAGATGGTCTAAAAATTCTGTCCGTCTGTATGTCTGTCTGTCTGTCTGTCTGTCTGTCTGTCTGTCTGTCTGTCTGTCTGTCTGTCTGTATGTAGACCTACAGCCCAAACGGGTGGGCCGAATTGCTTCAAACTTGGTATATAGACTTTTTAAGGTATTGTACAGAAAGGAAATTGAAATTTTTTTTAGCTCAAAAAATAACGGTACCTGCCATACAACCATTACGTTAAAGCTTATTTTTCTCAAAAACGGCTCTAACGATTTTTAATTAAAAAAATCAGTGTTGCTTTTTAGGTACGACCAATCATATGGCTGAAAAAAAAGTTTTAAAAAATGGCTAAGAACAGGCTTGTCAGATGTGTCGATTTATCGCCAAACGTGCGATTTTTAATTTATTTTGGCGACACGAAAATCGGTTTGGCGATGTACTCTAAAAAAGGCGATATTTTTCGTTTTTGGCGATTTTAATTTTTTGAATCGAAGTCTCAATACTTTTTTCATATTTCTCATTAGCACTTAAACCTTAGATTTGTTCCATTCCTGCATTCTGAATGGAGTCATCAAAACAATAATTTTGAACACAGGCACTTCAGATCGAATTATTTCTCTAAATGACGTACGTCAAACCGAATTCGGGCGTTCGTTTTCTAACCATAGTCAACAATTCTTAACAATAGTCAACAAAAAGGCTTTCCTTTAAAACAAATTAGTTACAATTTGTGAATATGTGACCTCATTATAGCGTTCCTAAACTTACGTTAAAGTGTCAAGTAGTTACGATTTGTTACTATTTCCAACTCACTTGCATGATATGAGTTGAGATTTTTGATGTGAAAAATTGGACATTTTGTATTAAACATTTCAAAATCTGCAATAAAAATCAATCCAAAAAATTACAAATACTCGATTTTAGCAGGAACGTCTTTGTTTTCTTTGAGTGATCAACAACAAAGAATAAAATGGATTTTTCGCCAATTTTGAAAGAGAATTATTTCATTTTCATAAGTTCTTCAATTACAAAATAATGTTAAAAGTGTTTGTTTGACAGTTTAACAAATTTCAATAATGTATCGTTCCTAAATGGTTTGTAAAACCTAACAATTTTCAACTTCAACAATTTTTTTTTTTGACATGACAACAATTTATTGTTGACTATGGTTAGAAAAAGAACGCACCAAATTAATGTTTTCTGCAATGCAGAATGCAAACACTTTAAATTCCAACTGTTACTCGTATGTTAAAATAAATTTTTTGAGTTTGGTGATGTTTGGAGTGGAAAATTTGAAATTTGGCGATTTTTTGGCGATTTTAATTTTAAGTATGGCGACTTCACTTTTTTAAACCTGACAACCCTGGCTAAGAACGGTACTTTCCATAGGACCGTTTTTTTTTTTGCTTTCGACTATCTCGAAAACGACTCAACCGATTCTTTCGAAATTTCACACACATATAGCTGTAGGTAGCTCAATTTGTATTGCATACCAATATATTTGAAAAATATTTTTTTGTATTTTTAAAAGCATTTTTAAAAAAAAAAATTTAAAAAATTAATATTTTGAAAACTGCTTATTAAATTTTTTTTTAAAAATTTTAAATAAATGTATTTGCTGAATACCTATGAACTGGCGTTTTTGAATTTTTTTTGAAAAATTTTTTCAAAAAGTTTTTCAAAAAAAACTTTTTTTCTCAAAAACCGCTCCACAGATTTTTCTAAATTTATTCTCATAAATTCAAATTTATCCAAGAAATAAAATGGCGTACTTTTTTTTCAGCTCAAATTAGTTTAAGTATTTATTTAAGAATTTTGAAAATTTTATTTTTATCAAAATCTCAAGCCCATAAACCACTGTCACTCATTAGAGCAAGTTCGTGCGACCCAGTCGTGCATTTTATTTTTTGTAGAATAATTGTGGATTCATAAATACATAATATGTAGGTTCCTATGAATTTGCAAATTTTAAATTAAAGGAGTGTAATGAATATTAATGTATTTTTTCGCAAGTGAACAAATAAATGTGAATTAAAATCATAAGTTTTCTTATATTTTTATAGTTAAGTAGCTTTGCTCGCTGCTTTGTACGCGTGGATTTCAGAATAAAGTAGGTATCTCAGTATATTTTTGTTTTTGGACAACCGGTTCAAAATGGGGGGTATGCGTGGTATGAAAGCTACATACTTACATACAACCGTAAGATTTTTGGCTTCTGTATAATATTATTTCGAACTATCATAACGGTTTAAATTGCAAAGTTGGAGATTTAAGTTCTGAAGCAATATACCTAATTGGAATGCCCACTTTCAAAACGATTCTACGCGCCAATACTGCTATTTATGGCAGCTCCGCTTCATTAGTTTTGGGCGTAAATATTGCTCGTTCACCGTTCTTTATGGTTTTTTCGATTTCTGCTTTCGCTAAATGAGGCATTATCTATATGGTGGTAAATAGCTCCATCTATGATGTTTTTGATGTAACTTCTATTCAGAACGACTATCTTATTTATATTCATGTATATGTAGGTAAGTGTGGCGCTATTTTTATGATTTCCAGCGCCATTATGTAAGTGAGACGCTAACTTATTTAAAATCTTTTAATTTTGCGTTGAGTTCATTGAATAACGTTCAATTTCAGCAATATTAAAAAAACAACCAGAATTATAATATTTCACCAGAAGAAAGGCTTACAGTAATCGACTTTCTTCAAAAATCAACGCAGACAGGTGTAATACATATATGTACATTTACCTACATTATAAACCACCAAAATTTCAGCCCAGAAAGATTTTTAGTTGTACACGATATATGAAGTAAAATACATTACATAAGATTAAATTCCCTTCCCTCTTCTTCAATATTCGCAGACTACATTCATTCAGGAATGTTTTGTTTCCAAGTTTTTGTAAAGTTATCGACCCAAGCTGCATTGTGTTCGTATTATTTCAAGATGAAGAAATAAAATATAAGCGATATTTCCTTTCAAACACACAAAACACACAGAGTTCTTAATTCCCATAGAAATCTTGCCTCAAAGAGGTCCTTTAACAAAACGATTTTTGAGGATATTATAGCAATTAAAAACTGGCTGCCAATAGGATTATAAAAAAAAAGTTTTTTTTTTTGTTACTATTCACACAGCGCCTATGTTTCATATGACTTTAAGACATTAAGTTAGTAAAATAATTTAGAAAAAAAAAATTGTTTGGTTTTATGAAACCACGATGAAAGTGAAACTTTTTTTCGGATCATAGGCATTAAGCTGAAAATTTTCAGAAAATTGTTCGATTTAGGATATTAAAATCACGTTTTTGATCTTAAACTAGCTGTCCCGGCAGACGTTGTTCTGCCCTTCAGAGCAGATAGCTCGATGATAGCTAGATATAAACCTTTTGAACATCAAGCGATAAGTTTGATGTATTAATTATATTTATATCGTCCAATTACTTTGTCTAAACTATGAGTACATGGATGATTTTTATACCCTATTCCATAGAATGGGTATATTGTATTTGGTGTGGAGTTTGTAACATAGAGAAATAATACCGTTAGGTATAGAAAAGTATATATATTCTGACTCAGAATCAAAAGCCTAGTCGATTTAGCCATGTCCGTCCGTCCGTCCGTCCGTCCGTATGTATACTCTCTAGAGGTCGCAATTTTTGAGCTAGAAAGCTGAAATTTGGTATATGTAATCTTTGGTTCAAGAGTAAGACTAAGTTCTTGAACCGGTAAAATCCGCCCACAAACACGCCCACAATCGCCATTTTTGTTGACCAACCTCAATTTAATAAAATTAAATTATGTGTTTTTGTACAGTTACGATAAAAGCATAACGCTAAAATTTTGCACACGTAAGCTTTTGGTTAACTTTCTTCCAATCAAATAAAAATATTTCAGGTTGGGCGTGGCTTACGCCTATTTTTCATACAAAAACATCAATATTGTTTTTATAAAATAACAATTGTTATATTAAAGCGAAAAACATTAAATTTTGTGGGTCTTACTGGCACATAAACATCTTGTGTATGAAATCAAAAAAATTGATTTTGGGCGTGGCTGACGCCCACTTTTCATTAGAAACTCTAAAAAATTGTTTTTGTAAATAAACGGTATTTATAATTAATCCGCAAGCCAAAATTTTGCGTCTCTTAATAGAAACGAAAAGGTTTGTGTATGAAAAGAAATTTTTGAATTTTGGGCGTGGCTTACGCCTACTTTTCATGAAAGAACGAAAAACGTAGCCTTAAAAATTTAAGACATTTCCAATGTTTAATTTAAACCTTTTTCCTTCCGTTCGTTATTTGAGAAATATATCTCTACATTTTCTTTTGTAAATTTTTTCAATACGCCCACTTTTAAAGGCGTGATTTTGGTAAAATACCTTTGTTCAGGTAAGATTGTTTAAAAACTACTCGATTCAGCTGTAGTCTTACACATATGCCTAACTACTGAAAAAAGTGCAGTAAGTGCTTCAAATTTTTAAGACACGCCCACTTTAAGGGGCATTTCCGTCAAAAGTCGTATAATGCATTAATTTTTTTAACGTTTTTTAACTATCGGTCGCAGTTTTGAAGTAAACAGATGAACACTTAGATTTATATTCCTTGGTTACGTAGCAGAGTGTGGTCCAAAAATTGTTAAAAACACCCCTAATCGCTATTTCCATTCCAAATCTAAATTTAAGTTTTGTCTTGTTTTGTTCAAATCGATCTGCAAGAATAAAATTGAATGTCACTGAGCTCACAACAATTGCCTTGGCAATAAAACGTTTTAACTTTTGGGCGTGGCGCACTCCTTTTTTTTATTGCGCCAGCACTAATTGAACATAACACCGCAAAAAATTAATGTTATTGAATTCTTTTCTGTCTGCTTAAGAAGAATTTTGTTTCAGAAACATCGGCTGTTTGCGGGAGGCAGACGCATGCACATACAAAAATATGGGGAATAGGGTATCCAACAGTTCGTTGCAAACATACTGTAGCTCTCGCTTATGTTTTAATTAAATTTTAATTAAATTAAACTCAGAAAAGTACGCATACGCCCGAGTGTACTATACTGTTTTTTCGTTGTTTTTAGGTTGTAAAATGGATATTTGCAGCAAATTTTCTTTAAGTTTACATTTTTCATAAAAACCCAACACGCATTTACTGGGAATGTAAATCATTGCTATTGAATGGTTTTCACATATAAGAAATTAAAAAATATGTTATATTTTTTATATTTATATTTTTTTTTTTTTCACTTCCCCATCCGTACATTGATCAAAACACATATGGAGCACGTGCACGAATGAGTAAGATTATAGTATTTATATTCTCACTCGTCCGTGCACACGGTAAGCTGATGCGAGGTGCTGCCATATTGCGACAAGCAACAGATGAACCAAAAAATTTGGAGCGATGCTAAAAAAGGTTCCCTTAAAAAAAAAAAAAAAAAAAAACATAAGCGAGAGCTACAGTACGTTTGCAACGAACTGTTAGATACCCTATTCCCAGCCAGCCGCTGTTCCAGTATCAGAAACAAAATTCTTCTTTAGCAGGCAGGGAAAAATTCAATAAAATAAATTTTGTTTGGCCGATGTACAATAACTGCTGTCACAATAGAGAAAGGCGTGTGCGAAGCCTACAGCTGAGACTTTTTATTGCCAGGGTAATCACTATATGAGCTCATCATTCAATTTTAAGCTTGCAGATCGATTTGAACAAAACAAGACAAAACTAAAATTTTTAGAAATTAGATTTTGATAGGAAATAGCGATTATAGGTGTTTTTAACAATTCTTGAACTACACTCTGCTGCGTTGTGATGCTTTTTTTTTCTAAGGCTGAGGTAAAGCTCGTCGTAGTCCAGGGTTTTCCCGAAGAAAGAAAGTAAAACTCGGGTTAAGAAGAACGAACTCGGTTGATTTTCAAGTTTGATAAAAAAAATCTTATTACAAATGAAAAGCGTTTAAATCTAACAATGTATTATCTTAGCAGATAATAATACACTTGATCTTAATATTAATAACATGGCATTTCAAAATAAAAGAAAAGAATAATATACAAGTTGCCCACAATCTTGCTGGAGTAAGCAGGGAGTGCGTGATTGCACCGATTACCAGCCCACAATCTTACCGAAGTAAGCAGGGAGTGCGTGATTGCACCGAATACCAGCCCACAATCTTACCGAAGTAAGCAGGGAGTGCGTGATTGCACCGAATACCAGCCCACAATCTTACCGGAGTAAGCAGGGAGTGCGTGATTGCACCGAATACCAGCCCACAATCTTACCGGAGTAAGCAGGGAGTGCGTGATTGCACCGAATACCAGCCCACAATCTTACCGGAGTAAGCAGGGAGTGCGTGATTGCACCGAATACCAGCCCACAATCTTACCGAAGTAAGCAGGGAGTGCGTGATTGCACCGAATACCAGCCCACAATCTTACCGGAGTAAGCAGGGAGTGCGTGATTGCACCGAATACCAGCCCACAATCTTACCGGAGTAAGCAGGGAGTGCGTGATTGCACCGAATACCAGCCCACAATCTTACCGGAGTAAGCAGGGAGTGCGTAATTGCACCGAATACCAGCCCACAATCTTACCGGAGTAAGCAGGGAGTGCGTGATTGCACCGAATACCAACTAACTACTTTTAATATCAAAAAGATGTGCTATAAAAGGTGCATAAGTACAACCAATTATGCTATCTGAAGTGACTTTAATTACTAAATTAAAATACACTGGAATCTTGCTACTCTTTCACTTCAGTTCGGAAACCAGGAAGTTTAACGGGTAAGTAAGCTTCGAATTCTGGCATATTCCTGGCCTCTACTAGTAATATTTTATGAAAGAACTGAGTGTGAATTAAAAAGAAATGAATGAAATATAATATAATAATAATTTAAATTTAAATATGACGTCCCGATGTTTGGTGTGCTGTGTGCCTATTGCTGTTGACGGTTTGGTAGGCGGTGGGAGGCTTGTAGATTTGATGAAACTAAAGGTCCCGTGCTGGTTGTATGAATTTGTTGTTATTGCTGTTGACGGTGTTTGTCTATTGCTGTTAACGGTTTGTTAGGCGGTGGGTGGCTGGTAGATTTGGTGAAGCTAAAGGTCCCGTGTTGGTTGTATGAAGTTGTTGTTATTGGCGGTAAATTGCTGGTTGTATGAAGGTGTTGTTATTGGAGGTAAATTTAAGTCGGTCGGATGGCGGAAAGTGTAACACTTCGTTATAGCGTTACCAAGGTATACAAACCGAAGTGTTCATCTTCTTACTTTAAAACTGCGACCAATACTTAGAAAACATTAAAACATTAATGAATATTAAGGCTTTTAACGGAAACGGTCTAACCGGCGTGACCTAAAAATTCGGATACAAAATTAAAATTAATTAAATTTTCAGCAATTTTTTAGTTATTATGAGGATAATAAAATTTTGAAAAAAATTAACACACCGTTTTTGAAAAAAACAAAAATTAACTTTCTTTTTAACTTATCTATTTCAACCAAAACATAAAGTTAATTTAAAAAACACCATTCAGAAAGTTTTATCAAAGCTGTTTTTGAGAAAAATTTAATTCATTAAATATTGTAGGTTATTTTACTAAGAGTGCTCAAACGAAAATAATTTGAGGCTGTTCTACATGAAAACGGCTCCACCGATTTTAAAGCAATTTTAAAAATTTTAAGGCAATTAATATTGTGTATCAGAGTAAAAATCTATTTGTCTTGCCTCCAGTACGCATCTCTTTCAGTGATGAGTTCGAAACATGTTTGGCACTAAAACTTTTCTTAGTTATTCGTTTAAGATTGACCCTGGTATAACACAGCGGTTAACAGTGGTTAAAAAAAAAAATATGAAAAAGTTCAAAGTTAACTAAACAGGAACCATACAATTTGAAAGGACTCTCAAATATTAATATTCAAGCAATGTTCTTTGAATAGAAGAATCATTATCATCCATTTTGTCCTTTCCAAATCCATTGAATCTATTGTTTAAGAAAGTGCGTAACCAAAGATTTTGGTTTCCTTAAATTTTCAAAATTTTGCTCTTCCAATCAAAACTTTTCTTTGCAAAGTCCAAGTTCCAAGTGGAGTCTTCTTCTTATCTTCCACTTTTCTAATAAAATTAACACCCAGATCATCACTAATCTGAGAAAATAATTTTGACCTGGAATCATCTTGAAAGTTTAGAAAAGAATTACACTCCTCTCTTTCTCACACTTGTCCTATTCAAGCATTTCCAGGATAATAACCCAAAACCATATTAGACTCATTTTATGTAATACCGCCGATGTTCCAAAAGTCTTGTTGTGGATATATTTTTTTTTCTTTTTCTTTACCATATTTAAATGTATTTGTGTAGGTAGGTAGATATGTACATCTAAATATGGAATATGAAGGTCCTTTGTAATTTTATCTGTGAGCTCTTAAGAAACTTTTTGCGGTTCCTCCCCATCTTATCTTATTTTGTTGAAAGCCTGAGGGGATACCATGCGGTTTGGTTTGGTTTGGTAAAGTTCTTCATGTTCTTAACCAATTTTACATTAAGCAGCTTTTCTGTTAAGAGCATCCACTTTTGAAAGGAAAAAGGATGGTCGTGTTAACGAAAATTGTTTTTAAATAGTGTTCTAATTGAGTTAAGTAGATTGATGCTTTAAAAATTATTATATTTTTAATCCGATTAAATTATGGAAGAAGAATTAAATGAAAAAAAAGGTGTTGAATGTTTTCGAGATTGATGTTGAATTTGGACACATTAATGGCTCAAAATATTTGATGAGTGCAATTTTCTCTGCAAGGACATTATGGCATTTTTAAGGAATTTTGTTATGTCATTATAGGTACGCTACGCATACTGGATCGAAAATTTACAGTTAAGAAAATAAAGATTTCTGACATTTTAGTAGGTTTAATTCAAAAACATAAGCGAGAGCTACAGTACGTTTGCAACGAACTGTTGGATATCCTATTCCCTTTTTGTATGTGTATGCGTATACCTCCCGTAGCCAGCCGATGTTTCAGTTTCAGAAACAAAATTCTTCTTTGTGTGTGATGTTCAATTAGTGCTGGAAAAATAAAAAAAGGCGTGCGCCACGCCCAAAGTTAAAACTTTTTATTGCCAAGGCAATTGGTATGAGCTCAGTGACATTCAATTTTATTCTTGCAGATCGATTTGAACAAAACAAGACAAAACTTAAATTTTTAAAAATTAGGTTTTGAATAGAAATAGCGATTATGGGTGTTTTTAACAATTCTTGGACCACACTCTGCTACGTAAATAAGGAATACAAATCTAAGTGTTCATCTTTTTACTTCAAAACGAAACGCCCCTTAAAAGTGGGCGTGTCTTAAAAATTTGAAGCACTAACTGAGCTTTGATCAGTATTTAGGCATATGTGTAAAACTACAACTGAATCGAGTAGTTTTGAAACAATCTTACTTGAACAAAGGTATTTTATCAAAATCACGCCTTCAAAAGTGGGCGTATTGAAAAAATTTACACAAGAAAATGTAGAGATATATTTTTCATAAAACGAACGGAAGGGAGAAAGGTTTAAATTGAATATTGGTAGTACCTTAAATTTTTAAAACTACGTTTTTCGTTCTTTCATGAAAAGTGGGCGAAAGCCACGCCCAAAATTCAAAAATTTCTTTTCATACACAAACGATTTAGTTTCTACTAAGAGACGCAAAATGTTGGCTTGCGGATTCATTATAAATACCGTTTATTTACAAAAACAATTTTTTATAGTTTCTAATGAAAAGTGGGCGTCAGCCACGCCCTAAATCAAATTTATTGATTTCATACACAAGATGTTTATGTGCCAGTAATGCCCACAAAATTTAATGTTTTTCTCTTAAATATAACATTTGTTATTTTATAAAAACAATATTGATCGTTTTGTATGAAAAATGGGCGTCAGCCACGCCCAAACTGAAATATTTTTGTTTGATTGGAAGAAAGTTTACCTAAAGCTTGCGTGTGCAAAATTTTAGCGTTATGCTTTTTTCGTAACTCTACAAAAAACATAATTTAATTTTACCAAATTGAGGTTGTTCAACAAAAATGGCGATTGTGGGCGTGTTTGTGGGCGGATTTTACTGGTTCAAGAACTTAGCCTTACTCTTGATCTTGACTTAGCCACGCCCAAAATTCAAAAATTTCTTTTCATACACAAACGATTTAGTTTCTACTAAGAGACGCAAAATGTTGGCTTGCGGATTCATTATAAATACCGTTTATTTACAAAAACAATTTTTTAATAGTTTCTATTGAAAAGTGGGCGTCAGCCACGCCCTAAATCAAATTTATTGATTTCATACACAAGATGTTTATGTGCCAGTAATGCCCACAAAATTTAATGTTTTTCTCTTAAATATGTATAACATTTGTTATTTTATAAAAACAATATTGATCGTTTTGTATGAAAAATGGGCGTCAGCCACGCCCAAACTGAAATATTTTTGTTTGATTGGAAGAAAGTTTACCTAAAGCTTGCGTGTGCAAAATTTTAGCGTTATGCTTTTTTCGTAACTCTACAAAAAACATAATTTAATTTTACCAAATTGAGGTTGTTCAACAAAAATGGCGATTGTGGGCGTGTTTGTGGGCGGATTTTACTGGTTCAAGAACTTAGCCTTACTCTTGAACCAAAGATTATATATACCAAATTTCAGCTTTCTAGCTCAAAAATTGCGACCTCTAGAGAGTATACATACGGACGGACGGACGGACGGACGGACGGACGGACGGACGGACGGACATGGCTAAATCGACTAGGCTTTTGATTCTGAGTCAGAATATATATATACTTTTCTATACCTAACGGTATTATTTCTCTATGTTACAAACTCCACACCAAATACAATATACCCATTCTATGGAATAGGGTATAAAAAAAAATAGAACAGGATTATTTTAAGTAGCAGCTTTTATTTGTGAATGCACCAACCAGATCATCGAGCAGGTACTTTGAGAAAATTTGTCGCGGAGCTACAATTGCGAGAGACAACCAGAATTCTAACCAAAAATACACATACAAAACCAGAGCTGCCTAAAAATTTAAGTAGCAATATCAAGTATTAAGTTAAACATGGTTGCTGGAAAGTATGGCCTCTCCCAGTCGAGCTTTCAAAAAAGTGGGAGATGACTTGGTAAGAAGCAAACACATTTTTTTTTTCTAAATCTGGTTGACTGAAAGTATACCTTAAATGGAACGTCATCATCGTAGTTTCAGACCAGGTAAGACACTATGACGCTTTGAGGGATTTTATAAAAAACTTAGGTCCACAGAGCCACGTCACATCTTGTCACCCAACTTCTCCAATAACCTTCTAGAGACAATCTTGCGCAACTCCCGTGTGGCGCTGATTATAGTGACACTATCGGAAGAACGATACCCGCTGTCAGTGGAGCATTCGCAAGTTTTGAAATGGAGTTGGACCACCTTCGTAGACTTGTACAACATGTCACGATGTGATGGGGCAAAAACTGTCTCAAGCGGATCAAAAGCAACAGCGATCATCTTTCAAAACAAATGCAAGATGTTTCGTCATTGATAGCGAGTATAAAAGTATAGGACCCTGATGACTTCCTTGTGGGACTTCTAACTTGACAGTTAAGAGGGAAGAACACATATTTCTGCTTTTGACTATAACGGTTTTTTTGGAGATATGAAGATTAGTAACTTATCATGGCTTAACTAGAGCCTGTTGCTCCAAGTCCTTTATCGTTGGATTCGAATTTATCTGGCAAGGCTTAGTTCATCGTTGTATCTTCTTCACCAAAGTTTTCGTTCTCTATTTAGGTAGACAGGGCCATAAATAGTAGGAAGAACTATTCGCTCGAATACTCCACTTAAATTTTAATCAGCTTGAGAGAGAGAGGCAAATTTACTAGATACTTTGAAGTTTACCTATCAAAAATCCCTTTCTAAATATGTCGTTGGTGGGATTAGATTTTTGTCGATCAAAACATGTACCTACTTCACCTTGACCTGGTTTTATTTCAGTCCAATTCTGCTTACTACTGACTCCTTGGTAATGAAGGAACTGGTTACTGCTTGCTTTGTTTTTTCTATAACGTCAATGTCTTCCGCAAACGCAAGTAATTGTGTGGATTTATTAAAGATGATTCCCGATGTACTGGCGTGGGTGTTTCGCATTACCTGTCCAAGCAGAATGTTGAAACAGCTGCATGAAAAATGTGTCACCTTATCTTAGCTCTATGGTGGCTTTGTAGGTTTCAGTAGAGTTGCTACCAACTTTGAAGGAACAGCGATCATTCTCCAACGTCATCCTGATAAGGCGTATCAGTTTAGCAGGGATTCTAAAGTTAGACATGGCACGATATAGTTCAACTCCATTAACACTGTCGTAGGCGGCTTTAAAATCGAGAAACAGGTGGTGGGTGTCGATGTTATATTCTTTGGTTTTCTCCAGGATCTGGCGTAATGTGAATATTTGGTCGGTGGTAGATTTTCCATGTCTGAACCAGCATTGGTAAGAACCTATTAGATCATCAGCGAACGGCTTGAGAAGTTCACATAAAACGCTCTACTGGATCTTATAAGCGATGTTTAAAAGACTTTTGCCATTATAATTGGCTCAGAGTAGGCGGTCTCCTTTTTTATGAATCGGGCAATTGGTACTGAGATTACATTCAATCTCGGAATTCTTTCTTCCGACCATATTTTGCAGATGAGTTGGTGTATGGTCCTGACCAGATCATCTCCTGGGTGTTTAAAAAGCTCCGCTTGAAGAACAACGCTTTCAGCTATTTTGTTCATTTTAAGTCTGGTGTCATCTAGATGAACTGGTTCAGGTCTATCAAGAGCAAGAGGTGTTAGATAGATCTCCCCCTCACCAAGAAGTTTGGACATGTCTCAACATGTTCCATAAAATTGGTATTAAGATATCTACCTAAGGGTAGATCTTAGTGTTCTGATCTAAGCCCAATTTGACTCTGTATGCGAGTATTCTTGCCGTGGAATTTAAGGCTTAATTACTATGTGTCCACGTAAAGCTTACCTTCATACTGTTTCAATCTTCTATATAAGTTGCGCACTTCTTTCCCGCTGAAGCATCTTTGCATCTCCTCGATTTTATGCTGTTGATGATCTATTTTCGATCTCCTGAGTAAGCGTCCTTCGCTCAATGTAGAGGTTTCTGGTCACTCTAGTATCGCTCTGGACCCACGACTTGTGTGCCTCCAATTCGACTTTGTTTGTCTGACACCTTCGTAGTCAGTTTCTTGGGGGAGACTGTGGCTTGTTCACATATCTACCATTAGTCTTCCATATCAACAGCAGCAGGATTTTACTCAAGTTCAAGCGATATTGAGTCGGCGTAGGCTTCAGCGGTCTCTTGCGATTGAATTTCCTCGGGGTAGTTGATGTTCTCCGAAGAGCTTCAATGGATATCCGTCGATGATTGCTTCTGCTCTTCAGAATGCTAGATCATAGTGTCTTCCGTTAATCACACCCTTACCTATTTTATTGAAGACTCGAGCATCTCAAGACCACCATGTGCATTTTTGGATGTCGAGACCTATAAAACGTGTGCTGTTCAACTCCTTGTTTCTTCCCCCTACAAATTTGATGCACCTTAGTCCGTTTTCGGAAGAAGTGGCATGTAGGCTGTAGTTCTTAATTGTCATACCAAAGATGTCCTCCCTCCCAATTTTAAAGTTAAAGTCACCCAAGAGGATTTTAATGTTTCCATTTACACAGCTGTTTACACAATGCTCAATTATTCAGCTGTGTTTTTTTTTCAGAACGAAATAATAGAGATCGTGATTCTTCGCTAAGCGGACTTGAGACGTAGGACACTCATGGCGACTCCAAGAAAATGTGTCGGTTTTTCATAGGTCACTTTCTCAATGTGCTTATCCAGGTTACCACAATAGATCTACAATACAACATTGACCATCCAGCCCACTTAGGTACCTTATCAAATCCAGTGGTTCATTTCATAATAACACACCCTTACTGTCTCCATAGAAAGGTCATTCATATATGGTTACGTGCCTGCGTGCTGCGTCTAAATTTCCTCCCTAGGGGTCATAGGAACCCATTAACAACATTTCGTTGTTTTCTCATTGAACATGCCACTTACACGAAAATTCCCTGCACTCAAACCTATGACAGAACAAATTTTAATGCTTCTTTTGTCCATACAATCCACCAAAACCATGTCCCAAGTCCCAAACATCGTTCATTTCTGTGTTTTGCATTTTATCGCAGGACTCATTATACGGGAGTCATCATGCCGCAAGCATACCTATAACATATTGGCCAAAATTATTCTTCGCGATGACGACCGAGGCGACGGCGTCGGAACTCGGGACCGGATTCACAACCATGTCGTTCTGATTTAAATGTGCGGTTATTTTGGACCGCAAATTCTTTGGGAGCAACGAGCAACGTAAATGTTTCCTGATTCCCTCATACACTTTGAAACGGTATAATGTTGTTCGAATTTTCGTTTGGAATAGTTAAGCTTAAATACTTTTGTATAAACATTTACACACCACGAGAAACATATCGTGGTTGTTGTTGTCCTTGGGTTAGTTGTTAAGAGGCAAGCACTTTAGAGTGTATTTGTCCACCTGGTGGAAGTGCAGGTTATGCAAGTGACAACATTGTACGGTTCATATCCTGCGAAAGTAAAATTGTGTTAACAAAACTAAATCTCTTTGGCCACAAAACCCTTAATGGGACTTCCAATCTACGAATGAGATGGAATGTGTAAACAACATACAAAATGGATGACGCGACCAACGCCCACGGCGACGTTTGAATAAAGGACTCTCCATTTCCATTTCCAACGTTGTTGCGAACGGCAAGCGCTCTTTCAGCTGATGGTGTTCCTGGATGGTCGATGTGGATGATGATGGTGGATTATTTAGCGAGCAATGTGCTTCATGAATTTGCAACCAAAAGATTTTTGAATGGAGCAGTGAATTGGTTGATGCGGTTTCCCTTGCGAGGCTGAAATTGGCCTCATTAGTGGGAATATTGGAATTAATCCTTGATTGCGAAACAATACAAGCTTGATTGATGCATATGTGAAACTATTGAAACAAAATTTGGATGATGCACATACGACTGTTGTTCGTCCTTAAATCCCAGTGCTCGTATATGCTTCCATGTTTCCAACATACAACTGAATCATAGGAATTTTCTCCGCCTCATAGCATATTGTTGCTAAATTCAATTCATGCTTTTTGGTCCTTTAGATCTGTTCGGAGAATGAAACGTTGAAAATGTGAACGGAGTTTTCCAAAATTTTCGAAGGCTTAACTTTTGAATTGCGAATTTAACATCAGGCGTCCTTGCTTGTCATGACAAAAATCCTTTAAACGAAATATTGCTTCGGCGTGCTTGCCCTGGAAAACTGACCAGAAATATTGAAATTCCTTCTGAAGTCAATCCTCAGAGAGATGTGGCTGTCTTTTGTTGGCAAAAAGTAGTATCAATCTGGCCAGACTCCAGACTATATATGGCCCTAGGCAGGTTGCTGGCTGGTCAGGGTATATTGATAACGAGTTGAATGTTTGTCCATCCACAAAATCATAATCACTTAGGCAAGAAGTATGGTTCCCAAAAGGTTTCTTTGCAAAATTTTGATTTTTAGGCTGACGACGGGCGACGGGGCACAATTTTTAAGGAATGAGTCTTAACACTATCCTAGAAGTTTCGCATAATCTGCCAGACGATCATTTAGGCGATCAATGCGAGCAGACTGCAGACTTAATGCCACCTAGTCATTTTGATGGTTGGTAAGGGTAAACTGGGTCCGTCAAAGGGTTCAGCCTAGCGACTGTCCAAGAATCATATCACGCCACTTAGGTGAGATTAATGGTTCTCAGGAGGTCGTATGTCGATCCTTTATTGTATATGAGGAAGAGGGGATCACAATATGTCAAGCGGATCCTGATACGATTCCATATAACATATAAATCCAGACTCTAGACTTTAAGCCACTTAAGCAAGTTGCTGGTAAGGGTACTCTGGGTCCTACAAAATTTTAGCTCAGTAAGCAGGTTCAGCCTAGGGAAACTCCAAGAATCATCACTCACCACCTAGAAATCCATTGATTGTTTGGTCAAAAGTTCTTGTAGACTAAATTGGTCGGGGTGAGCGAGTTTTATGAGACACTTTGTCGCATAGATTAAGATGGTAAGATCCTTGATCCTTAAAAAAATTTCATCAAGAAACGATACGTACACCTGTAAAGTAATTCGTTTGTTCTAGATCTGTTGGAGGCAGGCCACATCTTCCTTGAAAAAACAGTGCTCTTCATATTCCCTAGCGAGTTTTGACTTCTTCAGCGAGCGACCTGTAAAGGTTGCCTGGTCAACTCATTGGCTCAGTCATTTTCTTGCGAGCCACTGTGGAACCCAGATTAGAGTAACCCAAAGATTATTGCCAAGACCAACCAGGTCTTGTTCAGGAGTTAGTGGAGGCCAAACACATAATTCTTCTGTGAAACGTGAAAATAAAACTGGGTTCGAAAAAGTTCTGTTCTGTAATTTCCAGAAAATTGCGGAACAATAGCTAAATTATAAATTCCGAAGTGGCTTTTTCGAGAGTTACAACAGCAATATGGTAAACCTGTAAAACCAAAAACATATATAGATACTCGTAAAATAATACACTACCAAGTTCCTCTTCCTGTCATTTGTCAAAACTTACTACAATATTCATTTTCCCAAATTTAAGTTACACAAACCAACACCACCGCCAAACGTTTCTCTTCATAGAATTTTCATTTAAGCTCCTTTTTTCTAATATTTATTTTTTTTGTAGAGTTGTAGCAAAGACCGAATCGGGATCATGATTACTAAGTTTCTAGGATCAGTATAATTATTCAACTAATACTCCGTAGGGAGCAGGGCAATGTGGATAACTGTCTCACTTAATCATCCTCTCATGCATGTTATGTAAAAACATCATTGAAATCAGTTCCAGTGTACAATGATATTCAATGAACGCATCCAGCCATGCATTATTAAAACTTAAACCAAAAAATAAATTATTCAAAACTGCAACTTGTGACGAAGTCACATTTTCTTCTCTTCCACCGCAGCCAATAAAATAGGCATATTCATATGTGCAATGGCATTTACCAACCGCCCGCCCTGAAGTGGCTCACTCACTACACACTAATATAGGCTTTGAAATCACATGGCAAGGTATACACAAACCAGTTCCGTTTCAAGGGTGATTTGTACTTTGTGCTTATAAGTCACATTTAGTTTCTGTGGAAATATTTCATATAGGAACCTGGAATTCACACTGAAATTCGGAGAAAATCTCAATATTGATATTTAGAAGTAATACTATTTAAAACCAAAGATTCTCTCCACTACCTGAAAACCAGGGGTACGCAGTGTATGTACCGAGAGATTCCTAATATTTTCAAGCAGTAAACTCGCAAGAGCACCACAGAATATTCCTGTCCTGTCCGTTGTCCTACCGTTTCCCTACCGTTTACTTTACCAGCTCCTTAACCAAGACAATAATTTCTACTTAAGCCGTACTTTTGTGCGTTGACATTGCCGTACATATTTGTGCGTTGACATTGCCAGAGTTTAGTTCCGTTGACATTGCCGGAGTTTGGTTCTGTCGACATTGCCTCACATAGTTGTACGTTGACATTGCCGTACATTTGTCCGTTGACATTGCCGGAGTTTGGTTCCGTTGACATTGCCGTACATATTTGTGCGTTGACATTGCCGGAGTTCGGTTCACATTGCCGGAGTTTGGCTCCGTTGACATTGCCGTACATAATTGTACCTTGACATTGCCGGAGTTTGGTTCCGTTGACATTGCCGTACATTTGTGCGTTGACATTGCCGGAGTTTGGTTCCGTTGACATTAGTTTAAAGTTAAATTAATTAAATTAAATTCTAAGCTTAAGAAAACATTGTGTTCTCCTTATATTATTTTGATTATATAACGTAGATTTGAATATAAAAACCGATGTTATACTTGAAATAAACGAATGAACGTAAACTTGTAATAATTGTAATAAATATATATTGACTTAAACAACTTGAATTTGTATTTGTAACCTGACTATTGATTTAAAAATAATAAATAAAGTGTTATTTTCCTTAACCGGAGTTTTACGTCTTCTCGGCTGACCCTGGAACTGCTGAAGCTACCTCAATGTACAAAATACTCAAACAAAAATCATTTCTTTCATTTTGGTTTGTTGTTGTTCTGAAAAGCAGCACGTTCATGAAGTTGAAGTCAAGTCGAATTATACTTCAGCTACGCTCTGTGCCGCAGAGCTGCTACTTCATATTGTAGCCGTGCATTGCGATTTACGTAGGAACATTTTACTTTGACATTGCAACGTGCTACTGCTGCAGCAATTTAGTTTTTTTTTTTTTTGATTAGATATATACATACATTCAACAAATTGGTAGATAACATTATTATTAATTATAATTAAATCTTTAAGGCATGGCCAAAAGGTCTGTCAGCCAGCTATTTAGTTGATTATGCTGAACAAAAAATAACGAAGTGCACGAAATGCATTTCTTAAAAATCAGGTCGGCCAAGCAGTTACCGTGAATGGACTTTTCGTGGCCAGAAATTGACGATATGGAGCTGGACGATATAATGGTTCTAATATGGTGGTGGTGCCAGGTGCCACGTTGCCACACAGTCAACGAAACAAGGGTTCTTTTGCGCAAACAATTCAATGGCCGAGTTATCTGAAGTCGGTAATGGCGATTTCAATTGGCTGCCACGATCATGTGATGTGACACTGTTGGACTGCTTTCTTTGGGAATATTTAAAAGATAAAGTGTACTTCAATAAGCCAAGAACAATTCAAAAGCTAAAGGATGAGATAATTTGGCACATTAGCGACATTGAACCTCAATAATTATGCCTCGGCTTCATTGAAAATATGGACCTTCGGAAAGCGGTATGCCACTGAAGCCGGTGGAGAGCACTTAACTGATATGTTATTTCACACATACATAATTGTCATAGATTATATCTTAATATAGGGTGTTTGTTTTAGTAGTGTGGCTTTCAATCTGGCAATACTTTTTTCGGAGTTGGTCTTTTTGACAAATGTCACTTGATTTATGTTCAGTTTGGTTTGCCATTTCATAATGAATAGACTTACTCCTGAACAACGTTTGCAAATCGTGCAAATTTATTAACAAAATAATAGTTCGGTTCGCACGACGCATCGCGATCTGTGTCCAATATTCGGTCGACATAATATTATTTCATTAACTTTAATTCAAACAGGAGAATCCGCTGTCCAAAACAAAAGGCTGCACTTTTCAAGTAGGTTGGTAGGTTTTAAATATCCGGGAGCATGTTGCAAAAAACGAGGAAAAGTGGGTATGTCTGTTTGGAATTGGTGACCTTATTGGTGAAATAAGAAGTTAATTATTTTTTCTGTCAATGTGACAAAATTGTGTAACCATAATTGTTTGGTAAGGACATTTTTAAAACCAAAAAATTCAAATGAACTTTTTTTTAGTTTTTCTGGATTCATCGTTTTTTATTTATTTAAATAAATTAATATTCATGCCATACAAATTGTTCTCACCTCAATAATAAAAAAAAAACACAAGGACACAACATTCGATTGCTTCTCAAAACATCCATATGCATGTGTGTGTGTTTTTTTTTTGTCCTCTCAAATTGAATAATCCAATTAAGTTTAAATTTTTTGGATATTGTGGAAAATGCTTTTAAAACAACTTTTTTCTTCGACAAAATACGCTCTCTCATACAAACGAATAAAGCAACTCACACTTTGTGGTTTTCATACATTAAAGTGGAGAACAAAAGAAAAATCTCAAAAGGACACGAAAATCCACAAACTAAAAGGAATACGGTTGACTGACGCAATGGGATTTGTTAAAGTTGTATCCTGTATGTTGTATAGGTATATGAGATTAAGGACTTAAAGGAGATTATTAAGGTTTAACTCTTCAAAGGGGTCGGTCTATGGAAGAGAGCTCAAGTTCGTTTCCCAAAAAATTTAAGGATTCTTTTTAGTTGAGTTTGTTGTTTTACATTTTTTTAGTCAAAATCCCTTCGTTTGTCAAAAGACGAATGGAAAATTATGCCTGTAGAGCATGAAAAGGATAATAATTAAAAAAAAAAACTTGAGCTTTTGAACAGTGTACAATGTATATTGTTGTAGGAACTGCACTAGGACGATAGGTATATTCACATGAAAATCCTACATAATTTTATATGAATTCCCTTGAGATTGAAACATGTTTATGGTTTTGGTTTTATTTAATTCTTAGATTTGATCCTATATTTTTATACTTCATGGAATTATAGGATCTCGATCTGGCAACTTTGGAAAGAACACTTCTGCAAAACGTTTAACTTCCATCATAACCAACTTCGTGTCAGACAGAATGATTCATTGAAATGGAACGTAATGAACAAGTGCTGCTTCCAAGGCTACTAGAATGGAAGTTCTCTTGGCGAAGCTCTTTAAAGAAGAAAGAAATGACTTGGTGATAAATATATCTTTCGATAAGCCCCACTTCAAGCTCAGAGGTCCAGTGGGGCCATTGCAAACTTGCCATCGAAAATGCTGCTACTGACGAAGCAGCAGAAGCAGATTTGGAAGATACACCCAAGACTTGTTTCTTACCTCTCATCCTGATAAATACACGATACATGTATTATCGATCGCCCAAGGCACGTCGGATCATTGTATGTTGTATCATATCAGCAGTTTTCTCGTGTTCCAACAGTACAGTTAAATAAAACATCCCTAAGAGAACTGTATGGCGATACGAGAAGGCCAACTGGGACTGTTTCAATAATTTCTTCAGAAACTTTAATTCTTCCTCGATAGTGACGTAGACTCCAGCGCTGATAATGATAACAAACATTATTCTCTGCGGGATGAGACATTTGGTTCCGAATAGGATACAAAGTATCAAACCTAAAGAGAATTCATGGTTCGACTTGAGCAAAGAGGTTATCAAGGAGAGAAAAGTAAGATTCCGATGTTATAAAGCCAACCCTTCTGAGGAAAACCAGAAAAAGTTTAAACAAGCTAGGAAGTCCTGCAATACTCATATTTAAAGAACCAAATTTTACATGAGCAAAAAAAACTACAATGTCCCAGCGGTAGTAAAAATTTTTGGTCATTCGTAAAAAATGTACGTCCTCTTCGGTTCCGACGCTCGTCGATAGTGACACTTCTGTGGTAAGCTCCCAAGCGAAAGCAGATTTATTTGCAGCAAAGTTTGCTGATAATTCAACGCTACCCCAGTGTGATATGACTCCTCCTGTACTTGAGAACGTGAATGGTTTTATGGGACAAATCTTCTTTCGCACTCGTACAGTTGCAAGAGTACTAAAAGATCTCAACATACACAAATCCGCTGGCCCGGATAGTATTTCTCCCATAGTTCTGAAGAGGTGTGCTTCCACGTTGGCAAAACCACTGCGTAAGCTTTTCCATCTGTCCTATTCTACAGGTCTCTTCCCGAGTGGATGGAAAACAGCATTTGTCCAGCCCATCCCAAAAAAAGGCGTATCTTCATCCCCCTCAAATTACCGACCAATTGCACTGACTTCCCTTCTTTCCAAGGTCATGGAAACTCTGATAAACTTTCAGATCAAGAAATATCTTGAGAAACGGAAACTTCTTAATGACCGGCAGTACAGTTTTCGTAGCACTAGGTCCACTGGTGATATGATGGTATATCTCACCGAACAGTGAAACCAATTTTTACATCGTTTTGGAGAAAGTAAGATGCAAAAGCATATGATAGAGTCTGGCACCAGGCTCTCTTCTCGAAAATGCGTGCATTTGGCATCGATGAACCTATCTTCGATGGATTAGAAATTACTTTTCGGACCGTTCAATTCGCGTTGTTTTGGATGGCTTTCAGTCTGCTACCCATAAAATAAATGCTGGTGTGCCCCAAGGCTCCGTTTTGTCTCCGACTCTCTTTCTTATCTTTATAAATGATCTCTTGTCTAATACTTCTAATCCACTAAATTGATTTGCTGACGACACTACTCTCAGCTTTTCATATTCGTTTCCAGATTCACGTCCATGTTCTTCGGATGTGGAACTGCAACGGCAGCGTATGATAAGCTCATTGAATTCCGATCTGGACAGCATTGTCCAATGGGGAATCGTCAACCGTGTGGAATTTAATGCTTCAAAAACTCAATGCTGTCTTTTGTCGTTAAAGCATAACCTACCCCCTATGCCACTATCCATGAGCGGCACTTGCATTGAGGAAACCGAACAGCTTTGCGTTCTAGGTATGTGTATTACGAACCACCTCTTGTGGAACGATCACATATTTGACATCGCTAAAAATGCCGCAAAATGCTTAGGTTTCCTAAATCGATGTAAGAAATATTTTTCCCCCTCTGATCTGGCTACAATCTACAAGGCATACATTCGCCCGTGCTCCTATCACTCACTCACTTGCGTCTCCTGGATAGGATCCAAAGAAGGGCCTTAAAACTGATATAAGAAAGAATCATTACTGAAACATTTGTTTCACTCAAACATCGCCGGAATGTTTCTTGCCTCACCTTGTTTGATCGCTACTTAATCTATAAACAGTGCTCCAGTGAAATAGCCAGTAGCGTTCCTACCTTGAAACAATGTCCCCGTAACACCCGCACCGCAAGGAATGCCCATCAATTTACCCTCGAGCCTATTTTCGAACGTACTGTTAAGTATAGAGATTCTTTTTTTAGCCGCACTACAAGAATGTGGAATGCTTTACCCGGCTCGATTTTTCCCTCCCATTGCGATATACAGACATTCAAAACCAATGCGCACCGGCACTTCCTTTAATCTCCTATCGACATTTCCTGAACGCTTGCCCTGTGTTGAAGAAAAGATGTTGCAAAAAATATCCGTCCATCCAACCAGGTAGAAGTTCAGGAAGCGATATCTAAACTAAAGTCCAGCAAGGCTGCTGAAGCAGATTTCATTTCGTTCGAAAACTTAAAAGTAGCGGGAGATGACTTAGCGAGGATCATACACCCACTCATCTGTACAATCTGGTGGGATGAAACTATTCCTGACAAATGGAGGTATAGCATTGTGTCTCCTGTTTGGCTTCTAATAGTGTGGTTTCTGCTCCATACCTCGATATATTTCAGAAAATATCTAGGAATTGCAGATCAACACTCACTACCTCTATATCGATTTTGAAGAAAGTTACCTATGATAACGTGCAAATGAAAACCGCAAACACTGCAGTGTCTAGCGTCGTAATACCGTTCTGTTTGCTTTTCCGGCAACCCTTTTTCTCGAGAGGCTAAACTCCAGGATACAATTTTAAATCTAAGGCATTCGATCGGGTAAATCGGGAATGCATCTAGAGGACGCTTACTATAAGATGCATAGACAACTTTCCAACTCCTTGGATGTGCGTCAAGGAGTGCTACAAGGAGATGTCTTGTCACCAATTTTGTTTTTGCCACCAATTGACGATGTGATGTTTGCCACGGTAGATACAAATGAGTGACATGGTATCCAATGGAGACCGTTTTACAAACTAAGTAACGTTGATTAAGCTGACGTTTCAACTAATAAAACCAAAATAATGACCAAGGGCCAAGGCACACAACAAGTTTTTCTTAGGCAGGTTACCATAGGGGAATAACGCAGTTTAAAAATCTGTTATGAAGAACCCGATGGCTGAACGGGCCTGGATGTTTACAGTAAAATTGACAAAGCTAGTGGTGCATTTGGAATCATTTACCCAGTCTTGAACTCCAGCAAATTATAACTACTCACAAAGTTGAAAGCCTTCAAATCCAACGTAAATTGTGTGATGTTTAATGCTTCTGAAACATGGAGATGCCTTGCAAACAACTCGAGCAAACTGCAGATTTTCGTAAACCGTGGTCCATGGTAGATTCTGAAGATCAGGTGGATGCAAACCATATCAAACGTATAACTGTGTAACAGTACCGGGCAGAAAAATGCGTATTCAGACATCACGCAACGGAAGTGTAGTTGGATGGGCCAAACACTGAGGATACCTGACGGCAGTATAACGAAACAATCTTTCAAATGGAATCCTCAGGTCAATAGACGCGTCGGAAGACAATCAATCTCATGGGATACAATCATAGCCACAGCCAAGGCCAGTTGCGGTAAAATGGGACGGGTGGATAGTTCTTGCCGCTACCATATGTTCCAGCTGAAGGTGAAGCTCGTCAATACTTTCAGCCGGGCAATATACATATGTATTCATTACTAACTTAAGGTGGCGCAGACAGTCCATTGTGGACCACGGCCTTAACCAACAATCTTTGCCACCTAGGCCGGTCCTTACCAGTGGAATCCAGTTGCGCACACCAAGTTGCTTGAGGTCGTTCTCCACTTGATCGCGCCACCTTAGATGGGGTCTTCCAGAACTGCGTTAGCCATCCGGGTTGGAATTGAAGACTAGTCGGGAAGGATCGTTTTCGTCCATATACGCTCCACATGGCCCAGCCATCTAAGCCGCTGTGTTTTCAGCTTCTTAGCCAGGTCAATGTTGCTGGACTTGTCGAATTTGGACTTAATGCGGATTGTGACAATGCGTTCGCTTATGCCACGAAACCCTAAGACTTTTTGCCTAAGCCTTCCCCTTATCACAAAACCTCATCCAAATAGCCGCTGTGTTCTTGTCTTGTAGCACTTGCCGTACTAGATGTCACAGTTTGTCATCCTCCTTGTGCCTTAACCATCCCATCGCACTTCTTGGATGGCTGTGATGTTGGCTTTGACACCATCTAGGGCTTCCACTAATTGTTCGGCTGCACGTTGTCTGTTTAGGGGCCGGACATTCCACGTGCAGAACCGAAATTCTTTGTCCTTGTTTCGTTTGCTAGGGTCGTCATCAGTGGGGTCATCCATATCCGAGGCCATTAGTTGTTTCGGAACAATAGTTTTTTTAAGTGGTAGGGAAGTTACCCCCACGCACAACCTCAAACCTGGGGGACCAGGCCCTATGCTGCTCTCCTTGGACAAAATTAGCTGGAGAAATCAAGAGTCAGTAACGCACTACGGAAATGCGAGAGCTACCGTTGGTCCTATACGGGTTCATCCGCCACCTTCTCTATTTCACTACCCTGACTTAGAGTAGTAAAAGGACCCAAAGACCTGAGCTCCGAATATGTCGAAGAAGCTCAATGGGGTGCCTACCATGCAGAATGTTAGCGTCGCCGTTGGTTCACTTAATTGGAAGCTCATCAGCCGCTCGCTTGCTTTCTGAGGGGTTCGTCCAGAATAAACTGCTACCCAACAAGAGAAACAGAGGAGCTTTATGGCAGGGCAATTATAGTGTTGCTATTTTTCCGTGTTCAACACTCGCTCTTATAAGTTTAGCAAGTCAAGTCCGGGTGGACAAGACCAGTACCCGATGGCTACCCTTAGGAGGTAAAATAAGCACATTTGATGCGTATGGACACATAAGCCCCATCCCGCCGAGTGCTCAATTCCAACCTTCAGGAACAACGCAGCAATATGAGAGATCCCAGCTAAGTTGACCCAATTAAGTGAACGATGACATGGTAAGGATCCGGACTTGCTGGCAGGGTATTTGCCAGAGCGTGATCCCCAATGGACTGTACTCGCCCCCTTAGTATTTAAGTATTTGAAGATCCTTTAATTGTGTAGAAATATTTTGGTCATTCCTAATTCTATTTCTTTTTATTCTTAGTTGACAGTTTAATCACATCTTGATTTCATATGAATGACTTTTCACAAATAAAAATTAATCCCACAAAGCTCTCTTGCTCTCCTTATTGATTTATATAAATTTTTTTTTGTCCTTCCTTATAATGGAATCATTATTTGACTTAAGCTAGTGTATAACGATTTAAAGACGGATGCGAGTAATTCGTTTTATTTAGGAAAAAAGTATGTTTGTGTATGTGTGTTGGCGGATATACTTCTATATAACCGCAACAGCTTTGGCATTACCGCTCTTCCTGTCAGCGTTAGTGAATTGTGAATATCTCTCACTCATCAAAGTCCTTCATCCGGAATAATACCATATGAGGCACTCAAAATATTGTCTTCATTTTCTGTGGCAAGTATATAGCGAAGAGGCGAAACACAAATGTTAGTAAATTGAACGAAACCTTCAGTCTTTACACTACACCAACTTAGGAGATGATGATGATGATGTTGAAGGATAAATTGAAACAAAACCGGATGCCTGTGCCTTGGACCAAATCATCCGGATCTGCTGACGCATGCATGAAAAATCTGACAAGACAAGACTCATCGAGGCTGAGTTGATTTGATATAATCGAAGAATATTGTATTTAGCATCCTTTTTTCCGTCTCATGGTGGGATGTGTGTTTTTTTTTTTGTCCTTCGTCTCTTAAGTAATCCGATGAAAGGATCCGAAAAGAACGAACGAATTTATTTTCGCATTTACAGCATAAACATTTATTTTTGAAAAGGATATGGTATCCGTAAGTACAAATATGTGGGCTTACATTATTATGAGGTACTTCATGAAGACAATACGAAAGGTTACACGTGTGAACATGGTTATGATGGGGTATATGGCGTATGGCATGACCTTTAATTCCCATAACTGCGGTAGTAAAATTCACTTCTGTGGTACATCTTGATGCCAGGATGTAATTAAGTTAAGCATACAGATAGAACAAAGAGTCCCGAACAAAAGTTATGATTCGGGAGAGTGAAATAAATTAAATCGCAAGTTAAAATTTTCGTAATGGGATGGCAGATAATTTAAGGGTCGACTATAGCAATCATTTGTTACCTCTTTCGTCCATACTGCAGAAGGCAATACGCAAGCTATCTGTCTTGTTACGAAGTGGAACGCAAATAGGTACAAATTCCGATCCGCCATTTGATGCGCCTTCTCACTCCGTAAAAGAAATTGTTCCATACTATCACCACAGTGAAATCGTTGTTACGGGCGATTTAAATGTATACAATTCTACGTGATAGTATTACCAGTCTCATTTTTCACTTTGTTCTCACTCAGTGTAGTGCCAGCTGTTCAGTATCAGTAGTGGTTCATCCTCGGATCAAAATTAATCGAATTTATCCGGGTTCGTGTTTGCATATCCAAAGTTAAGACGGTGGCCCAAGAGTAGTTTAAGAGTTAATCTGCGAATCGAGAATTTTAAAACGAGGTTCAACGCTGAACCAATATTGTACAACTGGCCGTCAGATAGTAGATCAGAATACTGAACCGCGTTTTAAGATTCTTGATCCTTAGGTCAACTTAATTTAATCCGTGAAAAACGGTGGGTTAACTCTTTAATTACTCTTGGACATACTTAAAAGAAAACACACATCAACTGACTTGCAGCTTTAAGGTTAGACTGCACTAAGCGGTACTGCACTTCAGTGGAACGGCGCTGCTATAGCTCGGTAGATTACGAACTGTTTACTGGCGCTATAGTGCAGCTCTATAGTGCGTTTTACTTCATTCCATTTTTATACAAAGAATACGTGCATTTCAATGCAATGCAGTTCCACGTAGTGTGGTCGTGCATTCAAACAAATAGTGAAACTGACGGAATATAGACGGCCGGGCCTTGAACCCACAGCTCTAGATTAGCAACCTAGAGCTTCATAAACTGTAAACTACCCGCAAAAGATTCAATTATCAAAAATGCGTGCTTCGAAGGAACTTGTGTTGTTTTAGACGGTTTTTAGTCTAATTATCCCAAAACAAATGTTAGTGTGTCTCAAGGTTCCGTTCTGTCTCCGACTATATTTCTCATCTTCGGATGTGAGTGGGACTGCAAGGGCAGCGTATCATAGGCTAATTTAAGTCGGATGTCGGCAATTGGGGAATTGTTAACCGTGTGGAATTCAATGCTTCAAAAACGCAATACTCTCTCATGTCGTTAAAAATTAACTATCATCCCACAACACCTGAGTTTGACTTCACTTTCACTTTTCACTCAGATTCAAAAGTCAAGTAAGTCAATTCAAATCTTTCCGTCCTTCCGTCCGCATGTTTTTTATACTCTAAAGAGGTCGCCATTTTTTAAGCTAGAAGTGTGCTAGTAGTTGGGAGCATGTGTTATCTAAGCCAAATTCTTGAACAGCTAAGATCCACCCACAAACACGCCCACATTTTTGTTTAGCAAAATTAAAGTATATTTTTCGCAGTAACAAAACAACCAAAGCACAATGATTAAATTTGGCACACCAAGCTATAGGTGAACTGTCTTTGGGCGTTTTTTTAAATTTATGGTTTTTATACTAGAGCGAGAAACTTTAAATTTTGCGGCTGTTAGTCGAAACTAATTATCATGTGTATTGGTACATAGTATTATTATGACGTCCTAAAGAGAGTTTTTGGAATTAGTGTTCTAGCTCTAAAACTAACGGTACCTGCCATATGATTTTTAGTGAAAAATTATTTTTTTTTTTCAAAAACGGCTCCTACGATTTTGATTAAACTTTCTGAGTATTGTTTTCTGTGCGGGCTTACCACGATATCTAGAAAAAAAAATCAAGAGCAAAAAAAATCTAGAAAGACAAAATCTAGGAAACAAAATCTAGAATTAACAAAATCCAGAAAACCCAAAATCTAGAAAAATTTAATCTCGAAAACCAAAAAACGAGAAAAATAAAATGCACGACTGGGTTGCACGTACTTGCTCTGAGGGTGCCATTGTACCTACGATGAAAACAAAGTTTTCGAGCAATATGCAGAACTCATGTTTTGGAAAAATTGGGAAAAACCAAAACAGTTTGGCTATAACTGGAAAACCCGATATACAGAAGTTTACGTTAAGAAACCTTAGTATATCAAATTTCTAGAAGAAGATATAATAACGAACTGTACGAGCTGTATAGCGACATAAGCCTAGCCAGAAAAATTCGAATCCAAAGACTAAGATGGCTGGGCCATGTAGAGCAAATGGACATCGACGCTTCAGCTCGTAAAGTCTTCAACGCCAAGCCCGAGGGAGTCAGAAGCCAAGGTAGACCTCATCTTTGATGGAGCGACCAGGTAGAGGGAGACATCCGTCAACTTGGAGTACGAAATTGGAGACAGCAGGCTAGAGATCGAGCCGGCTGGAGGGGCATTCTCAGCAAGGCCCAGGAGTACCACGCTGCAGTGGCGCCAACATAAGTAAGTAAGTAAGTAAGTATATCAAATTTAGAAGTCATCTTTTGGGTGATATAAATGTCAGCTTATGGCCATATTAATAAAATTGTTCAAACAAATTTCCGTTATTATCATTTGTAGCCAAAAACTCAAATGCAGTTTTCTTCAAAACATTTTATATATATTACATACAAAGTATATTAAAAATCGGTAGAATCTGTTTTGAGCAAATTAAAAAAAACTACATAATTTGGCCAAAACCTAGTGGCTTTTTGTATGGGAGCCACCATTTAAAAAAGAGTAACTGACAAAAATGCAATGCCATCTGATAGAGAGTTGTAAGGAACTTTACCAAACAAAGTTTGTTTAAATTCGATACAACCGTTGACCATTGATTGATTCATTTTCTCCAAAAACGTTTAAACTATTGATTTTAAAATGATTAGTAAAATTTGATTTAATTTTTTAATTGCTTTTTTTTCCAAAATCTCAACCACCAAGACCACTGTAACACATTAGAGCAAGTTCGTAGGACCCAGTCGTGCACTTTATTCTTTACGTCCTCCTAAGGGAAAACTTCATTCAGCTTTTTTGTTGAACGTTAAATTTCCTTAAATTTCATTTGTAACAAAATTGTTGTTTGTCAATTTTTATAACAAGACATTGCCTATCGAAAAAGAGGCCATTTTTCAAATCGATAAAAAATACCAATTTTTTTTTGGAAATATTACCTGTTTTTCGAAGCGCCATATCTGGGTAAAAAAATTGACATACAACAATTTTGTTTGTTAAATTTAAGGAAATTTAACATTCAACAGAAAAGTGGAATAAGTTTTCACCGTAGGACGTAGGGAAAAAAAGTGCACGACTGGGTTGGACGAACTTGCTCTAATGTGTTAAAATGGTCTTGGGGCTTGAGATTTTGGGAAAAAAGCGTTGAAAAAATCATATGAAATTTTATAAATCACTTAAAAATTAATACCTAAAACGTTTTTTGGAGAAAACGAAGTAAGCCATCAGGTTTCTTTCACTTTTCTGAATTTTTACTAAAATTGTTTTCAAAATCGTTCGACCAGTTTTATCAAAAAACAGTTTTTTTTTTGAAAAACTTTTCGAAAATATATTCCAAATTTTTTTTGAGTGTGCAAACTTCTAGCACTTTGTAGTTTTTATCAGAAAAAAAAAATAAAAAAAAAATTAAACCGTTTTTGGAAAAAACAAAAATTAAAAAAAAAATTTTAAACTTTTTTAAAAAACTCAAAAAAACTTTTTTTGAAAAATTTAAGAATTCATATTATTTCTTTTATAAAAGGGCTTCTATATTAAAAATTTCATCGAAATTCGTCAAGTGGCTTACGAGAAAATCGGATTTCAAGAAACCGGTCTTATGCGAGGAAATAATTCTTACATCAGATCACGAAAAATAAGCTACAAATCACGTCAAATGAATCCAGGATTGTACCTTGGATTGGAAAATAATAAATCTATACTTTCTATTTGCAATTTTAGAAAATTTGCAAAACGAAGATATTGATACTCTATAATCATATTTCAACATCTTTTAGTATCATTAATTCGATCGAGAGAAGCAAAACATTACCATTCGCAAATCGCAAATTGATCCCAATGAGTATCAATTTTATATTTACTCGGTTGTACATTGCAAAAAGCGAGTCGTAGATTTCCATCTTTTTGTTTTGAATAAAAAATCTGTTTTTGAAAAAACTACTGGTAAAGTCGTAAATTGCAACCCCAATTTGCAATTTGTAACATTATATCGCTTTGGGAGGAAGCAACTTTTATTGAAATGCATCTATTATTATTTATTGAAAAATGTAACTTTTACTTACTTGGTTGATCATAGGAATCGAACTCGAGACCTTCTGCATACCAACCTAGCACACATCTACTAGGTTATGGTGATGCATCCAAGTCGGATATCAAAATTAATAATAAGAAGCAACCTGAATATGAGTTACGTTTTAGGGGTGTTTTGAATTAAGATTATGTTTTGTTGGCGAGAAAAATATAGTCGTCTTATTTTGGACGTCTAACCTCTAATGTACAATTTTTTGTGATGACCATTTAAATAAAGGTAAGAAATTGTCTATTATGTGTAGTTGAAATTCAACTTTGTACTCCCTAGAACTACAAAAAAGGCATTATTGGAGACACAAGCGTAGCCAGGGCCTAATGACTTATATTCTGAACGATTCCTGTATGTGCGTTGATCAGCGCCGGATCTAGGGGGGGGGCAAAGAGGGGCACTTGCCCCGGGCGCCTGGCCTTGGGGGGCGCTAAATCGAAGTTGAAGAAATATGGGAGAGCAAAAAAAAAAGGTATTCAACATTTGAACAGGGCGCCAAAGTAATGCAATACTTATTTATTTCTCGTTCCAAATATGAAAGAAGTATGTAATGAACCACTTCCGTCGCCTCTCATGGGGGCGCAAAATTGGAAGATGAAGAGAGAAAAGAGATTAAAAAAAATAAAGGTCTTTAACTTTTGAAAATGATAAACAAGTTCGTTGCCCTTCAGCAGGGCGCAAAATTAAAAGATGAACAAGGAAAAGAGAGTAAAAAAAATATTTGGAAATGATGCTATGTTTATTTATGTCTTGTTCCAAATATAAAATATGTAATTAACCACTTTCGTCGCCCTTTAAACAAATTCGTCGCCCCTCATGGGGGCGCAAAATTTGAAAGATGAAGAAAAAAACGAGAGTTAAAAAAAAGTTCTTCAAGTATATACTTTACAAGTAAGATTCCATTTCCAAAATCTTATTTGCTGAAACAAGTTTCAAAAATGAGGAAGCTTTCTTAAAATCATAATTTATTTCTGCATTACTTACTAAATGCTATTAAAGCATTAAATAATGGATAAATCATTTCAGTTTGAGTTGATGATTGATATTTTTGACTCGTTTCAGCAACTGGATCTATAAAAGTTATTTTTTTTTTTTTTTGATGTTCTGAAATAAGAGCGTTATTAAATAAAATGCACGACTGGGTCGCACGTACTTGCTCTGTGGGTGCAATAGTACGATGAAAACAAACTTTTCGATCAATGAGAACAACTCATTTTTGAAAAATTTGGTAACACCTAAACAAAATTGACTGAAACTGGAAAAACCGATATACGGGAGCTAACGTTAAGAAACCTTTAATATTTAAAATTAAGACGTTATCTTTTGGGTGTTATAAATGATACAAATGTCCACTTATGGCCAAATTAATAATACTGTTAAAAGCTATTTCCACTATTATCATGTATATCCAAAAACTAAAAATGCAGTTTTGTTTGAAGTATTCTATGTATGTTACATACAAAGTTTCATAAAAATCGGGGGAGCCTTTTTTGAGTAAATTAGAAAAAATGAAAAAATTGGCCAAAATCTAGTGGCTCTTTGTATAGGAGCCACCATTTTGTTGCGGTAAATTTTACCACAACAAGTTCCACTGGCCTATTCGTTTCCTTTTTTCCATTTTTCACCCCTCCTTCTCGTTGGTTCTCCAAAATGCTTTTGGAGCGGGCTTCCTGCTGATGGCCAAGCGCACTCTCTACTCTGCCAGCATTTTGGAGAACCAACGAGAAGGAGGGGTGAAAAATGGAAAAAAGGAAACGAATAGGCCAGTGGAACTTGTTGTGGTAAAATTTACCGCAACAAATCACTCTTCAATTTTTTTTTTTTTTGCGTTTATTTGTTTTTTTTAATAAATTTCCGTTTGATTTAAATTTCCTTTTAGTTTTCGTTAGGAGTTTTTTTTTTTAAGTCTTTTCAATCAAGATCGTGTTGGAATTTTTACCATTGAGTTTTTGATTTTTTTTTTTTTCTGAATTTTAGATTTTTCATCAACATGGACATTAATAGGTTGTGTCAGGATGAGCTATATTATGAAATGCTCAGTAGAGGGTTAGAGAAAGGGACGGTTGACGTAATGAGATCGTCACTGCGATCAGCTCGCATGCTGGAACGCAGGGGTTCGGTGGAGGCTTACAATAAATATCCATTTTCATATATTGAGGATAGGGATGCAGTGCAGGAAAAGATTAGTGAGATTAGGATTCTTCTTAAGGATCACCCAAGAAATCCGAAGTCTCCGGAATTCTTGAAGGTCCTTACCAAAATCGAATGGGCATTGAATAGGATAGGAAGAGCACCAGCAGAAGGGGAGGAAGAGTTAGGAGAGCAAAAATCTCTCAGATTAGAGCTTTTGCTACTATTATCTAAGCAGCAGCAACAGGCAGCAGTTTTTTTTATCAACAAGTTTTTGTGTGCGGAGTTTTTGGAAAAGTGTGGAGCAGTGGGCAAAGGAGCAGAGGAAAAAACAATAGAAGTAAAGTGTTGTTTGTGGCAAGGATTTGGTGAGAGTTTAATTGTTTTTTTTTTTTTGTTAATTTCGTACCTACCTTCTTCACAATTGAGATTGAACATTTCAATTGTTCAATTTCATTTGAAAAAAAATTGAAGAGTGGGAGAACCAACGAGAAGGAGGGGTGAAAAATGGAAAAAAGGAAACGAATAGGCCAGTGGAACTTGTTGTGGTAAAATTTACCGCAACAAATCCCACCCTTACCTCCCAAGAAATGACTTTACATTTCGAAAGAACTGTAAATCATTTCTGAAGAAGAACCAAGGATGAGGAAAAAGAAACAAAGGATTTCCATCAGAAAAGAAAAAGAAAATTTAAGCGAAAAAGTAAAAAAAAAACTGAGAGAAAAAAAAATACAAAATTACGTTAAGTATTGGATGCATCTGAAAACGGTTTTAAATCTTTAGCGTGCCATTTCCCGCACTCTTTACCTTTATCATCTTCTAAAATGTATGTCCAAGGTGACACACGCTTCTTAATTTTTAACGGACCGACAAACTTCGGTGCTAACTTGGCTGCATAATAATTCGCGGCATCCGAAAGAGAAAAGTTTCTGCGCCATACAAAATCGCCGGGACGGTATTGAACATCCCTCCGACGTAAATTGTAAGCTTGAGCAGATTTGTGGCTTGCAGCCTGAAGCTTTTTGCCAATATCAATCCTTAGCTTTTTGAAACGTTCTTCGATCTCCCCTAGATCTTGAACAGTTTCCGACGAATCGCCAACTTTTGGTACTTCTTGACCAGAAGTTACCATCTCCCTCCCAAAATTTGCGAAGTACGGGGATACTCCCAGTACTTCGTGTTGTGACGTGCGAATAGCGCACGCAACCTTCGAAAGTTGTGAGTCCCAAACTCGGTGATTCTCACTGACGTAAGCTCTTAATGTCGTCTTGATTATTTGATTGATTCTTTCCGCAGGATTTGCCTGTGGATGATAACCAACGAGAAGGAGGGGTGAAAAATGGAAAAAAGGAAACGAATAGGCCAGTGGAACTTGTTGTGGTAAAATTTACCGCAACAATTTAAAAAAGAGAAACTGAAAAAAAATCAATGCCATCTGATAGGAAGCTGTAAGGAACTATACCAAACAAAGTTTGTTTGAATTCGATACAACCGTTGACAACTTATGGCCATTTGAAAAAAAGACGTTAAAATCAGATCTCCGTTATTAGCATTTTTTGCCAAAAACTAAAAACGCAGTTCTCTTAAGAACACTAAAATAATATATTACACCAAATTAAATCAAAATCGTAAGAGCCATTTTTGAGCAAATTAGAAAACCTGAAAAAGTTGGCTAAAACTGAACGGCGCGTTGTATGGGAGCTACCATTTATAAAGGCTTTACTGAAAAATTTACAAAGCCATCCTATAGAACACTATAAAAAACGATGCCAAACGAAGTTTGAGTCAATTCAATTAAGCCGTTGCGAACTTATGGCCATTTGAAAAAAAGCCGTTAAGAGCAGATCTCCGTTATTTGCATTTTTAGCCAAAAACTAAAAACGCAGTTCTCTTAAAAACACTAAAAGAATATAACACACAAAGTTTAATCAAAATCGTTAGAGCCATTTTCGAGAAAATTAGAAAAAACCAAAAAAAGTTGGCTAAAACTCAACGGCTCGTTGTATGGAAGCCAACGTTTAGAAAGGCTTCAGTGAAAAATTTACTAAACCATCCTATAGAACACTATGAAAAACTATGTCAAACAAAATTTGAGTTAATTCAATCAAGCCGTTGTGAACTTATGGCTATTTGAAAAAAAGCCGTTAAAACCTGATTTTCGTTACGACCATTTGAGCCAAAAACAAAAAACGCAGTTTTGTTAGAAATGCTTAGAGTTAGCTAAATTTTAAGTTTAATCAAAATCGTTAGAGCCGTTTTCGAGAAAATCCAAATTGAAAAAAACCGTTACTTGAAAGGTACAAGTTTGAGCCGGGCTAAGACGAAATAAAAAAATTCTCGACAACCGTTTTTCTTGAAACTGCTATATATCAAGTTTGAAGAAAATCCGTCAAGCCGTTTAGACTGTAGCATGACGTGAAAAAGCGCACAGACGCACATACGCACATCCGCACAGACAGACCGACGGACGGTATGGCGAAAACCACTTTTTTGGGCTTCTCTATCATCGTAATGTCATGTTTGAGTTAAACCTCGATTTTTTTTTTCTGCACGAAAATAATACTTGCCCTATAGAGCAAGTAAAAATGAAAGAGAATTTTTGTTGTGTACTACTGAGCTATTTCACTAAAGCTGTTCTATGGATTAGTTATGATTTTGTATATCGGTGAGTAAAAGTTAAATGTGCAATCAAAATATCGGACAGAATCACAAATAAGCATACAGCCTTTTAACTTTTTATGAACAACATAAGCAGGTTCCCGCTGTCGTTTATCGAAATAGAAAAATTATCAAAACAATCTGGATTATGGCACATACCCCAAAGGTTTTATTTTGCACATACGCCAAGATTGCATTTTGAGTAATCAGTAACATGAGAACCCTTAACAATACCTTATTTTCTTAGGTTGGTTCACACAGACTTATATGACATGTATCGTACATAAGCTATTGTCAACAGCATCAAGCATTAGAGCATAAAGATAAGAACAGGTTAACGATACGAGTTCAAGTTTTGTACGTAAACTTAAAAAAGAAAAAAAAAATTGCTGAGGGGGGGGGCGCCAAATTCAACTTTTGCCCCCCCTTGAACAAATCCTAGATCCGGCGCTGGCGTTGATATTCTGGTGGCATATCATTTCCCGCTGAATCCGAATGGTTTACAAAGATCCACTTTTAATATTAACCAGATTTATTTTTCGAGGATTATACATTTCCTCAAAAGAGACAGTACCAAAAAAAAAGATAATTCTTAGTTGGAGGCAGGGATCGAACTCCGGACCTTCGACGTAGCCGTCAGACACACTTGAGTTGATTTTAACACTCAGTGAATGTAAATCACGAAAATTTTTTAGCAAATCCAGATTGGTAAAAAGTATAAATGGAATTATTCCCTTGAAGTAGTAAATTGCGACGAAAAGGTTGTAATTTACTTTGAAGAGCACAAGCTTGAATTATAACTTTTAATTGTAAATCTCATCTTAGGAATTGTTGTAATTTGAGATGAATTGAAAGTTAAATTGCCATATTTTTCTATCGGTTTCGAATCAAAGCGCCGTGATTTACAAAAAAAAACATGTTTTGTAAATTGCAACTGAATATTTCGCAATTGATGGTTTTTCAATTATTTCCGTGTGGGAAGTACCGTTATAAGACTTTTCCTGAAAAATCTATTCCAACCGAAACATAAAGTTTGCACATAAAACACTATTCACAAAGTTTTATCAAAATCGTAGGAGCCGTTTTTGAGAAAAATTCATTTTTAACTAAAAATCGTATGGCAGGTATCGTTAGTTTTAGAGCTAGAATGCTAGTTCCAAAAACCCCTCTGTAGGAGATCATTATAATACTATGTACCAAGTTTGGAGCAAATCGGTCCAGCCGTTTAGGCTGTAGGTGCCGATACAGACAGACAGACAGACAAATAACGTACATTTTCAATACGATTCTGACCACTTCTGTGTTTCCTGATATTTGGAAAGTTGCTAAGATTTTGCCATTGCCGAAACCTTCTCTAGGACGCAAAACTGAATATCGCCCAATTGCTATATTACCATTTTTGAGCAAGGTTTTTGAAAAAGTTGTGAGTGATCAGATAAAAGTTTTTCTAAATCATAAAAATTTAATTGCCGAACACCAATCTGGCTTCCGGGCTGAACATAACTGCACTACGTCTCTGATCAAGGTTTCTGAAGATACACGGGCCGGGTTCGACAGTGATATGATCGGATTAATTGTGTGTTTAGACTTTTCTGAGGCATTTGACAGCGTTAATCATAACATTTTGTTGAATAAACTTAAGACAAAATTTTTTTTGAAAACTCTTTATGCAATATTATCTCTTCATATCTTTCTAATAGGTCGCAATACGTGTTTTACAACAATGCTCGAGTAGATTAAATGTTCCCATGGGTGTTCCACAAGGCTCTGTGCTAGGTCCGCTTTTATTTTCCTGCTTTATAAATGACATAATTGAATGCTTTTCTGATTGCGAATATCACATATACGCGGATGATGTTCAAATTTATAAGATGTTCTCAAAATCAGATATAATACTGAACACCAACACCAGTCTTATGAATCAGGAATTGTGTAAAATCTCAAACTGGACAGTTGAAAATCAGCTGAACCTTAATCCAACTAAAACAAAAGCGATGGTTTTAAGCAGAAATAGGAGTGAAGATCAGTTTCCGACAATTTTTCTTAGCTCGATCCCAGTAGAATATGTGGAATGTATAAAGAATCTTGGAGTTTACTTTAAACATAATCTAGATTGGGATGTACATATTAATAGGACAGTTGCTAAAATATATGGTGCGCGAGATATGTATATGGTCTGAAAAGATACGAACACGTCTCCGACTATGCCAAACAAATAATAGGCTGCTCATTACCAAGCCTTTTGAAATATCTAACCTTGATATTGTTACAAAGAATAATGCAGTCAAAAGAACCAAAATATCTTTTTGATCGAATCAAGTTTGTTAGAAGTAATCGAACATTACAAATAATTTTACCCAGACATAAATACCTTTTGACCTCAAGACAATTCTTCATTCACGCCATTCAACTGTGGAACCAAATTCCCCTCAGTATTAAGCTTAAAACTAACACAAGCACTTTCGCAAAAAAGGCCTTTCAATTTTCGGCTGAAAATTTCTAATAAGTTTTTTATTTTTTTTATTTTTTGTCTCTATTTTCTTTTCTTTCTTCTTCCTTTTGAATTTTTACATTGCTTTCCATTTTTAAAATTTGATTTGTAAATTATTTTAATGTACCTATACTCTGTAACATAATAACTACAAGCATGTGCAACTTAAAAGATGTATAATATTTATATCTTATATGTAAATACTTATAAATAAATAAATACTAAATACTAAATACTAAATACTAAGTACTAAATACAGACAGACAGACAGAATTGTCGGACCCACTTTTTTAGGCTTTTCCATCATCGTAATGTTATGTTTGGTTATCCAAACATTTTTGTTTGCTTACGAATGCGTAATTTGCCTTATAGCACCTACAATCACAAGTAAAAAGTTATAGAGGGAAAGACGGAGCTAGGTCAAAAAATTTGCAGTTTTTCATCCCCTCCTTTTTCCACAGGACCCTCGGGGTCAAAATCTTAACAAGATGTTAGTTTACTACTCTTTCAAACCTTTTTCCACCTAAAAATATCTGTCGACTGGACTACTATTTACATTTTAAATTTATGAAAAGCTAAAGTCGCTTTCACCATCACCATCACCATCATTAACTTCTTATTTCACTGTTGTCACAAACGAACTCATGTTGGAATAGGGTATTCAACATTTCTTTGCGAATGTAGTTACTGTAGCTCTCGCTAATGCTTATTTTTAACAATCAAAGCTCTCATCGATTTCATGCAGACAATTAAAAGCCATAAAAGGTCACGATAATTCCCGGTTTTTGTCTTAATTGCCTGGACTTTTTAACTCTTTGAAGGTACGTATTCCAAAGGCCTCAAATTCAATCAAAATGTAGGCTGTAAAATGTAAAATGTAAAGTACATATACTTCATTCTTTAAATCTGCAAGAATAGATACTTTATTTACTTCAACTCAAACTCTACTACTTGTTTGGTTTCCTTTTTGTCTTAATTTTGTAATCCAAGACAAAAAGTTCTTTCTCTTGGAGAAATCTTACAAAAGATTACACTTTCTCAAGGAGATAGCTTCTCAAAAGATCCGGGAACTTAATATTTTATTCTATAAAAAATAATTATCCCTAAGTTGAACTGGCTGACCAAAAAAAAGGTGTGGTTGTTATAATTAGCTTTATGGATTTTATTTAAGGATAATTTTTCTCAACAATATTTCAGCAATATTCATTTAGACCACAATCATTAAAAAAAAAAATTAGCAAACACCAATAAATTAGTTAAAAATCTTGATATTTTATAACAGCTACCTTTTTTTAATTAGGTACTTAAGCCTAACAAGTTTTCTTCTTTGTTTTACTCTACAACTTCTAGATACATTCGCAATAGGAAGGTAGGTAGGTAGTATACCAATGTTCAACACAAAACATGGCGCAGTGTTAACTGTTAATCCTCTTAACACAAGTTAATTACGAACAAAAAAGTGTGAGGAAGAAAAAAAAAGATTTTTACAAAACTTGTACGGCCGCTGCCGTAGTTGGCATGGCTGCCACTAGCGTGCTGAGAGCTAAGAGCTATTGCAACCGATTTTTTAGAGGAAAATCCTGCTCCGTGAGATTGTTTCATATCTCATTATCAACCGTCTAAGTCTAATATTCCAGCCACTTCCTTTGTTAATGGCATTTTCACATTTTCCACCGGCGCGGCATGGCAATGGCAGCAACAGTGAAATTTGCTAACGGTATACGTACTTATAAGATAGGAACTCGTTGTAGAATTTAGAATAGACAAACCTCGTCATTCTATGGTGAACTGAATTAGCACCATGTCCCTGCTGTCCTTTATCCAACGGCGTTTTTCTGAATGGAAAAAATGACAACAAAACACACACTAACAGTGCTTCAAAAAAGTGTCAACCGTTAGTACACTACACACACATTCACACATATTATACAAAACTCCTCCACTCAGCCAGAGTCAGCAGAGCAATAATAATAAAAAAAATAAAATGCACGACTGGGTCGCACGTACTTGCTCTGTTGGTGCAATAGTACGATGAAAACAAACTTTTCGATCAATAAGAACAATTCATTTTTGAAAAATTTGGTAAAAACCAAAAAAAAATTGGCTAAAACTGGAAAACTCGATATACGGGAGGTAACGTTAAGAAACCTTTAATATTTAAAATTAAGACGTTATCTTTTGGGTGTTATAAATGATACAAATGTCCACGTATGGGTTATGGCCTAATTAATAATACTGTTAAAAGCAATTTCCGCTATTATCATGTATAGCCAAAAACTAAAAATGCAGTTTTCCTTGAAGTATTCTATATATGTTACATACAAAGTTTCATAAAAATCGGGGGAGCCTTTTTTGAGTAAATTAGAAAAAATGAAAAAATTGGCCAAAAGCTAGTGGCTCTTTGTATAGGAGCCACCATTTAAAAAAGAGAAACTGAAAAAAAATCAATGCCATCTGATAGGAAGCTGTAAGGAACTATACGAAACAAAGTTTGAGTGAATTCGATGCAACCGTTGACAACTTATGGCCATTTGAAAAAAAGCCGTTAAGAGCAGATCTCCGTTCTTTGCATTTTTAGCCAAAAACTAAAAACGCAGTTCTCTTAAAAACACTAAAAGAATATAACACACAAAGTTTAATCAAAATCGTTAGAGCCATTTTCGAGAAAATTAGAAAAAACCAAAAAAAGTTGGCTAAAACTCAACGGCTCGTTGTATGGAAGCCACCGTTTAGAAAGGCGTCAGTGAAAAATTTACTAAACCATCCTATAGAACACTATTAAAAACTGTGTCAAACAAAGTTTTAGTTGATTCAATCAAGCCGTTGTGAACTTATGGCTATTTGAAAAAAAGCCGTTAAAACCTGATTTTCGTTACGACCATTTGAGGCAAAAACAAAAAACGCAGTTTTGTTAGAAATGCTTAAAGTAAGCTAAATTATAAATTTAATCAAAATCGTTAGAGCCGTTTTCGAGAAAATCCAAATTGAAAAAAACCGTTACTTGAAAGGTACCAGTTTGAGCCGGGCTAAAACGAAATAAAAAAAACCTCGACAACCGTTTTCCTTCAAACTACTATATATCAAGTTTGAAGAAAATCCGTCAAGCCGTTTAGGCTGTAGCATGACGTGAAAAAGCGCACATCCGCACATCCGCACAGACGCACAGACGCACAGACAGACCGACGGACGGTATGGCGAAAACCACTTTTTTGGGCTTCTCTATCATCGTAATGTCATGTTTGATTAAAACCTCGTTTTTTTTTTTCTGCACGAAACCAATACTTGCCCTATAGAGCAAGTAAAAATCCTTGTTCATCCTTGTGCTACAAACTTCGACTCAGCTTGTTTTATTTTTATTCCTCGCTGAGTTTTTGTCCGTGTGAAAGACAACTGAGAGAACTTGGCCATCATGCTGTGGTAGAATTCCGGGGACTTTTGCTACAATTGGATGGGATGGCAGACGGAATTCTCGGAAGCGTATCAATTTTTTTTTTTAGTTTTCCTTTTTAGCCGCAAGTTGCTTTTCTGTATCTAGGGAACATTCCTTTTTCCACCTGGATTCTTCTGCCATAAGCGATTAAACACACTGACTCTATTGAATTTCATTGCATTGGAGCTAGCCTTGAGATTATATATGTTAACAAGCTGTTAGTGTTTATTTGTCTTGGAATTGGAATTGGAACACAAGCTTCTTATCAAATTGTTTTGATATTTTTCTTTATAAGGACATTCAATCGACTAATTGTTTCGGTACCTAATTGGAAGAAATTGGGATTGCAAGAAACCTGCTTATGACATTGAATAAAATGGTCTCAAAGGAAAGAAGAATAGCATTTTGTATAGATCAGCCATATTGGAGGAACAATTTAAATGAGCTGCTAGGCTTTTTTTATAAATTAAAATTAAATAAAAAATATTAAAATCTGAACAAGGATGCAGCGGATGAGGAAAAAACTAAGTTATATGCTCAGCTCAACGCTGTGACGTTTCATCGTGGAACACGTCAATGGCAAAATTGGACCGAACAACGGGGGTCTGGAACGAGTTATCGGTAGACATGGTTTGGGCGAGCGAAATAAAAATAGTTATATAAGCTGTCGAGATTTGTAACGCTCATCAGCTGGTGGTAGGCAGAACCCTGTTGCCACAAAACTCCTACCTTAAAGTCACCTGGGAGCTGGGACTCCCGTGATGGTTGAAAACATAATCATATCGACCACTTTATTTTTCATCAACGATGTAGGAAATAATTCTGCGATATGCTGGGAATGAAAGAAGTGTTGATTTCAGAGGCGTCCATTAACTAATAATAGCAACAATCCAGTAACGAACAGCTGCTTTACGGAGATGTTCAGAAAATGTAGCAACCAGGCCAAAATTCTGTACAACCGTTCTCGCTGCCCGAGATATTTGTCGTAATTTTGTCAGCACTATTAACTATGTCGTCCATCCACAATGCGGGTTCAGACCTGGAAAATCTACGACCGACCAAATTTTCACATTTCGGCAGATCCTGTAGAAAGCCCAAGAATTTTAAATCGACACCCACCGCCTGTTCGTCGATTTTAAAGCAGCCTACGACAGTGTTAATAGAGTTGAATTGTATCGTGCCATGTCTAACCTTAGAATCCTGATACGCCTTTATCAGCATGACGACGTTGGAAAATGCTCGCTGTTCCGTCAAAGTTGGTAGGGACTCTACTGAAACCTTCGAAACCACCAGAGGGCTAAGACAAGGCGACGCACTGTCATGTAGCTGTTTTAACATTGTGCTGGAAAATGTCATAAAATGCCAGCACATCGGGCACCATCTTTAATAAATCGACACAATTATTACTTGGGTTTGCGGACGACATTGACGTAATAGGAAGAACAAAATTAGCAGTAAGCGGTGCCTTCACTACTATATGGAGTCAGCAACAAGCAGAAATGGGACTGAAAATACTCAAACTAAAGTCCAATCCCACCACCAACTTGGTCGGAATGTGACCATTGATAGGTATAACCTTGAGTTCAGTGAATTTGTCTACCTGATGGGCACTGTTGTAGGCTCGGATAACATCAGCGCGGAAATCAAACGCAGACTAATAGGCTTTTCACACTGGATCAAAAACTCGGTTTTTATCTAAAACCCCAAAATCTACACCAAAACCACAAGGTTTCCCATACATTTGTCTCTTTCATAAACTAGTAGATTTTGATAAAACTCCTCAAAACATACCTGCAACCACCAACCAATCACCTTCCAATTTTGTCGCTTTCCCCCTCAAACCAAGCCCCCCCCAAAGACACCCATCCCATCTACAACCACCAACCAAACATCCACCACTTTTGACAATTCCCCCCACCCCAAACCAAATCCTCTCAAGCAGCAACCATCCAATATTTTTGTCAATATTTCTCAACCCCCCCCCCCCCCCCCCCCCGGTACCAACCCTCAACCCCAACCACCAACTCCCAACCAACTTCCCACCATGTTTGTAAATTTTGTCTCACCCACCCAAGAACACCCTCCTCAAAACCACCTAACCCCACCCCCACCAACAGAAACTTCAACCATCAACCACCCCTCCGCTATTTTCGACAATTTTATCCTCACCCCCCCCCCCAACAAAATCACCCACCATAAATTACCACCAACAGCCCAACACGCTCCAGTCACACTTTGAAAAATTTTATCGAGTGTCATGCCATTTTTCGTGACGATTACGATCGATTTTACTGCCTCGGTTCGCCAATAGATGCTTCACATCAAAATATTTTCCTTACTGGGTGCTTCGCAAAATATGATTTTGACAGCTAACCTGACTGAAATTGCAAAGACGCAGTTATCCCTGGAAGAGAAAACTCTGTTCCGACACAATAAGCCTACGTTCCCGTCATATATTTTTTCATTGCGTACCCATTTAAAATATGTGTGCCAATTACTCTTCATTTTAAAAAAACATAAAACATTCTAACTCGACGTGATTTATTTACTTCCCTGGGTTGCAAATTGTGCCAAAACGGAATCTTAAAGGTTCTTTTCCAAAAGCTCACCAGATACCCTTCTCAAACTTCTTAATGCGATGTGTCTACCGACGTCCGTTTCGTATCGTATGTTTACGAAACTTAATAGTATCAAATCCTGCCAACAAAAACACCAAATCCTGGTGCTGATTTGCTTGTGTTCTGATTCACACCAACGCAACGCAATTTGCCCTAATTCAATAAACCGTCAATTTATGGCTGAGTCCTTTTGGGGGGGTATAAGTACGCTTTATTTGGGCTGGTCTGGCCCACAAGATATAAGATGAACGATGAATGACATGCCCAAAGAAGTGTCCGTGCCAAATCATTTTTGTATTATTATGACATTTGTGACTCACGAGTTTATTCTTTTTCCTTAATTTTACTTGCGATTATAGGTACTATAAGGCAAGTTATGCATTCGTAAAAAAAAAAATTTTTTTTTGACAATCAAACATAACATTACGATGATAGAGAAGCCTAAAAAAGTGGGTCCGACAATTCTGTCTGTCTGTCTGTCTGTCTGTCTGTCTGTCCGTCTGTCTGTATCGGCACCTACAGCCTAAACGGCTGGACCGATTTGCTTCAAACTTGGTACATAGTATTATTATGACGTCGTACAGAGGGGTTTTTGGAATTAGCATTCTAGCTCCAAAACTAACGGTACCTGCCATATGATTTTTTATGAAAAACTCATTTATCTCAAAAACGGCTCCTACGATTTTGATAAAACTTTCTGAATGATATTTTTTAAGTAAACTTTATGTTTTGGCTGGAACAGATTTTTCAGGAAAAGTCTTATAACGGTACCTCCCATAGGACCGGTTTTTTTAAATCAGATTTTCTCGTAAACAACTTAACGAATTTCGATGAAAATTTTAATATAAAAGCTCTTTTATAAAAGAAATAATATAAATTCTTTAATTTTTCAAAAAAAAATTTTTTGAGTTTTTTAAAAAAAAGTGAAAATTTTTTTTTGACTTTTGGTTTTTTCAAAAACGGTTTGTTCAAAATTTTTAAAATTTTTGTTTTCTGATAAAAGCTACAAAGTTCCAGAAGTTGGCATACTCAAAAAAAAATTGGAATATGTTTTCGAAAAGTTTTTCAAAAAAAAACCGTTTTTTGAAAAAACGGCTCCAACGATTTTGAAAATAAAATTCCTTAAAATTCAAAAAAGTAAAAGAAATCTAATGGCTTACTTCATTTTATCCAAAAACCGATTTAATGTTGATTTTTAAATGATTAATAAAATTTCATATGATTTTTTCATTGTTTTTTTTTTCCAAAATCTTAAGCCCCAAGACCACTGTAGCACATTAGAGCAAGTTCGTGCGACCCAGTCGTGCATTTTATTTTGTTTTGTTTTTGTTGTTGCTATTATAAATGAGAACTCTGAACGTTTTAATGATCAAACGGCATATGTGCGTAAGTACGTGCACTTAATTTTAGTTGCCGATTTCAGGACCAAATACAGTGGTTGGGAGTTTAATACAAAAATGATAGTTTACGTATTGCGTGTCTTAGTGAAATAATAACTTCAAAGATGAGTTCAAGTGGCCAAATGGCAGATGGTTCCTATACACACACTCACTCATACCTTTTACATATATCCTGATGTAGGCCACTATTCGTAGTAAGTTGTGTGATGGGTGGACGTATAGATGGGAATATGGTTATTGTGCCTACGTGATGTGAAACATTTAGTGAGAATGGTTTTTATTTTTTGAAAGCCTCATTGAGACCAGGAGGCACACACACATTTTGTTGCCCTCTTAACGAATAGAATTATTGGCCAAAAGCTTTAAGGAGTCAAACATAAACATAAACATGTCATGCATGGGTTGATTGTGTCGAATCCTTGTCAATTTGTTGTTTGCTCCTTAGATTTCCTAAAAAGATAAAAATAGTCCAAATAAAAATAAACCAAAAATTTAACCTTTAAACAAAAAAGTTGTTTTTTACATGTCCTTAAATGAAATCCAATGGAATGTAGAGGAATAAAACAGTTTTATGAGTGACTACTTGGATGTGATTTGGAGTAAAGTACTTAAAACGTAATGCTCAACGCCCACAATAGTGACCTTTGCGACAAAACAGTAAGAGTATCTGTATGTACAATGTACGTATACATAGTATGAAAGGAAGTTGAGCTCCTGTTTATCCGCTAACTCCTCCTTAACCAGGTAACGGATTTTGAAAAGGTTTTCACCATCATGTATATAAATATCTCAAAAAAGTTTATGTGTCAACAGTCGATACTTTTAATCCCGAATAAAAAAATCAAAGCTCTATGTAATATGCGGTTGATAATATGCACTCCTAAAGATATGCAACACTCTTAACTTGACTCGATCTACTATAAGTAGTGTTGCAGAAGAAAGAAAAAGTTTATTGAGTGTGAACAACTTCTAAGTCTTCAATCTTGACTTACGACCCAGAAAGTCTCCCTGATCGTGCAGTTCGCATAATTCATGCCCGGGTAGTATCCGTAGTAACAGAGATGTTCTATGAAACTGTAAGACCGATGTTGCCAAACAAGGAACAAAAGCACCAATTCCAACTAAACACAGTTCTCTGAATTTTTCCATCGCCTAGATTGATTCACATACAAAAATTCTGTGTGAGATTTGGCGTAATCGAAGAGTACTTTGGCAGAAGCTGTATGGACGAAGCAGATGAGGAAAGTATGTCCATCTTTATTGTTCATACCCAGCCATATCTAAATGTTGTAATTTCATTGAAGGGAATTCTTCTGTAAGGTAAGACAAGTATTTTCTTGTGCGTATTCTTGTAGGCGTTGGCAAGCCCTAAGCTCAACAAATACCTTGAACACTAGCCTAAATCTGTTAGTATCTGTTGTTTTTGTTGAACTATGTAAAGTCCTTTTAAATCCAAGCGCTACTCAAAGTTTTATGGCGGGTCAAAGCTTCCTCGAAAAGGATGGCTGATCGCCCAAAAGCGGACCCACCCGAAAGAAGTGGCGGATCTTTACCGCCTTTCCCGATGTGCTTACCCAGCCCATTATTTCTTTCCTTGATTACCGTTGGAGTCTTTGGGGAAAAACATACAAATGTAAGCTAGGGTACCGTCCTCAGCAAAAACTTTTATTGAATAAGCGTCGCTTAGAGAAGAGATTAAAGATTTATAGAAATGAGAACGAAGTCAGATACAGAACGGAGCTTTGGGATACACTTGAATATATTTTGTTACTATCAGGCTGAAAACCATCTAAAACGCCTAAAAGAATACTTTCATTAAATGTTTTTCAAATGCCAAGTGAAATAATCTTTGACGTGTGCCGGACAAGTGCTGTTTTCCCACTCGGAAATAAACCTGCATAATTGGGACAGATAGAAAACTTACGCAGTGGTTTAGCCAGCATTTAAGCGCAGCTTTTCGAAACCTTGGGGAATATGCTTCCTCTGGGCAATCGGGTTTGTCTTTTCTGGGAATCAAGAAGCTTAACTCAGCGAAAAACTCGGAAAACAAACTCCCTTCGAGTGTTGGTTGTCAAGAACAGCGAAGCATTGTAGAGTTGTACACGTTTAAATCACCCGTAAAAACGATTTCAGTGTGAACTTAATGGTTAACAACTTTGTTTGAATGAAATCAGACAGTAAATCGGATATGTTAAAAAGTCAAATGGTTGACATAAAAACTTCGACTGATGTCTGATCGACAAAAAAAAGTTGACAGTTTAAAATCCAGACTATGGAAATGTCGACTGAAAAAGTGTGGGTAAAAATGTTGACTTTAATCCTGATAAAAAATGTAGTTCTTTGGATTGCATCGACAACAGTTACAATTTTTAAATAATTTTTAAATCATAGTAGTAGGGGCGCAACACTGATCGACAGTGGTAAAGTGAGTGATGCCAATCAGTCGGTATTTATACCAATCGAATTTGCGAAAGTCGACATTATGACGATCGATTTTTTGAAATCGAAAAATCGTAATAAACCCAAAGTCAAATTTCTGCCCAGATTCGGACGTTTTTTTTTAAACTAACTTAACACGGCGTGGACAGTCCATTGTGGAACACGTCCTCAACCAACACATTCTACATACAGGAACAAATTATATCACCCAAAGAATTTTCCGCATTTTTCCGATTGTGTCAAAGTCCACACTTCTGCCCCGTTCAGCAGCTTCGGTTTGATAATGGTCTTGTGTTTTGTCTTCTTCGACCCTTCGGATAACTTCCAAGCCCGAAAAAAAAGCAATTGGAAAGATTGGTTCTTCGACACATCTCTTCATTGATATTATTTTGAAAGGTTTTAGTGGAACTTTAATAGTCATCAAAGTCCTTCACTTCTTCAAAATTATATCTGTCCATCGTGACGTTTTGTTTAAGTCTGCAATGGGGATCCGGAGAGAAACGTCAAACGAAATGACGTGGAGGACAAACAAGAAAATTCAACTTCGTTTGCGCCTATCTTTATTCTTTAAAGAAGCGCCAAATATAAAAAATGTTCCTGTGAATAAATAAAAAGTATTTATTTATTAAATCAAATAGTTTCAGAGTGTTGTGAGTGTTGAAATTGCAGGCAAATTAGCTTTTGTTTGCCCTCCACGTTCGATAAATGATACTCGAGATTTGGCAGCTGTCAAAAGGTATTAGTTAGGTTAGTGCTTTTAATTTCGTTTACTTATTTGAAGGACATGCCCAATTTCAAGGGGCGTTTCTTTTAAAAGCCTTAATATGCATTAATGTGTTAATGCTTTCTAACTATCAGTCACAGTTTTGAAATAAGAAGATGAAAATTTCAGTTTGTATTCCTTGGGTTACGTAGCAGGTTGTGGTTCAAGAATTGTTTAATACACCCCTAATCGCTATTTCCATTCAAAATCTAATTTTAAAAATTCAAGTTATTTCTTTTTTTGCTCAATTCGAGCTGCAAGCTTAAAGCTGAATGTCACTAACCTCATATAGTAATTGCCTTGGCAATAAAATCTAAAGTTTGGGCGTGGCACACGCCTTTTTTACACAGTAAATAAATTGAACATCTGCCACACAAAATTAGTTAATATTGTATTTTTTCCTGTCTGCTAAAGAAGAATTTTGTTTCTGGAACTGGACAGCGGCTGGCTGCGGGGGGTATCAAAAAATATCGAATAGGGTACTCAACAGTTCGTTGCAAACGCGTTCTGTAGCTCTCGCTAATTTTTAGTAGATAGGAAACACGATGCTGAGGTTCCATTTATAAGGCATATTTTTATCTCACCAGATTGTAGAAATCGGTTGGCGTATGCTGCGGTCACCAAGTTATGCCCCATTTTTTGAAGAGTTCGACCGGAAAACCATCCGATAAAAAAAATAAAAATTTGGATGGGAGTGTATGACCCGTTGGTCATTTTTTCATTTTCATCATGGTTCATGGTGTGAACTTTTGTCACCAGTCGGTCGGTTAAAAATTCAATACTTTTATCTACTTCTTTAAATAAATACTATCTCCTGTTAAACAAATTTTACTAACACTCAACATAGATATCCTTTTTGCCCACTAGCTATGTCAACTCATAAAATATTTTAAAACAACAAAATCCTGCTACACAACCCAAACCCCATCACCCACGTCCTCTTTCTTTAGCTGAATAAAAACTCTGCGCAGATTCTCATCCTCAATATGAATGTAAAGCTTTAACCTGTTGGTGTATCATAATAAACACAAACAAATACAAAGGACGAAAATAAAAGCTCCCCATAAAGTCTTTTTTGGCACGAAACAGGAAAAAGACTATGATCAAGATAAGAAATAAACAAAAAGACCCTTTTATCCTTACACTTTATGTTGTTTAACTTTTTTCAACTTACGGAAGCAAGGACTCGGTCGTGTTGCGGCAACTGGTGGCTCCTGGATGGTATACCAACAAAAAAAAAAGCCCATTTCCAGAGCTTAACTCCGTTTGCGAGGATGATAAGGCGAACAACACTTTTGTGTGAGCCAAAAGTCGCGTACTATTCCAATAAAGAACTCGATCCTGGATATTAATGGCTCCCGGCTTTGGCGGTTTTTTTTTTTTTCATAGAAAAGTAGGTGCTTGTTCATGAACCCATTTGGATTGGGCGTAAAGCCGATTTCAATCTTAGTAAGTTCAATTGACAGAAGTTAAGTTTGTTGAACAATAATTTGCCTGTGATTGACAGTCAATGTTTTACGGGAATGAAATAAAAAATTATGTGTCAACATTAATTAACCCGAAATTCGACAAGGCAGAGGACAAGGACAAGGACGATGACGAAGGCTTTGTAATTTGGTTTGACTTAGACAAAGGGTTCGATTAATTTTACGTTGGGTTTTTCCTTTTTAACATTATAACACTTTGTCGGTTGTCCATAAAAAATTTTTTTTTTGGACTCGATCTGGAAAAAAGGACACGAATAAAAAAAAACGGAAAATTTAAAAAACAAAGCAAAATGACATGAGAAATGATTAATCATTATTATTCTCCTAAAAGTAGTCCATATAATGCTCGAGGTAGATGGTATCAAGTTCATTTGTGGGTGCACAAAAGATGATGATTTATTACAATGAAGACGAAGAGGGAACATACAAAGCAGTCAAATGGACAATGTGTAGATGTGGAAGAAGAAAGTATAGGGGAAGGTCCTCCCCTATTATGGAGATGATCGATTGACTGTCATGAATTTTCTTAAGGATTAGAGTTGTAAGAATGTAAACTGAACACGGGTTCGGGTTAGCTATGGGTTTTTTTTTTTTGGAAAAGGAAAAAGGGAAAATAGGAAAGAAAAATTACTTTGGAAGGATGAATATGTCAGGAGTTTAAAGATTGGAAACGTATAATTGACAGTTTGACACATTTTATGTTATTGAATAAATTTAAATGATGTTTTGATCTGAAAGAAGATAAAGGATTACCTATACAAACTTTGATGAGGCTGCAGATATAAAACAATAAAAACTTCAGCTTTAAGCCAATGTCTTTAATGGCGCTTCAAAGCCGTTGTGTTCCATTTAATATGCCCTTACATTGGACTCGATAACAACCTGTGTTCGTCAATTTCGAACGCGAAGTAGTCTAAGGACTCCCTCTACCAGATCGCTCTATCGCAGTAGAACTAACTTTCTTTGTCCCTCAGGTACAACGTTGAAGAGTTTACTAGTCGGAGCGATTAAGTGGCCATATTGGCTCTATATGGCCCAGCCGTTAAAAACGAATTTTTCTGATCAGACTTATGCTACTGTAGAGCACGCTAAGTTCAAATCTACTTTGACCCTGACACAGCAGGGTCTACTTAACTCTCGGCTGAGATAGCAGCGGGCACTAATTTTAAAACCTTGAAGCTCACGTCAACTGTGGGTTCTAAGCATTTCTATATATTTGAGTTTGGCACTGTACACTAGATTGATGTACGTTCACGGGCGATAAACGTCTCCATTTGCACTGAATCAACTTATCTGTCTTATGCATGTTTTGAATACTGGATAGTGGTAATTATGAAACAAACAACAAAAATGTATGGAAAATTCCATTCCATGCAATCCCTCTGTGGTGATGATTACGTGTGTGCAATTTAATTGTGCAACGGTGAGAATTGCTATATACCAACATATACCAACATATACAATTAATGTGCAGTGGTCGGACGGAACTGCTTATTTTGCAATTATATAATGCATCGATAGGGGCACTCATCATTACAGCTTCAGCCCCAAATATCAGTTTTTCAAAGTGAAACTTTTTTTTTTAATCGCTTAAAATTTTTTTCGGTCATCTGTCCATCTCCATGTCACTATATTGGGGCGCCAATGGCTTGCATCAGCTGACTATGTAGCGTTTATACTCTCACTCATTCGTCCACGTGCTCCGCGGTATTTGTGTTTCGATCAGTGTATTGATAAAAATGTTGTTTGTTGACTTGATCGTGATGGACAACTACATTATAAAGCAAGTGAGTCAAATAAAGAAAAGTGCGAAATGCCTACGATCCAAAAAAAATTTCAATTGCATCGTGATTTCTTAAAACGACACACTTTATTTGTTCTTTCCCATTTTCTAACCTTAGGTAGACAAATACACGGACTTCCCCAGAGCCTTATCCAACGACATCCTGACAAGGCGATCAGTTAAGTAGGAATTCTAAGCCTGGCCATTGCAGGGCATAGCTCTTCCTTGTTAAGATTATCTTACGCTGCTCTGAAGTCGTTGATCAGATTGTTCGGTTTGATGTCAAATTATTTGGTTTTATCCAGGGTCTGGGTGCAATGTGAAAATCTGTTCGCTTTTGTTCTCATTTTGGTAGGGCGGATGCAACTCTTGTTTGTCATTTAGGATGCCGTCGCTCGTTGAAGTCTTGGGTGTCATCACCATTAATTTATTGAAGTAAACTCTATACAAATGGTTAACATCTACAATGTATCTTCTACAGACCTGTCCATCACCATTCCATTATTGCAGGGTCTAGGATGACTAGTGAGCCCTAATGTTGGTTGTTGCCCAGCATTTTTCATTTTTCACATTTTTTTTTTCTTTCTCCTGAAAAGATATTTCCATCTCATAGGTATAGCCAATATAATTCACTTTTTTGCCATGGCTTGAAGATCTTCATTTCATGTTCAAACCGATTGCCGCCTAAGAGCTTGAAAGAACATCCGTACTCGAAATTTGGCACCAATTAAGTAGTGACCCGAGTTGATGTTGCCTCCTCTTGGAATGTACCTGCTGACAAAGTAGAATAATTATAGTGACCACCATGTGCCTTTGAAGATGTCGAGACGTGGGAATCGTGTGCTGTTCAGCACCATAGCACCATGTTTTTCCCGCTACAGAATCATTGATCCTGAGTCAGCTATCGGAAGTGGTTTCGTGTATTCTGTGCAGTCTAATTGTCTTAACAAAAATGTCCTCCCCCCCCCCCCCCTCAATTTCGGCATTGAAGATCCCAGGAGAAATTTATTGTCATTTTTTTAACATCGCTCATATTTTGAAACTCGTTTTGTGTGCAAATGTGCCAATTTGTAGTTTGCATCTCGGAAAATACTGTTCAAAAAATTCAATACCTACCTGTTTCCAACATAATTTAAGCTACAATTGATTAAATATTTTTATTTATTTGATAGTTATATAAGAAAACAAAGGATTCGATAACTTAACTCATAATTTCCACTTCCAAAAAAAAAAAAAAAAAAAAAAAAAAAAAAAAAAAAAAAATAACAACGCTTGTCGGGTCAGCTAGTTAAAATAGAAATGCAAATAGCAAGCGGCAAGCGGCAAGCGGCAAGACATATAAGTAAAATCGTGAAAATGACAAAACATTTTCCACTCTGCTTAACTTTAAACCCTTGTCGACATAAGTCAAGAACATCTTCGTCCAATTATTCATCCAACTATTTCCACTATACAAAAGCATAATTATTATAAATTAAAAGATAAACGCTAAAGGACGATATATAGGACGATGGAGCAAAATCCATTAACGTCCAAAAAATAATATTATTGTGAAGACAAAAACGAAGACAAATAAGCTGCTGTTTCTATACGAAACCATCTTACAAACGCAAAGCCTTCAACTATAAGTTAGTATATAGATACAAACGAGGATTCAGAAAACAAAAGAGGTCCTTTGAAATTCATCACAGAAACTGAACTATAATTATGCCACGAAAGCATGCTCTCAAAACAAAACATCAACGACAAACGACCTCCGTCATATGATTTTGCAAAAGGACCAAAAAAAAAAACCGTTTCTATTGTGTATTCATCCAGTTTTAGCAAAAAAAAAAAAAAAAAAAAAAACTATTTGTACAAACACTTTACCCTTAAATCCTTAATGACTGGAGGAGTGAAACAACATTCAAGACTCCGATTAAACTTTGAACACATCGCATCGTCCCGTCCACTGCCAGCCACGTTGTCAGTCGTTTGGAGATGGCACGAAAAGAAAGGATGGGAAGCACATATAGCCAAATATGCCATATACTTTTATTCGGAAGGATGCTCGTATAGCTATATGATGGTCCTTTGAAGTTGTTTCTTCCTTTTTCGCACTTACTTTTCTTGTGTACTTCCTAAAACTTAAGTACTCTCTCTGTTGTTCTATTTTGTTAGTATGTGTGTGTGTGTGTTTGTTTTGTTGGTGCAGGTGCAGCGGACTCCTGAAAGTTTTGTTGATGCCGCTGCTGTTCCTTGGATAAACTTTACTTAATCCAAACAACAGCATTTTCATTTTCCAATTTGGGCAAGGCAAGGACGAAGAAGATGAAACAACAACCTAATGCAAACATGTTCGGGTTCGCGAGAAAATTGTCACGCAAAGCTGTTGGCCTTTTCAAGTTTCCAACTTCTAAACTCAAAACCAACCAATTTATTGGAGAAAATCATTTTCGGAAGGAACACATGGACATGGACACTATGACAGGACTCACGTACGAGCGAAAGCAATGTGGTTTGTGAAACAATTTTTGAATCCAACATCTGAGTGGCCAGGATTAAAAAATTGATTGGGCTGGCAGCAATCAAGTTGGCAGATAGTTTGCTCTTCTGATGGGTTGGTTTCGGTTGTAACAGTGGAAAGATACTAACGGCGTGGAAAAATGGAAAAATGGTAAAAACAACAAGTTTTTTTTGTTAATTCAACAAAATGAAAAAAACACAAATTACATCGAATTTAAGACTTTCGTTTTCCACGCGCGTTCTGAAACACAGCACAAAAAAAAAAACACTCTTGGCCACAAGATGGTTTCTGTTTCTTTGCTTTTATTTTTGCTTGATTAAAATAGTTTTTGATGGGTTTTCTGCTCCTATGCCCTTCATTAAATAAAAGTGAAAAGCAAAAAAAAAAAAAAACTAATTATCTCTTGAAAAAAGTATCCTTAATGCTGTCGGTTGAAATGAGGAGGTTTTCCAGCTTTAAGTGCGAAGAACGCAGCTGTATGGATAAATACTCCACGGCAGATGATGAGTATTATAGGAGAAATAAATACAAAATGGCTGCTTGAATGAGTTTAAAGAAAAAATTTAAGATTAAGAACGGGATGAAAGGATAACATAAAAATGCAATATAAAATCCTATGAACGATTTTGTTTGCTTTATTTAAGAGTGACGCGTGTTTAATTAAATTTTGTTTTATTTTGTAAAATGTAAAATGGGAACAAAACTCTTTTTAAGGACATTTTTGACTGGAAATAAATTTGTTAGATTTTTAATGGAAGTGCTGTTGGCAGAAACACTTTAGCCCTTTATGTAGAATAGGGCGGCAACCAGAGCCTTCCACCTGTGACTCCAAATTCTGCTACTCAGCTTCCTTCATAATTTTTTTTTTTTTTTTTTTTTTTATATAATGCACACGCGCTCAAGGGGTTTGTTGTAGCCCTTTTAATGATAAGTCACAGCGCGAACGATAGGAATTTAGGGAGGAAGGGAAAGGAGGTGTCGATGAACATTGATCTTGAATGTCTGCAGATCAAAATGGTAAGGAAAAATTGTGCCAGGCAATTCATTCCACATTCGTGTTGTACGGCTAAAGAAAGAATCCCTATATTTCACGGTACGTCCGAAATTGGGCTCAAGTGTAAGCTGATGAGCGTTCCTAGCAAGACGAGTATTACGGGGGAAATGTTTAAGGGGTGGAACGCAGCTGGCTACCTCAAGTGAACATTTTTTGTAAAAGAACCTGTAAAATAAAGAAAGACATGAAACATTTCGACGATGTTCGAGTGATGGAAATGTTTCCTTAATGTTTCTCTCTCCTATCAATTTTAACGCCTTTTTCTGAACTCTGTCGAGCAGGTGAAGAAAAGTTTGAGAAGCACCTGCCCAGAGATGGGAGTTATACTCAAGTTTAGGGCGTATAAACGCCTTGTGAATTGTAGCCAGATCAGAAGGGGTGAAAAACTTCTTGCATCTATTAAGAAAGCCTAAGCATCTTGCAGCATTCTTAGCAATCTCAAGTATATGATCAAAGTTATCACTGATACACATATCGAGTACTGGAAGCTTTTCGGCCTCCTTGATGCAAGTACCATTCATGGATAATGGCATAGGGGGTATGTTTAGCTTTAAAGACAAAACCCAGCATTGAGTTTTCGACGAATTAAACTCCACACGATTTCTGGTACCCCAATTCACAATGCTGTTTAAATCGGAGTTTAATGAGCTTATCATACGATGTCGTTGTAATAACACGTCCGAAGGCGAAGGCCGTGAATTATCAAACGTATACGAAAAGCTGAGGGTTGAGTCGTCAGCAAAACAATTTAATGGATTGAAGTCATCATTAAGAGATCATTTATAAAAATGAGAAAGAGAGTCGGAGACAGAACGGAGCCCTGGGGCACACCAGCATTTATTTTGTGGAGATCAGACTTGAAACCGTCTAATACAACTTGTATTGAACGGTCCAGAAGATAGCTTCTAATCCAACGAATAAGAGTATCATCTTTATGCTTTATGCCAAACTCTACCAAATGCCTTTGAAATATCAAGCGCAATAATCTTGCTTTCGCCAAAGCGATGCACAGATTTGTTCCACTGTTCGGTGAGATATGCCATCAGATCACCAGTGGAACGATTGCTGCGAAAGCCGCACCCAAAAAAAACTTTAGTAAAATCTTTACGAAACACTTTCGTAAATTTTTTTTTCGTACATTGTACGAAATTTAGTAAATTAAACGAATGTTTCGTAGCAAATATAAGATGCAAAATACCATGTGTTACGAAAGTTTCGTAAAATAAACGAAAGTGCTTTCGTAAATTTTGTTTTACGAAATTTTAGTAATATGTACGAAAAAAATCGTTTATTCTACTTAAGTAATATGATATTTTTCTAAACGCCTAATTTCCTTTCTGTTTTGTATTGCCATTACTAATATTTTCGTCAAATTACAAAAATTTTGTAAATTTACCAAAATAATTGTAAATTTGAATCTTTTCGAAATATACCTGCTGCAGGAAATGTATGTCATTATTTTTGTTCAATCACCAATATTTTCGTAGAAATACAAATATTTTGCACCACCGCCATGTTAAATTTGAAAGCAAGTAAGCTAAGTTATTGTCGTTTGTATTTCAATTATGAAAGTGTTTAAAAATGAAAAAGTGTATACATAAGAAAGTTTTTTTGTTTAAATAAATCATAAACAGTTAAATAATAAGAATTCATTTGGAACAGTAGTGCGGTGTTAATATTAATCTCGAAATCAAATTATAATTAAATAATATTAAAATGCTGGTACGTTTGAATGAATTTTCTTACATTTTATATATTTTTATGATTAAATTTTTTTAATTTAACATTGTGATATGTACACAATTGCGCGTAAATTGTTCTTTATAATTAGTAACACCTTTTTATCAAATTTCCAAAGTATTATAAATGTATTGTGAGTGTCAAAATTGGGTGAGTTGCATATTAAGTGTGACAAAAAGGTTGAGTTGAGACAAGAACAAAATCGTACGTTAGGGTGGTCTATTCCCCCTAGCCCCGTTAAGCCGGGTAAGTAGGTACTATGTTTACGAATGATTTCGTGCATTGTACAAAAGATTTTGTAATTTTACTAAATAAAATACAAAATTTTTCGTACAATGTACGATTTTATTCGTACCGTGTCTACGAATCATTTCGTACATTGTACAGAAGCATTTCGTAAAAACACTAAAGCATTCGTAATTTTTATCTGGAAAAATTAGTTCAATTACGAATCCCTATTCGTACAATGTACTAAAAACATTCGTAGTTTTGCACCACGAAAGTTTCGTACAATGAACGAAAGTTTTAGTAATATATACTAATTATTTTTTTGGGTGCGTATAATCGGTCATTTAAAAGCTCCCGATCTTCGAGATATTTCTTGATCTGACGATTTATCAGCGTTTCCATGACCTTGGAAAGAAGGGACGTAAGTGCAATTGGTCGGTAGGAGGAGGGGGAGGAGGAGTCACCTTTTTTTGGGACGGGCTGGACAAATGCTGTTTTCCATCTACTAGGAACGATTCCTGGACGATAGGAGCGATGAAAAAGCTCACGCAGTGGTTTTGCCAGCGATGAAGAACACTTCTTCAGAAGAATAGGGGTATACCATCCGGGCCAGCGGATTTGTGTATATCAAGATCTTGAAGAACTCTTGCTACTGTACGAGTGCGGAAAAATACCTGTCCCATAGAAAAATTAACGTTCTCAAGTACAGGAGGGGCATTGTTGCTTGCAGGCAACGTAGAACTTGCAGCAAAATGAGCTGCGAGCATATTCGCCTTCTCTGAAGAGCTGACAATTGGTTTATTGTCGACGATGAGTGTTGGAACTGATGATGACGTTGAGTTCTTGACGTTTTTTACAAATAAATAATAGTTGACTTCCATGATCTCCTTTTGTAGCATTGGCCAAATCAGCGTCACTTTCTCTGCTTGGTGTCTACATCCAAATTTTCTTTTTTCAGTCCTGAGAGACAGTTCGTTTTGGATTTGGGTTGTGGACACCGGATCTTTGAGGTGCAACGCAGGCCAATGCTCACAAAAGCCTGTACTCGAGATGTTCGCAGTGCATTTCCACGATTCACAGGTTTATAGTAGGAAGGGATTTCACGCTCACTTCAAATAGTTTTAACTAAGTACGAAGCGATATTTTTTGTCCAGAGTACAACACTAGAAGAACGATTCGGAATGCAGTACAAACTTAATTTGTTCTATTGCTTACGTCCAGACCTCTTCCCCCAAGTAGTAACAGTATAACAAATAGTTAAACTGAGCGGCTTCGTCTATTGTATCATGTCTCATAAGTTGTCACAGCCGCTTCCCCTTTTTAAAGCGAGTGACTCATTTGGTTACCCTTAATCGAACTCGACAAACATGATGTCGTGCCCCAAGCCGCGCTGCATTGAGTACCCCGAATATGGCTAAAGGACTATACGTAAGGTGTTAATGTGATCGACGGGTTGGGGTCGAAATTCTGGGTGCATAAAAATTCTGTTTTCATAATTCTGTTTAACGCAATTCTGCAAATAATAAAATAATCGTTTGGAAAATGTTAAAAAGCGCAAACGATTATTTTATTATTTGCAGAATTTAACTGCGACGGTATTCATCAAAACTTCTTGTTGGCAACATCTTATTGAACATGCAATGGGAATTAATGAGATAATTCGTAATATAGATCTCTCTCTTTTTTTAATAAATTATAAAAAATTAGTTTTTGTTTCTTAGTATAAAATAACAGAATTTTTGAAAAACAGAATTTGAAAAAACAGAATTTTGAAAAACGGATAAACAAACAACACAAACAAAACCAGAATTATAAGAAACAGAATTTTAGAAACAGAATTTTGAACGGATCCCGTGATCGACACATGATCAATACATTATATCGACCACTCGCTTGGAACCAATTGAGCGTGGCATCGATTCTAGACTTTACCCGCTGCCATAAACTTCGGGAATACCACACCAGTTGTTAAAATTTTTTTCAGATCGCCTTTCTTCTGAAGCTTGGTGAAAACTCCGTATGATCTAACTTGCTTTATTTAAGATGGCGCAGGTAATCAATTGTGGACCTCGGTCTCAAGAAACATACCCCCCCCCCCCAGCCAGTCTTTTCTATAGCCAGTTGCCTTCAGTTACGCAAAGTTGAGGTCGTTCTTCACTTGATCGCACTTAGAAGGGTCTTCCAGTACTGCCTTAACTCTCAGGGTTGGATCGGAAGCCTCCTCGGTCTGTTACGTTTTCGTTCATACGATTCATGGTCCAGCCGCTGTATTTTAAGCTTTTTGACAAGATCAAAATCACTGTATGGACCGTAGGTACAGTTCGTCTTTGCATCTTCTTCTCCATACTCCATTAATACATAAAGGACCCAACATCACACGAAGAATCTTTCCATCAAAGCACCCCAGCCCATTTGCATGCGATTGTGCCAGTGTCCACTTATCTTCCCTATAAAAAAGGACTGGGGTGATACGGGTCATGTATAGTGTCTCCTCGGTTCTTTGAGAGAGGTCTTTGCTACTAAAATGTCTTTAAAGCCCGAAGAAACAGTGATTGACAAGAGTGATTCTCCGACTGATTTCTTCACTGTTCGTTCTGAGAGGTTTTAGTGGAACTCAATTAGACAAAGTCCTTGACAACTTCAAAATTATATTAGTCCATCGTGACGTTTTGTTCAAGTGTAGGTATCTTCATTAACAGCCGGACTCATTCTTGCCGACCCCACTTTAATACTTGCGAGCCCGCAAGTGTTCACATGTTACATGTCACGAGTTGCATATGATTGCCTCAAGAAGGATGATAAGCCTTTCTCATCCTGCACAATCCAACGAGTTTAGCAGGGATGTCAAGAAGAAGTGACATGGCTCTGTTAATCTCGTCATCATCATTCACGCTGTCATGTCATGGGCAACTTTAAAATCGATAAAAAGATGGTAAGTATCGATCTGGAATCCTTAAATATTGTCTTAAATCTTCCGAAGTGTGAACATTTGGTCGAGGGCTAACTTTCCGGCCCTTAAACCACGCTAATAAAGGCCACGAAAAGGTTCAGACGTTCCCACAGAATAACCAAAAAGATTGTAGTTGCAAAACATTCGGGACAGTCATATATCTCTGTAATAGGCGCAGCTGAGAGTATATCGTTTCTTGTGGATATGGCACATAGGCAGGAGTAGGATCTCTGTCCCCATTTTTGCACTTGTCGGCTTGCCAATATTAATGCCCCTGGGAGATCTGCTTATGCCTAGCAATTGGTAATTTGCATTTGAACTGTGATCGTTGCTAAGCAGTGGACAGAAATGTTTCTACCGTCTTCTCAACTAGTCCATTGCCTCTTGAAACTGCCATTTTTCACAAGAACAGGGGGTGTGGATGGTACTTATTTCTGAACTGACAGGGCTATTTGTCAGTGTAAAATTCACTCCCAAGCTGACTTTATATATTCAAAGATCTGTATCTTCAGATCACGGCACGTCTCTTAACTCTTAGTCTTTTCATCTCAATATCTCAAAGCCATTTCCTCTATTGGTGTTGAACGATAGAATGGTCGTTTTGATTATGTGAGACCCATATTGATTTATGGCATCTGACGAGCGTTACAAAAATCTTCATTCAAATCCATAGTGACAATGATGTCATCTTTGTCGGAGCATAGCACTGAATGATGGTGACATTCCTTGTCAATACAGAGGACGAATATCGAACATATCCTTTTCCGATAGCTAAATGTGTTGTCTGCAGTATTTGAGAGATGTCCATTCTGCTTGTTGGAGGTTCCTTGTTGATTGCATCGCGGTGCCAGTTCTGTATGACAGATGCTGCACCTCCGAATCTGGTGAGCATTTTGCTACAGTCGTTTTGGCTGTAAAAGAAGGACCAATCGAAGATTGGCTGCCTCTTGGTAAGACCCAATCGAAAACTGGAATCAAGTGGATCAAAGTCGGGCTGTTTTTAAAGTTTACTTGTTCTAAGTTTCTTGGAACTTAAAGAATTCCTCAACTTATCTCCTTTAGCAAGGATTATGAAACAAAGTTGTAAGCTACAAGCTTTATACTTCAAACTATGTAAATGTGAAATATATGACTTCGTTTTCATCTTTAAGTTTGCTTAAACTTTGTTTCTGAAAATACTTTTCATTCTCTTTGCACTTCACACATTTATGTATATCCTTTTAGCTTTGGGGAATCATTTTCCCTTTGAACGTATTTAACCCCGACAAATTACATCAGGCACAATTGTTATCCTTTTATGATAGCAATAAGTGATAAAAGAAAAAAGCTAGTGATGACGTCATGACATTGATATTAATAAAACAATCCGAAACGAATCTTGTTTTCTTTTTTAAAATCCTTTTACTGTGAGTAATTTCAAAGTGAATCCCAGATGACAAAGCAAAATTTGTTACAAAGGATATGGGTCTCCATTGAAGGCTTAAGACCCAGAATATAAGAAGTTGGTGGGGTACTGTACTTATGGAACACACAAAATTGTGACAGAGATTCATATCAGAGGACTCGATGTCATTCTATTCAATGACCGTTTTATTGAATTTGGAATCCATTGAATATGGTTTTCCTTGGAAATTGCTTTAACACACTCATATCCTGTTTCATGTTTCATTGTGCGTCACAAGTGTGTTTGTGTGTTTTTTTTTTTTTTTTTTTTTTATGAACACGAATATATGTTTTTGCCCGATGAAAGCATTCAACTTACACATAGTCATGGATAGGATATGGATTTCTGGATAAGGATCTCTTGAAAGGCTAAGTAATACCTATCCAGGCTGTTTTGGGAAAGGAGCTGTTTTTGAAGAGTTAAGTGGTATGTGAAAATAAACATTAGTGTCAGTTGTTCTTCTCAACTATCTTTCCTTAAGATTTTATTTCAAGCCGCCGTTTATGGGTTACATAAAAAAGGGAATAATGGTTCCCATTGTGTGCAAGACACAAGACATTTCCAATATGTTTAACTTGCCATCAAAAGAAAAATGGAGACATGGATCTTGGTTGCAGTTTATAAAAATCATTTCGACAAACAAGAATCATAAAATCAAAAAGGCAGGTCTTTAAACAAAAAATTGTAGGCTCAACTGCTCCAAGTGAGGCAAATGCCTAGTCAGTTACATTTACAACTATCCTTGTGAGCACGCACGTAGTGACCAATTTTTTCCGCCGGGTCCGCACGACTTGCAGGTACATACTTTATTTATGATACAATTTACTCTCGCAGAACTTGATGATTTGTCAAAGAAGCCGTTTCTTAGGTGAATCCAGCGAGCAATAAAATGAGGTACAGGTGCCTTACTAACAATGTACCTTGTTTAAGGTTTAGAATTTTAGAACCTGCAAGCTATAGTTTGTATTATGTTTCTATAAGGCGCTCTCTCTCTCTCTCTCTCTCTCTCTCTCTCTCTCTCTCTCTCTCACTAGGTCGCCTCAGATTCAGATTCAGCTTCCCTTGCTTAAAACAATATTAACCTTTTCCTACATCGTTCAGAATGTTGGAAAAGTCACATCGAATGTCTTGGCCAGAGAGTGCTGTTGTATTGAATTTTGTTTGAATTTAATTCTGGATGCTGTATTGTAAGTAGCAGGTTATGTTCGCTTCCTACATTCCTCTCAAACCTCACATTGCAAAGTGGTTTTCTTCATCGTTTTTGGAAACATCAGGTGGGAACCAGATGACTGTATGTAAGATTTGGTGAGGTAATACTGTTCCAACAATCAACAGCTGACGAGTGTTACAAAATACTAGAGAAATATTAATATTATTATTTCGCTGGCCCAGTTCATGTCAACCCATAACGCGTTCAAGGCCTACTTTGTCCGGGCCAACTTTGTCATTGAGGTCCCCCATGATGAAGTGAAGTTGCCGTAGACTGAGTTGAGCTGCATCCTGCATCTCTTTTGTCGAAACATCACGCTGAATGATAGTCATAGTTACTCGTTCATTGCCACTGGTGGCGCTACAATTTAGCCTAGACACGAACCAAATTTGGATTCCATGTGGAATTTAGATTAATTGTGTGGAAGCAGATCTAGATCTGTCGTCATGTTAAGGACTATTCACATAAAAGCGACCAACGACCAACGAATTAACGAACATTCGTCCATTTTGACGTTTCATTCACACGCAATTTATTTTATTCGTGCGAACAACGAACGTCATATCCGTATATCACAATTGAACAGTGAGATTTTGAAATTAGTCGCACACGAATAATTTATTCAATTATTCCTTTATCCTAACTTATTTTAAAATTCAATCTCTATCCAGCGGTCACTTTTGAGCCAAGAAATTAGCTAAACAAATTTATTTATCTATTTATTTATTTATTTATTTATTTACTAGCTGACCCAGCGAACTCCGTACCGCCTCTTTTTTTCTTGCGATTATAGGTACTATAAGGCAAGTTATGCATTCGTAAAAAAATTAAAAACATGGTTGTCTGTAAAGTCGGTTTACAGACGATAATTTAACGTGATAACCAGTTCACAAAACACTTCATCTGTATAGGTATCCCTCCAACCACCAACCACCCAACCTACCTACAACCACCCACCATTTGTTTAGTTTTTTTCACCCCTTGAACACCAACCTCTCACCCCCACATACAACCACAAACCAACTGCCCACCATTCTTGAAAATTTGTTCCTCCTCCCCCACATTGTAAATCCCCCCTTCCTAACCACTACCAATCACCCACACCACCTACAATCAACCACCCACTATTTTTGACAATACCACAATTTTTTCCTCACCCATAAGCCCTCCCCAGTACAACTATTTCTGACAATTCAGTTCACTACACCCTCAACCCAAATCCAACCACCCATAACACCTACAACAACTTTCCACTCACCCAACACCGCAAACCACCCACCTACAGCCACCAACCAACCACCAACCATTTTTGACAATTATTTTCCCTCACCCCCTCCCAACACGAAATCTGCCAAATCCAACCACCTACCACACCTGCCACCACCTTCCACTCACCCACCATATTTGACAATATTCGCCCTCCCCCTCCCCCAACTATACCAAATCCCCCCAAACACCAAACACCCATCCCACCTACAGCCACCAAGGAACCACCCATTAGCTTGACAATATTTATCTCACCACCCAAACCAGCTACAACCACCCACCATTTTTCCTCTTCCCGACACTACCCCTCCCCTCTCCCTCGCCAGGACCACACACACTCCCACCACAACCAACCAACTACCCAACACCCTCCCCTCCCACTTTATCGACTTTCTAAGCAATGAAAGCAAAGGCTAGGTAACGTGACTGTGACTGTGACATTTTTTTGACGTTATCTCGTCAAAAAAAAAAAATTCTAACAATCAAACATGTCATTACGATGATAGAGAAGTCTGGAAAAGTGGGTCCGAAATTCTGTCTGTCTGTCTGTCAGTCTGTCTGTCTCTCTGTCTGTATGTCTGTCTGTCCGTGTGTCTGTCTGTCTGCATAGTTACAGCTGGACCGATTTGCTTCAAACTTGGTACATATTATTGTTATGACGTGCTACAGAGAGGTTTTTGGAATTAGCATTCTAGCTCTAAAACTAACGGTTTTTAGTGAAAAATTAATTTTTCTCAAAAACGTCTAATACGGTTTTGATAAAACTTTCTGAATAGTGTTTTCTGTGCAAACTTTATGTTTTAGTTTTAATAGATTTTTCAGGAAAAGTCGCTTATAACGGTACCTCCCATAGGACCGTTTTTTAAATTCAGATTTTCCCGTAAACCACTTGACGGATTTCGATGAAATTTTTGTAGAAGCCTCTTTAAAGACAAAAGAATGTTAATTTTTAAGTTTTTGAAAAAATAATTTCATACACTTAGGTTTTTCCCTGCTTTTTTTCCAAAATCTCAAACCCCAAGAATACTGTCCCATCCAGTCATGCACTTTATTTTTTGAATATTTTCGAAATTTCCAAATTTTTCGTTTAACTATTTACAATGTAGGTACGTTTCAGCTAAAACCGTATGTACAATACCAGGCTGGAAAAATCGAACTCTTCCAGTAAATTAATGTCAGTTGAAATATCAAAAATTGACGCGTTTGATGTACCATCTACCATCTATTACCACCAACCATCTTCTACAATCTACCGTCTTCCACAATCTTTTATCATCTTCTACCATCTACCATTTTCTACCATTTACCACCTTCCACCATACACCATCGACCACCTGTCTTTGCATTCCTTCTTGTTCGCACATGTTAAATCATTATAAGTTTATTCATATTCCCTTGATTGCGAGTGCATAGTAAAAAAAACCCATCTTCTATCATCTATCATATGCAACCTTCTACCATCTAGAATCTTCTACCATCTACCATCTTGTTCTATCTATCATCTGCTACTATCAAAATTCTTCTATATAATCTACCATCTCCTGCTATCTACCAACTACCATCTTTTACTATCAACTATCTTCTGCCATCTTCTACCAACTACCATCTTTTAACATCAACCATCTTCTACCATCTAGCATCTTTTACCTTCTTCCATCTAGAATCTTCTTCCATCTAGAATCTTCTCCCATCTACCATCTTGTTCTATCTACCATTTACCATCTTCTAGCATCTACCATCTCCTGACATCTGCCATATACTGTCTTCTAACATCTAACATCGTCTACCTTTTACCATCTCCTACCATTACCATCTTCTATCGTCTACCATCTCCAGCCATCTGCCATATGCCATCTTCTTCAATCTACCATCTACCAACTACCACCTTCTACTATCAACTTTCTTCTACCATCTGCTACCATCTTCCATTTTCTCCCATCTACCATTTACTCCCTTCTAACATCTTCTTTCATCTACCATCTTCTACCATTTAGAATCTTTTACCTTCTCTACCATCTTTTTCCATTTATTTCTTTGAAAATTTTTTTCTTTAGAAAGCTTTTTGATATTAAAATTTTTTAGAATACCTACATAGACATATGTACAAATGTATGTATGTACATATGTATGTACATACATCATTTAAATGAAATTTGTAGCTTTCAAAAATATAACACATATTTTGTTTGTGTATATTTGTACTTCAAAACAAAAAACAATAAATTAATATATCAAATTCTGACTGATAAATATTTCAAATAATTGACACTTTTACACTACTTTTTTTTTATTTTTTTATTTTCATTTTCATTTTTCTCACCGTTTACACCTTCCCTGAACTTCCACAAATATTTCAAGATCAAAATTTCCAAAATTGGTCCGGCCATTCTCGAGTTTTAGCGCTTCAAACGCACAGCAATTGATTTTTATATATAAGATTTAGAATTTCGAAATTTTAGAATTTAGAATTTCAAGAATTTTTTTTTTCTAAACCATTCGACCAGTTTTTGAAAAACTTTTCGAAAATATATTCCAAATTTTTTTTTGAGTATATGCCAACTCTTAGTACTTTGTAATTTTTATCAGAAAAATAAAATTTTAGATAATAGATTAAACCGTTTTTGCAAATAAAAAAAAATAAAAAAAATTTTAAATTATTTAAAAAATTTCATCGAAGTCGGTCAAGTGGCTTACGAAAAATCGGATTTTAAGAAAACCAGTCCTATGGGAAGTACCGTTGTAAGACTTTTCCTCAAAAATCTATTCCAAGCAAAACATGAAAAAAAAATTAAAAATTTCATCGAAATCCGCCAAGTGGCTTACGATAAAAGTTAACCGGTCCTATGGAAGGTATTGTTATAGGACTTTCCCTGAAAAATCTGTTCCATCCAAAACACTTACACAATAAATATTTTTATATTTTAATTTTTAAAATACCATTCGAAAAGTCTTATCAAAATGAGATATTTTTGAGAAAAATGAGAGAGCTGGAATGCTTATTCCGAAAATCCATTTGTATGACGTCATAATATCACTGTGTACTAAGTTTGAAGAAAATCGGTCCAGCCTTTTAGGCTGTAGGTGCTGATACATACAGGCAGACCGAATTGTCGGACCCACTTATTTCAAATTCTCTACCATCGCTATGTCATGTTTGATTGTTAGAATTTTTTTTTCTAGAATCCATCTCTTGCCTTATAGTCCCTATTATCGCAACGAAATTCCATAGATTGGCAAGAAATTTGATACAAACATAAAAACGTAGAGGACATGCAGGACACACAATTTTATAAATATAAAAAATTCTGTCTTCTTATGAAATTCATTTCTGATCTAATGCCCCGTTATCGATTAAAACTTCCTTCGGGGTCATTAAACCGTGGTCGATAATAAAATCATTTTGATAGCCCTTCCTCATGAGATACTACTTGTTGCCTGGCTATATAAACTAAACTTAATTTTTTATATTATTTTTATCGACTTCATTTTTCATAAATTGAACCAACCACATAATGGTTGAACAAAAAAAAAATTCATCGTCGTCGTCCTTATTTCAACTTATTGAACACTCCCTTTCAAACCATATTCATGCCCGATTGTAATAAAGATGATGACCATTATTTTAAAAGGTTAACAAAAGGAGTAAGGCACTCCCGGGTCCTGAACCCGAACCCGAACCCACCCAAAAACAGCACGATAAAGATTAGCAATATTGAAAACTTTATCAACTTTTCATTTTATCCTTTTTTTTTTTGTATTTTCATGGAAATTGTTTTTTTTTTAATCCTTTGTGTCACCCAAGGATATTTTTTTTTTTTGCAAAAACTAATTCACTGGAAAAATTAATATGTAGTTGCAAGGCAAAAGATATATAAAAACTTTAATCGTTTTGAATGAAAATGTCAAAGAAAGAACTTTTCATTGTTTAAATGCCCGCCTCCCGCACCGCCACTAGGCTGCTCAACAATGGCGTCTTTTAAGAAAGAAATCCACCCAATCCAAAGACAGCAAAGAGCAGACGGAAATAATCGTTTGGTAACATTTACAGAGGAAATCTCTTGTCTTCAACACCCTCATAACTTTTCCCTTTGCTATATTGCTACGGGAAACGGGATCCGGGATATACGGGACAGTTTCTTCTTAAAAACCGTAATGCTGCTCTGTCTCATCTGTCGGAAGACAACATCCGTAAATGCTTAGACGTGCTATTGACACAAAAACCAATCATTCTCAAATTGCTATTTTCTGAGGGTTTTTCTTTCTTTTTTTTTTTTGGTGCGGGAAAAAGGGTAAAAGCTAAAGTTTTTTAGACGGGTTTCTCTTTTTTTTATTCATTTGAAAATGTCGTTTACTGTTTTTTTCTTTTTTTATTGAAGGAAATCGAAGAAAAGATAAACAGGAACCCCCTTGAACTGTTTTGTAGCTATAGTTGGATGTGCATCGATTTATTTATTGAATATCTGACAGGTCAACAGGCCAACAGGCTGACAGGACAGCCCCTCTATCATTGGAATGGAAAAAAAAAAAACAAAAACAAAAGCAAAACCTAGACCCAGAGTCGGGTCGGGTCGGTCGGTCAACCCTCATAAAGAGTGTGCAAGCAACCATTATGCTCGTAGCGTTAATCTGTTAAGTTTTTTTTTGTTTCCTCTTTTTTTATTTTATTTTCCAATGAAAAGTTGGTCAGTTTTGCAATAACGACTAAAAGGATACTAACAAGGAGAATTTCACAAGAAGAAATTGAGTTGTATTTTTTTTTTTAGAATTTTCTGCTTTCAGCTTATTTTGTCGAATGCGAAAATAGTTGACGAAGTGCTGATCGATGACCATCACTCCAGGCAAAGTTAAGTTAAATGGGACGATTTGTAAGACTTCCAACTTAGAATATGTCCAGGGGTCTTCCAGTACTGCATAGGCCGTCAGGGTTGGAAACTCGTCTGATTTGTCTATCTTCGTCCATACTCTTCAAATGCCCGGGCCATCTAAGCCACTGTCCATGCTTCTGCCTCATACAGCAGGACTTGATTAGGATCTTGTATAGTGTCTCCTCGGTCTCTTGCTACTGACGCCTAAGCCCAATGAAACAGCGATTGATTGGCTTGATTCCTTGACTGATGCCTACACTGAAATCGTTTTAAGAAGCTATGGTGGAACCCAAATAGACAAAGTCCTTGACTACTTCAAAATTATATCTGTCCAACATGACGCTTTGTCCAAGCTTATGATGATATTCATAGCACGCATTGTTCTTTCGATGCGGTAGTGTCGATATCATCAGCAAAGCCAAATCATTGGACGGATCTAAAGAAGTCGCTAGATTCTCACCTTGTCTTAGGCCTTACTCGATATCAAAAGAGTCCGAAGTGTTCTCTTGATGGAGAAGCGTGAGTTCTGCATAATCACCCTGCACAATCAAACGAGTTTGGCAGGGATGTGAAGCAGTGACTTGTTCCTAGGTGACTTTAATATCGAAAAAGAGAGGTGGTGAGTGTCAGCCTGGAAGTCTTGGATATTTTCTTAAATCTGTCAAAGTGTGAAAATTTGGTCGACGGACGGTTGACCTACCAGGCCTAAGACCACACTGATAGGGGCCAGTCAGTTCACGTGCCAAAGGGATCAGACCTTCATACGGAATGGCTGACAACTTAAACCTCTGTAGTTGGCACAGTTTAGAATATCTCCTTTCTTGTGGATAAAGCACACGATGCTGAGGTTCCATTCGTCAGGCAAATAAACTTTCATGTGACCAGATGAAACAAATAAGTTGGTGTTTACTTACGTTTGCTCCACTGGAGTGTGGTGATCCTAGACCTTGCTTAGTATGACCCTCCAGCTGGCTCAATCTCGAGTTTGCCGTCTCCAATTTTGCGCTCCAAGTTGTCGTAGGTCTCCCTCTACCTGGTCGCTCCATCGGAGATGAGGTCTACCTTGGCTTCTGACTCCCTTCTGGTTCGGCGTTGAAGACTTTACGAGCTGGAGCGTCGATGTCCCTTCGCTCTACATGGCCAAGCCATCTTAGTCGTCGAATTCGAATTTTTCTGGTTTTTCTGGTCGCTCTACAGCACGTATAGTTCGTCGTTGTATCTTCTTCGCCATATGTTGTCTTCTCGGTTTACGCAGACAAGACCATAAGTCGTACGCAGAACTTTTCTCTCGAAGACTCCAAGTGACTTTCCATCAGAGTTGGAGAGAGTCCATGCTTCTTCTGCTTTCTGTAATTCTCAAGTCCGGTCCACCCCTTCGCATTTCCTGGAGGGCTGTTACATCAGCTTGAAAACTGGCTAGGGTCTCGGCTAGCTGTTTGGTTTTGCGTGACGAGATCGTGTTGGTGGTTGGATTTTTAGAGCGTATCTTTCCTTCCGCTACTAGTTCTTAAGAAGAGAACTCAGGTATATACAACCTATTGATCCGATATATCCAATGCTCGCGTAAGTTCACCTTTCGGCAATCTAGCGAGCACCGTGTGGAGATGACGAAGCGATTTTGCCCATCATGGGTTGGTGAATGCACCCAACCAAGACATATTCGTCTGCTTTGAAGAGTTCGGCTAGAAGTCAGCATGTTGAGCAGCCTTGCTGGTTTTTAGTTTAAAGTTTAAACTAGACAAATCCCTTGGACGAATACCCTTTGGTAGAACTTTCGATCATTGCTTCTGCTGTACCACAATTTTTGAGCCGAAGTTTCTCCATCCTCTTTTGTGGGTGTACCGCACGGGAAGCGCTCTTGGCAGCTCTGGTTCTGGGCTGTAGCATTTTCGGATAAGCTTCGTTCTTGGTCGTGTTTACAGCCTGCATTCAACATCGAATCAGATGTTCCCATGTGGCCACCTCATAAATCCCTAAACAGTTGCATTTTTGTTGGCCAGTTTGCAATGTTGCCAATGGTCCTTTGGATTTGTTGGGAGGTAAGGGGAGTCTTACTTACTTACTTACTTAAGGTGGCGCAGACAGTCCATTGTGGACCACGGCCTCAACCAACAATCCTCGCCAGCTAGGCCGGTCCCTAGCCAGTGGCCTCCAGTTGCGCACACCAAGTTGGTTGAGGTCGTTTACCACTTGATCGCGCCACCTTAGATGGGGTCTTCCAGAACTGCGTCGGCCCTCCGGGTTGGAATTGAAGACTCGTCGGGCAGGAGCGTTTTCGTCCATACGCTCCACATGACCCAGCCATCTAAGCCGCTGAATTTTCAGCTTCTTAACCAAGTCAATGTCGCTGTATAGCCCGTACAGTTCGTCATTGAATCTTCTCCTCCATACTCCATTGATACATACAGGCCCGAATATCACCCGAAGAATCTTTCTCTCAAAGCACCCCAGCCTGTATTCATCCGATTGTGTCAGTGTCCACGCTTCTGCCCCATACAGCAGGACTGGGATGATAAGGGTCTTGTATAGTGTCTCCTTGGTCCTTTGAGAGAGGGCTTTACTACTAAGATGCCTTCTTAGCCCGAAGAAACAGCGATTGGCAAGAGTGATTCTTCGACTGATCTCTTCACTGATGTTGTTCAGAGTGGTTATAGTGGAACCCAAATAGACAAAGTCCTTGACAACCTCAAAGTTATATCTGTCCATTGTGACGTTTTGTCCGAGCCTACGGTGATGATCTACTTCACCCGAGGACAGCATATACTTTGTTTTATCTTCATTTACAGCCAGACCCATTCGAGCCGCTTCCACTTCAATACTTGCGAACAGCGCGCTTCGTTCTTCCAATAATGTCAATATCATCAGCATAGCCAAGTAATTGAACGGATCTAAAAAAAAATCGTACCGCTGGTGTTGACATGCGAGTTGCGTACGATTGCCTCAAGAATGATGTTGAAGAGGTTACATGACAGCGCGTCACCCTGTCGTAAGCCTTTCTCGACATTAAATGAGTCGGTGGAAAAGACCCAAGAATTCCAGATCGATACTCACCACCTCTTTATCGATTTTAAAGTCGCCTATGACAGCGTAAACAGGAACGAGCTATACAGAGCCATGTCGCTTCTTGGCATCCCTGCCAAACTCGTTCGATTGTGCAGGATGACTATGGAGAACTCTCGCTGCTCCGTCAAGGTAAGGGGAGTCATAGTTGGCAAAGGTCCTGGCGGTCTCTTGCGATTATAGTTTCGCGACAAGAAATATTCTCACAGTAGCTGAACGGACGGGTGGAAATAGATACTTCCTTTGACCTCCAAGCTATACCTGCTATCGATCACAATATGATCAAGTATGTTGATAGAGTTAACACCAAGTCCCCTTGTGTACATTGCACTTCGCAAAGTCGATAAGAATGTGCCTGTTACCGAAAGCTTTGTCATACGGGCTTTGTTTTCCGACTGTAGAGCCTCGAGCCAAAGTTCAATCCAGGGAAGATAAAGGTATTGATCATAACGGTGTCCATTGACTGTAACTCTAACCCTCTTGCTGGCATCGTTTCAAAAGAAGTGAGGATGAGGACAAATGATTCCACTTCCACTTCGTAAAGAAAACCAAACTGTCCAGTCTTCTTCAAGTAATGGCGCGGCGTCTTGAAAACGGCTTGAGATTCCCCTCTACTCTAAATGTGATTGTTTTACTTATTGAAAAAAAAAAAATTATGGCGAAAATTGGGATCAACATCAATATAGTTGCGAGCCCATTCTGCATAATTTGTATGCGTTGTTCAGGCGTCAGTTTATTCATGATTAAATGGGAAACCAAATTTTACATAAATTACATGGCAGATGTCAAAATGGCTCTCAATGACGACGGTGCTGCCAGCTTAATGTTTTAAACCTCTTAAAAAATCAATCGATAGTTAAGCAAAAAAAAAAAATGGAGGTATTTCCCTCACCAAACATTTTACATTTTTTAGAAACTATTTCTTAAAGCTCAATTTGTCGAAATTCACCTTTAAAAGAAAACAAAAAAGGACGAAAATGTTGCGAAGAGAGTTTTCATTTGTTTGTTTAAAGTCAACATCAAAGTGGTTGTGATTTTTGCATTTATTCCTGAGCCATTTTTTGTCCATTCTTTTTCTTTTAAGTGCTTTGACGGAGTAAAAAAAAAAAACTGAACTAAAGTAAAAGTAAGTAACAAAAAAGTTTTATGAGAACCAAATACAAAAAATCCTATTTTTTGGATGTCTTATCATTTTGCTATCGACTTGGAAATAAAAGCTTCTTTCTTGTTTTACGTTGAGCCCTCTCTTTGAGGATGGATCAGATTTAATTCAAGTCAATCCCATTTTGGGGAAAAAATTGAAATAAGATCCTTTTATATTTCCAAGCTGTTGCATTTCACATGAGTTAGAACATAATGATCCTGGCTAATCCTTATTTACAAATAAACACACACTAAGCGTATTTCTTTAAGCAACAACTGATTCGTCCTGTTTTTTTTTTTTTTTTTTTTTTTTTTTTTTTTAAGAAAAGAAAAGACGATTTTAACAAAAAAAAAAGGTTAAAATTCACACTCGACTAACTCGATTGTATTGATCATTTGAAAATATTATGGTAATTGGGTATAGGTACACCAAAAGCACATAAGCACACTTCAAAGCGTATCTATTCTTCCGACTGATTTCACATTTGACCCTTTTTGAAATCTCAACTCCTGCGTCCTATGCCATGGACCATGGACCATCGATATATCGAATATGGACTATATCACAAAGTGATTGTTAAAACCGAACCGATGCCATGGATTTCCAATTACTATTTCCAACAAACCTTTTGTCCATTTGAGAGGAAAATACTTCGTGCAATTTAAATTGTTTGTGACTACCTACTATAGTGCACAAGCACACATACTGAACTTCAATTTCAATCAAAGTTATGATATGTCAAAACGATGACAATGTTTAACAGGATAAGGAACAAGGATGTATATTATGTTGTCTATCAGTAGCAATCTTGAGGCGAGGGTGACCAATTGCATTAGGTGAATGTACAAATTTATGACAGGACATTGGTTATCTATCGCATTTGAATTTCGATTGATTTAAATTTAATTAATTTGAAAATTGCATTTTGAAACGAGGTGATGTTTTTGATTTTGGAGGTTAACCCATCTAAAATAATTAACATCATACATTTCGATTATTTTAGAAGCAAAATATAGTTTCATTTAAACTTGCAGTTTTTGGAAGAAATGTTCATTTCTAATCGTGTAACCAAGTATTTTATTTGTTTAGACTTTTACTTTATTGTCCTTTTTAATAGCGATAAGGCAAATCTATGGATGCCTGCAAAAAAAAAATTATGGGTTTAATCAGACACAGTGCTGCCAACCGTATGATAATTATGCTACATGTACCATAATTTGTGCTCCCGTATGATGTATGATTGGAAACCATTATCATACGCGAAATGTATGATAATTTTCGTATTAGACTGGAATAAAAAATTACGCTACTAAAATATAAAAGAAACGGAAAATATCCATTAAATTGAAATTTTTCATCAATGTTCAATGATCGGTTTATGTTGCGTGTATACTTGAACAATGACAGAAACTATTTTTTTTTTTGGTTGAAGGGAATTTGAAAATTCGTGGGTCATCATGTGTGTGAGAAGTTAATGAAAATGATTCCAGGGCGCGTTAAATTTTCTGTGTCATTTTTATGGAATTATATGAATAATTTGACTTCAGTAAATATTCGTTAAACGAAACGAAAACAATTGTGCATTTGTTCAAGTAAAACAAATCAATTTTACAATGGATTGTTAATTTTACATAATGGAAATCAAAAGAAGCAGGGAATTGACGGCACGCGACATGATTTTTGAATTTATATTAAATCAATTTGGTATTATTTTGTTACAATAAATTGCTTGCTTTGATCAAATTCAGTTATTTATATAACAAAAATAAAACAAACAACACATAAACAAAATATGCTTCGTCGAACCTATTCTAAAACGCACCACGCGCCAGTAGAACTGCACTTCAGCACAGTGACGCGCCATGGTTGGATATACTATTACCAACTTTTGCGATTTGTGCCACTGAAGAGCAGTTCCGCAGACGCTAAATGTAGTTTAGTTCATACAATTTCATACAAAGAAGACGTGCAGTTTAAATGCAGCGCAGTGTCGTTGAAGTGCAGTCTCACCTGAGTCGATTTTACCTTAAAACTGGTGATGTGTCAACTCGGTTTATTAAGCCAAGCTAGATTGTTCATGAACCAAAACCGAAAAACTATTCGGTTCGAGTTGACAAAGCATAAATATTTCTGTTCGGTTTCGGTATGTCCACTCCGTTTTTGGTTTCGGTTTAACATCGACTGGTACGTCGTCTTTGCTCTGCTCTCTGCTGTAAACCGAAAATCGAATAATTGAAATCGAATTAAAATTTTACAATCCAAACCAAATTATTGTCTTCAGCTGGTTGCCTCTTGACAGTGTGTGGGAATGTGGATGGCGAAAGCGATGCATGACATAATTTTTTAGTTAAAGTGGTAATATAAAAGATATTACTAAAATTTTCTGAGTTTTTTATTGCTTGGAAAAAGGTAGTTTTAGAGCAAATGGGTGACATTTGAAACGAAATACACTACTCCGCCCAAAATATAGTTCGTTGTCTATCTGTCAAGCTAGGAACTGTTAAATTCCATTGAAGGATGGCTACGATGTCGATGGATTAAAAAACCTCTACAAAACCAAAAAAAAACCGCTTTTTTTTACTGCTCCGGAAAAGGCACTTTTAGAGCAAACGGGTGACATTTGGAACGAAACACAGATGAAAGTTTTGTTATAGCGCAAAAATATTTCGTGTTTGTCTGCAAAAGCCTTTATTTTCAGTTTAAATACTTTGCTCAGAAATCTGAACTTAAAGTATTGATGGACTTACACCTACACGAATTCACAGCCGCCGGTGAATAGGGCAGTCCACGAATACGTCAGTGTTAATCTCTTTGAGGGAAAACAATGATGGCGGCAAGCAAATGTCCGCTTGTTTTCCTGAAACAAAACAAATTTTTTTGCGTATGATAATTTTCCCTCCGGTATGATAGAAATGAGCGCATTGTAAGATAATTCACTTCGAAGAATATGGCAGCACTTCAGACATGACATCAGGGTTCAAGAGAAGATTGAGTGCCATTCATCAGTCGGGCTATCTGTGTCAAGCTAAAGCTAAAGTCTAAACGGCTCATCGGATTTCTTCAAACAGCATACTATGGCAGTTTAAAGAAAAACTGTTTTTGAAGTTTTTTATTTCGTTTCAGCCCAGCTGGAACTGATAAAAGCTTTTTCGGTTTGCCTTGGCTTACAAGTTTTAAAAAGGACTCATAATTTAACAAACCTAAAAGGCTGGGTGCTGTATGAATAGGGTAGAATCTGATGGGAATCAAACTGGAGATGCAAAGTGTTGTAAATATCTTGTAGCATTAATTATGCTTCTTTCAAAACCTAGTGTTAGCCAGTGGGTACTGGTCTCGTTCACCCAGACTTGGCTAGCCAAACTTAGAAACGTAGGTGTTGGACACGGAAAAATTGCAACACTATATTGCTGTGACAGAACGGCTTCACTGTTTAGGGTCGCGGTTAACCTGGGAGGCCCCTCAGAAACTTCGCCGACATCAGTCATCATGACAGGCACCCGAAAAGGTTATTTCGGGACACTTGGAGCATGGATCCATTCGCTACCATCATTGAAGTGAAATAAAGGGTGTTTTTTTAGACGTGTGGTTTTCAAGAACAAAAAAAGCGCATATAATTTAATATTATGGCGAAGAATTTAGCTTTACATGGAAAAAATTCCAGCCGAGAGGCTCAATTTTCGACCACTTTTTGCAGCAATCGGAGCCGTATGTCAGCAATAACGCTTCGAATATTCTCTTCCCAGGCGTCAATAATCTCGTCCTTCCCTGCGTAGACAAGCGACTTCAACAAACAAAACAGTCCAACAAATAGTCCAGCGGTGTTAAATCGGACGATATTGGAGCCCCCGGCACAGGCCCACGACGCAAGATAATGCGCTCACCAAAAAATTCCTTCAATAAATTGATTGTTTCGTTGGTATGCAGCGCCGCTGTCTTGTTGGTTGAACCAAAGTTCGTCCAACATCCTCCAATTAAGACACGAAAGTCATTAATCTTGGCTCTATAGCGTTCCCCATTGACTGTAACATTATGGCCGGCTTTATTTTTGAAGAAGTATGGACCAATGATTCCCTCTGTCCATAGATCACACAAAACAGTTAGTTTTTGAGTATGTTACGGCGTCTCGACAATGCCTTGTGGATTATGATCACTCCAAATATGACAATTTTGCTTATTAACGTACCCATTCAACCAAAAGTGAGCTTCACCGCTGAACGAAATTCCTCTTGATGCGTCGCGTTGCTCGAACCGAACCATTATTTTAGTAATAAATTTGAACGATTTGCAAACGTTGTTCAGCAATCAGGAGTTCATCATGAAATGGCAAACCAAACTGAGTATAAATCAAGTGACAGCTGTCAAAAAGACCAACTCCGAAAAAAGTATTGCCAGATTGAAAACCACACGTCTAAAAACAACACATTTTAGAAAAAGTATAGCGAATGAGCCCTAAGAGGGCGAACTGTAGCTCTTTTACCGTTTAAGTGGTTTATTGACTCTGGATTTCGGTGGGGTTAACTTTCCCTACCACGTTAGATATAAATACTTCCGAAATTACCAACTGCCTCGGGTAAACGAAACAAGGACAACAAATTTCGGTTCTGCACGTGGAATGTCCGGACCCTAAACAGACCACGTGCAGCCGAACAATAAGTATAAGCCCTAAATGGTGTCAAAGCCGACATCAAAGCCACCCAAGAAGTGCGATGGGATGGAGAAGGCACAAGGAGGATAAAAAACTGTGACATCTATAACGTCAAGTGCTACAGGACATGAAAACAGCGGCTATTTGACTTAGGCAATATGTTTTAGGGTTTCGTGGCATAAGCGAACGAATTGTCACAATCCGCATTAAGTCCAAATTCAGTAACATATTGCTGATCTGCGTCCACGACTGCACTGGGGAAGTACGACACTAAGATCGGAAAGGAGGGTAGCTTTGGCTCGACAGTCGGAAAGCATAGCCTGGCGCGACAACACTTCCTGTAACAGACACAGGCTAATCGGCTTTGCTGCGGTGCGAAGTGTCATCATAGCTAGCACATAATTCCCACACCTCAATATATACAAGGGGACTTGGCAGTTTCCCGATTAAACCGTCTTCTCCCACCTCTCGACAAGCACGGTGACACAACGAAACACTTAGTCCGATGATAAGATCAGGCTGACACACACTGCCAAGAACGAAGACTATATCATCCAAAGTATTAGAACAGAACCAGAGCTGCTAAGAGTACTTGCCGCATGGACATCGATTTTATAGAAAGATAAAGAGAGAGTTGGAAAAGCAATGTTGGCAAATTCTACCAAAGGACACAAAATTTATCCAAGGGGTACAAAGCCCGAGCGGAAGCTTGCAGAGACAAGGGTGTGAAAGTCTCCGCAGATGTGAAGATGGTGATTAAAATTTTGAGTGAAAAGTTCTGAAGACATTTTTAAACGGTGAAGATAGCCAACTAATATCTATCAGGGAGAATGATCTGTTCGATTTGAACGGTGATGAACAAAACCTTCGTCCACCCGACCAAGAAGAAGTTCGGAAAGCGATATTTAAACTAAAGTCCAACAAAGCTTCTGGAGCTTCAAAGCAGTGGGAGATGACTTAATGAGTAGCATAAACGAAATCATCTGTATAATCCGGTCGGAAGAAGGTATGCTGCAGAGGTACAAGTCGGCCATTTTGGGTGAAAGTCTGAACCCTTTCGCACGTGAACTGATTGACACATATTAGTGTGGTTTCAGGCCCAGTGAGTCAACCGTCCGTCGACCAAATGTTCACACTTCGACAGATTTAAGAAAGGACCCACGAATTTCAGATCGATACTCACCATTTCGTCTTCGATTTTTAAGTCACCTATGATAGCGTGAATAGATAAGAACTTCTCAGAGCCAGGTCACTACTTGGCATCCCTATCAAAACTCATTCGATTGTACAGGATAGCTGTGTGGGGAACTCGCGCTGCTAAGTCAAGGTTGGTAAGGCTTAAGTCTAGGTAACGCGCTGTCAGGCTTTGACAAAGGTGGACTGACTCGCGGGGTGTTTTGTCGCAAACAGTCCTTTTTAAACTACGGTATCAACCAAAACCAAAATACACCGCTAGTCAGTCCAGTTTTGTCGAAGTCTATAGGGTTATGATGTTCTGCACCCGAGGACAGTATATATATACTTTCTTATATCCTAATCTCAGCATTGTCAGTTCAAGTCTTTAACTCTGAACTTATATATCTTCGCACACACTCCAAGAGTGGTGGAAACTGAATTTACAACGAAATGGCCTCAGGCACTACTTCTGCAAAAAATATGGAATCCGACAATGATACACGGGATTGGCACTTGGCCAACTTCAATTTCCGACCAAATACTTGTAAAATTACACCATATGTCTGCGTTTCATAAGAATTCCAATTGAGACATAAAAAAGAAGGTTAAGTTCTCATCACTCAAGTCCAAGAAAAACTGTTTAAGTAATTTGGATTCCAATTAAATGAAAAGGTACAAATTCTATGTTCTGCCCTTGAACTTGCTCAAATGAGTATAGTTATTCCTACAATTTAACATTTTTTAAATATCCTTTTCTTGGCAATAAAATGTATATCATCAACTTCATCACCGACATCAAACCATCGAAAAAAACCATTCCTAGAGTTCTTGATGGGAAAGAATTTTACCCCGAGGATCCGAGGATATTAGAAAGATAAGGTGAATATTTGGAATAACTCCAAATGCACATTGAATTGTAGGATAACGAGCTTTGGCTAGCCCTACCTATATCCTTTGGAGAAAATTTTCTTAGAAACTATTCACAAAATAGTGTTCCAAAAGAAAAAGTAAAAAAGGTCAGGTCAGGTTGCATGCCAGGCCAGTGGAGGAAAGTTCAAACATCGATTTTTTTTTTATTGCGAAAATGAATTAAATAATTGATTTGGGGATTCTTGGAAAACTTGGATGTACTTAGCTCGTGATGAGTATTCTAAAAAAATAAGGGAGGTAAAGAAAGAAAAAGAGTATTTTGTTTTAAACTTAATGCTTACAGGCCCCGAAGTCTAGGGGAAGGACTCGTTAGTATGAAGTTTTAAAAAGTGGAGGCTGGGATAAGAACTACAGTCATGGCCAATTGATGGGTTTTGGTTGCAAAAGTTCAAAGCGTTCAAGACAGCCGGTTATACAGGGTTTTGCAATAAAAGGTGTTATTTTGATGTTCAAAGAAAAATGGCATTTTTGAGATAAATGATTGGTTGCTTATTTCAATTAAACGAAGAAAATATGCCATCAATAATGGAAAACAATATCCACATTCGCCACATCTATACACTTACACAACAATATCCTTGTCATGAAATTTTCATCACCAAATCGCAAAGAGTCTGCTGTATGTCCTCAATCGCTTCACGACTTCCATATTTGAGATCTTGAATCGACGCTGGGCTGTTGGTGTAGACCTTTTTACTTGCGATTATATGTAGGTACTATAAGGCAAGTTATGCATTCGTCGAAAAAAAAAGTTTTGAGATAACAATCAAACATGACATTACGATGATATCGAAGACGAAAAAAGATGGTCTAAAAATTCTGTCCGTCTGTATGTCTGTCTGTCTGTCTGTATGTATAGAGACCTACAGCCCAAACGGGTGGGCCGAATTGCTTCAAACTTGGTATATAGACTTTTTTAGGTATTGTACAGAGGGGAAATTGAATTTTTTTTTTAGCTTAACAAATAACGATACCTGCCATACAACCGTTACGTTAAAGCTTATTTTTCTCAAAAACGGATCTAACGATTTCGATTTAAAAAGATTTTTATTGCTTTTTAGGTACGACCAATCATATGGCTGAAAAAAAAAGTTTTAAAAAATGGCTAAGAACGGTACTTTCCGTAGCACCGTTTTTTTTGCTTTCGACTATCTTGAAAACGACTCCACCGATTCTTTCGAAATTTCACACACATCTAGCTGTGGGTAGCTCAATTTGTATTGCATACCAATATTTTTGAAAAAAGTTTTTTTGTATTTTTAAAAGCATTTAAAAAAAAAATTTTTAAATTAATATTTTGAAAACTGCTTATTAAATTTTTTTCTAAAATCTATATATATAAAAATGAATTGGTGTCTGTTTGTACGCGCCTAATTTAACTGAATATCATCCAATTTGCATGGGGATTTTTTTGTTGGGTTTGTATTAAACCAGGTAAACGAATAGCGGAGCCGAATTTTTCAAATTTCGAACGGTATTTTTTAAAAATCGTTAAAACACAAAATTGCGGAACAAATATCGACAGATTATGAATTTGTTCTTTGTACAAGCATAACTTGGGTAAATATTATCCGATTTGCATGAAAATTTTTTTGTTGGATTTGTTTTCAACCAGGTAAACACACAACGGAGCCGGTTTTTTTTTCACTTGCAAAAACAAACGAGTGTCTTCTCCACCTGTGCAAGTGACCCGTTCGCCAGAGCTGCTCTACTCGGAAATGCCTCGATATTATATTTGGAATGCGCCGTACAAAAAATTTCAACGTCGATTTTTCAATTTGGTCAAGATCCGACAAAGCGCTTGCGATTGCCTCTTCTCGAATAGCGGCCACGTTGTTGGAAGGTGGTTGCACAGCACATTCAGCGTTAAAATTGCCACTGAATCTGCAGTTGAATGACGAACCAACATGCAATATTTCAAGAAATTCTGCTATGGCACAAGTGTTGAAAACTTTCAAAATTATCATCTGGGATGAATGCTCTTGATCGAACAATGAAAGATCTACGGAACAATATGATACGCTTTTGAGGAGCAATGACATTGCTAGCCGGTGATTTCCGTCAAATTTTACAAGTAATCCCGCGATCAACGCCTGCAGATGAACTCAACGCTTGCCTTAAATTACCGTATTTCTGGCGATACGTAAAGAAGCTGCAGTTGACGACGAACATGCGAGTTGCGTTGCAGAACGATCCATCAGCCGATGATTTTGCAAAAAAACATTGGCAATTGGAAATGGTCGAATTATCGTTGATGCTGCAACTGGCCTGATTTCGTTCCCGCTGAATTGTGGATTCACATCATAGAAGGAAGAACTCATCAGCAAAGTGTTCCCTAACATCGTTCACAATTATTTGAACCACGATTGGCTCAGTGAACGCGCGATATTAGCTGCGAAAAATAAGGACGTCGATGATTTGAATTTCATCATTCAAAATAAAACCGCAGCTCCACTGCATTCATTCAAATCGGTGAATCGCATAACAAATGATGACAAACTATCAAATTAAATTTTTGAATTCGTTGGATTTTCCGGTATACCACCACACAATTTGCAACTCAAAGTCGGCTCTGTCATCATAATGCTGCGCAATCTGAACCAACCAAAACTATGCAATGGAACTAAGTTGACAGTGAAGAAACTCATGAACAACGTCATCCAAGCAACAATAATCAAAGGCAAGTTCAAAGGCGAAGAAGTTCTCATTCCAAGAATTCCTGATACGTAAGCTAGTTTTAAATAAATGTATTTGCTAAATACCTATGAACTGGCGTATTAAACCAGGTAAACGAATAGCGGAGCCGAATTTTTCAAATTTCGAACGGTATTTTTTAAAAATCGTTAAAACACAAAATTGCGGAACAAATATCGACAGATTATGAATTTGTTCTTTGTACAAGCATAACTTGGGTAAATATTATCCGATTTGCATGAAAATTTTTTTGTTGGATTTGTTTTCAACCAGGTAAACACACAACGGAGCCGGTTTTTTTTTCACTTGCAAAAACAAACGAGTGTCTTCTCCACCTGTGCAAGTGACCCGTTCGCCAGAGCTGCTCTACTCGGAAATGCCTCGATATTATATTTGGAATGCGCCGTACAAAAAATTTCAACGTCGATTTTTCAATTTGGTCAAGATCCGACAAAGCGCTTGCGATTGCCTCTTCTCGAATAGCGGCCACGTTGTTGGAAGGTGGTTGCACAGCACATTCAGCGTTAAAATTGCCACTGAATCTGCAGTTGAATGACGAACCAACATGCAATATTTCAAGAAATTCTGCTATGGCACAAGTGTTGAAAACTTTCAAAATTATCATCTGGGATGAATGCTCTTGATCGAACAATGAAAGATCTACGGAACAATATGATACGCTTTTGAGGAGCAATGACATTGCTAGCCGGTGATTTCCGTCAAATTTTACAAGTAATCCCGCGATCAACGCCTGCAGATGAACTCAACGCTTGCCTTAAATTACCGTATTTCTGGCGATACGTAAAGAAGCTGCAGTTGACGACGAACATGCGAGTTGCGTTGCAGAACGATCCATCAGCCGATGATTTTGCAAAAAAACATTGGCAATTGGAAATGGTCGAATTATCGTTGATGCTGCAACTGGCCTGATTTCGTTCCCGCTGAATTGTGGATTCACATCATAGAAGGAAGAACTCATCAGCAAAGTGTTCCCTAACATCGTTCACAATTATTTGAACCACGATTGGCTCAGTGAACGCGCGATATTAGCTGCGAAAAATAAGGACGTCGATGATTTGAATTTCATCATTCAAAATAAAACCGCAGCTCCACTGCATTCATTCAAATCGGTGAATCGCATAACAAATGATGACAAACTATCAAATTAAATTTTTGAATTCGTTGGATTTTCCGGTATACCACCACACAATTTGCAACTCAAAGTCGGCTCTGTCATCATAATGCTGCGCAATCTGAACCAACCAAAACTATGCAATGGAACTAAGTTGACAGTGAAGAAACTCATGAACAACGTCATCCAAGCAACAATAATCAAAGGCAAGTTCAAAGGCGAAGAAGTTCTCATTCCAAGAATTCCTGATACGTAAGCTAGTTTTAAATAAATGTATTTGCTAAATACCTATGAACTGGCGTTTTTGAATTTTTTTTTAAATGTTTTTTCAAAAAGTTTTTCACAAAAAACTTTTTTTCTCAAAAACCGCTCCAAAGATTTTTATAAATTTATTCTCATAAATTCAAATTTATCCAAGAAATAGAATGGCGTACTTTTTACTTGCGATTATAGGTACTATAAGGCAAGTTATGCAATCGTAAAAAAAAAAAAAAAATTTTTGACAATCAAACATAACATTACGATGATAGAGAAGCCTAAAAAAGTGGGTCCGACAATTCTGTCTGTCTGTCTGTCTGTCTGTCTGTCTGTCTGTCTGTCTGTCTGTCTGTCTGTCCGTCCGTCTGTATCGGCACCTACAGCCTAAACGGCTGGACCGATTTGCTTCAAACTTGGTAGATAGTATTATTATGACGTCCTACAGAGGGGTTTTTGGAATTAGCATTCTAGCTCCAAAACTAACGGTACCTGCCATACGATTTTTAGTGAAAAATTAATTTTTCTCAAAAACGGCTCCTACGATTTTAATAAAACTTTCTGAATAGTGTTTTATGTGCAAGCTTTATATTTTGGTTGGAGTAGATTTTTCAGGAAAAGTCTTATAACGGTACCTCCCATAGGACAGCTTTTTTGAAATCCGATTTTCTCGGAAACCACTTGACGGATTTCGATGAAATTTTTAATGTAGAAGCCCTTTTATAAAAGAAATAACAAAAATTCTTAAATTTTTCAAAAAAATTTTTTTTGAGTTTTTTAAAAAAGTTTCAAAATTTTTTTTTATTTTTTGTTTTTTCCAAAAACGGTTTAACACATATTTTTTTAATTTTCTTTTTCTGATAAAAACTACAAAGTGCAAGAAGTTGGCATACTCAAAAAAAATTTGGAATATATTTTCGAAAAGTTTTTCAAAAAAAACTGTTTTTTGAAAAAACTGGTCGAACGATTTTGAAAAATTTTTTCGTAAAAATTCAAAAACGTAAAAGAAACCTGATGGCTTACTTCATTTTCTCCAAAAAGCGTTTAAGGTATTGATTTTTAAGTGATTTATAAAATTTCATATTATTTTTTCAACGCTTTTTTCCCAAAATCTCAAGCACCCAAGACCATTTTACCACATTAGAGCAAGTTCGTACGACCCAGTCGTGCACTTTATTTTCTGCTCAAATTAGTTTGAGTATTTATTTAAGAATTTTGAAAATTTTATTTTTATCAAAATCTCAAGTCCCTAAACCACTGTCACTCATTAGTGCAAGTTCGTGCGACCCAGTTGTGCATTTTATTTTTACGTGGCTCCAAAGAAAGAAGTCGCAAGGTGTTAAATCACAAGATCTCGGTGGCCAATTGTGATAACCTCTTCGACAGATAACTCGGTCCGGAAACTTTTCCCGTAAAAGATCGATGGTTTCGTTCCTTGTGTGGCACGTAGCGTGCGCCGTCGAAAGTAAACGTTGTCCAAATCAATACCATCCAATTCCGGTCATACAAAATAATTTATCATCTCTCGATAGCGCAATCCAATCACCGTAGCTGTTGCTCCAGCCTCATTTTCAAAAAACAAAGGTCCAATGTCCCTGCCGCCAGACCATAAATGGAGAGATTGAGAATGGAGAGGCTTTTCAACAATGAATCTTGGATTTTCCCAAGAAATGGGCCCCATCAGTCAAGAGGATTTTTCCATGAAATTCACGATCATTTTTATGCATTTCAAGGACCCAATCAGCAAAGACACGACGTTGTTGATGATCGGCCGGCTTGAGTTATTGTGTAAACTAAACTTTATAAGCCTTAAGACCCAAGTTTTTATGCAACATACGCTGTAATGACGTTTGTGGGATGACAATTCCAAAGAACGACGAGGAATGGACAAACCTGGGTTTTCTTCAACACTGGGCTACAGTACCAATATTCTCAGTTGTACTTGAGCACCATGCTCCATGCATGGGTTTTATTCTTCGCACCGTGCTAACTTGCCCCAACAGCTCAAAATTTGTCCACCAATTTCTGCATTGCGGTCAAGAAAAATATTTTAGTTTTACGAACCGTCTTCGCCAAATGTTCACCATTTTTATAGTGAATTTTAATATCTTCAGTGCGTTGTTGAAGCGTGTATTGTTCCATTTTTATTAATGGCGTAGTTTCTACTTGTCAAACGTCAAAAAGTTGCAGCTTCAAAAGTGACAACTACCGAAAAAGCGGGCTATTCAAAATAACAATTCTTATTGGAAAACCCTTTAGATACAAATATTTTTTTTTGTTAACATTTGACGGCAAGTCACGATAGCACGCTAACGATTCCAGTCTATAGGTACTGTGAAGCTCATTATGCACCAAGTTTTACAAAGGCGAATGTTGAAGTAATCAAAGATTTATTCTTTAAGTTAAGTTAAGGGGTAGTGTTTTCAGCCATCAAACTACACATTTTCTAACAAAGTGTCTCCTTTTCATGTGATCCTTTTGAATTTGAATGCCACCCGGCAACGGAAAAATGGAACAACCATAAACATTTCCAAAAGTATTCCTTTCTTGACGGAAATGTTCAATTGCACCAGGGATGTCACGTCATATTAATATGAAGGTTATTATGTCTAGGTTTTACATATAAAAGGTTTTTTTTTCTTGAGGTATGGAACTTTAAGTTGGCAGCACTGCTTTCATAGACAGCCATTTTGTCATCTGCCATGTGATTTATCATTAGTTTAGTCTTCTACTTCATCATGAATTGACTGACGCCTGAACAACGTATGCAAATTTTCCAGATTTGTTTTAAAATCAAGTTTTTGTCTATTGAATGGTCGACACAGCGGTCCATCAGAGCAATTTATTCGATGAACGATCGAACGTTTTTGAACCAAATTCACTCTAAATGACAATACTCTGCACCTGAGCACAGCATCGAGAAAGACCTGAATGAGTTCATCCGTCATTGTGCACAACAATTGGTTCTTTGTCCAATCAATTTAAGGAACATTTTCACTAAGGTGTTTGAAATATCCGAGCATATGTTGCATAATAGAGGGTGTTTTCGTTAAGAATAAGTTTTGCAGTATTAAACAATCGTCGAATATTAAAGTGGAGTCGTCCAGACTTTCCGTCCGAAACTGAAATTCTCTTCCAAGCGCTATGAAGCCCAGTCTGCAAACAAACTGGATCTTGTACAGGTACAGACCCAACTGACTCAAAATTTGCTGAAGTAAGTGAAAGGTTAAGTTGTTTTTAAGTTGCGGTGATTCTGAACTTCATGAGTTTGCCTCAACAATATTCAAAAGCACGTTCCTAAAGTTTTGTAATAAGACAATCCATGGAAATCGATCTTAATATGAAATTTCCATGTAACAAGACCATCAGAACATGCTTTTGAACTTCACTAAGGAGGTAAATTCTATGAGAAAGATTGGTCTTCACTTGAGTCCTTCTCACATCCGAATTAGAAGCATACTTTTCAGTCCATTGACCTTAAAAAAATTAACTGAAGAAACCCAAACCTGTTAAGCATTTTTAAGTTCAAAACAAATTGAGTCCTTAAATAACCCATTTAAGTAAACGTTCATTCATAAACCCATTAAATAGCAACACATCTCGCACAGCCAGCGTCCAATTACGTGCCAAAATAACAGATAGGTTCACTCTAAATATTGAATTGTAAATCTTAATAATACCGCCGCTAAGTCCTTTTAAGCTAATCAAGCGCCTGACTTCATTTTACGAATTTATAGGTTATGTACCCTACCACGGACGTACGTAGGTAATCTTCTTCCAAAGAAATCTCCGATTTCTTCAAACGCAACATTACAGACACATTATAAGCAAAAGCTGAAATCTCACACTCCGATATAATTGAAAATGAAATGAAAATCCATTAGGTCCACACCGGGGGTAAACTGTTTCAATCCTTGTTAATTGGCTCTCAGGGTGAACTAAATGGTACAAGTGTTTAAGGACTAGCTATACGAGAGAATCGAGAAACGATGTATACAAACGTTTGGTTGTGTTTGTATTTACAAAACATCTTTCCAGTGTTTAGCTATATTTATGTAACACTTCTCTCTACTACATCAGGACCTTGTGTTGTATAGTCGCTCGTCTGAATGTTCCAGGGTTCAGTTCAGAGTCTTCCAACTTTGTACCTTTAAGGATTATAAAAGGTTAGCTTTATTGATTTTTGTATAATGTGTCTGGCTCTGGCTTTGATTTTACAAAGAATTTTCCATTTTAATTAAAGAAAATAATATACTATAAATTATGGAAGGATCTATGGTTTCGTCCTTAAAAAAATAAAAGTGCCATGAATAACTTTAAGGAAAAAGGTCATGTGAATGGCAGGGCATCATTTTGTTTCCTTTAATAGACAAATAATTAAAATAACTAATGAAGTGATATGAATATTAAAGAGTGAGTTCATTTATTGCTATTGTAAGTATTTTTTTCCTTCTTTAAGGACACACCGAACTTTTCCCAGAGGGGCAGCTTGTTTATACACTTATATTGGTTTCTATACAAAGGCAATAAATATTCGGTGGAAACGTGTGTGTATGTGGGTTGATTGCCAATTAATCACAACATGTTGCAAGTTAATAAAAATAAAAATAAACTAAACCAAAGCTCTGTATTGACGTGGCATATTGTAAGGATATACAGAGGACTCGCAGGGTACTATACGAGTAAATAAAATATAAAACAAACTATACCTGTGTGTGTTTGGATGGTGTTTGTGGCCACATTCTTAATTACACCATTTGTATTCTATCGGTTTGCTATCGTCGTCGTCCTCGTTCAAATCCTGGAAGATTAATGCCCAAAACAGGAGGAACCAATATTACATATCCTAGTATGTATAGGAAATGTTTATACCTTTAAGTTTTAATTCCGGTTGATCAAATTTCATGGCTCTTCTTGTGGGTCACGCGGATACAGAGACATAGTTCATGTGGTATTTCGGTGTTAGTCTCAGCGATAAAACTTTCAATTTCAACCTTCATTATTTGCTTTTTCGTTGCATTTTTTATGGAATCAGATTATTTTTATTAGTCTTAAGAAAGTAGTGGAAAATTATGGACTCGGATTAAACAAGGCCTACTTATTTAACAATGAATCAGGGTTGGTATAGTGTGAGAACCTACTATTCTCACGCTTAGATATCATTGGAAACCATTAAACTCACAACGAGATAATCTAAGAAACTGGGAAAACGAAGTCAATTCTGGAATCTTCGTCTTTGCTATTTTCTGAGGATGGTACACGGAACTATACTCCGTTCAAAATAGATTGTCAGTAGAAAGAAGATAGGACGCCAACTCAAATTGGTTGTTAAGCTTTGTATAAGTTGACTGCATACAAAAGTTCCTCATACAGGGATTGGCAAGTGTTACTGGTTTCAAAAAGCTCTTAAATAACTCGTGTACTGACAATCTTCTTTGGACAGAGTAGTAAAGGGTGTTTTTAGAGGTACATTTCTCTGAAATAAAATAAAAAATAGATGAATCGTATAAATGTGGAATTAAAATGCCCTAACTTATTCCTAAGTCCGTCTTTTCCATAGTCATCAGAGCTGCCGTAATTGAGTGTATTTGAACAAGTTCTCACAATTAAAGAAGAAACGGGAAGGCAAGCGAGAGAAACAGTTGAAGAAGACACACGATGCCATTTTTATTTAAAGTGAAAATGAATGGCTGTATGTAGTCCAATTTCGAGGTTCAAATGTCTGTCGCTCTTTGCAGCATTTGCGGTCGTAATTCGGCGAAAACGTGTCTTGTTGAAACCACAGCTCCCGATCATCATTAACAAAAAATCATGGCTCTATAAAAGTCTCCATTGACTGTAGTCCCTCTGGGTTAAGTTTAAAGAAGTAATCATCAACTATTTCACTTGCCCATACAGCACAACATTTTGTAAGTTTCTTTTGGATGTATCCAATTGTTTTGCACGATGACGGTTGGACTCATTCAGATCTTACTGGATGCTGAGCTGTACATCACCAATAAATCCTTCGGTACGCACTATACAGCTTCTTAGATGATGAGTATTGTAATTTTGAGTAAATGTGGTGCGAAAACGTTCCATCATTAATGAAACAAGTTGCTCTGATGGACGATTGTGTAGACCAATAGACGGATCCATGATTTCGATTCGAAATAAATTTGCAGTTCTGCACAATTGTGCATAGGTAAGTTGTTCACTCGTGAGAAAATGGCAAACTTAATTATAAATAAATCCACATTTTTGATGACAAAATAGCTGTCAATGCAACAAGTGCTGTCAACTTAAGGTTCTATACTGCTCCGCTCAATAAACGAGGTCTACAACGCTTTCATAAGGCGTTTTTCTTTTTTCATTCAGAAACGAGCTCTGAACAGAGTTCGAGTATATCGAGCACGCTCTGAACGTCCTCTGAACCAATTGTGTTCAGAGCGCTCTGAACTATTTATGAAACGAATTTAAGAACGCTGTTATTTTTCTTTCTCATGCCAAATGAAAAACCTAAAACCTAAAAACCTTTTTCGGCCATTTTAATTTTATTTATTATTTATTTCTTCTTTTTATCGATCGAATTGCTTTGGAAGCGTCTCACTTTTGACGTTTATATTTTTGTTCAGCTTTTAGGTCAGTCTGCCCCATCTATTTATTTGGAGCGCGTAGAGCGCACTCTGAACACACTCTGAAGGAAAAAATAAATACGAATTCTAAGCTCTGAACACTCTGAAGCCAAAAAGAAACACTTATTTTTTTTTGACAACTCAGGCTCTGCTGTGAACTAAAAAAGAAAAACGCCTATAATAGTGTTATATGAATGGTTTTTGTCTTTGGTTACAATTCACCCAAAATTATACTTTAGTAATTATGCTGTAATAATTCTGACGTGTTCTTAGCATTATAAAACTTGAAAGCTCTGAAAGCTTTAAAAGCATCTTGAAAATTCTGAATGGTTCGAAAATTAGATTCCTCGAGAATTTGTATACCAGTATAAATAGGACATCTCAAACTGAAACAGAACAGTTTGATTTTAACCGTTGTCATTGTATTTATAATCTATAGTACTCCCAACAAGAGGAACGTTTGGGGCGCCATCTATGGATGAATTTCACAAAAACTTGATTGGTGAGTTAGGAGTGGTTTTATCTAGATTGATAATGGAAGCAAAAACAACAATAGAAGACATTTGATGTAAAGTAGACAAGATAACTAGCGCCGCCATCGACGAAGTTCAGAACTAAAAAAAACATGTTCCATGAAATTACTATAAAAATGTTTGCGCAATGCAGAGTTGACGATTAAATGGTGAATAAATAGTGGTGCTAAGATAAATAAATAAATTAAGAGTTTGAATTTAGATAGAGATAGAACTGATGATTTAAAAGTAAAAAAATAAGTTCTATTTTTGAACCTAAGACAAAAAACATTGCAATAGCAACAATTTTACCAAAAATTTTGTAGTCAACATTAAAACGATCAAAGGTCTCTTGGAAATCGATGAACATTAACATAAAGCATTGATGCACTACCGTTACTAAGGCCGGCTTTGTGCCTCTTGCGTGGACCTGATCCCAAACTTTATTCTCTATAGAGAATAATGGCATTGACTTCGGAAATACAGACAAAATGGGGATATCAATACTCTTTGTCGGAGAAATTCGGTAGGTATGTCCTCAAGTCCACCTGCTTGGTTTTTGTTTTCAGTGGGATTACCTTTAATGGCTTCAACGAACTTCTTGCTGCGTTTGTTCATCTTGCAGAATCGTCTACGCTTTGCCCAATCTAGTCCATCCTAAAAACAAATGAACTATCTTAGTACCAATTACTGTACAGCAGCTGTTCAGCATTGAACTTTGATTTTAAATTCTTGTTCCGTGGGTCACTTTTATTTAATCCGTGGAAATCGGTGGGTTAACTCTTACACCACTCTTGAATCACCGCTAAAACTTTGATTATGCAAGCACGTTTTTATATTTTGATCAAAGGATGAACCTTCTGAAATTATATGAGCTAGTTCTTACTTAAAGTGACGTAGACAGTTCAATTTGGACCTTGGACTCAATTAACAAACCTCTCCAGCTAGACCAGACCCCAACCAGTTGCCTCCACTTACGCACGTCAAAATTTGGTTGGGGTCACCCTCCATTTGCTCGTGCCACCATAAGAATTGGGTTTTTCAGTACTGCGTTGAGCCTCAGGGTTGGAATTGAACACTCGGCGGCCTAGTGCGCATTCTTTGATTTAAAGCCTTTTTAACCAGGCCAATGTCACTGTTCAGCCCCCAAATTCGATATTGAATCTTCTCTGCCATAACTCTTTTGCAATGAACATTACTGAACACCACCCGAACCTTTAAATTTCTCACAGTAGCCTCTCGAGTCTCGATACTGCTCCACATTCGCACTTTAGCTACTGCAAGATAGTGGTCTGGAGATGCTGACATATACGACATTGGTGGCATGTTTGCTATCGATCACAATATGGTCGATTTGGCTGACGGTATGTTGATCAAGAGAATACCAAGTTCACTTGTGCTCGTTCAGAAGAAACAACAGAACTTTCAAGATGGTTTGAAAGCTTTCCGAGCTTTCAAATTTCACAATGGTCAAGCACAATAGTAGTCGAACAGAATTATTACAGTATAATTACTGTAGTATAAGTTTAGGCGAACTGCGACAAAAGACAAAACCATTCATATAACAATACATATTGCATCCATTAATTCGGAACATGGTGACAAGATGTCTTTCAGCTTAAGGATTCAATGAATATTCTTACTTTGAGTCTAAGTTTGTCTCCTTTCCACACCAGCTCAGATCGTAGATCAAATAATCAAATCCAAGAACCCGTTGGAAACTCAAAAGGAAGTCAAACAATTCTAAGATTTATATTTAAAAAAAAAATCCTCACAAAAACACTAATCCATTTAACTCAAACTAAAGTACCAAAAGATACGTCATATTCTGAGGTGCTAAATGAGATCCCATAAAAAAGACTGATAGCCATTTCATAACTTTCTAAGTTCCCAGGAAAACGTGTTCGAATAGATAAACCTCAAACCATATCTTTTCTTTTCATAAGAGTCCAGCGCAGCCATCATCACACTAAAAGTGCTATCCATCTTTGCATTTTGTTCCATGCTCCTTTATCATCATTTACAAATTCCAGCTAATAGATGGTTCTCCATTTCCCTCTTCCTGGTGCTATCTATTGTTGTGTTGATGGGCATCTAGAAGTAGAAGCATAATAATTAAAGTTCAAAAGCTTCAAGAAGATAATTGCACAATTTCCATCACCGTCATGTTGAGCAGGATGATGGTTGTCTCTCGTCTCGTCTCGTCTGCATCTGCCCGTTGCGTGATAATCCCCAACGTTTAGCGCACTTCTTCTTTTCTACTATACCTTTAATGAAAAATTATTTTAATTATTGTATCTTTTGTATAAAGAAATTTTCAATGAAATACAAAAAAAATAGACTTAACTATAAATTAATTTCCTAGCTCTACGCAAAATTTTTGTACTGATGTATATAGGCTAGGTGTATAGGTACCCTAACATCCCTTATCCTTGATTGGATGATTGAAGGACGAACTTTTTCGTTGTTCTTACTACTTCATGGATATAATTTGCGCTACTGAAGCATCTTGTAGCACTTTTTAATTACTTTTGATAAGCCTCTTTGACAACAACAACAAAAAAAAAGAAAATTTAATTTTGTCCTTCCCTTTCCCCGGGAATGATGATTTTTTTTAATTGGTTTTTTTTTTCTTGTAACTGTGGTGAGTTGAAAATTCGAATAAAAACTCAAGACCAGTTGACAGAGTGGAAAAAAGTCAACAACACAAAAATTTAATTTCCCCTCTTGATGAAGTTTTTTTTTTTTGTCAAAGGACATTGCTAGGACAAAAAAATGTCCATGTCCTTTGATGGGTTGGTTGGTGGGAGCTCTTAAATGATTGGCATTCCACATAATGTTTTCAATTAATATTATTGCTGGCCACGAAAATAAAATGGAATGTCAACTTTATGACTCTTGAATGAGTCCGTATTGTTTTTTTTTTTTTTGCGCGGAAATATGACAAAATGAACAAGGACTATTAGGACACCTCTTGCAGTTATTATTTGTGAAGCAATATTGGAATGCAATTTAAGTGGAACGATTCAAAAAATAGAATATTTAATTGATTGGATTCCAGGGGGAGCTGGAGGATACATTTTAAACTTGAATGGTCATTGGATTCAGCACTTTGAATCTAAAGGAGCACGTTTTGTTTACTTCAAGAAATATTTAGAAAAAAATAACAATAAATAAAAATAATGCAATCAAAACATTTTCTTGGAAACATGTACTTTAAAATTCTTTTGAATAAACTTCTCAGAAAGTATACAAACCGCAATATCGATTCCAACCATACTTTGCATACACCTGCCGCAAAATATTTATTTAAGGTAGAAAGACAATTGTAAAGGACTATTGGCTTTTATTCCAAATAATTTCAATAATATTGGTAACATTAAAAAAATAACATAAAAAGATATTACACGTATCGATTTGGGGTTTAAAAGGCATGTCATTTCTGAAACAGTGTATCTGCAACAAACAAAAAGCGAACCAATAGAATAATATTGCGGGGCGACAGATGTACGGGAGGAACATCATGCGTGAAGAGGATATTTTTTCTTCTTCAAGATAATAAGCAATAAGATACAGTTACAGCTTCATAATATCCTTTTTTTTGATGTGTAGTTCGACTTTAATATCCTCTTTTTACTTGCGATTATAGGTACTATAAGGCAAGTTATGGATTCTTGCAGAAAAAAAATTTTGAGATAACAATCAAACATGACATTACGATGATGGCGACGTCGAAAAAAGTGAGTCTGGGAATTCCGTCCGTCCGTCTGGCTGTCTGTATGTCTGTTCGCGCGAACGGATGGGCCGATTTGCTTCAAATTCGGTATATAGGATTTATTTGGTCGTCCCTATTTTTGCTCTAGACCCAAAAATAACGGCACCTGCCATACAATCGGGAAGAAAAAAATTGATTTTCTCAAAAACGGCTCTAACGATTTTGATAAAACTTTCAGAATGCTATTTTCTTGAGGCAGTTTTTCAAAATTTGTTTTATAACGGTACCTTTCATAGAACCAGTATTTTCAAATCAAATTTTCTCGTAAACTATGCATTCGATTTCAATAAAATTTTGAGCACAGGAATTCATTAATAATTTTAATAATATGACACATTTCAAAATTTTCAAAAACTTCTTTTTTGATTTTCTATAATTTTTTCAAAAACATTTTTGGTTTTCGAAATATGTTGGAAACGAGTATATTAATTTTTTTTAAGTTATTTTTTTAAATGTAAACTACAGATTGCCATATATTTGCATACTCAAATAAATTTCAAAATATTTTTTGGAAAAGTTTTTCAAAAATAACCTTTTTAAAAAAAACTGGTCGAACGATTTTCAATATTTTCTTTTCTAGATTAACGTATTGTTTTGAAATCTTATTGCATAGTTTGTTTTTCCGAGAAAACTCTTAAACTAATTTAAAAAATAAAAGAATTTTCGAAATTATTTAAATTTTTTTTAATATCCATATATGCAGCCACTAAGCAATTCCTTATCATAAGAGCAAGTTCGTGCGACCCAGTCGTGCATTTTATTTTTTTAAGAAGAACGATTTCACATGGAGTTGCAAGACAAAATTTCTGTAGCATATAATACAGGGTTTTCCAATACGAGGTGTTATTTTGATATTCAAAGAAAAATGGAATCTTTTGAGATAAATCAACCGATGATTATTTTAATGTAAAAAGAGAAATATGCCATTAATAATGGAAAACAATATCAGTCAAATGGCCACCACGGCTACGCATACATAACAATATCCTTTTTATGAAATTTTCCATCAGCAAATCGCAAAGTGGCTGATGTATGCCCTCAATAGCTTCATGAACTCCACCTTTGAGGTCTTGAATCGATGCTGGGCTGTTTATCTATCACGTGGACCTAAAGAAAGAAGTCGCAAGGTGTTTAATCACAAGATCTCAGTGGCCAATTTTGATTAATTCTCAGTTAATCATTGAGGATGGAGAGGCTTTTCAACAATAAATCTTGGGTTTTCCGAGCTCCAGATGCGACAGTTTTGCTTGTTGAAGTACCCACCGAGGTGGAAATGGGCATCATCAGTCAAGATGATTTTTCCATGAAATTTACGATCATTTTTATGCATTTCAAGAACCCAATCAGCAAAGACAGGACGTTGTTGAAGATCGGCCGACTTGAGTTCTTGTGTTAACTGAATTTTATAAGCCTTAAGTAAGACCCAAGTCTTTAGGCAAAATATGGTGTAATGACTTTTGTAGAGTGCCCAATTGGAAAGAACGACGTGGAATGGACAAACATGGGTTTTCTTCAACACTTTGGGTTGGGCTACAGCAGCAATATTCTCCGTTATTCTTGAGCGTCGTACACGGGTTTTATTCTTCACATTGCTAACTTGTCCCAATAGCTCAAATTTGTCCACCAATTTCGGAATTTCGGTCCGACAAGGTGCTTCACGAAGACCAAAAAATGATTTAGTTTTCCGAACCGGCTCTGCAAATTTTTCACCATTTTTATAGTAAATTTTTAATAATTTCAATGCATTGTTGAAGCGTGTATTGTTTCATTTTTACAATAATGGTGTAGTTTTTACTTGTCATATGTCAAAAAATTACAGCTTCAAGGTGACAACTACCGAAATAGAGGGCTATTTAAAATCACACCTCTTATTGGAAAACCCTTTTTTATGAATTGTGGGTTCTGAATTTTGTTTAAGGGTGGAATATGACATCGTTTAAATGTTCTCCTCGAATTTTTACAGTGGCACGGATCCAAATAATCTATAATTTGCAATAACTTTTCCACGAAGATCCGGCTCAATTTGAGCGATGGCCTGTGCTATGTTCACTTTAAGAGTATCGATCGATTGTAGTTTATTCTTGAGTAAAAATTGTCAAAAATGGTGGGGGATTGTAGATGGAGTGAGTGTTTGAATTTGGTGTAGGAGGGGGGGGGGGGTATTGTCAAAAATAGTATGTGGTTTGGTTGTAGGAGGGGTGGGTGTTTGGTAGTAGTTATGAAGGGGGGGTTATTGTTTGGGGTAGGAAGAAAAAATGTTGGGCTGTTGGTTGGTAGTTGTGTGTGGGGATGTAGGTTTGTGTTTGGGTCAAGGCCAAGGGGTGCAAAAAAAATATTAAAAATGGTGGATGGTTGTTGGTGAGTTGAGTGGTTGGTGGTTGGAGAGATACCTACACATGAACTGTTTTGTGAACAGACAACCATGTTTGTTTTTTTTTTATATAGATTTTTACTATAGGATTTGCCCAACTTATGTAGATTTATCTTAAAAGATGAATTTTGAAGTCTACTTCGATTTTTTTCCAACAAATGGTAGTACTTTTGATAATATCTCTGTCTAAGTCAGAAACATCACAAATCAACCAATTGATTTAAAAAAATAAAAAAAAACTTTATCTCCATGTTTAGTTTTGGTGAATCGATTTTAATTTGATTTTTATTTATTTTATTTCAATATTCAAAATAGTTTGAATTAAATTATAAAGGATTTTCCAGGAACAATTGGGTTTTTGCATTGAAATAACACTCCAACGCTGCGCTGCCGTAAATAAATGAAAATATCGAAACATTTTATCAGTTCCAAAAATGACCAATTCCATTTGCGAAAAATTCTGCGAGAGAATTTTTTTTAACTCAAATGCAATATATTGCAGTAGGCGAGTAGGGGTTAATATTTCAGTTAACATTTAACGAGTGCTTTGTTGAACTTCACTATAAATTTGGGAACAATACAAATTGCCGATTGAAATATTTTTTTTGAATAATTTTGTTCATGTAGGAAATTTCCTAGAAATGATATTTTTTTTAAGAGAAACAGTTGAGTCAACATTAAATCTCCAAACGGTAGTTTATTAAAAACAAAAGTATATTTAATTGAACAAAGTGGATATAAAACTATAAAGATGAATTTTTAAATTCAATCCATTTTTAAAATTGACATTAAATTTGATTTTCTAGGTTTAAATACCTCAGACTTTCCAAAAAAAAAGACCCTTAAGTTAGATAGACGTGTGGACCCTAACATATTTTTTATTTTATTTTATTTTAACATAATGGGATGAACTTTGAGACAACGATTCCTCGAGTAATTTTCGGTCCTAAATGCTTTAAGCGGGTGTGGAGATTTAACTTCGAACTGTACAGAATACAATAACATTGACTTTTTCAAAAACAATACAGCGGCTTTGATAACTGGAGCAGGTGTAGGGTATAGACGAATAAAGAACGAGTCTTCAATTTAATCCAACCCTGAAGAACAATATTCGGCAGAGCAAAACTAATCTAAGTCGGCCGCCTTGGAACGGACAGGGCTAGTAGGGTATGTTCTTTGAACAAATAGATAGACGCAAAAGGATTACAAACTGACGATATAACGCACGTACCTACCTGTCTTTAAGAATAGCAACTTCTTCAGGGAGCCTCTGTAAATAGAAGGAGTGCTTGTACTTTTATTTCTACTATCCGCATCCCAGATTGGCAAAGACAATCAAAGTTCAGATTTGGTGTCACCAGAAACTTTTCAAAAAGAAGTCACTTCGGAAACACCAACCTCTCTTGCCAGAACTTGCTTGGTGCCACTTGCTCCTACGGGTCTGGCGAGAGAGCTGATGCTGTCTGCGGAAACAAGAAAGTTATGTACCTACTTACTGATATTACTAAATCTATGGTATCAGACACAAATTCTCACAGGTCACAGAAACTTACCCAAACGCAAATGGAGGAAGAAGAAGGACAATCCAATGCGAAAACATCCATAGCTTCAGCTTCAAATACAATCTAGGAGCGTATATCTCCCCTTTGTATGTGGAAACTGAAAACAATACCGACGACGAGCAATGTGCAATCTACCACACCATCAAGACGATGTATGAAGCCTATTGCTCTTAAGGAGCTTGAAATAAAAAATGATGGTTGAAAGTATAAAAAAGAGAGAGAGGGAGAAAGAGAGGGAGAGAGAGAGAGAGAGAAAGAGATATGTCTCCGGAGAACATCAAGAGCTCCAGCTTTACACGAAATTTGGATCAGTCTCTCTAAAACATGGTGACTGTGGTCTGTGGCATAGGCATTGTATCTATAAGCTATAGTACTACCACGTGATGTGCGCCATCAATGGACGGACAACTAAGCTCTTGATTTAAGAGGTTTTTGTCTAGACTACCATGAGAAGCAACAACAACAATTAAAATGGTGGAACGCGGTAATCTATAGACAAAAACCTCTAAAATCAAGAGCTTAGTTTTCCGTCCATAGATAGCACACCTCACGTTGTAATACCACGGAAAGTCAAAACAGCTCCCAATAGACTGAACTAGAAGGTAAAAGAAAGCCAACTACTCTTCACACCAGTCTTGGCCAGCCTTAGCAGAACCAAAAAAGCCCTGCTGAACTACGCCAAAATGGTATTCTAAGCAATGAGTTAATTCGACTCAACTTGGAAATTTTCCGCATCAGAGAAAGAGACGAAGCCAACTTATAAATTTTCCATAAAGGCGTACGTGACTTCTCAAAAGCATAATGCAGCATCCGAGGATCAACCGAGGATTCTTGAAGGCGATTACATCAACGAGCAGGCAGAACGACTTGTGCTCCCAATCAGGTTAGACCAACCTACGCGAGTCTCTCTGAATCCGTTAGATTAACTTAGTTTAAATCATAATTATTGTCTAGCGTAATGTTGTGTTAATAAAAATATATTTTCTTGATAAATAACGTCTGACACAATTGTTAACTCAACGCAAGAGCTGATGAGCTTGAAAGAAAGAGATCATCTCCGTTACTCAGCCAGGTAGATACAACGAGTATACTGACCAGGCACAATTTTCCTGAACGCGGTGCAAAATGAAATAAAAACTCAGCTCGGACTACGTGTTCAGAGATGTGGAAACGTTTGACAATACTCCACACTTTCTCTGCTCCTTAAGAAACAAATTACTAGGATTTAACTTCTTCCATGACAAAGAAGATTTATCTCTCTAAGCTAACGGCTACAAGCTGCTTAGATTTATCGACGCGTTGTTGAAAGATTTATTCCTGAAACACGCTTTAGCTTCGTCTTCGTCTACGTTACGATACACCCGCTTCGAGTTTGACATTTCTCAAATGACAGTTCTGCAATTGGCGGCTGTCATTTTTTTCTGAAAACTGTGGTTTGGTTTTGATCTTTTGTGCTATAAATATGAATAGTAAAATTTATGCGGAAGTTGGTAGACAGCCTATAGTGGATATGGATATGTTCAGCTCATCGAACAAGAAGAAGTGCATACTGAGACGTTGGTGGGTCCGGGAGCTCAATCTACGGAGAGATGAGGAAGAATTCTTTGGTTCTCTTTAAAATGTGTTTGTAGGTCTTGGACCGAGTATCTTCGCAACTCATTTTCTGTTCAACTAAACTAAAACGTTCACAAAAATAATTAGAATAATCGTTCTTTATTTCAATAACTTGACTCAGAATTATTTCTTGACTTCCCTTAGGATTACTCAAAAAACAAATGATTTTGTTTGTTTATTTTTTTTACAGCGGTTGAACTGTCAGATAAAGCAAATGTTCAGCAAATTTGAACTAGACTTTCCGTTTGGAGTCACTTAACGTAAAGTTACGGTTTTTCTTTACGATTGCCAAACGAAACGTGAGGCTGAAGCTTCATTGTGATAGCATGCATTGAATTCCTGTGGCTGAACTCATAAACGTCAGGCAAAGCCAAGGCTAAAGCATTTTAGGCATAAAGCTTTTTATAAGCCCAGAGGGTGTCACAAATGATCTATAATGAACTACGTGTCATCGACCACAAAATCACTAACCTAACCTTACCTTGATAAGCAATGCTACGTCTTAAGTCTAGCGACAAAACATTTTTGGAAAAAGCTGGATCGAGGCTGAGGTACATCATGAGGCCCATCAACGTACAAATTTAGTTCCAACATCAAGTACATTTATATACAGATTGGATGAAGAAAATTGATCTGTTTCTCTCGTATATTCAATTATGATGTATGTTCACGTATTGAGAGACTCTTAACCACTTCTAAATAATGTTATGATATGTATTTAAATTTTACGCTAAATAAAACATTGTTGATGGAATCACAGTAATTTTATATAGCTGAATAATATTATCAAGTATAATTATTTCATTAAATAAAAAAAAAACTTTCTTTGAAATTAAAAGCAAGCAAAAAAGGGTAAGTAAGGACATCCTTAAATTAAGCAAATGAATTGTAATTAAGACGGTCAATAAAATTCACAAAGCAACAGTTAACAAACAACAATGAAACTCACATTAAAAAGTTTAAATTCATTCGCTTGAAAGAATTTAAGAAGGTTTGGGTGATAATTTTTAACTGATTGCACTAAGAAAGGCAATAAAAGGATTATTTACGTTATCCAATTATCCTTAATGCCCTTAAATTCCTATCTTTTTTACGATTCCTTAACCCTTTTCCCCCGACAAATATCTCAATATTAGCTTAGCAATTTTGTATAATGTATAAAATTACAATACAAAACAAAGAAAAGGTTTAAAGGTCATCAAAATATATAAAAGTTCATGACTTCCATTAAAAAAAAGAACAAAAAAAAAACCAATTACCCTTAAACCTCGAAGCGCTTACTCTTTAACATAACGTGAATTGAGTTTCGTCAATGTTTACACTTTAAAAAGCAATTATTTTGATCAAAACTGATAAAAGGTAATAAAATAAACATTGAATATGAAACAAAAGCAAATTTCACGTGCCTCGTATTAAACCAACAATAATTTTTTTTTTGTTTAATATAACATCGCTATATCCATAATTTTATTCAAGGTTTTATTAATAAGGAAAAAACTTTTGTTTATTGCGGTTTTATGTTTTTATTTCATGAATTTTCATGGGCTTTTATTTGATAAGAAGAAATATAATTAATTTAAATAAAAAGAACAACATTTCCTAGAGTGCGGATAATTTTAAACGATAATTTTAAACGAAGCAAAATATCATTGCGGGGAACAACTGCTTTTTTTAATTAACTTTTTAATTAAGGAAGAAACCAAACCATGCCATTGTGCTTGAAATTTTGAAAAAGCGACAAGCAATTTTTTTTAATTGATTAATTAAAATGGGCTGATGACGTAATCGGGACTAAAAAAAACCCAGATTGGAAAAATCTCGAAAATAAATTATGCTTTTTAGAGGTATAGAACTTTGAGTTGGCAGCACTGTTTGCATTGACAGCCATTTTGTCGTCTGCCTTATATTTAGATTGGTTTGAAATTTCATCATAAATCGAATGACGCCTGAACAACGCATGCAAATTGGCTGATTGATTTCGAAAAAGATGGTTCTTCCGGTGAAACGCATCGTCCATTTTATGTTCAACACAATCGTACGAACAATCAGTTTGGCTTTAAGGCAGGACAATGACATCATTCATGCTGCGTCTTTAAGATAGTCCCTGACATCCAATGGCACAAAGCTAAGAATCAATGCACGGGTGGCGTTTTGGTTGATTTGGAAAAGGCCTACGATACCGTTTGGTTAGAGGGGCTTTATCTGAAGCTGACCAGACTTGGTTTAAGTAGATAAACCATTGTTGTACATTCTTAATGACATGCTCAACGGTGAAAGTTTGTTGTCAAAAGTTGCAAAGTAACTTCTACAGGGGTTTCCAATAAGAGGTGTTATTTTGATATTCAAAGAAAAATGTTGCTCCAGCCTCATTTTCGAAAAAGTGGCCGGACCATAAACCGCACCAAACAGTTACTCGTTGAGGATGGAGAGGCTTTTCAACAATAAATCTTGGGTTTCCGAGCCCCAGATGCGACAATTTCGCTTGTTGACGTAGCCACCGAGTTGGAAATTGGCCCTATCAGCCAAGATGATTTTTCGGTGAAATTTCGAATCATTTTCATGCATTTCAAGGACCCGATCAGCAAAGACACGACGTTGTTGATGATAATTGTTGAAGCGTGTATTGTTCCATTTTTACTAATGGCGTAGCTTCTACTTGTCACATGTCGAAAAATTACAGCTTCAGATATGACAACTAACGAAATATCGGGCTAATCAAAATAACACCTCTTATTGGAAAACTCTTTACAACAACATTTGATATAAATAAAATGCACGACCGTGTCGCACGAACTTGCTCTAATGAGTGACAGTGGTTTAGGGGCTTGAGATTTTGATAAAAATAAAATTTTCAAAATTCTTCAATAAATACTTAAACTAATTTGAGCTGAAAAAAAAGTACGCCATTTTATTTCTTGGATAAATTTGAATTTATGAGAATAAATTTATAAAAATCTGTGGAGCGGTTTTTGAGAAAAAAATTTTTTTTTGAAAAACTTTGAAAAGAATTTTCAAAAAAACTTCTAAGACGCCAGTTCATAGGTATTCAGCAAGTACATTTATTTAAAATTTTTAGAAAAAAATTTAATAAGCAGTTTTCAAAATATTAATTTTTTAAATTTGTTTTTAAAAAATGCTTTTAAAAGTACAAAAAAATGTTTTTCAAAAATATTGGTATGCAATACAAATTGAGCTACCTACAGCTATATGTGTGTGAAATTTCGAAAGAATCGGTTGAGTCGTTTTCGAGATAGTCGAAAGCAAAAAAAACGGTCCTATGGAAAGTACCGTTCTTAGCCATTTTTAAAACTTTTTTCAGCCATATGATTAGTCGTACCTAAAAAGCAACACTTATTTTTTTAAATCGAAATCGTTAGAGCCGTTTTTGAGAAAAATAAGCTTTAACGTAACGGTTATATGGCAGGTACCGTTATTTTTTGAGCTAAAATAAATTTCAATTTCAACTCTGTACAATACCTAAAAAAGTCTATATACCAAGTTTTAAGCAATTCGGCCCACCCGTTTGGGCTGTAGGTCTCTATACATACAGACAGACAGACAGACAGACAGACATACAGACGGACAGAATTTTTAGACCATCTTTTTTCGTCTTCGCTATCATCGTAATGTCATGTTTGATTGTTATCTCAAAACTTTTTTTTCGACGAATGCATAACTTGCCTTATAGTACCTATAATCGCAAGTAAAAATTTTCTACAGCAAAGAGTGGTTAACACGCTGGTCCTGTTTAATATTTACACCAGTGATCTGATGGATTGTCGTTCTCACGCAATTGTGTATGTCTTGTAGCATACAGAACGGGTCCAAAAGTCGAGGTCATCAGAATTCTCTAACACCGTGACTTCGACCAGATTCAACAATATGAAATTCACAATCAATTTCCAGAAATGCAAAACTACATTGTCTAGGGCTTCTAGAGATACGAGAAAGAACTCGAGAAAACTACTGATAGTTGGACCAAGTTGGACATCATTTGGCGAGTAAAAGCGTAGTACAGAACCTTGTTACCTGGCTGGACCAGTATCTGTAGTTCAACCGACATATAGATGCAGCTCTATCCAGAGCTAGGGAAGTCTTTGCCCTGACATAATTTCTGTTAGATAGCAGGGTAAAGGATTTGTTACATGGCCCTCATCCGGCGGATGATTTAGTATGATGAGCGCCCTGTCTGGTTCAACGTTGTCCCATCTCAAATGGAAAAAATTCGGGCTCTTGATAGGTAGAGTGTCTTATGACCTGGCGGAAGTAACTATGACTCTCTTAACCTTTTCAACGCTGAATCAAGATAGCGAAAAAATTTGACATCATACTATTTCTGTATGATATTTGGCAGAGTATCCCAATTAGGTCATTGAGGTCAGTGAACTCTTCACCTGGGGCCTGCTAAGCTGAGTTTTGTTGACGTTTAGTAGCTGGTTACTATTCATCCATTGTTTTGGGTCTCTGACTGCGAAATGGAAATGGCTCTGACATAGTTGTTGGAACTTAGGAGAGCATTGACGTTGTTATCATCTAGCTCCAAGTTGTCTCTCTGAACAAATGAAATAAGAGTGAGTTATTGCACCAATATTTCCTTATGTCTTGCAGTATTGATATTGATTAGTGTGCTGGAAACGTATGCAGAATACCTGAGGCTGCCAGGCCTTGGGTATTAAGGTACTCATTTGGAAGTGACTTATCGGTTGCAAAGCTCCACCGGAAGCTATATTATCGTACCACGGGAGAAAAGCCTTCCTGGGTGGTGAATTTCTGGTGTTTCACGTTACTTGGCTTGACACCTGGAACTATATATGAGGTAGTCCTCTTGTGCGAGTATCTTGGTAGCTGTGGTTAACCGAATGTGGTAACGAATGGCGTCCTAGTGATGCAAGAGGTGTTAGATAGGCCTCGCTCCTCAACAAGTAGTACGGACATGCCTCAAAATGTTCCATAAATTGGTACTTTTTTTAGGTAGATCTTAGGACCCTGGTCAAAGCTTAATTTGACTCTGGATGCGAGTATGCTCGCCTTGGATTCCCCAGAACACCAGAGTCGGAGATCGGAGTACACGCGTTAATATTCCAACGAGGTCCTATTCAATGGGCCAACATAAAAATACACTTTGTTCGTCCTGTCCCATATAAAGAAATGTTTCCTTCTCGTGTTTAGTTAACCTCATAACAAAAAAAAATATTACTTAAAACAAAACTCCCCCAAAACATCAAATTGAATGATTTTGAAAATTGCTAAGCCTTAAATTGTGATTCAATTCCTTTTAACTTTTTCGAATCGTACACGTTTTAGCCATTTAAATATATCCTATCCGGATGTTTGAAGCGTACATTGTTAAAAATAAAAAGAGAACAGATAATTGTTCCACGGTCACGATTTTTAACGCTCTGTCAGTTCAGCTAATGGTGGATTCGGTGACATGAACGCGGATACTGAATACGTGATATTTAACCAAATCATCACCTCTTTTTTCATTTTGTCTGCAGATGAGTTAATTCAGTTTCAGTTTTTAAATTGTTTTAGTTAAGGGTAAGTAGTGTAGATATGCTTTTTTTGTTTTTTTTTTTTGTTTTTTTTTTGTTTTTTTTTTTTTTTTTTAATTTATCTTGAAATCATAAAATTTCATTTTGGATTCTCGTTGTATTTAAAGTCCAGTAAAACTTTTTGCAGAGCAGAAAGTAGTTTATGATAAAATTTGTTGCCCTTTATTCAATAACTCCAATTTTGTATTATATGAGGGGACAATCGTTAGCAAAATACTCCTATGGATCTAGGAGGCAACCTTGAATAAAGGTCTGACCTGAATCCTGAAAAATAATGTTAGAAGCTAATTTATAATAAGTCGGACAGAAATTTCAAGTATACAAAGTGCATCTCTACAGTAAAAAAAAAATTGGAATGAGACAACCTGGTTGGAACTCGTTGGGTGGCCAAATTTGTGAAGATCAGTTGGGTACTCAATCGACCAACACTCGTCGAAGGAACGAAAGTGTAGGGCAGAACCTGAAGCAGAACTTGCAGATTTCAACTTTGCCTTTTTCGAGGCAGGACCTGTCTACCCCTGTACAATATCAAACTCAAAGTTCATGACTATATACAAGGCGCCAGCCGATTGTTCGCTGAAAGAATGCAGTGTTTTTAAAAGGCCCTTAATTTTCGACCAAAAAATCATCTTTAGCGAAGAGATGCATTTTCAAAAAAAATGGATACGTAAACAAGCAAAGTAGCCGTATATGGGATGACACCAACTCAGACAAATCTCACCAGGTGACAACGTATAATATGATCCTTACCGTTTGGCGTGGGTTTTGGGCGGGCGTGCGCCGTCATTTTTCCGTACTTTTTCGAAAAAGACGTTAGTGAATAGCAAGCGCTACAGAACACCTACATATTTCTTGTTCCCCGAATTTAACCATATGGACTAGTTGGTATATGTGGTCTGGTTCCAGCACGATGGAACTTCGTGCCTCACAGCCCCCGAAGTCATGTCATGCTTTGACCCTACTAGACTTCTTATATGATTTCCTGAACTCGCAAATCCAAATATACCACATCCATGGCTCAAATTCAACTAGATCTATCCGTAAGAAGCCGAGGTGTCATATTGCATACAAGGGTCTTTCAAATTAAAGAAGACATTTTTTAATACCTCACACTCCCAAACTTGTCCTATTCCATTATAGAAACACTCTTGGGTATCTTTCGGCTTAACCTCAGTGAACTAGAACAACGAAGTGCGAAATTAAACGGTATCAATGGAAATATGGTTTTTCTTTCGGCTGTGCATCCAAATGCCATGATGGATGATGATACGGGTGAAGGAAGTTACCGATCTAAGCGAAGTTATTGCCGGCTTCTTTAAGTAGCTTCAATCTCGACGCAAGTCTTATGGAAGCTCTATAAGGTGCTATTAATATACTTTAAGTACACTTACTACCTGCATTCTATAATAACATTTTCTGAAGCCTCTAGCAAACGTTTGGCTTGAACTCAATTTATGAACGATATAAGTTAAAATATTATCGAGGTTGTGGCTTCCTAAAGAAATTTCAGCCTCAAAAAAGCCTTACGAAAACTATGCTTACTGTTCTTAGTATATTTTAACCACACCGGAATAAAAACCGGATATAAAAAGACTTGATGATACCCTTGAATCCATAACTGGTTGCGCACAATGGCGTAGCTGCAGCAGTAGCACGTAGCAATGTCAAAGTTAATGTCAAAACAAGAAGTGCACTTAAGGTAGTTCCACACTATCCCACAGTGTATTACGACATGTCAAAAAAAAGTGTGAAGGAATGTGAGATGGTTTTACATTCAATCCTAAAAATATTTCAGATCTAAACACATGTCAAATCGTATGAGATCTGCGCTGTCATATTCTGTTGTCGTATTACACTGTGGGATAGTGTGGATGTGGAACTACCTTTAGCAGCATACACGGATACAATGTGCAGCACTGAACTCAAACAAAAATCCTTTCTGCCATTTTGGTTTGTTGTTGTTTTGAAGCTTAGCACGTTCAAGTCGAGTCGACTTGTACTTCAGCTACTCTCTGTGCTGCAGCTACTACTTCACATTGTAGCCGTGCAATACGATTTACGTACATTTATCTTTGACATTGCTACGTGCTACACAGCCAGTAAGTCTTGAAGAAATTGTTCTTTTACCTGCAAACTCAATTAAAATAAAACACACCTCAAAATGTCAGCCAATCCTTGCAATGTGGTCCATCCTTTAAATGCAATAATATGCAGCCGGAGGAAGGAAACACCATAAATTTTTTATAAAATTTTTAACTGGATTTCAAAATTTTTTGGACTATTTTAGGCCATTGTTATTTAAATAGACTTTTTTTCTTTATTAAACCAATTTTTTTTTTTTTATTTCTTGCAACAAAATTTTGCGTTAACTTTTGTTGGTGTTTTGTTGATTTGCATGCATGGAAATGGAATTAATTCGTAGTTATCGAAATAGAATAAAATAAAATTTGCATATTCAATATTTGCATTTGGGCCGAATGACTGAATCCAATAAATGGATGTATTAGCTGATTTTGTTTTATTAACTGTTTTGCAGAGTTTCGATAATCATTCGGTGCGATGCGATGGTTGGGGGAGGGGGATTATATGCGTATTTCAGTTAATAGCCGGATTTGGAGGAACATTGATATTCAAATGGTTTTGTACGCCATTAATTTATTTTATGTCCTGCGAAGGCATACAAAAGCATTTTATTTATTATTCAAATTTTTAAATCTGTTAAAATTATTCGCTTTAATGCTTATTTTATTGTCTATTGGAGGTGTTCTGTGAATTGCATTTGATTTAATGTATCTAATCAATATTTAATCACATTCACAAGTGTATACAAAAAAATTCAGATTTCCTGGAATCAATTTATCGGATTTTGTTTCCATATTTAAATTATTTATTCCATTCGACTAATAATTAAATTTTTTTTACAGTCAGATTGCTGTTTGGAATTTCGAATAAAAATTTTGATTAAACGCAAAATACTGCCCGGGTTGGAGGTGAACAAAATAATATAAGCGGGTTGAGCCTGGAGAAGGTGGAAGACGTTCTGTATGTGTCTCTTAAGCGGTTGAAAAGTTTTCCTGGAAAGTTCTTATACAGTAGTGTGTGACGAGTAAGATGAATCATCTTGGGAATTGTGTATAAAATAATCTGTGAATATTTAAAATCAATGGCCCGATGATTCCGTTCACCGAAAATTCACTGAAGACTTATTTTTAGGCATAATTTCAGGCAATGAAACTGTAAAATGTGCATCCAGGTTATTCAAACTTCACAAATGATCCTGTTTTGAACTGAGGTATTGGAAGAAGTTGTACAAGGGTTCTTAGAATGTACCTTTATTCTAAGTTTTAGATAACCTATATGAAACGAGCAGGTATGGGGATGATTCAGGGTGGGAATTCAGAGCGAGAAAGAGACAGAGACAAACTCAACCAACTAACACATAACAAAAAATTTAAAGCTTTTCACTTTAAAAATTTTCATGATGAACACTATGAATTTCCTTAAATTAAACTTCATAGAAATATCGGAAAGGTTATAAGAATCTCATCGTTTTTTTGAGACTTCCATGACGGGAAGATAATAATAAGTTACCCGTATCTTGAGGTTTTGTCCCAATTCAAGAGACACCGCGACATTGCAAGAAATGTCCATTTATTAAACCTTCAGCGAGTGATTTTTCGATAGGTGCACTCTGCACTTAATCTACAACATACAGGGTGGTCCATCTAGTGGTTTCCTTTTTTTAATCGTAGATTATTTTGACGCTGACAACTGCTTGTTGGTCGAAATCTTAACAGAAGGTCAGAAGCATATTTCCGCGAACGAAGTGAATTGTTTTACGCTTAAACAACGTTGGGAAATTTTGAAAACTTACTTCCAAAGTGAGTTGCTAAGAGTCCCAGAAGTATCCGACCTTACAAAGAAAACACAAACAATTTGGGGAAAAATATGTTTATTTCTCTACACGTATGTAGCCCAAACAGATTGATTTGTTAAAAGAAGTTTTGACCGCAATAAAGCAACCATCTCGTTTTCTGTAAGCAAGTTTTCGGAAAAAGTTCATGCGATTGGTATGTTAGTAGCGGACAACACCCATATGTTCATCGTCGTCGTACGGTGTGCACAGACTAGAAGAATAAGACTCAGTTCACGGTTATCAACTCGCCATGAAGCTCAACATTTCACACACCAACCTGAGGAGAATTCTGCACAAAGACCTGCGATTATTCACTTACAAGGTCCATTTGGCTCGATATTGAAAGCGCACGAATACCCGCTTCGTTAACGCTTGGATTGGACAACGATTTTGGGCGAAAAATCATCATTTCTGACGAGACGCATTTTCACCTCGGCCGGGTGCTACGTTAACAAACTAAATTGCCGCATCTGGAGCTCCGAAAACTCGCCCGTCATTGTCGAGAATCCAATGCATCAACAGCGATTGAAAGTTTTGTGCGGATTGTGGGTCGGTGGCGCTATTGGACAATTTTTTAGGCTGGAAACAATATTTTGGTCAGTGGTGGGCGTAAGAGAGCCATGTTAGCTGACTTTTTTTTAAACTGAAATTGAAGACAAGGGTTTGGACGACTCCTGGTTCATGCAGAATGGCGCGCCATGCCACACAGCCGATGCCACAATCGATCTTTTGCTCACCAAATTCCCAAAAAAACTTATCAGCCGTCTTGGCAACGCCAATGCCGTTTCACGCCATTGATTTTTTTTTTTTTTTTGTGGAGAATGAACATTTTGGGTGAATCCTTCAAAATTCAAAACCTCAATTTCAAGACTAAAAAAAATCTAGCGCATGGAAAAAAATTCATCGGGAGCTAAGGCCACTTAGCTGTTAGCTCCGACTTTGGTGGAGTAAGATGGGATCGTACTTCTTTTTTGTCGAAGCATGAAAAGGAAACTAGTTTCCAAAACCCATATTATTGTTAAACAAAGACCCTTGAACTACAGATAGCTAGTTATCAGACCATTTTTTGTAATGAGCTATCATACTAGCATTTATTTATAAACCCTTAACATGGATAATTTTGGTTAGGAGACTGAAAGCGATATCGAAGCACATATTGGTTTTGAATTTGAGTAATTCACAATGGGAGGGAAACATCGAACAGGATAAAACATTCCACATTATTGTAGTGCGACTTAAAAATTGAGTCTCTATACTTAACAATACGTCCAACGTTAGGCTCTAGGGTATTGTGATGGTGGTTCAATTTTAAAGCTCTTTTTCGGAATCCTATCTAGTAAACGTTATTAATATATACCAGGATCACGTATGGCTTGTAGATTGTAGCCAGATCAAATGGGAAAAGATGGAAAAGCTAACGCAGTTGTTTTGTCAGCGTGGAGGCACACCTCTTCAGAACTATGAGAGGGACGGGCCAGCGGAATTTTGTATGTAAAGATCTTTTAGTACTCTTGCAACTGTCCTCATTTGTTTTCCCTTTAAATCCATTTACGCTCTCAAGCACAAGAGTAGCCGTATCACACTGTCTATCACCTCGTAGCCCCTCTTCTTTGGGTGGAGTCAGACAGCGCATCGAATTCATTAAAAGTCGAGTTACTGTTCAGAATCGGGCTTCCATAAATGAAACAGCTATAGATGATATGGTAGGAGAACTAGAATACTCTCTCATCGGCTTAGTCTGATATATAGGTATGCTTGTCCCTTTCTCGTGACACATTTTCGTTTCATGGAGTTTTAAAACGTAGCCAACATGATAATCATCATGCTTATTTTTTTGATGAAGATTCAATTATTGCACTTCACAATCTGTGTTCCAGGATTCTATAAAAAGTTTCCTGATATACATACATTGTAAAAAATAACTTTTTCGTTGCATAATGGTACAACCAATGTTTTTCGTTTTATTCATCATTCTTTGCGACTTGAATTCATAGAATATGATATATATGTTGCCTCTCAAATGGCGTTTAAATGGGAAAATGCATTCAAATAAGATATATTCAAACTGTACTGTTACTTCGCCATAAACATCTCTCTCCAATTCACACAAATTACACTGAATCGAAAGTAGGTACTCCAAGGAATATCCCCAAGGAAATAAAAAAATAAAAAAAAACTAAGACGCAAAAGCAAACTTTGACATAATTCCGTGTTCATTTACAACACAACTTCCCATTAATACAAGTTTCCATTTTTTCTAAAAATAAGTTTTCCACGAACACAAACCCGAAGTAACAAATAAATAATGCTCCTTACCACCGCAGTACCGTTATTATGTACATTTGTACATCTCACCGCAGAATATTGGCGTTTTCGTAGATTGTGTATAGTTGTGTGCCAACTGCCAATGGTTAAACAAGAGTGTTGCTCCCTAAGCGCACATTTATTTAAGTCTCAATAGACCCCTGCTTGAATTCAGGTGTTGCGCAGGAAGAAGAGCAGAAGCAGCAAAACGAAGCACATCCTTTTAACCGATTATTCATGAACTCAAAGACAGGGATGTCTCTGCAGTTTTTCTTCTTGTTTGTGTTTTTTGTTTTTGTTTTGCTTTTCTGAGAAAGTTTTGGTTTTTATTGCGTGTATTGGCCGGGTCTAATGTGATACCATTATTCCAATCGCGTTAATACACGATCAGCATTTTTATAGCACACATTTTTGTTTTATTCAAAGTCCTTGTCTTTGTATAGCCTCGCGCACATAAAAAAAAAACTCGTAAAAATTCCTTAACCCTGCGAAAAAAATTGTTAGCGCGACTCACAAAAATAAAGGAATTTCAATTTGGTTTGAGTACCTTAAGGGTGTCATAGATTCCGGGGCAAGGGGGGAGTGGAAAAAACTACGAGTGTTCTTTTTAAGCAAAAGAGGATAAAAAAAAAACTTTTTTTTCCTTCTCCCAAACAGCAAGCCACTGCGCCTCTGCCTCTGAATCCTGCCGTGCATCATGAGAACTTGCCGATGCCATCAAATTGAATTGGGAATATTAAAAAGTTTTTGAACGAAAAATGAAACCCTTTTTTAGAAGGATGATTTTATTAAGGAGGTTCTAACAAGTGATAGAGGAGGCGAGCTAACACAACCAAAAAAAAAAAGACCAAACAAAATCAGAGTTAGTTGAAAAAATAAACAGAAACTGACAGCAAAGGCAGGATTGTATGGATGTTAGATGTTGAATGTGTATGTGTGTGTGGGGAAGGTCCTTCGATTGATTTTATTGAATGGGTGTTACGTGCAAGAAATTAGATTTTCGTGTTTGAAGTACCAACAAAGAAATAATAATGTTTTGGAAAGAATAAGGTTGAACAAAAATTGAATTAGTTTTGGAAATTCTTTTAAAAAAAAATTATTTGACAGAAAATTAAATCAAATTTGTCCTGAGTGTGTGTGTTGTTGTATATGCATATCATAAGTCTTAAGGACGTAAGCAAAAACAGGATATGTTGTGACAGGAACATTTTTAAAACACACTTGAAAACCAGCAGAATAATTGGTTGTGAAAGAAACAATGTCGAATCAAAAGTGACTTTCCTTATCACACTTAGTCCTTTTTTTAAGAAAAAATACTTTAAAAAAAGGGAACATTTGAATCTCAACTAAAATTGTAAAAATAGCTGGAAGCAATGAAACTCCAGGTTTTTTTTTTAGAGAATAGAAAAAATGGTTTTCCAATTGGAGCGGGTAGATTTTGGCGACCTGTGGCGGCCATGTTGTTTTAGTGACATCTGTCGAATCTGTTATTGTTACTCAGTTACTGGATGCCAAATGACCATATGGCAAGTTCCACAAATTGAACAGCACGTCCAAATGATCAAACTTAATTATCAAGATAAGAGTGCAAATGTTGTGCCTATTTTATAGTAGGCTTGGGACCTTCGCAGTCAACTCTTTAAAAAATTTTGGCCAAATTTGAGACGCCCGGCTCGGTTATCAATCAGCCAACTTTTGTATATTAAAGACCGTACAACAGAATAGGAGTCAGTCAATTCTTCAGCGATTTGGGCCTGACAAATGGCTGCGTTAACAAGCGAAATACCCGTATAATAGCAAATGGGATGACACCTACTCACATTAGGTTCAACAGGTGCAAATGCATCCTTAAAAAGTAACCGTTTGGAGTACATTTTGGGCCGGTGGATTTATTGGTAATAACTTTTTTGAAAATGACATTGGTGAGGCGGTTACTGTCAATGGCGAGCTTCACAGAACGATGATAACTAATTTCTTTTGACACAATTTAAATCATATAGACCTAGACGACATTTCTGGATCCAACAGGAGGACGCTTTATGCCAATCAGTGTGCTGACGTGAGTAGGACATCAAGGTCATCCTATTTAACCCCCTCGACTTTTCTCATAAGGTTATCTGAAGTCGCAGGTCTATGTGAATAAGCCACAACTGACCGATGACCTTAAAGTGAAAATAACACAAGCCATCACTCGAAATCAGTCATTGAAATTTGGACCAATTGGCTCCGTGTAACCGTTATAAGCTGAGGTAAAGTTGTTCTGCTGAACTAATTTCTTTTGATCATATTGCATACTCTTACTTTAAGTGCTCAGTGGCATGTTATTTTTTCTTAAGTCTCTTGTGATATCCAAAGATCTCTATCTTTCTTTAGATTGCCTCGGTACCGTTTTAGATCCAGCACCCATAAATAGTATTTTAAACTTTTTCAATACCATCATTTCATTGGGAAGATTTGACTTTTTGTCGCTATTGATATTGGCAAAGTCACCAAAAATATTTGGGTCAATGAGAACGGTTGTATTGACTTAAGGTTCAGTTGGTATATTTCTTTAAAATTGCCATATTGCAGCTATTCGTAGCAGTCCCTATAGTAGCAGACGATATTCACTTATTGCCCAAAACTTCTCTAATTTCCAACATCGCTAAGTTATTTACTATATCGATTTGATTTTGGGTACGAGGGTACGACCATCAGGGTTGCTCATTTGTCTTTAGCACTGACCTTGGCTCTAAATAGGGTTCCACTTTCCAACAGCTGACGACGACGAGCGTTACAAAAATCTACAATCACTGGTCCAAGCCATGTCGTTCAAAAACTGCCTACGTTGTCCGGGCCAAAAATGAAATTGTGGCCCCCAGTGATGATAATGATGTCTCCTTTCGGACTTTTGGTATAGACCACTTTGAGCTGAGTATACCTAAAACATGGTTTTGTCTTCCTCCACTGCATCGTTCGTCGAAGTGCAACTGTGAATGATATTGACTTTGCGAACACTAGATGAAAACCTTAAAGTAACATTCCTTCCAAAAAATGGATTCCATGAAATTTTTGAATTTTTGGCCACTAACTGTCTCCTCTTCCCAAAAACTAAGCTCACCAGTTAGTACTGAGCTTGCACGGTATTCAGTTTTCCCCTTGACTTCGCTTCACTCTGCCAAGCAATATTGATGTTCCACCCTTTTCATACGTATACCGTTATAGAACTGCTCTACGTTTTTGAACCGAAGTCAGCCAACCTTCCATTAGCCCACACTCCATAGCTTACGTTACACATATCAAAATCCTTATTTTTTTAAATCAATATTTCTCTCACATCCTGAGACAGGTTGAAAAAATGTATTTATAAACAAGGATTCAGGAGCCATCAATAGACTTCATTAACAAACTTTCCAAGTATGAAAGTCGAAAAGTTTTGAAAATAATACTTTTCAAACTTTTTAAATTAAAATTAATTCAAAGACCTACAATCTTACCTTATTTATCTGTTTAATATTAACAGTTTGATTGTCAATAAATTTTAATCTCAACAAAAAGAATAACGTATCGATTTAAAAAGAAATGATTCCCAACTCCTGTAAATGCGTCTGTTTGATAAAAAAAAAAAGGAAGATATTTATTAACCTCCTTACGTGCCAGGTGCGGAATCATTAAATTCAATCATTTATTGGAAACTCACTTCGCAAATGGATTTCTTGGCATATCTTTGCCCATTCAAAAATATCGGATCTTAATAAATATACTTTTTAATATTTTCCTCTAAAAGCTCCCATACAAATCGAAACTTTGCCCATGAAACATCATTTTTTTTAAATAAATAATGATGTTCCAAAAACGCAATCGTTTTTAACATTTTTTTTTTTATATAAATATAGGGAACAGGTAGGTAGGTAGGTTATATAGACGACGATGTTCCTAAAAAATCAGGAGTAGAAGTATCTACATAAATTATCAGAATTTTTTTTTTAAGATACATTTATGTTCTTCGGCGTAAGCCCTTACTCTTATAAACACCAAATGGCAACCGTGCTTGGTGATGGTGAGACTTGGAATTCCGTCATCAAAACCCAAACCTCAAAAAAAAAAAAAAAAAATTGCTTAAGTTGGAAACAGATTGAAGTATTTTTCAAATTACCATTAAATTGAATTTAAATTGCAAAGCTATAAAATAAAATACTCGGAATGTGCAAAAAAAAAAACACTGAATACAAAAAACTTCTGCTTCCACAAGCTTATACAAATTTGTCAAGATATCAGAAAATGTTCTATGCAAATGTTCCGTTCCGTCCATCATATAACAGAACAGTACACCACGAAAAATGGTTGCGACAATTTTCAAAACAGCCACTTAACCTCGATGACTCTGGGGTTTGTGAGTCCTTGAGGGATGTGACGTTTAACAGCGGTTACCTTTTAATGCGAACAGGAAAAATCATAAAAATATAACGATGATTTTGAAAAGCTCTTCAACTGGATTTTATTTATTATTTTGCTTCTTGGAATTAGAGGAATGCGGGCGGATTGTTGGGATGAAAGAATGTTCTGGTAACTTCGTCCTAGCAGTGATGAATAGGAAACACCTTGTTGCGATTGAAATGGACACCAATGAGAGAGGCCCTTGAAGTTTAAGTATAAATAAATGTATTAGAAAAAAAAACCGAAACGTTGTTGGTATACTAAATTGTTGAAATATGGAAGTAGTTGTATGTTTTCCATTAATCTCTACTATATATAAAAGAGTAATTTTGTTTGTGTGTCAGTTTGTCTGTATATGGCAGATAAACTGACGACACACCAACACCACTTTCCTCGCAATGCAGTTTATCCAAAGATCTTCCCCCATTCACTGGCCAGGTTATAGGATATTTAAATTAAAAAATAAATTATTTTAAATAGGTTTAATTTAATAATATTTGAACTTACCTCTTAGATTTATCATAAGAAATTTTATATTTCTCAAATATTTTTGACGTTTCTTCTTTTCCTTTTTTTCTTATTCGCTGTTTGTTTAGTGTGTTTTTGTTTACTTCTGCAGTTGCCTTTTGTTTAGTTTTGCTTACTTCTGCCGTGTTCCTTTTCTGTGATTTGTGCGGTTTACACATGAATGAATAATTTATGAAAGCAAAAAGCAAAAAGCATGTGTAAACATATACTTACGCGTTGGTTGGGAACATGCATGAAAGTATAATAAGAGAATTAAATAATAAGAGTCTGTTGCTCACCAACTTTTCATGCGCCGGTAACAGTAGTTGCTAAGGTTTTAAGAAGTACTAGCCTTTACCCGCGGCTTCGCTCGCGTTTCAGCTGACCAAGAAGTAGACTGTAGCTTGAGGAGTATAGTCTATTGTCATCTAGCTTCTTCTTCTTTTATAGCTTTATAATTTAATACCTAAATTTAACCGTGATAAAAAGAAACCTATGTGCTATACCAGATTATAATCTAGCTCTGTGCCAAATTTCATTCAGATCCGGTCAGCCATTCTGGTGTGATTTCAAAAATTAAAACAAATCTATCACACGGGAATCATACATTTTACCGGGAATAAAAGTAGCCAATATGCTATTCCAGACTATAATCTATCTCTGTGCTAAATTTCATTCAGATCCCTTCATCCATTCTGGTTTAATTTCAAAAATTAAAACAACATTTAATTTATTGGGTTAGGTGAATTTGCTGTGATTGGGGTTAAAATTTTGAGACCAAATACGCTTTTAATGCTTTACACTTTATACCTCCGATGATATGAATCAATTCATTCTTTTGAAACATCGCACAAACCAGTGCGATGGCGTTGATGTTTGCGATAGCGAAACCCGAAAACCAACAAATGATAGAGTTGACTAACAAAAGTGACTCAAAACATTTTACAAAAACTAGGCCTATTGATAGTCAATTGTCAAGCTTCATCCAAATCCATCAGTTGTCGGCAGCAATGAACGGATTTTCTAGAAATCGTTCGTAGTGTTCTTATGTAAATAGTCCTTAGGAGCAAAACCTTTGCTATACAAATTTTAGTATTATCAAGAGGAAGTAATTTCTATCACAAACGCTACATGCTAGCTGTCACAAATGCTGTGAACCAGAGGGCAACTTAGTGGAAAGTTATCATCAGAGAACCATAGATTTTGTATACAATGAATGTACTCATTAGTGCGATATGTGAATTTTAAATACCTGCAACCCCTGGTTGAACCATGGTGTCCAAATCCGAACAAAGAATCGGAATCGATAACCTTTGTCCAAAATATCATCTGCGTCAAATAATTAACAGCTTGGGCCATACCGAAGATATTGTAAAATTTTAACTCTTCTGTTCTGGCCTATTTCATAAGCTCAGCCATCTTGGATATTTCGGAAATGTTAGATCAACCTCGGTGCAAGTGAGTGTTACCATGCGTTAATTTTTTTCTGCAAACTTTGAGGTTCAAAATGTGCACTCCAGGATATTCTGATGCCAGCGCAATTTGAATTTCTGAATTTCTCTTCACTAAGATATTAAGAACAGCTGAAAGTCGAGAACACAATCATTTTGAAATAAGGGATGTTCGATTTCGGTTGTAACCCAATTTCATCCAAATTTGGTGGAAATGAGAAAATTTCGAAATGTGTTTTTGTATAGGAAATGATCCCCAACGAAATTACAGTATAAGATTTGAAGGTACCCGAAATTAAAAAACAATAGCATCTCTGTTTGTTTTATTTACTCAACGGACATAATTTGGCAAAATAAAAATAAAAAACCCTTTTTCTTACAAAAATTATTTCTTGGTTTTTAATTTCATTTAAAAGATATTGCATGAAAAGACTTTCCTCGGGTGCCCGGGCAACGCCGGGTACTTTTTGCTAGTATATGTATACATACATTTCTAACCCTTGATAAAGTTCATATAAAATGTGTTTTTTTAGAGGCATAGAGTTTTAAGTTGGCAGCACTGTTTTCATTGAAAGCCATATTGGCATATGTCATGTGATTAATCTTTATTTTGATTTTCCATTGCATCATGAATCGACTGACGCCTGAACAACACATGTAAATTATCTGCATTTCTTTTGAAAAACATGTTTCTGTTAGTGACACGCACCGTGCACTTCGTCCATTTTTTTGGTCGACACAATCGTCCAGCAGAGGAACTACATATTTCGATTGACGATGGAAAGTTTAGGCACAAGTCTACAGAGATAAGCCAGAGACGATTGGCGACTTAGAAAACAACATCCGCTGCATTTTTGTTGATATACGACCACAAATGCTGCAAAAATTGATCGAAAATTGGACTTCAAGATGGGACTATATCCGTGCTGATGTATTTTTCAAAATATGTTAATTTAATGACAATTAACACAATGAAACTGGTTTTAATTCCATTTTATAGTTCTACACTTCAAACAAACAAACAAATTAAAAATTGTATGGTTTAATGAAACCACGATGCAAGTGAAACTTTTTTTCGGTTCATTGACATTTCTATTATTCTTTGTTTTTCCCTTGTTAACCGGTTTATTTGATTCACTAGCTGTATCAGTGTCCATCAAGATCAAGTGAACAACAAAATTTACATCAATAAACTGATCAAAACACACATATACCGCAGTACAGAGCTCGTTCACGAATAAGTAAGAGTATAATTGCTAGTTGCAACACGGTCAGCTGATGTGAGCCATCAACGATCGGCGCAGCCGCCATATTGCGACATGCGATAGTTGAGGGAAAAAATTTGAGGCGATAGAAAAAAAAAGTTTCACTTTAAAAACACCCTTTATTTGAGTTCAAATAAGAATGCCCTTGCCGTGGTTGGGGTTTAACTCGTCCTCTCTCTCGCTCTATGGTATGAGGTTTAAGACTTAACGTTCTTGAGCGTTGATATAAATTAACCCTACAACCATCTGACAAGGCCTAAGTCGCTGTCCAATAAAGCTCCTGTGACGTAGCATCTTCTATCTTCTTCACTTAATGTTTTTTTTTCTTCGTCAACCCAGACAGGAACGCAAAACTGTTCTGTTGAGTACTTCAAAGCACTATATTCATCACACTGGGAAAGGATCCATGCTCCTTCACCTATTAGGAGGACTGGGATTCTGAGTGTTTTGTACATCGTCTTCTTGGTTCTTCTCGAGGCGTTTTTCCACAATTGATTGCTTAGCATAAAGGAACAGCGTTTAGAAATAGTTATTCTAAGTTTAATTTCTGAGCTGTTTGCAGTACTCAGGCTGACACAAATTATACCTTACAATGGTCACGTTCTGACTCAAGTCCGTGGTGGGATCTGACTATATGGTACTGAAGGCACCGGCTACTGGTCACTTAATTCTTAACCCCATTACCACCAGCGAACCCAAATATTTCGTTGATGTACTGAAGATTATACCTGATGTATTGGAATAACTTTTGTGAGCACATTTTTGGACAACTACATGTCTTAGCTCTCGAAGATTTCATTGGAATCCTTTTCAATTTTGACAAAGAGGTTTCTCCAATGTTTTCCTGATAAAGGTAGTTCCACACTATCCCACAGTGTAGTACGACATGTCAAAAATGTGTGATGAAACAGATGTATAATAGTGTGGAAACAGAATATGACAGCGCAGATCTCATACGATTTGACATGTGTTTAGATCTGAAATATTTTTTTAGGATTGAATGTAAAACCATCACACATTCCATAACACTTTTTTTTGACATGTCGTAATACACTGTGGGATAGTGTGGAACTACCTTAAGACGTATCAGATTAGCAGGTATTCTACAGCTCGACATGACTCGATATTAGATAACCAGATTGTGGCCTCGATTTTAAATTCTTAGGTTTCCTCCAGGATCTGTGAATATTTGCTCGTTCGTAGATTATTCAAATCTTAGGAAGCATTGAAGCGGTTTAAGAGTCTCACATGAAGCCTGGACAGGATCTTATACTGGATCCATAAAAGTTCAAGAACGTTCTAGCGGTGGCTACTTAGTTACTTTGTAGTACCCCGTGGTAATGTGGTAAGTGTGTCGGACAGCTACGCGGAAGGTTCTGGGTTCAATTCATGAATCTACCTAAGTTTGCGGTCAAGTGAAAAATTCTCCAAGAGTTAAACTTGTCTAGAAAACTGCGTTTCGTTAATTACAGGTCAATTTCATTCCACAGAGCTGTTCGTGCCACAATATTCATTAAATTTAAAGATGGAAGATGGCTACTTTGGACTCATTTCAGCTGCCTTTGTGATTGACTGGTACCGGTCGCTAAGAGCACGATCATGGCTGTTACCACCATAAATAAAATAGCTGCTTCAGGTGATAAAAATGTACAAAGTGTCTGCTATTGTGTTGCACTCACCACCATTGCAAGGTCTAGGGCCTCTTAGGAACCTTGATGTTGATTGTTTCACTTTTATATTAGAAGTTTCACAATTTTTGTCTCCTAAAGCATAACTGCATCTTCTTTTCCCTAATCAAGACTTTCTCATCTTTTCTTTTCCTTCCTTTCAAAATGAAGACCCACTGTAGCTTTCTTTCTGATTCATGACCTGTTGCCTCTTAGTTTTGGCTTAGGTTGATATTTGGAGTCGAACCAGAGGTTTCTTGGCATTGTTTCCAAAAAGCCAAACATTTTTCCGCTGCGTTTCATGTGATTTATTGACGCACAGCTGCAATTAAGCCATCAAGAAGGATAGTGTTCCAAATCGGTGTTGGCTTCTCTGAACGGTCGAGCATTCAGTAGAGCAGTATTTTCCGACAATCGCAGCATGATGGCAGCCATCAGGTGACAGCTGGGAGTCATGTACCCTTGTAGATGCGATACTTGGGAGTTGTATGAAACTCGACTTCATGTTCTTTCCCGCTAAAAATTATGAGAGTCTGAGTAAGTTTTCGGTGTCGTGCGTGTGTGTCGTACGTTTCCGATCGTCTTACCAAAGATGTCCTGTTTTTCCATATTTTGGCGCTTAAGTCTCCTAAGAAAACTAAAATGTCCTATTAAGGGCACTGCTCGAATGGTTTGGGTAGGAGGTCATAGAAACAAAGGGTTGTATTTCTTATTTGTAGTCCTTGATACGTATCGTCAGCACTGCGCTGACTGAGCGAAAGCGGAAAACACTTTGCATTAGCCTCGCCTGAGTGGAAGCCCGAATCCAAGCAAACGCAACTTCCCATCAAGGTGACATTCCCTTTAATTGAAGACTTTGTTTTCGTTCTTCTTAGACCTTTTCTAAACGTTGAATCTTTATGAGAGCTTTTATATCACCTTTAAAACTGACGAATGCCTTGGCAGGTGGTTAAGATTCGCCTGTCCTGTTTAATGTACACTGGTCTCGAGTCTACAGTACACACATAAAGTCCTAATTTAAGGGAAAATCTACGCTCAAGTAAGAACTTCCATCGTTTAAATTAACGAGTTCCAACTTAAATACATTTTACAAAATCCACACTCACATACATAAATCCTGATTTAAATATACATCTCCTTGATTGAAATGTTCAAATCAATATCTCACATATGTTAATGAGAGTGGTTACTTAATTATTCCCTTAGTATTTAATTCTACAACGTATCAGTAGTTAACATGACATCATGTTACTATACCGAGCAGATACATTTCCACTGTAAAAGCTGGGATATACGTTCCAAAGCCAAAGAAACCACATCCTTGAGAAACATAACCAATCAAGTTGGGGTTTGATTCATCGAAAATAATTATAATCATGTTCTTGAAATTGATATTCTCTCAAAAATAGTTTCATTTAACAAATATTTCGAAATAGTTAATCAATTTAGATAAATGTTAAACAAAAATATTACTAATTAATCGATTCCTCTTCCGTCGGCATCGGCATCACATCCGCATCGTCCTGAGGAGGTTGTAAGTTCATTTTAGATAAAATTCTATATTTCAATCATCAGGATAACTAATTATGATTGCAATTGTAACTGATTCAGCTGCTGCTAATTGTGTAATTTAATTAACACAACGATACCTTCCAGCAATCAAATCAAAAAGTTTTTCCTTTCAATTTAAAATTTCAATTTAACAAACTGCGTTGGAACTGAAGAAAGGAAAGGCAGAACAGAAAGCACAGGACGAACGAAGTAGTAGGGCAAAAAAAAAAAAAAAAAAAGTTTAGAATTTTGAAGTGCGATGGTTAAATATTTTAGTTTGAAAAGTTCAACAAGGAAACTCTTAAAGTTGCGGAAGGGGGCAAATTAAAATAAGTATAATCTTGACCTTTCGAGTTGGGGGAAGTAAACTTTTTATTTCTGCGTCCTTTTACAACTAAAATAGCCTATGTATATCCTTGCCACCATAGGGCTTGTGAAATATTTTGAAAAAATTAGCTCAAAATATTGAACCGTGATTCTATTTACTACAAACGTGACAGAATGGAATATTTTTCAATTTCTCTGTGGGAAATCTTGAAATCCTTTTTTTATATTTCCCTAACTCATACCCAATTACCAAGGAGGGAAAAAAAACTCCAAGGATCCAATGTGTCAATGGATAGGTACGTGGTGTTGGTGTGGCATCTTCCGCAAATAATCCTTTTGATTGACACTCAGCCAACTTCTTCTTAAACTTTTTTTTTTTGTGAAAATGGCAGCCATTGTCTATTTTTGTTTTCCTACGTTTTCCAGGACTTTTTTTCATGCCTTTCATTTCTATGTTTGAGGATTAAATTAACAGCTATTGTTCCTGTTCATAGCTACCCCTTTTTTCATGCAATCTGTTTCGTCAGGAACAAATTGGTATTTTACAAGCTTTCGGTATCTTTTTTTTTTTCCTTCCAGATATATATAAAAATATTTTTTTTTCGATTTATTTAAGATTTCAAGGATATATTTGGAAACGTGTGTTATAAATCCATGTTCATCCTTTCTTCAAATAAAAAAAAAAAAAAACAAAAATCCACTCTACAATTTTTCATCGTTTCGATAAGACACCCCCAACATTTTATTCGTTGTCGTGCGTCGCGTCGTCCCGTCGCATCGTCCTATCGTCCTATCGTCCTCGTCGTAGTCCCTAAAGGGTTATTATTCGTTTCGATTTGTTTTATTCAGAGATGTCTGCGGATAAGCGAATTGTAAATACGATGAGCTCTGGTTACAGGTGTGAGTTGATTTAATATTCAACTACATTCGCACGTATACGCATCGGTAGCTATGTACAATGTACATCGTTTATAGAAAGTGAAAAGCTTAAGATTGCGTGACGTGCGGATTAATGCGTGGTGTATGTGTTTGATATACGTCAAGTAGGTATTTGCATAACGTACAGGGTGTTTCCACTTAAATTAACTCAGCCTGTTTGAGAAAATGTATAGCCTATTTGATACGATTCGAAGTCACCTTTTTTTTACCTTGATTCCTGAAATAACCAGTTTGAAACTAATTCAATATCCATGATGCTTATACGACCTCAGGGTTACTTTAGCCCAATGCATACAGTACCTCAATAGTTTCCAGGAAGCTTTGAGTCCTCAAACGCCCACTCAAGGGGTTATTAACACCCTTACCATAAAATTAAACACTGTGCGAGCGTTAAGGAGAACTGGATAGGAGATAATAGGAGTTCCAATCGAGTGGGGTAAATCACTCAACATTCTTGTAGTGCGGCTTAAAAGTGAGTCTCTTAACTAAAGAGTACATACGTCGAGATTAATATCGAGTGCAATTTGATGGGAAATTGTTTAGGGGGAGCAATGCGTCTGGCTATTTTGCTGGAGCACTCTTTTTATAGAAAAAGCGATTCAACAAGGAGAGAGAAGAAGCGTTAAGTACGCCGATATTCAAGTAAAACAATTTTTTCCGTAATAATCTGTTCATCTACAAACTTTAAGATCTTTTCGGAATCCTACTGGAAATCAACGAGTATGTGCGATGGTCATGTACATGGAAGCAGAATCAGTGACAAAAGTAAGACGTCCATCACCAAGGAAGCGTTTTGAGTCCCCTGCGATTTTTGCAGTCTCTGATTACCAGCTTGCAAATAAGATGATGAATCCCAAAGTGCGTTCGTTATGCTTTTCTAACGATGTAACAATCAAAAGTGGAGATCTTTCATCCCTGCAACAAGCACTTGACGTATGGATGGGTGGACCATTTGGACGGAAATGGGTACCGTATAAGTCCAGAAAAAGCTTAACCATTTTGCTGTTCCTTTACGATTCACACATGCCAACTCCAGACATTTTTATTTAAATAGCAGAATATAATACGATATCAATCATTGCGTATGAGTGGGGTATAATCAAAGATTTTGGCTTCCGGAATTTCCGCCAGTAAAAAAACATAAGCGAGAGCTACAGTACGTTTCCAACAAAAATCACAAAAAGCATTAAGTGGCCGATGTTCAATAACTGCTAGCGCAATAAAAAAAGGCGTGATACACTCCCAAAGTTGAGACTTTTTATAGATAGGGCAATTACTTTGAGCTCAGTGACATTCAGTTTTAAGCTTGCCGATCGATTTGAACAAAAGAAGAAAAACTTGAATTTTTATAAATTAGATTTTAAATGGAAATAGCGATTATGGGTGTATTTAACAATTCTTTGAACACACTCCGTTACGAAACCAAGGAATACAAATCAATGTTTTCATCTTGTTACTTCAAAACTGCGACCGATAGTTAGAAAACCTTGAAAAACTAATGCATATTATACGACTTTTTTTTTTTTTTGTTCTTAAAATTCGAGAAAAAAATTTAAAACACAAACTGAGCTTTGATCATTAGTAAATTTTTAGGCATATGTGAAAAAATACAGCTGAGTCGAGTAGTTTTTTAAAGACCATATTATATAAAAATCACACCCTTAAAAGTAGGCGTTTACTGACAAAATTTACAATAAAAAGGAGAGAAATTTTTTTCAAATAACGAACGGAAAAATGTTAAAATTGAGTATTAGTAGTTACCTTTAATTTTTAAAACTATTTTTTTCGTTTAATCATACAAAGTTGTCGTAAGCCACGCCCGAAATTCAAAAATGTCTTCTTTTACACAAGCTTTTTGATTTCGACTATGAGGATGAGGTAAGAGGCACAAATTTTGGCTTGTGGAATTATTATTACAAGAATCGTCCAGTGTCCAAAATTCGGCCATTAAAATGCCTTAAACTGTGGGAAAAAAAATTTTACATTTAACGAAAAAAATTGTAAAAACACACACAAAGACATTTTCACCTGTATTTTCAAAAAAAAAAAAAAAAAAATACAAAACAAAATATTCCCAGCACACCTATTCAGTAATACCTTTCCAACGATATACAAGGTGATTCACGAGCGTTGTGCCAAAAAGCTAGAGCGTGTAGGTTGAGTTGAGACAAAAATAAAATCGTATGGGAGGGGGGGTCTATTCAACCCCGTTTAGCCGGGAGGGGCAATTTTCTGAAAAATTGACTTATTTTGTAAAACAAAATATTAAAAATCAACGGCTTCATTTACAACACCGTGTTATACCTTTTTGGAAAGCCGAAAACTTCTTTTATTTTGCTTTTAAATTATATTGTTTTAGAGAATAGTTTAAAAAATATAAATTTTCAAACTCAAAATTTTGAAAAAAAATTGAAAAAATAATTTTAAAACTAATTTTTTTTCAAAATTTTACGTATTTAAGTGTAATTTTTGTTCTCAGAATTCAATGCTCCTATTAATTTTTTATTCCAACACGTATGGCTCTACGACTTTTTGTTGCCAAGGTATTCAAAAATAACCGAACCTACTTCTTCACAAAAACAGGCAACAAAAAGTCGCAGAGACATACGGTTTTCAGTGTTGGATTAAAGATTAATGGGAGCATTGAATTCTGAGAACAAAAATTATACTTAATTACGTAAAATTTTGAAAAAAATTAGTTTTAAATTTATTTTTTCAAATTTTTTTTCAAAATTTTGAGTTTTAAAATTTATATTTTTCAAATTTTTCTCTAAAACAATTTAATTTAAAAACAAAATGAAAAAAGAAGTTTTCGGCTTTCCAAAAAGGTATAACACGGTGTTGTAAATGAAGCCGTTGATTTTTAATATTTTGTTTTACAAAATAAGTCAATTTTTCAGAAAATTGCGCCTCCCGGCTAAACGGAGGGGAATAGACCACCCCCTCTGATACGATTTTTTTCTTGTCTCAACTCAACCTACACGCTCTAGCTTTTTAGCACAACGCTCGTGAATCACCCTGTATATACATATCATCTCAATCGGTTGGGTAACCACCTCACAATTGGTACCACCAAAAAACTGCTTGCCTATTTATATATAGATTATACCGTTTATTTGCAACAATAATTTTTTTTATAGTTTATAATGAAAAGTTGGCGTCAGCCACTCCCAAACTGAAATATTTTTATTTAATTGGAAAAAAAATTACCTAAAGCTTGCGTCTACAAATTTTTAGCGTTGTGCTTTGATCGTAACTGTACAAAAAATATAATTTAATTTTGGCAAATTGAGGTTGTTAACAAAAATGGCGATTGTGGGAGTGTTTGTTGGCGAATTTGATTTCAAGAACTAAGCTTTATTTTTGAACAAAATATTATATACAAGGTATACCAAATTTCAACTTTCAAGATCAGAAATTATTTATAGGTAGGTAGATATACTTTAAGTGAAGTTATGCATTGGAAAAAATTTTTTTTTGACAATCAAACATGACGTTACAACAGAGAAGCTTAAGAAAGTGGATCCGATAATTCTTTCTGTCTGTCCATCTGACCGTATCGACACGTACACGTACGTCGTACAGTCTATATGGCTGAACCAATTTAATTCAATCTTGGTACATACTTAGTATTATTATGACGTCCCACGAAGGAGTTTTTGGACTTAGAATTCCAGCTCTAAAACTAACGGTTAATGAAAAATTAATTTATCTCAAAAACGACTCCTATGATTTCGATGAAACTTTCTGAACAGTATTCTATTCTATTCCAACCAAATTTTAAAGTTTAATCAAAAATTTTATGTTTTGGTTGGAATAGATTTTTCAGGGAAAGTCTTATAACGGTTTTTTAAACCACTTGACGGATTTCGATGAAATTTTAAATATGGGATCATTTTCATGATCTTGTCAAAATATTTAAAATTTAGTTTTCTGATTAAAACTGCAAACTGCTAGATGTTAGCATACTCGAAAAAAAATTTGAGTATTGTTTCGAAAAGTTTAAAAAAAAACGGTTTTTTGACAAAACTGGTCAAAAGATTTTTTAATAAAAAATTTCTTTAAAACTCAGAACAGTAAGTTAAATCAGATGATTCACTTAATTTTTCCCAAAAACCGTTTTAACTTGTGATTAATAAAATTTCATATTATTTTTTCCCTGCTTTTTTTCCAAAATCTCAAGCCCCAAAACCACTGTCATAAATTAGAACAAGTTCATACGACCCAGTCCTGAAAGATTCTACAATGATGACAAGAGCTCTATGAATTTTATAAAATTTCTTTGCCTACAACTAGGAGGATAACACGCCCTATAAATGAAAGTTATCAAATTTTCAAATCACACATACAGTTTTTCTTAATTTCTTTATTGTTCCACGAGATTGATAGCGTTACGTAATGTTGATGATCTGTCAGTCAGCAAGTCGGTTACTACTTCTGCGATTTTTGAAACCTTATATCTCAGAAAGTACCTACGCATGTTAAAAATTATTCCGGAAGTGATTAAAAGTTTAAACATTTTACAGAATTCAAAGTTCCTTGAGCTTTTGACATGGCGGTATAGAGAGAGGTCAAATGGGGCCTGAGTTGGTTCCTGTAATTAAGTGTTAAGTGCCAAAGTTGCACACGAACTCGGCACTTGATGGGTAATTTGACAATAAATAATGACAAGATGCACTTTGATAAGGATCAGAAAATCCAATATTAAGCCATACATATGAAATCTCAGACTGTGATCCTCTAGTGTTGTTTGAAAAATCATATTAAAAATTCTAATTGACATTTCTCAAGAAATCAAAACCAATAAAGCAAGGACTTTTGATTTCAAACACGTCATTCATTCAAGGACCTGAGAGAGAGGAGGAATAATGAAATGCGTAAACAAGTATTTGTTTATCTCATATTCAAATACACCAAAAGAGGCAAAAGCTTGGCGTTAAATAGGTTTATGGCAAGTCATGACAAAGAACTTCAAATAAGACAATATCCTAGACAAAAATAAACATCAATAATACCACAAGGACACTTTACGTGCCGGTATAGCTTATAGATTTTATTATTAGGCAAAGGTATATAAATATATAATGTGCTGCAGGCACACAAATCATAAAGAGCTTCAATAAGTTTCAAGTTGGTTAAACATCTGATGAATGGGATCCCTTCTGCCAAATTAGATTACCGTTAAAATGAAAGAAGACCCTATTAAAGGATTAAACAGACAATAATAACAATAACAATAAATAAGATACTTTGCCAATTTAAACACGAAGTGAATCAGATTCAGAGCGAACAATAATTATACTTCAGCAGTTGACTGTATCTATATACTTTCTCATAATTGTATTTCAATTTAAATTATTTCCAACTTTTATCCTGGAACACGCTCAATTGAACGCACGAACGCTGAATTAAATAGACCCTCAACCCAGCAGGTGACATCTTGGATGTTGCGAATAATGAAATTAAAATGTTTTAATTAAAACAAAATGCACGGGCAACCCCAACAACACAAGCATGGCGGGCGGACGCACTGGGAAATGAGTTAAATTGCGTTGAAGTCACCATTTAATGAGAGTGCAAAGGATCTCAACTAAACCCTGCGTCTGCACCTGACTGTTCCAAAAGAAGAAAATAGTGGATGTAATTTTATCTTCCCAAAGTAAGCATCATGAATGGACAGTAGTTAAATGCAATGCAAGGATTCAGCTGAATCTTCCACTGGGGGCAGTGAAGAATAAAGGAGCAGTTGACTATTCGGGAAGCTCTGCAGAAACACTTGTGCAGAACTTTTCTAATTATAGGATATTCCTAAGAAACCCTTTCCTTTAGATACTCGCTTCACCAAGAAAATGCAAAGGATAAAGTTTTTGTAACGGCTTGAAAAATGCACTTAGTCAAACTTTGTTGTGAAACTTTCCAGCAGGAGTATTTTCTCGAAAAAATTAAATCAAAGAAATCAGTTAACACCGTTTGGAATAAAACAATTTTCTTAAAGAATTTTCAGCGAAATCGTCAAGAGGACGATGAACAGTCGAAATAGCTACTCCCAAAGTCCCTTGGTGCGCAATAACAATGACAAGTTTCTTGTCAAGTGCTTCAGTTGTCCTTCTGGATAACTCTTTATTCAGTGAATGATAGCTTACAGTTAAACTGAACAGGCAATGATCAGCGAGAGTTAAGAACTAACCCTCTGTCCAGCATCGTTTATAAAGAAATAAATGTCAATGACTCCAGCAGGCTAATATAAGGCAAAGCAAACTGTCAATTTTTTCAAAATTTAAATAAACGTAGATAGTGCGCGATGCGTTTCACGAACAGAACCATGCTTTTCAAAATAAATCTGCCCAATTCGCATGCGGTGTTCAGGCGTCAGTCGATTCATGATGATATTGAAAACCAAACTAAAGATAAATCACATGACAGATGTCAAAAACGCTGTCAATGCAAACAGTGCTGCCAACTTAAAAGTCTATACCTCTAAGAAAATACACAACCAAACCATTTTTAAGTCAAATTTCTGGGCAAATATGTCAACCTAATATTGGACACAGCGCGCGATACGTCGAGCGAACCGAACCATTATTTTGGTAATAAATGTGCACGATCTACAAACGTTGTTTATTTATTCATTATGAAATGGCAAACCAAACTGAGCATAAATCAAGTGACAGCTGTCAAATAGACCAACTCTGAAAAAAGTACTGCCAGATTAAAAACCACACGTTTAAAAAAAACACCTTTGGCTTTGTATTAAAATCCTTGATTATCCACCTGAAGGTTTGGAGATGGAAGCAAAAAGGAAACCAAATTATTCCATTTACTTATTCACTAGATTCCACCAGGAATCATTGCCCAGAACTCAAACAAGCTGTATAGTTTTCAGGCATAACTACAGCCAACCCTTTGATTCTAAGATCTAGAAAGTTAAGGTTGGTTTTGGTTAGGATGGGGAAAAACCATGCCTTGGAAATTAATCCTAACCTGCTAAGTCACCCACCCTCTTTTTTGTACCTATTGATAATTAGGAAGAAGCTAAACTATTTCCCTGGGAATCGATCTCTATCTTCCACCAAGATACATAGACGATATGCCACCTTATGATTGCTTTATGTTAATTGGGGTACATTAGACCCTTTCAAGTCTTGGTTCAGTTAACAGGCCAGTTTGGTTCTTAGGCGGGTAAGAAATAAAATGGATGACTTTCCTCTCTCTCTTCTCGAAATGATTGGTCCTTATAAGAGATGTTCAGACAAGTTGCATGAGCACCTAACGGCCAGTGGTCTGACCTGATTGACATGAATCTAGCTTGGTCAGATCATACCACATCGTCCATATGGTTGGAAGCGATCAAGGCCCCGGGGATGTCATGAAAAATGTTTCTTGAACATTTTTAAACTAATCAATATTATAGGCTCTGTTTAGCCTGATCCACCAGACAATCAAGCCAAAGGCGAGAATATACTTGTTGGAAGAGAATCTTAACGCTTAACAGCAAACTGTGAATAAAGATAATGCACTAACTCCAGATGTCGCCAAGTCATTACTTTGCCCTCCGTGTTTAATGGCTGCATTCATTATATTTATTTTAGGGTTATTCGATTGGAACGGGTAGATTATGGCGGCCTGTGGCGGAAATGTTGTGTTGGTGACATCTGTCAAATCTGTTCTATATTATTCAGTTACTGATGCCAAATCACAATGGAAAGCTCTACGATTGAACAGCACGTCGAAACTATTTCACGGTAGACGTGGTATCCGTCCACGTTCGACTCTTCAGCGGTCCGTGGACAAATTTGATACGACCGATTTGGTAATCAATCAGCCAACGAAAAGATTGGCCGAATTTCCAAAAAAAAAAATCCAACTGACCAAGAATCGTAAAGTTTATGACCATTGACAATCCTCAAAAAGTTACCGTTCGGATTGGGTTTTCGGCCAATGTCCGGCGTCATTGCACTTTACTTCTTCAAATTTGTAGTTTCATATTTTTGTATCGATTTCTTTATCCAGAAATTTTGAGACAGTAAGGCTAAACGGACACTTTGCGGCCAGATTTTATATGAGTTTGGCCGCTGGCTGCCTGCCTAATGTGAACTTTTGCAAGCTTCCTAGAAGATCTCATTGGCCGCGCAACCTGGCTCCCTAGTGCGTGCATGGCCTAAAACGAACATTTCCCTAGAACGACAAACTCTTAACTTTGCTATTTTTGGCATACAAAAGTTTTCACTTGAGGATCTCTTCCTTAGGCTACATGAACTGGTGTAAGGGGTCCGTCAAAATGTGCACCCGCTAACATGGCCTTTCGAAAATTTTGTTATAATTTTGCAATCTACTGCAATAATATCTTTAAAGTTCGCACAGTAAACATATCTTTTAAAAAATAATGTATTATAATATGGAGCATCTGTCAAAAAAAAGTAAACAAACGAAAATGGCGGCTCTCTGTGACTATTCTACATCTACTCATGTCCTGTGAGCTCTCGCAGTACAATATAATTTGTTGTTAATGCCTTGTAAAATGCTTTCCAATAAGAGTGTTATTTTATATAGACCGCTATTTCGGTAGTCGTCACTTTTGAAGCTGTAATATTGACATTTGGCAAGTAGAAACTAAGTCATTAATAAAAATGGAACGACACAACAACTGTTGACGCATTGAAATTATTAAACATTTGGCAGAGACTGTTCGTAAAACTAAAACATTTGTTGGTTGTCGGACCGCAATTTAGAAGGTGGTGGACAAATTTGAGCTGTTGGGAAAAGCTAGCAATGTGAAGAATAAAACCCGTGCACGTGCGTCGCTCAAGAACAACTGAGAATATTGCTGCTGTAGCCCAAAGTGTTGAAGAAAACCTAGATTTGTCCATTCCTCGTCGTTCTTTGGAATTGGGCATTCCACAAACGTCATTACGAAGTCATTATAAAGTTCAGTTAACACAAGAACTCCAGCCAGCCGATCATCAACAACGTCGTGTCCTTGAAATGCATGAATATGATCCGGAATTTCATCGAAAAATCATCTTGACTGATGAGGCTCAGTTCCACCTCGGTGGCTACGTCAACAAGCAAAATTGTTGCACCTGGGGCTCGGAAAACCCAAGATTTATTGTTGAAAAGCCTCTCCATCTTCAACGAGTAACGGTTAGGTGCAGTTTATGGTCCGGCGCAGCGGGCGGGGTCATTGGACCGTACTTTTTCGAAAATGAGGATGGAGCCAACAGCTACGGTAAATGGATTGCGCTATCGAGAGATGATTAATAATTTTGTACGCCCGGAATTGGATGGTATTGATCTGGACAACGTTTAATTTCAACAAGATGGTGCTACGGCCACACAAGCAACGAAACCATCGATCTTTTACGGGAAAGGTTTCCGGACCGTGTTATCTCTCATAGAATTGATCATAATTGGCCACTGAGATCTTGTGATTTAACACCTTGCAACTTCTTCCTTTGGAGTCACGTGAAAGATAATGTCTACACCAACAGCCCAGCGTCAATTCAAAACCTCAAAGATAGAATTCGGGAAGCTATTGAGGGCTTCAGCAGCCACTTTGCGATTTGGTGATGGAAAATTTCATGAAAAGGATATTGTTGTGTTAACGTAGCCGTGGCGACCATTTGGCTGATATTGTTTTCCATTATTAATAAAATACTTTCCATAAATAAACATTTGAAAATTTATTTCAAAAAATTTAATTTTTCTTTGAATATTAAAATAACACCTCTTATTGGAAAACGCTGTATTTTAAATCTAAAGTAGTCTGGAGATTGCGTTTGACTATGTCGCCATCTAGTGCTTCAATACTTCGTGTGAAAAAAGCTTTATACAATGTTATCTGTAGATAGCAGCTACGCGACGCCTAGTACCAAGTGATTGCAACCGTAATTACTTCATATTCATAGTAATGTAGTTTTTATAGCAACGGTTAGTTTTAAAACAGTTTACCGCCATTTTGTAGAATTTTGACAGGTGCGTTTCACGTGCGGTCTTTCGGAAAGGGGTCGATGTTTTTCGTTGCCAGGTTGCCATCATCTTTTTAATTATTTTTATAAAATATAAACCTCTGATTTTGAAGACTTTGTTTGTTAAATTTGTTTGTATCCGAAAAAAGGATTTGTTTTTTGAAATGTTTTTGACAAAAAGCATTAAAGTGTTTTCTGGAATTTCCTCAAACATTTCAACATTTTTCTTAGAAGCCTAATGTTCTGCAATTTATACAAAATTGAAAAACCTTAAACCTAGTGATGGTGTCTATAAGTATTCAGTTTTAAAATGAAACAAATAATTCCTCTTCATGGCAATATAGGCCACGGACAGTTAACATTTCTATTTCATTGTAATACTGTCCAGGATACAACATAAAAGGCATTATCCACACTCGATTTAGTGTTTATTTTGAACCTTAAAAATGATTTCTCCAAACAATCCAAAACAATTCCACACAACTCAGATAATCCCCGGCTTTACAATCAAAAGTCCTTCGAACATTTCAGAGGAATGTAAATCCATCCTTACAACACAATACAAAATACAACATTGAAAAACTTTGTATTTATTTTCCAAAATCAAATTCCCCTCAAAAAAAAAAAAGAAGAAAAACAAAATTGGGATAGTGATGAAAAACTGGGAGCTACTCGCCATTAAATGATTTTATTTATGAAAAGCTGATTACCGGATGAGATTTTCCGATGCCCCCTTCCTCCTGTAATAAAGCTTTCCATATTATATCCTCACTCGCAATTATTGTAACTTTATTATCCTCAACAGTTTCCGTTGAATTAAATCGAAATAAAATAACATTGTTGCTGGCCTCAGATACAAAGATACAAAATATAAAATACACCCTAAAAAGGTATAGGACGAAGTATATATATGTTAACATGATTTGAAAGGACCCAATTTTATTATTCAGTTAATGATGATACAAAATGGGATACAGGCAGAGGCTTTGAAAAAAGGGGTAAAAGGGGTGAAGATAAAATAGAAGTGTATACCTAATTTTTGAACCAGAAAAAAGGCTTTGTGATGGAGATAATCTCCTTGAAATAAGGATTTGGATGAAAAACCTTTTTCAGGGCGATAATACTGATATAAAAATAAAGTGCAAGACTGGGTCGCACGAACTTGCTCTAATGTCTGGCACTGTCTTCAGGCTTGACGCTTGAGATTTTGAAAAAAAAATTAATTAAATTAAAACATCATATGAAATTTTATTAATCACTTGAAAATACTAAGCGAAGCCATCTGATTTCTTTAACTGTTTTTAACTATAAGAATGTTTTTGTTTTCAAAAATTGTTTTTTTTTTAAATACTTTTCGAAATCATATTAATTTTTACTTGCGATTATAGGTACTATAAGGCAAGTTATGCATTCGTCGAAAAAAAAAGTTTTGAGATAACGATCAAACATGACATTACGATGATAGCGAAGACGAAAAAAGATGGTCTAAAAATTCTGTCCGTCTGTATGTCTGTCTGTCTGTCTGTCTGTCTGTCTGTCTGTCTGTCTGTCTGTCTGTCTGTCTGTCTGTATGTAGACCTACAGCCCAAACGGGTGGGCCGAATTGCTTCAAACTTGGTATATAGACTTTTTTAGGTATTGTACAGAAAGGAAATTGAAATTTTTTTTTTAGCTCAAAAAATAACGGTACCTGCCATACAACCGTTACGTTAAAGCTTATTTTTCTCAAAAACGGTTCTAACGATTTTTAATTAAAAAAATCAGTGTTGCTTTTTAGGTACGACCAATCATATGGCTGAAAAAAAAGTTTTAAAAAATGGCTAAGAACGGTACTTTCCATAGGACCGTTTTTTTTTGCTTTCGACTATCTCGAAAACGACTCAACCGATTCTTTCGAAATTTCACACACATATAGCTGTAGGTAGCTCAATTTGTATTGCATACCAATATTTTTGAAAAATATTTTGTTGTATTTTTAAAAGCATTTTTTATAAAAAAATTTAAAAAATTAATATTTTGAAAACTGCCTATTAAATTTTTTTTTTTAAATTTTTAATGAATGTATTTGCTGAATACCTATGAACTGGCGTTTTTGAATTTTTTTTGAAAATTTTTTTCAAAAAGTTTTTCAAAAAAAACTTTTTTTCTCAAAAACCGCTCCACAGATTTTTCTAAATTTATTCTCATAAATTCAAATTTATCCAAGAAATATAATGGCGTACTTTTTTTTCAGCTCAAATTAGTTTAAGTATTTATTTAAGAATTTTGAAAATTTTATTTTTATCAAAATCTCAAGCCCATAAACCACTGTCACTCATTAGAGCAAGTTCGTGCGACCCAGTCGTGCATTTTATTTTTTTTAGAATGCGAATATCTAGAACACTGTTTTTCTTATTTGGAAAATAAAATAAAATAAAATGCACGACTGGGTCGCACGAACTTGCTCTAATGAGTGACAGTGGTTTATGGGCTTGAGATTTTGATAAAAATAAAATTTTCAAAATTCTTAAATAAATACTTAAACTAATTTGAGCTGAAAAAAAAGTACGCCATTTTATTTCTTGGATAAATTTGAATTTATGAGAATAAATTTAGAAAAATCTGTGGAGCGGTTTTTGAGAAAAAAAGTTTTTTTTGAAAAACTTTTTGAAAAAAAATTTCAAAAAAAATTCAAAAACGCCAGTTCATAGGTATTCAGCAAATACATTTATTTAAAATTTTTAAAAAAAAATTTAATAAGCAGTTTTCAAAATATTAATTTTTTAAATTTTTTTTTAAAAAATGCTTTTAAAAATACAAAAAAATATTTTTCAAAAATATTGGTATGCAGTACAAATTGAGCTACCTACAGCTATATGTGTGTGAAATTTCGAAAGAATCGGTTGAGTCGTTTTCGAGATAGTCGAAAGCAAAAAAAACGGTCCTATGGAAAGTACCGTTCTTAGCCATTTTTTAAAACTTTTTTTTCAGCCATATGATTGGTCGTACCTAAAAAGCAACACTGATTTTTTTAATTAAAAATCGTTAGAGCCGTTTTTGAGAAAAATAAGCTTTAACGTAACGGTTGTATGGCAGGTACCGTTATTTTTTGAGCTAAAAAAAAAATTTCAATTTCCTTTCTGTACAATACCTAAAAAAGTCTATATACCAAGTTTGAAGCAATTCGGCCCACCCGTTTGGGCTGTAGGCTACATACAGACAGACAGACAGACAGACAGACAGACAGACAGACAGACAGACAGACAGACATACAGACGGACAGAATTTTTAGACCATCTTTTTTCGTCTTCGCTATCATCGTAATGTCATGTTTGATTGTTATCTCAAAACTTTTTTTTTCGACGAATGCATAACTTGCCTTATAGTACCTATAATCGCAAGTAAAAAAAAAATATCGATCATTTTTCGTCATAACCAAAAATTAAAAAAAAGTGATTGAAGAAAATACCATTTCGTTTATAAAAGGACTTCCACATTAAAAATTTTATCAAAATCCGTGAAACGACTTACGAAAAAATCTTTTTGGAAAGTATTGGTCCTATGCACCTAAAATATCAATTGCAACCAAAATATCCAATTTACACAAAAACACCTTTCAGAAAGTGTTATCAAAATCGTAGGAGCCGTTTTTGAGAAAAATGAGTTTTCATACAAAATCGTATGGCAGGTACCGTCAGTTTTAGAGCGACAATGCTAATTTTAGAAACCCCTTTGTAGGTTTGAAGCAATTCGGTTAAGCCATTTAGGCTGTAGCTACCTAACTATACAGACAGACATACAGACAGAAAGACAGAGTTTTCGGACCCACTTCTTCTCTATCGTCGTAATTTAATGTTTGATTGTCCAAAAAACAGTTTTTTTACAAGTCCATAACTTGCCTTATAGTACCTACCTATCATCGCAGGTATAGGAAAAGTAAAGGTGTTGCATCCCATTACTATTTTAACATTACGACGGATAAAAGTACCGAAATGGACATTTGGAATTATTAGATTGTACTAATACTTGATTTTTTTTCCTGAAAGCCATTTCTTTCTGAAATTATGAAATCAGCTTAGAAATCCTTGAGTCTTGAGATTAAGAGTGAATAAAATTTAGTTATAAAAATAACATTCATTTATGGGTGAGATTTAAATAGATTGATGCAGCTAACGTAACGGAAATAATTCTAAAGTGGGCGTCACGAGAAAGCAACTTGAAACTTATTTACTTATTTATGCTGGCTCTACTAGGGCGTTGTGCTCCTAAGCCTTGCTCAATATGCCTCTCCAGCCGGATCGCTCTCTATCCTGCCGTCTCCAATTTCGCACTCCTCTACCTGGTCGCTCCATCAAAGATGAGGTCTACCTATAACTAGGCCTTGGCCTCCTTCTGATTTGGCGTTGAAGACTTTACGAGCTCTACATGGCCCAGCCATCTTAGTCGTTGAATTTGAATTTTTCTGGTCAGTCTTATGTCGCTGAACAGCACGTATAGTTCGTCGTTGTATCTTCTCCGCCAAATGTTATTTTCTCGATTTATGCAGACAGGACAGTAAATCGTTCGCAACACTTTTCTCTCGAAGACTCCAAGTGACTTTTCATCAGATTGCAGCATATAGGAGGACCGGGATGATGAGTTGCATATGTTCACAGCAGTTTCCAGGAAGATAAATTCACTGCCTACTTCGAAGTTATACCTTTCAATAGTCACGTTCTGACCATCAACCAAGTTGATGAACGCATATACAAATACATACTTCGTCTTGTCTTCATTTATTTTCAGTCCCATTATGCTTGCTGCTGACTTCATGGTGGTGAGGGAACCGGTTACAGCTCGCTGTGTTCTTCCTATCACGTCAATGTCGTCCTCAAACCCAAGTAATTGTGTAATTGTTAAAACAGCTGCATGAAAGTGCGTCCTTATCTCAACTCACTGCGGGTGTGTGTAGAGCCCCTACCAATTTTGGAGGAACAGCGATCATTCTCCAACGTCATAAAGCGTATCAGCTTAGCAGAAATTCTAAAGTTGGACATGGCACGATATAGTTCAACTCTATTTCCACTGTCGTAGGGAGCTTTAAAATCGACGAACAGGTGGTGGGTATCGATGTTTAATTCTTGAGTTTTGTCCACGTTCTGGCGTAGTATGAAGATTGCGTCTGTCCTAGATTTTTGAGGTCTGAAGTTGCATTGTTTAGAACCTATTAAACCGTTAGCAAAAGGCTTGAGACGGTCACATAAAACGCTAGACAGGATCTTTTATGCGATGTTTAAGAGACTTATGACTCTATAGTTGGCGCAGAGTATAGGCGGTCTCGTTTTTTGTGGATCGGGCAGATGGTACTAAGATTCCACTCGTCGGGCATACATTCCTCCGACCATATTTTTCAGATGAGTTGTTGTATGTTCCTTACCATCGCATTCAGCTGCTTTGTTCATCTTTAGTCTGGTGATGGCTTCTTTGATTTATATTTGGTAGGGTGGATGCAGCGATGTAGCTCATGGTCGTCACCTAGTTTGACTGGTAGGTACAAGTCGATCTTGGTCGGGATCTTGGCTGTCATCGCAATTTAACAACTGGTTAAAATAGGCATTCAAGATGGCTAACATCACCTGCGTATCATAACTAAAGTGTATCCGTCCTGATCTTTGCAGGGCCCAGGGTGACTTGTGATTTGTGAAACCTGATGTAGACTCTTTCCCTCTTCTGGGGGTTGAACTATGACTCTCTTAAGAATTCTGAACGCTTAACCAAGGCAGCGATTATAGATCGCAACACTCCTTCAGATCCGTTGCAGGATCCTTGGAGCGTAGAGGTTGCGGCACCCCTTCGTCTTTAGGGAACCTGCCGGACTTAGTATTGACGATATCTTGTAGCTTGCTTCTATCCAACCATCTTAAGGTGGCTTGAGATGGAAGTTGGAACTTAAGAGATCATAGACGTGCCTATCCTCCGCCTCCGCGTAGCAACCCGGGAACAATATGAATGGCAGGGAAATTGTTGTAAATGAAAAAGGAGTGAGTATCTGCAGCTATATTTCTTTTACTTGAAGTATTGATTCCTTACTGGAAACGTATGCAAGGTAAAACTTGTATGCGGCAAAGAAAGGAAGGTTTGGTGTGCGTATTTGGCCATTAGCTTCTACCTTGGCAAGTGATTGAATACGCATATCTTAAGGCTGCCAGGCGTATTGATGGTGCTCATCTGGAAGTGACCTTATGGTTGCGAAGCTCCACCGTAAGCTATATTATGGTACCACGGGAGATAGTACCCACCCAGAGACTATCTATGATGTATGATAACATCTGGTTATTTTACCTAAGGATTTTATTTCTGGATACAAGAGGTGTTCGATAGACCTCGCCCCTTACCAAGGAGTGTGGACTGTGGACATGCCTAACACCTTTATCTTTTCTTTTCATGCCTAACATGTTCTATAAAATTGGTACTAAGATTCTAGTTTCCATTAACTTCCATTATGTTTCCCTCTTTTTCTTCATCCTGAGTAAGCGTTTCTTATCCTTCCTTAGTTCAACGTAGGCATTACTGGAATCTCTTGTATCTCTGGATCCACAATTTGTATGCCTCCGATTGGGCTTTGTTTTGCCTGAGCACATTCGGAGTCAGACTAAGGAAATGCTCCAAGTTGTATCATTTGGTAATTCTTAATTACTGGGATCATATGTATAACCTCCAATATTTTCAGTCGCCTGGGCCTGACTTAGGTAGGACATTAGACGTACAAAAATTAGGCTTTCGTCTTTTTCTCTGCGCCGATATCGGCTAGACCAAGTATATTTTTAAGAATATGAAATAAAAGATATTTGTTAAGTTAAACTTATAAAATCTTTATTAATTAAATTAAATCACTTATATCACAACTTTATTTTACTTTGTGCTACGCGTTTCGGAAATTAAATTTCCATCATCTGGCACTAATTATCTAAGAATAATTGCAAAGCTATCTTAAACTAAGTACTATTATGTTGAAGGTTTCTTCTATTGTGATCTTGACTGTCAAATTTTTTTTTTTTTTTTTTTTTTATAATGATTCTTTTATAGATGTTTGTCTCTTTCTCTCTTTTGATTATTTGTATTTTTTGATTATTATTGTTGATTATGTGTTGTTTCATTTTTCTATTGTAGTTCTGACCTGCTTTGTTGAGTTATATTAGTGTGTGTTTGTGAAAGTGCAGTATCGTATAGTGTGTTCGTTTTGAATATTAGTTTGTCGTTTAAAAGTTTGTCTTCTTCTGTCTAATACGCTTTATATATTTCGAATTCTTCCAATGCATTTAATAGATTACCCTTTTTGATTATATGCATTGGAGATAGGTTCTTATCAAAGTTGGGAAAGCTATGGTTATTTTCGATTAAATGTAAAGCGTAATTAGACTTGGTACTAGGTTTTGGTTTGTGTTCATTGAATCTTTCATAGAATGTCCGTCCGGTCTGTCCGATATAGTATTTGTCACAGTCGTTGCATTTAAGTTTGTAAACTCCAGATTTCATTTTGGTTTCTATTTTTGGTTTCGATTGTAGGATATTTTGAATGTTGTTATTGGTTTTGAAGGAGACGTTGACGTTAAGTTTTTTAAATTCATTATTTATGATTTTTGGCATTATATTGGTAAATTCTATTGATGTGTATTTTGTATCGGTTGAGGTGGGTTTTATTTTATTAATATTGTTTTTTTGTTTTCTAAGAATTTTATCTATTTTATCTGGTTTGTATCCGTTAGATGTTGCGATTTGTTTAATTATGTTTAATTCGTTTTGGTAATCCTCGTCGTCCATTGGTATTGTTAGGAGTCTATGTATGAATGAATTGTATGCGGCCATTTTTTGACTGTGTGGATGGTGTGAATCATTATGTATTGTGATGTCTGTTGTGGTGGGCTTCCTGTATATTTTGAATTTTAATTTGCTGTTTATGTTTTTTATGTTTAGATCCAAGAAATTGATTTCATTGTTATATTCTGTTTCTGCTGTGAATTTTATGTTTCCATTGATGTTGTTTATGTGATTTTTGAGTATTTCAATTTGTCTATTTGTTCCATTAAATATGATGAAGGTATCGTCGACGTAACGTGAGTAGGTTATTATTTTCTGGTATATGGGGTTTTGACTTGATAAAATATGTTTGTTTTCAAAATCATTGAGGTAAATGTCTGCTAGTAAGCCACTTAAAGGTGATCCCATCGCTAGGCCTTCAGTTTGGATGTAGAATTTGTTATTGAATGTGAAATAATTTTGTTGCAGTATTATTTTTAATGTTGATATTAGTTCTTTAATTTGTTGTTTATTAAGTTTGGCAGTGTTTGTGAGGTTCTCTTCTATTATTTGTATGGTTTCTTTTATAGGGATGTTGGTGTACATGTTCGTTACGTCGAATGATATTAGTTTATGTTGGTTAGTTATGTTTATGTCTTTTATCTTTTCTATGAGGTTAATTGAATTGTTGATGCTGTTGTTGTTGTGTATTTTGATGTTATTTTTTATCAGTTTGTGTAGTGCTGCAGATATTTTGTAGCCAGGTGCTGTTTTGAAATTGATGAGTGGTCTAATGGGTGTTCCGGTTTTGTGAATTTTTGGAAGTCCTGTGAATTGCGGAGCTTTTGGGTTGGGTTGTTTTAATTTAAATTTTTGTGTATTTGTGAATAGGCCGTGAATAAACGACAAACTAATATTCAAAACGAACACACTATACGATACTGCACTTTCACAAACACACACTAATATAACTCAACAAAGCAGGTCAGAACTACAATAGAAAAATGAAACAACACATAATCAACAATAATAATCAAAAAATACAAATAATCAAAAGAGAGAAAGAGACAAACATCTATAAAAGAATCATTATAAAAAAAAAAAAAAAAAATTTGACAGTCAAGATCACAATAGAAGAAACCTTCAACATAATAGTACTTAGTTTAAGATAGCTTTGCAATTATTCTTAGATAATTAGTGCCAGATGATGGAAATTTAATTTCCGAAACGCGTAGCACAAAGTAAAATAAAGTTGTGATATAAGTGATTTAATTTAATTAATAAAGATTTTATAAGTTTAACTTAACAAATATCTTTTATTTCATATTCAATTCCACGCAACTTGGAGACACCAACCAAAAAAATACATCATATTTTTAAGCATTCAAAACATCGATTTGGCACCCTAACATTTCGTTTTCACCCGCTGGCGCTGGTCAAACATAAAATGAGACGGTCAGGATTTTCGAAGTTTAAGAAGCGGTTGAGACATCAAAAACACATGTTTTGGACGTACCTCACCAGGAGTGGTGATGGGGCTTCGAAAAATGGTTCAGAAAACGCATGTAAAAGTGCGATTTCAATTATGAGTTGTCTTTTCTATATCAAAACTTAAGTAGCATCAGTGGTATTTGGTGTTCTACTTCAACTTTGAAGAAAAATTCGGATCAGCATTCCTTAGATGTTAGGTATGTAGGCACGGACAAACAATTTGAGATAACCAGGCGGCAGCTAGCTTGCTTGGACAATGTTAAATAATTTCCAATCCGAAGTCCATGTTAAAGCACCTGTTTTATGGATTTGGTAATCCTAGCTTTGAAAAAGAAACTTTCAACTCTTTAGAGACGATGTTTACCTTTTCGATTCAATTGGCTGAAAATGTCTTATGTGGTCTCGAATGTAACAAGAGATAACCCCAATACCTACCATATCGAAGGATTTTCCAGAAGCATTTACTAATATATTGATATTTATATATATTATGAATGGCTTCCCTAATTAAATTCTTCCTACTCCATCCCATTAATTCGCCGATTAAATTTCATTCCTTTTATAAATCGATTACTATAATTACTGAACTTAAATCAAGTGACACCAAACTCATTATTTTACGTTTTCAAGCCCCAAAAACGGGTGGCCTGCATTCATACACTATGTTCAACATTCTTTCTCAAAAATCAAATTACTGCAGTACGCCGCCACACTATCAAATCAATATCTTCATCGATATATCATGTTACAATCCATTACCGTTACATAATAGCATTTCATTTATGAAACATGCAACACTCAACCAAAATTTTGTATGATTTGAAATTCAAAAGACCTTCAAGCATTAAATCAAACCACAACAATCATAACAATAATAATTAATGTAAGCAAAATGTAATCGTTGCGATGGAACCGTTTTGGTTTTAGTCCTGATTGTGATTCCTGATTCCAGATTATCTGATATGAAATTTCCAAGTACCGAAAACAATCATAGGTCCTTGCGCTTTCATTATGCATCATTATTCATTGATAAATATTTCGTATACGCTTCCCTTTCATGAATATTCAATAACATTACTTAATTACTTACAATAGGATCAACAAAGGACACAATGGAAGATCCTGTTCTCTACAATATACTCTCGTGGTACTACACTGCAGTAAGCCGCACAATCACTCACACATCAATGTGGACTTTCATTTGGAAATTGGAATGAATTTAATTTAGAATCTCCTGGGGAGCTCGGCTCGCTCGAAGGGGATTTGCATTTGACATTTGCGACAAGGATTTCTGGGTAATATAAGTTGGCTTTTATTAATAAAAGTGTCGGTATTGTCAAGTTTCCGGTGGTTTTGTTGCTTTCGCAATTACTGCAGTATTTGTTTAATTTGAAGCTTGACATTTAGAAAAGCATTAATTCTAGGCTCTAACTCTGATGTCTTTATCCACATAGGTACATAATCCTGGTGGTACCTTTAATTATTTTCACTTAATAAATCTATGTCACCAGGTTTGTTAATAAAGTCTGTATAGAACTTTAGGTATATAACTTTAAGTTGGCAGCACTGTTGTCATTGACGGCCATTTTGTCATCTGCCATGTGATTTATCTTTAGTTTTGTTTGCCATTTCATCATGAATCGACTGCCAATTGTGCAAATTTATTTCAACAAGACGTTATTGCCGTTATACGGTGCTGCAGTGATGGAAAATTGGACGTCAAGATTGGACTACATTCGTGACAGCTACGGTGGCCATTTGCCAGAAATCATCTTTAAATTTGATACGCTTTTTATATGTACTTTGTGGTGTGATGTGATGATCGAGGCAGGGGTAAGATCGTCGATGTCTGGGGTCGTTCCAAAAGCTTAAACATAGGATTGAAGAAGCTTTGAACTCCAAATCATCATAATTTTTATTAATCGTAAAAGTAAGTCTTTAGAGTTCTCAAAAACAGCCCACGACAAAAAATAGGTAGTTCCCAAATCGGTCTGTGGTGATGCTTATAGAAACAGCAACAACGCAACAATAAACGGTGGTCTGTGGAGTTTTCTCTGAAAAGAAACGCTAGATGATACTAAACGGTTTGGCCAATTGCCGGTCAGTAATCCACTGCGAAAAACAGCGAAGTGAAGTGCTGACAAAAAAAACTTTTCTTCAAAAACTCGTTGAGGCTTCTGTCTGGTATTCCCAGCAGCGTACCTTCTTTAAGGGATCTCTATTTCCGGTACTCTACTTTATAAATAGCCAAGTGTTCATTTCGGGTTGTTCAAATCCAGTTTTCCTTGATGAAAAGCCACAGTGGTAAATTGACGCTGCTTTCTCATAAAACTGGATAGCCTTGTCGTCCCTGATTCTTATAATTTCTTTCTTTGCCTTTTCGTTAAGTCTTTTGTTGCTGACATATTTTCTTTTTGATTCATCAAAGTAGGTGTCTGTACAAATGCGCAGGATCTTCATCTCGAATCCAGCAAGCCTTTTCATGTACGTTTTTGATGCCGTGAAGCATGTCGAAAAGCAGTACGTTAGTATTGGCCTTATGAGCTCCTTGTACATTAGAATCTTCGTTGTTTGGCTAAGTCCGTTTCGTTTCCCCATCAGTTGATGTAAGTGGTGAAAGGCGAAGTTTGCTTTTCTCAGCACAGCAGTTACGTGATGGTTGATTTTAAACCATTCTTTGAATTGGATTCCTAGGTATCTTGCATTGTTTTTGGCCCTTAGTTGTGATCCGTCGGGTAGGGCTAGCGAGGTATTTCTGCAATAATTATAAGCTGAACGTGCTGTCGAACATGGAACGGGGCGTCGGAAACAAATAAGGTCCGATTTTGCTGTGTTAATTTTAATGACCCAATGCTGGTAGTACTCGAAAATGCTTCGGATATGGGCTTCAACTTTTCGAGCAGCAATTGCTGGTGACAATGATTTGGCGTAAGTCAGCGAGTCGTCGGCGAACAAGAGAGTCTGCGTCTGATTTTCAGGTCTTGGCTGGTCTGATGTAAAGATGTTGAATAGGAATGGTCACAGCTTTGATCCTTGCGCAACTCCTGCTCTGATGGTCCTTGTGTGACTGGCAGCTGAAGGAAATTGAAAATAATTTTAATTAATGTATCTGGGAAATTGAGTTGATAAAGCTTATGTATTAGCCCTTGTATCCGAACGCTGTCGAATGCTTTTTCGATGTCGAGAAAGCAGCCTACGGCGACCTGGTGGTTGTTATGTGTGAGTGATAAGTCACGCTGTAACTTCAAGAGTGGGTGTAGGGTGGAGTGTTTTTCCCGGATACCAAACTCCATGTCAGGAATCTCGCAGTTGTCAGTGCAGAATTTCTTCAGTCTTTTGAGTATTATTTCCTCCAGGATCTTGCTTAAGCTGCAAAAAAGGGGATCGGCCTGAATGTAGTGACTGTGTTGTTGTTGCCTTTATTGGGGATGGGTACTATTTTTGCGTTTTCCCACTTGCTTGGGAAGTATCTGTTGTTGACGCAGTTATTGAATATGACCGTCAAGAGAATCATCATCGTGTGGGGCAGTCTTTTTCAGTACAAAGTTGGATATGTTGTCGGGTCCAGTTGACTTCTTTGGGTGGCTTCTGTTTATGATTTTTCCGTTACTTCTGCCGGAGTTGTAAGTTCTTCGTTATCCACAGGGTCGCTAGCCAAATTGAATTAAAGCACAAACTGTACTCCTACTTATCAAATATTTCTGCAAAAAGAAAATGTGAATTATAACATCAAAAGTTAAAATACTTGTAAATGTGTAGTTCTTCTTACATGGTGAGTGTATTTGAAGTTTCATCTGGCATAGGTTCTTGGAAATGGATGGCACTCCAAATCAGCGTAGCGGGGTGCCGGGTTAGGCGGAGTTCCCTTAGTAGAATGCGGCAGTGGTTATTGCGTCACTTGATAGTGATGCCATTCTCGTAGGTTAATGTAAGAGTTTCACTCAGAGAACCACTTATTCTTAAGCCCAATGGAACAAGCAAAATTATTTCTGCTGAATTACGACAAAATTTCTCTTCACACGCATCAGTTTCACAAGTTTTGCCATAGTCAAAGTGGTGTGCGCAGATCGATATGCTGTATAAAGTAATTTTTACTTCAGATTTGGATTCAATAATATGTCACATGTGTCAACATTACCAAAACAAAACGGCAATGCTGCATGCGAACAAACACTTTCAATTGTTATTTGTGCAAATCTAGATGCAAAATTCTCTACTCAGAATCGTCAGAACAGAAGTGTCGTTTTCGTACAAATGGAACAGTTTCAGAAGACTTCCGGATGCTTCTGGACGCTACTCCTCCTCCAATGGAAATTGATATTATAGTTTCAGAGCTAGAATGCCATTTTCCCTCTGTAGGATTTTACCCTAAGAACACTTAGTACCAAGTTAGCGAATTAGTGGTAGGGCGTTATGGGTGCCGTTGCAGACATTCAGAATTGCCGGATCGACTTTTACCGACTTCCTTATCATCCTTAGTGTCAGGATTGTCATCTCAACTTTGTTCTTACCAAAGCATAACTCACATAAAAGTACTCTAAAATCAGTTGTAAAAATATCATTGTACCTAGTCATTGGAATCATAAAAGTTTCTTGTACAAATTATTTTTATATCAAACCCCATAAACTTTGTAAGTCCATCTTTTCTGTGAACATGACGAAGCAAGAGGAAATACTAAAGAATCCTTTTTTTTGTGAAATTTTACAAAAAAAAACCTAAAAAAAAGCTATGCAATATTCCACACAAAATCTGGAAACATAAAGGAATGCACTATCTTTCCTGCAACTTTATACAAACTCATAAAATTCAACATTTATTTTTATTATTATTATATCAGTCATAGTGCTGGTGCAGTTTTTCACTTTTTTTTTTGTATTTTTGAGATACAAAAGAAACAAACATTTGTGTTTCAAGCTTTCCTTTACTTTGCACTACCACGAAATGACAGTCATTATTGTGCTTTGTTGGTCGTCCTTTTTTGCTTGGATTTCTTTTGCAATTGCTGCTGATGCTGTGAAGATTGGTGTTGTGTTGCCTTTGCTTTTGCCTTTGCCTTATCGTCCTGCAAAAGGATACGTTGAAAGAGCACCGCATTTGTATCGGCCAGAAGTGTATCTTGGGGTCTGCTGTTTACATCGAATACAAAGCACTGCTTTAAGTTTGCCCATGTGCGCTGACTTGGGCAGACACTCAACTTGTCCAAGAGTTTCGAACTCATGTCGGGAATAATGGGCTGCAGGATGATGCTACAAAGGCGAAGGCTATCCATTGTCATCGAAAGTATGGTGTCCAACTTTTGTGAGCGCTCACTACTACTTGACATCGTCGTCGTTGTAGTCGTCGTCGTGTTGTCTGTTATTGCTTCTGAAGGAGATGCTTCTTTTTTCTTCAATTCCCATGGCTTAGAGGACTCGAAAAAGTTATTTGTAGCATGAAGAGCTGCCATAACCTTATCCACAACCAAATAAAAATTATTTTCTTCATAGTGTTGGGCGCATCGCTCTGGGTGTTAAAACATGGTGAGAAGAAAGAAAAATGGTTTAAATTGAGCCATTTCGAGAGTAAGGAAACACAAAATTTCACACTTAAGGTGATTGAAAAGGAACGTAGACTATACAACAAGGATCGACTTCACAGGACATTATTATATATACAAGAACATAGATACCTGGAAGTTCAGAGAGAATCTCTTGCAGGCGCTTGGCAGCATCTAATCGCAGGATTTCGTTGCAATGATGAACATAAATGCGGGGATAAACTTGACGGGGATTAAGGGATTTGGCACATCCACGCGATAGAAGGTTTCCCAAGGTGTCCGCAAGTTCTGAGTTAAGGATACGTAAGGCTTTGGTGCTGCTGTAATCTGGAAAAATGGTTAAAACAAACAAAAAAAAAAGAGTTAGAAGGAAGAGAAATTGAATATAAAGGAATATTTATTATAATGTCAACAGGCGGTGTACCAGATAAACCTTTTTTTAATTTATTTTATTTTGAATAAAGTGGGAAGATGGGATGTCGTAGTGTTTAGATACATTTATCACAGCGGAGTGTTAATAGCCTATCTGACAAGACAGAAATGTGAGTAGATGTACTGCCCAGGTGCAGTTAGGTTGAATGACACAGTTTCAACCTCAGTTAAGATAAATGGAGTGAGTGTGCGAGAGGCAAACAAGTAATCAGCCATCATCACTCACAGCATCACAGTAATCCTGCCTGATGGATCACCGAATTTCTGTATTTACGTCAAGTGCTGAACAATCGCATTCGAGCTTAAGTTTCAACTGGATGTCGCTCGGTTATATTGAAGGGAACTGCACAAAGACCGAAATCAAGCTGTACCTGTGTAACCTATATTAATGTGGAGACCCAATATAATTTACTGCTCTTCTGTCTAATTCACCATTTCCAGGATCACCATGCAAAACCTTAGAGTCTTTGATGCGGATCTATACTTTGACCAACAAAGACAATTGTTAACAAGCAGCAAGCAGGAACCACAACTGGATACAATTATACGACTGAATCTACAAGAACTTATTGATGTCTGAAGCATTGACACTACTGGACAAGGAAGTTATTACCACCACGGCAAAGATGATTAGCCAATCCAATTAGGCGATACACTTAACGTAAACTTGAGATCCATGTTTGCGTAGTGAAAAGACAATTTTATTGTAAATTAGCACTATCTACCATTTTATTCTTAAATTACCCCTGAAAGTAGGCAATGGGAATGCGCTGCCAGTGTAAGCTCCACAGAGTATGCAATATTAATGGCCTGACATGAATGCCTATGAGTATTTTACGAAAACAGCTGCAATTAATACAAATTGATGATTATAGGGCTTTTCAACTAGCTCGGCCATATTGATTTGGGAACATCTGTCAACTCTGTTGTTTATTATTCTGTCAAGTTACACGATTGAACAGCAGAAAATGAGACCGATTTCAGTCGCATGTCATCTTTAGCGACATGGTACATGATTGCGAATGAATGGCTGTGTTAATAAGCTAAATTACCGTAAATGAGACAACACTTACCCTTACCCCCAAAAATGGTGGGGATTTTGGGATGGAGACAAGGCGTCATTGGTCTATACTTTTCAAAAACGACGTTGGTGGGGCAGTCCCCGTCAATAGCATGCGCTACAGAATGACGGTAACCAATTTCTTATAGACCGAGATTGATTGATCAACATATATGGACCAAGACGACATTGTGGTTCCAGCAGGATAGAGCTGCGTGAACAATTTCAGAGTAAGGATATGTCTCGCAGAAGTGTCGTAAAGTGTCCACCAAGGTCATGCAATTTGACCCTGCTAGATTTTTTTTTCTTTTTCGCCAGTCGAATCCGGAAGAGTTATTGAAAATCAAACCACTCGGATGCAACACCACTTGCGGTTACGAAAGAATTTTAAACGACTATAATGCAGATGCAGCTCACTTTGACTTTGACCAAACGCCTCGTCACCAGGACTTCAGGGGAACTTGAAAGACAATTTGTGAATTAATAGTTTGGCTCATGTCAATAAGAGCAGTTTGTGATGCTTTTTTGTTTCCCACCAGCTGGGGCAGCGACAGTGGGGTCCAAGGTAGAAATAAAGAAAGCAATTAAAAACTTTATTTTAGATTAAATTCAACCCATTTTTATTTAATTAAATTTCGTTCTTATTTCTAAGATACAATTTACATTTTTCTCTTAATAATTTAATTTATTTTTATAAACCAAAATTTAAAAAAAAATCTAATCTACAGCGAACGCACCCGTGGGATCCGTCCCTTTCCTGGTGGTGGCAAACCAGGAAATTTTGGTGGATTACTCCCGAGTAACCCTATGTCCAATCGCCTTCTGGAGGAGGAAGCGAGAGGAATAAATTGGTGGGAATCGCCCCTGTCCTGGTAGGCAATCGGTGCCAGGAATGATTAATCAGGCAATGTAACTCGAAAAAATTGGTTCAACCCTATAATGTCCTACACCTTGAAGGAGCGGAAAAGGGAATAAAATTGGATGCTTCTGGTTCGAGGGGATCTTTTTGCCATTCAGACTGGTAGCTTGACCCTTTTATATTAGTAATAAGCTGATTCAGACGAAAATGCCACAAAAACATACTTCTGCTTATGAAATGTCTCACCATAACATACTGTTAATTATAATTTTAAACAAAATAATTGCTAATGCAAATAATAATAATGCAAATAAGAATAACTAATGCGGCGGTGGTGCGGTATGTACAATGGTTGGACATCGGGTGTTGCGTGTGCAATGTGGTCGGACTGTGCAATGCGTTGCGGCGGGTGTGCGGGTATGCGACTTGTTGTTGCATACTTGTAGGGGCTGGCTTCGAATTAAATAATTGTGACGAAGCGGTCAGTGGGACACTTCGTTAAAAGTTTATTGCACGGGTTAGATAGAGTGCAAAAAAAAAACAATAATCTTAAGAGTGGACCAGTTTATCGTGACGGCGAGATAATTTCAAGTCTACACCACATTACCAAAAACCACTATATCAAAAAAGCCAACGCGAGACTATAAACCAACAAAAGCACGTATAACCTATGGGCTTCAGGCGGCACTTTTTAAACACGCTTGGAAACGGATTTTTTATATTGCACACGCAATATATATAGTCACAGCGTGAGCGATTGGGAATTAGGGAGGAAGGGAAAGGAGGTAGATGAACGTTCGCCTTGAATGTTTGAACATCAAAATGGCAAGGGAAAATTGAACCAAGCAATTCATTCCACATTCGTGTTGAACGGCTAAAGAAGCAAGATATCATTTACGAAAATGAGAAAGAGAGTCGGAGACAGAACGGAGCCCTGTGGCACACCAGCATTTATTTTGTGGCGATCAGGCTTGAAACCGTCTAATATAACTTGTATTTAATGGTCAAGAGGATAGCTTCTAGTTCAACGACTGGGCAATGAAGTGCGGTTGAACATTGGCATTTCAGGTTATAAATGGAGTTTGGGAGAGACCTGCTTTGTCTGTCATAGGTCTGTAAAATTTAAAAAAAAATCCGGGAAAAAATACTATCTTAAAGGCATAATGAACGTCCAAAGCTTGAGTATAGTTCTCATATTTGGGCAGGTACTCCTACAACACATTTGCATTTCCTGGATAGGATACAGAAGAGAGCATTGAAATTGATTGGTAAGAGTTACGGAAACATTTGATTCGCTTAACCGTTATTTCTATTAGCAATGCTACAGTGATTAAGCCAGTTGCATTCTTTCCATTAAACAGTTCCCGTTTTACTCGCTCCTCTAGAAATGCTCAACAGCTTACACTCGAGCCCGATCTTGGGCGTTCTGTTAAGTATAGAGAATCCTTCTTAAGCCACACGACATGAATGTAGAATGCTCACCTGGACTCAGTTTATCCCACCTTTGCGATATTCAAAAATTCAAAAACATTTGGAAATGTGTTCATTTATGCCAAGAATATTCATAACCCCTTGGATGCACCTTCATTATAGCAATAAAACACTTATATTTTTCGAAAGATTTGATTTCGAACCACCGGAGTTTGGTGATTGTGTTTTTTAAGGGTGAATTAATTTTTCTGGAGTAAGGGGAAAACCGAACTTTCACTTTTATCGTTTATTTGTCAACCTTTCTTAAAAAAAATGTATGTTTCGAGAAGAATTTTGAAATCTTGAGAAGAAAGATGTTTAAGTTCCTCAGTCCTGTCCTGACCCAAAAGAGAAATTTGGTATATCTGGACACCACCTGCTGACCAACAGAGTGAAATTAAAAATTCGTCCTTTCACCAGTTTTGTCAAGTTAATTTGTGAGTTGTAACTTCCTTCCGCTTGAATAAATAACAAATGTTTTCGGAAGCTTTTTGTCCCAAAAGAGGATGAGAACTTCCATGGATTGCTTAATCCAAAGAAAGAATAATGCAAAACAGCGTGAATGAGTTTCCCCATGGATGAATGAAGTCGATACTTTGAGCCTTGTATCGCTGATTTATTCTTCAACTCATGCGACATCCATCGTCGGGGTCGTTGTTGACAGGAGTTCACCTTTTTTAATTTGTATTTAAATCAATCGACTAAATATTCGCTTCGTGTACCACAGTACCCCACCCCACTAGCATCAGCCACCACACCGCAGAGGTATAATATTTACATTTTGCAATCTGCATACAGATGAGAGAGGGATGACATGTCAAAGTTGAAGTAAATTACTCAAGCATGGATGCACATCAGGCAAAAGCAAACACGCTTAGGTTGTAGGAAGAAAGCATTTCGATGCGTTTTGTGTGTGCTATTTGCAAATCTATCCGACAGATTTAATCATCATCCGTTTAACATGCAATATAGGTATCTCGTTAATGTTTGTGTTTTGTTTTGTTTTCTTTTCTATGCCAAAGTATTTGAATATCAAAGGGAAAGTAAATTATATGAGTTTTGAAAAGTTTGACAGGATGTGGGAGACTTTTGACATTTGATTGAATGTTTCCTGCGAATCCGCCATTTAGCTTATTTGTGGCATTTTTCTTCTAATGTGGGAGTGTTAATTACTTTTAAATTGTCGAAAAATTCGAAACAAATTGAACGAATAATTTATGTATTCTATGTAGGACGTAGGTATATGTAAAGAGTATTTTTACATGCGATTATAGGTACTATGAATGCAAGTTATGGATTCGTAAAAAAAAAAATGCACGACTGGGTCGCACGTACTTGCTCTGTGGATGCAATAGTACAAAACAAACTTTTCGATCAATAAGAACAACTCATTTTTGAAAAATTTGATAAAAACTAAAAAAAATTTGGCTAAAACTGGAAGACTCGATATACGGGAGCTAACGTTCAGCTACCTTTAGTATATCAAATTTAGATGTCGTCTTTTGGGTGATATAAATGATGTAAATTTCCGCTTAATAAAACTGATATTACCAATTTGTCATTTGTAGCAAAAAACTTAAAATGCAGTTTTCTTTCAAGTATTCTATATATGTAACATACAAAGTTTTATAAATATCGGGGGAGCCTTTTTTGAGTAAATTAGAAAAAAACGAAAAAATTTACCCAAAATCTAATGGCTCTTTGTATAGGAGCCACCATTTAAAAAAAAGAAAATGAAAAAAAAAATCAATGCCATCTGAAAGGAAACTGTAAGGAACTATACCAAACAGAGTTTGAGTGAGTTAAATGCAACCGTTGACAACTTATGGCCATTTGAAAAAAAGCCGTTAAGAGCAGATCTCCGTTATTTGCATTTTTAGCCAAAAACTGAAAACGCAGTTCTCTTAAAAACACTAAAAGAATATAACACACAAAGTTTAATCAAAATCGTTAGAGCCGTTTTCGAGAAAATTAGAAAAAACCAAAAAAAGTTGGCTAAAACTTATCGGCTCGTTGTATGGAAGCCGCCGTTTAGAAAGGCTTCAGTGAAAAATTTACAAAGCCATTATATATAAAATTATAAAAAACTATGTCAAACGAAATCGATTCAATCAAGCCGTTGTGAACTTATGGCTATTTGAAAAAAAGCCGTTAAAACCTGATTTTCGTTAGGACTATTTGAGCCAAAAACGAAAAACGCAGTTTTGTTAGAAATGCTTAAAGTAAGCTAAATTTTGAGTTTTTTGAGTTTAATCAAAATCGTTAGAGCCGTTTTCGAGAAAATTCAAATTGAAAAAAAACCGTTACTTGAAGGGTACCAATTTGAGCCGGGCTAAAACAAAATAAAAAAAACCTCGACAATGGTTTTTCTTCAAACTGCAATATATCAAGTTTGAAGAAAATCCGTCAAGCCGTTTAGGCTGTAGCATGACGTGAAAAAGCGCACATACGCACATCCGCACATCCGCACAGACAGTCCGGCGGACGGTATGGCGAAAACCACTTTTTTGGGCTTCTCTATCATCGTAAAGTCATGTTTGATTAAAACCTCGATTTTTACTTGCGATTATAGGTACTAACGGGTGATTTTTTAAGAGGTTTAGAAAAAAAAAAACACAAAAAATTTGAAAAAATGAATGAAATATTTATTTGAATCGATAGTTTGAACCTTGCAATTTAATGTTTAAAGATAATTTCATGCAAATGTTGACCGCGGCTGCGTCTCAGGTAGCCCATCCGCTGAGTCCAATTTTGGCATACTCTTTCACACATATCGGCCGGTATCTCACGAATGAATGCATGGATGTTGGCTTCGTCAATCGAAGCGGGCTTGTCCCTATAGACATTAGCCTTGACATACCCCCACAAAAAATAGTCTAATGGTGTCAAATCGCACGATCTAGGCGGCCAATTGACCGGCCCGAAACGTGAAATTAACTGTTCACCAAACTCGCCTCGCAATTGCGCCAATGTTTCGCGTGCTGTGTGGCATGTGGCACCGTCTTGTTGAAACCACATATCATGCAAGTCAAGAACTTCCATTTCGGGCAAAAAAAAGTTTGTTATCATCGCTCGGTAGCGTTCACCATTGACAGTAACGCTGCGATTCGCATCATCTTTGAAGAAATGTGGCCCAATAATGCCGCCGGCCCATAAACCGCACCAAACAGTGGCTTTTTCGGGATGCATTGGTAGCTGTTACAATGCTTCTGGCTGATCTTCACTCCAAATGCGGCAATTTTGCTTATTTACGTACCCATTCAACCAAAAATGAGCCTCATCGCTGAACACAATTTGAACAATTTGAAAATTTCGAACCGAGCACGAATTTTGACAGTAAAATTCAATAATTTGCAAGCGTTGTTCATTTGTAAGACCATCCATGGTTAAATTGCAAACCAAACTGAAGCTGTTTGACAGTGACACAAGGTACCAAACACACGTCAGCTGTCAAAACCAGTGTTGCCAAAACCAAACCAGCTAAAAAATCACCCAATATAAGGCAAGTTATGCATTCGTCGAAAAAAAAAGTTTTGAGATAACAATCAAACATGACATTACGATGATAGCGAAGACGAAAAAAGATGGTCTAAAAATTCTGTCCGTCTGTATGTCTGTCTGTCTGTCTGTCTGTCTGTCTGTCTGTCTGTCTGTCTGTCTGTCTGTCTGTCTGTCTGTCCGTCTGTATGTAGACCTACAGCCCAAACGGGTGGGCCGAATTGCTTCAAACTTGGTATATAGACTTTTTTAGGTATTGTACAGAAAGGAAATTGAAATTTTTTTTTTAGCTCAAAAAATAACGGTACCTGCCATACAACCGTTACGTTAAAGCTTATTTTTCTCAAAACCGGCTCTAACGATTTTTAATTAAAAAAATCAGTGTTGCTTTTAAGGTACGACCAATCATATGGCTGAAAAAAAAGTTTTAAAAAATGGCTAAGAACGGTACTTTCCATAGGACCGTTTTTTTTGCTTTCGACTATCTCGAAAACGACTCAACCGATTCTTTCGAAATTTCACACACATATAGCTGTAGGTAGCTCAATTTGTATTGCATACCAATATTTTTGAAAAATATTTTTTTGTATTTTTAAAAGCATTTTAAAAAAAAAAAAATTTAAAAAATTAATATTTTGAAAACTGCTTATTAATTTTTTTTTTTAAATTTTAAATAAATGTATTTGCTGAATACCTATGAACTGGCGTTTTTGAATTTTTTTTGAAAATTTTTTTAAAAAAGTTTTTCAAAAAAAACTTTTTTTCTCAAAAACCGCTCCACAGATTTTTCTAAATTTATTCTCATAAATTCAAATTTATCCATGAAATAAAATGGCGTACTTTTTTTTCAGCTCAAATTAGTTTAAGTATTTATTTAAGAATTTTGAAAATTTTATTTTTATCAAAATCTTAAGCCCATAAACCACTGTCACTCATTAGAGCAAGTTCGTGCGACCCAGTCGTGCATTTTATTTTTTTCTGCACGAAACCAATACTTGCCCTATTGAGCAAGTAAAAAAGTGGCTGTCACGGGACGCCAGGCAGATTTGAGTAAAATAATAAAAACTTTTCTTATTGCTGAAAAATAGGAAAACCAATCCTCCTTCCGCCCCAACGCCCAACCAACAACTCAATTACTTTGCAATTCTATCCGCTTTGAGCTTTTGTGTATGCTCATCTTTCTGTTAAAAATATTGTGTATTTGGAAAATTAACTCACCATAGCCATAGCCTCCCCCCCCCAACTAACCATCTACATCATCGACAAATTGTCCCCCCCCCCCAAGCTACAACTACCAACCACCCAGCACCCTATGAGGCATCAGAGCGTCATGCCATTTTTCGTGAGGATATACGATCGATTTTACTGCCTAGGCGCGCCAATAGATGTTTCACATAAAAAAAAAAAAATGGTGATGGAGGTTAAAAAAAAAAAAGGTCAGGAAATTCCGTCTGACTATCTGTTCGCACTTCTAGAGCCTGAACGGTTGGGCCGAACGTCTCTCGGAATATTTTTTTTATTTTTGCTCAAGGCCACAAAAATAACGGTACCTGCCATACAATCGTGAAGGAGTTTTTAATTTTGTCGAAAACGGTTCTTACGAAACTTTCAGAATCCTTTTTTTTTACGACATTTTATTTTTTCTGCTTAGGAAATGTTTCTCGGAATTTGTCTTACAACGGTACCTCTGTCTCAAAGAACCCGGTATTATCCATTTATAACCCTATTGATATGGCATTTAAAAAATCTCAAAAACTTTTTTTTGGATTGTAAAGAATTTAAAAAAAATAATTTTGGTTTTCGAAACATGTTGGAAATGCGTATATTTAATTTTCTTAACATTATTTTCCCAGATGCTAAATACAAATTCGTAAAAAAAAAATTTTTGGACCATCAAACATGACATTACTATGATAAAGAAGCCGAAAAAAGTGGGTCCGATAATGATGTCTGTCTGTATAATTACCTACAGCCTGAACGGCTGGGCCGATTTATTGGTACACAGTATTATAATGACAGAGGGGCTTTTCGAATCAGCACTATATGTAGCTCTAAAAATAACGAAACCTGTGATTTTTAATGAAAAACTAATTTTTCTCAAAAACGGCTCTTACTTATAAACATAAAATTTACAAAAAAAAAAGTTTTTTTGAGTTTAAAAAAATAGTTAACTTCTTTAAAATTTTGTTTTCCTTATAAAAACACAAATTGCTAGAAATTGCCTACTCAAAGAAAATTTTGAATATGTTTTCAAAAAGTGTCAAAAAAAGCCGTTCTTTGGTCGAACGATTTTGAATTTTTTTTCCTTAACATTCAAAACATTCAAAAATGGAATGCTTCAATTTTTACAAAAAAGTTTTAACTAGTGATTTTTAAGTTTAGACCACTGTCACATACTAGAGCAAGCTTGTGCGATCCAGTCGTGCACTTTATTTTGATTGTACAGTGGATTGATATTAAAGGTAGTACCTATACATTTCATGTTATTTCACGGATGGCATTCAGTTGAAACTGATGGGAGACAAAATGCTGCCTATAGCTAGGTTTGAACAAAATCCAGACAAGCACTGCATCGACCAGAACTTTCCCACCTGCATATTGTCATTTGACATGGTGCCATAACAATTAATTCCCGTTAATAAGATCTTCCGACAAATATTCCAGTCAAATTAATGGACTCAGTAAATGATCCCAAACCACGAATTAACTTCAAATAAGAGAAGGTTGCGAAAGGGATTTGCATGCCAATCAAATTGGAACCGAAAATATTTATGTAGGTATTTCAGTAGTGATTAATCATACCTACAACAAATAAAGTGCACGACTGGGTTGGGCGAACTTGCTCTAATGTGTGACAGTGGTCTTATGGGTTGAGATTTTCGGAAAAAAGCATTGAAAAAATTCTACAAGATGGGCCAAAAGAAATCACCCTATTGCAAATGGCCGCCAATGTCAAATCTGTTTTGACATTTGTGGACCAGACAGATGCAGAATACAAGTAAACAAGCCATGGAGCGATACATGAACCGACATGAACCGATATTCTGAAGGCGGCGTTCCCGGGTCGCCTCATCTATCGATTTGGCGATTTGCACTGGCCCGCAAGATCGCGCGATTTAACCGTTTGAGACTTTTATTTGTGGGTTTTGTTTAAGTCCCGTGTTTACGTGAACAAGCCCGAGACTCTCGAAGCCCTCAAGGACAACATTCGACACGAGTGCGAGAATCTGTCGCCCGAAGCTTTCGCTGAAGTGATGAAAAATGCCATGAAACGAGCAATCAATTGTGAAGGCACCCATTTGGCCGATATCATCTTCTTGACTTGAACAATTCAATTCTTAAGGTTCAAATAAACATAATCAAAAAACAGAATCGAAGTTTTTCATTTAGAAAAAAAAAAAATTAGAGCCAAACAACATCGGATGGATGACTTCTTTTGGCCCACCCCGTATTAATCACTTAAAAATCAAAAGTTAAAACGTTTTTTGGAGAAAATGAAGTAAGTTATTAGATTTCTTCAGCTTTTTTTCAATTTTAAGGAAATTTTTTTTTTAAATCGTTGTATCAGTTTTTTTTTCAAAAAACGGTTTTTTTCTGAAAAACTTTTTCAAAAACATATTAGACAATATTTTTGAAAATGCCAACATCTAGCTTTAAACCTTTTATCAAAAAACAAATTTTTTTTAAATTTTGAAAAAACAATTTTTGAAAAAGCCAAAAATTAAAAAAAATTTAACTTTTTTTTAAACTCAAAAAAAGGTTTTTTTTAAAAATCAAACAATTAATTTTATTTTGTTTATAAAAAAGCTTTCACATTTAAATTTTCATCGAAATCCGTGAAGCAGTTTACGAGAAAATCTGTAAAGAAAAAACTCATCCTATATGGGAGGTGTTATAAGACTTTTCCTGAAAAATCTGTTAAAACCAAAACAAAAAATTTACTCAACAATTTTTTTTAAGAATGCATAACTTGTACCTATAATCGCAAATAAAAACTATATGTTTTCAAAAATGCAAATATTTTTTACAAAAGATCTTATTTCAGACCTCAACCAGACGAATCGACACTTTTCGCCACTTCAAGCCAACAAAACACCAAGAATCTCTTTAAGAAAAAATTCTTAAGACTGCAATCGACTAGACCTAAAGCAAGCGGAAACTTTATATCTGCGATGGGATTGAAATCATCCACAAGAAAAAAAAAAAATCCTCGGGGTTACTTGTGTTCAAAAAATATGTTTTCATTATAAAAACCAGATGCTATCATGCAAAACTACATGCAGACTACTCCTGGATCAGATAAATTCATGTCATTAGCATTTATATACTTCTCGACGGAGGAAAGTCATCAGCACAGTACCCCATCAGAACAGCATCAGAAGCTCCAGCAAAACCAAAAAAGACATTTATAAAGAGATTTGGACATGACGATGAAATCTTGTCATGGTTGGTCTTCCAAATTGAGAGACGTTTATCGTATAGATCTCAGGGCACCACCACACTCAATGGTTCTTGCTCTCCCAAGCCTTTGGTCTGGCATTGACATTTTCTGAGAACTAAATGAGAAGCAAACCAAAAATAAAAAAAAGAAATGGTTCAACTTTATCCTCATCAAAATCTATTTAAACCTCAACAATTCCACACAAGACTATCTCGCAATAAACAACTCTGCCTAATCGACCGGAAGTATCCGCATTCCTAATTACTACCTTCCTTCCTCTCAAATAAATACAAAGTTGCCATTAGCAATCCTCCGTTTAAACTGCACATTCATCTTAATGGCTTGGTTATCCGGTAACCCATACACACCATCAATATCATCCACCAGCACACTGTGATAGCACACTTCATTTCACTGATTTGATGGACCTGACGAAAATTCCATTAGTGTTCCTGCGTGATTCTGACCAGATTCCAGTAAATTCCACTTAATTTTTATCCCAACTCTACATCCAAATACGAAACCAAATCCGAATCCAAATCCCTGGACGCTGCTGCTGTTGGCTCAAATTAAATACAGATTCAGATCGCTGATGGCTCACAATAAAGGTTGCTACTTCAACAAAGATCTAAGATCTTTTATCACCCACCAGCAGGAGCACACACACAATTTCTGAGCAACAAATTGGAATTCCATCCAAGTTGTCTCGAAACGAAAATTGGTAAAAATTTATCTTTCTTATCACGCACAGAGCAGGGCGGGCGGTGCCGGTGGTGGGGTGGTAACGTGCGGCTTCATTAATTAATTGGCGATGTAATTCGAGTGAAACAAGCGAATTTATTCAGCTCCAAGAGCAATTTCGCGCGCTACCCTTACCTCTACCTAACCATACATACGTCTACATACTTTGGTCTGGCTCTCGCAGGATCTGGTTCCAGATTCTGGAACTCTGGCGTTCATTTTATTTTTTTCTCATTACATCACCAAGACAATCAATATTCATCATCATCATCATCATCATCCTTGTCGTTGCTACTGGGTAATTTCAAATTTAGAGGAGCCCTCCCAATCCCAGTTAGGCTTGTGTGCTGCGGGGAAGGATAATTGTTTTAACTGGTTACTCTCGGTTTCTTGGAAAAATATTGCTTTAATGCCTGAGTGCGTTCTTCCTCGTTGTGTAGCGAGCGATTTAATCGCACCCACGGACCACCGAGGAGGAAAAATATATGAATTTTATTTATTTTGTTTTTTTTTTTTATGTTTGTTAAGTGCTTTGAAAAAAAAAAAAACTTCATAGATACTTTCTTTGCTCGTCGTCTTCGGTCGCGCGTTTTGACGGTTAAATAGATGAAAAATTTGAGAAACGAAATAATGCCCGGAAGTGAATCTATTTTGTTTTGTGTCGTTGTCTCCATCGCGTCGTCTTCGTCGTCATGGAGGACATCATGTTCCTACAACTGGTAGGTATAGGTAACCATGGTTTGAAATATTCGCAGAAGGAAACATTTTATTACTTGTTAATCTTGGATTCTAAATGCGCTTCGAGCAGCTGCAGGATTTCTATAAGATGTTATCCTTGTTACTTTTTTTGTTTTGTTTTTTAATATTAATAAAAATTAATCTTGTTTTTTATTTGTATTTGTTCGCTTGGAGATTACAACTTCAAAACACAAGCTTTGAAGCATCGAATTGAAAAATATTTTTGAGCGGAAAGATTGGAGTAAAAAGTAATCAGAAAAAGATGAGTTTAGATGCAATATTTTGTGTTCACGAAAAGAGGAAGTGGACTCCGTCAACGCCGTAAAATAAAGCCTCGTCCTCGTCGAAGTACAAATTTCTTTATCACTTCTTCTACTGTTTGCGATGCAGTCCTTTGATCTTATTTTTTTTTTATAATGGGGGCACACTCAAGGGGTTATTTATACAATCATTAAACAGGGTTTTCCAATAAGAGGTGTTATTTTGATATTCAAAGAAAAATGGTATTTTTGTTGAGATAAATGATCGGATGTTTATTTCAATGTAAAGAGGAAGGAATGCTATTAATAATGGAAAACAATATCAGACAAATGGCCGCCACGGCTACGTTAACACAACAATATCCTTTTCATGAAATTTTCCATCACCTAATTGCAAAGTAGCTGCTGTATGCCCTTAATAGCTTCACGAATTGCATCTTTGGGGTCTTGAACTGACGCTGAGCTGTTGGCGTAGACCTTATCTTTCAAGTGGCTCCAAAGGAAGAAGTCGCAAGGTTTTAAATCACAAGATTTCGGTTACCAATTGTGATCAATTCTTCGAGAAATAACACGGTCCGGAAACTTTTCCCGTAAAAGATCGATGGTTTCGTTGCTTGTGTGGCACGTAGCGATGTCTTGTTGAAAGTAAACGTTGTCCAGATCAATGCCATCCAGTTACGGCCATACAAAATTATTAATCATCTCTCGATAGCGTAATCCATTCACCGTATAGCTGTTGCTCCAGCCTCATTTTCGAAAAAGTAAGGTCCAATGACACCGCCGCACTATAAACCGCACCAAACAGTTAACATTGAGGATAGAAGTTCTTTTCAACAATAAATCTTGGGTTTTCCGAGCTCCAGATGCGACAATTTTACTTGTTGACGTAGCCACCGAGGTGGAAATGGGCATCATCAGTCAAGATTCGATGAAATTCCGGATAATTTTCATGCATTTCAAGGACTCAATCTGCAAAGACACGACATTGTCGATTATCGGCCGGCTTGAGTTCTTGTGTTAACTGACCTTTGTAAGCCTTTAGACCCAAGTCTTTATGCAAAATACGGTGTAATGACGTTTGTGGAATGCCAAATTCCAAAGAACGACGAAAAATGGACAAACCTGCGTTTTCTTCAACACTTTGGGCTACAGCAGCAATTCAATTTCTGAATTGCGGTCCGACATGGTGCTTCACGTCGACCCAACAAATGTTTTAGTTTTACGAACCGTCTCTGCCAAATGCTCACCATTTGTATAGTGAATTTGAATAATTTCAATGCGTTGTTCAAGCGGGTATTGTTTCATTTTTACAATAATGGCGTAGTTTCTACTTGTCATTTGTCCAAAAATTACAGCTTCAAAAGTGACAACTACCGAAATGGCGGGCTATTCAAAATAACACCTCTTATTGGAAAACCCTTTATGTTAACACAGTGAGATCAGACTCGAGTGTTAGCTGATGAGTTTTTCTAGTGGAGCGAGTATAATGGCGAAACTGTTTCAGGGGGAAGGCGTCTGGCTACTGCGGTGAAGCTGAGTAGCACTAACACTAACCATCCTGGCTGGGATATGAACAGCAACCTTTTAGTGACGAGAGACAACCAGCTGCAAAGATGGATGGAGCACTTCTGTGCACTGCTTATTAACAACCACAACGCAGACTTAAGGGGTATTCAAACCAGCCCCCCAATATGTATAGTGATACGAAACGCCATCCATTTTCTAAAGGCAAACAAAGCGGCTGTACTTGACGGTATACCTCCAGCATTCTTAAAAGTAGACCCCCCCCCCCCCACAGCTTCAGGCTGTTTGGAATACATAAACTTACCCAATCAACTGGAAGGACAGAGTTGTTGTAAAGTTTCCGGGAAAGGAAACTTCAAGATCTGGTGTGATATTACCCGTTTTTCCAAAGTAAATGGCAACCATTATTCTCGAGAGTGTACAGTTATCAAATCAAATCTACGCCCACAAGGTACAAGCGAGTATTTGCAATAGTCGATCGTGCACATCAAGACCTTGTGAATCATCCTAGAACAATCTTCTGAGTATCAGTGGCCACTGTGCCTCATGTTTGTAGATTTTGAGAATTGAGGCGTTCGATAGGGTAAATCGTGAGTACATGTGGAGAATGGAGATCGCTTTTGGGTTAGGTATCACTAAGAAAATTACCGCTGTCAATAAAGAGATCTACAACAACGTGTGGACAACTTTCCGACTCATTTAATGTGCTTCAACTAGTGACACAAGGATATGTCTTGTCAACAATTCTGTTCTTGCTCGCAATTGAGAACGTGATGACTACCACGGTGGGTACAAATGAAACACATCATGGTATCCAATGGAGAGCATTTGACAAACCTAGTCACATAGATCATGCTTTGGCAAACAATATGGCTGATTGGAATAAAATTATGTCAGTCACTGACACATTCTTCTGAAACATGGAAATGCTCGTCTGCCAACATATCGAGCAAATTGCATAGGTTTTCGATCAAATTTTTCTGTAGTACAAGCTGAAGATCCGGTGGCCGCAAACCATATCGAGCGTTGAACTGTGGAAAAGGACAAATTAAATGCAGACATCATGGATTCGGACTGGAGTTGGATTGGCCATTACTTACTTACTTAAGGTGCCGCAGACAGTTTATTGTGGACCACGGCCTCAACCAACAATCCTCACCAGCTAGGCCGGTCCCTAGCCAGTGGCCTCCAGTTGTGCACACCAAGTTGGTTGAGGTCGTTTACCACTTGATCGCGCCACCTTAGATGGGGTCTTCCAGAACTGCGTCGGCCCTCCGGGTTGGAATTGAAGACTCGTCGGGCAGGAGCGTTTTCGTCCATACGCTCCACATGACCCAGGCATCTAAGCCGCTGAATTTTCAGCTTCTTAACCAAGTCAATGTCGCTGTATAGCCCGTACAGTTCGTCATTAAATCTTCTCCTCCATACTCCATTGATACATACAGGCCCGAATATCACCCGAAGAATCTTTCTCTCAAAGCACCCCAGCCTGTATTCATCCGATTGTATCAGTGTCCACGCTTCTGCCCCATACAGCAGGACTGGGTTGATAAGGGTCTTGTATAGTGTCTCCTTGGTCCTTTGAGAGAGGGCTTTACTACTAAGATGCCTTCTTAGCCCGAAGAAACAGCGATTGGCAAGAGTGATCCTTCGACTGATCTCTTCACTGATGTTGTTCTGAGAGGTTATAGTGGAACCCAAATAGACAAAGTCCTTGACAACCTCAAAGTTATATCTGTCCATTGTGACGTTTTGTCCGAGCCTACGGTGATGATCTACTTCACCCGAGGACAGCATATACTTTGTTTTATCTTCATTTACAGCCAGACCCATTCGAGCCGCTTCCACTTCAATACTTGCGAATGCTCCACTGACAGCGCGCTTCGTTCTTCCATTAATGTCAATATCATCAGCATAGCCAAGTAATTGACCGGATCTAAAAAAAATCGTACCGCTGGTGTTGACATGCGAGCTGCGTACGATTGCCTCAAGAATGATGTTGAAGAGGTTACATGACAGCGCATCACCCTGTCGTAAGCCTTTCTCGACATTAAATGAGTCGGTGGTGTTCTTACCAACCTTGACGGAGCAGCGCGAGTTCTCCATAGTCATCCTGCACAATCGAACGAGTTTGGCAGGGATGCCAAGAAATGACATGGCTCTGTATAGCTCGTTCCTGTTTACGCTGTCGATCTGGAATTCTTGGGTCTTTTCCAAAATCTGCCGAAGTGTGAAAATTTGGTCGACGGTTGACTTACCGGGTCTGAAACCACACTGATAGGGGCCAATCAGTTCACGTGCGAAAGGGTTCAGACGTTCACACAGAATGGCCGACAAGATTTTATAGGCGACATTTAGGAGACTTGTGGATAGGGCACACAATGCTGAGGTTCCATTCCTCAGGCATACTTAGCAATGTTAGCAATTTATTAATTGGTCGCTGGTGCGATCCCTTCACATGACCATGCTCTGAGAAAAGCTGACGACAAGATAGAGAAAAAAAACTTTCTAACGGAATCCTCGGCTTAATAGACGCTTCTGGAGACCATCAGTAGTTAAAGAAGTTCAATTTCAAGGTATTCAATTAAAGCAAAGGGTAGCTTATTCCAGTTGCGTCGAACCGGGACAGCTGGAATTATCGTGTTCCTATGCTCCAGGAGGAGTTGAAGCTCTGCTGTATATACTTGCAGTCGGAGATAGATAAAAGTATCGATAAAGCAAAGTGAGGCAAGAAATAATACGACAAACAATTTTAAGGATCTTCGGCTAGATTAGGTAAAATAATAAGATAATTCGATTTGCCTAGAAACGATATTATCAGGGTGAGAGTTAGGAAAAAGTCTAGGGTTATATGCAACGTCAATGGTTAATGCTGTAGCTAGCTAGTAAACGAGCTAAGTCAAAAACTTGGCATAACTTCCTTTCGGTGTTTTCTACAAAGAATAGCGAAGTCACGTATAATTGTTTACATTGAATCCGCCGTAACATCGATTTCAGTGTGTGCATGATGAGAGACGATTTTTAAGATGGAGTCAGAGAGGCAGCTCATAGTATTTGTTCCAAATCGATTTTCTTTCCAGGTTCGGACTTCTATGCATAAATAGGTTTGATTTTGTTTCTCAGAAGTTCCAAGTTGTTGACGAGACTGTCAAAGTTCTTCTTGACCTAGCAAGGCACAATTGAGTGACTTTACTTTGGATCTCTGCACATAAGGTGTATGATGTCAGTAAAAAGGCCGAGGTTTTGGTTAAAGAATTCTTCTGGCGGCGTAAATAAAAATCGCTTGAATAGCACTGGCAAGAATATCCTACTCATGGAATCCAATGAAGCATTGCGGACAGATCCTTCTTAAATTTGCTCCAAAAAATTTGAACCAGAATAATCATTAAAAACCACGAACTTCCCAGTAAACACACTCCATCCTTAAAAGTCCCACTGAACACGAATTTTCGTGACCTGAAAAGTCTTTGACTATGTAGAAATTTCAATTTAAATTTGGGTTCCTATTTTATTTTGCCACGTGTGTCTCCGCATGTCATGCGATCCCGCATCATTCCGAAACATAAATAAAACATAGACTGTGCCGAAATTAATCTTGAATCTGAACTCTTATGTTTTTTTTTTTTTTTTTTTTTGTGTTTCAGACAGAGTGACCTTCTTAATGGAGTTGAGTTCCATAGTTTTTGCCTCACAAAAATACAATCATTAATATCTTCTTGGTCCTTGCTCCTTGCCTCACAACCAACATTTAATCTAATTCAATCTGACAGTTACTAAACGCGAATATTTTTCTTAATGTCGCTTCAAGGAATCACTACTGGTCAGCCACGTGTGCATGCATCTCCAGCATTTAATCAAACCCACCACCATACTACGACTCTACTCTTTTTGCAGGAGCGTATGTAGGAGTTGTGGTTGGTGGGGGGTTTTTTGTTTCGACAAATACTGTGCTTGTAGTTTTTTCGTGGGCGATTGTAGAAGGAACGAAAGCAGCTCTGCAGATTGCACACTAATAAATCTGGCTTTTTACAAGAAATGTTACCAATATTCCTTGATTCCACTCACTGGAAAAATTACATATTTGAAGTGGTGCGATACACCGCTTGGCATAGATGCTTGTTCGAGCCATTAAGTTTTGCTGCCTTCCTGAGCGATCTGATCGTCCTAAGCTCATCCCTACTTAACATATAGCCCTCATTTTGATTTTGGCTACCATAATCTTACCGCGCAGCAAAATTATCCTTCCACGTGTTTAATCATCTGCCCCCCGAAATTGGTAGAGTGCCTTCTTAAGCTTGAATTGGAAGCAGGTTAAAGTTGTGCATACCTGGAAGCTGACTGCCTGTTCCGAAGGCCGTCTTGCTGTCACCCTGCTTCTAAAACACATAAAAGTTAAAAAAGATAACTGTAGCATGTTAGCAACATATTCCAAGTTCGTTGCATACTTCGAGGAAATGTTCAAAAATATAACATTCGATTCAATGCCCGCTTATTTCCAGAGCCTTTTGACAGCGCTTCAAAGCCGGGAGCCCTTGAGACTCCCTTGTTAGGCCCCTCCAGCCGGCTGGATCTCTAGCCTGGCACGTCCGATTGCCTCCTCTACCTAGTCGTTCCATTGAAGATGAGGTCTTCATTGGCTTCTGACTCGCTCTGGTGTGGCTTTGACTCACTTTGCTTTTCCTATCACGCCAATGTCAGCGAAATCAAGTTATTAAAAATAGTACCTGATGTTCTGGCATGGGTGTTGCATACAAATAGCTTCATGACAATATATCGCACCTTCTCTTAACCCTCTGAAGTGGTAGAAGGTTTCAGAATTCAGTAGAATCCCAACCAAGTTTGGAGAACAACGTCATTCTAATAAGACGTATCACTTTTGCAGGGATTCAACACCGTCGGAAGCTGCTTTGAAATCGATTTGCTCATTTAGTAAGACCAATAAGATTGTTAGAACAGCTTGAGAAGCTCTCATCACACTGGATAGAATCTGGAAAAAAGTCTAATGCTTTTCTAGTTTAAGTTTTCTGAAGATTCTAATCGTCGGGCACACTTTTCCGACCATTGTTTGTAAAATTAAAACCCTCCTATTTCTCTGATTCACACTAGTGATTCGCCTGTGTTGATCACCACGTTGACTGCAGAAACCCCGGTTTGGATTTGTTCCATTATTTCTGAGGGCAAAAAATTAATGGTGTCGTTGTATTTGTTTGTTTAGGCCTGCCTCTCATCTTCCTCCCTCGGGATCGTATTGAAATCGAAACATTGTCTGATTTTGCCTTTTTGACGGCGATCTCATTTTTGACAGTATCAGATGAGCCGCTCGTGCAAGATGGTAGTTTTGACCTGAAAGCTACATCGGATTTTCGTATTTGATCAAGCCTTGTTACTCCTGCTACCGCATGCAAAGCATCTTCAGCTTACTTGAACGGTAATCATCACAGCTTCGTATGCCGCCTTTCTCTTTATAATCTACATTGGGTTATTTTGCCTCCATTGTTTAGAGATCAAATCATCTCTTTGAAACTTGAAGATGAGAATCATGAGCCATCCAACCCCAATATTAGCCATCTTTTTCAAAAACTCTGAAGGAAACGTCTTTGGCCCACCCGCTACGCCTTTTTTGGAGTTTTAAACAGCCTCACTAACTTCTTCATTTGTAACGCCGCCGCCTAGTACTTGAGCTAAGCTTTTTAAATAACATGTGCGTAGTGTGCGATGCGTTTTACGAACAGATCCATGTTTTTTTCAAGTAATCTGCACAATTTGCATTCGTTGTTCAGGCGTCAGTCGATTTATGATGAAATTGCAAACCAAACTAAAGATAAAATACTTTGCAAATGCCAAAATAGCTGTCAATGAAAAGAGTGCTGCCAAGTTAAACTTCTATAGCTCTAAAAAAAATACCCTACACTTTTTTTAAACATAAGTCAATTTGACAGGAGAGGTGGCAAGCGGCAAGCTTTTAAAACGTTTTTAAGGTAAAGTTTCATACTATTTCTTTCTAATAATTTCAACTAAAAAACATAAGCGAGAACTACAGTACGTTTTCAACGAACTGTTGGATAATCTATGCCTTATATTTTTGTATGTATATGCATTCGCCTCCCGCAGTCAGCCGCTGTTCCAGTTGCAGAAACAAAATTATTCTTTAACAGGAAAAAATTCAATAACATTAATTTTGTGTAGTGTGATGTTCAATTAGTGCTGGCACAATAAAAAAATTCGTGCGCCACGCCCAAAGTAAAGACTTTTTACTGTCAAGGCAATTAGTATAAGCTCAGTGACATTCAATTTTATTCTTGCAGATCGATTTGAGCAAAACAAGACAAAACTAATTTTTTTAAAAATTAGATTTTGAATTGAAATAGCGTTTATGGGCGTTTTTAACAATTCTTGAACCACACTCTGCAACGTAACTTGGGAATACAAATCTAAGTGTTCATCTTTTTACTTAAAAACTGCGACCGATGGTTAAAAAACGTTAAAAAATTAATGCATTTTACGACTTTTGACGGAAACGCCCCTTAAAATTGGGCGTGCCTTAAAAATTTGAAGCACTAACTGAGCTTTGGTCATGTGCAAAACTACAGCTGAATCGAGTAGTTTTTAAACGATCTTACCTGAACAAAGGTATTTTATAAAAATCACGTCTTTAAAAGTGGGCGTATTGAACAAATTTACACCAGAAAAAGTAGAGATACATTTTTCATACAACGAACGGAAAAAAGGTTAAAATTGAATATTGGTACCTTAAATTTTTAAAACTACGTTTTTCGTTCTTTCATGAAAAGTGGTAGTACCTAAGCCACGCTCAAAATTCGAAAATTTCTTTTCATACACAAACTTTTTAGTTTCTACTAAGAGAAGCAAAATTTTTGCTTGCGGATTCATTAAAAATACCGTTTATTTGCAAAAACAATTTTTTTATAGTTTCTAGTGGGCGTCAGCCACGTCCAAAATCAGTTTTTTTTGTTTTCATACACAAGATATTTATGTACACGTACTACCCACAAAATTTTATATTTTTCGCTCTAAAGCATTGTTATTTTATAAAAACAATATTGATGGTATTGTATGAAAAATTGGCGTCAGCCACGCCCAAACTAAAATATTTGTATTTAATTGAAAGAATGTGTATCTAAAGCTTACGTGTGCAAAAATTTAGCGCTATGCTTCTATCGTAACTGTACAAAAAACATAATTTTATTTTACCAAATTGAGATTGTTCATCAAAAATGGCGATTGTGGGCGTGTTTGAGTGCGCATTTTACCGGTTCAAGAACTTAGCCTTACTCTTGGACCAAAGATTATATATACCAAATTTCAGCTTTCTAGCTCAAAAATTGCGACTTCTAGCGAGTATACATATGGACGGACGGACGGACATGGCTAAATCGACTAGACTTTTGATTCTGAGTCAGAATATATATACTTTTTTATACCTAACGGTATTATTTCTCTATGCTACAAACTCCACACTAAAAACAATATACCCATTTTATTGAATAGGGTATAAATAAAGTGCACGACTGGGTCGTACGAACTTGTTCTAATGTGTTAAAATGGTCTTGAGGCTTGAGATTTTGGGAAAAAGCGTTGAAAAAATCATATGAAATTTTATAAATCACTTAAAAATCAATACCTAAACCGTTTTTTGGAGAAAATGAAGTAAGCCATTAGGTTTCTTTCACTTTTTTGAATTTTTACGAAAAATTTTTTCAAAATCGTTCGACCCAGTTTTTTCAAAAAACAGTTTTTTTTGAAAAACTTTTCGAAAATATATTCCAAATTTTTTTTTGAGTATGCCAACTTCTAGCCCTTTGTAGTTTTTATCAGAAAAACTAAATTTTAAGGAAATAGATTAAACCGTTTTTAGAAAAAACAAAAATTAAAAAAAAAATTTGAAACTTTTTTAAAAAACTAAAAAAAACTTTTTTTGAAAAATTTAAGAATTTGTATTGTTTCTTTATAAAAGGGCTTCTATATTAAAAATTTCATCGACAATCGTCAAGTGGCTTACGAGAAAACCGGATTTCAAAAAACCGGTCCTATGGGAGAGACCGTTTTAAGACTTTTCCTCAAAAATCTATTCGAACCAAAACATTAAGTTTTCACAAAAAACATTATTCAGAAAGTTTTATCAAAATCGTAGGAGCCATTTTTGAGAAAAATCAATTTTTCACTAAAAATCGTATGGCAGGTACCGTTACTTTTGAAGCTAGAATGCTAATTCCAAAAACCCCTCTGCAGGTAAAGCCGTTTAGGCTGTAGGTGCCGATACATACGGACATACAGACAGACAGAATTGTCAGACCCACTTTTTTAGGCTTCTCTATCATCGTAATGTTATGTTTGATTGTCCAAAAAAAATTTTTTTTTACGAATGCATAACTTGCCTTATATGTATTACCTATAATCGCAAGTAAAAAACAACATCAATGTTAAGAGCCCCCACGATTCTCCCCATGTATACGCTCCTGCTTCTTGTTCAAATAAAGAGATGTATCTCTCTCATTTTGCTCCTCTTCCGTTGCTCTGTTGGTTTTTATTCTCCATTATAAATGAAAACAGATACCGTTTAAGCACCCTGTCATTAATGTTGGCTATTTGTTTGGCCACATTGTAAATGATTGGGTGAGTGCTGAAATCGAATTCACAGTATCCAGTTGCACGCTGCCAAATTAATCAAAAAAAAAAAGCAAAAAAAAAATAAAGGTCAATTGGGCCAATTCATACCAAACGAGGACATTGCCAAGGACATGACCTTGGTCAGGGTTAGAAGAAGAGAAATGAAAGTAACATTAATTTAGGCGTTTTTCTGATTTCGGAAAACATCAAATCAAAAAATAGGATTCACTCTTTCAACTCGTATATGCGATGTGTCTCAACGTCTCAAGGATTCAACATACATCTCATGACTTTTTAAAGAGATATCCTTTTCTAGTTTGAAAACTTTCTCGTAAAGTATTTTAGAATTTAATTTTGAAAAAAAATCATAAAAACCTTCGGAAATACTTGCAAACTTTCATGCAAAGAAAAAAAAATTCAAACTTAAACCACGAAAACTTTTTACATCCCTAAACCGCATCCTGTTTTTTTACTTCCATTTCTTGCCATTTATATCCTTGGCGGCGCTCTGCATCCCGTGTGCATGTTGTTTGTAGTTTTGCAATTTAAAACCACATTCAAATGCAACCAGATATGAGGATCTAAGTGATTTTCATAGTTTGGTTTCCTATGTTGTGCTGGAGCAAGCCAAGGATAACCAAACCAACAAAAATATGAAAATTTATGTCGCTTTATGAAAAGTTTGTCCCTTTTTTCCGTGTATTCTGGGTTTCTTTTGAGAAGTATGGTGGGGTGGTTGTGTGTTTTTTTTTTGCAACTATGTATTTAGAGTTTATCAAGAAGTTTAAAGGATGGACGATGATGATGGTGAGGCATGATGTGTCTTTGAAAGAAGATTTTCAAGATGAAAGGATATCTTCTTGTCGACGACGACCAACCGACGCGACGTTTACATACCCAATATTGCCTCTGGAACCTTCAAACTTCTGCCATATTGCTATCAACTGGTATTTTAAAAGATTCATGTTCATTTTGTTGGGCAATAAAGTATCCTTTTGGCTGATAGCGAATAAGTTATGACTTTGTCTTCATCGTTTTGACGTTGTTTTCTATTTACATCTTTCCGGCTGGAATAAAAATTACCCTTTAAATCTATTTGAAGGTTTATTTTTTTTAGTTGCGCGATAAACTTATGAATAATTTAATTCATATCCTTGAAAGGACCTGTGTGTATAAGTACATTTATTTGGTACAATAATAAATTATGTTTGGGAAGTGCGACGTGCTCGGAACTTTAATGGGAAAGGATTTTTTTGGTGTGAGAGGGAAATTGGAAAGGGTGGGTTTATTGATAGGGGTAGTTTGTTGTATGGTTTGGAAAATTGTAAATGGGAACAGTAGTCAACCGAAAGAAGACAGTGTGAGCACTTCTTTGGAAACCTTTGATATTGCTTCAAATAAATTCGCTTTCAAACACTTCAAGTCCTGATCACAAGGAAAAAGTTTTTCGCTCGGCCTCATGTTCACTGTTGTTTTGGCAATGAAACCACTAAGATAGTATAACACCAGCCATTCTGGTTCCTAGCCTAGCTGCCCCCACTTATTTAAACCAATTTGATTGAAGTAGTCCTTTCTCCGCTTCTTTGTCCTTCAGGGTTGAATTTGGGAATTCGGTACGCTGTTGTGTATTCATCCATACGCTCCACAAGTCCCAGCCATCTAAGACGCTGTATCATCAACTTTTTGATGCCACTGTATTTTCCGTCTTTCAAAGCAGATTTGACCAAAGCGCTAAGGATTTGATCTCTGCAAGTCAACATCACATTTGCTCCATTATATGTGTCATTACAGGAGACTCTGTCTCATAAGAAGACATGCCGCGGAAGTTTTGGCGTTTTCGCAAACGACTTCTGCAGAAGCTGTTTAGACAAAGAAGAAGAGAAGACAACTGTCGATTCTTGCACTTTCTGGATTTGGACATCAGAACTTTTGTATAGGCTTTGAAGGAAGCTCTAATGTGTTACTTGTGGTATCACAATGGTCCTCTTGTGGACTGAGTTTACGTCTCTAGCTGACAGAGACTATCCCAACCTAAATATTGCTCAGGTTATTATATATAACAAAAAAAATGTTCTGAGCAGAGCCCTTAATTAAATCTGAAAGTTTTCAGTCAACCAGAGGAGTGAATGGCTTCCAAATCGAATAACCACGGCATCTTGGAATTTTCTTGTTTCGGCCAGCTTGACCCAGCTCTGTTTGATGATCCAAATTTGCGGAATGATACTAAGTCAACACTTATCACTGGCTTATGACATCTTTTATCATTGAATAAGAAAACTTTCTATTCAATCCTATGTTCACTATCGACGGAGGTTTGCCACTTCATCTAACTACTCTCATGAGAGTATCCAAATTTGCATCTTAGTCTGCATCTGGCAAAACGTCCACTGTACCATTCAAAGGTTATAAGAAAGGTACAACCAAAGATGAAGAGGACTGTGGTGATCGATGACTCCACGATACCACAAGGAGTATTTTTTTTTCGATAAGAGCAACAAAAAGATCTTCATCGCTCTTCTCTCAAGACAGCTTAAAAATCTTGCGTTTTCATATAAAAGTGATTCAAACTGAAGACGACGTGGATGTGCTGACTGCGTCAACAGCAGCCGGATAAAGTGTTGCCAATAATGGGAAAAATACAGATCAACTTGTTTTTATGGGATCTCTTCCTCCCATATTTCCTGGTCGTAGCAATATCTGCAGATTTACGCCAGGAAAAAGAATTGAACCTGGAACCAGTAAGATCAGTCATTGAACCTGACTTAAGCATGGACACATGAAAGGGACACGGAGAGAAAAACGTTTACCTTCAACTTTTAAAAATTAACGCTTAATCCCTTCCTTGTACGGACTTTGATTTTCTCAAAAATAATATCCTGCAACTGGATACGAACCCAACTGCGCTTGCCTACAAAGTGGTTCTAGCTGCACGCAAATACATATTTGGTTATAATTTTAATGAATTTCAAGGGCTGCCATTTTGTTTTGGCGACACCTGTCAAATCTGTTGTTTATTGTTCAGTTATTAAAGCCAAATCACAATGGCAATTTCCGATTGAAAAAAAACTTTCCAAATGATAAAATTTTATTGTCAAAATGAGTATTGCAAAGGTTGCGCCAACTTAAGGGTGGACGTGGTGGCACATCACAGTAGAGTAGACTCGTAAACGGTTGGTGGTTGAGATGACCCGTTCGGTTATCAATCAGCCAATTTGTTAGTCAAATGAACCCAAATCAGCCAAGAACATCAGTGCGTTCCGTAGAAGAGTGTACTGTACAACAGACCCGAGATAGTCGATTTCCGCCGTGTAAAATAACTCGTTCTTGCACAGAATTTAACTTGGCGAATTTTGCGTTGGGACTTGGACCTACATCTGTACTTAATTCAACTGACCTTGAAGCTCAAAGGTTTGAGTTAGCAAGCAAAATTGTCGAATATGGAACAACACCAATCTACAGGAGGCTCACAATGACAATGCATTTTTTTTTTTTTTTTCGATCTGTACATTTTTGAAAACGACGTTGGTGACCATCAATTACGAGCGCAACATACCTGCGATAACCAATTTGTCATGGCCCAAATTGAACCATATGGACTTAGATGATCTGTGGTTTCAGCAGGACGTAGCCATGTGCCACACAGCACAAGCCACGGTTGACATTAGGCATGAATGATTTTAGGGTTAGGTTATTTCTCTCAGAGGTGCCGTGAATTGACCACCAATATCGTGCTAGTTGACTTTTTTTTCAGCGTTTCCAGAAGTCTCAGGAATGAACCACAATCAACCGGTGCCCTTTAATAGAACATAAAACAGGCATAAAACAGGACATCGCTCATATTCAGCCGGATCTATGCGAAAGAGTCATTGAAAATTAGACCACTCTGATCAGTGCCACCGCCAACAGCCGAGGCGGGCTTTTAAACGATGTCATCAAAAACATTGGCCTTCCATTTAAAAAACAAATTATATAATAAGCAATAAATAAATATGTACCTCACACACCCCTTGTTTTGTTTTATTTCAACCTATACCCGCCCGCCCTTATTGAAAATCCCTTTACTTTCAAATTAACTTTCTAGGAAAACGCTGTGAGATGCTTTTCATCTTCGGCTGAGGCAGGCTCAGCGGGTCCAGGATATACTAAAGAAGCAAGAAACTTTAGTTTCTGTTAAGGTTGTTTTTATTCACAGAGTCTTAATATAATTCTTCAATTTACGAATATTATTACATACTTTCAATATTATAATCTTAATCTACTTTGAACCTGAGAACTGAGATAGCAGGGTCGGTAGGGTCTACTCTCTACTAAACTCTCGACTGAGATAGCAGCGGCCACTAATTTTAAAACCTGGAAGCCCACGTCAACTCTGGGTTCAAAGCTTATTAAAATATTCGAGTTCAGCACTGTACACTAGATTGGAACAATGTCACGGGCGGTAACCGACTCAATTTTCACTGAATCAAACTGGCTGTCTTATGCATATTTTGCATGTAGGATAGTGGTAATTATAAAACAAACAACAAAAATGTATGGAAAATTCCATTATTTGCAATCGCAAGTAATTGTTATTGGTCGTTATTTGTATTACTTGACTATGGTGTAAAACTGGTTTGACTGGCATGGTCATAATATGCTACGGCCGGTGAGGAGCAAAATGCACTGTGGTGATTATTCAATGATTGCTTGAGTGCAATGGAATATTGGGTAGGAGTAAAATTCTCAATTCTTAATGTGCGGTGTTCGAACCGAATTGCTTATTTTGCAATTATATAATGCGGAGTTAGGGGCGTTTCATTACAATGCGTTTCCAAGTCCATAGCCAAAAAACTTCAAGATGGCTGCGGTTTTTTCAAGATGGAAAGCAAACCCACAAACGTTCGGTAACTTTCGGATGTCAGTTATTAATTTAAAAAAAAAATTAACAAGCCAAAATATAAATTTTTCAATCTCCAAAACTAACTTTCACTTTAAAAGAATATTCTGAATAATTCAAACATCAGAAGATGAATTAATTTTTGTATTCAAAAATAAAATTTTTACAATTCAACCGTGAAATTGAATTTGACCCACAAAAAAAAATTCTTTCATTTTTATTTTTGTTCTTGCTTTGCTTAGCTGTCATTCCCTCCCAAATTAATTAATTAACTTTGATATCCCTGCTTGATGAGCTGACGACATTGAATGAACATAAATTTATTATAGGCTAGGCGGCAGTGGCATATCGACGAAAGATTAATTAACTAAAAAAAAAAAAATGAAATATTACACATACGCCCGAGTAACTCGGTTTGACACGTTTAATTGGTTATTAATTTGAAACCTGCAATCAATTTTAATGCTTAGTTTGACATAAAATCGAAAATAAAAGGGTTGGTTGTTGTAAGGTAAAAACATAAATTAATCTGAATACCATTAAACACACGTATCTGTATCCGGAAAAAAATAGCAACTTTCACAAGTAGCCTATATCATTTATGCAATCTGAGGGATACTTTTTTATCGGATCTTTTTATCCGTTTTGTCATAAAACGCGAGTTAGTGAAATCAGTGTTGCCACTTTGGGAGTAAATTTAAAATATTATTTTAAAGAAATTTAAATGAAACAAATCAAGCCCTGATTTAACTTGAAAAATAAGTCCGAGAAAATTCAAAAATAGTCAAGTATGTCGACAATTACGCCTGAAATGTTGAAAATTACAACAAGGACATGTGTTAAATTCACTTCTAAAAATTTTTCATTTGGAAATAATTCCATAAAACAGGGAAGGATTTCTGAAGAAAAAAAAAAACTGCATAGCTACTTTTTTAAAGTAAAAATAAAGGCGGAATGGATATCGCAGATTTTTAACTTTCAATGAAGGGTGAATTTAAGCAAATTTTCAGAACAAAAATGAAAGTTTAAAGAATCATTGAAAGCCGTTTCTATGAATGTCAATTGTGCTTTCGATTTCATCGAAAAGTCAACACTGAAATCTTTTGGAACGAATCACAGAGTTATCGACCCTGAAAACGGCTAACGTATTTTTTTTTCGTATGCTAAGGTTGCACTTTTTTTTTTGAAACACTATCCGTATACTGATGTGTGGTGATGGTTATGTAGATGAAGTTCACATGTTTTTGTGTACTTTTTGTGTTTTACAGAATTTTTTAGGAACTATCTATCTGGTATTTGATGGAAGGGATTCGTAACCGGATGGTAACAGATGGCGTTTGTATGTTTTTCGGAAATATTTCTGATGTATAGGCACATGTTCGTATGTTTAATGTGGGCAAATTCATAGTACAACTCGTGCAGGCGGAAAGATTTCTACAAAATGGGATTTTCAATTTATAAACCCAACTATACTATCTCCTGTGTGTGTGTTTGTTGTTTTTCAAATGTTTTCTTAACGAGGAAAACGAAAAGCAAAATAGTTGGCTTTTATTTATTGAATAAGACTTAGTCTTATTTGTACATTGGTTTTTAAATTGAATTGAAAAGTTGAAAATTGAAATTACATTGAAGAATGGTGTTTTGTTAGTCGAAAGTTTATTGTTTTTTTTGCATGTTGATGGCAGTGTTATTGAACAGGCTTAGAGGTGTTTTTTATAAAGGATATGTGCTTCTGAATCTAGCCGTAAATTGTTTGTACTGCTTTGGATTGCTGCAACAACTGTTTGTTTTTCTAGTTTGATTTTTAAAGATATAACGTGTTCTGAAACGATTCTGAGGAAATACTGGCGATAATGTTCATTTTTTGAGGTTTTAAGCAGGAAATCGTAGCGGAATGCAAATCTTTTTTTTAGGAAGAAGCCACAGGCAAACTTATATTGGGTCCGCTTTAAATCTAGATCCAGCTTTCCTGATAAATACTGCTACACCCGGGCATGACTTGCCAAACTTATTAACCCGAATATTTTAATAATACGCTGAAATGGCTGCTCTTGTATTGGATCTCACGAATCCCGGATGAGCCCCCAGAATGAAGGCAAGCGGCGGGATTATGACTTCCAAGTTACCGACCCAATAGCAGCATTTTGGCAGATGTACAAAAAGAGTCTTTTAACCCACCAGTGATGACCCACCTGTCTGTGAGACCGGGTTTCAATGTTGTTCATATGGGCCCCTTAAGGACTATTCACATGAGAGCGACCAACGACCAACGAATGAACGAACATTCGTCCATTTTCGTCCACGAAAGGAAAAAGGACAGTTGTTTAAAAAATATAAATTTTATAAGAATCGTCCATCATTTTTAAGTTTGAATTTAGTTTTTTTTTTTTTTTGTTTTATTTTTAAAATGCGGCATTTGATTTGTTTTTGCGACGAAATTAATTTTTCCCTTTTGTTTTTGTTTTCTTGTTTCATTCACATGCAATTTATTTTATTCGTTGCGAACAACGAACGTCATGTCCGTATATCATAAGTGAACAGTGAGATTTTGAGGTTAGTCGCGTACGAATAATTTATTCGTTGCGTTGTGGATGGTATGTGGAACGCGAATAGAGTTTGACAGTTCGTACCAATCACTTTGTATCTCGCGGCGAACAATTTATTTTATACAATTTGACTTATTTAAACAACTGAAATCGAATATTTCAATAAACTAACTTATTTTAAAATTCAATTTTTATCTAGCGGTCACGTTTTAGCTAAGAAATTAGCTTTATAAATGCTTAAAATCTGATTTGTTCGTCAGTTCGTCCATTCGTTGGTCGCTCTCATGTGAATAGTCCTTTATTCACGTTACCTTTTGCAGGTTATATACCTCCAATAGTTGGTTAGTGACTAGAGAGAATTACTCCAGGCTTTAAGGTCGGATAAAAAACCACGGAAACAGAAGCCTTAGATGAGGCACAAGTCGACAATCTATCCAGGAGGGATGTTAAAGGCAATGACGATAAAAAATCGGATGTCTACCATGTTATATGACAAGACGGAGACGGATATTTGGATGCTGTTTCGCGATATGGGGAAGGCTAAGGCAAAGAGCATTAGTTTTTATACAGGCATTCCACCATTAAACCATTTTTAGATATCCGCACATCCCAAGGATACAAAATAGACTCGAACCCATACCTTGTAGTAGCTTTAGTGAGTTGCAGATTTCCACTAGACCGCACCATCGAGCAGCTACTGACATTTTGATGTCGAGAAGCTGCAATCACAAGGGACCGCCGGAGCCTTTGCCAAACATGCCCGGTACCTACTCCGAACCCAGAAAACCAGTGGCAACATTGCAAACTGGGCATCAAGAATGCTACTGATGGTTCGATGACGAGTGCAGACTGGCACACAAGGTCAAGAACGAAGCTTATTAGTTAATGATGCAGGCCAGAACCAGCGCTACCCGTGCAATCTACCAGCAAAAAAGGAAGGAAGAACATCGGCTTTTCGAAGAACGGATGAATCTATTGAAGGGTGCTATGGCAAACATTGTACCAAAGTGGTATATGCTTTGCATTCCAGCTCAACTGCAGGATGACTATGGAGACCTCACGCTTCTCCGTCAAGGTTGGTAAGAATATCACGAGCTCCATCGATATCGAGAAGGCTCAAAAAGGTGACTTTTATGTAACCTTTTTATAACCTATTCCATAGAATGGGTATATTGTATTTGGTGTGGAGTTTGTAACATAGAGAAATAATACCGTTAGGTATAGAAAAGTATATAAATATTCTGACTCAGAATCTAAAGCCTAGTCGATTTAGCCATGTCCGTCCGTCCGTCCGTCCGTATGTATACTCTCTAGAGGTCGCAATTTTTGAGCTAGAAAGCTGAAATTTGGTATATATAATCTTTGGTTCAAGAGTAAGGCTAAGTTCTTGAACCGGTAAAATCCGCCCACAAACACGCCCAAAATCGCCATTTTTATTGAGCAACCCCAATTTAATAAAATTAAATTATGTTTTTTTGTACAGTTACGATAAAAGCATAACGCTAAAATTTTGCACACGTAAGCTTTAGGTAAACTTTCTTCCAATCAAATAAAAATATTTCAGGTTGGGCGTGGCTTACGCCTATTTTTCATACAAAACCATCAATATTGTTTTTATAAAATAACAATTGTTATATTAAAGCGAAAAACATTAAATTTTGTGGGTCTTACTGGCACATAAACATCTTGTGTATGAAATCAAAAAAATTGATTTTGGGCGTGGCTGACGCCCACTTTTCATTAGAAACTATACAAAATTGTTTTTGTAAATAAACGGTATTTATAATTAATCCGCAAGCCAAAATTTTGCGTCTCTTAATAGAAACGAAAAGGTTTGTGTATGAAAAGAAATTTTTGAATTTTGGGCGTGGCTTACGCCTACTTTTCATGAAAGAACGAAAAACGTAGCCTTAAGAATTTAAGGCATTTCCAATGTTTAATTTAAACCTTTTTCCTTCCGTTCGTTATTTGAGAAATATATCTCTACATTTTCTTTTGTAAATTTTTGCAAAACGCCTACTTTTAAAGGCGTGATTTTGGTAAAATACCCTTGTTCAGGTAAGATTGTTTAAAAACTACTCGATTCAGCTGTAGTCTTACACATATGCCTAAATACTGAAAAAAGTGCAGTTTGTGCTTCAAATTTTTAAGACACACCCACTTTTAAGGGGCGTTTCCGTCAAAAGTCGTATAATGCATTAATTTTTTTTACGTTTTTTAACTATCGGTTGCAGTTTTGAAGTAAACAGATGAACACTTGGATTTATATTCCTTGGTTACGTAGCAGAGTGTGGTCCAATAATTGTTAAAAACACCCATAATCGCTATTTCCATTCCAAATCTAATTTTTAAAAATTTAAGTTTTGTCTTGTTTTGTTCAAATCGATATGCAAGAATAAAATTGAATGTCACTGAGCTCATAACAATTGCCTTGGCAATAAAACGTTTTAACTTTGGGCGTGGCGCACTCCTTTTTTTATTGCGCCAGCACTAATTGAACATCACACCGCATAAAATTAATATTATTGAATTTTTTTCTGTCTGCTAAAGAAGAATTTTCTTTCTGAAACATCGGCTGTTTGCGGGAGGCAGACGCATGCACATACAAAAATATGGGGAATAGGGTATCCAACAGTTCGTTGCAAACGTACTGTAGCTCTCGCTTATGTTTAATATTCTTCTTGGTGCAATGGTACGCAAATCGAATATTACTTGGTAATGGTGATAAAGCAAAACGTCACGATGGACAGATATAACTTTGAAGAAGTCAAGGACTTTGTCATGTTTGACTTCAACTTCGCAAAAAATATCAGTGAAGAGATCAGTCTAAGACTCACTTTTGCCGAGCGCCGATCCTTCGGTCTAGGAAATCATCTGACTTGCAAGGCCCAGTCCTGCTGTATGGGGAGAAGAGTGGGCCCTGACACAATTGGGATAAAAACAGCTGGCGTAGTTTGGCGGGAAGATTTTTCGTGTAATATTTTGTCCTGTATGTTTCAATGAAGAATGGAGGAGAAGGCACCAGCCCTCGGAGTCTTCAATTTCAATCTTTAGAGCTAACGCAATATGTAAGGTGGCGCAACTAAGTGGAGGACGATCTCAACAAACTTGAGGTAACTGGATAGGAACCGTTTTAGCTAGCGGTGTATGTTGGTTGAGGCCTTGTTCTTCAACGGACTGTCTGCGCCACCTTAATTAAGTAAGAAGTAGAAAAATGTTAAGGACAACAATTTCCTTCTTTTAAGTGCTGTCGTAGTACCCCGTGGCGTAAAGGTTAGTGTGTCGGACTGCCACGCCGAGGGTTCTGGGTTCGATCCCTGCCGACTCCACTTAAGTTCTTTTCGGGGGAACTGCCTCTTGTGAGGAAGTGACAAATCCTCCAAAGAGTAATTAATGTCATGGGAAGTGCTTCTCTGTTAGCCGTTCGGATTCGGCGGTAAATTGTAGGTCCCTTCCATTCCTGCAGAATATCAACGCATACACGGGAATGGTTGAGAGTGTTAGTCACAGGCCCCGGCCCCGCTTGGAGCTGTTGACCCAACAATTTATTTACTTTTTTTTAAGTGCTCTCGGTTAATATTAAGTCGTTTAACCTCTTGTTAAAATAGTTTTATTTAAATCATTTTCCAGGGGGCCTGTTCAGCCCATTTAAACCCACCTGACCACGTGCTTGTGTTTAAAGTGCAAATCAAGAACTAATCGTCCGGAAAGAAGCATATATTTCATATTCATAAATAAAGCTGCCCCTTGATCCTTGTCATGCACAATGCACAAATTTAAATGTAAAAAAATGCATAAATTCTTGTTAACACAAATTTAAAGTTTACACTTTGTATTTTCAACATCAATGACAGCTGCAGGCAGCCATTACAGAAAAATTCAACCGCAACCGTTTGATGAACAAATGAACATGAAGTGTCAGAGGCGATCGGTGCGGTGGCATGGTGGTTTAAAATGCAAACAAAACCGTTTTTGGCCAAACCTCAATTGAATTCGATACCAGAATAGACTGCAATTGTTCGAGGTCCTGGCAATAATCGTCCTTCACTTCACCCTCACACTCAAACTATTATTTATTTGAATGGAGAAATTTAATTAAAATTCAATAAATAAACAAGCGCACCAACACAAGCACAGAGCGGGATTATCTAGTGGCACTTGCAGCAATTTTCGATTTCACGGGAATGCACTTAGCCAAAGCTGGCGCGGCGCAGTGGGTGCCAGCGCCAGGCGACAGTATTGGTTCCTTCTTGGTGGGAATATTATATGCAACCGGTACCTACCCAGTACCGACCAATAATTAATAATATCATCGCAAAATGGCGATATATGTTGTGTGAATGTGTTAACCTGATCTAAAGCTAAAATTGAAATGTGTTGCGGTATTTGGAGCTCACATATATAGTAAACATGAATCGTATTTTGAATATTATGCCAAATCAACTGCAAAATAACATATCGTTTAGGTTAAGTTATTCAAAATTATTTACTAAAAAGGATCTGTGTGTGCCTCTTCCTACTCTTGTCCATCTATTTTGGAGTGCATGCATCTGGATGGACCCATGCAATTTGGCGATTCGAGGATTCAGCGTTGGCGATGGATTGGATTAGTTTTGAAATTAATTTCAAATCAGGTGCAGCACAGCAATAATATCACTTTAATTAAGACAAACACAAACATTGCCGGGGGTTAAGAGATAATTTTTGGAAAATTATCATATCCAATTATGAAATAATTTTCCGAAAGGACACGTTAATCTAAAATTACATGGATTAATTATTTTGGTCAATAGAATTCGTGTTAATTTCGAACTTATAAGGTTTTGAATTCATCTGGTCAAGAATCCTCCTGAGAACCTTCTATGCTTTTGTAAAAGTGTACACCACCCATGTATATACATACATATACATATGTGTTAGGGAATACTAAAGACCTATCGACTCTTAAATGAAATAGGTTTTTTTTGGGCTGCTACGTAAGTCTTGAAATATGGCAACACCGGTGTACATATGTCAAATTTGACGTTTTCGTCCTAAAGTTTGACATTTCTAATGGAAATCATTTCAAGTCACCGTGTTTCGCTGGATTTCCAAGTTCAACCTTGGTCACTTTTCGGTACAGGAAGAGTTTCACTAAAGTTCCCCAGAGTGGGTTGCTACGTCAGAAAAAGTCGATGCTTTGTATGAACTGATGTTGCAAGATTATTTTGTGACATTTTGTAATTAATTTTCAACCATGATGATGAATTGCTGGTTCATCCGCGGTACCTACAGATCTGATTTGGCATGGTACCCAAATTTTTTGTTTTTTCTTGCAAATCAAATTGAAAATGCGGCGTGAACATTTTTTGACGCCCAAAGAAGCGGTTGGTACATTAAAAATGCTTTTTTTATTTACCTCAAAAAAGAAACTTGGTTGCCTGTAAAGTCAGTTTACGGACGATAATTTTACGTGATAACCAGCTAACAAAACAGTTCATGTGCAGGTTATATCTCTCCAACCACCAAAAACCCACCTCACTTACAACCACCCACCATTTTTGTATTTTTTTCTCATCCCTTCCCCCTAAACATCAGCCTCTCACCCCAACATACAACCACCAACAAACAGAACACCATTTTTTAAAATTGTTTCCTCCCACCCCACCCTAAAAATACCCCCTTCTTTACCACCACTAACCACCCACACCACCTAAAACCACCACCAACCGAGCAAACACTATTTTTGACAATTCATTACCAAGCACCAAATCCTCCTCCCAAATCCAACCACATACTCACCCACCATTTTTTACACTTTTGGCCTCCCCCAACACCAAATCACCCCCACTCCCAACACCACCACCAACTACCCATCCTACCTACAGAAACCAACCAGCCATCTACCTTTTTTGACAATTTTTTCCTCATCCCCTCCCAACACCAAATCCAACCACCCACCCCACCTACAACCACCTTCCACTCACCCACTATTTTTGATCATTTTTTCATCGCCCCCAATCAAAACAACCATCCCACCACCTAAACGCCAACCACCCAACCCATCTACAACCGCCAACAATTCAACCCCAAACCATGCCAAATCCCCCGCAACACCAAACACCCATCCCACCTACAGCCACCAACGAACCAGCCAACCAAACACTCACCATTTTTCCTCTGCCGGACACTACCCCCCCCCGCACACACACACACACACACACACACACACACACACACACACACACACACACACACACACACACACACACACACACACACACACACACACACACACACACACACACACACACACACACACACACACACACACACACACACACACACACACACACACACACACACACACAGACACACACACACACACACACACACACACACACACACAGACACACACACACACACACACACACACACACACACACACACACACACACACACACACACACACACACACACACACACACACACACACACACACACACACACACACACACACACACACACACACACACACACACACACACACACACACACACACACACACACACACACACACACACACACACACACACACACACACACACACACACACACACACACACACACACACACACACACACACACACACACACACACACACACACACACACACACACACACACACACACACACACACACACACACACACACACACACACACACACACACACACACACACACACACACACACACACACACACACACACACACACACACACACACACACACACACACACACACACACACACACACACACACACACACACACACACACACACACACACACACACACACACACACACACACACACACACACACACACACACACACACACACACACACACACACACACACACACACACACACACACACACACACACACACACACACACACACACACACACACACACACACACACACACACACACACACACACACACACACACACACACACACACACACACACACACACACACACACACACACACACACACACACACACACACACACACACACACACACACACACACACACACACACACACACACACACACACACACACACACACACACACACACACACACACACACACCACCGCCACCACCACTTACAACCATCAACCACCCAACCTCCCCTTCCACTTTATCGACTTTCTAGGCTATCAAAGCAGCTATATAACGTGACTGTGACTGTGAGTGTCACACTTTTTCGTGCGTGCTGCCCATATAATCCGATTTATTAGACGTTATCACGTCAAAAGGGTAGAAAAAGTGCTTCGCAAATTGGAACTTGCCACAGCTTTTCAATGGAAAAAAATATTTATTGGAACGACTTAGAACACCTTAATTTTTCACGGCATTTTTAGCGTTTCTTTTTAAATGACTGGTATTTTTGACATTGGCAGATGTTTCCCGTTTGAAATCTTGACAGACAGTCAATATCATACCTCCGTGGAACGAAATGAATCGCTTAATGCTTGAAAAACGTTGGGAAATTTTGAATAAACTTATTGCCAAAATGAGAGTGCTGTGTAGCCCAAACACGCGCCGCGAATGCTGTACTCAAGTTTGTGTAAGAATTTCGTGAGACTGGTATCCTGGTTGAAAAAACTCACGGTCCCCGCCATCGTACGTTGAGCACAAAAGAGAATGTGGTTACTGTAGCCGAAATTGTAAGACTCAATTCACGAACACCAAATCGCCATCGATCTCAACAACTCAACATTGCACGCAATAGCCTGAGGAGAGTTAAGCACAAATATCTCAGAATATTCGCTTACGTTATCGCTTCGCAGTTTGGGCCTTAAAGCAGCTTGAATTGGACGAAAAACCATCATTTCTGACAAGACCCATTTTCATCCCATTTTCAACAAACAAAATTGTCGCATCTGAGGCTCAGAAAACCCGCACGTTAGGGTCGAGAAGCCAATGCATCAACAGAAAAGTGACAGTTTGGTGCGGATTGTAGAGTAGTGGCATCACTGGAACATTTTTCTTTGAAAAACACTGCCGTTGCAGTTTCACATCCGAAGAACAGGTCTGTGAATCTGGAAACGAATATGGAAAGCTGACATTTCTGTCGTCAGGAACACATTAAAGTGGCTTAGAAGAGGATTAGACAATAGATCACTTAGAAAGATTGGGAAACAGAACGGAGCCTTGGGGCACACCTGCAATTATTTTGTGGATATAAGACTGAAAATTGTCAAAGACAAAGCAAACAAAATCTAACGAAATCAAATCGCAGGATCTTGGCGGCCAATTGACGTCGCCAAAACATGAAATTACGCGACCTGAAAAAAAACCGTTATTATACGACCATATCGCTCCGAATTGAATGTTACCGTATACCCATTGGCATCTTCGAAGAAATACGCACCAATGACACCTTTTGATCATAGAGCACACCAAACTGTCATTACGATGATGTACAGGTCTTACGACATAAGTAACGCTTCCATAACCTCTTCAAATTTCTTCACAATTTCACTGATTACTTGCTAAGTCGTGTAGTTGCTTGGTGATTCGTGTTTGAATCTCTACTTTTTAGTAAGTTTTAATCATTTAAACGCGATCTATTATCATAAATGATAAATATACAACTAATATGACAGCTGAGTTTGACAGGTGTCAAATCATAGCGCTACCAACTTGTAACCACTAAACGAATGACCCTGTATATAAGAGCTTTCATGACCTTGGAAAGAAGAAAGGTAAGTGCAATTAGTTAGGTGATGAAAAAACGCCTCTTTTAAGGTATGGGCTGGAAAATTATGTTTCCAATTTACACGGAAAGCGTCCTGTAGAAGAAGACAAATGGAATGGGTTTGAAAGCCAAACAAGATGAGCTTTATCCTTAATCAAAAAAAAAAATGGACGCAGCGAACCATTATTCTGGTAATAAATTTGCACGATATGAAAACGTTATTCAGGAGTAAATCTATTCATTATGAAATGACAAACCAAACTAAGCATTAATCAAATGACAGCTGTCAAACAGACAAACTCCGAAAAAGTATTGCCAGATTGAAAACCGCAAGTATAATAAAAACACCCTTTATGTTTCTTGGTAGATCTGTCAGATTTCCGTTCGAAAAATGTTTTTCAAATTTTGCTTGCGAAGGATCTTAAGAAATATTCAAATATACGCTTTGTCGTACATTTTTTTAAATTTAATTTGTTGATTTTATTTTCCACTCTCAAGATCTGGACATTTTTGTGTAAAATATAACAGTTGACTTTGAAATTGAAAAACCAAACTGTCTGAACCAGCTTTTCCGTCAGCCGTCACATACCTTTGTGTTTTGTGTACCTACCCTTAATAAAAATTCCAAGAAACAAACGAACACAAAAACACCGTATCCGTATTTTGAATGCAAATTCTGGAAAACAACCTGCATAGTGCATACTTTCTTTCAAGTAATGGTTTCTTTTTTTTTTCAAAATCAAATTATGCAAATGCTGACATTACAGAATATTAAAAGAATGTGCAAAAAAAAAAGAAAAAAAAAACAATATGTAAAAATATCAAAGAAGCACCCTGTCAGCTAAAACAACATGAATTCTCATTTGCATTGCAATCTTTTAGTGCACTCACTTCGTGTGTAGTCCTTTCTTCTATGCGAACACACATCCGAGATACGAAATACGACGACGACGCGGGAGGACGAAGGGAAAAAACACCTCTCTCTAGGGGATCCCCAAACAACAAACACACCCACACCACATATCATGTGTGTACACACACATTCTATTGATGGTATGCATACAAAAAAAAAACTCCTTGCTCCTTGCGCTCATGATTGCGTTAGAATGAAGAAATCCTTCACATTACACTTCATGCGGTGGTTTGTGTCTTCTTTCATATACCATAACGATGATGATGATGCATCATGCTTCCTTCCTTCCTTCCTTCATATATATGTATGTATGTATGTAGGGAATAAGGATATGCCCCCAAAGGAGGCCAGAACATTCCCCTAAGCTTGTTTAACAAAAGATCCAGAAAAACATTCAATTTCCAACTACGATCTGAGAGTTATTTGTTTGTTTGTATTTTTTTTTTATCGTCCTTCTTTTTGACTCGCACAGCTGTCAAAACAAAATTTGACCATAAATTAAATTCAAAAACACAAGACTCTCCAAAATCACTCTATGGATTTGCATTTCAAATTGAAACCTTAACGTACACAACAACAACAAAAAATTCTATATCATAATCTGTGTGAGATTTTGTAAAACAATGTCCTGGCTCCTGGAACAAGATGAGAGAGAGAGAGAGATAGAAGACTTAACACAGAGATAATAATATCCTCTTCGATGATTGTTGTTGCTTTTTTTTTCAGCAAAATCCTGGGGGATTCATATCCTTTTTGACACATTTATCATCAAATAGGAAGTTATTAATCTTTCTCTTGTTTAAATGAAATCAAAAGGACAAACACATCCTGAAAAGGAATTTTCGTCTCTTTATCCCTGAGACATGTGGGTTGCAAAAATTGTATCAAAATGTGTGCTGATTTGTTAAATTAAATTTCTGTGTCGCAAGTTCAATTGCTTGTGAGGAAATGTATTGGATTCACATTAAATTGTCGCTGGAAATGGGCGTGTCGAGCTTTGGAACTAAGATTTTATTTTACTTTTCGAAATTTTACCAAGGTTCTAACCTCAATTGACGTTGAAGTTAATAATATTCCCGTGACGTAGTGGTAAGTGTGTCGGACTGCCACGTTGAAGGTTTTGGGTTTGATTCCTGACTCCACCTCGATTATTTTCCGGGGTACTGCCTCTTGCGAGGAAATGGCAAATACTCCAACAGTAAATATTGTCATGGAAAGTGTTTCTCTATTAGCCGTTCGGATTCGGTAAATTGTAGGTTCTTTCCATTCCTGCAGAATATCAACGCATACACAGGAATGGTTCAGAGTGTAAGTCACAAGCCCCGGCCTCGCTTAGAGCTGTTGCCATAGACGCCCGCACGGTGGACAAGTGGGGGGGCTACTTTTCACCCGAAACCCCCAACCCCCTCCTCCACTACCGCTTCACTCCCCACCAACGACCACTCAACAGCCACCAGTCACACTTTGAAAAATCTTATCGACTTTGATAATTTTTCTATGCTATCAAAAATTTGATTGGCCGGATGGCATTCACTTTTCGTGACTATTTCGATCGATTGCAGGTGCGCCAATAGAATGATGTTTCACATCAAAAGAGTCCCATATTCAATCCCGCACAAGGGCCCCAACTAACCCTCCACCATTTTTGAAAACTGCATCAACAGATTTTTTTTTCTGATTGATGAAAAGAATGAAAAATGTAATTCCCTACCAACAACCCAAACTTTTGTTCAACCCCCCTCCCCCCCATATATCCTTATAATTATTTTCCCCTGGTAATAAGAATGTAGCTTCTTCTTTATCCAGTTTTGTAAGTTTTATAAGATACGTTAATTTTCCAGTTATTTTGTTAAACTAAGACCTAAAATTAAATTAAGTCGGCTGTAAACATTTGTCCGTTACTTGTATTTTGTGCCAGCACTTAAAAACGTTATTATCGTTTGTAACCAAAAACTGAAAGCACGCACAGCCAGACACCGAGATGGCGGGAGCGGCATGGCGAAAACCACTATTTTTTCTTTCGCGAATTGAGTCTTACACTCTCGGGTCTCCGCTCAACAGCCACTGGTCTGTGCACACCGTATGACGACGGGGACAATGAGTGTTATCCGCAAGCATACCAGTCCCACGAATTGTTTGCGCAAACTTTGGAAATAAGTTTCCAATATTTCCCAACATTTTTCAAGCGTTAAGTGACTCATTTTGTTCCGCGGAGGTATGATACTAACTTTCTGTCAAGACTTCGAGCGACAGCTGTCAGTGTTGTGTCACAATAAGCAATGATTAAAAAAAAAAAAAAAACCACCAAAAGATGGCCGACCCTTTCCGGATTCCCAATTTTGTAAATGAGTTAAATTTTATATCAGATCTCTTCCACTGTATTTGTGCATTTTCCAGTATAAAAATTAGCCTCTCTTAGTATGGGACCTGACCCGATACATATTTATGTAAGTCACCTGGGAATAGGGAAAATTTGCATCCCTCAAAAACTGGCAACTTCCATTCTATCTATTTTTATTTGATCACTTATATCATACAAAATGTTCCATTCAAATAACCAAATCATTTCACTGGTCCCTTTCTTTCCCGCACAACACGAATGCAAAATGTTTTCCACCCATTTTCATTTTCAGTCATTTGAAACCAATAAGTGTCAATAAAGTCTTTCAAATCGTATCCTATTTTGTCACTTATGATGTTGGTCTGAACTATAAAACTCCAAAAAGATAGTGGTCTTCTGTAAAACTGGTCTATATCTAAATGATGCATGCATAAGGAACGCAGAAAAGTCTTTTACATCTTTAATGAGTTTCAGGTCAAATTAGTAAACGCCAAACTAGCAAACATCACTCGTTAGTGGAAATGGCAATGATAAATTGCAACATTCATCCGGAAGCTTATATATTCCAGCATGCAAGTTGACTTATTGAAACAGATTCTCGTGCCATGAAATGGTTTATTCACAGTCCCTTGTGTTTCCCGAAAATCAATTTCAATATCTTTACAATGCATCTTATCCCACACGCTCAGCTCACACTCACACCAAATTCAAACGTACCCAAAGAAAAGGATTCCATCTCTTGAGGATGTTTTCTTCATCGTCAAGAGGATGATTTCTTTTTCTAAATTCAACATAGTGTGTGTGTTTGATATCCTTTCGTCCTTCTTAGTGTCGATGTCGACGCCGCCGGTGCTGGTGCCGGTTCTATAGTTATGGTGCCACCACAACCACCCCTTCACAACTGAGCACCTATATGTCTGTTAGAATTTACAAATTGCAGTTCAAATAACTAGAGTGGATTGTACAAGAGATGTATGGGAGTTAGCATGAAAGCAGATCCTCTAGTGTAAATCGAGGGTGTCATCCACAGCTATACGACATTATACAACACTACATAAGAAAGCAGAAGGTTCTTCGAAGAAGTACAAAGTACAAAAAAAAATTGTGAGTTATTTTGTTCGAATTCAACAACTAATGGCATCGTGTATACGAGACTATCTATATCTAGTGCCGAAGCCGATCGATCCCATAGTAAGCAGGAATCGAAGAATTGAACTTCAAGAATACTGTTTGCACAGCATCTTCTCAATATGTGATTTGTGTCTTCTGGCGGAAAATGATATCCTTTGGAAACTTTTCTTTTTTTTTTTTACTTTTATCCTTGAATAACGAATGCTGAATGTTGAAGATACACAAATTTGGAACTGGTTATATTGAATTGGAAATCATTCCAAGAGTCACACTCTCGGACATGAACAGAACAGTAACAGACGCACTTGAGATACTTATTGATAAATGAATGGGCGACGTTATATCCAGGGAATGGAAAAGGATATGTTTTCAATTCAAGTGATGTATGTACATTTTGAGAAAGTTTCATTGAAGGAAGCATTGTGATGGATAGAATTATTTACTTTTGTGTGCATCATCATGTGATAATGGTTTTAAATGTTTGGTATCCTTTTCATGGGGTTCAGCACGTTTTATGTGATTGTTGACATGGAACCATTATTTACCTCATGTAATGAGCCATTTTAGTCAGCTTCTATACAACTATTTTCAACGTGCATGATTTGTGAGATGCTTTTTGTCTAAGGCTGAGGTAGGTTCAGCGGGTCCAGGGTTTACTAAAGAAGCAAAAACTTTAGTTTCTTAAGGTTGTTTTATTAACTTATTTTTAATACTAATCCTAATACAATTTTATCTTTATAAATAAGTCCAAGATTATAACATATTATATTTTTTAATATTGTTACAGTATTACCATTTACAAATATTTAATACTTCAATTATATAGTCTTAATCTATTTTGGCCCTGAGGTAGCAAGGCCTACTAAATTCTCTACTGAGATAGCAGTGGACCCTAAATTCTCTTCTGAGGTAGCAGTGGACACTAAATTCTCTACTGAGGTAGCAGTGGACACTAAATTATCTACTGACTAAGCAGTGGAAACCAATTATTAAACTCGGAAGCACACGTCAACTTTGGGTTCTAAGCTTACAAAATATTGGAGTTCGGCACTGTACTCAAGATTGGTACACGGTCACTCGCAGCAACCGACTCGATTTGCACTGGGCCAAACTGGCTCTCTTATGCATATTTTCACATGCAAGACAGTGGTAATTATAACATACACAACAAAAAAGTATGTAAAATCTCTTCCAATGTAAATCGCAAATAAATTATAGCTTGCCATTGGTTGTTGTTTGTGTTAATTGGATTTTGGTGGCGAAACTGGTTTGGTTGGTATTGTTGGTGTGCAATCGAGTGTTGGCTTGTGCAATATAATATGGCACGGTCGGGGAGGAGTGAAATCCTCAATTAATGTGCGGTGGTCGGTCGGAATTTTTTATTTTGCAATTTTATAATGCGGCGGTAGGGGCATTTTATAACTTTTAATGTGTGGTGCTCGGACGAAATTGCTTACTTCGCAATTAAATAATTGGCGGTAAAGGCGTTTCATTGCAGATTATAAAGTCGACAAGGAAATAACACTTCCTTGTTTTGGCCTTATTTTGCCAACGGCAAATTTAATATTCGTCATGGAAGCAGAGCATTTAAAAATAGCGTTTTAGTACTGAACTATGTGTGTCAGACTTTTTCTTCACAGCCACCTTACCCAAAACTTATTCTAAAATTTGGATCGAGTTTGCAGTGGATATTAAAGCATACCTATGCCTTTTCAAAAACGAATTGTGTTAGGTTGTTTAGGTAAGTGAGCTGATGGTTGATGTTGTACCTGTTATGCAGACACCCTTTATCGTAAAGTGCCCAATATCATGTTTCTTATATACAATTCTTTATTTTTATTCAGCTGGACTTGACGAAATACCGTCGAAGTTCCTAAAAGTAGATCCCGAAGCAGCTTCTGGTATTTTACTTGAACTAGTACAGCCTGGATTTATCATAAGGCTGACTCAAAAACTGCAATAACTTGCGTGGTATTATCATTTTGTCCGTTTTTCCGAAGTTAATGACAGCCATTATTTTCGAGAGGATTAAGTCAATCGTCGAATCTTCGCTCAGCAGGTATCAAGCGGGTTTTCGTAGTAGTCGATAATGCGTCGATTACACCAACACCTTGCGAATCATCCACTCATCTCAATGTCAGTCACCACTGCACTTTATGATTGTAGGTTTTGAGAAGGAGTTTGATCGGGTGTATCTTAAATGCATCTGAAAATCACTCATTGGGGTATCCCTGAAAAAGTTGTCGCTGGCAACTGACTTTGGGATGACAATGGAGACCATTTGACACACTTAGTCACATAAATTATGCTGACGAAGGCAATAAACGCGTCGCGTCGGAAGAACAAAAACAACTTGGAGGTTACCTGTAGTTGAAGCCTGCAAGAATCTTTTCCCTATATGTTTTCAAGACCTAAGGTAACAACCAGTGGCTTCTTTGTGTTCTAGTGTTTTTCCAAGTACGTGACGTAAGTCGCGATTTTGGATATCGAAAAAAATTGTGGAAATCCTTTTTTGACTATCAGCGTACCCTAACCATGAACTTATACAGTAAATCGGAATAGGGGGAGGGAGGAGAAATGATACGCATACATACATATACACAAATTCTGCTGGAAAATCTATGCTTCTCACATGGATAGTATTATATGTCGCGTGTTCACGTGTCACAAAACCTTCAATTCTGTTCTGTTCTTCTGAAATGACGTGTGTCATGCATCATTGAATCAATAAAGCATATTATTTTTGAATCAATCACACCCTTTCGCCAAAATTAATATGGCGAAAAAATTATGTTGAAGCTTATAACAAGCAGAACATGAATCAAATCTTAGAAGCGCATCCCTTAAATGTTTCCAATGCTACCTACAATAGAAATTTTACAGCAAGTTATTGTATCTTCAGCGGCCAGAGGTCAACAAAAATCTAATGCAAGGATATATTGTTCACCTTGGTTCGACAGAAAATTTAAATCCGCGAGGAGGAGATCATTCAATTTTTCTAAACTCTTTCAAAAGTCAAATACTGCCTGTTTGAAGGATATTTACTTGGAAGCTAACATACTCTACAAAGATTTGTGCAAATCGAAAAAGGAAAGTTACGGTAGAAAGCAATTCAAAAAGCTTCTTAACTGTAAAAGCTCCTCAGACTTTTGGAAAGCAATTCAAAATATTAAAGGAATCCAATTCAAATCGAGTACTGTGATCCCTATCTCATCACTTCGGGAACATTTTGAAAAACTTGCAAATAATGTTGAGCTACCTGTTCAAGATATTCAATATCCTAGACCCGCTTATGAAAACGAAATATTATACTGTGATATAACGCTTTCTGAGCTAAAATCAGTAATTTCCAAAGCGAAAGATAATAAGGCCCCTGGTAGTGACCGAATTCCATATGAATTTTTCAAAAACGCAACAGATGAGTTCCTAAATTGTCTAACCAGTGCTTACAACAAAATATTTAAATCGGCAGAAGCACCTGAAGGGTTCAAAAAATCGATCATTTTCCCGCTCTTCAAAAAAGGAGATAGAATGAACCCCTCCAACTACCGCGGTATTGCCTTTTTGAATTCATCTTTTAAAATTTTCATGGAGATCTTGCGATGTCGTCTGACGGAATGGGTTGAAAGCTTTCATCTCCTCAGTGAATTCCAGACAGGTTTTAGAAAGGGATATTCCACAGTCGATCACATTTTTAGCCTTACCAACATTGCTGACTTGTATCTTCTTAAACGCAAGAAGTTATATGCATTTTTTGTGGATTTTCGAGCAGCTTTTGATTCCATAAACAGCAAAGCTCTTATGTATAAACTTTACAGGGATGGAATGTCACTCAAGTTCGGAAGCATAATCGAAGGAATTAACAGCCAAACTTTGAACGCAGTATGGGATGGAAAAAATCTTTCTGACTGGTTTCTTACTTCGGTGGGACTGAAACAAGGATGCCATTTAGGCCCATTAGCCTTTTCTCTGTTTATTGAAAATCTGCTGAAAATTATGCCATGTGGAATCTCTTTAGATAGTCTTCAAATAAAAGTCCTGATGTACGCGGATGATTTGGTGCTATTTGCAGAGTCTACTGAGTCTCTTCAACTCATGATTAACAAGTTGCATGGCTATAGTTCTCAGTGGAATTTGACTGTCAACCTAAGTTAGTCAAAAGCTATGGTTTTCCGGAGAGGTGCAGGGTGGTATTATGGATCAGATCAAATAGAAACGGTAACGGAGTACCAGTACCTAGGTTTCACCATAACAAGTAACTTTAACTTGGAAAAGCACCTTGAAAAAAAAACTATCGGCTTCCAAAAATGCGATTGGCACAGTGTGGCAAAGAGTTTATGGGACCAAAGTTATCCTTTTAAGCTCTAAATATAAAGTTTTCTCCTCTACATCGGAAGCAAATATGCTTTATGCAACTTAATCATGGGGTTGGCAAAGATCTGATACCACAGAAAAACTTCTGAGATTCTTTCTAAAACGCCAATTTCGTCTCCCCGAAGCTACTCCAAACTACATGTTGCTAATTGAAACAGGACTGTCTCCTTTATATTTTACATTTCAATTATATCGTGAAATGAATATACAATCACACAGAAAAATTAGCTCGAAGAGTAGCCATTTCCTCCGTTAAATCAAATTGTTCCTGGTTTAATGAATGGAGAAATCTAGCCGAAGAGTGTGCGCTTCCTTTTGATTTACGTCTGGATAAGATTGAAACGTGGAAACCTTATCTAGATACTCTGCTTGAAAGGCTCCACCTTAAAATAAGAGAGGATAACATCGAAAAAGCAAAAAGGTCATTACACAGGGAAATTTATTCTAAGCTAGAACACAATTTAGGGCAAGCAAACTTTTTCAACGATCGTCAAAATGCAGAGAAAATTTCATTAATCTATCGAGCAAGAGGAGAACTGCTACCGTTAAATTTCATACCCCATAGAAACTATTTACCTCTAAACTGCTCTTTATGTAATACATGCGAAAGAGAAAATGTGGTCCACTTCATCGCAAAATGTACCATTTTGGTGGAAATACGTCGACAAATATGGCGAGAAATAATATACCTAACTCTATCTATTTTTTTTTTTTTTTTTTTTTTTTTTTTTTTTTTTTTTTTTTTTTTTTTTTGAATTCTTGGAAAATCGGATTTGGAAAACGTTTTAGAGTACGAGCAACTATTAAATGTATGTATCTATCGTATTAAATTTCAGAGAAAAAAACTCAAACCACTAAAAAGACACAATCTATTGTGTTATCGTTAACAGAGATATTGGCCTACAAACCAATATTTTTATATAGTTAAAGCTATTGAAAAGGTGTTTCAATATTTGTATCTCAATTAATTTATCAAACCACAAACACTATCTATCATTTCAATAATATTTTGTTTCAACAGACACATAAAACAAAACCACAATTTCAATGGAATTCTATATTCAAAGTTAATTTGTAAACTATCACACATTATACATTTAATTAACCACACAAAATGTTTTCCAAGCTGTAAAGGCAATAAATTGTGTAATTTAAATTGGGTATTTATTTCTAAAAATACTTTCGACCATTTAAGTATGTATTGCATCGATTGATTGTGTAAAATTAAAATAGTTTCGTTGAGGTAGCGCTAGCAGTTAATAATCGACCACGGCATCAACCAACATACACCGCCTGCCAGTCGGGTCCCTACGCACCACAAGTTGGTTTAGGTCGACATCAACTTAATCACGCCACCTTAGGTGCGGTCTTCCAGAACTGCGTCGACCCTCAGGTTTGGACTTGATGACTCGGTGAGCTCTTTCGTATTCGTCCATACAAGCGGAAGCCGCATCCAAGCCGATCTATTTGCTGTTCTCCGACCAGGCCAATTAAGCTGTATAGCCCGTACAGTTCTCCAGTGAATCTTCTTCTCCTAACTCCATTGATACATGCAGGATCGAATATCACCCGAAGAATCTTTTTTTTTTTCAAAGCACCATAAGATTTGCATCCAACGTCAGCGTTCACGCATCTGCCCCACACATCAGGAGTGGGGCGATGAGATTCTTGTACAGTGTCTCCTTGGTCCTTTGAGAGAGGGCTTTGACATCTTTCCCCGACGAAACACCAATTGGCAAGGTTTATTTTTCGAATGATCTCTTCACTGATGATGATGTCTATACCATAGAACAACATATATTCTCTCCACCTCCACTTCAATACTCGCGAATTCTTCAATGACAGCGGCCATAGTTCTTCCGATCACGGACCAATAAGATACAGACTACAAGCTGAAAATCAGCTGATGTGCCATTAATTCTGAGTGTGACGCTCTCCCGTGCTTTTTAAATGGGAGCAGTAAATACACCACAAAAATAAATGACACACGCAGGGATGGTTGCCATTACAAAATGCACAGACAGAGATGTACATGTATTCACAAACACAAACAAAATTTTCGAGGGTGTTTCAGGCAAGAGGAGTACGAGTTGGCGGTCTGTATTGGTCTTTGCTCCCGATAACATCAACATCATCCGCATTGTCAGTGAATTGAAAGGATTGTATTGCTGATGTTAATATGTGAGTTCCGTACTTCAAGTACGAGTTTGGCAAATTTAACATGAATTAAGAGCCCTATACTTCTGTAGTTGGATCCGACCAAATTGTACAGATGAGTTGGTTTGGACTCCTCAGCGATTCCATTAAAGCTGATCTGAAGAGCTCGTCCACTCCTACTCTTGTTTAGATATCGATACCCAAACTTCTTCCTGAACGCGTTGGTGGAAGTCTTCGTCACCATCGTCGAAATCGAATGGACCATCATGCCTTCGCCGTTTAACAGCCTGTAGAAATGTTCTTTCCATATTCGCAGCACTGACTGTGCGTCTACTATACGAGATTTCCACACTCGACTCGACAGTCTTCAGCTTGAGCGATGAACCTGTCGGAAGGATACTTACATATATCTCACCGAGATGGTCGAATATGATCTTTAGAAGGAGCGCAAACTAATCTGAAAACTGGATAACCCTATTGATGGATCATATAGTACCCTAACCAGCCAGCAAACTACAAGTGACATATGCTCTAGAGCAGCGCTGCCCAACCCCAGGCCCGCGGGCCCAAATGTGGCCCGCGAACCAATTGTAAATGGCCCGCCTATGATATGAAAAAAATAGGAAATGAATTATTCGTGCAAAACACACCCCCAACGTGTTTGTCTCAACCGTATGATTTTTCCTTTAATTCGAAATAAGCCACAGAAGACACAACAATTAATAGAAAAAACACAAACAAAAATCTTCTCTTACTTGTTGTATACATGTGAAGACCTTTAGTTTGAATTTTGAATTTCGAATTTTGTATCTACCTCAGCTCAGCGCGATATAACACACACCCACTGATAACTTCTCTAGGTGCTGCGAAAATGTGCGTACAAATTTGCATACACCCTTAGCACTCAAAGATAATTGTTATTGTTGTTTTGTGTGTTAGGTTTTCACATTTATTTTATTTGAAAGGGATCCGGTCAAAATTCTGTTTCTAAAATTCTGTTTCTTATAATTCTGTTTTGTTTTTTAATCTGGAAAACAAAACTCTGCTTTTCAAAATTCTGTTTTTCAAAAATTCTGTTAATTTATACTAAGAGACAAAAACTTCAAATAATTTTTGTATAATTTATTAAAAAAAAAAGAGAGAGATCTATATTACGAATTATCTCATTAATTCCCGTTGCATGTTCAAGAAGATGTTGCCAACAAGAAGTTTTTATGAAAACCGTCGCAGTTAAATTCTGCAAATAATAAAATAATCGTTTTGAAAATGTTAAATAGCGCGCGCGCGTTGAACAGAATTATGAAAAGCAGAATTTTGAAAAGCAGAATTTTGTAAACCAGAATTATGAAAATCAGAATTTTGGAAGCAGGATTTTTTTGTAAAGCAGAATTTTTATGCACCCAGAATTTCGACCCCAACCCGATTTTAAAAAATAATAATAAAAAAAAACATCAAATGTGTTTTGGGATGGGTCACGGGTCATACATACGAAAGATTTCCTCTCTGCTACCAACTACCAACAAATATTTTAAATGATGAGTGCGCACATTCTAGCTGTCACTTTATAGTCCAGTCGACAGGTACTTTTAGGTGGAAAAAGGTCAAACGTTAATGAAACTTGGAGGTTTTGTTCAAGGATAGTAAACTAACATTTTTCTAAGTTTTTGACCTCGAGGGCCCTGTGCTAAAAGAGGGAGGGAGGGAAAACTGGAAATTTTTCGACGTTGCTCCGGTTTTCCCTCAATAACTTTTTTTCCTTACGTGCTACGGCAAAAACAGTAGTTTTTTGTAGAACATAACATTTCCTACAATTTTGTTAATATAATCATTTTTGTATATCAATTTGTTACCGTGATATGGCACTTCAAAAAACAGGTAATTTTTCAAAATTCGACAAAAAATGCCAAAAGATGAAGAATTCGGCCTTATTTTTTCGGAAATACCCAAATAATTATTAATTTTTTGTAATTATGGTTCCTCGTTAAAATCACCAACTTTCAACACATCCAACCCATCCCGGCTTGCCCAGCAGGCGTCAGGCCATACACATTATTATTGTCATCCAGACGTAATTTTATTTTAATTTATTATTTTGTTCTTAGTACAGTGGCCGGGTAGAAAGAGGTCGGAAGTTTATGAAAAATTGGGATGTTGCTTAGGAATAGTTAGTTAACATTTGAAAAGGTTTTGGACTACGACCGACGGCCTTGTGGAAAAAGAGGAGGAGTGGAAAATGCAAAATTCTCGACCTTGCTCCGGTTTTCCCTCAATAACTGTTTTTTCTTTCGTTTTACGGCAAAAGCTTCAAAGACTTTTTTGTAGTTTGCGTTAAATTTGATACAATCTTGTTGGTACAAAAATTGTTGTAAATTTTTCGACCTTGCTCCCGTTTTTAATTAATAACTTTTTTTCTTTACTTCTTGCAGGAAAAACATTCCATTTGGAGGGTAAAAAAATTGTTGTATGTCAATTTTGTTTGCCAAAAAATGAAAAAAGAAGAGGAGGGTGGGACTGCAAAATGTTTGAAATTGCTCCGGTTTTTCCTCAATAATTTTTTTCCCTTATGTTCTAAGGAAAAAATGTTGGTGAGTTTTTTGTAGAACGTTAAATTTCCTACAACTGCAATAGTTCAAATATTGTTGTTTGTCAATTCGTAAGGAAAACATGATGTTTCGAAAAACAGCAATGTCAAGAAATGCAGAATTCCACTATATTTCTTCGTATATAACCGAATAATCATTAAATGAAAAATGACCTATTTTTTTAAGGGCCATATCTCGTTAACGAATTGACATACAAAGATGTTGGTAAGAACAAAATAGTAGGAAATGTTATGCTCTACAAAAGTAGACGATGTTTTTGCCATAGGACGTAAGGAAAAAAAGTTATTGAGAGAAAACCGGAGCAACGTCGAAAAATTTGCAGTTTTCCTTCCCCTCTTTTAGCACAGGGCCTTCGAGGTCAAAAACCTAGCAAAATGCTTGTTAACCACCCCTGAACGAAACCCCCAAGTTTCAATAACTTTTGACCTTTTTTCACCTATGCCCACTTTTTCCGACATGTAGTCTTTAGTTATTGAGGGTGATCGTGATTTTAAATACAAATACTGCAGTTTTTTTAAACACCTTCCTCAAAAATAAAACCGTACGTACAAAAATTCTTCCATTGTCCATTGTGAAGCTTTGGATCGACGTATGTTTGTGAAAAGCTTTTTTCAAATCTGAATTTTATTTTTACGTTTTTATTAAATACAATACATTACATTTATGTTCCTTTTTCTATCAGAGATGCTATTTAATTTATTATTTTAATAAATGACAAATACATTTTTTTCCTTTTTGCGCAAAACAAGCTATACTGGCCCGCCAGTGATTTTGTTGTCGTCAATTTGGCCCAAGAGATAAAAAGGTTGGGCAGCTTTGCTCTAGAGTCTGAATGCGATGTTTGTCTGAAGACGTTTCCAGTGTCATCACACTTTCAGGCTTCGGGAAATTCTATGGCAAGATATTTCTAAGACTAAATCACAACTTATAAAGGATGTTTTTTTAGAGGTATATAACTTTTAGTTGGCAGCACTTTTCATTGACAGGCATTTTGTCATCTGACATGTGATTTATCTTTAATTAGTTTTTTCCATTTGAATCAAAAGTCGACTGACGCATGAACAACGCACGCAAATTGTGCAGATTTATTTCAAAAAACATCGCACATCATGAACGGTAAAATTGTGTTCAGCGATAAAGCTCATTTTTGGTTGCCTGAAGCCATTGTTGAGACGCTGCGTCGTTACATCCAGAAAAACTGAGAGTTTGGTGCGTGTCTTATGGACTTGTTGAATCATTCACCGCGTTTGCAAATGCTGCAGAGTGATCGAAAATTAAACTTCCTGATTGGACTGCATCGGAGTATGCCAGAAATCATATTCAAATACAAATCGCACAGGAGTATCTTTCAAATAAATACCTCTACAAAAAAAAACACCTTTTATGATGAAAATGGGTATAAGTAAATGCCTCTGCTCGGCCTGAACTTGGAAGGCTCCCTCCAAAGAATTTTTTTTTTCGACGAATCGGATGAAATCCATAACATGTTACCAAAAAAGAGCTTGAAGTTCATTCAGAACTCTAGTTGGGAGGCCCAAAATTCATATCATTATGTTTGCATGTGTTTTGTGTTTATCTTGAACAAAATAAAATAAGAAATATTAAGGCAAACATGCAAAGTCACAATATTTTCTTAAGTGTTGCCTTGGCAGCTTTGTCGCAAATTTCTTGTAAACATAAATTCTTGCAATCCATTAACCCTCAACCTTCGCTTCTTCACGCTTACCAGAAAAACCCCATAATCAAGTGCTTTCATTAGGCAAAACCTCAGAAACAACCACATTTCTGCCAATTATGTGTTTATGAACACCTTCATTAATTATTTCCATAAAATCTATCATCGACTCACTCTCATTTCAATTTACCATTAGCAATCTCAAGGAGGGAGCGGAAACGGAAGTGCACAGAGAAATTTTGACTCCATCTTGCTAATGAAAAGGCACCATACCCCATTGTTTCGAAAAATTGACACAATTTTTGTTTTTTGTTTTTTTTTTTTTGGGTTTGAATAATTTCTTGCTTCCTTCCTTTCCCGTTGTTGCCAGGATACTGGCAAGGAAATATTAATTAATGTGGCATTGTATGGGCTGGTGTTTGATATTCGAAATTAATTTATAACATTTGATTTTATGTGGATGCTTACAGACCTTGATTTCCTATTTTAATTTCTAATTGGAATTTCGAGAAAACAAAAACCTTTCTTTTGTAGAGTCAAATGATTACAATTTCAATGAGGTTGATGAATTGATGTTGTTTTTTGTGCTTGAAAAGAACAACAACAACGGAATCAAATTAACGTTTGAATTAATGCATGAATAATTATTTATTTGATAGGGACATTGGGCACATCTATATACAATAGCAAAGAGGAAAAACGTTTGTCTAGAACTACATGCCAGGTCATGTCCTAGGTTAATGTGGACCACTTATTCACAAAAGAAAATTATACGTGATGCTCCTTGAAGACAAAGAGAAATCTTCATCCTTCTAAAATATTCCAAAAATGCTCATTTGTATTTAAGTGACTACTTTGAAGGAGATGCTGTAGATGAGCAGTCCCATCCAGCTCTGTTCGGCCATTTTGACAGGATATATTATAAATGGTGTATTTTTTAGAGTTATAGAACTTTAAGTTGGCAGCACTGTTTTCATTGACAGTCATTTTGTCATCTGACATGTGATTTATCTTTAATTAGTTTTTTCCATTTGAATCAAAAGTCGACTGACGCATGAACAACGCACGCAAATTGTTCTGATTTATTTCGAAAAACATTGTTCTGTTCGTGAAGGTGCCATGACATAAGGCCATATTTGAGCATATCATCAGAAGCGTCAGAAACCCATTATGGCCGTATGTCACTTTCGTTTTTTCTGTGAAACTTTTTTTTTATCAAGCTCACTTTTATTATCATAATGGCTGGCTTGATAAAAAAACGCAAAAGCGAATTTTAAGATATATTTTTTGTATCAAGTTCGTATTGATAATAAAAGTTACAAGAATTTGCAATTACAATAGCAACAACACTACTTGATATATATATTCGAGGCGACGACCTTTCGTTATGTTATTGTCAATTGCTTTTTTTAGTATGGCCCTGTCACAAAAATATATAACCTCATGACACTTTAGCAAAGTGTCAAAAGGCCATAATTTACTTCGAAATATGGCCTTATTTCACATGGCATTATGTCATGGCACCGTTCGTGAAACACATAGCGCACTATGTCTATTTTAACTTGCGATTATGGGTAAACTAGAAGGTAAGATATGGATTCGTGCAATGATGGAGAATTAAAAAAAAAAGTGGGTCTGCAAATTCCGTCCGTCTGCGTCCGTCTGTCTGAACATTTTTCCAATATCACGGTTTTTCACAAAAATAGTCCAAAGGGGTCAAACCACTGCTCCGAAGCTGCCAGTTGACATTGCCAAAACGGCTGCTAACACGACTTGGAAATTCGGTGCTCAAAAGATTGATTGTGGCATGCTTTGTGGTGCCATCCTGCGTGAAGTAGAGGTCGTTTCGTCCAAGTTTAGGGCGTTCAATATATTCTCGGTATCGATATGAAGGAAAATGCAAATTCAATTTAAATTGTTTTTATTTTTCAATATAATCTCCCCTTACATCAATGCATTTGTTACATCTTGAGATAAGCTTTTTTAAACCCTCAAAAAAATAAATTTCCTCTTTCCCTGCAAAATACCCATTTATTGCCGACTTGAGTTCTTCATCATCCGAACATCTTTTTCCACGAAGACATTTTTTCAAATCCGGAAACAGGAAATAATCACTAGGGGCAAGGTCTGGACTATAGGGTGGATGTTGGATTTCTTCGAAACCACAATCTCGCGCAGCAGCCTTGGAAACTCGTGCCGTGTGAACAGGAGCGTTGTCATGAAGAAGCAACACACCCGCTGCGAGTTTACCCCGTCTTTTCTTTTTAATTTCCTCCCGCAAATTATGCAAAGTGGAAGCGTAGGATGTGGCGTTGATGGTTTCACCTTTTTGTTTGTACTCAATGAGCAAGATTCCCTTTGAGTCCCAAGAAACTGAAACCATAAGCTTCCCGGCAGACGGAGTGACTTCTTTGGGGGGTCTGTTCCTTTTTTATGCCACTGCATGGACTCTTGTTTGCTTTCAGGGTCATAGTGGTGAACCCATGTTTCGTCCCCAGTAACAATTCGATCCATAACACCGTCCGCGTTCTCACTACACATCTCCAAAAGCTCTCTACAGCATGCGATTTTCACTTTTTTCTGAGGCGCTGTGAGCACCCACCTTGCACTGACCTTTGAAAGGTTAAGATGGTCATGAAGAATGGTGTGAATGGTACCAGTTGAAAGCTTGGTGATCTCTGCCATCATTTTCACCTCTATTCGGGCATCCTCAAGAACAAGTTTTTCGACTTCTTTGATGCTTTCTCCCGTACAAGCAGTAGCCGAGGCGCCGGAGCGGGGGTCGTCTTCAATGTTCTCTCTGCCTCTCTTGAACTCTTTTGACCACTTTTGCACAGTTGATAATGAAGGTGCGGAACCCTGGTAAACAGCCACCATCTCTTCATGAATAGTTTTTTGACTTTTTCCTTGCTTAGTGAGAAATTTAATTACAGCGCGATGCTCAATTTTCACCATCATCGTCTCAGTTGCCATTATGATTCTGTTTAACTAGAGATGAAACGCGAAATAATAATCACATTTATATGAATGCATTAAAATAATAGTATTACTTGATAAATAAGTCAATTTATATATATAACCACAGCTTCACCCCGATACCGAGAATATATTGAACGCCCCTCGTATGTCTTCCATTTTAGTAAAAAAAAAAAAAAAAGCGGATAATATAGCTCTGTAAGGCCCACCGTTGACGATCCCATCCTCATTTTCGAAGAAAACGGTCCAATGATGACACCATACTCCACAATCCGCATTAAACTGTCACTCCCTGTGGAGTGGATACATTAGCTTCTCGACAATAACGTGCGGGTTTTCCAAGCCTCCGATGCAGCGATAACGGAGCGTATGGTCGTGGTCGTGCGATTTCAATTTCTGAGTCAATTGGATTGGATGTAAGTGAATAGTTCAAGATCTTTTGTGCAGAGTTCTCCTCAGGCTTATGCGTGAAATGTTCAGCTGTTGAGATCGATGGCGAGCATCCACATTTTGGTCTGTGTGCATCGTACAAAGATGGGGACCGTGAGTGTTGTTCACTAGCATACCATACTCTCACGAAATTTGTACATAAACTTTGGAAATGCATAAGTATTCAATATTTCCCAACGTTTTTCAATCGTTAAGCGACTCATTTCTTTCTGCGGAGGTATGATACTGACTTTCCGTCAAGATTTCGTGCGGAAAACAGCTGTCACTGTCAAAATAACTTATACTTTAAAAAGAAACCAGCAGATGGCCCACCCTGTATATGGAATATGACATTGTGCAAACGGCCGCTTCCTCTTGTTGAGGTGAGATGAATCCGAATACTCCAATTTTCAATGACTCTTCCGTATTATATCCGGGTAAATTGGAGCGATGGCCAGTGTTATGTTGAGCTTAAGGGCAGCGGTCTATTGTCGTTTATTCGTATAGACCGAAACCTCACAAGATAAAGTCGAGCAGGGTCAAATTGCCATGACCTTGGTAGGCAATTCTCGTTATATCTGCGAGAAATAACCTTGCTTTCAAATCGTTCATGAACAATATGTAAATTATCAATATCGGCGTCTACTGTGTGACACGTAGGACGTAGCGTAGCGCCATGCTGTTGGAGCCATATGGGGTATGGTTTGTATCCACACCAAACAGTAACTTTTTGAGAATGCATTATTACCTGGTGAGCATTGCGTGGGTTGGTGTCGTCCCATAACACAGCCATTCATCCAAAAATTTGCCTCGTTTTCCAAACGTTCCGAATCCCAGTGAGCGAACAAACGGCGTCGTCTATGGTCATGAACTTTGAACTTCTGGTTCAGTTGGATCTTGTATGGGTGTAAGCCTTCGTTATGGGTTTAAAGTGTATATTTAAGGAAAACCAAGCTGATTCCAATAGAAAAGACAAAATAAAAATACAGTTGTAAGTATATGTAACTACAAACAAAAGACCTAACAGCAAATTTAAAAATACAATAAAAGAAACACACACAACAACAAAAAGAAACAACAACTCATTTGCAACAACAACAATAACCTTACAATCCCCACACATTCGATTCATTTGGAAAAGGATTTCCATTTAATATCGGATTTTCACAACCGGGACTTAATGCAGATGACATTTATTTGAAAATACGTTTTATACGAACACAACACATACGAAGCAAGCAACTGAATGCCGCATAATCCTTTTATCGCTTAGTGGAGCGTGTTTTGCATTGTTGAATGGTTTTGTTGGATCCTGGATGACATGCCAAATGCGATGAACATTGAACAAAATATTCGCAACGCGTCTGTATACTGTATATGTATGCGTATGGTCTTACTTGAAAAACGTTTCAGCAAATACATTTTGCAAGGAGAAGTTTTTAAGCTTATTGTTTCCAGCTTACACAATCACATTTAAAATATCATAGAGGAAGTAGTTAGTTCGTAGATCCTTCGTACATAAATAGTGAAATGATGATGATGATGATGACACTGAAGCTATAAGTAATAATGATTATGATGTAAGTTTAATGAAGTGACGTAATAGGATTGGTGATGGATTTTAAACAGCTTATGTTTTCCAGATTGGATTTTAAACTCGTATATTTGAAAGAGCTGCGTGCTTACCGTCAACATGGACGGATTTAACGTTCAAGAACACGCACAAATGAAAAAAATTGTTTAATCAAAATAGGTGTTCTGTTCGGGGAACGTTCCGCGCGCTTCTCCCAATTTTACGGTAGTTACTCGCAGTGTGGTGGAGTCTTTACTTGCACTTACTTCTGTTGGCAGTTCGTTCAACTACAGCGTGGACACCTAGGCAAGAGCTGGGGTGTTGATGTCCATTCGCTCTACATAGCCCAGTCATCTTAGTCGTTGAATTCGAATTTTTCTGGCTTAGACTTATGTAGCTTATGTGGCTGTACAGCATGTACTGTGCGTCGTTGTATGTTCTTCGCCAAATGTTTTTTCTTGGTTTTCGCAGATAGGACCATAAATCGCACGCAGGTCTTTTTTCTCGAAGACTCCAAGTGTTTTCATCAGATTGGGAGAGAGTCATGCTACTGCTCCATATAGCGGAACCGAGATGATGAGTGTTCTATATTGTGTCTCCTTGGTTCTTCTCGATAGGGCTTTATTCCTCAACTGCTTATTCAGCCCTGTATTTCCAGCAGTCACCAGTCACCTATCAATGGTCACGTTCTGACCAAGTCGGTGTTGGCTCGTGGGATTGTACTTCTGTTGAAGAAAGCATATACTCCATCTCGTCCTTGTTTATCTTCAGTACCATTTAGCTTGCAACTGACTCCATAGTAGTGAAGGCACCGGTTACTGCCCGCTTTGTTCTTCCTATCACGTCAATGTCATCCGCAAACCCAAGTAATTGTGTCGCTTTATTAAAGATGGTTTCCGATGTACAATGTTAAAACAGCTGCATGGTGGTTTCCAAGGTTTCAGTAGAGTCCCTATCAATTTTAACTGAACAGCGAGCATTTTCCAACGTCATCCTGATAAGGCGTATCAGTTTAGTAGGGATTCTAAAGTTAGACATGGCATTAACACTGTTGTAGGCTGCTTTAACATCGACGAACAGGTGATAGGTATCGATGTTATATTCTTGGATTTTCTCCAGGATCTGGTGTAATGTGAATATTTCTTCGGTGGTAGATTTTCCAGGTCTGAAGCCGCATTGGTAAAAAACTTATTAGATCATCAGCAAACGGCTTGAAACGTTCACATAAAACGCTTGGCAGGATCTTATAGGCAATGTTTTAAAACTTATGCCTCTATAGTTGGCGCAGAGTAGGCGGTCTCCTTTTTTGTGGATCGGGCAGATGGTACTTAGATTCCACTCGTCAGGCATTTTTTCCTCCGACCATAGTTTGCAGATGAATTGGTGTATGCTTCTTACCAGGTCATCTCCAGCGTGCTTAAAAAGCTCCGCTTGTAAACCATCGCATTCAGCTGCTCTGTTCATCTTTAATCTGGTGATGGCTACTTTGAGTTCATTTTGGTCGGCTGTAGCTCATGGTCGTCATCTAGATTAACTGGTACAAGTTGGTTTTGGGCGGGATCTTGGCTGTTTCCTTTATGGTGTCTCCATCCTGATCCTTGCAGTGTCCAGGGTGGCTTGTGAAACCTCATGTACACTGTTTCACTCTTCTGTAGAAGTTTCGCACCTCTTTTCTGCAAAAAAAATATCTGCATCTCCTCGACTTCGCGTTGCTGGTGTTCTTTCTCCTTCTTCCTGAGTAAGCGTTTCTGATCCTTCCTTCGTCCAACATAGAGATTTCTGGACACTCTAGTATCTTTATATCATCGGTCGAAGGATTTCTTGCAAGCTCATGGGTTACGCGGTCGGCATAGGCAGCGACAGTCTGTCCCGATTGAAGTCGTCCAACATTGAATTTCCTCGGTGTAGTCGGTGTTCGCTTAAGAACTTCCATGGAAATCTGTACCCTAAGTTTTTCACCGACTAGGTAGTGGTCCGAATCGATGTTTACTCATCGGAATGTACGGACATTCAGAATGCTGGAGGAGTGTCTTTCATCAATCGCAACATGGTCGATTTGGTTCCAGGTTTGACTATCTGGAGATCGCCACGTATGTCTGTGGATGTCGAGACGTGGAAATCGTGTGCTGCTCAGCACCATGTTCTTTCCCGCTGCAAATTCGATGAGCTTGAGTCCGTTATCGGAAGTGGTGTTGTGCAGGCTGTGTTTTCCGATCGTCATACCAAAGATGTCCTCCCTCCCAATTTTGGCATTAAAGTCTCCCAAGAGGATTTTAATGTCATGTTTTGGGCACTGCTCTTAGGTTTTGGCGAGGAGCTCGTTGAAACTTTCTTTGTTAGCGTCGTCTTTGTTTTCTGTGGGTACTTATTAGGTTTAGGTGGTGGAATTTTGATTTAATGCGGATCGTTCACACTCTTTCGCTGCATTCGCGAAAGCTCAAGACGGTTTGCCATAATGCGGATCGTTGTCACTCTTTCGCTGACTTCGCGACTTCAGGAAGTTTTGCCTTAGTCTTCCTCTGACAGCGAATCCTCACCTAAACAACCCGATCTCCCATCACGGTTGCACTTCCCATAATAGAAGTTACAGTCCTCTGTAATTCTCAGCCCCGGTCTATCCCAATGCATCTCCTGGAGGGCTGTTATATCAGCGTTAAGATTGGTGAGGGTCTCGGCTAGCTGTTCGCCTTTACGCGGCCTGTTTGGCGTACGCACATTCCACGTGCATATGCGTAAATCGTTGCCATTCGCCACTTAATTGCCGATATACTTACTATTCAAATGCTGCAAAGAGTGATCGAAAATTTGACCTCAAGATTGGATTACATCCGAGCCAGCCAAGGTGGCCATGTCCCAGAAATCATATTCAAACAAAAACTTCAAAGAATTATCTTTTAAGTAAAGTGAATTTTATGTCAATTTTTACAGTTACTTACTTACTTACTTACTTATTATTTCATTTTATAATTCTATAACTTAAAAAAAAAAACACCCTTTAGTTAAAATTAACTTCTTTATGTCAACATCGAATAGTGCATTCGTCTTCGAACATTATTTTTGTCACTTCTAACGAGTGTACAATTTTAATACTCCAAAGTCTAATAAGACACTTGCTTTCATCCATTTTCTTAATCCTAATTACCGTAAGATGTAAAAATCTTCATTTTCAATTTCTTTGGAGCATAGAAAAATTTTCTATTTAAAAAAAAAAAGGAGAACAAAATTACCCAACAAAACACTTTCCACAAAAAAAAAAAAAAAAATTCCCCAGACATAAAAAAGGTGTATGATCATAGAAAGGATGTATACACGGTGCACTAACATCCAATTTAAATTGCGTTACACTTCAGAATGTGCATCCGGGAAGTGTGCACGCTGCTGCTCCTTGTGTTCGCATCTTTACAAAAGATGCAGTTCGTGAACCCAACACTCTTCCAATGGGTATATGGGTTACTTGTCGAGGTGACACCACCAACGCCTGAGCGCATTAAAAAAGATTTCCTCTGGCTTTTCACGCAAAACCAAGTCGAAACTATACAAAAAAAAAAGAAAAAAAGCTGCTGTAGAAACGGATTTACGATTTACCACCATCTAATTGGTAATCCCTGGTGCGCAAGAAGGAAGGAACAATTACTCTAGTCATGTTGAGGTAGTGAAGCGAAAGCATCGCGAAAAATTAAAGCAAATTCCATCTCACTTCCTAAGTGATGGCTGCTGTGTTGCGTTGCAGATGCATCACTCCTTCTTGCTCACTTCAAATCCTGTCAAAACAGAGTCCTTCAATTAAATTCAATTTGATGGAAACTTCTCTTCAATTTTAAGGTGAGGGTGGTGATGGTGACGATGGTGTTAATGGAACCAAACGAAAATTCTAGGAAAATTTTCTTTATCAATTGAAGAAGCTTCCATGGATGGCTGTGTACGAGTAGGTACGCACTAGGTGTGTCCGTGTGTGTGCGCGCCAGACCCAAGCTGACAGAATTAAGTGTCAAAATAAATTTTAAAGTTATCAATTTGTTTTTTTTTTTTTTTTTTTTTCAAGGAGTGAAAAGAAATTTGTCAGTCTCTTTGCCGTGGGGAAGAGAAGATTTTGGTAAATCTTTACAATTCGGACATGATACGACGTTAAGAATAGAAGACAACCATAAAGTTATGGGTTTGATGGCAATTCAATTAAGTTGATGGCCGTAAATATTTTTGTCACCTTTCAAAACACAACGAAATCTAATAAAATTGTCTTTGACGTTTCTGAGGAATATTGTCTGGTTTTTTTTTTTTTGAGATTATATTGAAAATAATGGTCCATTATAATGTTATTTGACGTTGATTCGTTATGTCTTTTTTGACTTATTTATCGAACTCTTGGGATAAAAGCTTTTTTTCTTCTTGTCAAATCAGAGCAAAATGAGAATTTTATGTGTTTCGAAAGAACAGCTTTGTTCAGTTTCTTTTTGTGCCAAAAAATGAAAACTGTCAAAATTTCTCAAATTAGAGAAAAACCTCTCTCATTTACCGAAAAGTAAGCGAACACTTTTTGTGTAAATTCTTGAGAAACGTCAAATTCGACAAATGTTTACGTCCTTCGATTTTGACAAAGTTCATGTTTTTACCAGATGAAATTTCACTGGGTCAAAACTTGAAAATAAATTAATGAACGAAAGATTAGAACAGTTGTTATTTTCTTTCGTTCATCTCTCAGTACACGAACGCTTTTTGTGTTAATGTAAACGTTGAAATCAAATGCAAACTGTTTGATTTCGGTGCGCGAACAAAGCTAATTTTATATTTTTTTTTCACGTGTCAACTCTTTGAATTTAGTGTTGCAGAAATCATATAGGTAGCTTGGTTATGGCAGTCGGCAGTGGTTACTTCTCTCTCTCAACTGATTATATGGATTTGCATATTTCTAATTTTTTTATTTAATACAGAATTGACTACTTTAGTGGCCAATTCACGTCACCTCTGTGAGAGAAAATTCAACGCTCAAATGTTTCATGCAGGATGTCAATGGTTAGTGTCGTCCGTGCGTCGTCGATGGCAATTTTGCCACAGCCATTTATCTAAAAATAAGTCTCGTCGCAAAAGATGATTTTTCTGTCAGAACTGTGATCGTCTTTCAAACGATCCAAAAGCCCTAGCCCAGTCAGTTTTGTCATTGCAAGGTGGTGTTCAATCGTGTACCTATCCATGGTGATTTGGCATCAGTATCTGAATAATAAATAGATATGACAGATGTCGCTCAAAAAAACATTGCCTCCACGCAGGCTGACAAAATCTTGACTCCAATTATTGATAACCTTTTAAAATGTCCCAAAGGTAGTACAAAGTCTTGGCATTTTGGGTAACGAACGGCAAGCGCTTTTAGCTTTCATTACAATTGCATTCGTCAGTTACAAGTTACGTAAACGATTAATTCACTGACCAGCATGGTATAAGCAAGCGTATAAGTTTCTCCGTCTATCCTATTCTACAGGCTTGTTTCATAGTGGAAACTATTGACCAGTTGCACTTTAACTACTTGTCTCCCAGAAAATTTACAGTTCTTAAGGAGAATATCTGGGGTCGAATCGACAAAGGTGATTTGTGAAAAGTGATGGTCAAAACGTATACAAATAACGGAACGCAGTGGCGGATCCAGCGGAGGGTCATGGGGGTCACGTCACAGGCCCTCACCTAGATTTTTTGGTTTAACAAATTTTTTCAAAAGTGAATTTAACAAATTTGAATTACTTTGTGGGTATTTTCCGGGAGTATTTCATTGATAACTGTGTTCTGAAGTTTCGGCTAGTAATACAGGTTAGGTTAGGTTAGGTGGGGTGCTCCCTTGGTTGGGTGTGATTGTAAGGAAGAGGGGTTGAGGAATGAGGGCGAGTGGCTAGGTTAAGTGTTGGGGGCCTCCCTGAACCAATCTGAGTTCTGACTGAATTTCAGGATGCTTCTTGGTGGCATACTAGAGACATCGACCAGCGCGTTGAAAAAAAAATCACCGAGTGTAACTTTCCTAGTTCGGGCTAAGCTGGGGCATTCACAGAGGAAGTGAAAAGAGTCCTCTTCTGCCTCTTCATGCCGGCATCCTCTATACATAAGTCAGATGTTCTGATGCCCATTTTGCTCATGTGGGTTCCCATTGTGTGGTGACCCGACAGGATACCATAACCAGGAGGGAAAGTTGTGGCCTGCTTAGAAGGAGTAGGAATTCAGTTTTCTAATTCGAAATTTCTGGCCATAGATTCCTTGATACCCGGCAAGTGTCGATTGATGACCATTTGTCATTGGCGGTTTTGAGGAAAATGTGGCGTCTAGGTCGACTCCTCATATTTTAGTTGACAGCCGCAGAAATAACTCATTAGAGTGTGAATGCTGAACGCGTTCATTGACTGCATTCCCAAGATGAAATATTGGCAGCACTTACGACCAAAAAGAACGAAGAGAAAAAGGGGAAAACGAAAAAGATGGAGGAGAACAGTTTCCGATTTGAAAAAAGCAAGTGGTAGTCAGACAGAAGTTCGTGCGCTGGCTCTAGCGTTTTCATTAAATTATAAATTATTCAACTTCAATAAAGTATTGTATTGTATTCAGTAAAGGTTGTATTAGGTAAAATATAATAGTAAGAAAAGGAAGTGTATTGAACTTACTATAAAACTATGGGTGATTCTAGTTTTTTTTCCCTTTCCAGTGGCATGTAAATTGAGGTAACCATTTGGCTCGATTCGAGAGATGAACCGATTTCGGCCTGTTGGTCAGCCATTTCATTTCCGTGTATGTATGTCACGATGTCCCGGGACCCATCGAAGGGTGACTGGATTCGTTGCATTAAGTAGTATCAACTCATTGTTCTAGTTCACACGTTAGCAGCTTCACAGATTACAAGCACTTCCGCTTGGAAGACGCTACAGAAGTCTGGAAGCCTTAGTGACTTGTTAATGGATGGGTTATCTGAGAAGGTGCCTGACCGAACCCCATCATCCGTTTTGGAGATGTCTGTGAAAACCGAAACATGATTTTCATAGATGACCCGGTTTTTCATCCAACATTCTCTTGCAGGGATGTCTGTTTGTGCTACTGGGCTAAAATCTTTGGATTTTTGTCATGGTTTTGACATTTTTCGCCTTTTCAAGGGCTGGCCACCAGACCAGACACGCATATGTCAGGATCGGGCTCACTATGGCCGAGTACCTACATCCAATGAACTGTCATTAAAGATTAAATACATTAAATGGAATACTAAACCTGCTTACTGAATGAGCTTTTTGTCAGAACTAGTACTCTCACCAACCAGCTCCCTGCCTAGGTGGCATAAAGTTTGGAGTATGGTTGCTTGAAATTGACTAAGGGGTCCCTTTTTTGACTTAAACAATCATGTCATATCTCACCGAACAGTGGAACAAATCCTTGCATCACTTTGACGACAGCAAGATTTTTGCTATTGATACTTCAAAGGCATTTGATAGAGTTTGGCATGAAGCTCTTTTATCGAAAATGCGTGTTTTTGGTATCGATGATACTCTTACTCGTTGGATTAGAAGCTATCTTATATAAGTTGTATTAGACGGTTTCAATTCTGATCTCCACAATGCCATCTGATAGAAAGTTGTAAGGAACTATACCAAACAAAGTTTTATTGAATTCGATACAACCGTTGACAACTTATGGCCATTTGAAAAAAAGACGTTAAAACCAGATCTCCGTTATTTGCATTTTTAGCCAAAAACTAAAAAGGCAGTTCTCTTTAGAACACTCAAAGAATTTAACACACAAAAATTAACCAAAATCGTTAAAACCGTTTTCGAGCAAATTAGAAAAAACCAAAAAAGTTGGCTACAACTGAACAGCTCATTGTATGGGAACCACCGTTTAGAAATGCTTTACTGAAAAAATTGCAATTTCATCTTATAGAACACAATAAAGAACTATGCCAAACGAAGTTCGAGTCAATTCAAAAAAGCCGTTGCGAACTTTTGGCCATTTGAAAAAAAGCCGTTTAAAACTGATTTTCGTTACGACCATTCAAGCCAAAAACAAAAACGCAGTTTTTTTTAGAAATATCTTAGGTAAGTTAAATTCTAAGTTTAATCAAAATCATTGGAGCAGTTTTCGAGCAAATCAAAAAAATTAAAAAAACCGTTACTTGAAAGGTACCAGTTTGAGCCGGGCTAAAACAGAACAAACCTCGACAATGGTTTTTCTTCAAACTGCTACGAGTATATATCAAGTTTGAAGAAAATCTGTCAAGCCGTTTAGGCTGTAGCATGACGTAAAAAAGCGCACATCTGCACAGACAGTCCGGCGGACGGTATGGCGAAAACCACTTTTTTGGGTTTCTCTATCTCGTAATGTCATTTTTGATTAAAACCTCGATTTTTTTTCTGCACAAAACCAATATTTGCCCTATATAGAGCAAGTAAAAAAAGGGTTAAGAGAGGAACCGTTTTTTGGATCATACCCCTCGCCTAGGTGAGGTGGCGGGCTATGTTTCTTGGAGGATTCCTACGCCGAGCCAGCTAATTTAACCAACACTTTGACAGACCCAATGTACCCTCACTAATCCGCTTAGCTTGTTATGGTAACAAAATGGCGCATTTGAGCGCTAATTAGGTTCTTCTTATGCGCTTTTCCAGTTCAAGTGAGAACCGCCATTCCTATCTACCTACTAACATGTGCATCTTCTTTTATTTCCTATCCAAATGTTCTAACTGTATTCGTTAATTCGTGAAACAAAAAATTATTAATAACCTCTTGACTGCGCACAAAAAGGCTCTAAATCTTGGAAAATGTCCTCTATATTGCTACCATCCCTAAAAACATTAATATCAAAGCAGAATTCATATTTTACAGTTGAGAGGGCTCAGCTTCAGAAAGCAAATACAAACCTAAGCTTTAACTAGAAGAAAAGAAGAGGAAACGAAGTCAAACCTTTTTTCGATGGCGTCATCAGAAATAAAAGTTTTCAAAGTCAAATCTTCTGGCTTACAATCTTTTAATTGTATTTCTTTAACTCTGATGGAAAGCTTCTTTTTGAATTAAAATATTCCTTCAGAAGGACGTTTTCTCCTACACCTATATGTATTGTTTTCAACTTCAAGTATCTATTTATCCTTAAGTTTCTGACTTTACAAACTATTTTTATTCTTTTATAATCGCTGTAAGATTTTCTACTTACACATAATCCTTTTGAGAAATTCAAAACAATAAAAAGCCCCGCCCCGCCCCCGCAAGTTGAATAAAGTTAAGCTAAGAGAAAATTTGCTAATTAAACAAAATAAAGTGGCTTCTAAGAAGTTTTCTAAAAACTATCTCTTCAACACTGCAATTGGCGGCGCCACTTGTTATTTATGAAAGTTTTGTTTTAAAAGCGTTTCAAGAACTTTCATCCACTCGTATATGTATTTGTGTATGCGAATTTTGCATCTCCATCTATCCTGTTTGGTCCTTATTTTACTTATACAAACAAAAGCAAACCAAAATAGATGACTAATAGGATCACTTGGGGTATCCAATCAAAATTTTCACCTCACAAGCTCAAAATCTTAGATATTTTAAACACCCTGCTCTGCTTCTCGTAGTACTTTTCGTACGACGACTCACTCTCTGTCTCTTGAGTCGCAGAGTCGAATGGCAAAGTTTTAGTTGGGAAAATTGAATTTCCTTACAATATTTAAGATGGTTTCTCTTTTTCTTATCCCTTCCATAGTTTCTAGTTTCCCAGACCCGGACCACACAAACTTTGTTGTGCACTTCTTTCAAAAGATTAAACTTAAAATAAAAATAAAAAATAAACACCTTCATTACTTTGAAGGTAGAATTTTGCACAAATCCTTCGCAGACTTTTCCTGCTTCCATCAGAGGGCGATGCGATGGTGATATTTTAGTCACACAATTCAGAAGAGAATAAAGGATGATGATGACGTCCCAAACCCAGTCCCAGTCCCAGACCTATACATGTCATGCTACGCAACTTTGATTTTCCCTTTTTTTTTGGTGGGCGGGCGAGCGCAGGCAAGCGAAAAAGAATTTCTATAAAACTTAAGGGAACCAAGTTCCTTCGGGAGGCGGATGAAACGATGTGATTAAGATTGCAGATGCAATGCACTGGCACTGGCACTTGGCAACTTGCATCGGGAAAATGTTCAAAACTTTAAAAGGACACACTAATGAATATTATGAAGATATAAAAAAAGTACTCACTGCCATCACTGTGGGCCACTCCTTCACGCAATAGAAAATAACGTAATCCTTCCATTGTGTAAACTTTGGATGCTTCTAGGGGATCCACAACATTAAATTTGCTCTTTGACATCTTCTGTCCATCGACTGTCCAGTGTGAGTGAACGAACAATTGCTGGGGTGGTTCCAAACCTTGGAGGAAGAAAATACATAATTTTTGTGGGTTTATTGATTAACAAAGTTTTGGGCTTTTGGAATCAAGGAAACTTACCAGCAGCGATTAGAAATGCTGGCCAATATATTCCATGGAATTTGAGAATATCTTTCCCAATAACTTGAATAGAGGGTGGCCAGTGTTCTCGGAACTGAAAGAAAATGAAGAAGTTTGTTCAATAGAGGAGTGTTAAAGGTAATTAGGATTAGCAGGAATACTATTTTTAGAAAAAGGACATGTGGATTAAGCTACGAACACCAAAAATCAAACACATCAGAATTTGTATATGCCAGGGGTTTTGAGAAACTTATGGTACCTAGACACCCTTCGAACAGGGAAGTAATCTCAAAACACTGACTTTACTTCCAGTGTGTGGGCACGCCGCACGCACAACTACCTAGTGCCCTTAAGAACCACACCAACCGCAGGCCAAGAAAGATGCTTTTCACAAGTCGAACTTGATATGATTACGAAATAGGAGGCGCTGCTGCGGCAAAAACAAAGTTACAACTTAAACTGTATATATGTAACTAGCAAAAAGTGCCCGGCGGTAAGTAAGGTAAGTTTTTTGCATGAAATATCTTCCAAATGAAATGAAAAACCCAAAAAAGAATTTTTGTATTTATTTTATCGCATTAAAACGTATTTTTAAATAATTTTTAGAATTTCTTTTATTGGCGCAGTTATTTTCGTGGACTCTTCTATAATTCTTTAAAAAACAAAATCCAATTTGATTTTGTTTGACACACCCATTTTGAATTACCAGACTTTCTTTTCTTTTACTGTCAGTTAGTAGGCATGTTTATGAAGTTTGTGTGTGTGTGAATGGAAAATATACATGTGTTGCAATTTTCGTGCCAGTAGCTGGCTGTCGGCAACGCTATATATTGTATTCCTGCCCTAAACGCAGCATCTGTATCGAAGAGCAAATACAAATACGAAAAAAAGGAAATTTGCTAAAAAAGTGTTTTTGTTTACTTCTGCCGTTGCCTTGGATTTATTTCCAAATCGACTTTTCCTCTAGACATGTTCACAATCATTTTGAAATTAGGGATGTTCGATTTCGGTTGCAACCTAATTTCATCCAAATTTGGTGAAAATGAGAAAATTTCGAAATGTGTTTTGCATAGGAAATGAGGTAATTTCGAATCTTATTTGGAAATGTGCTAAGAAATTACATCATTTACCTCAACGAAATTACAGTACAAGATTTGAAGGTACCCGAAATTAAAAACAATAGCATCTCTGTTTGTTTCATTCACTCAACAAACATAATTTGACAAAATAAAAATGAAAAACCCTTTTTCTTAAAAAAAATTATTTCTTGGGTTTTAATTTCATTTAAAAGATATTGCATGAAAAGCCTTGCCTCGGGTGCCCGGGCAACGCCGGGTGCATTTTGCTAGTTTTTTTTATATATCAAGGTCTATTTTTTATAATGGGCCTCTGATTCCGATGGCATTTTTCTTCTTAACTTGATCGATTGAATGGGTCAACTACAGAAATTTGACAATGGACAAACAATTACTCAAACCGGCATTGTGTTTCCATATCAACAAAAATATATAACAGTTACGTTCCAAAACAGAAATTCGTCTTTTGTATGCATATGTGAATTTTTGCGTTTCCATTATCTTGACATTATATCTATTTCAAAATTTACTAATTAGACATGTCTAAATTTTCGATTTCACCATAACGTCCATGGACATTATGTCTATTTCGTTCATGGACCTTATGACTATTTCCAATTGGTCATAATGTCCATGGACATTTTGCCTATTTCAAACAGACATAATGTCCGTGAACCTTATGTCATCCCGCCATTTCTAGAACTTCATTTAAAAGCCTGAAGATAATTAGTGTTATCGTTTGGCTTATTCAGTGTGCAATCCAATCCAATCAATCATATTGAAATTAAGGATGTTCAAAATATGATGATTTCGTAATGTGATTTTGTATACGAAATGAGGCAATTTTGAATCTAATTTGGAAATTTGCTACGAAATTATCTCGTTTGCCTCAATAAAAACACAGTAAAAGATTTGAAGGTTCCCGAAATGACCAACGATATCACCTCTGTTTGCTTTTTTATTCAACGCACATTATTTTGTTTAACCTATCGGCGACAATAGCTTTGAAAGTACAAATTGCTTAACTGTGAAAGCTTGCATAGCAAACTCGATTTTCCTTGCTAACTTAACATGTGCGAATAAAAAAGATGACAGTTGAATGTTGAATTTCTTTCGTCGAACTCTTCAAAATTCTTCATTCTGGGGTTCTCTTTCATACGGGCGTATTTTTAATTAATTTTTCTTTCTCAGTCGTTTCATTACAAAAGCAAGATTTGGATAAAGGAATTACCGCACTATACGGAACTACATTTTACTGCAATACGTTATTCAATTGATCTGAGTTTTACACATGCACGAAGTCGCTGGTTCCAGTAAACGTGAAAGTAAAAATTTCGGCAAAAAAGGAACAGCAGCGGTGCGACACTAAATGTCATTTTTTATGTATATTTTTGCTTAAGTCACGTACATATATGAAAAAAGAATATACAAATCGAAATTCTTCTTCTTGTTTTGAAAATGTCATATTCCTATTATTATATCGGATAAAACTTGACCGTCCTCGTTTAAAAGTTATGTTATAGTGAAAAAATAAAATAAAAATGACATTTGACGCATTTTTTTTTTTTTTTTCAATTCAGTTTTTATTCAATTCATCTACCATCTACCATTCCCATTTACCATTTACCACTTACCATCGTATCCGTCCACAATCCTCCATCCTATTCATATACCATCCTATCCATCTACCAACCTATCCATCTACCATCCCATCCATCCACCATCTACAGCTGGCATTATGTGGTGTCCGGATAGCGACTACATTGTGTTCCTGCCCTATATATAGAGCATCTGCTGTACAAACAGCGAATAATAAAAACATAAGCGAGAGCTACAGTACGTTTGCAACGAACTGTTGGATACCCTATTCCCCATATTTTTGTATGTACATGCGTCTGCCTCCCGCAAACAGCCGATGTTTCAGAAACAAAATTCTTCTTTAGCAGACAGAAAAAAATTCAATAACATTAATTTTATGCGGTGTGATGTTCAATTAGTGCTGGCAAAATAAAAAAGGCGTGCGCCACGCCCAAAGCTAAAACTTTTTAATTGCCAAGGCAATTGGTATGAGCTCAGTGACATTCAATTTTATTCTTGCAGATCGATTTGAACAAAACAAGACAAAACTTAAATTTTTAAAAATTAGGTTTTGAATGGAAATAACGATTATGGGTGTTTTTAACAATTCTTGGACCACACTCTGCTTCGTAACCAAGGAATATAAATCTAAGTGTTCATCTTTTTACTTCAAAACTGTGACCAATAGTTAAAAAACGTTAATAAATTAATGCCTTATACAACTTTTGACGGAAACGCCCCTTAAAAGTGGGCGTGTCTTACAAATTTGAAGCACTAACTGAGCTTTGAGCAGTATTTAGGCATATGTGTAAAACTACAGCTGAATCGAGTAGTTTTTAAACAATCTTACCTGAACAAAGGTGTTTTATCAAAATCACGCCTTCAAAAGTTGGCGTATTGAAAAAATTTACAAAAGAAAATGTAGAGATATATTTCTGAAATAACGAACAGAAGGAAAAAGGTTTAAATTAAACATTGGAAATGCCTTAAATTCTTAAGGCTACGTTTTTCGTTCTTTCATGAAAAGTAGGCGTAAGCCACGCCCAAAATTCAAAAATTTCTTTTCATACACAAACCTTTTCGTTTCTATTAAGAGACGCAAAATTTTGGCTTGGGGATTAATTATAAATACCGTTTATTTACAAAAACAATTTTTTTATAGTTTCTAATGAAAAGTGGGCAGCCACGCCCAAAATCAATTTTTTTGATTTCAAACACAAGATGTTTATGTGCCAGTAAGACCCACAAAATTAAATGTTTTTCGCTTTAATATAACAATTGTTATTTTATAAAAACAATATTGATGGTTTTGTATGAAAAATAGGCGTAAGCCACGCCCAAACTGAAATATTTTTATTTGATTGGAAGAAAGTTTACCTAAAGCTTACGTGTGCAAAATTTTAGCGTTATGCTTTTATCGTAACTGTACAAAAAAACATAATTTAATTTTATTAAATTGAGGTTGTTCAACAAAAATGGCGATTGTGGGCGTGTTTGTGGGCGGATTTTACCGGTTCAAGAACTTAGCTTTACTCTTGAACCAAAGATTATATATACCAAATTTCAGCTTTCTAGCTCAAAAATTGCGACCTCTAGAGAGTATACATACGGACGGACGGACGGACGGACATGGCTAAATCGACTAGGCTTTTGATTCTGAGTCAGAATATATATACTTTTCTATACCTAACGGTATTATTTCTCTATGTTACAAACTCCACACCAAATACAATATACCCATTCTATGGAATAGGGTATAAAAAGGAAAAGGAGAAACGTCAAAAATATTTGAGAAATATAAAATTTCTCATGATAAATCTAAGAGGTAAGTTCAAATATTATTAAATTAAACCTATTTAAAACAATTTATTTTTTTAATTTAAATAGCCTAAAAAACACTGGCCAGTGAATGGGGGAAGATGTTGGAATGGACTGTATTGCGAGGTAAGTGGTGTGTCGTCAGTTTATCTGCCATATACAGACAAACTGACAAACAAACAAAATTACTCTTTTATATACATATAGTAGAGATAAGAAAAGGGGCGTTTGCCACGCCAAAAGTTTAATTCTTGTATTATCAAGTCAAACTTTTATACTATGAGCCTAGTGATAGTAACACAAAACTTTAGGCTCGGAGCTAACATAAAATTTGAATTTGAAGATTTTGATTTTGTATGAAAATGGCGATTGGTGCTGACCTGTTTGTCAACAATTCTTCAAATACACCCTGGTGCGTGATCAAGCAGTACATAAATAAATTGCAATCTGCAACCGATAGTAAGTGAACAAAAGAAAATTAATGCAGATTAAGACATTTACCAAAAACGCCCCTAAAAAGTGGGCGTGTATCAAAACTTTGTTTACAAAACTTAAAAATTATAAGATTACAACCAAATGAAGTCATCTTAAAGCAAATTTAACTAAATAAGTCGGTTTCATGTGAGTGTATGGTGGCGTAGCACGTAGTGTTACTAGCTCCTCACACGCTAGGTAGCTTGTTCAACCCCAGCTCGAGTAAAAGTTCGTCAAAAATTAAATTGAACATAAGGCGATTGAGCACCTCTAAAGGAGTCTGATGACCGAGTTGGTCTCCGTGAAATAGCTAAAATCCCAGCCCAAAAACTTGGTGGTACCATACGCAAGTAGTTGTTGTTTCAATCAATTCCTTCATAAAAATTGTAAATTTTCGCAAAAGCAACCAAACTACGAGTAAACAATTCATACAAAGAACCACTTTAAATAAAGGTTATTTTTTAACATAACGCTCCTAAAAGTAGGCGTATTGGCAAACTTACCACAAAAAACCTTTATTTAAATATATTCCATATTAAATACGAAAAAAATGATGAAATTTATAGTGAGAATATACTATTCAGATTTAAAAATACGTTTTTGTGTTCTTTTATGAAAAGTGGATTTTATGACAGGCACCCAACATTTAAAAATGTCCTTTTATTGTAATGTATTAATCATACTGACGCGTAGTGTACTGTATATGTATATAAGATTGCTTCGAAGGTTAGGTAATATGCTTAGCCTGCAATCTTATATACTTGCACTACATGTCATACCTAGTTCTTAAGTTATTACATGATCAGTCATTAAGTTAGGCCATTGAAGTAAGGTCAATGCAAGCAGTGTGTTTAATTGGAACATTACAATATACAAGATACATATTTAGTTTTGACATTTGACCTATGGACACAAAATGCAAGATTTTTTGCTCGACAATAAGTACCGTTCGTTTGCTAACACAATATTGATGATTTTGTTTAAAGAGTGGGCATCAACCGCACCCAAATTCAAGTTTTTGTATCTAATTTGCAGAAAATTTACCTATAGCTTCTGGATATCGTAACTGTACAAGAAAAAAATATTCATGATCTAATTTTGCCAAATAGAGCTTGTTGAAAAAGACTCAAATGTTTTTTTATTTCAAGCTTTGTATTCGTTTGTCGTTTGTAGCACTTTGTTGATGATTTCCTAGAGACTAAGTTAAAGTGTTTGCTTTAGCATGTCTATAATGGGTATACATCTACGTGGTACCTCCCATAGAACGGTTTTAGTTTTTTTGGTTGATTTGTTTAGATATAAGTTACGCTCTAGTTTTTTGGGGTACCTATAGGGTGGGTCACCATTTTTATAAACAAACATATTGCTTAAAAAATACCGTAACCTGAAATATTTTTGATTTTGAACAATATATCGCACCTCCGGTGTAATAACGACGTAATTGCAATTATCTGAAATGTTGAGGAATCACGTTTAAAGTTTGCTTGTTTATTCAAAATGCAAAACCGCCCTAAAATAGGCCTACAGAATCGACTTTAAGAGTCCTAAAAATAGCTGACTTCAGTGAGATATAGTTCACATTATTTTCTTTTGTATCTTTCATCTGCTTCTTTTTTGACTCAATTTCAGAAAAAAACTGCAATTGTGTCGATATTACACCGGAGGTGCGATATGTAAATAAACAAAAATATCAAAATAAAAATTGTCAAAATCGTCAATTTTAAACTCAGAAAAGTACGCATACGCCCGAGTGTACTATACTATTTCTTTTTTAACCAACCAACATACATACATTTACTGGTAATGTGAGTCATTAATATTGAATGATATTCACATAAGAACTTAAAAAATAAAATGTATGACTGATGGGTCGCACGTAATTGATCTGTGGGTGCAATAGCACGATGATACATAACAGTTTCCGAGTAAAGATGTTCAAATTCATAAAAACTAAAAAAAATTGTCAAAACCCGATATACGGTAGCTACCGCTAAAAAACTTTTGGGTGCTCTGAAAAATTATCACTGCATAATTTATTTTATTTTTTACAAAGGAAGTTAGGGAAAAAGTTATTGAGGGAAAAGCGTATCAAGGTCGAACATTTTGCAGTTTTCCAACTCCTCCTCTTTTTCTCGAGGTCTAAAACTTCGTCAAATGTTAATTAACTATCCCTGAATAGTTTTAACTATCCCTATAGTTTCATTAATTTCCGACTTTTTTCTACCTGACAATACCTGCCAATTGGACTAGGAACAAAATAATATATATATTAGAAGTCTTTAGTATGACAACAATAATGAGTATGACCTGACGCCAGTTGGGTAAACGGGGATACGGGTGGGGGAGTGTCTATTAATTTCTGACCTATTTCCTCCTAAACCCACTTTTCCGACCTGTCGACTGGACTATGCCTACAGGGTGTTTAACTAATTCATTAGCAACATTTTTAGACATGATTCATGGGTATATTTCTACAGTTCCAATTTCTTTTTTTGGGATTTCAGAAAATGCTGTACCCTGATTCATGTTGACGGTAATTGCGCTGTTAGTACTTACGATAGAAACTTCGTTTAGGTCTTGATTTTTAGGAGAAATAATAGCCTTTGTAAATTTGATATCTTGTCTCAGTTTTAAGATATCCAGTTTCTAGTCTGTTCCATTTTTCCTACCCATGCTAATTTTTTGACTTTGGGGGGGGGGAGGCTCGATTTTCTCCAAGCAATGCGTAATAAACAGCATTTTAATATATTTTTTTTTAGTGAACGTAACAATTGTTAAAATTTTTTGTGCAACATTTAAACATTTATGGCTTAAGTGGGTGTGTCATAAATACCTTAACTCTTTTCTCCATGAAAAAATAAAAGTTAATGATGGTTATAAAAAGTCGATTTTGTTGAATTTGTAGATAATACGTAATGTTTGGATAAAACCTTTTCAGTTTCCATGGTTCACAGAAAATGCAAAACTCATTTTTTCAAATTAATTTTGTGTGGCCTTAATTTTTCACAAGTATTTTTCTTTGTGTGTAAAAAGTAGGCGTCCGCCGCCGCGCCGGTTCCAGAAATAAAATTCTTCTTTAACAGAAGGTGGAAATACAATACAATTACTGCTATGCCAATAAAAATAAAATGCACACGACTGGGTCGGACGAACTTGCTCTAATATGTGACAGTGGTCTTATGGTATGAGATTTTGGAAACAAAAACAGGCAAAAATTGATCTGAAATTTTATTGGTCTCTTAAAAATCATTAGTTAAAACGATTTTTGGAAAAAATTAAGTAAGTCATCTGAAGTCGTTTATTTTTTAAAACTTAAAAAACTTTTTTTTCAAAATCGTTTGACCAGTTTTTTTCAAAAAACAGTTTCTTTTGAAAAACTTTTCGAAAATATATTCCAAATTTTTTTGAGTATGCCAACTTCTAGCACTGGTACCGTTAGTTTTGGAGCTAGAATGCTAATTCCAAAAACCCCTCTGTAGGACTTCATAACTATGTACCAAGTTTGAAGCAAATCGGTTTTATCAAAATCGTAGGAGCCGTTTTTGAGAAAAATCAATTTTTCACTAAAAATCGTATGGGCGTTTTGAAAAACTTTATACCTATATAAACTTAATCAAGAAATATTATTCACATAGCGTACGAATCAAGTTTGTTAAAATTTATGTAGGTGACTTTTTTTTATAAACTGAATTTGTCTGTTCTTATATGAAAGGTGAGTTTAAACCACACACAAAATTTAAACATTTTCTTGAAAGGTTCTGTTTTCTTGGATAGGTTCTGTATACCTATTAAGTTAACTAAATTTTTCTTAATACAAACTCTATATACTGCATTGATAAATTAAATAAAATAAAATCAACCAAGTAGAAGACTCAGCACTAATAATGGACTGTTGAATTATTGATTCAAAATAGCTTTTTATGGCCTTTAGTCCAACAAAAAATTGGCGTTTCATCCAGGAATCTCACTTTGGAATCATCAGTTGACATACAGTGAAAGAAACCTTGTCAATACGCAATTTTTAAATTTTTCTAGTACAACTTACATAGAATTTTTGACAAAACCCTAATGTGAACTATATCCAACAAGATTAAGATTTTAATCATTAATTTTTTGTTGGACTAAAGGCCATAAAAAGCTATTTTGAATCAATAATTCAACAGTCCATTATTAGTGCTGAGTCTTCTACTTGGTTGATTTTATTTTATTTAATTTATCAATGCAGTATATAGAGTTTGTATTAAGAAAAATTTAAAAACTACTTCTGAGCCAGGCCACGGGCTTAAACTTCCTTCTTAATGATTAAAATCTTAATCTTGTTGGATATAGTTCACATTAGGGTTTTGTCAAAAATTCTATGTAAGTTGTACTAGAAAAATTTAAAAATTGCGTATTGACAAGGTTTCTTTCACTGTATGTCAACTGATGATTCCAAAGTGAGATTCCTGGATGAAACGCCAATTTTTTGTTGGACTAAAGGCCATAAAAAGCTATTTTGTATTAAGTTAACACCAATAAACAATACATTTTGAGATTATGACCTTATAAAGGGTACCGTTGATTTGCAAGAATAAGTTTTTATGTTGATTCTTATGAAAAATAGGTGTCATCCACGCCCAAATTCAAATTTTTAAATTTATTTCAGAGAACATTTACTCGTAGCTTGTGCGTGCAAAATTTAAGCTTTGTGCTTTGATCGTAACAAAACAACATAATTTTATTTTGCCAAATAGAGGTTGTTGAACAATAATGGGGATTGCGGGAGAATTTAACCGGTTCAAGAACTAAGCGTATTTTTGGACCAAAGATTAAAAATGTATAATTGATCCCGTCCAGCTCAAAATATGCAACCTCTTGACCGCCTCTATGCGATCAAGTCCATCTGTTTTGTTGTTTTTTAAGTGAAAGGATCGCGTACTTTATTTCTACACTTTTCGGGGGTCACTACTAATGCCGATGGAAGATCTACTCGTTAGACAGCGCACGGAAATGCTTCGCCAAATTCGTCCACAAGTCTTCTAATGACACTCAAACACTCCCGTACGTGTCAAGAACAGGGTGGTTGATACTACTTTCTAGGCCTACAAGGTCTTTAGTAATTTTAAACAGTGCCCTTGCCTTATCGCTTCTTCAGCGCTCTCCACCAAAGTTGTCAATCATCTGACCCTTTAATCTGTCTCACGCACCTCTGCACTACCGTGTGAGTTGCTCTATAGTCGTTTTGCAGAACTAATTTCCTATAATCATCAGGTTCATTGTGAATATTTTGTTTTTAGTTCTCTTGTATCTTTGGATGTCCAACTATCTCTATCTCCAGATTCCCTGGGCACTGTTTAAGATCCAGTTTCCATAAAAGCGTTAACGTTCAAGTCTACATTTAACTTATTGCAGCTAAGGAAGTCACGAAAAATGATTCGGTCAATAAGAGCGATTGTATTGAATTTTGGTCTTGTTGCAGTGTTATCTGAACGTTTCCATGTAACAGCTGTTCATAGCTAGTCGCAGCTGTTGTTCGTATAAGGATGTGAAGGATGTTTTCCCTTGGTTTCGACGCAATGGACAGACTCACATTTGAAATAAAAGCTATAACTTAGCCAAAAACCAGTTGTGAAGCTAAAACAACATGGCTACTGGCGTCTTAAAGAATATGGAGAAAGAAATCTGGAACTAATCTTTAAAATTAAGGCCAGTCCCTTACAGAGAAACAAACTGCCATCATAAGGTTTAATTTTTGTCGCTGTATGATGCCCCTGATTTCTACTCTTTTGCCGTTTTGACAGCGTTTGCTTTCAAAGCTTCTGTTGTTATGAAGTCTTGAAATCCTATGAACATTATAGTGCTCTGACTAGCTGCAATGGCCACAGTGGCTATTTTGAGAAACGTTAGGTCTCTCCCCATATCCGCCTGCACACCTTGCCGGTACTTCGATTTGCCAAGTTATGAGTAAAAATGTTGCTGTCATTGAGACAAGCATCCCCAAAGTATCAGTTTAAAAAGCTCTTTCGAGGAATGATTATTGCGTACCATGTTTGATATCGTGACAACTTAAATAAGACCTCACTCAACAACCCACATAAACTTACAAACGTCTTTAAGGGAAAGAACTTGGTATAATAAAGTCTCCTTGGAGCAAAGTGTATCATTTACCTTCTGATTCGGATACCCAACTGAGGTCAAATAATTGATCAGTGCGTCTAGCCAAACGTAAACTGATTGACTATCATCGTCTGGAACAGGAATAGCCCAATGGACTCTATTCGATGGTCTTGAGATCGAAACATCTGGTAGTGGTTCACTCAAATAGTCCAAAAGGATCTTTTCAAATTTTGCCGGTCGAATACGATTGCCCTGCTTCACCCAGTACAGCACATCTTCCTGCAACTTGGACAGACTGAACATATAGTTTGTCTCCTCGGTCCACTCAACAGGATGGCCAGACTCCAGAGAGCACTTGCTTCCATCTGGATTAATCTTCAATTGACTGTCTGTGAGGAATGTTTCATCTGACACACAATACCAGCCATTGTATTGAGACGAATGGATGTGTCCACGTGATTTGAGTTCATTCTTAACATTGGAGAATCATTACTTGAGACTTATACTGACCAATAAAGGTGGAATACCAACCCAAAAACATCCCACAGCCTTCTTATGGCGATCTTCTGTTGTTCGAATAAAGTCTGTGTGTTGAATTCCAGCTTCTTGAAAGACTTTTCTGTAGCTCTCTGAAATCTCATCGCAGTACTTGGCAACCGGAACATTGTGGTTGGCAGCAGCTTGTTGAATTTTTGTCCCGTGCTCATCGGTTCCAGTGCAGAAGTGTAGTTTGGTTTGAGGATTCTTGAGGCTTTGGTATCGAACGATGGCATCAGCAATCACAGCTGAATACAGATGTCCAATGTGAGGAGCTATTCAAGGAAATCATTTGGATTACAGAATCTGGTTCCAACCGGCGTGATTACACTTACCTGCATTTACGTAGAAAATTGGAGTTGTCACATAGAATGAATCACTGGCTCGTGTAGAGAAGCTTCTCAGTTGAAGGAATTTTTTAATTAACATGTTACTTTTATTTAGCTTAATTAAAATATTTTAATAAAAACCCAACAAATTCTAAAATTACAAAACTTTGTAACGAAATGTCGTGTTGTTGACATTTCGATTTCACAAATGACAGTTGACTTTGACAGAACACAGAATCAAAACAGCTGATGGTTGCAAAATCGGGTGTCGTGGTATATCATATGAAAACATAGAGGGCGCATCTGTCACTTTAAAGAAATGAACATTTATATCCGCCCGTTACTTTCTGTTAATTACATATTAACTAAATAAATGAATTTAAAAAAAATAATAATAAGTATATTAAAAACAATCAATCAAATCAATGGCTTTACGATTTCTAGGAGTTTTATTGGCAATTTTTTTCAATTTTGATCGGGAGTTAAAAAAGTAACTGAGTAAATTTAATTTAAAAAAAAAAAAAAAAAAAAAAAATTCATCGGTCTACCGATAAACAACCAGGGCACAATTAGTGCCCAGCAACTCGTCATCCGAAAGTCCCGTATCCTTCAGCACCGCTAGAAGTTTCTTCACGGTTATTAACTGTAACTTTGGGGAGAGTGTACAGTTAAAGCAACAGGCTGAGCGGGTAAACTTTCGGAATTTTCATCCACCGCAAACTGGCGGCGAATTCAAACAACGGATTCTGTAGCAGCAACTGTAAATTCATCTTTAATCGGCTACAGAATTCCACAAGGAACATTGTCTGGAGTTTTAACCAAAGCCCACCAAATGAAAAAAAAAGGCACTACATTTAACATTGGTGTAAGAGCAACAAGCACCAAAACCGCAAACAGCAGCAACGTCATAATGCAGCAACTTAGTTCTTAAAATATTCTATTCACATAGAAATCCTTTGCAAATTTTTTTTTAACTCTAACCAGTGATTGTTAATTATACAGTAAAGTAATCGTCTAAAAGGAAATGTTTTATGTGAACGTAATTCGTGATTTCATGTTACAAATGTGATTTATTCAATTCCCGTAACTCAATAGAGTGTTCCTGCTCTAAAAAAATACTTTTTGTTAACTTGATAATTCTTTTATTTCATGTATTTTCAATGTGATCTCTTTTTACATACAACAAGATATAGAGCGTATTCGCTCTTAAAATTTCACTCAAACGAAACAAATCTATATAGTCTATATAGTTTTATATTTCCTGGTTATTTATTTTAGGTTTATTAGGCTAGATTAAGTATTTATTTGTATATATGTAAATATTCAACAGTGACAACACGTCACGCGCAACAGTATATAGCTCCGGGAGCAAGAGCAGACAAACATTAGTTCATTCTTATAACAACATCAGCCATGTTGGCATTTTACAATGTGAACACTAGTGAGAGCCATACATTATAGCCTCCTATAAATAATTTAATTTTATCAATTAAAGTAACTCAAATTTTAACAGATACATATGTAAACCTTTTGTATAAGTCTCAATAAAAGAATCTGAATCTGAATCGATTTCTAGGAGATATTAACACTTTTTTGATATGACTAGGCGAAACATTATTAAATGAAAATTCAGAGACATGTAAGAAAAATATAAGATTTGTTCACAGCAATTTATATTGCTTTCACTCGAGGCACCACTCAGTCTGGAACATACTGTTACATGAATAGTGTTTGTCTCAACTACAGTCTTATGAATGGTTTTTGTTTCTACTACAGAAATATTACTATATGGTTTTTGTCTATACTACAGTAAAATTCTGAACAATTCTGCTGAATGATTCTGCTGAATAACAATGTTGAATTTGAAAGCTCTGAAAGCTTTTAAAGCATCTTGACAATTCCGAAAGGTTCGAGACTTAGACTGTCCGGGAAACTTGATCCCAAGTATAAATAGGACATTTTATTCGGAAATGGACACAGTTTCATTTTAACCGTGGTAGCGAATAAATGGTCAATAATTAGTGGTGCTAAGATAAGGAAATAAATAAAGAGTTTGAACTTAGATAAAAGTGAGTTTCATTTATAGAGATAGTAGTGGTAAATTAAAAGTAAAAGAAAATAAGTTTTATTTTCGAACCCAAGACTAAAAACATTACAGTGGTGTCAGAAGTGAAATAAAACTTAAGTGCATAATTCATTTGGACAAATAAAAGTGAAAAGTGATAAAGTGACTATGGGTAAACTTGTAAATGCCCTTAACTTGATTGAACTTAGAGCAGTGTTAAAGAATCGGGGTCTTCCTACTGCTGGAACCAAAAATGACCTCATTATTAGACTGCAGGAAAATATGACTCAGCAAAATGAAAATCCAGAAACATTTCTTCTGGATGTTGAAATACAAGACGAACAAGAGCAAGTAAGTACAAGCTCCGACATATCTAATATGATGTCTTTCCTTCTCGAACGTTTTCAAGAACAGAAGAATCTTCTAGAAGAGCAAAGAAACGAACAAAAGAATCTTTTAGAAGAGCAGAGAAGTGAACAAAAAGATGAACAAGCGAAACTTCTAGAACGCCTTGAAGACCAGAAAAACCTCCTCGAAGGCAAGTTTGCTGCATTTGAAAGCAAGTTTGGTGCTGCTGAAGAGCGTCTCAACAGTATCGAAAAACAAATTGCAACCGTAGACGAAAGATTCGAGAAAGTTGAAGAGAAATTCGCAAAGGAATTGGAAAAGGTTAGAAAAATTAAAGTAAGAGAAAGTTCTGGGGACTGCATGCGAAGAAAGGAAATGCATCCGCCAACCTTTGATGGACAAACTTCTTGGACGATCTACAAAAGACAATTTGAAGCAGCTGCGACAACAAACGGCTGGGACGACGAAGAAAAGTTTGTTGCACTGACACTTGCTCTCAGAGGACCTGCTGCAGAACTACTGCAAACAATACCAGCAGAGTTACATGGCAACTTCAAAGCTCTTACTCAGGCGATTGAAAAACGCTTTGGAGATGGCCATATGCAAGAAGTTTTCCGGGTCCAACTTAACACCAGGGTTCAGAAAAGAGGTGAGACTCTTCAACAGCTCCAAGCAGACATCGAACGCCTGGCTCACCTGGCATATCCAACGGCGGGTGAGGAAATTATCAACCAATTTGCTGCTGAAGCATTTGTCCGTGGATTAGCTGACATCAACCTCCAGCGAGCAGTACGAACGGCCGGAAAACGGACGCTTCCTGAAGCATTGGCGTTTGCCCTCACCATGGAAGCAGCGGAACAGGCTTCTCAAAGCATTCATCGGGTAAGAGAAGTAACTGTAGAGGAGTGCGCTTGCCAGAGAACGACATTTCAGAGCAACCACCGTGATGGACCTCTCCGATGCTGGAACTGCAACAGGACCGGACATCTCCAGCGCCAGTGTCGTATGCCATTAAGAAAAGGAGATTGCCAACATTGCGGCAGCAGGAAGAACAGCCAAGAGGAGGCTCACAAAACCCCTGCTGGACCTGTTTCCCACTCGGGAAACGAGTAAGGACCAACTTCACGGGGCAGAAGCTGGTTCCGGGTATCGATGGCCCCAGAACTACGATCCAGGTCTCGCAGACTAAACGAGACAATAAAAGTCTGACAATGGAAGCAGCTATAAACGACAAGAAATATGTGGCAACTATCGATACCGGTGCCACCGCCTCCATTGTAAGAAGAGACGTGGTGAAGATGACATGGCTACACAACACCAATAGCTACTGTCTGAAGACGGCAACAGGTGAGTCAGCTAAAGTATATGGGGAAGTACAACTAGTGATCGGATTGGCAGAACTGGAGTTTTCACATAAATTCCTAGTGGCAGATATTTGCGATGAGTGCATCATCGGAATTGACTTCATGAAAGCACATGGAGTAATTCTGGATATCGGTAACCAGGTTCTGAAATTTAGAAATGTCGAGATTCCGATGATCTATGGTAACGAAAACTCGTCAACCCTGAGAACTGTCGTCAAAGAAGACCTACGCCTGCCTCCCTCTTCAGAAGTCTTTGTTTGGACAAACATAAAAGGCGATTCAGGGAACCATCGATACCTTTTTGTAGAACCGGACTCTGAACAACGTTCCCAAAACTATATCGTGGGAAAAACGCTTGCCGCACCTAAGAACAACATGGTGCCTGTAAGAATAGTGAACATCAAACCTTATGAAGTCAACCTTAAAGCAGGAGAAGTTATTGGACAATGTGGTCCAGTGGCAGCAATAACAAGAATCACCGATGAAGAAGTACGAAATCCTGTAGAAGTAAACTTTTTAAGGTCCAAAATTCTAAAATCCTGCAAGATAAGTCAACAACAACAACAGGTTGCTGGAAGCCTTATTCATGAGTTTGCTGATATTTTCGCTTCAAAGGATAAACCATACGGAAGAACACAATTGGTGCAACATCGCATCGATACTGGTGATGCAAGGCCAATCCGTCAACCTGCAAGGCGCCTTCCACTAGCCAAACAGGCGGAGGTTACGGATATGATCTCGACGATGCAGAAAGAAGGTTTGATCGAGAATTCCAAAAGCCCTTGGGCATCACCAGTGGTCCTAGTCAAAAAGAAGGATGGAAGCACCCGGTTCTGCGTGGATTACCGAAGGCTGAACGATGTCACAAAGAAAGACAGCTACCCTCTGCCCAGGATCAGCGACACCCTGGATGCAATGGCAGGAGCTCAATGGTTTTCAACTTTGGACCTGAAAAGTGGGTACTGGCAGGTGGAAATTCACCCAGAAGATCGAGAGAAAACCGCATTTTCGACAGGTAATGGTCTGTGGCAATTCAAAGTTATGCCCTTTGGCCTGTGCAACGCTCCGGCAACATTTGAGCGTTTGATGGAATGCGTTTTACAAGGGCTTACTTGGAAGACATGCCTGGTTTATTTGGATGATGTCATCGTTTTTGGGAAAACATTTGACGAACACTGCAGGAACTTGAGAGAAGTTTTCCGGAGGCTTCGAGAAGCTCATCTTAGGTTGAACCCAGACAAATGCACCTTTTTCAAGACTGAAGTGAAATATTTAGGGCATATTGTCTCGTCTCAAGGGGTAAAAACCGATCCAGAGAAAGTGGAAGCTGTGAAGAACTGGCCAACTCCACAAGATAAACATCAGCTGAGAAGTTTCCTTGGGTTAGCCACATATTACCGGCGATTCGTGAAAGACTTTGCTGGAGTTGCGAAAAGCCTGCACCAACTTACAGAGAAAGGAAAACAGTTCAAATGGTCAGGTGATTGCGAGAAAAGCTTCCAGGAACTAAAAACACGCCTCTGTAACGCTCCCGTTCTGGCATATGCTACTCCTGGGAAACAGTTCATCATCGATGCAGACGCAAGCAATGTTGGAATTGGGGCTGTTTTGTCGCAAGTTCATGATGGCCAAGAAAAGGTAGTAGCCTATTACAGCAAAGTGCTCTCGAAGGCAGAAAGGAACTATTGCGTGACCAGGAGGGAACTTCTAGCTCTGGTACTAGCTACGAAACATTTTCATAAGTACATCTATGGGCAGAAATTCCTCCTTAGAACAGACCATGGAGCGCTAAGGTGGCTTTTGAACTTTAAAAATCCCGAAGGACAAGTAGCAAGGTGGATTGAGAGGTTGCAGACATACCACTACGAGATTCAACATCGAAAAGGAAAACTACACTCCAACGCAGATGCATTATCCCGACGACCATGTAAATCAAACTGCAAGCATTGTTCACGTCAGGAAGAAAAGGAGTCCCTAGTCACTCAACGAGTGAGAGTCGAGCCCATTGCCGGCTGGAGTAACGAGGAAATTAGGAATGCTCAACAAGAAGATTCTGACATTGAACCCATCCTTGCATGGAAAGAGCACGAGGAGAAACCACAATGGGTTGACATTTCCGATAGAAGCCCGGTGTTAAAAGCCTATTGGGCTCAATGGAACTCTCTCCATGTACAAGAAGGTGTACTCAAACGGAAGTGGGAATCCGCAGATGGCAAGTCCTATGTGATGCAGGTAGTTGTGCCTCGGTCCAAAGTCAATGAAGTTCTCCGTGAGATGCATGATGGCACTTCTGGAGGCCATTTAGGAATCAACAAAACGCTGGAAAAGATCCGAGATCGTTTCTACTGGCTTCATGCAAAAGAAGACGTCGAAAGATGGTGCAGGAAATGTGACACTTGTTCTGCTACAAAAGGACCAGGCAGAAAAATTCAAAGTGTGATGCAGCAGTACAACGTTGGAGCACCCTTCGAAAGAATTGCAATGGATATTGCAGGTCCTTTTCCTGAAACCAACGATGGAAACCGATATATTCTCGTGATCATGGATTACTTCAGCAAGTGGCCTGAAGCGTTTGCCATTCCAAACCAAGAAGCAAAAACGGTTGTGGATCAGATTGTCTTCAATTGGATAAGTAGATTTGGTGTACCTAAAGAACTCCATTCTGACCAAGGGAGGAACTTCGAAGCAAATATCTTCCAACAGGTTTGCTCACTCCTTGGCATTCATAAGACAAGGACAACACCGCTGCATCCACAATCAGATGGAATGGTAGAACGGTTTAACAGAACGCTCAAAGAACACCTTTCCAAAGTAGTGGAAGACTGTCAACGAGACTGGGACCGATGCATTCCACTGTTTTTAATGAGCTATCGGAGCGCAGTTCATAGCACTACAGGACATACTCCTTATGAAATCTTGTTTGGTTCAACAATGCGACTACCAAGTGAAGTGAAATTTGGATGCCCTCCAAATGAGCCACAAAGCCAAGAAGAATATGTGGAGGATCTCAAAAAGAGACTCATGTACATTCATGAAAGGACCAGAACAAAGATAAAGGATGCCAGTGATCGCATGAAAACACGTTATGATGCACATGCAACGACGACAGGGTTTCAAGTGGAAGATCTTGTGTGGTTATACAACCCCCATCGGAAAAAGGGACTGTCACCGAAGCTCCAGCAAAATTGGGAAGGCCCTTACAAAGTTGTCACCAGAATCAATGATGTTGTTTACCGCATTCAGAGAGGTGTTAGAGGCAAAATGAAAGTTGTTCACAGGGACCGACTATGCCGCTACAATGGCCAGGGAAGTGATAGACTTGTTCGGGACGAACAATCTTAAGAAGGGGGCAATGTTACATGAATAGTGTTTGTCTCAACTACAGTCTTATGAATGGTTTTTGTTTCTACTACAGAAATATTACTATATGGTTTTTGTCTATACTACAGTAAAATTCTGAACAATTCTGCTGAATGATTCTGCTGAATAACAATGTTGAATTTGAAAGCTCTGAAAGCTTTTAAAGCATCTTGACAATTCCGAAAGGTTCGAGACTTAGACTGTTCGGGAAACTTGATCCCAAGTATAAATAGGACATTTTATTCGGAAATGGACACAGTTTCATTTTAACCGTGGTAGCGAATAAATGGTCAATAATTAGTGGTGCTAAGATAAGGAAATAAATAAAGAGTTTGAACTTAGATAAAAGTGAGTTTCATTTATAGAGATAGTAGTGGTAAATTAAAAGTAAAAGAAAATAAGTTTTATTTTCGAACCCAAGACTAAAAACATTACAATACATAATTACTGCTCATCAATGACGATGTCAATCTTTTTATACGCACACAACATTTTCACAAGTTATTCCAATATCAAACTGCGGTACAAAGAGATTTTTACTCATTCCTTCGTATTAAATTCCGTTCACCTTTTCTATATAAACTATAGTACTATGGATATGAAGTAATTACTGCAATCAGTGTGTACTAGGTGCCGCTGCTATCTTCAGGTTGTATTGTATAAAGCTTCTAGAAACGATGTGTTGATGGACTAGATGGTGACGTAGTCAAACGTCATCTTCAGACTTCTATAGATTTTACAATCCGCTTACTCAATTCGATGCATGGCTTCGACGGCTAAATCACCAATTTTGGATTGAACTATTTGTCAAATCTGTCGACACTACCAAAACATTTCACAATGAATGATCGATAGGAATAAAGAATGTCCATTTATTTACCCTCCACCCTAACTTCCAACGCACTGTCATTGTATTATATGCAATATATGGCACTGTTAAGTATAGAGACATGTTACTTAAAGTGGCTTTACATGGAGCTGCAACAAATTATAGAGCAGACGAAAAAGCAACAACAACAACTATAGCGCAGACTTGATCTTGATTTCTCCTAATTCCTATAATCTTGATTTACCACACGAACAAGTATGTTTTATGTGCTGTAGGTTTTTTTGTGCAGAAATCAAAATGCAGAACAATGTAAATCCACTATTACCCGACCGATGTCTCTCTCCCATTGAAATAAACAGACATTTCAGACAAATGTACATTGGTATTTCCTTTCGTCGTCCTATCCAACATTCCTAAACGCCCACTTTTAATTAAGGGTATTAATAGCAGTTTGGGTGCGCGCAAATTCTGAAAAAAAACTAGGTGGAACTGCACTTTAGCGGAACTGCACTTCACTAGTTGGGAAGGCTAAAATAACTTTGTCTTTAACTGTCGCTCCAGTGCAATTTCGCGGCAGCGCAGCGGCAGCGTAGTGCGATTTAACATATAAAATGTCATACGTAAAATACGCGCACTTTAATAGCAGTGTTATTCTGCTAAAGTGAATTTTCTCGAAAAGAGCTCTTATGATTATATGGTAAAACTTTCAGGATGATGTTTTGTTAGAACAATCCATCTTTAAATTGGAATGGTTCTTTTTGGAATTTGTCCTGTAAAATAAGGCTGTGTTGTAGAGGTATAAGACCATACAAAATGAGATAAAACACAATAAATTGGTCATAAAAGTTACTTTATTTGCCTTATGGGTGTAGACAAGTGTAAACCCACAGAAAATAGTCTAGAGTTGTTAAATCGAACGATCTTGAAGGTCAACTCACAGGTCCAAAACGCAAAATTTTGAGCTCACCAAACGTTTTTGTTGTGCCGTCTTGTTGAAACCACAACTCCCCCCCGCCCCCCACATCAAGGAGATTCAATTCAGAAAAAAGAGTCATTGATCATGCCAATATAACGTTATCCATTGACTATAAACCTCAGGCCGGCATTGTTTTTAAAGAAGTGAATAGCAATATGGTTCCACCTGCATATAAAGCACACAAAACTGTCAGTTTTCTGGATGTAATGGAGGTGTCTCAACACTTCAAAGTTTTGCAGTTTTACTTATTGACGTAGATATCAACTAAAAATGAGCTTCATGGCTTTAAAAGAAAAAGGGACGTTGTGCGCGAAAAGTTTCACAACGGTTTTTTTTTTGTAACGGTTTTGAAAGGTACAAAATTCATATTAAAATTTTTTTTTTTACAGAAATGGGAAATTATGTTAAAATTTCAACGCGCTCTAACGGGCTTACGGTAACCTGAAAAATAAACAATACATATAAATTTTGTAGGAAATTTAATGGTCTTTCATTTTGTTTGAGGTGAAATTTCAGTTAAGACGCATAGTTTCCGAGATGTAAGCAAAAAACTGAAAAACGTGCAAACAAATTTCGCAGTTTTTCGCGGATATCTCAAAACGCACCAGGAAATGTTTTTGGATTTCTTAAGATTCGGATTCAGCGACCCAAAAAACATAGGATTCGAAAAAAATCCATTTGTATTCTATTTCTAACATGAGGGCGATTTTAACTATACGCTTTGACTGGACTAAGAAGTTTGTGTTTTGAATTTTGTTAGAATTTTTTGAATACCTACGCCCACTTTTAACTGCGTGATTTTTATAAAATACCTTTATTCGGGTAAGATCGATAAAAAACTACTCGATTCAGCTTTAGTTTTACACAAATGCCTAAAAAATGATTAATGATCAAAGCTGAGTTAGTGCTTCAATTTTTTTTTTTTTACAAATTTTTAGGACTTTAAAGAGGCGTTTCCGTAAAAATTCGTAATATGCATTAATTTTGTAATGTTTTTTTAACTATCAGTCGCACTTTTGAAGTAAGAAGATGAACATCTAGGTTTGTACTCCTTGGTTACGTAGCAGGTTGTGGTTCAAGAATTGTTAAATGCACCCATAATTACTATTTACATTCAAAATATAATTTATAAAAAGTCAAATTATATCTTGTTTTGTTCAAATCAATCAGCAAGCTTAAAATTGAATGACACTGAGCTTACAGTAATTGCCCTGGCAAAAAAATTACTCAACTCTAGGCATGGCACACGCCTCTTTTTACTACGCCAGCAGTTATTGAACATCGGCTACAAAAAATTAATGTTATTGAATTTTTTCCTGTCTGTTAAAGAAGAATTTTGTTTCTGAAACTGGAACAGCGGCTGGCTGCGGGAGGCAAAAGCATACACATACGAAAATATAGGGAATAAGATATCCAACAGTTCGTTGAAAACTTACTGTAGCTCTCACTTATGTTTTTTACTTGCGATTATAGGTAGGTACTATAAGGCAAGTTATGCATTCGTAAAAAAAAAATTCTACAAATCAAACATGACATTAGAGAAGTCGAAAAAAGTGGGTCCGACAATTCTGTCTGTCCGTCCGTCCGTATCGCACCTACAGCCTAAACGGCTGGACCGATTTGCTTCAAACTTGGTACATAGTATTATTATGACGTCCTACAGAGGGGTTTTTGGAATTAGCATTCTAGCTCTAAAACTAACGATACCTGCCATACGATTTTTAGTGAAAAATAAATTTTCCTCGAAAACGGCTCCTACGATTTTGATAAAACTTTCTGAATAGTGTTTTCTGTGCAAACTTTATGTTTTGGTTAGAATAGATTTTTCAGGAAAAGTCTTATAACGGTACCTCCCATAGGACCAATTTTTTTTTAAATCAGATTTTCGTGTAAACCACTTGACGGATTTCGATGAAATTTTTAATATAGGAGCCTTTTTATAAACAAAATAATATAAATTCTTAAAATTTTCAAAAAAGTTTTTTTGAGTTGAAAAAAAAATTATTTTTTTTTAATTTTTTGATTTTTCGAAAAACGTTCAAATATATTTTTTAAAATTTTATATTTCTGATAAAAACTACAAATTGCTAGAAGTTGGCATACTCAAAAAATATTTTGGAATATTTTTTCGAATTTTTTAAAAAAAAAAACTTTTTTGAAAAAACTGGTCGAACGATTTTGAAAATGAAATTTCTTAAAATTCTTAACAGTAAACGAAATTAGATGGCTAAGCTAAGGTACTTCATTTTTTCCGAAAAACGTTTTAACTAGTGATTTTTATGTGATCAATAAAACTTCATATCATTTTTTCCGATTTTTTGTTCCCAAAATCTCCAAGACCACTGTCACACAGTAGAGCAAGTTCGTCCGACCCAGTCGTGCACTTTATTTTTTAAATTTTTCTTTTTCAATATTTTTACTATATTTACTATAGGACATGTATTGGATTCGTGCAGAAAAAAAATCAAACATGACTTTGCCATGATGGGGAAGACAAGAAAAGGTTTTCGCCATACCATCCGTCCGTCCGTCGGTCTGACTGTGAGTCAGTGCGGATGTGCGCTTTTTCACGTCATGCTACAGCCTTAACCGCTTGACGGATATTCTTTAAACTTGGTATATAGTAGTTTAAAGAAAAACGGTTGTCGAGGTTTTTTTATTTCGTTTAAGCCCGGCTCAAACTGGTAACTTTCAAGTAACGGTTTTTTCATTTTGGATTTGCTCGAAAACGACTCTTACGATTTTGATTTAACATATATAGATAGATAGATAGATAGATAGATATATAATTTTATTTTCAAAAAATGTTTACAAAATCATGTGCTGGTATAAAATTAATTATGACAATAACTTTAAGTTGCCTGTCAGGTTTAAAAGTGAAATTTGAAACAAAAATAAGCTTAGTGAATTAATAATGTTATGAAAATTCATTGACAATTAGGTAGCGGTATTTGAGTGCAGCTTTCAAGTAATTATAAAGGTTTAAGTAGCAGTTTCCATTTAGTATGCTGAGGAGCTGAGCATGCGAAAGTACGTCATAACCAAGGAATTTCTTTCTATATCCTTTAAAAATTGGACAAACTCCAACGAAATGAGAAGTATTTTCAGAAGCATCGAGGTTGCAAAGTGTACATATGCCATTTGTATTTCTCTGAAAGGCTCTTCCGTTGAGATTCAGGAGTCCACAGCGCGCTTTTAAGATGAGACTGATCATATCACGGGGGTTAGTGTCTTCAAAATAGTTAGGTACTTCGGAGTACGATAGATTGCAGTATTCATCATGGAATTGGGATTGCTTGGCGTTCCTAGTAAACTCGACCCAGTGTTTTTCCTTAAGTTTAGACAGAAGAATATTATGTAATCCATTCCAATCAATCAAATTTATATTAAAAGAGAAATCCATCGAGGTTTCGTGAAAAAGATGTAACCAATCCTTAGCCCAGTAGATTTGTCTTCTTATAACCGCTTCTGATAAGATTCTAGGTAGTCTTTCATTGGTAAGTCATGGAAAATGCAGCTTTAATGATGTTAAAAACGCCTTAGGTAGGCCGGTTTCGATGTGTAGAACATAGTTCGGCGTGTTATCTGGCAGAAGGAAGCATCTTTTTATAAAAAACCGTTGCAGCTTTTCAGCTTGTATGTGTTCACGGTATCCCCAAACTTGAGCGCAGTACAACATTATGGCTCTGGTAGCAGCATCATGAATTTTAAACTTAGCTGAGTGATTGACAGACTTATTCCTCAATAGTTTGGACTATGTTGAATTAATAGAGTTTTTTGACGAAGCAAATCTATTATCTAAATGCTCATTCCAAGACATATTGTAGTTGAAAACTACACCTAGATATTTGATTTGTTACATTAATTTCATTGTCATTGAAAAACCATTTTTCACAAGCAGCTCTACGTCCTCCATTTCGGAAAATAACAATCTCTGATTTACCAAGATTTACTTCTAGGTGCCACTTGTTGCAGTATCTGATAAAGCTGTCAATGAGTTGTTGTAAGTTTATGTGATTATCCGATACGAGCACAATATCATCGGCATAAAGAAGAACATTTATTTGCAGGCCTTCTAAGAATAGTCCAATTGGAAGATAGTCATGTAGATCATTTAAAAAGAGAACGAAGAGAAGTGCACTTAAGACACATCCCTGTCTCACACCTTTGTTGGTTGTGAAGAACTCAGACGAGCTCGAGCCATCCCAAACTGCAGCAGCGGTTCCCATGTAGAGAGACTTTATAATATTGACAATTTTTGAAGAGAATCCAAGTGATGAAAGCTTGTAAAATAGAGCATTTCTATCTATGTTGTCAAAGGCCGCTCTTAGATCTATAAAAAATGCATAGAGCTTCTTCTTCAGGCTAAGTTGGATCTGTATAAGACAGGACAGATTATAAACTTGATCAACAGTAGAGTAGTTACTCCGGTAAGCAGCTTGAAACTCGTTTATGATGTTATTTACTTCAATCCAGGTTGTAAGTCTTTTTAAGAGAACTGTGGTGAATAATTTATAGAGCGTGTCAAGAAAAGACAGTCCTCTATAGTTAGTCACTAAGGTAGAATCTCCTTTCTTAAATAAAGGATAAATAATAGATTTTTTAAATGAGCTTGGTACTGTCGCTGTTTCAAAAATGTCAACAAAGAGCTTATAAATTTCTACAATCAGAAAAGGATTTGCATTTTTGTAGAATTGATATGGTATTCCATCCATCCCGGGAGTCTTAAGATCTTTAGACGTTGAAATCGCAGAATAGACCTCCTCAAGTTGAATAGGTCTGTCCAACTGAGGCACTTGAATTTCAAAAAGCTCAGAACAAATTGGAGGTCGATCGACTGGGAGAGTTAGCAAGTTTTGAAAATGTATCTTAAATTCTTCGGCTGAAATATTTGTTGATGTTCTAAACTGTTCCCCGCGTATCTCTTTGGCAATCTTCCACCACTCTTTCTGTGAAGTAACATTTTGTAAGCTATTTGCTATGTGCTGAAAATACTCCTCTTTTTTCCTTTTGCATAAAGTCCTGTATTTTTTATTAGCAGCATTATAATTGATTCTACAGATGTCCAAATTAGATTTTCTAAATGATTTAAGGTGTTTAAAAGCAGTTTTTCGGGCCAAAAAACAGGATACATCAAACCAAGGTTTCTTGGGCTCAAATTTGATTCTAGTATTTATAGGGACACCATTAGCTTCATAGATACATTTTTGTATGGCTTCACAGCGATCTTCTATTGAATTTGTTTCTTTAATTACTGAAGGTACAAGTGCCTCAAGGTTATTGTTGGGAGTGTTAATGTCATCAGTTTTAATGGAGCAGACCAACGGCATATGGTCCGAAAAAGTTTCACAGCCAACAGAAAAGTCTTCAACCAAATAAGATGCGGCATAAGAGGGGCAAATATAGTCGATTACCGATGAACCCCTGCTGCTTACAAACGTAAATTCACCAGTCTTGTCGTTAAATGCTCTGCCATTAAGGAAGTAGGCTCCAATATCCTCTAGAAAGTCCAGAAAAAGGTTACAGTTACTGTCACAGGTAGAATCTTTGGAGCATCTAAACTGTTCAGCAGAAGCAGGAGGAATTGAGTTGCAGTCCACTGTTCCTTTCGTTCCAGTTCTCACATTACAATCTCCGCCAAGAATGAAACTGTTCCCGTCAAATTCCGAGAAAAAGCTTTTGAGCGCTGCGAAGTCACTGTTCCAACGATTACAATTTAAATAGATAGGTATAAAACTCAGATGATTTCTGGAAAAACAACCCTGAAGCAGGATCATATCATTCATATTTACAAATTTTAAATTGTAAAGGGATTCAATGTTTTTCTTGTAACCAAAAAGACATCCACCACTGGCTCTTCCAAAATTCTGGGTCTTTGTAGCAGATATCCACTTCAGTTTAAAACCAACAAAAAATTTTTCATAATTCTTAAAATTTTCAGATAGAACAAACGTTTCGAATAGAAAGAAAATTTGAAACATACAAATATATTTAAAAAAATTACATAACAAAGATTTGGGAGCGGTTCGGAAGCCCGTTTTTTTAAATCCCGTTTTTTACAATCCCGCAAAAAAAAAAAATTAAAATCCCGATTCTAAAGTACCGCTTTTTTAAAATCCCGCATTTAATAATCCTGTTTAAACAGAATCCCGTTTCTCGTGAGCCCGCTTTTTAAAATCCCGTTTAATCCCGCTTAGCCCGTTTCGTATTTTGGTAAATACAAACTTATTGAAAATTTAGCTAAAGAAAACATAGTTGTTAAAACAGAAATTGAAAAAATTAAAAATGGAGCTGAAAAGCTTTTCAAAAAAATTAATGTTTTGAAATCTAGAGCAATATCTAAAATAATTAAAGATAGAAAATCAATGACTAAAACAGATTTTTTGCGCCGTATAGCTCACAACATAAAACTTTAATCTTAATATTTCGAAGAAAATATCTAAAATCTTGAAACCTCATTTTTGTTATGTTCTATGTTCTTTATATTTTTATTTGTTAAGTTACAAAATCAATAAAAAAAACTTCTCCAAATATTTGTTTTTTTGTCTCCTTTCATACGACATAACGCCCATAAACATTATGTCACCTCATCATCATTGGGCTGTAAAATAAATTCAAGCACGCTTTTGGAATTAACACAAGGTGTTTTATTTTAAAAATCGCGGCGATTTTTAAAATAAAACACCTTGTGTTGATTCCAAAAGCGGGCTTATAAAAACGGGAATTTAATAAACGGGATGGTAAAAAACAATATTTTAAAAAGCGGGATTTTATAAAAACGGGATTTTTAAAAACAGTATTTTAAAAAACGGGATTTTAAAGACAGGATTTTAAAAAACAGGATTCTGAAAAACGGGCTCCCGAACCCAACCCCAAAGATTTATTTACAAGGCCAGCAATACTATAAAACAAGACCTGACAGGCAATCGGTTGCTAATTATTCTTCTTTTTCTGATGGTCGTTTGAAGTATCTAAATTTACATGGTAATTAGAGTTGGTTTTACTTAAGAGGTTAAGAATAAACTCTTTGTCAGCTTCATTGTATGTTGTGATGACACCATCTTTGCTGCATTTGTAGCGACGACCATTAACCAAGAGCGTCCAGCGTTTAATCTCCAGTTTTAGTTCAGTATCGGCTTTTGAAAGACATTTTTTAACCTGACGGAGATGGTAACTCTCGGATTGTTCACTCAATGTAAGATCCTTATTAATGGAAATTTGCGAATTTTTCAAATAAATTGACGAGGACAATACGGACTGAACATCATTTATGTTAGAGAGCTCGAAAATGTAGGATGAAGACCTAAGGTTAGCGGGTCCAATTTTTCTGGCCGAGTTGGCAATGGCAGAAACTTTGAGGGTGGATTTACAAACTTGTTGAAATTCGTATTTAGCATCATCCACATTGCTAACATATATATATGATGGATAAAACTCTATTTCGTCCTTCGGCTTTTTTGGAAAACAAAGTTAAAATCGATTTTCCCAACGTTTCGACAAGGATTTAAGTCAAAATTCAACAAATCCAGAGCATTTTTCATAGTATGTACTGCGTGTTTTGTTCTTGGCTTAAAATACATAACGAAAATCAGGTTCGCAACGGTTTGATTAAATCGACTCAAACTTTGTTTAGTATAGTTCCTTACTTCGAAGAAAACTGCAATTTTAGTTTTTGGCAACAAATAATAATAACGTAAATCGGTTTAAACGGTTTTCGTAACTGGCTATAAGTGTTGTTTTTATTGCTCAAAAGATTTGTCGTCATCAGAGCAAGAACGTGCTGCAATTTTTTTTTCTTTAAACAAAACAAGCTAAATTATAATTTCGTCAAAAAAGTTTTATTATTATTTTATTATTAATTAATTGTATAATATACTGCCTATACATGATTTCTTATAATTTACATTATCTTACTTGTCAAATATCATATAACTAACAATAATATTATAATTCAATATAAGATATAGTACCTAGTAGTTCGTTTATCTTTAAAGTGTTTAGTGTTAGCAAATTAGATTTTTTGATTTAAGACTTAGCTGCGTTACATTTTGATTTTAATGTTTTACTTTTGTTTTTTTATTTTATGACATTTTTTCTTCCATAAAACCTACTTCAATTAAAATTTTGTGTATGCAAATGCTAAAAGCACCGCTTTTGACTCAGCATTATTATTTTTTTTGTAGAATAATTAAAAAAAAAAACAAACGCTGACTACAACTTACAAATCTTTGGTACATTATTTACAACTTTTTAATTTACAATTCGTCGTTTTCAATTTGCTGCACTTGAAAAACTTAGGAATATTTTTTTAGTTTTAAATTATAAATTTTGTTTTTAAATTAAAGAACACAAAATAATAAAACTGAAAATATGACAAAATTCTTTTCTTAAGTAGTGTCAGGGAGGGGAGTTATTTACAATATTTAATTTTATAAATAATTGGCTAATACATAATTTTTTTTACATATACAAAAGTCCTTGCTACATGGCAATAAAATTATTTAAAAACTTATGTTCCACACAGAGATCGAGCCTTAAGAAAAAAATTGAATAAAATCCACAAAGCAGTCTCTTTCAGTCAGTTTTGTAGAAATTCAAAAAACTAAATATGGTACCGTTTTCGAGGTTTAAAAAATGAATATAGCAAGGACTGTTGTTGTAAAGCTTCACAAAAAAAAATCCTTACAATCTAATTCGAGACATTTAAAACATAAATTAATATTTTTTCGGTCATAAGGTTTTTATTTAGGAATGGTTCGGGGGGAATCCGATTTAGAACACAAATTTTTCTCATTTCTTTGCTAAACTCCCAGTTAAAGGCTTGGTCTTCGGTGAGTTTTCGAACTTTTGTTGCAACGAGGCAACAGTTGAGACTTTGCCTGTTATTGGACGTTGAACTGCACTTGAGGGTGGCTTTGTTGTTGCAGTGGCTAAGGACGAGGAGTTTGTATTTTCGGCAGCCTTCTTATTAATATTGGTTGATATCGTCCTTCCGACTGTAGGCTTTGTGCCAGCACTTGCCACAGACGGCTTTGTAAGTGGTTTCGGTTTTGCAGCACCAATCGCCGTCGACGCCGAAGATGACAGTGTTTTCTTAGATGCCGCATCACCAGCAGACTTCAAATCAGCGCCAGCGGTTGAAGTCTTAGCTAAGGGACTAGGAGATTTACTAAATGATTTATTGCCTCGCGCGGCGATTGTCGAAGGTTTCGGAGTGATAGTTGGTGCTCTTCCAATTCTTCCGCTTGCTCCTGTGGATGCATCATTCTCAGGTTTGGGTTTGAAGCTAGAAAATGCATTTGTTGTGGTAGATGATGTTTCAGACCGAGTGGGTGCGACCCTAGCTATGGGTGCATGATTCACGGCCGATGGTCGAATATAGCCACCAGAGGCGGTACTACTGCTGGACTTAATGTAGTCCGGTTCTGTTTCTTGTTCTACTGCACTGCTAGGAGTGGTGGGAACATTTTCATAAGGCGCGATCGGCTTGATCCCTTCGGTGCTGCTGGCACTTTTAAGAGTCGAAGCTGAGTAAATGGAGTCTACATTACGTTTTTCAATCTCGTTTACAATCTCTCCCAGGAGACCCAAACTATCTGAGCTTTCTTCTGTAGAAGGCTGATGGACAGGAGAGACAACTTCATCAATAACTGAATATATGTTGTCCGATCCCGTCGGGGATGGGGATTCCTTGATATCTGAAAGTGGTCCTTCTACTGCTTCACAATCGTCATAAGTGTGATCGACTTTTTTCGACAAAGGAAGTTGATAGCCTGAAGATGTGGTCGAAGGGGTTTTTTTGACTCCCGGTGGAGCTGGCGGTCTTGGTGGTGGACTTTTTGGTCTGGCAGTGCCAATTACACTTTTTGGACGGTTAAGACCGGGTGGATTCCTCATGGAACCGAATGTTTGAATAGGTTGTTTTTTCGTTGGACTTCGCATACTTTGAGCCCGTTTAACCAGGTTCTTAGTCTCGTCTTGTTGTTCTGAATCTGAATTCGATGTATCCATTTGAGGAATCGGAGCCGATATTTCGATGTTCTTCAGCTTTTCCTTATCAATGACAGGTTTAGTTTTCGGAGTGTACTTGTCCTCCTTCTTGAGAAACGATGCAATTCTTTTGATTGTTCCGTCTCTTGGTCGAACATTTAACTTAGGATCAGTGTGCAGTGGGACCGGTGGTGGAAGAGTAGCATTGTGTATCGGAGGAGCAGTTGGAGCTGGTCGAACGGGAACAGCTTCCCCTGGTTTGGTAGGGATTCCAATCTCCCGGCATGTTGATGTCTCCAACACGGGATTTGATATTATTGGCCTGGGATGAGAGCCTGGATTTGGAGGTGGTAGCGCAGGTGCCGATGCATCGGAGATCTTCCCCAGCGTGCTTGCTTTTTTCATGCCCAAAATAATACCATTTGGCTTTTGCATATCATTTCTGCTGTCGAGAGTTGAATGCTTTGGAACTGGTGGAGCCGATCTAGCGGGAACTCCTCCATTGCTAGACTCATGGACAACTGTCGTCGACTTGCTGACTGGGTGAACAAATGCTACATTTGGAGCCACTACCGCTGTTGGTGGACCCGATTCCGAAAGAGGACGCAGTGTGAATCCTTTGAATTTGCCAAACATGCCATTGTTGATTGTCGAAGCGTCCGAATCTGAAGGAGATTTGAGCAGGGCCGAATTCATATCATCTGTACTACTTGGTGTGGATTTCGGCAATCCACCATTCGGCGCTGATGGTGGTCCTCGTGGAGCTGATCCTTTGCTTGTGGATTTCATACTGAAAGAAAGTTTTTCGAGACTATTGTTAAATTATTGGAAAGTCATTTGAATTTGAAAAGTGCGTTAACATAGATTGCGTGAAACGTGAAACAGAAACCATACACCATTTATGTGAAAGAAAACTGAAAACGTGCGAAACAACACAAAATTGAAAAAAAAACAACCAAAAGCCTTTAAGCAAAGAAACCAAACAAAAAAACAACAAAAACTACGAATTAAAATATTTTTTTTTTTTATTATTATTTTTATATTTTGTAAAATTAAATCTAAAATCAGTTACTTTTGTATATTGTTGATTCAAAAAATAAAGCTAACTTATAAAATAGACAACACAGATTGGCAGTACGTTTTGGTATAATAAATACATTGCTGTGGTGAGGTTTTGAGTCATGATAGTACATTTTTGAAGGGTAATGGGCTAACGGCACATAATGAATTACAAAATGAATGTTAAGGTTATGTTTACATAAAGGTTTATGATTATTTTTGTGATGACAATCAATACCAGTTACATATTATCTAAATTCTCCTACTTTGAAAGACATATATTTGTTTGGAAATTTCAAAAATCCCGGTTGAGCCCCCAAGTTGAGTGGTGAGATTGTGTACAGCAGGATTTGATTTCGTTTAAAAATAAACTTTGAGTTCAAGGAAAGTGCGAATAAGGCTAGGAGCTCAATAAATATTTCTTTTCAAGGAACAGTTTTGGAATTCGAAATTGCTATCCAGCGCCCTCTCATATACGACAATGGAAGTCTCTTGAGCAGCCAAATTATTCACAAATCAGAACCAGGAAATAGTGGCGAATAGAAATAGTTTTTGTCGACATGGACAATCGGGTTAGAATTAGCAAAGTTAGAAATTTTCGTCCCTAGACGGCGCTGTTGTGGAAGACACTCTGAAGTTCAAAGTGGTTTTTCGCAAGACATTTTAAGGTTTTAGCACAAGACCATGATGAATCTGTTTTGCTTCAATTTCGAATCTATACAGCCATATAGATGTTTAATATGAGCAGTGACCGTGATTAAAAACAGAATAAGATGTTCTTGTATGTATAGACTTTAATGTGGAACTACCCAAATATTTGTGGGAAATCTAGAAAGTTGTTGCCTAGTATAGATAATATATCTCTTATGAATGAATTTGTAAGCAGAACCCGTCGAAACTCAACTAGTCTTGTTGAAGTACTCACGAAAAACGGTCCGATAGGAGAACATGCCACCAAGTCAGGAAATATTTCCCCAACGCCAAAAAAGGGAATAGATATGGAAAAGAGTTCCCCTTTCTTTGCCACTGTCCTTGAAGAAGTTTAGTCTTAATTGCTTTGTAAAACTTTTGTTAGTGGTTTGAAATACCACGGTCCCCTTCCGGGTTCTACAAACTGTGCAGACAAATTAAGTTTCCGGGATGGAGTCCCAATATAATCTTGATCTTCATCTCGATCAGCTTGATCGGCGAACCCAGGCCGCCCTCCTCACAGCAAACTGCAAAGTTGGGCACATTGACTCAATATGAACTGTCTCCGTTTTCGTACACGGGACGTTCCAAATGTTTGCTTCTTCTTGGGAGAACTATAAGCCCACCCGTGAACCGAAAGATATCTAATGTGACCTGACCAATCATCAAATTGTCTAGGTGACATATAGTCTGGAATCTGATCACATTGATCGTCTGGCAGTTTAACAGCAACTTCTGGGGGAGTGTTTTGGCTCATTTCGGACCAAATCTCCCAGGTTGCGCCGGCGGCAAAATCAAGGATTGGCAACAAAAAAAAACCTCGTCTAGGCCCCGCATTATGATTCTATCAAGCCAACCACCAACATGGCTAGGGGGAATAAAGACTTGAGTCTGCTCACATTGATTGTCTAGGGGTTCGTCTGGCAGATTGATCACTGTAATCCGGCCAGCCACTAACCAGAAACATTCTCTTAAACCCATTTTATTCCTTCGCTAAGCCATGGTAACACGGCGGACAGCAGCTTTATTTGGGGTTTCTTTTTGAGTTTCTAGCTCACGAAACCCGCCATTTCTTCCTACCTGTCGAAAAAATTAATAACTAAGCTTGATTGAGGATACTAAATGAATGGCTGGGAGCTCTATAGCAACTCACTAGGCTGGACAGCTCCCGGGAGCCACTCACATCAACAATTTCTATGTATGCGTTGATACCCTGCAGAAATGGCCAGCAGTGATGCTCTTTTCTGAACAAGTTTATTCTTGGAGGATTTGTCACTGTCTCGCAAGCGTCAATTAGAATAGGTTAGGTTGAGGTGCCTGCCTGGAAAACGTCTGCTACACTATAAGACCAATACTAGGTCCATTATACGACATACACAGAGTGGAAGATTACGTCAAGAGGCAGTACCTCGGGGAAAACGTTAAGTGGGATCAGACATTGAACCCACAACCTTCGAATCGGTTGTCCGACGCACTAACCGCTAGGCTACGCGGTACTATAGACCTAAACTAAATCAACAGTCTTGAGAGTTTTTTTTAAGTAATAACGAGGTTCCGCTGATTTCTAAAGTCACTCTGTGACTGTGACAACTGAGCCTCACAGCGAAATGTGCAATTTATAAATTTTTTTGGAACCTGGGATCGTCTTAAATTCACTATGATGCCCCGAAATTGTTTTCGCGAAGTAACAAGCAAATTTTTATGAAACCTATGGTCACCCTGAAGTGTCCCTTAAGTAGATGATAAATGTAATTTTTGCGCCGAGTGAGCTTTTTTAACTGTTCTTCGGGTTTTTATGGAATCTTGGGTAAAGTTTAAAGTAATGATGGAATTTCTGTCTAACTAAAATCTTCGAATTTTATAAGACTCTTTGGTATTTTTAAAGTTTAAAAAATAGTTTTCGTTTTCGAATAAGTTCAGTCTTATAATTAAAAAATACAAAAATAAAGTCACTCAAAACCTCACCCAACATAAGTCGAGAAAAAAAAATTTAACGTTTAAATGTTTTAAATAAACGTAGCTTTTTAAAGTTAAAATAACTAATCAAATAAAAATAAAGCACAATGCGCCATGTTATTTTAACATTTGTTGCATGTTGTTTTAACTATTTATCACGTCAATTGATAGACACACCTATTATTTGTATCTAAAATGTATTCTGTGCTATTGCAAAGTGCGTGCGGATTAGTAGTTGAACACAATTTAATATCAGTTATTTGTAATTTTCTTTTAGAAGTAGTAGTAGTGTTATTGTTATTAGTGGTGGTGTTTGTAGAAGTTTTGGTAGAACATGAAGAAGAAGTAGAATTTTCAGAAGAAGGTGTAGTGGTGGAGGATGTGATTGTATTTTCAGAAGAAGGCGTTGAAATTCTACTACACAATGAACGTGGTGAATGTACATACATATTTTCGAAGAGTTTTCCTGGCATGTAAGGATGACTGCGACAATAGTAGACCAGGAAACAAAAAAGTGCCATGAATGGAACTACGCCTAGGAAGAAAATGAACATGAAGCGAGTGAATCCATCGCGACCTGTCAAAAGAAAGAAAAACGATATTTTAAAATCAAACATACCTCCAAAGAAAATCGCGACTTACTGTTTGGATTTGTTGCTGGTCCACTATCCTTTGACCCACCAGGTCCGGGGGCATTGCAGAAAGGCGGCGCAAAGCCGACGTTGCAATGGCAATGTCCCTTACTATTACAAAGTCCATTTCCATTGCAGTTTTCGGGGCACTCAACGCCGAAACCGCTCGCTCGAAGGTTTTCGATTCCTATGCATCTCTGGCCGACGCACATTTTTTCCTCACCACACTTGGCACCGTTGGGCGTGAGACCTGGATCAGTCGATTGTAAGCCCAGATCAACAATAGCAGTCCGACAGGGAATGATATTGCCCTCATGATTCAGAAAACTATGAGACAGCACAGCTACAGATTCCATTCCAAACTCAAGACGTTCATTCAAATGGCGACAGTGCAACATCCCACAATAGATATCTTCCTTCTCACATTGGAAGTACTTATTATTGACTCGATCAAAGCCACAATTACCATGACGGCTTCCATTAAGATTCTTCCAATAACAATGTTCTGAGCTTTCACCAGACGGTCCCCATAGAATCCGACATTGATTGGTGCGAGATCGGCAGGTTCCTTGATAGCAGTAAGCATTTCCGCCATCACAGGTTTCTGTATCTCGCTTGAACACATTTGTGGGGCAGTATTCTGACTCTCCCGTACAGAATTCGGATAAATCACATTCGTTTTCCGAGGGTCGACAATTGGTTCCGGCAGTCTTGGGTCGACACGTACTTAAATCACAGCATTCCCCAGTAGCACATGATGCATTCGTCCTTAGCATACATGTATTGGGATCACAGCAGGTATTTTTGCAATATTCAGCCAAGCCACAGTCACATTGTTCTCCAGGTTCGACGAAACCATTGCCACATTGAGGTGAGTCGAATAATTTTGTTGGTTTATTCCGCAAACAATAGTTCATGCCGCGGGAGAAGGCTACATTGAGCTGGTCAATGCTGCATGAACTCCAATGACGTGGAACTACAGACGTACTCGATGCGGACATGATGCACTTTTCATCGGGACACCGACAGTCAGGTGTGTCATGTTCCATGCCAAAATTATGACCCATTTCATGGGCCATTGTTGCAGCAACTACCCCTACAATTTGACTGTGTTCCATGGAAACTCCACCGGAGTATTCATATGTACAGATTGGTCCCTTTAGTGCTTTGCCTAGGGAAGAGAAAAAAATTGATTGAGTAAGTGTTTACTTTAGAGTTTAAAAGTTCAGAGGAAGGAAAGGAAAGTTGGAAAATCAAGACGATCCCGAAGCACCATCTGATGTAAGCCATTGTGAACAAGGTTTGAAACCAATAAGCTGTGCCTGCTTCAATATCCTAGCCAAATTCGCATCATAACTTAGTTTGTAGGGTGGACAAGTTTTAAAATCTTAAACGTACTGCTTCAACATAGGTAGGGGTGAAACTAGTCCCATCGGGAAAGCAAAAGCTTTGTGCCACGTCTTCTCTTTGCATCTTAAAGAGACTCTTGATACTATCCAGCGTAGGGTTGGCAAGATCCTTACCGACAAGGAAGATCCAGTATGAGGCTGCTTCTTCAAAGCCATTTTAGAAAACACCATCAGGGGAAGCTTCTAGATAGGGTGGAGTGACCAATTGTAAGAGAGGTTCCCCAATAACTAGGTGACGAAAGATGGGATTGGTAGTCCCGAATGAGTCTGAATATCGGAGTTCTCAAAGAAGAAATATCATGATCTCTTTATGGCTGCGAAATATATCGAAGAAGATAGAAATGCCCTTCCATGGAAACTGTTCGATAATCGTTACTCTGCTTTGGCTTTTTGGCCGAGGTAGCTCACTTTTGTACAGGAAGCCTCAGGAAGATTCTATGTCTGAAGCCCGCGTAAAAAAGGACGCAACAGATGGGCCCGTCGGACTACCCTGAGTTGAAAGTCAGACGGCTCTATTAAGCAACCTGAAGAAAGGTTTCTCTTCCGAATTATATAGGGCATCATATTCTCTAGTTACCAACACGAGGTACGATGTGGTCGGAACCCTGATGGGTACCATATGCTGAAGTTCGCTTAGAAAACAGAAAGTCTTGGCGGAGCTATCCTTAGTCTAATGACTCGAGTAAGCAACTTGCAGAAAGTTCTGGGCGGACCCCGGAAGAGGACCCTATAATCTTATGTCAAAATTCCACTTAGAAGAAACATACGGCAGAAAGGCCCGGTTAAGTTATCCTAAGTGGATAGTCCGATGCCTCCTCGACAAAGGGTTGATCTGCCGAACTTCAACTTAAAGGGGACCTATTTTTAAAGGTTATGGCAGATGTCTCCAGGAAACAACCTTAAGAAAGACCTCGCCGGAACCTTACAGGAGATTTTATGTCTAAGGTCAGCTTTAAAAGAAGAACAAGACAGACAGAATCACTGGCACGGAGTGCTATGTGCTGGATGTACGCTTATTCTAGCTTCACAATAATGCAATCAGACTGGTCTATTGCTGCATGCACTTGAATGGTATTCTCAACTTGGAGCCAGAAGATGATTTTGCCTATCAAAATCACTCCCTGCAATCGTTTTCGTCGGCTAAAAGTCAGTGTGAATTGAAACAACGAAGTACACAATTCTATGACATTAGTTTGATGTTCTTGCTTGGTTTCCACTGGAATACAAAAACGAAATTGGATGAAAAAGATCAAGAACAATATGGAACGGTGCCATGGAAAAACTTGGGCGACGAAAGATGGAGTGTATATTGATTGGCACTCTAAGCTCCAACTGAAGACTTATTGCAGGAGACGTCTTTCTGCCAACTGAAAAAGCTCGCAAACTACTGAACCGATTTGTTTTCCAAAATTAAACACAAACATTTCTATAACTTACCTACAACACCGCCATTAAATGGCTCTTTCGTCAGCAATTGAGCATTATCATTCGGATGATTCACAGCCAGCTTCGTTCGGCGATAGTGTAAGAAATTTTTCAATGTCACATCACCATCCTCAGAGAATTCAATCTCATTTGACTCATTCCACACAACAACCCCAACCAAAGCGATAAATATATTCAAAGGTTCATACAGCTGAAATGAGATACAAAAATTATACAACAATTCTTTTTCTTTGAACTCAATTGACTCGGTGGATCGCGCGTCCACGTTCAAGTCCGCGTCCGCATTCAAGATCTTACCGCATTGACAATGTTCGCTAAATCCTTGCAGTGCTTATGCACCTTCTTCATGTTCTCACCCAAAGACTTGTAGACTTTGTTATCGACAACTATGACCAGTTCGACGAACGATGAATGCTTGTTGGCATTGAACGGTCCCCGGATGATATTGTTATCAATGTTGTTGGACCGTTTGTACTGAAATTTTTTGAAATTTGAATTTTTAATTAAATGTGAAATTTTTAGATCATTGATCTGTTTCAGGGGAAGTATAAAATTATAAACTTACTCGTAGGATTCGATTGAATTCGGAACTATCGATTCGATTTTGAATGTCATCCCATTCTCGAGGCCGTTCGTTCGTTTCGTGGATGTGATTCGATTCACTGTTGTATCCACATGTTGCATTTCTTAATATGTCAGCATGCCTGGAAAGAGGATTGAAAGGAATCATTTTTTAAAGAATTGGAATACTGAAGATTTAAAGGGATTCTAGAAGAACGTAAAGCCTGTTGCTGGCAGCTTTCGGAGAAGGCATTTAAATAATGCTGGTCAAAATGGAAGCAGCCAGCGCTGGGAAATCGGATTGTCTGGAAATGCTAGAAAAAGAAGGTAGCACACTAAAAATTAAGACTAGCAGGGGAGCTTCGTAGGAAGAGTTCTTTTCTAACCTGCGCTTCGGGAAGAAGCAATTAATCAAATCTAAGCTAAGCCAAGTTTGAGGGGGGGGGGTGTCAAGCTCGTACCTTACACTGATGATATAGTGCTGAGGGTTTCGGCAAAGTCTGTTCAACTTAGTAAATTGGAAAGCAGCTATGGATTCATATCGTCAACCGAGCTTAGGAATGGACTAGAACAAGCTCGCTTATATCTATCCACATCGACCCACTACAAAGCTCACACAGCTTCAGGTTTCTGGTGGGGTCTTGAATCGTAAGCGAAAATGGAGAGAAAACAAAACGGGTGAAGAAACTTAAGTCCCAACTATACTCTACACCTGCACTAAGATCTTTGGCAAAAGTTTGGGACCAATACAAAAACTAATCTTTCGACGTACACCGATCGATTATTTCGTATTTTTTTTTTTTTGGTCCAGTGGCCAGTCTAAGTCAAGGAAACTTCATAGTTCTGTGCGTCATTACAACTTGCACCATGCGAGCCACACCAACTGCAGCCCTAGAAACATTCTTTTCACTAGTTCCACTCGATTCGATTACCAAGTGGATGTCCGCTAAAAGTGTGTTACGACTTAAATCGTATAATAATTGGATAAGGGGCTTTACCGGGAACAGAACCGTAATGAAGTTCACTAAAATAGCCATTCAAACCGACTACAGTAGTCTGTAGGTACAGAGATTTTAACCCAGTGACCCTAACAGCCATTCCAACACGGAAATGCTGGAAGGAGAACCGGATCATAAACGCAGATCATATATAATGTCTCTGTGTATATGGACGGGTTTTGCACTGTACGGTCAGGCATCTTTGCTGATAACCCACCCACAAACAGCTAAATAAAGCTTCCAGCGCAGCGGTTCCCATTCGAAATCATCTTACTTTTGATGGCACAACTAGAGCATTTTGCTTCTAAGCCTTACTTAATACGCCCCTCCAGCCGGTTCGAACTCTAGACTACCGTCTCCAATTTCACACTTCAAGTAGTTGGAGATCGCACTCTACCTGGTTGCTCCATCGAAGATGAGGTCGTTCAAGGCTTTACGTGGTGGCGCCTGACATCACTTCGCCTTGATACAGATCGATATCACTTTTCCGCTGACTTCGCGAAAGCTCAAGGACCTTTGTCCATATCTTTTTCTGACAGCGAAACCCATCGTGGTGGCGTTTTCCATAGTGGAAATCACAGTTTTCTGTTATCCTTAGGCCCGTCCCATTCCATCGCACTTCCTGGAGAGCTGATATTATGTCAAATTTTGTTTATATAATGCACTCTTACTCAAAGGGGATATGAATACCCGGGTCTGGTTCAGAATCCCGAAAGTTCAAAATCCCGAAAAATCAAAATCCAGAAAAATCAAAATCCCGAAAAATCCCGAATAGCAATCAATACCGAAAAATCGGATTAGTGATGCAGGCAGGCGCCTGTGTCAACAGTTTTCATAATCAGCAGTACTTGGGTGGCACCCTTCGCGGGTTCTTGGGATTTTAATTTCCTTTTTCGGGGACACACCCGCTCACGCAACTTCGTTGCTCCGCTAAGGGTATGTCCAGTTGTCTGGCAGGCGCCTGTGTCAACGTTTTTCTTAATCAACAGTACTTGGCTTTTTTACCATTCGGGATCTTGAACATTCGGGATTTTCATTTTTCAGGATTTTGAACTTTCGGGAATTTGGTTTTCGGGATTTTGAACGGATCCCATGAATACCCTTATAATGATTCAACATGTGCGAGCGAGGAGAGAGGGAAAAGAAAGATAGGAAAGAAAGTTGGTACAGTGGATTGAGATTTTAGGTGACAAATATCTCACGAAATCCCCACGGCTGGCATCCAGTTGAAACATGGGGAATAAATAAAATTGCCGCCCAGGCTGGGTTTGAACTCACAACTCTAGGTTTAGCAACCAAGCACTACATTCACTGTACCATTGCCTACCTCAAATGGAAACTAATTAGGATAGGGACTGATTTGCGGTACCTGTTTAATGTAGCCACGTTCCTAGTGCATACACGTATATCTTTGATATTTTTTTGCATTTGCTGGGGGGAGGGGGAGGGTATGTCATCAACATTATTGGACTGTTCATCCGAGGCTTTCTTGAATTTTCATTCATATGACGTGATCTACACCTGGGTATTGGGTTTGGATCTTCACAGCGTATCTTTTCTCATGTTCCTGTGAAGAAGGTAACTGTGGTATCTTCAACCCATAGATTTTGATGGATCTAACGCTTGCTGTGAGTTGTTAATTATTTTACCGGCCATCAAAGCCATCACCTTCAATGTCAAAACTGGTATATCACAAACCGAACTCAATTTTCCTTTGCTGTGTCCCAGCACACTGCGATATGGAAAGAAACTAAATGGCCAAAATCGTGCCTCACTCAAACCGAGCGAAATCCGTACATGACAGGATTGAAGAATCTTACTCAAGCTGAGCAGTCGTCAACTGGCCACAATGTAATGGGAGCCCACATGAGCAGAATGTTTCTCAGCACACCTGACTTATGCATAATCAATACTCCTAACCATGACCAAACCTAGGACAAGGACAAATTCATCGATAAAGAGGTCCTTTATTTAATATATTTTTTTTAAAGAAGGTAATTGCAGGAAATTGTTTTTTTTTATTAAAGCTGACATTCTGTATATCGTCATGGTCAAAGGAAAGTGATTCCGGAAATTCCGGCTTCCTTTCCCTGGTCTGGTCGATTACTTGAACGCTTGTTTGCTTTGATATTTTACAATCTCAGGTAAGCAAACAAGACCCACGCAAATAGAAGAAGCTACTCCAAAACATGGGTTCCAATCCAAAATGAATGAGCTGCGTTCCGATGAGTCTCATTCTTCATCTTTTTTAGGGAATCGAATAGATTTGGCAAATATTTAAACACAATTTCAACATGACTGGCGCATGGCGATGGCGATGGCGGTGTGAAGAAGGTGGCACTACAAAAAAAAAAATCGTTTCGATTTCCCTAGCTGAGAAGGTAAACACAAATAAAAATAAAAAAATAAAAGATTATTCAAAATGTTTACGCAAAGTGAATTAGAACAAATTTACGACGTGCAAGTATTTCTAAGATACGATTCGAGTATCTTATCTGAGGTGAGAAATTTTTTGAGTTTCGGGGTGTCTCAGTATTTAGAGGGAAGGAAGTGAAGAAAAACGTGGGTGAATGATTGCATTCAGAAAGTACAAGTCAAATGTTTATTCTTGAGAAAGTTGGAAGAATTAACTTTTCGGAAATCACAAAAGGAATCCAATTTTAACAATTTTGACAAACAAATTAAATGCAATGATGGACTGGACTGGACAAACACAAAGGGGTCTTGTTCTGGATTTGGTTCTGGCGAAGCATGTATGAATCGTGTTTTGAGAAAGTTTTAATTGGGAACGATGTTTTGGGTTGTTGGTGTGAACAGAAGTCAATCAATTACAATGTTGGTTCTTTGGATATTTAACAAGCAAATAAGTGAAAGTTTCAAACTATAGGGTGATGCATATTATGTATTTGTTAAAATTTTTTTTTTTTAATATTGCTAAAGTTGATTGTAAGTTGTAGGGTGAGGTTAGTTTAGATAAAGTTGGCCGGCAGTTAAACGACTCATACACATGGATATGCGACGAATTACTTCAATAGTTAATCCCTTCAAGACATGTTCTGTACCTCATGGGTCCCGAAAGGTTACCACTTGGAGCTTTTAATAAGCGATAGAGAGAGATCAGGGCAAAATCAGAGATAGTCGCTTCTTCCTCCTCGTCTATGCAACTTTTGCAGAAAAGGTTTGAGAAAACACCAAGTCCAGTAGCTTGTCTACCTATAAAGCAGTGTCCACAGTCCACTTATGACACCGACTATGGAGCTAAGATGAGATCTACATGGAGATAATATAATATAATGTATTGAGTGCGTTTTAGATCCAGTTCTAGCCAGATTTGTTTGGCCGCTGGACAAGAGGTGTGTGTGGTGCACTCAAGGATTTCGGATAACCCTTTAAATGTTTAGTCACAGCGTGAGCGATAGGAAATTAGGGAAGAAGGGAAAGGAGGTTTCGATGAACATTATCCTTGAATGTTTGAAGATCAAAATGAAAAGGGAAAATTGTAGCAGGCAATTTATTCTACATTCGTGTTGTACGGCTGATGAATAAATTCCTATATTTCACGGTACGTTTGAAATTGAGCTCAAGTGTAATCTGATGAGCGTTCCTAGCAAGCCGAGTGTTACGGTGGAAATGTTTAAGGAGTGAAACACAGCTGGCTATACCTCGAGTGAGCATTTTTTGAACTCTATCGAGCAAGTGTAAGAAAGTTTGAGAAGCACCTGCCCAGAGATGGGAGTTATACTTAAGTGGGGGTATACATAAACGCTTTTAAAGTAGGGGTGAAAAACTTCCTGCATAATATAAAGGAAGCCTAAGCATCTTGCAGCGTTCTTGGCAATCTCAAGTATGTGGTCATTCCAATGTAGGTTGTCACTGATACACATACCGAGTACTGACAGTTCGGCCTCCTTGATGCAAGTTACCATTCATGGATATTGGGGTATGTTTAGCTTCAACGACAAAAGACTAAGTTTATGTGAAGCGCAGGGTATACCAGTATTTATCTTTCTGATTGAAATAAGGCCAGTAGTGGTCTATTTGGAATCATTTCTCCTGTATGGAACTCCGGCAAAATATCGCTACGTAACAAGTTGAAACTCTTCGAATCCAACCTTAAATCTGTGCTGTTATACGCTTCTGAAACATGGGAATGGACTGCCAACAACTGGAGCAAACTGCAGACCTAGGTTTACCGCTGTCTGTATTACGTTCTGAAGATCTGGTGGTTGAAAACCATATCAAACGTGGAACTGTGGAACAGGACCGGGCAGACAAAATTGGATGGAGACATTATGCTACGGAAATGGCGTTGGATAGACCATACACTGCGGAAACATAGCAAAATAAATGTTCCGAATGAAATCCTCAGGGCAACAGACACGTCGGTCGGAAGATCAAAAACAACTTGGAGGTCATCAGTGGTGAAAGAAGCTTAATCTCAAGGAATGCTATCATGGGTACAGCTAAATCTAGTTGCGGCGAACCGAGATAGGTGAAAAGATCCCAATGCTGCCCAATGCTCCAGGAGGAGTTGAAGTAATGCAGTACTTGATGGTTGCAGAGTTTTTGGAAACAGCACCTATGGACTTCATTGCTGCTTAGCTATCTGAAAAGATTCGTGTATCCGATGTGGAAAACAAGTTTTCCTTTAGCCATTATGTATATGACGTTTTTGATAGTCAGAATTACCGCCTGGAACACGCTATAGTGTTCAGGGGACCGCAATCAATGACGAATATTTACTCCGTCTGAGTACGCGACGGCAGTCACCAGAGTTTTGATTTTTGAGCCATCAGTTTAGAAATGAGCTGAATCAGCTCTCAGGCATTCCCCTTTGTCCAATTTGGATCCTTATGGAGTGATGGCTTGGAAGTTAATATTCAAAACAAGCTACGGAATAGTGTGATCGTAGTGATTTGGGCTTGATCTTTTCAGAATCATGGTGGGCCAATGAGAGGTTCTGAGACGAATCGCTGTACTTGGAGCCGTTGGTTGACTAAATATGTTCGAGGGGTGTGCGATTGAGAAGTATGTCAAAGGCGGCTGAAGGTGTCGAACATAGGGCTCCGGTGACATATTAACAGGCTGATCGCTGGGCTTTTCTAAGATTGGTCTACGATACTGGTAACCCATAAGAAAAAGTCGGTCTGATAACCGCTAAACATATCCAGGGATGATATGTGGAGAAATGCTCCATGTGTTTCCGAAGGCTGTTTTGAAAGATAAGAGAGCAATTGCGGCCTTGACTGTTTTTAGCGTATTAAATTTCTAGCTTGGGTTATAATCTGGAATAAGACCCAAAATATTTATATTTCTTTTCATCTAAGAAGCTTGTTAAGAGTTATTTCCGTTAGCTTAATAAATGTGTTAGCTTGCTTTCTCGATGCCACAATGGCAACGTAGTCAGCGTTGCAGTCGCTTTGAAACACACTGCTTCCAGGTGACCTATAGGATTTCGTTGAAGGCTTTGCTCCATAGAATTGGGGATGGGACTCCATTCACCCTGCGGTATACCTATAGACATGTTGATACTCTGCAGGAATGGAAGGGACCTACAATTAACCACATAGATCTAAACGGCAGAGGTGCACTTTTCTAGGCAAGTTTTACTATCGGAATATTTGTCACTTTTTCGCAAGAAGCTTACGAAAGGGTTCCAAGAGGGGTAGCGTTTTAAAACGAATTGCGAAAAATCCATTCTAACAAAAAAAAAAAACGCCCGGCAGATGTGAAACATTCAAGTTTACATTAAAAGTCATAATTTTTCAAAACCATCAAAGAAAATATGGAGTGAAATAATTTTTAATAATTAAGTGTTTCGTTAATAAAATCAATTTATTTGTCAATAACAATTATAACAGATTATATTCATTTATAAATAGGAAAACCATCGTCATACATCCAGCCCACCCACAACTACCAACCAACCATCCACCATTTTTGACAACTTTTTCCTAACCCCCCATCCACCCAGCCCAAACCAAATCCTCCCACCAGTAAGCCCCTACCCCACCTATAACCAACCACCTACTATCTTCGCCATATATTTCGTCACCAACTTCCCCACACACCACCCCTACATAAACCCCTCACAAGTAACCACCCAGCCTTTTTAATCAATTTTTCCTCCATCGAACTACCCATCATTTTTGACAATTTTTTCCACCACCCCCCATAACCCTTCCTCCACTACCACCCCACCCCCACCAACGATCACCCAACACGCTCCAGTCCCACTTTGAAAAATATATAGAGCGTCATGCCATTTTTCGTGACGATTACGATCGATTTTACTGCCTAGGTACACACCAAAAGATGTTTCACATCAAAAAAAGACGCTGAAATTTGAATCAAAATCTGCAGAGCCGTTTCCTAGAAAACTAAATTTCTTCTTCAGGATTGTATCGCAGTAGACCAAAAAAATGATAAGTTAATAGCTTAGTTTCCATGCTTGCTCGCCCACATACTGCAAAAGTAAGTGAACTGTGCAAGAGAATCCGAGGCAGTTAATTCTGCGATGCGCAAAAGAAACATGGTGAATTTCGACACATGACTTGAGCCTATACTCGTACAAACATCAACTGAACAAGGAGCTCTGAGTTAAAGACACGTGTTCGCTAAATAGACTCCCGAGCAGTTTAAAGATAACTCTAATTACTGCGACTTCACATACATACTTATGAGGGGTATATTCATCTTTAAAAACAAACATTTTTCAGGAATTCATTGGGTGGGGTTTCTTCTGTAGAAGTATGCAAGTTGATAGACACGATGACTGACAGATATTTCAAATAAATGATTACTTAAAAGATCTTTCGGTAAGCCGACCGAGTTGCATACTTCGACCACAATGAGCGCGGCGATCGATCATTGAATTATAAAGCTTCGCTTGGAATCCTTCCAAATTCCAAAAACGATTCAATACTCTATGATTTCATAACCAAAAAATTAAAAAAAAAAACTCACCTGAATATATAGTGATCGTCCTGTATCCGTCCATCAGCACCAGAATGTATGAAATACGTATCCATGCCATCGTGCACAACCCCATTCACTCCTCCATTACAAGTCGAAACAGCTACCTTGGATTCCGATTTGCCTCTAATGACGCCCTGTATAAATGTAAATGTGCAAAAATACCATTTATGACACATTAGTTAACCTCAATATTAGCGCAACCCCCACCCACAAAACCCCATAAGAGTACCCACCTGGTAATGGCATAGATCTATATCAGTCTTTGTGAAATTTTGTACAATGTCATCAATGCCACCGCCGCCACCGCGAGTCGAGTCCTGAAAGCGCAAAAAGTGTCCATCCGGTATGAGTCGCTCATTTAAATGTAGGTCGGCAGTTATCCTTTGTCCTTTATGGTGATATGATAGTGTGATATGAGGCACATGTAGTCCGCTCTGTTAAAAAAAAAAGAAAAAAACACAGGTGTAATTTAGAGACCATTGTACTCGTATGTTATAGGCTTATATTATAAAGATAAAGATAGTATATTGTGGGTGACATTGTGATCCCTCCTTAACATCAAATGAACATGCAATGTGTGTGTACGTGTAGTTTCCAAAATGGAAGCGCTATGATACCCACAGTTGATGATGATATGGTGCTTGAAGGCATTAGAACATCATTTGTGGTGTGTCCCTGTTCTGTACCCTAACAAATTCCAAACTAGAATTTTAGAGGAATTGTGTTAATTTTATGTCCTCCTGTTCACGTGCTCATGATATGGGTGTCATGGTGGCGTCAGGTATCTCCGTTATATCGGAAACGCGGCGTGGCAGTGAAGCACACTATACCGAGATCCAAGACCGCGATGAGGTCTAATTAAAGTGGCTGCCAGTTAACACACTCGGTTTTTTGTTCTTTTTGGTGACACAGTGCGATACTCTGGGTGTTGATGATAGGTTTTAATTAAGCCTTCGCTTTTAATTGCTCATCACTTTGGGAAGCGCGATGGAGGCATTTAATTACGTAATGTTTAAATGCCAAAGGTGAAATAATTCCGTTTCAATTTATAAACGGATGTGTGGCAATTTTATTATGGGGTGCCATGTTGTGGGTATCTACATATCAATATAGGATAGGAGGACATGGTGCATTTATATAGGTGGGTTTTGTTTGGTCGTATAACAAAATGGAATTTGATCAATTTATTTCGGATTGAATGAAGGATAAAAAGGCAGGGGATTAAAGCACGAAATCAATTTATTTTAATACGAGGTGAATCATGCTGAATTAACAAAAAACAGAAACTCGAAACATTTGTCTTTGCAAATTAAAATTAAGCGGGCGTATAAAAGTGCATTAAATGACGAACGGCAATGACAGTGGATTTCCTCAAACTTAACTATTAGCTGTTAAGGGTTCTTTTGCCCAACATTGTTTCGGGACTTTTAACAGGACTCACTCAATCACTTAATTTCAATTTCAATATATTCTCAATCACTTAGTGAGGAAAACGAAGCTAGGTGGTTGAATCCAGAAGCTTGTGCTTGTGAGTATAAAAGAGGACTTTTCAGAAAAAAAGAGAGGGCTGGAAAAGCCAGCGGCCGAATCTATTGAAGGGTTGCTACGGAAGAAGCAATGTTCGAAACTTATATCAGAGGGTAATGCATTCGTCTAAGAGGCACCAAGTCCAAGCGGAAGCCTGTAGAGACGGGTGGGAATGTCATAGTAGATTCACAACTTTTGTAGACGTTTAAAAGGCGAAGACAACCAACAAATCGCTGTCAGGCACAATAATACATACAGAATGTTTCAACCAGGAGCTGGAGTTCCTTTCGGCGAACTCTGCAAAGCAGTGGTAGATGACTTGGGAAGAAGCATTCAACACTTCATTTGTACAATCTGGTCGGATGAAAGTATGTTTGAGCACCGTGGGGAAGTATCCAAAAGAAAGGAGATACTCTGAACTGCGTCAACTACAGAGGTATTAGTCTCCTATAAAATCTTTTCGGTTATTCTATGTGAATGTCTGAACCCTTTCGCGCTTTAACTGAACGAACCCATTCAGTATGGTTTTAGGACAGGTAAACCAACCATCGACTAATTTTTTATAACTTCGACAGATTTTAGAAAAGACTCCAGAATTCTAGATCGACACTCACCACCTATCGATTTCAAAGGTGTTAATGACTGCGTGAATAAGGATGACCTATACAGAGCCATTTCACTACTTTGGAATACCCACCAGACTCGTTTGCCTGCACAGGATGACTATTGAAAGCGCGTGCTGCTCCGTCAAGATTGGTAAGAATACCACCGACTCTTTTGATGTCGAGGTAGACTTAAGACAGCGTTATGCCGATTAAATTGCCATCATTGTAAGAACGATGTGCGCTGTCAGTGGAGCATTCGCAAAAATTGATAGGGAAGCTGCGAGAATGGGTCAGGCTGTGATAAAACGAAGGATATGTTGTCTTCTGGTGTATAACGTCATTATCATAGGCTTGGGCAAAACGGAACAATGATGGAAAGATATAACTTGAAAGTAGTCATGAAATTTTTCTATTTTGGTTCCATTATAACCCCTCAAAATGATATCAGTGAAGAGATCAGTTGACCATTCTTACTTGCCAATTGCTGTTTCTTCGGGCTCAGAAGGCATTTTAATAGCAAAGCTCAAGCCTTCTTTCAAATGATCAATAAGATACTGTACAGGACCTATCACAAGCCGATTTAAAGCGGCATGTGGAGCGTATGGACGAACACAAACCAACCCACCGTGTCTTCAATTCCAATCCGAACTCGAAGTCCAACAAATTACCGGAAGACTCCAACTAAGTTGGCGCGGTCAAGTGGGTGTCGGCCTCAACAAACTTGGTGCGCGCAACTGGAAACAACTGAAGGGGAAAAGGAGCCATATAAAGCATGCCACACTCGTGTAGAGCAGTAAAATGATGAGTCTAGGTATAAACTTAAAAGTACGTATAAAATAAGACTCGAGAGTTGAGAATTTCTAGCTATTCACTGCAGCTTTCTTTAAAGAAGCGATAAAACAAAGATAAGAGACATTTCGGCGATGTTCAAGTGATGGTAAACCTTAAAGATTATAGCTAGATCTAACTGGAAAGATCGTTGATAAATGTAAGGTATAGAGTTGGAGACGAAACGGAGCCTTCGGGCACACCACAATCTTTTTTGTGAATATCAGACCAAAAACCGTCCAAAACAACGCGAATGGTTCTTATTCATCAAAGAATGGTCTCGCTGATATCAAGTTTTCTATTAAAAAAATTTTGATGCCAAACTCTATCAAGCGGTAATAAACTTAAGATTGGAGCCATTTTTCGGTGAGATGTACCATCGTATCAAGCTGGCTTCAGAAAAGAATACTCAACGGTAGACAATTTTTGTTCATTAACATGTATATGCTAGGTCGTATCTAGAAAAAGGAAGAAAGTTATACGCTTTTTTGTCGATTTTAAAACTGCGTTGATGATGATTAATAGACCCCAGCATTACTGTCGTCTTTGGAACCTCAATGTTAATACCGCCAAATCCAAAATAATGATCTTCCGGAATGGAACACGCAGATATGCGCAAGATGAGAAATGGACCTGGAAAACATGGACCTGGAATTGGTGAAGGAGTACAAGTACCTTGGAAGTGTAATTAAACCCAACTTTTCGTTTAAAAAGCACCTACAGGGAAAATAAGCAGAATCCAAAAAAGCCATTAACTGTAACTGGAAAGGATTTCTTTACTAAAAACCATATGGCCCCAATCACCAAATAAAGCTCTTTGAAGCGGTGATGAGGTCGATCATGTGTTACGCTGGTCAAATATGGGAATTTTTGCAGTACGAGAAGTTGGAAAAACTACTACGGTACTTCATCAAAAGAATGTTTCGGCTCCCAGGTAATACCCCTACATACTCGTACATGCTACATCTAGAGACTGGTTTTTCTCCACTCCATATATTTTCGCTGAAGCTGAATCTCAACTATATATAAGAAAAGTAATGTCTCTTGACAATCACCGGCTGTCCAACATCATTGCAAGACAACTCTTTCAGCAAAAATCTCAGTTTTTTTTCAGCATGGTCACGCCTGGGGTTGCAACTTGCAACACAGCGTGCAACTAGTTGAGAGAAGGTGGGAGACCTGGGATAGAAACTTTCTAGAATTGCTCACAAAGATTGAGCAGTCAAATTTCGCCAATTTTATGGAACAGGCCCAACGTAGTGAGACGCGAAACACCTACAAACTTCTCCGCCATAACCTTGTCGTAAATAATTACTTTGATGATCGCTACTCCTTAAACACAATATAGTCTAGTCGACAGGTCGGAAAAAGTGGGTTTAGGTGGAAAAAGGTCAAAAGTTAATGAAACTTGGGGATTTCGTTCAGGGATAGTTATAGTTAACAAACATTTTGATAAGTTTTTGACCTCGAGGGAAAACCTTTAGGAAACCCGGAGCAAGGTCGAAAATTTTGCAGTTTCCCCTCCTTCTTTTTTTCCGTATCACGGTAACGAAATGACATACAATAATTTTTGTACCAACAAAATTTTAGTAAATTTAACGCTTTACAAAAAAGTCTTTTGATGCTTTTGCCATAGGACGTATGGAAAAAAAGTTATTGAGGGAAAACCAGAGCAACGTCGAAAAATTTCCAGTTTTCCCCATCTCCCTTTCGGTCAAAAACTTAGCAAAATGTAAGTTTACTATCCTTGAACAAAACCTCCAAGTTTCATTAACTTTTGACCTTTTTCCACCTAAAAGTACCTGTCGACTGGACTAATATGTACTATTTTCAAAACGAGAGGTGAGCTACTTCGCTTAAACTACCGACCTTATGGCACAGAAGAAAATTTGGAGTGCTCCCTTTTGCAACCTCAGAGAGACAGAAACTGTGTTTCACTTCTTAGGAAGCTGTCCTATCCTTGCTTTAATTCGACAAGTGCACTGGGGAAAAAGAGAATTTACTCTGTCTAGGGAACCGTACTGCCGGTCGTTAAAAAGATACCTTTTCTGAAGATATTTTTGTTCATCGATGGTTCATCAGAGTTTCGATGATTTTGGAAAAAGGGAACATAAGCAGAATTGGCAGTTAAGTTGAGGCAGATAAACGAACTCTTTTTTTAAGCACTGTCTGCTTCAATCAACTAGGAGTTCCTACCCCAATAGAATAGGACAGCTGAAAAAGCTTACCCAACGGCCTGGTCAGCGTGGAAGCACACTTTTTAAGAACAATAAAAACAAATGTGAGAGATACCATCCGGGCCAGCGGAGATCAAAAAAGAAGAAGCAAAAATTAACTTTTACGCTCTCAAGTACCTATACACTCTGTGGTTTTCGTTTTTTTTTGCAAATGGCCAAAAATTTGTAGTAAAGGGTGTTTTTTTAGAAGCATAGAACTTTAAGTTGTTTACACTTTTATCGTTGACAGCTTTTTTGATCATTGATTTGACATTTGATAATGAAGAATCAACTGTCGCCTGAACAAAGCATGCAAAGTGTGGAGATTTGTTTCGAAAAACATGAATCTGTTTGTCAAACGCTTCGCGCATCAGTTGCGTTAAAATTTTGTTCAGCGATGAAGTCATGTTTTGGTTGCCTAAATCCATTGTTGAGTCGCCCGCCACGTCATTACATCCAGAAATAACTGACAGTTTGGTGTGTTATGGGCTGGTGGAATCATTGGTTTTTACTTCTTAAAAAACAATACAAACAAATAAAATTTAATTATCTTTCAAATAAATACAGTTTATCTCTTTTATTTCTTTTTTTTTAGTTCTATGCCAAAAATAAACACCCTTTACATTTGGGACATTCTTGTCTATCTGGACTATCTTGATTTCCAGCGATATAAGCTTAAATAAAAAGAGTCGCTTACCCTCTCTAAATTGGCAAAGTTAAATAAATAATTGGAGCAACAACAATGTAAACGATCGTTCAAATTTCATTCTGTTTGTATTTTTAAATATTAATTAAAAATTTTATGATACACAAACAAATAAATTTGATTATTAAAATGTGCTAACTATGTGCTAATGTCAATTTTCAAAACTCCTACGCCAAATTTCAAACAACAACAACACTTACCTCTGCATCCAATGTACTTTTAATGGCTCTTTTATGTCTTCCATGGTGTAGCTCTGGTTTAATCACCTCATGATTCGAAAATTCATGCACCGATTGAAAAAAATCATGTGCAGTGTTGTGTTCTGAAAAGATGAAAAAAATATATTTTTACTACAAACACGATTTTTGAACGTTTTATAGCAAATCTATAACAAGGCATAATTAATTACAAAATTATTTCAAGTTTAACTCGAACAATCCTAAAATAAATCTCAGTCTCCGCGCATCTAAACTTTTGAATCTTGAAATTTAAAAATAAAAAAAAAATTTCCTTTTTCCATACTGACAACAATTAGTGACATAATTAATGACATTAGGGGAGCTTGTTTGTAACTTTGTCGTTGTAAATTTTTCTCGGAGATCCCTAAAATGACACATAACGTTAAGTTTCTTTCAATATTCCAGCTGTCACATATTACGGCCATATTTGTCATGGTTTCAAACTCAGATTTTGTGGATTGGATGGCTGTAAAAATTAACTAAATTTCTTTTACACTCTTTCATTTGGATCTGTCATTTTTATTTTAAAAAAATAAAATCTGAAAAGAATGTATTGGTGAAGACAGATCGTTCTCAGCGTCAGATACAAAAAAATACCAAACCAAAAAAGGAACTGTCATGTGAAGTGCTTTTCGAAAAGATAACTCTTCGACAAAGGGGGAAGGGGAAATTTTATAAAATTGTCATTTTTAGGGAAACTGTCAAGAATGATTAAGGAACCACAAAAAGGGTTTTGTTATGATTATTTCTGATGATCGGATTTGGGTCTGTGTTTACAATAGCTTTTTTTATTTTTTTTGGGTGACACATATAATTTCTGACACCAATCACTGGTTTGTGAGATTTGGAGTAATTGCCAGTCTTATATTTGGATTCTCTGTTTATTTTAACAACGAAACACATAAACTATTTATCACCAAACTGGAAATCGTAAAAATCATCGCTATCATCAGCTCAAATTTTATAAAGGGTGTTTTTTTAGAGTTATAAAAGTATGAAAGCGCCAGCGGTTGGCTCGAATTTAGTCCAATCTTGAGGTCTTATTTTCAATCACTCTTTGAAGCATTTGGGGTTGTATCGGCAATAACGCCACGAATGTTGTTTTCCAAGTCGTCAATTGTCTGTGGGTATTCAGTGTAGACTTTACATAACCCCACAGAAAAAATTCCAATGCTGTTAAATGCAGGATCTTGGAGGTTTGCTCACAGGTCCACAAAGCGAAATTAGGCGCTCACCAAACGTTTCATTTAACAAATCAATTGTGGCACAACTCCCACATATCAAGGCAATTCAACTTAGGAACAAACAAATCATTGATCATCATTATCTACCATAAAATGGACGTATTTGGAGATGCGTTTCAAGAACAGAACCATGCTTTTCAAAATAAATCTGTACAATTTGCATGCGTTGTTCAGGCGTCAGTCCATCTTATTATGAAATGGCAAACCAAACTAAAAATAAATCATATGACAGATGACAAAAAGGCTGTATAGTTCTGTACTTATAAAAAAAAACACCCTTTATTTCCTATTTTTCTGTCACGTTGTTGCATTCTATCTAGCTTGGTCCTTGGTAAACTGATTTTCATTTTGCATCTCTAAAATATTACATTGGACGGATTTTGAAGGACCATCATAGGTTTTTTGTCAACAACTCAACAAACAACATATTTTCGAATTCAAAAACCCCCATTAAATGTATAATGCGTTTATCTTTGAATGTTGACATTGACATGTCGGAAACCCATTATAATATTTAATTTCCAAAGAAACCCTTTTTGAATGCAATCTGTTTTTCAATCTCTGATGTGTCCAATGTTTTGTACACAAGCCATCAATGTTTTGTTGATTAAACGAGTTGGCTGGCGCCCCCAAGTAGCAGCTTCTTTTATCTGTCTTTTGTAAGGACTCATGCATATTTGATTCTATTTCAATTTGGTTCGGAAATTTTATGATTTGGGAGAGTTTTTAAATAAAATCACGTAAAATATTGTTGATATGGCAAGTTTGTATTAGTGCGGCTGGATGTAAAGTGTCGCAATGCATATACGTTTATGTGGATTTAAGTTCTTAGTCATTTATGTTGAGATCCTTCTTTAATTGCTATACAACAGGATTTGGTTTTATCTAGAATAAAGTGCACGAATGAGTCGAATGAACTTGCTTCAATGTGTGACGATGGTCATGGTGATTTGACAAAACAGACAGGAGAAGTGACATTCAATTAGACAGATATAGCTTCAACAATATGGCCGCTATCAACTGTCAAAGTTCGAAGGTCCCTATTTGAAGACCCAAAACTTTGTAGGATTATTTTTAGTTTTTGATGAAAATGCAAATAACAGAAAACAGGTTTTAAGTGGGGTTCACATGGGACAATGCAGAGGCCAAGACAATGAGACAAGACAATCATGGTTCCATGTGAACAACTGTTTCCAGGACAAGACAATTGTCGTTATATTGTTCTCCGAGCTAGCCTGCCGAGCTATCTCTGAGGACAATATAGACTGGCTGTTGTTGTCTTGTCCAACTCCGTTTCGTTCCCATTGTCTTGTCTCCATGTGAACGCTCCTTTAACGGATCTATATAACTGATTTTAAGTTAACGAAGACATTATTTAAATGGTTTTAAGTTTATTTAATAGTATATTTTATAGAAGCTGGGTGAGCAGACGGTCTGACAGGCCTGCTTGCGGGTAACAGATCGAGAACGTGAATTTTTAAGTCCCTTATCTAAGACACATTCCGATCCTGGAAAAATCACATACAATTTGAGTAAGGCAAGGTCTATGGAGGTCTAAGTTCGCTGTGAACACAACTCTGTCACCAGATCATCAGCACAAGTTATCCTTGCTGGGTAGCAAATTAATTTTATAGATTGCAGCAAGTTGGCTTGGTATGCATTTTATATTTTCAGTTCTACTCGGTTTTTTGTTTGTTGAGCCAAGGATTTCTGTTTCAGAAACAGGGGTCGAGAAAGTTCCATCTCTCTTTAGCTACAGAGAATACTATATTCCTACTTGATTTTTTAATGTAACAGGCTGGAATCTTCACCGCTGTGTTTGCCTTTTTATGCAGTTCGTTTCCTAGCAAATCAAGTGGCCACAAAGAAGCTTCGATTTTATGTCAATCTCAAAAATTGCTTTTATCCCCGCTTAACTTTCAATGAAAAGGATGAGGTCCATGTGATATTGCCTTTATTACAGAATGTTAAGCAGCTGTAGTAAATCCCAGGACCTCAGCTTCAAAGACGTTGCTGTTATTCGGGACCCTTATTAATTGCATTAGAATAACTGGCTGCGCGCAATGGTGTAGCTGCAGCAGTAGCAAGTAGCAATGTCAAAGTTAATGTCAAACAAAGTAGCGTACTAAGCAGCATACACGAATACAATGTGCAGCACTGAACTCAAACAAAAATCATGTCTGCCATTTTTGTTTATTGTTGTTTTGCAGCGCAGCACGTTCGTGAAGTTGAAGTAGAGTCGACTAGTATTTCAGCTACTCTCTATGCTGCAGCTGCTACTTTACATTGTAGCCGTGCAATACGATTTACGTACATTTAACTTTGACATTGCTACGTGCTACGGCTGCAGCTACACCATTGTGCGCAGCAAGTAAGTGTTTTTTTGGATGGAAACCGTACGGGTTATGGAGCCACCTGTAAAAATTTTAATAGCTGTTTCGAGTTTTGTTCTTTAGCCAGTCTTCTCTGTAAGGGGAAAGAATTGGTTAATGGTCTTTCGAAATCTAAACGTGGCGATGTGTAGTCTAGACACACTTTACAGCCCGTAAACCACAGTTGAACCTGTTCATGGCCTGTCTGACTCGTATTCCAGTTTGGGGGTTGACTTAACACATGCACTCTCTGCTACATATTCTTACACAAAGAAAAACTAAGAGTTTTGTATTAAAAACAGCTTCCAGCCCTGCTGTAATGGTTCCGGTGAAGCCTATGTGCGTCTTTTTTTTGTAATTCTTAGGTTGGAAACTTGTTCTTTCGCATGCCACCAGACCAACCTGCCATATGGCAGTATCAGATAATTTTGGGACAAGGACCCAATAAGGCACCGTTTTTTTGTTCAATAATAGCTGAAAGATATATTTTCTGTTGCTATAGCAGAGCTTATAAACATCTGCATAGTGCTACTTCTCTGACTTAACTAATTTCAAGTCTTAACAAAATATTATTAAACGCAAGTACCCAGAAGGGGCAGAGGAAACCACCTAGTCGAATGTTGCCACATGTTGACACTTTAATAAGCACACCTTGTAACTCTAACTTAGAGTCCGTCTGTTTCTTAAAATGCACATTTTCCGACTGATAACTGTACATTTCGTTCACATTAAAGCTTATAAGGGCTCACGAAAATTATGCCAGAATTTTTTTTTAGGAAAAAACACCTGAATTTTTGTCGCTCTGTCCCAACCCAGCGAGGAGTTTTAATATATCCCAAAACCGTCAAACCTGCGTCTTGTCTAAAAAATATTTTAAAACCTGGATCAGGCGGATGCGGGGAGTGATGGAAGACAGATAACCCGCCTATCTCCGTCTAGTTTCAAAATATGTACCTATACCTTAAAAAATGTAAAAGTCTTTTCCCCAAAAGCAACTTAATGATTCTGCTTAAAATATTACACAAAAAGGAGAATGCCTTACTTAAATGTAAATTTATAACAGCATTTGATACAAGATTTAGTTTTCTGGCTCTATTTCCAAAACTTAAATAGAAAAAACGCTCGAATTTGTTTCTGGATATTTTTTCCATTTCCAGAAATTTGGGAAAGATTGTCAGAAAACTATGGCGTAATTTTTCGAAATATCCAGAAGCTCTTTAAAAAAAGACGTGGTAGGCTAATAACATTTCCATATTGAAGCTGCATTGTCTACAGCGCAACTAGGGAATTGAAATTTTTCAGTTTTTGTTGCGGAAATATCTTATATTTCCTACCTTAGCGTAGAACTTCTGACGAGCGTACACGAGAGGATACACATCTTTCATTTAAAAAAATAGAGAAAATTTGAAACAACAACATGACTCATGTTGATGGTGTTACCAGCAGAATATTGAAAACATAAAAAATTTTACAAACCAAACTATTTTAATCAAGGCAGACACAGACATTTGGAACAACATCATTACTTTATGTCGTGTTTGGTCTACAAAACCAGACTGAAAATGATTCGTTTTTAAAAATACACATGTCTCATTACACGACACAACATGGACTAAATTTAAAGTTGATCTTTCCTTACAACCTTAATATGTTTGTATATATCTGTTAGTTTAATTATCTACTAATCTCTTGAAACTATTTTCAGAGAACTTTGGCCTCCGCACTGATGGCTGCCCTTGAAACTTTTCCTTTGTCCTTTCACTCTCAGTATGTATTTTTTTTTTGCTGACACATCTAATCCTTCGTCTGGAAATGATTGCACTTGCTTTACTGAACACTAAAAACCATCCATCAATGTCAATTGTATTTTTTTTTTTTGTTCTGGCACCATCCTTTTCCAGGGGATAGGGACTTAAATAGTTTTTGCTTCTGAAAATACTTTCAGACTTCCATACGACCGACGAACGAGTATACCGCCTGAGTGTGTGTGGTGTTCGAAGAGTAAAAACGCCAAGAACGGATCTTAAATTCTCACTCGTATACTCTTCCTCAAGATTGAGATTTCCTCCGTCAAACGAGGTACTTTTAAGCAAATTTACGTCAAATATAAGAAGAAAAGAAAGGTGTTCTTTTTTCCATTTTCTCACTTTGCCAGCAACCCCCACCCCCACTTCCATCAATTCAAGCTGCCATCCGAACCGAATGGGTCATGAATTCTCAGCGCATATTTCTATTTGCGGAACAAATCCTCCGTTCAGTGTGTTCTGTCTGATCTTATTTTTCAATCATTGGCACGCGTTAGCCATTTTGCTTTTGCTTTTTACATAATCCCCTTCTGTTCCCCGTCTCCCTAACCAAAACCCAACATTCTTCGGTTTACACCAGATATACTTTGCCTTTCAGGTGTATCCATGCATTAAAGTAGAGATATTCTTTATGTATCTTACAGATGAGAAAAGAAAATTTCTTCATAAGATACAAATTGTAGGTATGATGTATACATTATAGTAAAAAAGAGAATGCAAATCCTTGTTCCAAAAATAAATATTTGGAACTTAGGTCTTTTTCGAGAGGAGCCAGCAGCTATGAAGTGCATCTGGGATTTGTGCGTATGCATCTGTATCTTTCACCACACCCTACAGAAAAAAAAAATAGCACAACAACTTTGCTAAACAAATTCTTTGTTAGCCTGTGTTCGTGTGTAATTAATTAAAGCAAGTGTTTTCGGTTTCTGTGGCCGGTATATATGTGAAATGCATGTTGTGTGCAGTGCATGTGATGTATCTACTCGTATGTAGATACTTTTTACTTTTGCTGAATTTCTTAGTAAAAAAAAAAAAAACAGTTCACAAGGCAAGGCTAGAAGTGCACAATAATGTCTGGGAGATTTTTTTTTTAGCTTGAGCAGCAAAATTGAAACCTTTGAGTCTTTTGATTGTGTTTTTTTTTTTTTACTTTTTAAGCGCAATTATATAAAAAAAAATTGAAGGAAGTATACAAATTGTGACCATGACCTATACGACCCGGAACAAAAGAGAAATTTATTGATTTTGCGGGTTTTTTTGTTTTCAAAAGTGGCAACTTGGGATTTTTTCATGAATAAATTCATATTTGTGCATAGATAGGGTGCAGGGTGCTTTTTAATTCGATGACAAAATGTAGGAAAATGATTCAGGGACTTTGTTTTTATATGAAATACCTAAAGATTTTTTTGTATAGAGCAATAGAACTTTAAGCTGACAGGACTGCTTTCAGTGATTGTTTCTTTTTTCATCAGCTATGTAATTTATTTTTACTTTGGCTTGTCATGAATCGACTGACACCTGAACAACTTGTAAAAATTAATTTCCAAGAACATGGTTCTGTTCGTCAAACTCATCCCGCACTTTATGGTCGGACATTGTGTTCAGCGATTAAGCTTATTTTTGTTTGCATGGCTATGTCAATAAGCAAAACTGCCAGATTCGGAGTGTAGATAATTTTCAAGCCATTCTTAAGAAACTGTAAGAAAAACTGACAGTATGTGGGCTGCTTTATGTGCTGGAGGAATCATGGGTCCTTACTACTTTAAAAACGATGCCAAAGGGTTACAGTCAATAGAGACCGTTAAAGAGCCATGATCACTGACTTTTTCGTTAATGAATTGAGTAGTTGATGTGGGGGGAGCGATGATTTAAACAAGATGGCGAAATATGTCACGCAGCGCATGCTTCAATTAATTCGTTCAAGAAAACATTTGGTGAGCGCCTGTGAGTTGACCTCCAAGATCGTGCGATGTAGACTATTTTTTGTGGGACTATGTGTAAGTCGCTATAGTTTACATCAATAATCCAGGGACGATTGACGATTTAAAAAACAACATTCGCCGAGACCCCAAATGCTGCAAAGTGTGAATGAAAATTGGACCCAATGATTAGACTAGATCCGAGTTAGCAGCCTAGGCATTACATTCAAATAAAAAGGGCAAAGAATTATCTTTCAAATAATGTCAATTTTATGGAAATGTATACCAATACAATTTATCTGTATGTATGTTCTATGCTTCTTAAAATAACTACCCTTTTAAATCTTTTGTAACTCTTCGTATATTTAAATTTAAAGCTTGTTCTCTTTTTTATGCCTATAGTAATTTTTGAGTAATTTAACAATCTTACTGCAGAAAAGTTTTTTGAATAATAATATGGGGGTGATTTGAAACTCGACGATACGGAAATGCGCAAATAAATCAAACAAATTAATACATCGCAACTTCACAACAAGCCTGAGATAGATCTAATGAAAAAAAAAATCATGACAGTATTTTATATTCTAGCTCACATTTTCTCCTATGAAACGTAGCCTCTCACACTGGTCTACTAAGCATTGTACAATGTACATTATGTTAAGTTAAAGCGAGTGAGCAGGCGCGTTGATACAACATACGAGTAAGTTAGTATTTTTGTTAATTTACGTGATTTCCATGCTGTCTAGCAGGAGAAGCCTCAGAAAAAGATTTGAATCAGCTAAGTTCAAGAAGAATGCAAAATGCAAACAAATGCATAAGAAAATTATTTATAGGAAATTTAAATAATTTTTTGAAAGGAGCCCGTTTTCGACATAACAAAATGGCGCATACCATCGCTAATTGGGTTCTTTTAAGGAGTTTTTCAATTCAAATTAGAACCGCCATTTCTATCTTCCGTTTTCGAGAATTTTTTTGAATGAAACGTTTTTTACATCGCCTCAAATTATTTGGATCACCTGTAGCATGTCGCAATATGGCGGCGGGCGCTAGTCAATAGCTCGCATTAGCTGACCGTATAGCGTTTATATTCTCAATCATTCATGTACGTGCTCCGCGGTATTGGTTTTTTGCTCAGTGTTATGATGTAAAACCGGTCAACAAGTAAAAATCAAGAATAATGCGTAAAATATCGGACGATGAATTAATTTTAAGCCGTTACAGAAAGCCAACAGATTTCGTGTTTGCATTGAAAAGAAAAAAACTCTTGGTGAGTTAATTTGATTTTTAATGTGAATTTATTAGAACGAAAAAAATTTCACTTGCATCGTGTTTCATAAAACCACAAAATTTTTTTTTAAATAGTGGCGTCCTGGAGTTCAGGCTTTTAAAAGGAGTCAAAAGGACGCAAAGGACAACCAAAATTCCCTGCTTTATATATCTAAAACGAGAGAGCAAGCGTGTCGGTACGTTTGTATGCTTTAATGTGTGTTAAAATGTTTGTACAAATATAAGTTTTGCAAGCTATATAGTCATAAAATAAAGTTTTAAAGTAAGTCGAAAACTGGCTGAGTTTTTCATCTCATTCTCTCGTAGGTTATTTCGCCGAAGTTTCCCTTCGAGCGAGTGTGAATTACACACACACACTTTTTTCTTTTTCTTAAAATATGCCCTTGCATCATTTCCGAAATAATTGTTATGGAGAAAGGAAGCACCCTGTAAAACATTTGTATTTTAATATTATGCAAGAGAAAAAGTTAGTCGAGAAAAGTTTAATTGGATGAATTATTGTTATGTCAGTAGAAATTTTCAAGGATATTTGCATTGCATTTTACGGGATAAAGCAAACCGTAGTAAAAAGTGGAATCCATCATGATTGTCAAAGTGTTCTTTTTTAAACTTACAAATACGTGTGGAGCAGTTTTCCTTAATTGAACGATTGTCAAGTGGTCATTATCACACAAAATCTTACACCTGTTGTGGCCAGGACTCAAAGAGAAATCAATAGCTTAAAACATAACGCACATTTTCTGTTTAAATAATTTAGCGCGTTTTTAAGTGGTTAATGATACCCTTATCATGAATTAACACAGTGCACAGCACAGTAGCGTCAAGCAAACTTCGACAGGATAAAAGGAGATAACGATGCTCACTTTTATTAACAGACATCATGATGAAAGGCAAGAATGAAGCCAGGTAAAGCAATCCACATTCTTGTAGTGCGGCTAAAAAATGAGTCTCTTTACTAAATAGTGCGTCCAACGTTGGACTTGAAGGTAAATTGAACATAACTACGATGATTGAGTGAAACAAATGTTTCGGGAACGGTTCTTTCACCATCTAAGACAAGTGATCATTGCTGAAGATGAAAAAGAGAGTCGGAGACAGAACGGAGCTTTGGGGCACACCAGTATTTCTTTTATGAATATCAGACTCAAAACTGTTTAGTAAAACCAAATGGAACGGTCCAAAAGGTAAGTTTTAATATGTCGAAGATGGGGTTTGTCGTCGTTTCGAAAACAGGTCGGTAGTTTGAGTGGGATAAAGATACGAGTTTTTTTTCGGAGCGGACTTTACCAATGCTGTTTTACATTGCCTCGGAAAGAGACCTGTAGCTAACACAGTAGTTTTTTCAGCGTGGAAGGGGAAGCACACATTTATGGGGGAGATACCATCCTTTCCAGCGGATTTGTGTTCATCGAAATGTTTAAGTCTTTTTGCTGTTGAACGTTTGCGAAGAAAGATTTCCACTAGGTATAAGAGCATTAACGCTCTCATAAACAGGAAAAGTCATGTCATTTTAATCCTGCCAAAAAAAAAAAAAAAACATACATCTTGCCAATTCAATCCTTTAAATCTTAAATCCAAACCACGAGATTGGTTCCCCTTTATTTAGCATCAACTTGATCAAAACTCAACTTTATTTACGACTTCCTTGCTGCAAAACTAAAAATAACCAAGTATGCCTTTGCCTTCATAAAATATTCATCATCTTCACTGATGAACTGAACACGAACAGTGACACTCCATAATCCTTGTTTTCCTTTCTTCAGATGATGTCCTCGATTTTTTTTTTTTTTTTTTTTTGTCATATAATAATTTGTCAATCTAAGATGACAACGCCCAGATGCGTCACCCGCCTCTGTCTATGTTGTCCGTCGCGTCGCGTCGTCCTAAAACGTCAAACACAACAATTAATCTTTAAATTAATCCAACAAGAAAACTTACAAATTGGAAATCTACACTTTAAGATGAACATTGTCACGTCAGACGTCACTTTTTTGGCAAGACCAAACTGCCACATTTTTTTTTTGTCCAGAAATTATCAGACTGGAACTGGGACCAAAATATCTTTAACTTTTGAGAATTTAAATTGAATTTCTAACGTTAAAAAAAATTATCACGAGTTGTGAAAACTTTAACTTGATTTTGAGTTTTCAATTTTCCACTTCCGTGACTGCGTATTCTGTGATTTGCAAGCGAAAATGGAACTTATAAAATATGCAGTTCCATACGTCCATGTTGTCGTGGGTCGGGTCGGTTCCATTCAGTTTCAGTTCAGTCGTCGGTCGTTCTGCATGATGTAACTGTCATGTAGTTGGATGGGAAGTTCATTTAAAATTATGTATAAAAAAAAGGGACCGTACTTCACTTGTGACCAAAATGACACTTGAAGGTCCAAAAAAAAGGGTAGTTCAAAAATTTAAATTCAAATGATTACAGCTCTTCAATTCATCCACACAAACACACACACACACACACACACACACACCTTCGATAGTTCCTTTTGTAGCCTGTCCATTTCAAGGGATCGGATTGTGGTCACAGACTGCACAGACAATTTATTCATAGCTGTCTATATTGAAATAGGGATTTATAAGATACTTTTTTTATCTTTTCATTTAAGACCTTTTAAGCATTGAACGTCATGAACAGTGATTGAGTTATGTGACTCGTTAGATACTCCTCGCCCTAGTAGGGAATAAGAAGGAATAGAAAATTTTAACCCACCACGGTTCGTGGAAAATTGAAAAAAAAAAAAAAAAAAACAAGTTAAATGGAACTTTTAGTCATAAGTGTATGCGGTTGATAAGATAGAATTATTGAATAACGAACTTCTATCCGAACATGGAAATTAGATGCGTTCGTTGGCTGGTTGATAGAAGATGCAATCAATTTAAAGGCAATCTGAAGGATAACCAATTAATTCTCAGGAGCAAAAAAAAAAAAGAAGATATAATGGTACCTACTTAATATAAATGAGGGTACCTTTATTCACCGAGAATTGTGGAGGATTTTTTGATTGCTGGAAAATTTTATGGTGGCTGGTGATTTGGGGAACGAAATTGATTTTAAAGTAGGTAAATAGAAAGATTTTTTAAAAGGGTTTCTTAATTGGTTGAAAATTAAAATATCTTTTTTTTTTTCTACGACTATTAAACATGGATTCAGTTTTTAATTTTCTTTAGCGAACTGCTTCTTTTACTTTTTAAAATTGTCTTTATCTGAAATCAAGGGTCTGAATTTTTAAACAGTTGCTCAGAGCTATAACCTAGCTGCTGTCTATTATGTTTTAAATCCAACGAGTCGATGGAGTTTCTGAATTTCTCTTTTTAAGACACGCAATTCTGAAAGCAATTCAAATTTGCCTGTAAACTCTGATCTTTCAGTTCTTGCAGAGTTTCGAATCCATGCAAACAAAGAAATGGCTCCTTTTTCAATTGTGTTTAATTGGCTGAGCACAATGGTGTAGCTGTAGCTGTAGAACGTATCACTGTCAAAGTAAAGTGTACGTAAATCGTATTGCACGGCTGCAATGTGAAGTAGCAGCTGCAGCACAGAGAGTAGCTGAAGTACAAGTCGACTCGACTCCAACTTCACGAATGTGCTGCGCTGCAAAACAACAACAAACCAATATGGCAGACATGATTCTTGTCTGATTTCAGTGCTGCACATTGTATTCATGTATGCTGCTTAGTGCGCTAATTTTTTTTTAGACATTCACTTCGCCAGTGCTACGTACTACAGCTGCAGCTACACCATTGTGCTCAGCCAGTAAATATCACAAGCAAATGACTAAACGTGAATTTTGTTATAACAGTTTTACACAATTTTTTGAGATTTTTCGTTATACATTTGGAGCTCCTAATGGAACGTTGTCGTTCTCGTTTTATGGAGAAACAGTTGCTAAGACTGAAACTTACAATCAGCGGAAGTCCGCAGGTTAGAAAAGTTGCTATATATCAGAGCTTGTATGTCGATAACTTTCCTGAAACCAAACAAGCAAGCCAGACTTTAACAGTATTCCACTCTTACAATTAGATCAATGACTACGGCAACATTTATCCACGCATAGATTTGAAGAGGTTATTGCTCACTTCTATCTTTCGATCTAAAGAGCTTCCGCTTGGAGTAACATTACGTAACGTTAGGTTTTCTTTATGATTGTCGAAACGTAAGGTTGAAGCTTCATTGTGATAGCATGTATTGAGTTCCTAAGCTTCAGGCTAAGCCAAAGCTAAAGCGTGTTTGTGTTTTAGGCATAACTCTTTTCATTACCTTACTCAACACACTCCCGTTTGAAAAGAGTCGCTTGGAATATGCATCAATTTACACAGTAAAGAGATTCATTCTTTTGCCGCTCTACACGAATGTTTCTTTTCAATGCAGGTGTTGTCGACACTTAAATGACCCCTCTAGGACATATAAAAGGCTAAAATTGTAATGTTTTTTTCAAGATGGTTTCACACCTTATACCAAGCTATAGGTTAATTTTCTCTTAATTAAATAAAAAGATTTTACTTTTGGGCGTGGCTGACGCCCACTTTTCATACAAAACTATCAATATTGTTTTTATAAAATATCAATTCTTATATTAGAGCGAAAAACATTAAAATTTGTAGGTATTTAGTTGTACGTATGAATAGTGTATATGAAAACAGAAAAAAATTGATTTTGGATGTGTTTGACGCCCACTTTTCATTAGAAACTATAAAAAACTTATTTTTTCAAATAAACAGTACTTATAAAAAATCCACAAGCCCAAATGTGTGCGTCTTTTTGTCGAAACTTAGAAGCTTGTGTATATGGAAAGAAATTTTTTTAATTTCGGGCGTGGCTTACCTCCACTTTTCGTGAAAGAACAAAATACATAGTTTTTAAAATTTAAGGTAGGCATCCAACATTCAATTTTAACAATTTTTTTACGTCCGTTATATGAAAAATATATCTCTACATTTGTTTTTGTGTACATATTTTCAATACGCCTTCTTTTAAGGGCGTGATTTTTATAGAATACCTTTATTTGGGGAAGATAGTTAATAAACTACTCGGATTCAGCCTAAGAATTTAATGACTATCAAAGCTCAATTTCTATTTTAAATTTTTAGGACACGCCCACTATAGGTCATCGTTTTGAAGTAAGAAAATGAACATTTCTATTTGTATTCCTTGGTTACGTATGGTTACGTTGAATACACCCATAATCGCTATTTCCATTCAAAATGTAATTTTTAAAAATTCAAGTTGTGTCTAGTTTTGTTCCAACAGCCACAAGCTTAAAATTGAACGTCACTGAGCTCATAGTAATCGCCTTGGCAATAAAAAGTCTCAACTTTTTCTACTACGCTAGCGAACACATATACACATAGTACTAAAATTGTATCAATTTTATGGTCGACACAATTATCTCATTTCTAATAGAATGGCTACGTCATAAGCAAAACTGCCGCAATTGGAGTGTAGGTAATCCTTGAGACATTTTTGAGACACCTTGGGGTGACATCCAGAAAAACTAATAATTTGGTGTGCTTTAGGGTAGCCAGAGGATAACATTCAATGAAAACCATTATAGAGTCATGATCAATGACTTTTTCTTTTTTGAATTGAACCGCCTTGACTGGGGGAGTTTTAGTTTCAAGAAGACGGCGCAAAATGTCACACAACACGTGCACACAATTGAACGTTTGGTACATAATTTCGCGTTTTGAACCTGCAAATTGGCTTCCAAGAACGTGCGATTTAACACCGCTAGACTATTTTCTGTGAAGGTATAGGAAGTCACTAGTTTGCACCGATAAGCCAGAGACGATTGACGACTTGGAAGACTACGCCGCGTTATTGCCGATATCCAACCTCAAATGCTGCAAATAGTAACCTAATATTAAATCCTCAAAATTGAACTGAATCCGACCCAGCTCAAATACAATCATAATGCAATATAAATAAAATGAACAACTGGGTCGAAAAAACTTGCTCTTATGCTAAGAAATTGCTTAGTGGCTGCATACAAAAAAATTCAAAATAATTTCGAAAATTCTTGTATTTTTTTAATTAGGTAGTTGAAGAGTTTTCTAGGAAAAACTAAGTATGCAATAAAATTTCAAAACTAAATGTCCATCTAGAAAAAAAAATATTGAAAATCGTCAGACCAGTTTTTTTTTTTTCAAAAAAGTTTAGTTTAGAAAAACTTTTCGAAAAATATTTTGAAATTTTTTCGAGTATGTAAATGTAAATAAATATGGCAATATCTAATTTGCAACTGGGAAAAAAATTAATCAAAATACCCGTTTACAACACATTTAAAAATTCAGAAAAAAAATTATTAAAAACAGAAATAATTCAAAATTTAATCGAAATCGGATGTATTGTTTAATAAAATACTTGATTTGAAAAAACCGGTTCTATGAGAGGTACCAACCGTTATTAAACAAATTCCGAAAAATCTTTACTTACCAAAGATAGACTGTCTTACAAAAAAAAAAAAAAAAAAAAAACATTCTAAAGTTTTATCAAAATCGTTGGAGACGTTTTTAAAAAAATTATTTTTTTCTACACGATGGTATGGCAGGTACCTACTGTTATATTTGGACCAAGAATGAAAATTAAAAATATTTTCTGAGGGATTTACAAATAAATACTAAATACCAAATTTGAAGCAAATCGGATCATCCGTTCGGGGTCTAGAGTTGCGAAAAGACAGACAGACTTTTCGACTTCTAAATTTTTCTTTTTTTTTTCACGAATCCATAACTTGCTTTATAGTAGATACCTATAATCGAAAGTAAAATGGCAAAGAATTATCTTTCAAGTGAAGTCAATTTTATGGCAATTAATACAATTTTATGTATCTGTGCTTTATTTCATTTTATCGTTTTAAACCTCAAAAAAAAAAAAAACACCCTTAAATTGTTAGATAATATTGCAAGAATGGTTTCAAAGTTTCTATACGGACACCATTTTCGAAATGTCACAATAAAGCCAATAATGTTGAATTGCGCAATAACAAAGTGGTAGCCAGTTAGTTAAGAAATGATAAACTCAATCAATCTAGGCCAACAGATAACATACCTAACATAACACATTTTTACTAACCACAAAATAACCAATCATGCCCTTAACCCTTTTATAAAAATGGGCCAAGAACACCAAACTTCAATATTAAGTTCGTCTAAGAAAATATTATTAAAGTCGCATTCTAAAAATATTACACAAATTGATAAGTGTTAAAAGATAACATTAAAATGTGATAAAGTATCCAAAAGCTCATGAATGCATTCGATAGATACACTTTGTTTTTGTTACTGCGTAATCCAAATTTATACAATCTTTTTTAAGATAACGACACTTCATTTAAAAAAGCTGATTACTTTTGGTAAAAGTCCACCAAATAACATCTAAAACGCAATTTCTTATAATAAAAAAAAAAAAAACAAATATGAACAACATGTAGATTGTAGATACATCATCATAGATACTTTTATTATAGTCAAAAGCAAACAAAAAGCACCTTAATCAAATCGTACGTCAATTCAAACGCGTCAAAGCAAGCGATCTTTAGGCTTGTTAAGATGCTATTTGAATTTAAATTTGAAAATTATGATTTTTTAAATAATTCATAAATATTTTTTAATGTGCGTTAAAGCATTTCTAATACCTACCTATACCCGCTGCATAAATTAATTTAATTTCAAACTGACAGATTTTGGTGCCATGCCGGAAAAATAAAACCGTCCTTACGTGATTAGACTGACTGAACTATTTCAGCTGTGAATCATCTTCCTCCAATATATATTTTGCAATCTCTTTGTCTGTTCGAGCACACTTTTCAAATAAAATAATCTAAAATCATCGATGAGATTTCAGGAAATACTTCACAGATTTTCCGCGAATCTAAACACACTCATTGTATCTTCGAAAGCTGGACTGGACCGGAAATGTTTGATGTTTAAAACGTTTATCTATTCGATCGTGCTAAATTATTCAACGTTGCCAAAGGAAGTATCTATTAATGTAGCGATGATGCACATAAAATGCTTCAACATCTTCTTGTAAGAAAAGATAGATGAATTCTAGTCCCGCTAACCTAAAAAAAAGAGCGCCCATTAAAAAGCACGAATCGGTTGGAAGTTGATAATTCATTCAGAGCGTGCAACGCAACCGATTGATCATCGATGATTAATTCTGCCCAGCCATTGTCACTTTCTATTCGAGATTTATTTCAAAAAACACCATAAGATTGAAGTTCTTATAGATGCATACTCAAACTGCAGTACGTTCTTCAAATACAAAAAGATACAGAAACAAAGAAGTAAACGGTGACGGTGTATCCTAGAACTCTGTCAATTAATTCGCTGCATGTGATTGATACAAAAGCGTGATCGTGCAACCAAATTAGTTATGCGCTTCTCCAACTCGAAATGGATTTCAGATACAAAATTGTATCTATTTTGTATTCATTTTCGAATTCAAAGCTACACTGTGTGTGCAGTAGAATGGAATAGATACTCCTCATTATTCATTCTTTTTTGGTGGGATTTCTTTTTTAGTTCCAGGCACCACCGCCTAGCCTGGTGAAAATTTCGAATAAAAAAAATCATTTTATGGTCAATTACGGATTTATTTGGATCACAGTTTTATTGTTTTGGAACAAAGAATCTTGGAGATTTCACTGTGATGATGATGGGGCGGGCTCGACCGCAGATGCAGATACAAATTTACAGACTTAAGAAGATTAACAATTAGGTACGAAGAATTGAAGTTAAATTATATTCGGTGTGCCCCATGATGTTTAAAAGCCCATATCACGATGCATATGCATACTATTATATGTATTATTGCTGCGTGTGTGTGGTTTAAAATTAAGAAAGCCATTTAAATTGATGTTTTGGGTGTATAATGTGCCGTAAAAGTTACAATTCGGAGACAATAGAGGGCAGTGGAATAGCTTTTATTTGACATTTAGTAGATAGTTAAAAGAAAAACTAATAAAATAGGAGACAAGCAGATGGGAAACTTATGCAAATCAGACAGGTTTTGATTCAATAGAATTGTTCTGAATAAGCTTTTCTTTAGGAGCAGAAACAGGAAAATATGGCAAAATTTGTAGCGCCTTTCTAGCTAATAATATTGTGAAGTAATAATAATAAAAAAAAAACTATGCAACATAAATAGCTGAGCACAATTGTGTAGCTGCGGCAGTAGCAGGTAGCACTGTCAAAGTCAAATGTACGTACATCGTATTGCAAGGCTACAATGTGAAGTAGCAGCTGCAGCACAGAGAGTAGCTGAAGTACTAGCCGACTCGACTTCAACTTCACGGACGTGCTGCGCTGCAAAACAACAACAAACCAAAATGGCAGTCATGATTTTTGTTTAAGTTCTGTGCTGCACATTGTATAATTAAATTAACATTAAATTTGACTTTGCTACGTGCTACTGCTGCAGCTACATCATTGTGCGAAGCCAGTGAAGGGTGTTTGTTTCAGAGACAAAGAACATTAGAACAAGAAATAAAACACAGATAAATGGTATTAATGGAAGTGAAATTGGCTTTATTTGAAAAATAATTTTTTGCAACTGCGGCTGACTCAGATGTAGTCCAATTTTGAGGTCCAATTTCGATCACTTTTTGCATGATTTGTGGTCGTATATTGGCAATTAAACGGCGAATATTTTTTTTCAAGTCGTCAGTTGGCTCTGGTTGATCGGACTAGAGACTGCACATAACCCAATTCATACACTGACAAAAATATTGGTTGTCAACTGAAAATTTTCATATTGATGAAAAAAATAATCAATATGAAAACTTGTTTTTTTGCATTTGATGATCGCGATCATCAATTTCGGTTATCAACTTGCAATCGTCAATTGATGATCTTTGTTTTCAATATGATGGTCATGATTGTCAATAGGATTATAGTTGCTGTTACTATGATAATCTCGTTTTTCAGTTGTTGCATTGACAATATATAATTCACAGTGCAGTCTTGCACTGAAAAATATACATAAGTTAGTGTCGATTTTATCGAACATTTGTACGTCTTAGAAGAGTATGAACGGCATCTAATTGATAAGCCCACTGTTCATAATTGACGCACACACGGTCAAGGAACTATTTTTTAATTGTTATTTCAAATTTGTTAATCCTCCAATTGAAATTAAATGCAACAGCTTTTGTTATTGTTTTTAATTTTTGTTTTCGAATTGGTTTTTCATTTCGAACATTTTTTTAATGACAACCATGGCTGTCAATGTGACAACCGAGATGATTGTATCGAACAACCACTACCATCATACTGACAACCTGACAATCTCGGTAGTCGATATGATGACCGCAGGGCTCAGAATGATCATAATCGCAGTAGTCAATACGATAATGTCAATATGATGATAGTGGTTTTACAAATTTTCTAATTGATGATCGCGGTCGTTAGCTGAAAAATAACAACTTTTTTCATCAATATAATGAACAAATTCATCAGTATGACAACCGTTTTTGGTTTAGTGTAGGTCCAAAACGGAAATCATGCTCTCGCCAAACGGTTTCTTCAACAAATCAATTGTGGCACGCTCACCATACAGCTCACCCACATCAAGTTTTTTTTTTTTATTCCACTAGCCGATACAGCAACCAAAATGCCAGTTTTTCACTTCTCAACAATGGCTTTAAAATTTTCTGCTTTGCGTTATGCGTTTCATAAAATAGAACCAGGTTTTTCGGAAAAAAATTGTATGCGTTGTTAAGGCGTCAGTCGACTCATTAATAAATGAAAAAATCAAACTAAAGACAAATCAAGTGGCGATTGACAAAATGGCTGTCAATGAAAACAATGGTGTTTTGTTATGTTATGTTATGTTGGCTCAACTAGGTTGTGGTGCTCCTAGGCCTTGCTTAAAATGATCCTTCAATCGGCTCGATCTCTATCTTGCCGTCTCCAATCTCACACTCTTCTGACTCCCTCTGGTTTGGCGTTGAAGACTTTACAAGCTAGAGCGTTGATGGTCCATTCACTCTACATGGCCCAGTCCTCTTAGTTGTTGAATTCGAATTTTTCTGGCTACTCTTATGTGGCTGTACAGCACGTATAGTTCGTCGTTGTATCTTCTTCGCCAAATGTTGTTTTCTCGGTTTAAGCAGATGGGACCATAAATCGTACGCAGAACTTTTATCTCGAAGACTAAAAGTGACTTTTCATCCAATTGGGAGAGGGATCTTCTGCGCCAGATATAGCAGGACCGGATGGTGCCCGAGTTTGATGTGCTGGCACGAATTTTCCGAATTGTGAATTCTATAGTGATGTCAGTTTAATAACTCGAAAAGACAGAACATTATAGGCTTTACACATCAAGAGCAAACCTTGTTCCAATAAAAATTTTGGAGAAGCATAACACCAAAACCACCTTCTTAAGGATGCAGCGTTTCTGGCTCGGTTGACTTTGTCATCACAAAATGTTTAACATATTGTTACTTGTTACATGATGGACGTGTAGCTGTCTTAACGTAAGTTTTTAACTGATTTTTACCGCTATTAAGATGTAGCGTTGAAGAGCGGACACAAGACACCTTAGCAAAAATCAAGAATGGCGCCCAATACTTTTGATGCTAAAATGTATAAGTTGTTGACTAATAGCCACAAAGTCAGCGCATAAAATATTCCAACAAAATAATTATTTCGATAAAAAGCTGTATACCCACTCAACTCATTCTTCCAAAACAAAAATAATAATTATCTTCCTTTTAAGGCAGGTCATAAAAACAATAACAAAATAATAACATTCATCGAATAAATAAAAACACAAGATAAGACATCCGTACGCCTTTGTTTGTTCTAAAAAAAATAAAAGATACAAAATTTCACTTGACTTCAACAACAAACTTATACAACACTCGACACCAGGTTAAATCAACACCCTCTAGCGATCGAGTGACAAATATTGACATTAGAAATGATTTATGACACACATTCGAATGCTCTGTCATTATTATGACGTTTGACGTTTTAACTCCACAATAGTAATTATTATTTTATCTTTGACTTATAAATAAATACAAACTATGGACTCATTTTGTTTCTTTCAAATAATGGACAAGGACTCTCCCATATTTTTGTCCGATGCTCAATCTTTAATTGCACACCAGGAAAAAAAAGTGCAATCAAAGTGTCAAAGTTTGCATCACACTCTCTGTGTTCTGAGTTCTGTCATTGCCATTGTTCTTTCTCATTGAAATGCTATGACAGCTCTTTCATAAATATTTAATTGAATATAATCTCCTGTCATTTTGTTCGTCCATCCATCCCATCCCATCCTATCCAGCACTTACGTGTAGATGTAGATGTTGAAGAGAAGAGACGCCAGGCGCCTTAATTCTTTTCAATGTTGCAGGGTTGAAATAATTGGAATTGAAATTGGGAGGCCACGCGAATAAATTGAAATCACCCTGTTTGAAATGATAAATTTTATAAATATTCTTGGTGTGGCATGGCGTTTTAATGTCGTCCGTCGCGTCGCCAAGCCGCAACGGGCACAAAATTGCAAGTCGCATCCAATTCTCGCACCAACTCAACAACAAACTCTCCGACAATATAAATTTATGAGTCCAATGAATTGTTATCGGATGCCGTTTGATTTATGTAATGAGAAACTAAACCGTTCGTTGTGGCTTACCTTCAATATGACGCACCGTTGCGGCTTGTTGACAGTGCTGTGTAGCGGCGTGTTGTAGCCCATCGCCCTCCGCCGCCGATGTAATATAGCGCGCGTAGCGACTACGCGACCAAGAATAGCATGTAATGGGAGATAAAGCCCGAGACATTAACCGAGTTAAATTATGCGATCATGTTACAACAATATTAAGAAGATGCTGCCCGACATTGTAGTTGCAGTTGGATACACCTGTGACAGTGACAGTCAGAGTGGAAGACAGAGATTGGAACATGGGAGCGCTGAATGTCACCACTTATCGCGTTAATGAAGGCCGCACTTGAGTTACGACTACTATACGACAAAGACAACGAACAACGACATGGCGGCTGGCGTGGGTGGAAATGAATACTTTTGAGGTGGATTGGATGGATTTTGTTCACCATCTTGGGTGTTAACGCCTCAATGCTTATTTATGCAAAACAAACGGCCAATAAACATGGAAACTTGCCATTTAATTTTTATTTATTTAAAGTTAAATTCTAGTGTTATCGGATTTGATGCAACAAAATAGCCTTAAGATTCTGGTTTACCCTGTGTAAGTAAGGGATATTCATTTCTGATTTCTACTTCATTGCACATGGGATTCTTGGGAACACTGTTTTTTAGAATTATTATATTATCACTGGATATGGTCAGGTCACGTTTCAGATATTTTTTATCGTTGAATAATTTACTACAAAATTAGCGTTATTCGTTGTTGGATTCTTTTTTTTTATAAATGTTGCCTCTTACTAATGTCATTAAGCTGAGATTGGAAAATTAAGATATCTCTGTTTTTGTAATTTGAATTTAAGGCTCAAATGGTGTTTTAAACTTTAATTTTGAAACTCAATTAGCAGTAATTTGATATATGAGAGTCACGCAATAAGTACACGTGTTTAAGAGCAGGTGGCGTTGCGGAGGGCAGTTGACATTTGTGCTGTGTACTGCCATCTGTCAATCGACACCATTATTCTTTTCAAAATCATTCAAAGTTCATCATTATGATATGATTCTGTATTCTGTTTATACCCTATTCCATAGAATGGGTATATTGTATTTGGTGTGGAGTTTGTAACATAGAGAAATAATACCGTTAGGTATAGAAAAGTATATATATTCTGACTCAGAATCAAAAGCCTAGTCGATTTAGCCAGGTCCGTTCGTCCGTCCGTCCGTCCGTCCGTCCGTCCGTATGTATACTCTCTAGAGGTCGCAATTTTTGAGCCAGAAAGCTGAAATTTGGTATATATAATCTTTGGTTCAAGAGTAAGGCTAAGTTCTTGAACCGGGAAAATCCACCCACAAACACGCCCACAATCGCCATTTTTGTTGAACAACCTCAATTTAATAAAATTAAATTATGTTTTTTTGTACAGTTACGATAAAAGCATAACTCTAAAATTTTGCACACGTAAGCTTTAGGTAAACTTTCTTCCAATCAAATAAAAATATTTCAGTTTGGGCGTGGCTTACGCCTATTTTTCATACAAAACCATCAATGTTGTTTTTATAAAATAACAATTGTTATATTAAAGCGAAAAACATTAAATTTTGTGGGTCTTACTGGCACATAAACATCTTGTGTATGAAATCAAATAAATTGATTTTGGGCGAGGCTGACGCCCACTTTTCATTAGAAACTATACAAAAATTGTTTTTGTAAATAAACGGTATTTATAATTAATCCGCAAGCCAAAATTTTGCGTCTCTTAATAGAAACGAAAAGGTTTGTGTATGAAAAGAAATTTTTGAATTTTGGGCGTGGCTTACGCCTACTTTTCATGAAAGAACGAAAAACGTAGCCTTAAGAGTTTAAGGCATTTCCAATGTTTAATTTAAACCTTTTTCCTTCCGTTCGTTATTTGAGAAATATATCTCTACATTTTCTTTTGTAAATTTTTTCAATACGCCTACTTTTAAAGGCGTGATTTTGGTAAAATACCTTTGTTCAGGTAAGATTGTTTAAAAACTACTCGATTCAGCTGTAGTTTTACACATATGCCTAAATACTGACCAAAGCTCAGTTAGTGCTTCGAATTTTTAACACACGCCCACTTTTAAGGGGCGTTTCCGTCAAAAGTTGTATAATGCATTAATTTTTTAACGTTTTTTAACCATCGGTCGCAGTTTTGAAGTAAACAGATGAACACTTGGATTTATATTCCTTGGTTACGTAGCAGAGTGTGGTCCAAGAATTGTTAGAAACACCCATTATCGCTATTTACATTCCAAATCTAATGTTTAAAAATTTAAGTTTTATCTTGTTTTGTTCAAATCGATCTGCAAGAATAAAATTGAATGTCACTGAGCTCATAACAATTGCCTTGGCAATAAAACGTTTTAACTTTGGGCGTGGCGCACTCCTTTTTTTTATTACGCCAGCACTAATTGAACATCACACCGCATAAAATTAATGTTATTGAATTTTTTTCTGTCTGCTTAAGAAGAATTTTGTTTCTGAAACATCGGCTGTTTGCGGGAGGCAGACGCATGCACATACAAAAATATGGGGAATAGGGTATCCAACAGTTCGTTGCAAACGTAATGTAGCTCTCGCTTATGTTTTTATTTTTGAGCGGACTAAATGAGCAGGAGCATCACACTTGCTTGTCCTTGAAACCAAACCAAACCGAAACGAAAAAAAAGCTGTCAAATAATGTCAAATAATGTCAATGCAGCGTACTCAGTCTATACCCGCTGCCGAGAGCGTGCGCAAATCTTTCGCTTCGGTTTGCATGGCCTTTATTCTCACCGCAAGCGCTGTCAAAGCGTATGTTTAACAGTTTTCACTGAGATAATTAATAAAACTGGACGAATTGTTCATGGGCAATATTCATGGACCGATTCGATAAGATTCGATTGTTGGAGATGAAAGTAACTTTTTACGGCTAAGCAACAGTCTTCAATTTTCCGTATTCGTTTAACGTTTGCTAGTTTATGTTTTGTTTTGGCAGGACGGGGGAGGGCGGGAGATGTTGGCACACCGAGAGATGGCATACAAAGTTCATCTTCGAAAAGCTTTAGTTTAGTTCGTGTTTTCCAGTTAGGTTAGTTATTCTGATTCAAGCAAGGGAAGCAGCTGTCCAAAGCAAAAGGCTGCACTTCTCAAGGTGAATTAGAGCTGTAAACTGTTCACTTCAAAGTTGCTTCTAAGACTTGAATGATTGCATTCAAGAGGGTTTTAAGTACCCGAGCGTATCTTGCACAATTGCAAACGGTAGGATTGTTTTTGTGTTGTATGCTGAGGAAAAACCGAAGCACTGTCGAAAATTTTGAAGTCCCAACACAATCCCTGAATAACATCCCAAAGTTTCATTAACTTCCGACCTTTTTTCACCTTAACCCAAATTGTCCAACCTGTCGACTGGACTAAATTTATGTACGTGGCATATAGGTACATTATGTGCTAAATGTGCAGAACGCGATTCCTTCAAGTTTAAGAATCACGATTATTCCCAATCTTCTGTATAAATAAAGTACTTGCTACAGCTAACGAGAGATGGAACTCACTCGATTCCTGTGTCATAACCAGGAAAATATGGCCCTACTTTAATAAACAAAGAACAGAAAAGATCCTACTGCTCAAAGAGGAATCACTACGATCTCTCTTGGGCATACTGACCGGGCACAACATGCTGGGTTACCACAAAAAGAAAATGAAACTCAGCACGGACGACTTTTGCAGAGGTTGTGGCGACGTAGATGTGCATGAGGACACACCGCATTTTCTTTGTCACTGCCCAGCACTATGCCGCTTAAGAAACGAAGTTCTGGGTAGTCATTTCTTCCAGGACTTGGAAGAACTATCTGAACAAACGGGTACAAACCTGCTCAGATTTATCAACGCTTCGAAATGGTTTGAAAATGTATAGGTTTTTCATAGGTCCCATGCTTTTAGGGCCCGAAACCCTCAGGGTATCACAATGGATCTAGATTTATCTAAGTGTGATGGACATAACATCATTCATCAGCCATATTTCCTAACCTAACCTTACCTAAGAATCACGATATCTCAGACATGGTGATTCTCAGAAAAAAAGTATTAGGAGCATTTTTGTAGATAATTTTAAGGTCTATAATTTTTGTCGAGGCTACTTTTTTAATAAAACTTAGGGTTTTCGAAAAAAATCAAAATAACCTCAAATTTTGACATTTGACCCCGAATAACTTTTTTAGCACACATGAGATCGATGGAGACTTTTGACATTTTATTTTATTATGGTGTAGGTACCCAAGGTCTCCACCAAAATGTAGCTCTGTCGGAATTTTTGTAATTTTAAATGTCTATTTTGACCGGATAAGAACTTTTCGAAATTTTCAATTTTGTATGTGGTGTAAAGTTTTGGAAAATAGCTCTTGAAAATTTTGAAATGTCACATTAATTCCGTTAAGATAAACCTTTCACACTAAAAATTACATCAAAATTATCCGAGCGGGTTTGAAAAATATAGGTGTTATGGGAGATGTTATTTTAAGACTTTTTTTTAAAAGATTCATTCTAATCAAAAGAATTTTAATTTAAATCTTTAAAGTCGTTTTAGCGAAACGTAACCCTTCCGCTACAGGCTGTACCGTTTATACAATTCGAAAATCAGTCGGGTAGATAACTCGTACCGAATTACGTACCGAATGTTAAACATATCGGCCCAACCTTTAAGGCTATAGGAATCGATACGGCATGAAATTTTCGGACCAACTTTTTCGATTTCGATATCATCGTTGTATCAGTTACGATTGCTATCTCAATACTTTTTCTTAGTAAAAGCATAACTTGCTTCATCGTCCTTATCATCAAGTGAAAACGCAGAAGTAAAATGCTTAGAGCAGAATTATATTGGAACGGGGCAAGGAGCCTTTCGCTAAATTTGCAAACTTAATAACCACCTCGATCTGTTTCGTCAAGTTTGCGATAAGTTTTGCTCTCCTATCTTCATATTTCATTCAGAAATAAGCCCTGTGCTCTTCCGTCAACTATGGGAAAGTGTTTTCATTTAAGAGAATCTAAGGAAACGTTTCGTTCTTTTTTGACATTTCTTTCCGCATTTTTTTGTTCGATCATTCGACCAATTTAACCAGTATGTCAATATTGAAGTAAGATTGTCTTTTTTATTTTGTATTCCAACATTGGGTAATATCAAATTTCTTGATTCCGAACTTAAAAGAATCCTGTAGTCGCTAAGTTACTTCATGCACTTCTATACAGACTAAAAATGAAAGTTGTTCTCTTGTTTGTCCGCCAACTCTTTCTAAACCAAGCAACGGATTTTGAAACGGTTTTCAACATCATGAAGATTATGTTTTACAGAAGGTTTATATACGTATTTAGTACCTATCATCCCGAAAAAATACTGAAAGAATAAGCAAAAGCAGTATCCGATACTTCATTTACACTTCTAAAGGTATGCAACCCTATTAACTCGGCTTGACCGCCGATGAGTATACGGGAATGAATAAACAAAGGTCTATTGAGCGTAAAAAAAGTCTTCCTCTCGACCTACAAACCAGAGTCTCCCAACGAATGTGAAGTCCTTGTAAGTCATGATAGGGACTTACGTAGCTTACAGAAGACCGCAAAACCTTCCATCAAAAGCTAAGCTCGTTTCATAGACTAGAAAATGTGTTTCCCAAAAATAAAGAAAGGAATTCACAATGAAGTGAATCTTTTTAAGTGTCTGCACATTATGTAAGCCAAATTAATTACGTGCACTTTACTTAACAAAGAAGTAAGAAAGACAGTTGAGTAGGTAATTAGTGTTTCCAACTAAACCCATTGTAAAATTTAACACATGCATATGCATGCACAACACACACATGTGTTCCATGTGACTTCCTTAACCATGTAACAATAATTATATTTCAATTATTCCAACACCAAATTTAAGCTCTTGCATCTTAATTGTCAATTAAATGCAAGCACCGTTACCATACAACGAAATCTATTTCAATTACACAAATCGTTAGTTGTATCTTGTATCCCACTGCCTGCTCGTATATAGATACTAGATACGTTTCATTAAACCACAACATAAACCATAAATACAGGTGGAAGCGTTCGCAGCGTTCAAATAATTCAGTTCCACCTTCTTGAATATGGAACACCATGTCTGCTCCTTCCTCAAAACAGACCTCAGACGTATGTATCTGGTGGATAGCATAATGCATTCGCTATCTTATGGTATGGTTCATAGCCTTATACACAAGATAGCACACATTCCACCTGTAAATTATAAACAACAACATGGAAGTCATGGAATTGCATTTGCATGCCAGAGCAATGGATATGTTGGATTTGTTTTTCTAACCACAATCCAAGCCAGGCCAACAGCCAGGCCAGACCAGCTGCTATACTGCTTCCATTCCATTTTCATCCGAACCAAAACGTCATTGTTAGTTTACTTAACCTGCTTGCATGTCAGCAGACTGTAGTGCACTAGGTATAGTGGCGTGCAATTTTTTACTTTTTTTAGATGGATTTTGCTCATGAATTTATGATAAGGTTGGTTTTTTTTTTTTTTTAGTAAAGTCAGATCTTGAGCTCATGCGCCTCTCTCACAACTAAAAATCATAATCATCATCTTCCGCATATAGTAGAGGTATAAAACACAGTAGGGTGCATGTCGTCATGTGTGGTTATGAATACAAAATGAGATGTAAATATTAAAAGGGGGATTAGATTAAAAATAATGGGAACAAAGTGCGATTAGCATGGAAGTAGCTTGAACGCGACCGACACGCTGACGGAAGAATAAAGGAGTTTTTAAGTGAATGCATATACTTCAAAATGTAAACAGTGCCTTGATGGAATTTTGAAAAGGGACATTTCATTCACTTAAGAATTTATTGAATAGAGTAAAGGAAGTAGCGATTATAAGGTTTAATCAACATGCCCTGAACTCTAATCCTTGGGTATATTGACATTAGTCCCTTTTATGTTATGAACAAAGTATGCTTCAACGGGAAAGAAGCCGTAGCGAAGAAAGATTAAGCTTACACCGAAATCGATGTCAAACTTTCTGTGAAGAGGAGTTGACCCGTGGTCTCGGATGTCGTGCAGTATTTGGATATGCAACAATTTTTTTATTGGCTTCTAGGTTCGATCCAAAAGTCAGTTGAGGGGAGCTTACATTCGGTGTTTTTCTTTCTGTCGGCAGCACAGGTCATATCAGCCACAGAAGTCATGTGCTACTTAACCGTAATAAAAATACTTGGGTCTACGAAAACCACAGAGAAAGGAGCTATTCAAGGCTTAAAGACAAGGAACCTTACGAGAAGATTCAGCAAGGATATCAACGTATTAAAAACATTCACTTTTACTAAGAACAATTTATCGGCTATAGACAATACAAGACAGAGAGACAGACAGTAAAAACATACAAGTAAGAGAAAAACGGAGAACACATGTCAACAGCTCGCGGTGCCGGGATGCAAGGTAGTAGAATGGCTCTGTAAGGCTCGTCCCTATTCACGATGCATTGATCTGGAATTTTTGGATCTTTACTAAAATTTGTCGAAGTGTAGAAATTTGGTCTTTGGTTGACATATAAAGGGTTTTCCAACAGGGGCGCTACAAAGTAGAGCGACAGGGACAGCAAACGACGCCATATTTCTTGCCGCTCTTTTGACACTTCTCTTCAGTAAGGTTTGCCATTTCATGATGGAAAGATATACGAGCCAACAACGAGTCGAAATTATTAAAATTTACTACCGAAATTCGGAGTCAGTGGCCTCATCGTTAAGAGCGCTACGTCCAATTAATGGTCGTCTCATAATCGTCCTAGCAGATCAACAATTGAGCGTCTAGTGGAAAAATTTGAATCCACAGGCACAGTACAAAATGTTCCCGTGCCAGTGAGACAAAGAAGTGCCCGTAGTGTCGAGAATATTCCTGCCGCTGAGGCTTCAGTTGCAGAAAGCCCAAATGTGTCTCTCACACGTCGTTCTCAAGCGTTCGGCATCTCTGTGACGTCGTTGTGGCGAATTTCGTGAAACGATCTTGGCCTACATCCTTACAAGATTAAACTGACGTTGCCGCTTGACCACCAGGAGTGTCGTATGTTCGTGAATTGGGCTGAGCAACAACTTGAAAATGATTCGGATTTTCATCAAAAAATCATCTTCAGCGATGATGCTCATTTCTGGCTGAATGGCTTCGTCAATAAACAAAAAAATGCGGTATTGGTCATTCAGCAATCCACACGTACTCCATGAGTCATCATTGCATCCCGAAAAAATTACGGTTTGGTGTGGTTTATGGGCCGGCGGCGTCATTGGGCAGTACTTCTTCCGTGATGATTAAGACTGGCACGTTACTGTGAATGGGGATCGCTACCGTTCAAAGATAACCGAATATTTTTGGCCCCAATTGGATGATATGGACTTGGAGGACATATGGTTCTAACAGGACGTCCGGCGCCACAAGCCACACAGCGAATGTCACAATCAATTTATTGGAAACCAAGTTTGGAGAACGTGTTATCTCACGAAATGGTCCAGTCGCTTGGCCGCCTAGGTCGTGCGATTTGACCCCGTTAGACTATTTCCTGTGGGGCAACGTCAAGTCTATGGTCTATGCCAACAAGCCAGCGACGATTGATGAACTTCGTACGAATATCGAACGTGAAATTGCAGCAGTATCGGCCGATTTATGCTTGAAAACCGTGGAAAATTGGGTTCAGCTTCTGGACTTCTGCAAGCTGCCCGTCGTGGCCATGCAAAAGAAATCGAGTTCCATACATAATGGCATCGAACGTACTTTCACAGGAATAAAGAATTTTATTGATATCCAAAATAGTTTTTGTTTTATTTAAAAAAAACTTTTGTAGCGCTCTTATTGAAAAACCCGATACTTGGCCTGAAACTACATTAATAATCCTAAACGTTTCACTCTCGAAAGGGTTTAAATTCAGATGTTCACACAGGATAACGAGCAAAATTTATCAAGGGACATTTAGGAGACTTATACCTCAATTGTATAACCCCTTTTCTTGTGAATATGGCACATGATGCTGAGGTTCCATTCGCCAGACATACTCTCATCCCGCTAGGTTTTTACTAATGAGTTGATGTATGCATACCTTACCAAGTCATCGTACGCTGCACTGCTTTGATGTGCTCGTACGATTCCATCCGTTCCAGTAGCCTCGTTGGACATAAGTTAAGATACCGGAAAACGAAATCGTTGATTCGCCTGATAGAGATTAGTGTTGGTTGTCTTTGCCAATAAACAGTCTGAAGAAGTTTCCTTTCAAAATTTTCAGCATCGACTGTGAATCTCCTAAGATAATAAAACCCTCGTCTACAAGCTTCCAATCGGGCTTTTTTCCCCTTGGACGAATGCCTTCTGTCCTCTGGCATAACTTTCCAACATTGCTTCTGCCTTAGCAACCCTCAATAGATCAAACCATTCGCTTTACCAGCTTTTTCTATTTTTCTGACCGATTGTGAACGATTGGACGTTTCGTCAAGTTTTTGATCAGTTTAGTTTACGGACGTAAACTGCGCTCGCTCTCGCATTTTACGGACGAAAATTCGACATCTGATCTGACTGTGAATGGATATGAGAGTGAGATTTAGAGTGAGGTATGCTGACTTTTGGCGATTTTTATTGGTAATCATAGGTTTTGCTCTCAGATTTCCGATTTTGCTCGCCCAATGGAAATCAAAACGAGATTGATTTGTTTTTGTAATTGTGCGTGTCTGTCAAAATGACAATGTTTACATTGATTAAACAATATTTGTTATTTTAAAACAATTGGAGCTTTTTATAATAAAAAAGAATTTTCTTTTAACTGAAGAATTGAGTTCTTGCTTTGCCGAAAACAAAACTTCAAAACTTGCCGTTTGAGAAATGTCAAAAATTACTGTGGTGTGTGTGCAAGTATGTGTTTAATCTAGATTTAAAATGAGATTTCAGATTTTGCTCTAGCACCAAAAAAAAAAAAAAATCATCTGTTGACCAAAGGAAATAAAATTTTTTGCTGTCAAATAAAAAAAATTGCTCTCAGAGCAAACAACTTTTGTCTGAAGTGACCAATAAAATTCGCCATATTTGTGTGTGAAATCACAGTCATCTTATTGTTCAGAGGAAAATACATGTTTTGCTTCAGCGGCAATCCGTCCATTATCTGTAGAGTGTTCATTTCAGAGGTTGGAAGGCCACGATTCGTTTGGTTTTGACACTAGCTTCCGTTTTTTCCAGTCAGGCCAGGCCACCGGCAAAAACTTCATTCTTAATGATTAAAATCTTAATCTTGTTGGATATAGTTCACATTAGGGTTTTGTCAAAAATTCTATGTAAGTTGTACTATAAAAATTCAAAAATTGCGTATTGACAAGGTTTCTTTCACTGTATGTCAACTGATGATTCCAGTGAGATTCCTGGATGAAACACCAAATTTTTGTTAAACTAAAGGCCATAAAAAGCTATTCTGGACCTGATTTATATATAGACTTGGCAATAACAATAATATTTTAAAATTGTTTGCAACTAGGACTAAATATTTAGAACAAATTTCATGGATACTGGCAGCATTTGCATAAAACTCTTTTAATTCCTAGAATCCCAACCAACCACACTCATTAAAATGACAAGACAGACACACTTCCTCCTTTGATGTTTCCATCGAAAGTAGAGCAAGTAAATATTTACTGTCAGTTGTTGTCGTTTTTAGGAAGAGAATGTCGTTACATCATTTTTTAAGTCTAATTTTATTATTGTAGTGAAGAAAAGCCAAATAATCCATCTTTGCATTATGCTTCTATAATAATTGCAATTATTGCTTTGTTAGAAAATCTTCATTCTCAAGAATCTCAAGACTATGTTTCATGCCGTTTTACTTTCAAATCATTCGACAACCCAATTGATGATTGCATAAATTTGAATTTACAAAGAACTCTTTATTTATGTTGATTGGACGTATGATTTTATTGAGTCCAATTTTGATTCATCAAGGTCCGTATTCAACTTGTGCATAGTTTGGAATACAAAAAAAAAAATACAATAGTCCTTCGTTCTAGGAAAAAACTTTTTCAAGTTCATATCCTTGTCCCATTATCATTCCACCTGTCGAAATTTATACAAAAGCAAAAAAAAGATCCTTGAAATTATTCAACACAAGTTCCGTAACGAATTCCATTGTTTAAATAGAAACACAAAAGTATCTTTTCAAAAATATCCTCGAGGACAATTTGCGTGGAAAATCAATTTCCAAGGACACAAACCTATAGAGTGGTCATATAAGGAATGATTTATTGCTGTTTGTAAATATGAGTGTAGGAGTAGGTACCTACCTAAATTTCTACCTCTGGTTTTCCTATTATTCCATCGAAGGTCCTTTAAATGTTCTCCTTGAAAATGATGATAACAGCTGTGTGATGGGTAGAGGGTATAGGTATCCCGTTGATTTTCAAGAGAGGTTCTCCTTGGGGTGTCTCTTTATAGGAAGACCATAATCACCAATGCCCATTTGAGGGTATCGTTTTACACAAAACATTATAGTTAAATGTTTATTGCACTTGAGATAAAGTGGCATACGGTGTCTCTGGAGATAGTTTTTGAAATTGCAACTTGAGAACAGGTGGTGCAAGAATTCAATTGGACTTCTGGCTATTTGGGTTTTGTTGGTAAACAAATGAAATGGAAATGGTTTCTTCAAAAACTTTGTGTAAAATAAAAGAACTACTTTCCGAGCATTTAAGACAGTTGGAGGGAAGGACAAATGGTAGATACACCTATGCACATTGGTTTTGAATGACTGAATAAATCAATAAGAAAAAATTTAACCAGGTAATTCGTTCCACATTCTTCCAGTGCATCTTGAGAAGAATTCTACACGATGGTTAATGTCATCACAAGTTGTTCCGCCATTAATGATGGATCCTATATACTCGTAGATATTAAAATTTTTTACACTTGATGGGAATCAATGTTGTTGAGGAAAAATTTTATCGCGAACTGAACAAAGGCATCGACTTGGACAAAGAGCTGAATATACAGTGGCTTAGACAGCCGGGACATATGGAGATGGAGAGTATAGAGAATTCCAACCCTGACGGACAACGCAGCAGTGGATGAACCCATCGATTGTTGCGCGGATTACGAACTGGCTAGGGATCAGACTGGCTGGCAGGTTATGTTAGATGAGGCTGTGGTGCACAATTGAATATAAGCTCCACCTCAGGTAAGTCTGTAAGACTTTGAATTTCGGGAAAATTCCTTTGCTCCGTTACTCCAAAAACCGATTCGAAAACTATAACATAACTTGAACGGCTATTTAGAAAATATTGCCTTCATTTATTGTTAAAGTAGGGGACCTATTTATTTGACATGCAGTGTATGTCGTGGAGAAAATTATCTGACGGGCTTCCATTTTTGTATACAATAGTACAAAATATTTTTCGACGGGAAACTTGGTTTGGGATTTAAATTTTTTAAGTTCAAGTGAAATTGTGTGTCCTAAAATAACATACATACATTATAACTGGCGTGGATTTCACACATGTATTTTTCACAGCTTTAATCTAACAACGACATAAAATTTTTGAAAAATGCCAAACTTTTCCCTGAGATATTTTCATGTGGTTACACATACCAATTGTGAAAATAAAAATCTGGCATGGTGGAAATCATGCAACGCAATTCTTTGGTAAAATCCTGAGGACCTAGAACACAGTGGAAGTGAGAATGAAAATTCCATCCAAAGTGACGATACGACACTACCAAAAGTTTTAGAAATTGAATTTTGAAATTTCATTGTTTGCTAAAGCCTAGTAGTGACATGAAAAAATTAATACGTTCCACAGTCTTTTTAACCTCACCTTGGTTACTAAAACAATGGAATGTTTAGTTGCGAAATCAACTAGACAATTTTTTTACTGTTTTTTTGTAATACTCTCACATTTTTCGTTTTCAAAAATGGAACCCACACAATTCCAGTGAACATTAATTAACGAACAAATATACCCGCGTGGTGGACTTCAAACTTTAACTTTCCACAGCTAAAAGTTATTTGGATTTCTATGTGAAAGCGCACACAATTGAACATTACGGCGTGGAAAAATTTGTGGGACGTTTTAAATTTCCATTTCACATGACGTGAAATATTACGATCATTATGCAATTGACCTTTCCGAATTTATAGGCTTATGCAACTGCAACATCATGAAGTGCCATTACACTTCGTACCTAACTTAACCAACCCATTGGGAAAAATTAAAGAAATATTTTTGTCATAACTACTTCCAAACTAAAAAAAAGGATTAACTCTAAAATTTAATAAGCTCAATCCCTCAATTTATAAGGATTAAAAATTGCAAGAAAAAAAAAAGAATTCTGAAAGCATTCCACAAAGCCATTGGAAGCCATTTCAGCAGTTAGTTTCCCTTTAACTTTTTTTTCACCAGAAAAGTTTTTTTTTTTCCACATTAATTTACACACCTGCTTTCATGCCAAATAATTGAAAGTTAAGCCAAAACAGTTAAAAAGTTTTCTCAACTTTTTGCGAGGGTATTTCACTTTGATGACTGTTGGCTTTGTAAATATAATTTTAATGTTTCATCTATTAGCTGTGGAGGAGTTTGAAGGATTTTTTTTTTGTGAGCGTGGTAGTTAGGGAGGTTATTCTTTTTTCCTAGAAAACTGTTCAAAGCAGATATTAGACTTTTTTTCGGTTTGAGGGTTTTTTTTTTCTTTGAATAAGGGAGATGCTTTTAACAATTTTTCACACAAATATCATGCTGTGAAATGGAATTAGAAAAAAGGTAGGTATTCATTAATATTTAAATTCTTTGTTAAATCATCAATCTGTTTGTAATGAAATGATTTAAAATTCATTTTCTTAAGGAGTTTTTAATGTTTACATTTTTACTGACTTAGGTTTTGTTAGAAGCACATACGTTCTACATCAAAACTTGTAAAACAGAGTTCAAGTGAAAATGAAATTTACACAAAAAAGTATGGAATCATTGTGGAGCTTAGTTATTTCACAGGATAAGAGTACTAAGCTTGTGTCATGAAAATCACTGTGGATCGTATTTATTTTCATTTTGAAGGAGGCAAATAATAAGCTTATGTCGAAGAAAAAATTGTGGGTTGTATTACTATTTTTAAATAAAAAATTGCAAAAAATCCGAGTGCTTAGGTAAAAACTTTCCTCAATAATGAAAAAAGAAGTACCTACTTTATTTATAAGGCAAGTAATCACTTCTTTTGAAAGGAAAAATGAATATGTTCCAAAATATTTCCCACGTCATTTTTCTATTTTCGCAACCACATGGAAACATTTAAAGGGATCTTGAAAATATTTCCATTTGTCAAGAACTTTGTTTTGTTTAAGATCCAACCCTGGTGAACCAAGTATCAGATTAATTTACTCACAATTTTGGCATCCTTGATCCTTTTGACAAATTAACGACATGCTGTGAAGAACTACTTGAAAGTATCGTGGCACTCAAGCTTATTTTTGTTAAACAAATAGCAAGTACAGGGTCATCCATTTCGTGGTTTCAAGTTGGTAGCGCTGTATCATAATATTAGTTGAATGTTTGCTATTTGCAATAATGGTTCGTAATGATCCGAATTTATCGATTTCCTAGCTTTCGCAGCAACTGAACGTGTCTGATCATGACTTGGACGATTTGTAGTTCTAACAAAACGGGGAAACAAGAAACACAACACGACCAATTGTGGCATTATTGTGTGAAGTTTCGTGGTAGCGTAATTTCACGTTTTGGCGACGTTAATTTTCCACCAAAATCATCCGAATTGACACCGTTAGATTTTTTTTTGTATAGGGCTATGCAAAAAACCCTACTTACGCAAATAACCCCCAAAATCTGAACGTATTACTAACAATACTCGAATTATGGCCGAGATACAGACCGAAATATTCGAAAAAATTATATCAAAATAAAAATAGCATGCTGCGAATTTCCGAGGCGGCCATTTGAATGATATTTTTTTTTTAACCCTTAATGACAAAGTCCAACTTTTATAATGAAATTAAATTTTCCTGAAAAATGTATCGCTCATTACTTTCGAAAAAAAAAGACCCTATACCATCGTTTTCAATCCTCATGATTCGACCAAATAAGCCTTTCATAGTGGAAAAAACTCAGCATGTCTGTGAAAAACACCAAAAGTGAAGCAACAAGTACCTTAAATATGACCAAACTTTGGTCATGGTAAATCACACCGGATTCGGAGATATTGCCTTATTTTTAAACACATGATAATGTCTGTAGCAATCTGATGTGAAATGAAAAATGAACACGTTCCACGTTCTTTTAAAAACATTTCTTTTATTGGAACGATGCAAAACGAAGAAAATACTTTGATTAAAGTGATTGAACTTTATCATAGTTAATTTGTTTTCTTTTAAAGTAAGTTATGAAATGCAGCAATGCGAGCGAAATTCACGTAGACGTTTCATTTGTGAAATTTTCATTTTCACGACAGATGATATTCACCTTTTATTTCCAAATAAAAAAAATTATAAGTCAAATATCATACTTTGTACGGTTTTTCAAATGTTTCCCTTCCGGTATATTGCTATGTTTTAAATACGGCTTGGAGTAGATTGTGGAACGTGTTTATATGATGTGAGAACTAAGATTCGAAAAACCTTTGAAATTCAAAGACTTTTAATCAAAACGACTGTCCATTTTATTAAAAAAAACTCGCAAACGACGCCCCTTCAAGAGCATTCGAATAAGTTTGAAATTGAATCCCAACGAAAAAACTCGACAAAACACGGTTGTGGAATGCCAAGAATGCTTTTAAAAGAAACTTCTCTTTTTTTACATTAAAGAACAAAACAATTGAAAAACTTCGTAGTGTCCTTTTGTTCCGAAGAACTTTTTTTTTATAATTATAAATGGTAGAATGGGATTGTTGTCCTTTCCTGGCTGGCCGGAGGAAAATAGTAATTTCCTTTTTTTGTTATCAGGTGTAGAAATATATTTGTATTTCATGTTCGCAGGACATCCGTCTGGGGTACGGAATGTAGTTCTCTAGAAGTCAATATTATCGCGAATGTTGTGCAAAATATGGATTTGATATGTGGTTAGTAAACTTTTTCTTAAATCCGAAGATTGTTCAACATCCTTTTTTTAAAGAAGGATAAGTTTACTATATTTTATCAAATAAAGCTTACCAATCAGAAGAAAGTTGCTTGGACAAGGATGTATTTACCTGCAAAGAAATAAAATTGTTATATTATTGAATAATTATTATTATTGTGAACTAAAAACTACAAGAACTTCGCAGTGATCGAAAGTCAACCGTATACAACACACATTCAGAGTATAAACAAAATAAAACGAATAAAATTGCAACTAATTGTGTTCGTCCCATAAGGATAAACAATAAAAGATTCATTCTAAATTACTGCGTTGCCAAATGGAATAGATGGACAAGAGGAGACAGAAAGACAATGTCTGTCAGTAGTTGGCGCATCACTTTTACATGAGTTTTACCTGTAGGGAAAGTATGAATGTTTCTGAAACTCGGATTGTGTAAATTCTGTCTATACAGTACCTTTCCAACAAAACATCAATTTTATATATTCACTAGCTTTTGCCCGCTACTTCGTACGCGTGGATTTTAGAATAAAAATAGGTATCTCAGTATATTTTTGTTTTTGCACAACCGGTTCAAAATGGGGGGTATGCGAGGTATAAAAGCTACATACTTTACCTGCTCTATAGCCGTAAGATTTTTGGCTTCTGTTTAGTATTATTTCGAAGTATCATAAGTTCTGAAGCAATATACGAATATACCTAATTGGAATGCCCACTTTCAAAACGATGCTGCGCGCCGATACTGCTATTTATGGCAGCTCCACTTTATCAGTTTTGGGCGTAAGTATTGCTCGTTCACCGTTCTTTATGGTTACATTATTTTTCGATTTCTGCTTTCGCTGAATGAGACATTTTCTATATGGTGGTAAATAGCGCCATCTATGATGTTTTTGATGTAACTTCTATTCAGAACGACTAAATTATTTCTACTCATGTATATGTAGGTAAGTGTGGCACTATTTTATTATGTAAGTGAGACGCTATCTTCCTTAAAATCTTTTAATTTTGTGTTAAGTTCATTGAATAACGTTCGATTGCAGCAATATTAAAAAAACAACCAGAATTATATATTTTCCTACGATAAAATATAGCCGATATTTTAAGTTGGCGTTCTACCAATATATCTGCGAAAACGGCATTCAATTCCATGCAGTAGTTTTTGCGTGATGCGCGTACAAACATACAGACAGACAGACAGACAGACAGACAGACAGGCAGACAGACAGACAGACAGACAGACAGACAGATAGACAAAAATTCTAAAAACTGTTGTTTTGGCTTCTGCGGGTCTAATAGAGACTCTCCATATTAGTTTTGCATCTATATCTTCAATGTACAGACATCGACCCCTTACAATTTTATTATATGTATAGATTACGTTAAAGGCAGAAAAAACGGTACCGAATCGTGTTGGTTTCACAAAAAAAAAAATTCGTTTAATGCGATAAACTAAAATACTAACCAAATAGTTAAGATATTTTACTGATGAGCTAGCTGAAGCAGGACCCCGTTAATAGCCCGAAACAATTTTTACATTTCGCATGTATTCCAAGGATTTGTGTTTCGAAATAGGTACCATGGGCAGCAACTTGTTACAGATCCCCCTCAGTAGATGCATAGCATATAAGGTGGGAATGAAGGAGTCTACGAGTATGTGCCTTGAGTTGGGATAAAATCATAAGTTATTCCACTGTTGCAGATGTTCCGCAATAAGTCCAGTAGAAGAAAACGACGAAGGTGAAACAGCCCAATCATAAAAAGTCCATAACCTAAAGGCGGAATGGCTAACGATCGCATAAATGTAGAAGCTTTTTCTTTAAAAAAAAGCCTCTATTGTAGATAAAACTTTTCCTTTCCCGACCACTAGTTGAAACAAAAATTGATGTTCCAAAAATCGTTCAAGGCCGAACATTTCGGAAATTTAAGGTGAACATCCGTTCTTAAGAGAATTTGCCATCTGCAGATCCAGGGGATGGGCATCGGCTTTTCAAATCTTTACACACATGAAAAGAGGGGTTCTAAAAATGCTATATCTAATGTGAAAAGAAGAGGACGTGTTCTCTGCATAGTCAAAATGATCTCAGCTACCAATGCAGAACAGTGCATACTCAAAGGAGATGTCAATTCCCAGGTTTTCCGCAAGGCACATTATTGCTTGTCCTAACCTGCATTCATAATTTAAATGGGAAGTGGGTTAAGAAGAACTGTAAACTGTGGAGAAAGGAACACACAATGACTTGTTTGATGATTGGAAAATAAAGACTTTTCATTTTAAAAATTCGAACAGTATTTTTCATTTGTATACTCTTTTGCAACCACGTTTAAGGAAAAGTTCCAAAGGCATTTTCCAACATAGATTATGGCGCCAGACCTTCTTATCAAAATTACGTGCATTTGATATTGGAAAGCTCCTGCTGCGAAACATTAAAGAAGTTACTTTTCGGACCGTTCCATTGCTATCGGACAGCTAGGCAAGTCAAAATCAAAATATATGCTGGTGTGCCAAAAGGCTCCTTTATGTCTCCGAATCGCTTCCTCATCTTTATAAATGATCTGTTGTCTTAGACTTCTAATTTGATTTACTGATGCCAGTGCACTCAGCTTATCATGCTTCGAGAACTGTTTTTCGGATGTTAAACTGCATCGCTCCTATAACATATTTGCCTATATTCAGACAGTCTTAAAATTGGTAGAACCTTCACGGAAATTCATCGGAATGCTAATCACTTGGCTCTCGAGCTAAAATTTGGGCATGCTGTTAAGATTTAGTGACATTTTCTTAACCGCACGACACGAATGTGGAATGCTTTCCGCTTTGAAGTAGAAACAATAAAAACTAATGTGCATAGCTATTTTCATTTATTTTCTATACAATATTTATATTAAATAGTCTTTAAAAACATGCAACTTTTTGGGGTCTTTTTCAAAATCCTGAAAAATTAAGGTCCAAATTTCTGATGTTTCAAAATTTTAGCCCTGGGACATTGGATTTAATGCCCGACTTTTAACCGTGAACTGTTGCTTTCTGCCCCAAATAGAAGCAATTTGGCGATATTCTCCCAGCCTAAAAAAATTATATTTACTTTCTGACTGGCTATTATGCCAAAAACTTTCTATATCATAGTACCTGGGTGGTTTCAATAACTTCATGGGTCCATCTTGCTATCCGGCTTATTTTCTGGGCAGGTGCCATTTTTAAAACCACTTTCAATTTTAAAACGATATTTGCATACATATTTGGGCTCTAAGCTAGTATTGCATGGTCATCGAAATTGCGATGACCCGCAATGGCATTTTACTTTATTTATTTATTTCATCAATCTGAGAATTATCCTCATGTAGATTACAAAAACTTAATTTATAAATAATATATACAGTACATACATCATGTCTAACATAACAAAATTAATAAATAATGAAAACAAATAGAAACAGTCATGATAACATAAAAACATGAAATAAATCATTGGAGTAAGAGTGCATTCAAAACTTTTTTCTTAAAATTTACTCTAGGACAAGTTTGAAAAATGTCAATTATATTTAAAATATTATTGGTATCTTTGATGCATCGCGATATTGGAGCATTTCTGCCATAGTTGTTTCTCGAGAAATCTACAACAAAATGGAAAGTTGAACGGAGCATTCTACTTGGAAAGAAAAAGTTAATTCGCTCAAGTAAATAAGAGCAATTTATATGATTGTTAATTATGTCCTTGATGAACATCACTGAAAAATAATATCTTCTCGTTTCAAGCGTTTGCATACCAAAAAGCAGGCATCTAACAGAATACGAAGGTTTAGGAATATTCCAATTCAATTTGTAGAATGCAAACCTTGTGAAGCTCTTTTGAACCCGCTCTAACCTCAGAGAATAATTATTATAAAACGGATTCCATATAACGGTACAATACTCAAGATTAGAACGGACAAATGCTATATAGAGGCTTTTTACTGTATATGGATCAGAGAATTCATTTGTGTTCCTTCTTATGAAACCAAGCATCTGGTTTGCCTTACAAACAATATAATCAACATGATAACTGAACGAGAGTTTATGATCGAAAACAACACCTAAGTCTTTCTTATGGCTTACCTTATCAAGGGGAATATCATTAATGGCATAATTAAAACAGATAGGAACATTCCTCCGATAACACGATAAAAATTCACATTTAGAGACATTCAGATGAAGAGCATTGTTTTTACACCACACGGATAATCTATCAAGGTCCTTCTGCAACAAGTAACAATCATTAACGGAATTCACATGCTTAAAAATTTTCGCATCATCAGCATACAGTAAAATATGTGAGGAATTAATATGATTGGGAATATCATTTATAAATAAAATAAACAGCAGAGGACCAATATGGCTACCTTGTGGGACTCCTGAAGTGACATGAATAGCTTTGGATTTTACTCTACCAATTTTCACAAATTGAGTTCTATTCTTCAAGTAAGAACTAACCCACAACAAAAGTTGGGAATGAAATCCAATTTGTGATAATTTGAAAACAAGAAGATCGTGGTTTACTCTATCAAATGCCTTCGCGAAGTCAGTATAAACGATATCAGTCTGAAATCCTTTTTCAAAGCCTTTATAAATTGAGTTACATAAAACACTTAGGTTAGTTACTGTAGACCTTCCTGACATAAAACCATGTTGGAATTCAGAGACAACACTTTTAGTTAAGAAATAAAGTTTATCTGAAACAATCTTTTCAAAAACTTTGGGGATGACAGATAATTTACAAATAGGTCTGTAGTTACTAACTTTAACTCTAGAACCTGATTTAAAAATTGGCGTAATAAAAGAAACTTTCCACTCATCAATAAATACTCCAGTGGCCAGAGACCAATTAAAAATTAAACAAAGCGGCAGCGAGAGTGTTAATGCACAATTTTTAAGAATTTTAGGCGATATACCATCAGGTCCAGCACTTTTGTTATCATCGAGTTCTTTAAGCGCTTCATACACATCAGTGGCGTTAAGAAATAATCCGCCAAGGTCAACTTTATTTGAAGAGGATTGTTCAGGAAACACATTAACATATTCAACAGAATACACAGATTTAAAATAATCAGCAAACAGATTACATATGGTAGACATATCACTAGACATAGCTCCAGAAAACTCCATGCAGTTTGGAAATCCAGTCGACTTTTTCTTGATATTAATAAATTTCCAGAACTTTCTGCCGTTGGATTTAATTTCAGATTCAGAATCACTGATAAACTGATTATATAGGAATTTATAAAGAAAATCAAACTCTCGTTGAACAGACAAATAGATTTCACGATTTACAGAGTTTCCTCTATCTTTTTTATATTTTTTGTACGCCTTATTCTTTTTATTTTTTAAATTTACAAGCCTGCTGTTAAACCAGGGTGGATTTGAACATATCTTTTTTCTCTTTAAAGGAATAAAATTTTCAAGAGCATGTGTTAGGTGCTGCTTAAAAATACGAAACGCTTGTTCAAGATCTATAAGAGCAAAAGTTTGCTCCCAACTGACAGAGTTCAGATAAGTATTAAAAGCATCAAAGTTACCACGTTTATAATCGTAAAACTCGATAAATTCATTTTGATTCGAAGCAAAAACTAATATTTTGAAATCTATTGACAAAGCAACATGATGTTGGGTATTATTAACAACAGGAAAATTTAATCTTTCAATAAAGACTTCAAGCTCTTTATCGACAAAAATAAGATCAAGAATTCGATTTAAAGCATTTTTGATAGAATTAATTTGCGTTAAATTAAGTTGACTAACATAATCTATAACTAAACTTTCAATATTCGTTGTGACATTAAAAGGAATTAAACTGTTTTCATTTGAATCAAATATCCATTCAACATTACCAATATTAAAATCGCCTAAGTATATAAAATGGTCAGAAGGACTTAAATTACTTATAGCTGATTGGATGTTTTGTAAATGCAAGTTATACAATTCAAGTGTACTACCTGGCCGTATATAGCTCACACTCAGATAAACATTAACGTTATTATTGAAAGATATTTTAACAAATAATTGATCGATATCTTGACTTTGAGATGATTGATCAGAAATTAAATCAATCTGACAAGAAACAAGACAAGAACGGATCGCAATTATGACCCCACCACCCCTGTCTAAACCAGTTGTAGTGGGGCAACGATCTTTACGATACACGTTGAATTGTTGAGCACTAAAAATTTCACTCGTAAGGTGGCTATCATTCAACCAGGTTTCCGTTAAAACAATAATATCATAATCATGAGAAGCAAAATAAGAATATAAGCTATTTAATTTGGTTCTTACTCCACCTACGTTTTGATAATAAACATTAAAGTTATGATGTTGAGGATTAATGTTTTCAGCTTCTTCAACAGCAACGACATCAATATCAGCAACATGAATAGCAGCATCCCCAGCAGCAACAGCATCACCAGCAACAAAATTTTTGATAACAACATCTTCTTCGGCAACAATGCTGTCGACGAAGTTATCATCGACCGTAGACACATCAGCAGCAACAACAGAATGATTTACAAAAGAGGCTTCCTGGACTACGTATCTGAAGTGTTCACATGAAGCGAGTCGTTTTTTGGCCGAAAATTAAAAGGTCGAATACAAATTCCTCGAGGCCAAAGTTCTGAATTAAAAATCGTATTGACATAGACCAACGGAATACCAATTTTAAAATTGACAAACCGAAGTTTATCTTCATCATAAGCATGGGATACGAGCTTATAGCAAGGAAAAATGGAGGCATCAATTTTGGTCTTAGCGTGAATATAAGCTGTGATATTATCAGTTGAAGTTTCTCTCCTGAAACTTGATAGATGAAACCATCTCATTCTACTAAAGACATTTGTTTTGAGTAAATCTGCATCGACATTAACTCCAGTTTTAACCATATTACAATTATCGATAGGCAAATTATTTAATTTTACTTTTCCAGAATCAGTATCAATATCTGCAGCAGCACACACAAGAGCATCAGAAGCAATAGTTATAGTGGGAGGGTCATCGGAGAGGGGATTTGTATTGATAATTTCATCTTGCTTATTGTCATCAGTTCTTGTATCCATATCGTTCCTAGGTAAATCCAAATTTACAGCCATAGAAGAAGAACTCATTGCAAAAACATCTCTGCAGGCATTCAGAGAAGAAGAATTTGTTCCACCACTAGTAATGGGAGGAATGATGTTAGCTTCGCACCCGCTGAGGCTGTCACACACATTAGTATTAGTATTAGTATGCACACAATCTTCTTCTTTCTCTACTTCTTTTGCAGAAAGAGAGATTTTCAATGACGAAGAAGAAGGTGCACTAGTTTGTTGTTGTTTTTGGGATTTCGTGTTGTTTTGAATTTTTGTTATTTGCTTTTTGTTGTTTCCATTATTAGTTTGGGCATTTAAAGTGGACAAGGGGGAGGCACTCGTTTTGCCAAAAGAGAAACGATTTGGTGTAATGGATGATTGCAAATTCGATTTGGAGATTTTATTCGAAATTACATTATGTAGTCGTTGACCTTTTGTTGTTTCTCGCATATCTCTACTGGCAGTGCAATTTTCGTTTACTTTTGTGGTACTTTTAGAGACATTTAAAACGGGGGCCAATATTGTTTTTTTAGTTGAGTAGGAATCAGAAGAATGAATCAGCTCAACACAATCGAAAAGTTTTTTCATCACCGAGTAAAGATCTATGTTAGCACAAGATTCGCACTTCCATACAATAGAAGGCCTTGATTTTATAATTTTTAGTTCGGTTTTATTAAGCAGTGTGCAGCACAAATACCGCATACGGCAGCACCGCTGTTTATAACTTCGTCACCGCACTTTTCACACAGAGCACTCATTGTAATACATCAATCGACTGAACATTTTGAAGTCATAATGACGTAGAAATCTATCCTAAAGTCGTCATGTCGTGTGATACTGCACTGACCGCTAGAATGACAGCCACAATGACACAACATTTCGGGTCATTGCAAATCACAATGATCATTTTCGATGAAAGTGGAAATACTCTACCATCATTGATAGGACACAATGACTGATTTTTTTGGTTAACTTGTTATTACAATGACTCTATCTTAACAATGGCACGGCATAAAGTCTGAGATTTTACACAAGTTAAGATGAATATACAAGTTGTTGGTATACATTCTGCTCTGGAAAATTTTTTTTCTTGGCATGGACATTTTTGGGAACGTTTAGATCGTGAAATGTGAGATCGGTTGACAGGAGTTTTAAGTTAAGTAAGTTAACGCGGACGTTCTTAAAAACCTCGGGAATTTCCATATTCTTAATTTTTGTGTTCTCAAAAAAGGAAACGTTGATAATTAACCAGACGAAAGGAAATATTATTTCCATACCAGTCCATAATCTCTGTAATTGGAGTTACATATTTGATATTTATTGTTTTTAATTTAAATTATTTTGATCGAGGAAATTCACAAACTGACGTCAAAGTTTTCAGTCACAATGACCAATATATAAATGACGTGTGATCGTCACCATGAAAAACGACTTCCTTCAGAATGGTTTCAGGTCAGCATCAACATCCAAAGTGCTGAAAGTGGTCAAGTCGTGTGATCGTCATTGTTTTGCATGTCAAAGCGATGACACCGAATGTCATAAATTACACGCTTTGCCCGTCATAAAGTTTTGGGACACCAATGACAGACTTGCGCCATTCGTGTGATCGTCACTATAGCTAGCAGTGGCACGGTGAAAAATGAACTGCTTTCATGTGACGTCAGAATGCCATTACGATGACTCATATCGATGGCCGCGTAATACTAGCTTTAGATTCTTTTGCTTTTTAATTTTGTGTGGTTTGAACGAAAATGTGTTTCACAATTTTTTAAAAGATTTAACAAACAATACAAACTATAAAAATAAAAATGTACCATCCTTGAAAACCTAGTTATATCCCAAAAATTTCAACACTTCTATAGCTCTTTGAAATCTCTTATCCAAACAAACATTCTTTAGTTTAGTTAACCTAAATAAATCATTAAGCGTCAAAGCAATCTAAAACAAACAAATCTCTCAAATTGCATTTTCTTGTATCCTTTTTTTAACCTTAATTGTTTTCCAGAACTCTAAGAAGACCCTTGTTATGTTCATCTCAAGTTACAACACACAACAACAATTTTGTTTCTTCCAGATAATCTATTTTCCAAGGACGACAAACCGTGGTGCGCTGCAGCAATCCAAACACTCAACAACCAACGCTCACACACATTATGCTGAAATTCGAGATGTAATCTTTAATCTTATCCAACACACATGACCTTAACTCAAGATCAGATACAACAAAAAAAAAATCTTATGCTTACATCAAAAGAATCAGTTCACACTTTGCGAAATCATTTAATTTTCAAAGGATCCGCTTTCAATCACTTTTCACACATGATTGTAAAAAAAAATCAATAAAATCCTCTTTTCAGATAATAAGCTACAAAAGCGACTCTTATGTCACATGTGTTGCAAAAGATACAATAAGAAGTATCTTATCCGTATAAAAATGGTTACGGACGGATACAATATAGACGCGGGTAACGTTACAGAGTCCACAGTCAACAGTCATAAACCAAAAATGTTTTGACAAACAATTTATTTTTCCATCAATGGAATCTGAATCTGGAATTTGGAATCTGCATATGGCTCTAGAGGAGAGACCATAGCTATAAACCCAAATGGGAACTGGGAAATACATTATTTTACAACCAAGATGGAAGAGACAGGAGACGGGGACGACGCGACGACCGACCGACATACGGATCGGGACTTAGGACTGATGGGACATGGCACATGGACATGGACTCACATCAACATCTCTAACGTATATTTATCATCTGCTTCAAATTTCATGTTTTCATCGAGTGCCAGAATATAGAGACGCAGACGTAGACTCCTCTGGCTCTGGAGGCGGGCGGAGTAGAACATGCATACTTGTACTTCGCAACGGAAATGGAATACCATTTCGTGGCGTAAAGTATTCTGGAATTTATTCAGTCACATGCAGCATATTAAGTATAGAAGGAGCAGGTTTAAGAACAAGGGGAAGGGAGATGAGCAAGGGGTATATGTATACCTACTCTGTGCAGTAGCAATTAAAGAACTTTGTAGCTTAAGATTCGAGTGATGGTGGTGGTGGTGGTAGTAATGTGATATGAATTCGAAATTATTTCAAACGATCGTGAAGTTGGTGACTATAAATACCCTCGCTCATCAGACACTCCACTCCAGATAGATTTGTTGTTGTTGTTGTTGTTATTTCTTATCCAACCATGTGATGTGTGGAATACTCCCGCAAGTAATGAGCGTGCCAAACATTTTCATTTCTCAAAATCGATATTTTTTAATTGAATATGACCCTCCACTCCACTTTACCACGCTGCAAGTTCGGTCTTTGGAATAAAATTTTTATTTTTTAATATGTGGTTATGCTGGGGGTGCGGTAAATGTGAGTGTGATGTTTTGTTTGAATGAACACTTTTAAAGGGGTTATTGTTTCGAAAAACAGTGTGGGAAGCAAGAAACTTTTCTACTGCATGAATTTTTGTAATCAGCATTTACAGGGTGATTGGTACTTTATTTTAAGTTTTGAAGTATTGTCATAGGCAAAACAATCAAGTGGATTAGACATTTGAGACAAGAGTTCTTTTATGAAGATAAGGAAGAGAGTCGGAGACAGAACAGAACCTTGAGGTACACTAGAATTTTTTTTACTGAATATCAGACTGAAAACGGTCCAAGAAAACGCGAGTCAAAAGATGCGATGTGCGAAAGGTAATTTCTGATCCAACGAAGAAAAGAATTTTCGAAACCAAAAGCACGCATTATCGAAAAGAGAACTTTGAACTTGACAGAATTTTGAAATACGAGTATGTCTTACTTTTTCGTTTCTCAAGATATTTGTTGGTTCAACAATTTATCAGCGTTTCCGTGATCTTGGAAAGAAAATGAGGTAAGTGCGATTGGTCGATATATTGACGGGATGCAGCTTCGTCTTTAGAATCCGTGGAAACACACCTTTTAAAAACTATTGGAAAAATAATGTGTTTTTTTAGACGTGTTCTTTTCAAGAAGAAATAAAACGCATATAATTTAATGATAAGGGGTTGTCAATATGTTTTAAAAATGATTTCGGGCGAATATGTCGACCGAATATTCGACGCAGCGTGCGATGCGTCGCGCAAACCGAACTATTATTTTGGTAATAAATTTGCACGATTTGTAAACGTTGTTCAGGAGTAATTCTATTGATTATGAAATGGCAAACCAAATTGAGCATAAGTCAAGTGACGGCTGTCAAAAAGACCAACTCCGAAAAAAGTATTGCCAGATTCACGTCTAAGAAAACACCCTTTACTATCCGGCCAAGGGTTGTTTATCGAGATCTTTACGTAAGGTCTTGCAACTGTACGAAGGCGAAGGAAGAGTTTGCCACTACAACAATTTACACTCGCAAGAACAAGAGTTGTTGCTTGAGAGCTGACCACAGGAGTGTCGTTATCAGTCAGCGTAATACCAAGAAAAGTTTCGTACGTTTTTATACAAATTACCAAAACTTTGTTCTGTGTGCAGTACTGCCTTTTTGTCTTCTTTTCAAGTTATTCTAACTCTAATCGGAAGTGTTCGCTTCGCAAGTTCACCTCGATTCTAACCAGGAATCCTTTTATAGCCTGACAGGTAGTTTTTGTTCTAGTCGGATTAGCTCGTCAACAATCTGAGTCAAGATATTTAACTCAGCGAAAAACTCGACATACCGTCCTTCGGATGTTGTCTGGCCCCGAAGAATTGTACACATTGAAATCACCCGTAACAACGATTTCAGTGTGAGGAATATGGGAAACAATATTTCGGATAGAGTCATACAACACATTGGAAACACAGTACCTACTCCAAAAAAAAAATTAAGTGGAATTAGAGATCGAACATATTTCATCGGCCTGGCAGTCACATGCACCATAACCTATGACAGTTCCATTTTGGTAATTTGCGTTCGAATTCGGTATTGGTCTTTTTGCAGCTTCCCTCTTTCTCTGGTGTTCTAGATTTTTCAATCCACATTTAACTTCGAGGATTCCATTTAAAACACTGCCTGCTTCGTTTAAATAGTTTTTGTTTGTCCAGCCTTAAGCCAGAGTTCATAATTGGATATGATTTATGGTCACCACTCTATTAAAAAGATGTATCATGGTTCATGGACAACGGTTGAGAAAAGCTTCTCCGTTCTCTAGATGTTGGCAGAACATTTCTACGTTTCTCAGTCATAAAGCGGCAGAAATTATTCGTTGGATTCAAAGTACACAAGACACACTGACGGATGGATTTCGAATGAACTACGAGCTTTATGCTTTCTATTACTTAACTCCAGATCTGTTCCACTATCGAGTTACAACAACCCAGATTGCTAAGCTGTGTCACCTATTTTCACTTGTCCGGGGGCAGTTGAGTCCTGCTCAGCTTAGTACGTTTTCGATTTTTATTTTGCGAAAGGTGTAGGCTAGCCTAAGATTCTAAGATCTGAGGGCACTGAGGAGTTCTGTATTTGTGCTCTTACAGCGGTAACTACTGTTTTGCTTGGTTCGATTTGTGTCATTTTATTGTTGTCTCTATCACAATATACTGGGATTTGGGACAAAGCAGTTTTTGACTTTGTGACTATTGAAGACATGGCTTTCATTTGATTGTGGCTGCTTATAAGGATATCAATGGTTTTTTTTTAAACGAAAGTTCACAGCTCGCAATATGATAAGCTGCTTTACAGATTGGTAAAAGTTTATCTTGGAAGCTTTTTAAGCTGTTCATGGTTGCGGGTTACATGAAAAGATCCCTGACCCTACCGTTTCGCCTGTCTTGGACCCGTCCGTAAACACCGAGACAAGATCTTCGTTGATGATCCGGTCGATCTAATAAAATTTGTTATTGCTGTACCAGATAAAAAAAAAAATTAACAGGCTTACTGGCAACTGGCTCGGCACAAAAGTGTAGCTGCAGCAGTAGCACGCAGCAATGTCAAAGTAAATGTCAAAAAACATAAGCGAGAGCTACAGTACGTTTGCAACGAACTGTTGGATACCCTATTCCCTATTTGTATCTTGTATGTGTATGCGTATGGCTCCCGTAGCCAGCCGATGTTTCAGTTTCAGAAACAAAATTCTTCTTTAGCAGACAGAAAAAAATTCAATAACATTAATTTTGTGTGGTGTGATGTTCAATTAGTGCTGGCAAAATAAAAAAAGGCGTGCGCCACGCCCAAAGTTAAAACTTTTTATTGCCAAGGCAATTGGTATGAGCTCAGTGACATTTAATTTTATTCTTGCAGATCGATTTGAACAAAACAAGACAAAACTTAAATTTTTAAAAATTAGGTTTTGAATGGAAATAACGATTATGGGTGTTTTTAACAATTCTTGGACCACACTCTGCTACGTAACCAAGGAATATAAATCCAAGTGTTCATCTGTTTACTTCAAAACTGCGACCGATAGGTAAAAAACGTTAAAAAAATTAATGCGTTATACGACTTTTGACGTAAACGCCCCTTAAAAGTGGGCGTGTCTTAAAAATTTGAAGCACTAACTGCACTTTTTTCAGTATTTAGACATATGTGTAAGACTACAGCTGAATCGAGTAGTTTTTAAACAATCTTACCTGAACAAAGGTATTTTATCAAAATCACGCCTTCAAAAGTGGGCGTATTGAAAAAATTTACACAAGAAAATGTAGAGATATATTTTTCATAAAACAAACCGAAGGGAAAAAGGTTTAAATTGAATATTGGTAGTACCTTAAATTTTTAAAACTACGTTTTTCGTTCTTTCATGAAAAGTGGGCAAAAGCCACGTCCAAAATTCAAAAATTTCTTTTCATACACAAACGATTTAGTTTCTACTAAGAGACGCAAAATTTTGGCTTGCGGATTAATTATAAATACCGTTTATTTACAAAAGCAATTTTTTTATAGTTTCTAATGAAAAGTGGGCGTCAGCCACGCCCAAAATCAATTTTTTTGATTTCTTACACAAGATGTTTATGTGCCAGTAAGACCCACAAAATTTAATATTTTTCGCTTTAATATAACAATTGTTATTTTATAAAAACAATATTGATGGTTTTGTATAAAAAATGGGCGTCAGCCACGCCCAAACGGAAATTTTTTTTATTTGATTATAAGAAGGTTTACCTAAAACTTGCGTGTGCAAAATTTTAGCGTTATGTCATTTTCGTAAATGTACAAAAAAACATAATTTAATTTTACCAAATTGAGGTTGTTCAACAAAAATGGCGATTGTGGGCGTGTTTGTGGGCGGATTTTACTGGTTCAAGAACTTAGCCTTACTCTTGAACCAAAGATTATATATGCCAAATTTCAGCTTTCTAGCTCAAAAATTGCGACCTCTAGAGAGTATACATACGGACGGACGGACGGACGGACGGACATGGCTAAATCGACTAGGCTTTTGATTCTGAGTCAGAATATATATACTTTTCTAGTATTATTTCTCTATGTTACAAACTCCACACCAAATACAATATACCCATTCTATGGAATAGGGTATAAAAAGAAGCGCGCTGAGCAGCATACACGAATACAATGTGCAGCACTGAACTCAAAAAAAATCATGTCTGCCATTTTGGTTTGTTGTTGTTTTGCAGCTCAGCACGTTCGTGGAGTTGAAGTCGAGTCGACTTGTACTTCAGCTACTCTCTGTGCTGCAGCTGCTACTCACATTGAAGCAGTGCAATACGATTTACGTACATTTAACTTTGACATTGCTACTTGCTACTGCTGCAGCGAGTTAACAAAATCAGCCCAAATGACTGCCTTCTGGGACTCCTGATATTGTACGACATTCTCTGAGTTTTATCCGATTTCAATTGAGTTTGAGGCTTGTTGAGTTGCATTTTGCCATTAAACATAATTTTTCAGAAAGATTCTCTCTTGCAACACAGACTGTTAATTTAGATACCCCAAGTGGAGGCGTTGTATGCTTAAAAATTCTAATAGCACTTGTCTTGAACTTCACATTGAAACATCGCTACATTGACGAACATAATCCATTACGAGGTCCCCCCCCCCCCCCCCCCATACACTTTCAAACGATTCATTCAATATTTTGCTGCCCATGAAATGGGATAAAGTTTTTAATTATTTTACGACCACTTTGACACATTTTTCATTAAATTTATTACGCAACTCAATTGAATTGAATTTGTCTTATCTCATCACTTCATCTGTTGTTATTCCAGAGAAATCAATTTGGATTATTTTTTTTTTAATTTAATGACCTTCTCATTGACATGATGGACAGCTGGATAGATATCGCTTCATAAATCTCTCTTCCACTTATCCCTTTTTCAATTGTCCATCGTAAAAAATAAATGAAAGAAAAAAAAAATGTGAAATATCAACCGAAATATAAGTACCTTCACCTTTGTGTTATCCTTTGGACATAATAAATACCCAAGGATACGTAGGTATAGATATAGGTATCTGAAGGTATGTTTGTTCGGCGACTTAAACGATCTCATCAACAATCCCTTTTCATAACAATTTATAGGGTGTGTCAACTTTGATGGGAGTATCTAATGCCGGAAAGGTTTTTATCTTTTTTTTTATAAAATTTTGAAAGGAAAAAAATCCTTTTGGAGTTTAAGATTTTATCGGCAGTAGTCTATTCACACAAAAGCCATCGTCATTCATAAATTTTATAGGATGGTCGCATAATAGGTATACTATCGGATACCTGGATACCTGACGGTCTGATGATGGAGGAATGAAAACGTATTCAATTCACGTGTCGTCCTCGTTGTATTCCTTGTACGTTGCTCTTCTTTGTTTAATATACCTGTAGGACATTTTTTTTTTGGTATTGTGGTTGTGCGGTAAAGAAAAAAAGTATGTTTTGCGGCTTTGAAACTTTGAAAGGTGAGAAAAATCCGGTCATCCGGTCGGGTCGTATGGTAATTCGTCTTGCTTTGTTATCCTAAGTAGTTTACTTATTATAATCCTTATTATTATGGTTAAATAAATCAACAATGAGCAGGATAACGAAGTGTTTTTTTTTTTGGGTTAATAGATGACAGATGGTCTTTGCCATAGTAGACAAAAGGGAACAGTATGGTCACTTAAAATAAAAGATTGGAAGCAGGATGTGATGAACTGAAAAATCTAAACACTTTTCATCAAGGATATTACTTTCAATAATTATGAGTAGTTCTAAGAGTACACCTTTGTTGTGAAACACAGCTGTAGAAATAGAAGATTAAAGCAGGAAAAGTAGCAAGTATTGGAAAGATTTTTTATGATAATCGTATTTCCAGCAGGTAGAACCTTATCCTTGTCGTATACATCCTAATAACGACCACGCTACCACAGTGAAAACTTTCTGTATCCCACAGAGTAACATAGACTAATCCACGCCTCTACTACATTTTGCCAAAACTCCCGAATAAGCGTATAGCCTTTAGATCACGCTGGGAAGAAAATGCTTTCCTGATGGAAGATGAATAAATCCAGTTTTTTTTAATGATAGTTCAAAAGCAAATGATGAGGTTTTGGGGTGATGTTTACTCTAACAGACTAAATCTAAGTTTCCGTCTTCCAAGCCATTGTAGGGTGTTCCAGGAGAAAATAATGGCAATAAAAAAGGAATTATCCTGGCTGAAAGAAAACATGATATCCTACAAGAACATCATCATTTTCTCGGATATTCAGACATCTCTGAAATTCCTGGATTCCAACTCCACTAACTGCAAACCAGCTCTCGATTGTCGATCGCCACTCAGAGGGATGGTGCAACTGTTAAACATTCACCTCTGTTGGGTGCGAAGGGGTAGAGAGACTTCAGGGAACTGCAAAAGCCGAAGAACTTACCAAGCAAAAAACAATGATGTTTCCAAGTTTTACTTTCTGGGTAGTCCCATGGCGATCCCCAGCATCCTGAATTTCGAGGAGCAAACATCGACTTGGACCACTACCTAGTCGGTGCGAAATTTAGTGTATGGATTTCCATGGAAGCTCTTAGGCGAACATAAGCTACGCCGAGGAAATTCAATGTTGGACGACTTCAATCGGAAGAGACCGCAGCTGCCTATGCCGACCGCGCATTCCTTGAGCTTGTGAGAAATTCTTCGACTGATGATATGAACCCAGAAGACCAATGGCAGCTATGTCAACAAGCCGTAAGAAGTACTGCGTCAAGGTATTGGGCTACTCACAGCATCCCCCCAGAAACCCCAGGTTCGACTGCGAATAAGCTCAGACAAACAAAGCTTAAATGGAGGCAAAAAAGCCGTGGCTCCAGAGAGATACTTGAGCGTCCCGAAATCTCTGTATTGAACGAAGGAAGGATGAGAAACTCTTACTCAGGAAGAAGAAGAAGAAAAAAACACCAGCAACGCGAAGTCGAGGAGTTGCAGAAATTTAACAGAAATGAGGTGCGAAACTTCTGTAGAAGAGTGGAACAATCAACATCAGGTCTCACAAGCCACTATGTTCCCTGCAAAGATCAGGATGGATACCCCATATTAGAAACGCATTCGAAGTTAGGCATCTGGAGGGACTACTTTAACCAGTCGTTAAATGGCGATGACAGCCAAGATCAAAGTTAATCTATATGACGACCATGAGCTACACCCTTCGGACCAAAATGAAATCAGAGTAGCAATCACCAGACTAAAGATGAACAAAGCAACTGGGTGCGATGGTTTACAAGCGGGGCTTTTTAAGCATGCTGGAGATGACCTGGTAAGGAGCATCTGCAAAATATGGTCGGAGGGAAGTATGCCCGATGAGTGGAACCTCAGTCTCAGTACCATCTGCCCGATAAACAAATAAAATGCACGACTGGGTCGCACGAACTTGCTCTAATGTGTGACAGTTGTATTGGGGCTTGAGATTTTGATAAAAATAAATTTTTCAAAATTCTTAAATAAATACTTAAACTAATTTGAGCTGAACAAAAAGTACGCCATTTTATTTCTTTTATAAATTTGAATTTATGAGAATAAATTTATAAAAATCTGTGGAGCGGTTTTTGAGAAAAAAAGTTTTTTTTGAAAAACTTTTTGAAAAAATTTTTCAAAAAAAATTCAAAAACGCCAGTTCATAGGTATTCAGCAAATACATTTATTTAAAATTTTTAGAAAAAAATTTAATAAGCAGTTTTCAAAATATTAATTTTTTAATTTTTTTTTTAAAAAATGCTTTTAAAAATACAAAAAAATATTTTTCAAAAATATTGGTATGCAATACAAATTGAGCTACCTACAGCTATATGTGTGTGAAATTTCGAAAGAATCGGTTAAGTCGTTTTCGAGTTAGTCGAAAGCAAAAAAAACGGTCCTATGGAAAGTACCGTTCTTAGCCATTTTTTAAAAATTTTTTTTCAGCCATATGATTGGTCGTACCTAAAAAGCAACACTGATTTTTTTAAATAAAAATCGTTAGAGCCGTTTTTGAGAAAAATAAGCTTTAAAATAACGGTTGTATGGCAGGTACCTTTATTTTTTGAGCTAAAAAAAAAATTTCAATTTCCTTTCTGCACAATACCTAAAAAAGTCTATATACCAAGTTTGAAGCAATTCGGCCCACCCGTTTGGCTGTAGGTCTTCATACAGACAGACAGACAGACAGACAGACATACAGACGGACAGAATTTTTAGACCATCTTTTTTCGTCTTCGCTATCATCGTAATGTCATGTTTGATTGTTATCTCAAAACTTTTTTTTTCGACGAATGCATAACTTGCCTTATAGTACCTATAATCGCAAGTAAAAAGGAGACCGCCTAATCTGCGCCTACTATAGAGGCGTAGGTCTTTTAAACATCGCGTATAAGATTCTGTCCAGGGTTTTGTAAACGTCAAAAGAGTCTTTGAATGTAAGAGGCGTTAGGTATCAGCAAGGGTTGTGGACATGCCTCATGTTCGTAGAATCGCTACTTAAGTGGTACCTCAGAGCCATAGTCAAAAGCCTTATTTTGACTCCTTGAAGATTTTGGAGTGTGTTGTTGCAAATCTAGAGTTTTCTATAGTTATTTGCATAATCCAACAATAATTTTGGCAGGGTTGCCAAGATGTGACATTTTTCGGTTCATTTTTAAAGCTTTTCACATCCCGAAATTTTGGTCCACGCACTGTTGATTGACTTGGCTTTAAACCACTCTGACTCTGCAAAGGGGTTCATGCGTTCCACCGAGTTAAGATCGAGCTCGCAATACTGAGAGTTGAATGAATCGTCGTCTAAATTGAATGCACGCTCATCCCAGCCGGCTCCAGCTCAGACCCCTGTTTACCCCTGAAATAAAAAAAATTATCCTCTGCGGGAACTTTCAAACTTTGCCTCTAGTTTAGTTCCATATAATAGATTCGAACGCTCTTTCTAATTCTTAATAAAATTACAGTATTCTGTCTCTCTCTTTTTTATCCGTCCATCACATGGCAGGTCTCTCAGCAGCTGTGGTTCTCTTCTGCACAGTTGACGGCTAAGGCTAGACGTATGTTTAACGGCCAAGCCGAAACTATTCATCAAACTTGGAGCTTCGTTATGGTCGCCTAGTGAAACCCAAAACTTGAAATTTCACTTTGAAGACGACATTAAGGAGGCTTATGCATCTGTATTTTGTGCAGTTCAGAGTAGCACCCGATGCTGAGGTTCCATTCATCAAGCATTACTAAATCAAACAAATAATGAGTTGATCTATGCTCCACCATTATTTCCAAGTAATTTCCTGCTTCGAAGAGCTCGTTAGGGAAATCATCCACTCTTGGCTGGATACCGCTGCCCATTCTTTAACATGCTCGTGCGAACTGACGTTTTGAAAATCAATGTCAATCTGATCAGTTCCCCTGACAGCGATGGCCTGGTTGTTTTCGCCGTTACTCACCGTGTAGCTTTTGCGACATATCCGCGTACTTCGGCTTGAATTTTTTAACATTTCGAGTCTCGTTTGTAGTCTCTGTTTGAACTTTCGAGCAATTCTTCTGCCGCACCATACAAGCCATCATAAGACTCCACTTGTTATTTTCTGCCTGTAGGGTTCACTGGCAGGTTTGGTCCTTAAAATCCCATTTGGTCAAAGATATAAAAAACTATAGTCAACCGAAGTGTCAAACGTGAACAATGACCAATATTTCGTTTAATTTACTCTCAATAGTTCACTGCAGTTTACAAACCACATGATCACCCCACAGCTGAACAAATTTTAAACGATTTCCCATGGCAATTGTCCCCTAAGGCAACCTAGACCCTCCTTCATTCCATTCAAGTTCCAATTCTCATAAACCACACAGCAAAAACGAAAAAAAATTAGCAATTTTGTCCAACAATGAATCATCCAAAACGGAAATGCATCTTTTCCTTTGTGACGCCTGAACGCTTGCAACCATCATCAATAAGGGAATTGTAAATACGAGTGAAAAATTCCCTTTTTTTTTTCTTATTCTTGTCCTATTCCGCACTTCCGCAGACCAATTTTGTATTCCCTATTCCATTCCATATATCTTTCTTCTTACATGACATAATTGGACACATAAGAAAGAGCCAGAAAAAAAACATTGCAATCCCAGATAATCCCTGTTCCCTGTAAATGGCAAATCCAACCAAATATCGTTTAGAAATCGCTTAACGTACAAAATGAATCCTTCTTCTCGTTATCGTTTTCGTGTTCGTTTTATTTTTGCCCAGCCTCGTTCCTTCAACGCCCGCCCCGGTTAGTTGTTGCTTTGTGCAACCAACTAAAGTTGCATCCGATTTTCTGACCATATTGGTAAAGTTGAATTATGGTCCATAAATCGATGGAAGAAAATAAACGAGTGCTCGTTTATAAACGACGACGACGATGACGCTCGGCGACTGAAAAGGAAGAGTTCAAAGAACCAAGTAATTGAAGCAGAGTTTTTTTTGTAGTATGTAGTTGTTTTTGTTTGTTTTGGTATTGAAAAGAGAACCGAACAAGCTTCTGCACTATATGGTCTGGTCTGGTCATGGTGGTGCTTCTGATTCTGACTCACCCAGAAACAGAACGCGAAAGAACAAACTCCTGCAGCAGCAGCAGCATCATGATTACGTGGATCGAATGGAAAATGTGTTAACGTGCGCTGCTTGGGGCTATATGGGCTTTGAGTTGTGAAAAAGGACGCTTAAACTGCCAACTGCGAGATAGATCGATTGATTGCGATAAATGGTCGTATACTCACTCCAGCCCCTCACACTTTTTTTAGGGTACCTATTTAAAATTCCAGTTGGAATCATTTACTTTTGGATCCCTTCTGATTTTAAATGGTTATTATTGGGCGGAATGAGATTCGTTCATTAGATTAAATAATAATAATAAAATAGCACTGCGGTATTTGGATGTTTCCCTTTGTTTCCGAGAAGTCCGTTCATAGTTCTCAACTAATTTGAATACAAAATCAACATCGGAAGCATTCTTGAATTTAGAATACATTCGACAAAATATTTTCGGCTATTCTTGTTTGTGCACGTCTGAACCCTTTCGAGCGTGAACTGGTTGGCCTCAAGAAAGGCTTTAGACAAGGTGACGCGCTGTCATGGAACCTCTTCAACATAATTCTTAAGGCTCGCATGTGAAAACCAGCGATTTTGAATAAATCCGTTAAATTACTTGGCTATGCTGATGATATTGACATCATCGGAAGAACGTCAGTTGATCACTCGCAAGTATTGAAGTTGAGGCAGCTCGAACGGGTTTTGATGTTAATGAAGATAAAACAAAGAATGCTGTCCTCGGTTGCAGAACATCATCACCGTAGGCTTGGGGAAAACCTCACGATGGATAAATATAACTTTGAAGTAGTCAAGACCACTATAACCTTCCAAAATGATATTAGTATAGAGATCAGTCGAAGAATCACACTTGACAATCGCTTTTCCTTCGGGCTAAACAAGAAAGCCTTCTCTTAAACAATCAAGGACACACTATACAAGACCCTAATCATCCCGGTCATGCTGTATGGGGCACAAGCGTGGACTCTGACACACTCGGATGAAAAGCAACAGGGGTACTCTGAAAGAAAAATTCTTGGGGTGATAGGTAGGTAGCTAGAAATGGCGCCGTTTTGTTTCCATAACTAAACAACCATACGACAACCCAAAGTAACCGTACTCGAGACTTTATGCCACCGAGGCAGTTTCCTGGTTGGCACGGGTACAACGGTTCTGTCAAAGAGTTGATTCAGTAAGAAGGTTCGGAGTAGAAAACCTCCAAGAATAATAGCCAGCTATTTAGGCGAGGTGTATGGTTCTCAAAACGGTTTCTGCCAACCCTTTGAATTGCTTAATGGGACGATTTGAAGGGTGTTTTTGCGGAGAAGGGTGGGATGAACTAGCGTTCACTTTGATAAAGACTCAATCTGCCAAACCAACTATAGGAGAGTTCCATGTAACCTTACTCCAGACTGTATGCCACCTAGGCAGGTTGCTGTTTGGTGAGGGTACACTGGTTTTGTCGCAGAGTTGGTTCAGTAAGCGGGTTAAGCCTATAGGAACCATCCAAAAATCATACCCCACCACCTATGTGAGCTGTATGATTCTCAGGCGGATCCTCTGCCAATGTTTTGATTGTTAGGTGTGGAAGGTATTTGTGGAGGTGATTGGTAGGGTATACGATTTATTCATAGCCATTTGGTCGCATAGAGAAAGTTGATCAGATCTTTGATCCTTTTATCGGATAGTTCCCAAGGTCATCACAAGAAGCCATCCTTAGGGTTCGCATCCTAATGCGAGGTCTTCCTAAATATGATTTAATTAGTCAAATTGCTCCATCTATTATAAGATAAGGATGTAAAGTGAGATAAGACAATCAAGTTCAAAGCCTCCAGCGGAATGTTGATAGCTTCGGCGAGTGCGCTGTCAAGGGCTGTACCTTGCCTGGCCAGCTCATCTGCTCTTTCATTCCCCTGAAGCCACTGTGCCCTGGAACCCAGGGGTTGATATTCAGTCCTGTATGTATCAATGGAGTATGGAGGAGAAGATTCAAAGACTAACTGTACGGGCTAGCAACATTGACCTTATAAGCAAGTAGAAAATACATGGACGGGGGCATGTGGAGCGTATGGGCGAAAAATCGCCAGCCTGCCGAGTCTTCATTTCCAACCCTGAGGGACGACGCAGTACTGGAAGATCCCATATAAGGTGGTGCGATAAAGTGGAGGACGACCTCAACCAGCTTGGCATGCGTAATTGCAGGCAATTGGCAGAGGAACGGACTGGCTGGCGGGGTATGTTGGTTGGGGCCTTAGTCTACACCACCTTAAGAGAGTAAGGGACGAGTTGCACTTTTGCAAGGTTTTAACTGAAGGCGGAGAAACATTCTCTGTTCCCTTTAAACATGCGATACTGAAGACCTTATTCATCACGGTCCTAATAATTGACCTAAAACCACTCTGCAAAAAAGTTCATGCGTTCCACTGAGTGGAGTTCGCAATACTGAGAGTTGACCGATAAGTGTACTCCTTAACATGCCAACAACCTCTGTTAAAAGGCCTCTAGCAGGAGTCCACCTCTACCAGCAGTATTGTTGGGCTAAGATATCGCTAATCTAACTTTTTCCTAATCGGATGGAGTGAAGACTTCGTTCATCTCGGTCCTAATATAGGTACTTATATGGTGGAGACCCCAGGGTCTTTGAAAGTATCGGATAGAAATTTGTACTTTTAACACTCGGATCCAAAATGTGTTGAAGTAGGGAAGAGAAGGAAATTCAATAGATTTCTCAAATGGCTACACAGGAACGTAAACCTCATCAAAAAGCTGACAAATAACCGCCTTTGAGGGTAAGTGTGTCGGAATGCCGCGTACGTCTGGGTTTGGGTTCGATTGATGTAGGTATCCTAAAATTATTTTCTGGGGAGATTTTGCTTCTCGAGCGGAAGTTCAAGAAGAATAAAAAAGAATATGGACCTTAGCTAGATGTCTGGCATTACATTTTAGGTTCCTAGCATTACTGCAAATTTAAGGGTGTACAAATAAAGGCCTTGGCTCCTCTTGGTTCGTGTTAGACATGGACAAAATCTGGTGGAAAATTCGGTCGCAACCATGTAGGAATCGGACATATTTAATGCAACATGTCGGCTGAGAATGTGTTCCACAAAACATTGTTAGCTCCACCTTGTATAGGGAAGTAAGTGGAGACAGGTGAAGAACATTGACGCTACGAAATTTAATGATGCATTCCATTTCGGAAACCTAATACGAACATGAGGAACGCTAAGTTAAAAAGACTGTTCCAGTTTCAACGGCTGGAAGAAGTGTGGCTTGCACTTGTTAGGAAAATCTAGTTTTCAAGTACAAATAAAGCTCTGTGTTTCGAACTTTATCTGAGCAAAGATGTCTACACTGTATAAAAGTTTAAAACTGTTTTTTTCCGTCGATTCTCGTCCAAGTTACTTCGAAGAGCCAAGCATTTTGTCTGAAAACGCCTGAACTGTTGATACAATATCATCTTTTATCGGGACTCAGAGCAAACCACATTCGAGTCAACATTCGGAAGTATTTAATTTTTATTAATTTTAGAATAAAAGAGACTGATTTTGTTCGTATCTAAAGTGGTTCATTTTGAATTCCACTCAATTTACCAAAAACTATTCGAACTGTCTTAAATAAGAAAACCACAATTTATTTTACAAACCAATTTGATTCCCCGTTCAAAGTTTAATTAGGCAATTAGGAAACCCTAAAGTCATTTCCCAATAGAATCGATTCAAATTCAAATTCGCCTCCTTACACTCAAATAGTCGAAACAATTTTTAATGAGTTTACTTGTCTATTTTACTGACTCGACTATCGATATAAAACAAATAACCACAAATCGGATCAATAGTCCCACTTTACCACGGAAGTTTACTCAAAATTGCCTTCCCTCTGACAATTTCCTTATAACATGCAATCAAAATGGTTTATTAGACTTCATTGCTTATGTTTTGAATATATCTAAGCACAAAAAAAAAGATATAAAATTTATCGAACACACTCCACAGTCAGCACGGACGACTATCCATCGACATGGATACGGATACTTTGGATTCTCGGAATGATTTTCTGTCTAAATACAAATTGAACCCAGCAACCAACATGTGTGTGTGTGGGATAGTTCTGTTTGATTTTTTTGTATTATTTTTGCATGGATTCATTTCCGTTACGCACTAAAAACACCATAATGGCCAATGCTCTCTCGAGAACTTTTACTATTTTAAGTTTTCTGAATAAACACAAAGATGGAACCATCTGAGTCTAAATGAGGGCGAGAAGCTGGCTGGAACATCATCCAGCAGCAGAGGAACGTGCTTCCATTCCGCATTTGTTATTGATTTGGATTTGCTTCTTTCAAATCAAATGCTCAATCATTGGAGTGTTTATAGCCCTATTGCGGCACGGGCCATATGGTGCCGTGATGGAGACTTCAGTTGTTGCATTGGGTTGCCCTTTTTGTTCATGAAGCAATCGGTGGAAATAATTGAGAAAACCATTCAGTTTTTTGACGAAATGCTTTTTTGCAAGAATTTTATTTTAAAATAATTCACCAGACCTAGAAAGCTTTGTTCATCGGACCTATTGGCTTTAGATTCATAACTGAACAATCTTTTCAGATGAATGAACCGATTAGGCTGACGAATCATCCGAAAGAAAAAGGGAGAGTCACTTGCAGAACGCTTAGTAATCTCACGCAAAGGTAGGAAACCTGGTCACCAATTTTGTTGTTGACGTATCAGCTTAAATTAATATTTGTTGCGATAGAACGGGCTTGGGAAAAGCTGCGAAACTTTCTGTAACGCGGTACGCTACTAGGAAAAGGGTGGCGCGTGGGTTGGTTGCTTCTTTACAGGAAAACCTAAGGCTTTCAGGATGTAGGGAGAGGCTGCCAACGATTGAAGCGAAATTGTATCAATTAAAGTGATTTGTAGTGAAAACAAAACTGCCGATGAACAACACAAGATTCCATACCTCAATATTCATTAAAACACATGGCGGTTACCAGGTGGTAAAACCTGCATCTGCTCCAAACCGACGGAAGACAGTCTTCAAGCTTACTTAATGTTTAAATTGTTTTCTTTTTCTAAGTTGGAAGTCTACAATAAGAAGCGTGCTTCTTTTGAGTTTGGAACCAGCTCCACTATCAAGAAAATGAAGGGAGACTAGTCACAACGAAATGCTATACCAAGAGTATTGAGACTCTCCAAATTTGTTTGTCTGCGGCATCGATGTTTCTACAGTAACCATATGCTTGACTTTTACAAAAGAGTCAAAGAATTTGAATGGAATATCACAAAAAAAAATCCTGACACTTGGAAGGTGTTAACAACGTCCACATCTCAGGACAATCAACAGATATAACATAAAATGATTAAGCATAATATCAGCATTATGGGAGTGAGCAAAGCCAAATGGAGAGGAAGAGCTGAATATATTGCGGAGTCGGGCTGATGAAAATGTTGCTATGGCGAAGACGGAGATCAAAGACTAAATGGTGTCGGCATAATGCTAACGGACTAATGCAATACTACGCTTCAATGAACGATGCATCAGCAGACGAAACTACCTCACATTACTCTCATTTTAATCCAGCAGTTAACTTGTTATTGGTGGTTGATCATTCCCGCACAAGATCTGTCACAAAATCACCTAGGAATTTCCAGAAGGTCGAACTAAAAATGAAGTCGACCACTTCATTATACAGCAGAAGTGGAGGAAGTCACTTTGACATGCTCGAAACGAAAGAAAAGCTGACGCAGAAAGTGATCCTCACTTGCTACTGGGTATGATTTGCTAACAACTCTCCACCGCTGTCGCTGATAAGGTATATCAAGAAGTCCAAGATTTAATACAAGAGTTCTTCGGTGTCAAAGCGTCAAACTTACAGAACGTTGATTTACCGGTAGAAGCTTTGGAGTTAAATTAAGAGCATTTTCATGGAAGCTTGAACTGAAACTGAACCAAGTCTGGATATTCCAAGACAGCTGGGACAAAACCACATATCCAAGATCACTTTAAGTAAGGATCGATTCAGAAACCGATGCTCAGCGTTAATAGATTCAACCGAAAGAGTCCAGAGCATCTGATAAGACACTTCAGCGGTGTGTGAAACGTCACAAGAGGACAAGGGTAGCCAAACTTGCGGAGAATGCGAAACATGCTGCAGGAAGAGGGGACGCCAGGGAGCTTTATAAAACCACTTATGAAATTTTTGGACAGCGGAATAGCACTAACCATCATCCCGTCTTGGATTTGACAAAATATAGGTGATAGTTAGGCCGGTAGCAAATCACCGGTTCCTTCCAAGAAAAACGATTAAAATCTTTCGATTAAGCACTTGCTGATGTGAGTTTACAATGTCAAAAACACATAAAAAGTAAACATTCCAAGTGTCAACACATTTGATAGATACAAACTATGCATTCTTGCCTTATCAGAAAATGAACAGAGCTTAAGGTTATCGCTGATATAGTTTACAAAGCTATAAATTCAAAAACACACCAACAACAACAAAAAGGAACTCTTTCGTCTTTAATGGCAGAGGGGTTTGAAAAAAAATGTCTTGGGTTTTCTGATGATAAGACCCAAGGCACACATTTTTCAGCTTCACCTTAAAAATAAATATAGGGTTGGGTCACTTCAAGGAAACGACATTTTTATCAGTGAGAATGACATGATAATAGAAAGCATGGGAGCAATAAAAGTTTCCCACGCTATATATCATGATAGACAGCAAAAAAAAGGCTCTTTATGGGATAGTGTAAAGGTATCTTTATGGTTACAAGCCTTTTCGGTTCGACAGGTGTATACATAGGAGGATTTTGGTTTTCACATCAGGTGGGCGGGTGAATGAATAATTTATCGAGAACAAAAAACTCTAATTTTCTGGAGTGCTTGGTGGAACGATAATAAAGGTGCAAATGTGCCGATTGATTTGTCGAAATAAGATGTGGAATATTAAATTTATTAAATTTGATTGAATCAATGATCTTTTTAAAACTTTTCACTCGGAATTTCAGGCAAATGTTCTATAGTAAATGTCACAGTTGTGCGCCATTTTAATCAGACGAGTTTCAGCTGGGCAACTTTGTTTTGGGAAAATGCATAGGAAATGAAAGGGTGCCTTTATTTCTAAACCTGGTAAACAACATGTTTTAAGGCAAGAGTTGATGTGACGTATTTTTTACTCAGGCTTTCCCAAAAATTTTGGACGGATTTTGATTACAATTTATTTTATGAAGGGTGGTTTTTTTAGAAGCCAAGAACTAGTCGCAGCGCTGTTTTTGGCATCTGCTATGTGTTTTATCTTTGGTTTAGTTTGATTATTTATCACGAATCGAACTGACGCCTGAACAACGCATGCAAATTCGGTAAACGAAACGAAACGAGATTGCTGTTTATTCCGATTTTCAAAAGAAAATATTGTTCAGTGATGAAGCTCATTTTTTGTAAAATGCCTACGTCAATAAGCAAAACTCCCGCATTTGGAGTGTATATACTGCGCAAGCCGTTGCTGAGAAGCCGTAAGGTACATCTAAAAAAACTGACAGTTTGGTGTGATAGGCACTCCTTGAAAAACGACGCCGGGCAGCGGGTTTCTGTCAATGGAGACCGTTTAAAGCTAATGACTTTTGTACCTGAATTGAATCGCCTTGATGTGGGTGGCTGTGGTTTGAACAAGGAGTCGCGTGATACTAGTGAGTTGTTAAATAAAACGTTTGTTGAGCGCATCATATCACATCTTGAACCAATGGCTTCCAAGATGCGATTTTAGATCGCAAACGCCGCCAGTCTATTTTGGGGGGGGGGGGGGGGGGGGTATTACAAGTCGCTAGTCTACGCTGATATCACCGCGAATCTCACAAGGAATGAAAAATTAATACGTTCCACAAACTTTTATACGCAATCTTTCGCACTCAATAATAAGTGATCAGCAAAATATAGTTAAACATGTAGAAAGTTGTTAAACTTGTCAACAATTTCTAAAAAAAAAAATTTGAAACACGAGTTAAAGGTTTTCTATTACCCCGAAACATTTCCTATAAACTAGAATTAATCTTCAATGGATTGCACAACTAATGGGTTCCACAAACTTTCAACGCAACAAAAAAAACCGATCAGATTTGAGAATGATTGACACATTTTAACTCTGTCAATTGAGTCAACTATGTTGTATTGTGGATTCTTCCCCGCGACTTATTTCATAAAGTTGCCATATTATCTCAAACTGTAAAACTGGGCTTAAATGTGTATTTCGATCGCTCTTCAAGCCAAGGTTTTCGTCTACCAAGGAATGAAAAATGAATACGTTCCACTTTATCACTCAATTATTATCATTTAACAATATTTCACCAAACTAAGTTACAAACTGGAAATAATTGAAGACATGACAGCTCAATCAACTCTATAAAAGTTGTGGAATGTAAGGTTGGTGAGTTCCATTCCATTCATGGCTATAAATTTTGTTTAGTAAAAGTGGTCTAGTACTTACTTCTCATACACAGTCCTAAGGAGAACTTATGTTCCAAAAAAAAAATGGCATCGTGGATTCCACACGTTTACCTTCCATGGATTCTATTTTAAAGAATAGAAAATTTTTGACAAATGTCACAAGTTGTCGTTTTCTCTAATATTTTCGACGTAGTCAGACATTGAGAAATACTTAATCTGGCGTTCATGAATCTGTGGAACGTATTTACTTTTCATTCCACTCGAGATGAGTGTACATTGTGTGCAATGTTTTTCATTTCGAGTTGGGTGACCATATGTGAAACTTTAAAGGGACATGAATAAGCTTGTCATTTGATTGGAAAAATAAAAGTTGTAGAATGTAATAGGTATCTCAAATGTCAAGTTGTGGAATCAGCGCTGACATATTTGTTTTGAAATTTAATGATGGGTTACACAACACATTTCATGTAGCAACCTATTCCAGGACAAATATCGGAACCTCTTTATATTTATGAAAGACCAATGTAACAATGTTAAAAACTATTTTTAGATACCCAATTAGTCTTCACACAAAACCCCACCTATACAATCCACATTTAGAAAAAAAATATAGTTACTCTAACTTTTAGCCTGCAACGTGGACGTGGACGTGAACAGAGTATAAAAAACTTTGTATTCACCTCATTCTCATTTGCTGACACGTGTAGTTTGAAAACAAATTGAGCTTCATTGTATTTTGTGTTTCCATCAGAACACTATAAATCATTCAGTGGCCATTCACCCAGAACTGTGCATCAAACCAAACTCCCGTACTATCAACGGTATGTACATCATTTAGTCCATGTAAAAGTATACCATTTGTCTATGTCTTTATCGGTGCATGTTGATGAGAAGAGAACATACGGAAGACAACAACTTGGCTTGGTGTCGGCACTAGCACTGGCACTGGCACTGGCACATCCCATATTCTGACCTAGATTTCTGACCAACAACAATACGTTTAGCTGTGCATCAACATTTTACCGGCAACAACGCCAACCAAATGTCATCATCATCATCAGCATGTGTGTGCAGTGAATCGATAATCACCATTCATCCATCCATCGACTTCAACTTCAAACTACATATAGATACTCGTATCTCGTATATGCAATCCGAAACAACCGAAGCCCCTTCGGTTCGGTATCTGGTTTTTAGGTTAATCATTTGACATTTAACACAACAGTTAGCACCCACTGTATTCTGTCGCACCATTTCATTTAAATTTTACCTTCTGTCTCTCTTTCTCCTTCTCAGTTCGGAGTGTTGGCTAAGGACTTGTTGTTGTTGTACAAATCATAAACCATTACGCTGGCAGAAACACACACATTAAAACATAAATAACAGGGTAATAAATAAATGAATGCAAAAATGAAAAAAAAAATATCAATTCCATAGCTGCAATTTACATGTGAAAATGTAAAACACTCGACCAACCGAGAACTCCAAATTGAAGGACAAAATTTACATTGCTTCCGATGTCGTACGTTGGTACTTGGTAGTATGTGGTGCGGAAAAACAAATAATAAAATGAAATTGGCACTCGGTGGTGAAAGTTGACCTGGACAATTGGACATTTATGCATAAAGTGGACTGGCATGTCTCTTGAAATTGTTCATACACTTTCGTCCTGGGAAATGGAAAGTGAATATACGTTCCACAATCTCCCCCATGCAGTATTCCCATCGTCGATTGGCATTTGTCAATATAAATGTTTTGTGGAAAAAAAAAATAAATGTGGAAGGTGTGTTTAGTTTTTTTCACACACCGTGGACTAATTTCAAGCTGAGAAGTCTGAGTGTAATTCAAAACACTAAATTTTATAACTTCTATTTTGGAACTAGAACTCAACTCACCTGAAATGAAAAATGAACACGTTCCACAACTTTTCCTATTCAATATTTGTAATATCGATAGGCGCAATAATATTGGCACTTGTCAAACTAACAGTTCTGTCAACAACAACAAAACTGTGGAATGTATTTACTTTGAAGTCTTCGCCGATATATATGTGTGAAATTTTAGTGCACATACTGTGGGCAAGACTTTACTCTGAGAAGCAGAGAGGGAGGGAGTAAAACGAAAACCAATATGGGAGTCTATTTCAAATCTTATTACCTTCCACGCAATTTTTTTTTAAGACATAATTTGTGGATTGAAAAGGTCAAAATTTTATTCAGACATGTTATGTCAAGTAGACAGTTTAACCTGAAATAAAACTTCGATGTCATAGGATCGGCATGGAGTCCGCGAGAATCTATTTGAATGATACATCTTCAAACGCCTTGAGGATTGAGTTCGAAAAATACAAATTGTGGAATGTATTTAATGTTTATTTTACAAGGGAAAGCGAAGATCATACATTTATTCATGTGATTTAGCCTTTTCTGCTGTTTTTTAACCTGGGCAAGTATTGCGTGGAATTTGTGGAACGTATTCATATTGTTTTTCAATTTTTTGGACCGAATTAATACCTTTCACAGGTCGTTTCACGTTGCTCGAAATTTTCCTATGTGGTCACACATTGCGTAGATGATAAAATATGGGATGAAAAAGAATGTGGAATGTATTCATTTTGCATTTCTATGAGAGAAAAAAAAGGCGAACTTGTTTTTTTTTTTTTTGAGTGGGGTCTACAGCGCTATATTTAAAGCAGTCAGAAGCCAAGGTACGCTTCATCATCTTCAATAAAGGGCCAGCTAAAGGGTGTTCTCCGCCTTTTTATGGCCAGTTTGCACTGTTCATTTGGGTTTGGATTTGAAACAGGCGCCAGGCTGGTCGAGATGTTAGATGAGACAAGGTTGGCAAAGGTTCCGGCGGTCTTTCGCGAAATCAAAGTTCTGTTGGAAATCCACATTGGTGGTCCGAGTTTATGTAACTAAAAATTAATTGTTGGCACAACAGCTCCAAGCAGGGCCGGGGCCTGTGACTTACACTCTCAACCATTTCTGTGTGTGCGTTGATATTCTGCAGGAATGGAAGGGACCTACAATTTACGGCCGAATCCGAACGGCTAACAGAGAAGCTTTTTCCAAGACATTAATTACTCTTGGACGATTTCTCACTTCCTCGCAAGATTCAATACCCCGGAAAAGAACTTTTATGTGGAGTCGTCAGGAACAGAAATTATGTGATCGATCGCAATATGGCCAATTCGGTTGACGGTAACTAATCAGGGTGTCAATAATACAATGGAGCTTGGTTGCTAACCTAGAGTTGTGGGTTCGAGTCCCAGCCTAAGTAGCAATTTTTCTGTATTCCCCTATTTTTAACTCTATGCCACCAGTGGAATTTTTTTGAGTGTGTAATTGGATACGAAGGCTAGAGATCGAGCCAGTTGATTGTACGTGTAGACGTGTATATTGGGAGAGACTCAGAACCATCCAGCTGTATAGCGCCATCGAAAGTAAAGTAAGAAAATATTTGTGGAGCGCATTTCTTTCTTATTTTTGAACACACAAAATCAAGTGTTTCGGCGAAGCTTTTTTACGAATCCATTACCAAACCTTAAGCTTTAGTTGTTCGAATACTAAATGAACCCATTGTAAAAGTGACCCGGATTGCAAATGTGACAAGTGAAATATAATATAAAGAATAGACAGAAAACCTACAAGCTATAGCATAAGCACACAAAACTCAAATTCTCAGCAACAACAACAACAACGCCAAGAAAAATTGAAAATAAAGTTACTAGAACAAAGTGAGCCAATACGAAAAGTAGACTGCATTGTCTTTGTCATAGTGTCGTCCTTGAAAAATATTGTGCATTTATATTTGTTCCGAGTTCCTTGCATAATACATTCTATATTATTCCATTTTCCTAGAAACAATTTAATCATTTTTGTACGCTTCCATTGTTTTATTTTTCGGAAAGAATGGAAAATTGTTTGTTTTTTTTTTTTTGTTGAAAGTTTTGTGCTTTCTTGACCATGAAACTGAATTTTGTGAAACTAATTGAAATGTTAGGTATAATGGAACAACATTTCTTGAGTTTTTTTTTTCTCTTTCAAAGTTTTTAATTGGAATGCATTTTTGGTGGAGAGAGTTGATTTGGAAGAAAAGATGTTTTATTTTTAAAATTCTAGCTACGATGCGCTGGATCCACTAGACTGAGAGGATTGCATTCAGAGGAGTGCCTTGGAATGTCGTCGTTTAGTTTTTTCAGGGTGTGACTTTTTTTAACACAACGTTAAGGAAGCTGGAAAATAGGAGATAGCAATGCATATTGGTTTTGAGTGTCTGTGAATCACAATGAGAGGAAAGCATTCCACATTGCCGTAGTGCGGAAGTCCATATACCCAACAGTACGTCCGTAATTAGGCTGAAGGATAAGTTGAAGCACATCCTTAAGGCTAAATTCCATCCAGGAGATGTAAATGTGTAACAGGCACTCTTGCCAGATATGAGAACTATACTCAAGCTTTTGGGCGAATGTATGCCTTGAAGATTGTACCTAGAAGGGAAACAATATTTCTTGCATCGACCTAGGAAACGTCATTTCTCGGCGTTGATGGCAACTTCAGATATGTGTTCCCTCTGCAGAATGTGGTTTATTAAACACATACCTTGAACGCAAGGCTATTCGGATTCCTAAATGCAAGTTATGTAAATCATGGATAGAAGACAACATTAAGTTTTGGAAGCATTAAATACCAGAAGGTTGATAAATCCTCTTACGACAATGCTGTCAAGATATTCCATATAAAAAGAACATGGTGGCGAATGTGGAAACGAATATGAAAAGCTGAAAGTATTGTCATTGTCATTAGCAAAACAAGAAATTGGATTAAAAGTCTTAGACAAGAGATGATTTCTAAGGAAGAGGAAAAGAGTCGGCGACTAAATGGAGCCTTGAGGCACACCAGCATTTATTTTATGTATAGCACATTGAAAACCATCCAAGACAACGCAAATTGAAGGGTCCGAAATGTAACTTCTAATCCAAAGTAGAAGGGGTTCGTCGATGCCAAATGCACGCATTTTTGATAAGAGAGCCTGGTGCCAGACTTTATCAATATCAAATGCTTTTGAAATATCGAGCGCATTAATCTTACTTTCTCCAAAACGATGTAAAGATTGGTTCCACAGTTCGGTGAGATATACAATCGTATGACCAGTGGACCTACGTACTTATTTAAAGTTGCAAAGGTGGTGAAGACAGTCCATTGTGGACCACGGTCTCAACCAACAATCCTTGCCAGCTAGGCCGTTCGCTAGCCAGTGGCCTCAAGTCCTGTGGTCTTCCAGAACTGCGTCAGCTCTACGGATTGAAATTGAATACTCGATCAGTGGACCTATTGCTACGAAAACCAAACTGCCGGACGTTCAGAAGTTTCCGCTTCTCAAGATATTTCTTAAACTGATGGTTTACCAGAGTTTGCAAGACCTTGGAAAGAAGGGAATTAAGTGCAATTGGTCGGTATTGGCTGGACGTGGCTTGGCCAGCGTGCAGGCACACATATTTAAAGCAATGGGCAGATAGTATAGAGGCCACCGGATTAAGAGATCTTCAAGTGCTCTAGCAACTGAGGGAATGCTAAGAAAGAATTGTCTCACAAAAACATGTACTCTCCCAAAACATGGAAGAAATTCAAGTGTGGTATGATTAGTCGGCTCTTAAACTAGCGGCGCAACCGAAGACAATCTGTCAAAACAACCTTTACTTTCTTTTTTTAAGAGACATGCTCCACGATCCGACACCGAAAATGATAAGGCCTGTGGAAAAGTGTGAAATTGTTAAAAGCTTGTTTCTATACATAAAATAAAGAGCGCTCCTGTACAATATTGACAGTAGGACCCTAAGTCATTTTTTAAAATCTCACATTCTTAACCTTTTTTGTTTGATCTTTCGTCCCTACCGCGGGTTGTATCTTGGCGGGGTGGGAGGGCATAGGTCTGATTTCTCAGTTAGCCTTGAAGCCGAAAGATCGGAAAAAAGGAAGATTGAGGAATGAAATTTGAATGTTGTTAAGGATCAGTGGGATATTTGAGAGATCAAGCTTCTGAACCATCCTGAAATATAGTGAATAAAGTGTGACTTAGGGAGGTCGTGGATTTGTTTCCGATCTCCCAGTTTGACAGAAAGCTGGGGGATCGCGTTATTAAGTTCACCCAAACAAGCCAACAACGGGGTATTTTGTAGATGATTAAGATGATAATTGTAGTTGAATGAGACCGGTTGCAGCTCTATGCCTGGTTTCTTAGTTAGCGAGGTTGAAGAGCGATTAACTTAGTCTTCCCAAACTAGGAAACTCAGGGTGTTGGTAATTGTAGTTGAATGAGTTTTTATTTTGTGTTTGTGTGTATTTTTGCCATTGCTAGTGATTAAGTGCGCATTGTAAGGCTGCCAGCTCTCGACTTTCAAGGTGCTCACCTGGAACTGGATGTGACCTGATCGGCTGCGAAGCTCTCCTAAAAGCAAGGTATTGTCTGGTACCATGCGAGATATGCTCTCTGAGATGGGGAGGTTCTTCGTGTTTCACGACACTTGGCCTCTTCACCTCGGATTATATATGAGGTGGGTCCCATTGTGGGACTATCGAAATCGCTGTGGTAATGGAAACGACTGGCATACAAGGGGATGGACGTTGTAAGATAAGCCTAGCTCCTAAGCAAGGGGTGCGGAAATGCCTCAATATGTTCCATTAAATTGCAACTGGGGTATCTACATCAGAGCCCTGGTGAACGCCCAATTTTGACTATGATATGCGAGTAGGCTCGTATGCACACTAGTGTAATCAGAGTTAGGATGGGTGAAAATAAACTTTAGTGCCCCTTCGGTTGCTTTGAAGTAGGAGATTATTGGGCATTTTATAAATCTTCAACCAAAGCTTTGAGGTCATTACCATGCTGAATTCTATGGCCTAGAAATGATATAATTGCTTTACAATTCAACATCATGGCAGCTCCAATTCCAAATCCCAGAATCAATAAAGAAAGAGTATTGTGCGAATCAAAATGTAAGCAAACTTTCACTAATTTCACATACTAAATGGAAAAACAAAATTTAAAAATTCTTTTCTCGCCAAATTTACAAAAACAAAAAATATGTATCTTCAACCAAATACTAAAATGCTTTGTTTGCATACAAAAATGTATCTTTTTCGATTTGGCAATTAACCTTTCAAGTTATAAGCAATTTATTGAGATATCTTATGACGAGCCAAATGTATATTGTATCTCATTGATGCCTCAACTAGTTGTTGGAAATTTAATTCAGTCTGGTTGTAGGTATCTCGACTAATAAAATGATTCACCTTTACTGGGTCAGTGTATTATTTATAATTTGATTGAATCTTGCAGATGACGATGATGATGAATCAAATGAGAAAACAATTATTCAATTTTTGAATTCATGGAATCAATAAAAAAAAAAGTAAAAGCAGAAATAAAATATCGTTCATATGCGCGGGTATCAATTAGACCCGAGCCCTCTCAGAGGAAACATCTTAATTGCTGAAATTAAGCATTTTTTTGTCCATTTCGCTGAAAGAGTTAATTTGTATGGATTAAGGTTTCTGACCCAACTAAATTAACACATTCAACCGTTCAATATTTAATGAAATGTGAAATGTAAGTCAATCACTGAATTTGCTAACGATAACATGGTGAAGGTTGTAGTAAAAGCGTACTTCTGCATTTTTTTAAATTGCGGTTTTTTTTAATCGCGCTTAATGTTGCACCAAACTATTCGGATAGTTACTTTTCTCAAAGTTTTCCCCAAAAATATTGGACAGTTGAAACTTCTTTAGATTGTCCCTACAATCAGGAGAACCAAAATCGACAAGCACATGCTATGTTATAGACGCCTAAAATCTAATGTAATCGCTACTTCGTTGTCGACAGCGAATTCCTAGAGTTTGCGCGGAGTCCTAAGACAGCTCATATGAACCTCGAAGACCAATTTCATCTTTGTCAACATGTCTTTTTTCTCTCCACCCTGTACCCTGCAAAGATGGCATTGGGATCACTGTGGTAGATACACAGTCATTGTTGACCATTTGTAAAAAAGTGATGACAGCAAAGCTACCAGCCAATCTTAATGGTAATGGTAACCAAGAGTTTCAGCCATCAGACCTTAACGAGACTCAAAGCAACTATTGCCAGAATAAAAGACAGCACTCATCAACTTAATTATCTGCAAAATTTGGCTAGAGGAAAGTATACCCAAAGATTGAAATACCAGAGTATCATCTGCTCCATTCACACAACAGGAGAAAGACAACTCTGTGGCAACAGTACACGATTCCCACGTCTCGACATCCACAATGGCAAATGGCGATCTCCAGATGGTCGAACCTTCAACCAAATCGACCGTGTTGTAATTGACGTAAGGCATTTTTCCAGCATCCTGAATGTCTGTACATTCCGAGGACCAAACATCGACTTGGACCACTGCCTTGAGCTTGTGAGAAATTTTTCCACTGATGATATGAACCCAGAAGACCTACGGCAGCTAAAGCCATAAGAGGAACCTACTGCGTTAGAGGTGTTGGGCTGCTCACAGCCTCCCCCCATGAACTCCTTGTTCGACTACGAATGTGCTCAGGCAAACAAAGCTAAAACGGAGGCAAACAAGCCGTGGCTCCAGATAGATACTGGAAATCTCGAAATCTATATATTGAGCGAAGAAAGGATGAGAAACGCTTACTCAGGAAGAATAAGAAAGAACACCAGCAACGCGAAGTAGAGGAGTTGCAGACATTTTGGCAGAATTAAAGTGCGAAACTTCTGTAGAATAGTGGAACAATCAACATCAGGTCTAACAAGCTGCCATGTTCCCGGCAAGGATCACGATGGAGACCCCATAGTAGAAACGCAGGCAATGTTAGCCATCTGAAGAGACTACTTCAACCAGTTCTTAAATGGTGCTGACAGCCAAGCTCCCGGTTCCGTTAATCTAGATGACGACTATGAGCTTCATCCGCAGTTTGCTGATGATTTAATAGGTCTTTACCAATGCGGCTTCAGACCTGGAAAATCTACGGCCGACCAAATTTTCACATTACGCAAGATCCTGGAGAAAACCCAAGAATATAACATTGACACCCACCACCTGTTCGTCGAATTTAAAGCAGCCTACGAAAGTGTTAATAGAGTTGAACTGTGTCGTGCTATGTCCAACTTTAGAATTCCTGCTAAACTGATACGCCTTATCAGGATGACGTTGGAAAATGCTCGCTGTTCTGTCCAAGTTGGTATAGGGACTCAATACTTAAGCTTTCGAAACCACCCGAGGATTAATCCAAGATGAAGTTCTCTCATGCAGCTGTTGCAACAGTGTGTTGGAAAATGCCATACGGAACACCCATGCCAGCTCATCGAGCACCATCTTTAACAAATCGACACAATTACGTGGGTTTGCGGATGACATTGAAGTGATAGGAAAAACAAAGCGAGCAGTACCCGGTGCCTTCAATACTATGGAATGGGGGCAAGCAGAATGGCACTAAAAATAAACGGGGACAAGACAAAGTATATGCTTTCATGTAAACACATTCAACAACATCAGCGCTGAATATAATTGTAGACCATTATCCAGGTCCTATATGTTGCTATATGTTGCAGAATCATGGACCCTCTCTCAATCCGATTATAAGTTGCTTTTGGAGTCTTTGAGAGAAAGGTTTTGTGAACGATTCATGTTCCAACATTACGTGCTGTACAGCAAGATGAGCCTTACAGGAAAAATTCAACGACTTAGATGGCCGGGCCATGTATAGAGCTAATGGACATCTACGATCCAGTTCGTAAAGTCTTCAACGCCAAGCCAGTGGACGTCAGAAGCTAAGGTGGATTTCATCTTTCATGGAGCGACCACAGGTAGAGGAAGATCTCCGACCACGTTAGAGTGCGAAATTGGAAACGGTAAGCTAGAGATCGAGTCGGCTGTAGATGCGTATTAAGCAAGGCCTTGGAGCACCACGCTTTTTTTGAGTCATCATAAATAAGTAAGTTAGCTTCTTAAATATGTAAAACAAGCAGTTGCTCTATACCTTTTTTAAAGCAACCGGGAAAATCCATGTTAAAGGCAGTCAGTATGTTCCACACTAGAAACGATGCATGGTTGAGAGCCAGGAGACACTTGTAATCGTTTCAGCAGTTCCTGAACAAAAATTTTGTAAGGTCCTATGACCTCTTCTTCATTCATCTTCCATTCGTCATGGTAGATAATTTTCTTAATTTTTTGAAAAATCTCCCCAAAATACATCACGTACATGATATCAAGTTGGAAGGTTGCTGAGTTTAAAAAAAAAAAAAGAAAAAAACCATTCGCTTCAAGAAAGTGGAAAGAGACTATAAACTTAACTAAGAATTACGCAACACTCAATTATGTACCTACTTCAACGAATTGAACCACATGTTGTGTAGGTAGAAAAATAAAAAAATAAAGCATAATGCCCAACATCCTACACTAGGCACAACATACAAACACACATTTGAAAGTATAACGAATTTAATTCAATTAATTTGTGAAGCGTGTTCCGCTTATTTCGAGAAACTAATTCAACAACATTCCGTCATCATTATGGTCATCAACTCCCGAGTCCCGCTCCCATATAAGTGTATCTTAGTATCTATACGATACGAGCATGTTATTCATCAAATAAACGACAATCCGCACACACGAATTATAATCAAATTTGTTTCAAATTAACAAAAACCCATGTTATGTTGCATAAGCAACAAATTCAAAATTAACGCTTTAATATAAATTAATTTCAAATTGTCTTGCCTTCGAATGGAATTCATAAATTTTATGCATTTCCATTAAAATTCAATTGAATATTCTGGATAAGGATTGCTGTTGCTATATTGGTGCAGTAATTCGTTCCTCGTTGTACACGAGTTAAGACGCACTCTTGACGAGCGATAAAAATAAAACTTTCTATAAATTAATGAACCATTAAGCTAAGCACTTTAAACGAACAAAAAATACGCCCCTCTTATGGCTAATCTTCATCAAAACGAAAAAAAAAAAAATGTTGTAAAGTCTTAACATTAATTTGTATCTTACGGATATGTGACACTGCAGATGATTGAATATCTTCAAAAACGAAAATAAAAAAAAGTGAGGGCATATCCAACATCAGCATAAAAGCTAACGAACGCATTTTGTAATAAAAAAAAAATTTTGAAGAGGACCATTTAAAGCAATCCATCGCAATAAAACGCGCGCACACCACACATTCCACTTCCTGGCAATGTAGGTTCTATGTTGTTCAGCACATCGAGTGTTTTGAGGTCAACTTCGAGTGGCAGAGAAACAACATTCACTCAATTGGAGAATCAAGAGAATGTGACAAGTCTCAGACTTGAGTCTAGACTTCATCATGGGCACAGATAGATACTTGATGGCGGATAAAGATATATTTTCATAGAGCTAAAGATACTCTAGCTAATTTACAAATGGGACGGGAGACGGGACATTCAAATCATTTTTATTATTTAAGAGTTGAAGTTGCACAACTTCGAGCAGTCCGTCCTTCTTCTTCAATTTAATATTATCTTGCCAACTGTCAGTTGTCAACAAGCTGTCATAATTTGTCATTTGACATCTTGACAATAATCCGTCACAACAGAGGAAGGAAAGACTGAGAGCTAGGGGGCGCGGGCGCTTAAACAATTAACTGTCATTGATAGTGTCAAAAGAGTCATGAAATGGTTATCAATTTAACTTGTAAAAGCTTCAACGCGTTTGAATTTGAACTTTTTTTAAATTAATTTTGAGATTAGAGTGGACGCCATAGGAATTTGTCACCGGGAGTCAGTCCAGAACACGCGACCAAGCAAACAATAGTCAGCAAAGTCCAGAAACGAAATTTTTAATTTAAAAACTCTGTCTGCTGTTTTTGTTGTTGCTATAAAAGATACGCAAAAAATGTTAAAAAAAAATGGCTTTAACAAAAAAATAAAAATGGTGTCCCTGCTATGACTAATAATCCTACACAAAAGTCGGAAGAAGTTATCTTTCATCTTTTTTATGATGATGGCAATGGCAACCAGGGGCCATACACAAACCATATGAGCCATCTATTCTGATGTTGGAACAGCTTTTTCATCTTGTTTTCATGTGTGTATTCTTTAGTATCTATCTATCTTTTGGGGTTATTTTATACTTTTATGTTGTAGAAAGACTGTAATTCTATAAAATTTTGAACATAAGCCAAGTTAATTAAATGATGTCCAGTAACCAGTATGGTCCTTGTGGGCTTATGTTGATGGAGAACAATGACCAAGTACTGTTTCGTTAGTTGGTAGGTAGTGGATTGTGTCTCCCAGAAGTATGTGCAGAAGTGTACTGAGCACAATGTTGTTGGGGGTATTTGTTGTGATTTAATTTAAAGAACTTTGACAGTTTGTGTGACAAGAAAGAATACATAAATAATTTCTTTTATTTATTTTTGCTAAAGCTAGCATTAGATGGTCTTTGTAAATGGTCATTGACACTCTAACGTTACAGAAAATGTATTTTTCTGCTGTCAACACATGGTCATTGTTCACCGTGTCATTGCTAGCTACAATGACCATTACACGAATGAACCAAATCTATCATTGTTGTCCCAAAATACAATGGCCAGCATTTGGTCATTGTTACTTACTTTTGCGTGTCGGTGTCATTGCAATGACCAGCATGGCAAAGACCATTATACGACATGACCACTTTGACAGTTGGTGGTGAATGAAACCACGCTGACAAAGTTCATTTTTTGCGGTGACCATCACAAAAATAATATAATAGTAAATAATGTTATATGTATGCCATATACTACAAAAAAACATAAGCGAGAGCTACAGTACGTTTGCAACGAACTGTTGGATACCCTATTCCCCATATTTTTGTATGTGCATGCGTCTGCCTCCCGCAAACAGCCGATGTTTCAGAAACAAAATTCTTCTTTAGCAGACAGAAAAAAATTCAATAACATTAATTTTATGCGGTGTGATGTTCAATTAGTGATGGCACAATAAAAAAAGGCGTGCACCACGCCCAAAGTTAAAACGTTTTATTGCCAAGGCAATTGATATGAGCTCAGTGAAATTCAATTTTAGTCTTGCAGATCGATTTGAACAAAGCAAGACAAAACTTAAATTTTTAAAAATTAGATTTGGAATGGAAATAGCGATTATGGGTGTTTTTAACAATTATTGGACCACACTCTGCTACGTAACCAAGGAATATAAATCCAAGTGTTCATCTGTTTACTTCAAAACTGCGACCGATAGTTAAAAAACGTTAAAAAAATTAATGCATTATACGACTTTTGACGGAAACGCCCCTTAAAAGTGGGCGTGTCTTAAAAATTTGAAGCATTAACTGCACTTTTTTCAGTATTTAGGCATATGTGTAAGACTACAGCTGAATCGAGTAGTTTTTAAACAATCTTACCTGAACAAAGGTATTTTACCAAAATCACGCCTTTAAAAGTGGGCGTATTGAAAAAATTTACAAAAGAAAATGTAGAGATATATTTCTCAAATAACGAACAGAAGGAAAAAGGTTTAAATTAAACATTGGAAATGCCTTAAATTCTTAAGGCTACGTTTTTCGTTCTTTCATGAAAAGTAGGCGTAAGCCACGCCCAAAAGTCAAAAATTTCTTTTCATACACAAACCTTTTCGTTTCTATTAAGAGACGCAAAATTTTGGCATGCGGATTAATTATAAATACCGTTTATTTACAAAAACAATTTTTTTATAGTTTCTAATGAAAAGTGGGCGTCAGCCACGCCCAAAATCAATTTTCTTTATTTCATACACAAGATGTTTATGTGCCAATAAGACCCACAAAATTTAATGTTTTTCGCTTTAATATAACAATTGTTATTTTATAAAAACCATATTTATGATTTTGTATGAAAAATAGGCGTAAGCCACGCCCACACTGAAATATTTTTATTTGATTGGAAGAAAGTTTACCTAAAGCTTACGTGTGCAAAATTTTAGCGTTATGTTTTTGTCGTAACTGTACAAAAAAACATAATTTAATTTTATTAAATTGAGGTTGTTCAACAAAAATGGCGATTGTGGGCGTGTTTGTGGGCGGATTTTACCGGTTCAAGAACTTAGCCTTACTCTTGAACCAAAGATTATATATACCAAATTTCAGCTTTCTAGCTCAAAAATTGCGACCTCTAGAGAGTATACATACGGACGGACGGACGGACGGACGGACGGACGGACGGACATGGCTAAATCGACTAGGCTTTTGATTCTGAGTCAGAATATATATACTTTTCTATACCTAACGGTATTATTTCTCTATGTTACAAACTCCACACCAAATACAATATACCCATTCTATGGAATAGGGTATAAAAAGTTGGAGGTGGCGATTCTCGCAGCTTACATATTGGAGAGTAGCACAGAGGACGACAACAACCAAGAAACACCAAGAGTTCGTTCAGCTGAGGAACCAGAGCTTTATCGGAATTTCCTGCGTATTTCAGGCACTCAGTTTGACTAGTTGTTGAATTTAGTGCCTCCATTTTTAAGCAAAGCGGACACAAATATGCGAACGAGCATCTCCGCAGAGGTACGATTAGTTCTGACGCTGCGTTACCTGGCCCGTGATGAAAATTGTAATTCGTTGCAGTAGCTCTTTCGCATTTCGCAGTTAACCATCTGATCTGTCACTTTGACAGCTAATTAAAATTGAACAACAAAAACGCCACCATGAAAAGTGGTCATTGCGAGCAACAATGGCCCTGCAGAAATTCCTTCCTGATGGTCATTGCTGGGACATGGTCTTTGCAAAGACCACTTGTCAAAAAAATTGGTCATTGCGTCCCATCAAAAATGGTAGTGCTATTATACGGTATTACAATGGATCTTTGCAAGGAATCAACAATTCGTGACATTATGCTGGTCATTGTGTGGGTCTTTGCAATCACAGCGTTTTACAATGACCATTACACGACATGACGACTTTAGGACAAATAAATACGTCAGAGGGTCATTGCAATGACAATTACAAGGACCGTCTAATGCTAGCTTAAGTATGTGAACTTGAATCTTAGCTCGGAGAAGTTTTTGATTTGCCATAAGTGATCTACCAATTTGTCGGTGTCTTTAAATTGACTGTCTGGATCGATGTCATTACCTCAAAGCAACTTGTTAAAAATTTCTCTTCAAATGGTAAATATCGACTGTGTTTTTACTCTAGTGTTTCCATCACCATATTTGCAGCAGTGCCCAGGCGGCTAGTAAATCCTGACCTTGACTGTTTCACACTTCTTTAGAAGTTGGGCACCCATTTTGCTAAAGCATATCTGGATCTTCTCGATATCAAGTTGTGTTTAACCTTTTATCTTTCTTCTGAGCAAACTTTTGTTTGAGGGAGACTCTAGTTTTTTTTCCTGAAGCACGACTTGTAGGCCCCAGTTTTGGTTTTGTTTGCTGGAGCACGTTCAAAATGAAACCCGGGCTTTCCCGGAAGTGGTTGTAAGAAACCGTGTACTTCCGGCTCTATGTTCCTTAAGGCTTCTTGACAAAGCCGCCTTCCGTTGTACTTTTGGGTTTAAATCAACAGTCACGTCGTAATTATTCCCCCCAAGATCTTCCCTGAATAGCGAAGATTGTCAATACGAACATTCAGAAGAATGTCTTCCGTCGCAACATAATCGATTTTGTAGCAAGCAAGGAACATGTGCCCATATAAGGCTTAGAAGTTGAAATTTCGGGTTCGTCTGGATCCTTTTCGGGAAAGACACTCTTCGCTAACAATAAAACTGCATCTAAACAAGCGCGACTTTCCATTGAAATGCCAGTTGCCACAAGGTGTCACAGTTTTTAGTTCCATTTAGGTGCGACTCATCCACTGACTGTATAGCGTTGCGCGCCATGTTCCACAGATTTTTTCAAGGCGAATAGAGAGTTTTTTTTTTGGTCTGCGGTAACGACTCTCCTGCTTTAGAATTTCCAATAGCCGCATTAACTTCTTTGACTGTGACATTGGGTCACAAATTCTGTTTAGCTTTTGAAAAATATCCTTTTGGCAATTGTTTATTTAAAAAACCACAACAATTTGTTCGTCCTCCACTTAGTTCTTCCTTGTAACTTTTCTAATCCTTATACATGCTCCAAGCAATATGTTGCCTTGATCTTAACTCCACCTGTGATTGCGCTGTCTCTGCACAAAGGTTAGTCCATATGACTGATTCCTCAGAAAACTAGGTGCTTAAATTGCCATTAATTTGGGTTTCATATCTCATTGTTTATCCAACTTTTTGGCTCTTTCAACTTAACACTTCTCTAATTTAGTTATGTCTTCACCAATACTAGGATTTTTGTAAAATGCATACCAACCCCTCTTATGAAGCCTTTCCAATTCGCAAAGAATAGGTAAATCACTATAAGGTCTATTATAATAAACATGAAGCTTGTATTTGTATTATGAAAAAAAAAATTAAAATTAAAACCAAAGTAGTAACGATACCACCTTGTGGTACACCAACTTTCGTTTGGAATTAATATTATAGTTTGGCATGTAACGCTTCAAACTAAAAACTTTTTAAATTCATTATATCGCTTAGCTTGTCGCCCTGACTGTGTCTACTTTTATTGTCCATGGACTACCGCCTTTTTCTGGCAACAGATGCATTAATGCAAAAACCAAACTCAATTATGTTTAGACCAACCCGATCCAGCTGGTGTTGCTGCTGTAGTGGAGAACGAAGGAATGTGCAAAATGTTGCTGTTCTTGTGCATAGCTCTGGCTCTAGCTATTTGTCCATGTATTTTTATGCTTGAAATTACAATTAAAATGCTAATTGTTGTTTAATGTTCAGTGTGCTGGCTGGCAGACAGTTTAGTGTCTGAAACAAATGCTTCCAAAACAAGACTGCACAAACTTGTAGAATGTATAGAAATGTTGATAGTATAATGAACTTTCTCGTTCTCGGTCTCGTGCATAAGTGCATAATTTTTATTTAATTTTTTTTTGTATTTTGTTGAATAAAAAGCTTTTTGGAAAAAAATATTTATGCATTTGTCACTTCAAGTTGATTTCCCGGAAGCGCACTTAGTGATAAGCGCGACATAAAAAATAATGAAAAATGGGACAACGGATTGATACGCTAGAGCACACGCGCTCCCTCTGACTATTCATATGATGTGCAATGTGCATTCTGCATATTATGTAGGAACGTTGCAAGCTTTATGTTTTATTGTAAATTTATTACAATGAATGAATTTGTAATCGCAATTAATGCAATCGCATGGATTGTCGACGTAATGGATTGTAATTTGTTTACAGGAGCGACAATTTGTACGTGTGCAATAGTACAATAGACAATACCCAGTAGGTACACAGTATAGTTGATGTGCTCGTGTACGGGTGAGTAGGCATACCTACGTACTTGTAGATACTTTTTTCAGAATAACTTTGTAATGAATCACACTGAGTGTTGCTTGACAATTTAAATAAGTTATTGCTTGTTTTTTTTTGCAATCGAATTATTGATGTTTTTTTATTGATTGGAACGGAAATAGGTAGTCATTCATCATATAGGTATACACATTAAACTACACCAACTAAGTGCGGGGATTTAATGGTGATTGCTACAAGGTTCTTAAAAAATTTCGCTTGAATTTTTTGCATTTTAAGTTTTTTTTTTTGTCGTCAATTTCAATAGAATTGCACTTTAATTAAACTAAATGACAAACAAGTTCTCAAGATTTGGACGAAACACAATAGACGTTAGTAAGTGTTGACTCTTTGTTCTCATATTAAACACTTTAATGGATCGTGAAGTGACTGCCTTGAGATTTTTGTTTTTTTAATTTTTAAATGACATTCTACAATGAGTCACCCAAGACAGGTAAGAAACACGCTCCTTCAATTACAAGTCTTAAAGCTTTTGAAAAAAAAAAAAACGAAAACGAACGAAAGTGATGATTCAAAGCTTAGTTATCAAGAATTGTATCACTTCAAATATGAAGATTTACGATACGATTTAGAGCGGATGAGTTGCGCGGGAGTTTTTGGTTATTTAATTTGATTAACAATTTTTGAAGACGCCAAATTCTTCACAGGTGACGACAGTGTTCTGATAGACTTTTAAATTAACAGTTTTCCTCGCTATACTTTCCAATTGCTGAACCTAACTCTTCGGAGGTACCCAACGGGCGTAGCAATCTCAATCGAAAAAGTTATTAAAGCCAAAAAAGGCAAAGCGGGCCAAACGAAGAACCTTCTTAGTTTTGGAAAAAGATTGGTAATTATAATCCTTAAGCTTCAAAGAAGTGTCTAAAAAAAGAGGGAAGGTTTCACCCCCCCCCCTGCGAAGCGGAAAGTCAACAAAATCTAAAGTATTTCGATCATGATATAAAAACATCGGGATTCCTTAGAGGACTTCCGTATTGTAATTGGTGAGTTTGAAAAAGTATTCGATAGATAACTACGAGATCTGATATGGGTGGCCTCTAAGCAACAATGATTCCAGAAACATTTGCGCGAATGGTCATGTACAGGGCAGTAACAGTTCCAGTTGGAGTCACCGACGAATTCCAGATTACATTTGATGTACACCAGGGAAGCGTTTTGAATCCTCTTCTCTTTATTGCAGTCCTTGGCTACCTGTGTGAAGGTAAAATGATGGACTCGAAGTTATTCAAGAGGCATCATTAGCGAGGATCCTTCATCCTTGCAAAGATCACTTGACGTAGGGATGGAAGTTTTGGAGAAAAATAGTTGCCGCTGGTTTGCTGATGCACACATTTCTTTTCCAGACACTTGTTTGAACGGAACAATGATTCCTAAGTGTGAAAAGCTTTAATATCGGGGTTCTATAATACCTAAATGGCAAAGAAACTTGTGATGACGACATTAATCAAGTGGCGGGAAAGCTCCGCTATAAACGTCAGTAGACGAAGACGCTTCGAATGGCAGTTACTAAGAAGTACGAAAACCGAGGAAGCCTTCACGTCAAAAATTGAATCTTGCTAAAAACTGAGCACGACTGGCAGATCACTACTGTAAAGCATCAACGTGATGGCAGAATAGTGATCTATTTGAGATCATAACGGCGCCGAAAAGAGAAAAATGAAGAAGACAGTTTCTTGTAGCAGACGGTAGGTTTTGACAACATGGTCCGGTAAGTTAGAATCAAACGTTTTCCGGCAATAATATTTAATAGTGCCTAGTACTATGAAGAAGAAGGTGACGAAGAGTTTAAACTTAAAGTGGTTTATAAAAGACACCAACTTCCTTATGGTAAAAACAGATATGTGGTTTTTTCCGTGCAGTCAAAATAATTTGCAGTCTCTTATGTGTCAGGCCAACCCAAAGTTTGCAGGGTTCGCAATGGCTGCACAATGGTTCCATTTTTAAATTAAATGCCTAGTTTCATTGCAGTTACAACAACAATTGAAAAAATGCAAATAAAGTCAGCGTCTATTCGTACGCCCCAGTGTCGAAAATTATACACAAGTGTTGCTAGAGTCGACACGGTTGAATTTCTTAAACTGCAAAACTGTTGAGTTATGTACTAGCTAGACAACTTTAAATAAAATGTAACAATGTGTATGAGGGGGACTGCCTACGAAAAAAATGTATCCTGCTTTTCTGTTTTATTTGCGGTACTACATGCAGTCATGCGTGCAGGCCCACTGCACATTTTTTTCGGCTGTATTCATGGAGGGGCGTTCATCGTTTTTCATTATAAATATTCCCTATAAATTGTGCAACGCTGATTAGCGTATAATTGAGTTGAGTCATAATAATCTGACCAATTTATCATACCAATAAAATTCTTCATTTCCAACTTCTGAGTTAATCCTACTAATATTATAAATGTGAAAGTTACGATGTTTGGATGTTTGGATGTTTGTTGCTAACTAACGCCAGAACGGCTAAACGGATCTGGATAAAATTTGGCACAGAGATAGCTTATAGTCTGGAATAGCAGATAGGCTATTTTTTATTCCGGTAAAATGTATGGTTCCCGTGGGATAGATTTTTTTTATTTTTTCTAATCACGCCAGAATGGCTGAACGGATCTGGATGAAATTTAGCACAGAGCTAGATTATAGTTTGGAATAGCATATTTGCTACTTTTTATCCCTGTAAAATGTATGGTTCCCGTGTGATAATTTTGTTTTAATTTTTGAAATAACACCAGAATGGCTGAACTCATCTGAATGAAATTTACCACAGAGATAGATTATAGTCTGGAATAGCATATTGGCTACTTTTTATCTCGGTAAAATGTATGGTTCCCGTGGGAAAGATTTGTTTTAATTTTCGAAATCACACCAGAATGGCTGAACGGATCTGGATGAAATTTGGCACAGAGCTAGATTATAATCTGGTATAGCACATAGGTTTCTTTTTATCACGGTTAAATGTAGGTATTAAATTATAAAGCTATAAAAGAAGAAGAAGCTAGATTACGATAGACTATACTCCTCAAGCTACAGTCTACTTTTTGATCAGCTGAAACGCGAGCGAAGCCGCGGGTAAAGGCTAGTCAAAAATATCTCAGAGATGCGTATAGCGATATGAGAGTCAATTGTATAATACGAAACAGCCATTTCTGAAGCCTTAATATTAGTCAGTCAGTGGTCACTGTCGTCTTCAAGTATAGGGCGGAAACCAGATCCTTTCATCTTTACACGATACCTCAGCTGTTACCACGACTTAAAATTCAGGAACTCAGTTTAGTTCATAACAGCTGCACTTAATTTTTTTTTTTTTTTTTTTTTGACTCAGTCTTTTTCGATCTGCTGATCAACTTTATTTGATCCATGGGTAAACTTTTAAAACACTCTTATCTTTGCTTATACGAACAGAATGTGAGGTGAACCTTGTTTAAATTTTAAAAGAGTATAAACCAAGTTTGTACTTGCTGGCCTTGCACACTTAACAGTTAAACTTATAAGGGTACTTAGAACTATTCATAATTATTTTCAGACTAACAATGGTATAGTAAATGCTAACTTTATTTTCTTCCGATATTGACAACAGTTGTTAACCTTCTCCTAGATTATAGTCATTTGATGCTCAAAAAAAAAATTGTTACCATTTTTCAATATGACGTGGAAATTCAGAAAGAGCATGTAAAATCTATAAAACCATAAGTTTAAAAACCTTTTCCGCAAAACTTTTCAGGTTAAACTACCAAATGACTAGACTTACCTATAAATAACGCAAACAAAATCTAAATCAGACACCAGGGACCAGGCGATAGGGGCGGCCATGATAAAATAAAAATGTGCCTCGTCAGTTATAATTCTTTCTTCTTTACTCTCGGCTATATTCAGAACAGCTTGGCAGTAGGTAATCGAAACGTTTTTCCGGCTCACGAGGATTAAGCACTTGACTTACTCTTTGTTATGTGATTACACAGATGTACCCCTGGTTGTAATATTTAGTATATTTCTTCCAAAATATATTTCGCCATAATACTCGTATCAATTCCAATTCACTGTTCAACACGTGCATAAGTTCGCACTCAACACGAATCTTATGTAAGCTAAGTCTAACTAAGTCGCACGAACTTGCTCTTATACCAGATATTTGCGTAGGGGCTATGTTTAAAAAAAAAAAATTGTTTGGATCTTAAGTTTTTTAATTGATTTGAGATTTTCCATCATCGTAATGTCATGTGTGATTGTGTTATCTCGAAATTTTTGTTTTGCACGAATCCATAACTTGAAATAAATAAATACTTATAATCGCAAGTAAAACATAAGCGAGAGCTACAGTACATTTGCAACGAAGGGTTTTATACCCTATTCCCTACATTTTTGTATGTGTATGCGTTCGCCTCCCGCAGCCAGCCGATCTTACAGTTTCAGAAACAAAATTCTTCTTTAGCAGACAGGAAAAAATTCAATGACATTAATTTTGTGTGGTGTGATGTTCAATTTGGGCCGGCACAATAAAAAAAAGGCGTGTGCCACGCCCAAAGCTAAGACTTTTTATAGCCAAGGCCATTAGTATGACCTCAGTGACATTCAATTTTATTCTTGCAGATCGATTTGAACAAAACAAAACAAATCTTAAATTTTTAAAAATTAGATTTTGCATATAAATAGTGATTACGGGTGTTTTTAAAAATTCTTGAAATACACTCTGCTACGAAGCCAAGGAATTAAATCTAAGTATTCATCTTTTTACTTCAAAACTGCGACCAATAGTTAAAAAACCTTAAAAAATTAATGCATTATACAACTTTTGACGGAAACGCCCTTAAAAGTGGGCGTGTCTTAAAAATTTGAAGCACTAACTGAGCTTTGATCAGTATTTAGGCATATGTGTAAAACTACAGCTGAATCGAGTAGTTTTTAAACGATCTTACCTGAACAAATGTATTTTATCAAAATCATTCCCTTAAAAGTGGGCGTATTGAACAAATTTACACAGGAAAATGTAGAGATATATTTTTCAAATAACAAACAGAAGGAAAAAGTTTAAATTGTATATTGGTAGTACCTTAAATTTTTAAAACAACGTTTTTTGTTCTTTCAAGAAAAGTGGGCGTAAGCCACGCCCAAAATTCAAACATTTCTTTTCATACACAAACTTTTTAGTTTCTACTAAGAGACGCACGCAAAATTTCGGTTTACAGATTCATTATAAATACCGTTTATCTACAAAAACAATTTTTTTATAAATTCTAGTGAAAAGTGGGCGTCAGCCACGCCCAAAATCAATTTTTTTGATTTCATACACAAGATGTTTATGTGCAAGTAATACCCACAACATTTAATGTTTTTCGCTTTAATAATAACAATTGTTATTTTACAAAAACAATATTGATGGTTTTGTATGAAAAATGGGCGTCAGCCACGCCCAAACTGAAATATTTTTATTTTATTGGAAGAAGGCTAACCTAAAGCTTACATGTGCAACATTTTAGCGTTATGCTTTCATCGTAACTGTACAAAAAACATAATTTAATTTTACCAAATTGAGGTTGTTCATCAAAAATGTCGATTATGGGCGTGTTTGTGGGCGGATTTTGCCGGTTCCAGAACTTAGCCTTACTCTTGAACCAAAGATTATGTATACCAAATTTCAGCTTGCTAGCTCAAAAATTGCGGACGGACGGACATGGCTAAATCGACTGGGCTTTTGATTCTAAGTCAGAATATATATAATTTTCTATACCTAATGGTATTGTTTCTCTATGTTACAAATTCCCTACCAAATACAATATACCCATTCTATGGAATAGGGTATAAAAAGACGAGTCCTAGAAACGTATGTGTGCGGAATAGAAACAAGTCTTGGGTTACTTTGCCGGAATAACAAAGAAAGTCCCGATCTGAATAATTGATGTGCCCCAGGGAAGTGCCCACTGTCCTATACTTTTTACGTGTCAATCTGCTTTAAAAAAATTGGCTAACACAAAGTGCTTCAGTGTTCTAATGTTGACGATGGAGCGAGAACCATTCATCCTTCTAACGAGGAAGAACTAATAGGTGGGGATTGAAATGGGTTACCAGGTGCTATATGTTCAAATGTGTGGCTTCTGTGGTGTATAGCGAAGCAGCCTGTGAGGATGAAACTAACCAGGAGGGAATACCTCTGTTGATATGATGGACAAATAATGTCGCTATTAACCTTTAAAAGAAACTGCTTTGAAATTCTATACTCATTGGACGTTATCATGCAATAGTCCAAAACAATCTCGAGGAAAGGAGCATGTCCAAACGCTTTTAGCACAAACAAATACAATGATATCAAATCCGGAATTCTTACTGTAATTCACTAGTGAGAAGCGGTTAAGAAGCCACCTCATCTCCTGTCAAATAAATGGAATAACGAACCAGATTAGCGGGCTAAACAAAAATAATTCTTTTAAAGAAAAGGTAGGTACTAATTTTTTTTGTATCACTTTCTTCCAAATGATGCTGCACCATCCACCGAGGTGCTAATTAAATTCATACTTCAAAGCTGTCACATTATTCTTTTAACAAGATACTCCTAAACAGAATGGCGATGTCTTCACACCCAAAAAAAAAAAAAAAAAAAGAAGAAAGACATCAATTCTAGCGGAGGTGTTAAATACATCCCAGACCTTTGTCTGCTAAGGCTTTAGCAGGAATCCACATGTTCCTCCCTAAAACACCGATTGCAATCCATCAACCAATTCGTCAAAGACTCGCTTCAAATAAACCCCTCCAGTTTAACAATCCACAATTTAATCGAGCGTTTCCCCTATGACCTATTGGGTTTCATAATTCATGGAATCAATTATTGGAATCCTTGTTCCTGGCGGCGGCATACGTCCTAAGAGGTTCTTTGAAGATTCAGATAATCTTCAATGTTTTTCTTTTTTAGGGTATACAATTGATTAAGATTGCAAGGAGGTTTGAGTCAGAAAGGTTCAATTTCTATAAGGGTTGTGATAACCTAATAGGGTTGCATGTATCTACAAATGTATATAGCATGTAGATACAATGATATATTTTTCCCCCAGGTTAAGGGCGACAAACTCCTTCAAAAGGGTAGTAGCACAAGACAGTTTGCTTGTTTTTTTTGTATTGTGTTTTATCGAAATTAGATTCATGTGCTGCTTTGTCGACATAATGACGTAATAAGGGACAATGGCTGGTTGGGATGTGGAAGAATAGAATCAAAATGTTTCCTTTTTTTTATTTCTGCTTCCAACTACATGAAAGGGGTTGAGAATATATTGGCAATGAGAATAAGGGTACAACATGGATGAATAATGATGTTTTCATTTATGTTGTCGTTGTTTTTTTTTTACGATCGAAATATTAAGGGTAAAATCTGAAATGTTTTCGTTTTGGTGGATTATTTTTTTTTTGATAAGGCTAACGCAGTCCTTTAGTCCTTGAATGAAGAGTTATATCCTTCAAAAGAAACAACAACAAAAAATCTTTTGAAAGGTACATTCGTATGTGGGTACTTGTAAAAGGGTCGTAAAATTATCCAGTTTTATTCCAGCACGTGGTGTAAATGAGTTTAGGAGTTTAACGATCTGAAACAAAAACAAGAGTGCCTCCGAATTTACTGAAGCATGCCTAATCGTTTTATAGCACGAGCATGATTTTTTCTTCCTCTCTTAAGTGCATGACGCGAAAGTGTCAGACAAAAATACAAAGAAATTGTTTCATTGATTTTGGGGAAACATTTTGAGGAACATACTTTCAATGGCACTGACAAGCGGGGTACTTCGAGAACTCCCTGTACCTGGTCGCTCAATCGAAGATGATGACTTGTCGAGCTGGCACATGGGTCAGCCATCTTATAGCCGTTGACTAAAAATCAAGGAATCAGCGATTAACAAGACAGTCCAGTCGACAGGTCGGAAAAATTGGGGTTTAGGTGGAAAAAGGTCAAAAGTTAATGAAACTTGGGGATTTCGTTCAGGGATATTTAATAAACATTTTGCTAAGTTTGTGACCTGGATGGCCCTGTGCTAAAAGATACAGGGGGGGGGGGGGGGACTGCAAAATTTTTCAACGTTGCTCCGGTTTTCCCTCAATAACTTTTTTTCCTTACGTCCTATGGAAGAAACATATTCTACTTTTTTGTGGAGCATAAAATTTCCTACAATTTTGTTAATACAAACATCTTTGTACGTCAATTTGTTGCCAAGATATGGTGCTTCAAAAAACAGGTCATTTTTCATTTAATGATTATTCGGGTGTATACGAAGAAATATAGTGGAATTCTGCATTTCTTGACATTACTTTTTTTCGGAACACCATGTTTTCGTTACAAATTGACATACAACAATATTTGGACCATTAAAAATGTGAGAAAATTAACGCTCTACAAAAATGTAGAGTTAGCTTTTGCAGTAGGACTTAGGGAAAAAAAGTTATTGAGGGAAAACCGGAGCAACGTCGAAAAATTTGCAGTTTCCCCCCCCCTCCCTCTTTTAGCACAGGGCCCTCGAGGTCAAAAACTTAGCAAAATTTAAGTGTACTATCCTTGAACAAAACCTTAAAGCTTTATTTACTTTTTACCTTTTCCCACCTAAAAGTACCTGTCGACTGGACTAAGAGTTATTCTTCAACGTTTGATATCTGCGCTGATGCTGTTATCCGTGCTTACACCAGTACTAAGGTAGACAATTCAACTGAATACCTCGAAGCTTTACCTATTAGGATTTGACTCAATGGTAGCGAAGGCACCGCTTGTGCTTTTTATCACGTCTATACTATGTCGTCCCCAGGTAATTGTGTCGATTTATTAAAGATGGTGCCTGAATTACTGGCATGGGTGTTCCGTATTACATTTTCAAGACCAATTTTAAAACAGCTGCATGACAATGCTTCAACTTCGCTTAACCATCTGGTGGTGTCGAAGGTTTCAGTAGAGTCTCTAGCAACTTTGACGGAACAACGAGCATTTTCCAGCGTCATCCTGATAAGGCGTATCGGTTTAGCAGGAATTCTTAAGTTGCACATTTCATGATATATTATGTAGTTCAGCTCTATTTAACTGTCGTAGGCTGCTCTAACAACAGTTGGTGGTGGGTATCGATGTTGAATTCTTGGAGAAAATCCAGGATCTTTATAGTGATGTGAAGATTTGGTCGGTCGTAGATCTTAGAGGTTTGAAGCCGCATTGGTAAGGACCTATTAGATCATCAGAAGCGGCTTAAGACGTTCAGAAAAAACGCTGGTTTTCACATAAAACGCTGGGTAGCGATGTTTAAAATGCTTATGACTCTATAGTTGGCGGAGAATAGTTTTTTGTCGATAGGGCAAATGGTAGGTCCTGAAATTCCAACCATCGGGCATATTTTGCACATGAGTTGGCGTATGCTCCTGGCCACGTCGTATACTTCTTTCGAACTTGGAACTTCCATGGTGTAGTTCGGCTGGTTATCCAAAAACAACACGGATGTCATGTATAATGAGAGATGACAATTTAAAGAAATTGAAATCGGGCCTGCAGTTGATTTATTGCCCGACGAATGGAGAAACAAGGATGGATCTATTTGTCACCCTATCCTCAGGGAAGAGTGAAAATGTTACAGCAGTTTCCAGAATCGCATAGATAGAGTTTGAACTGGAGAAAAACTTTTCGATAGTTTGGTGCCTAGCTGCAACTAGCTGAGTTACTGCTCTTATTGAGACAGGTAGTTTTAAAATGTCTGTAACGTCGAAAAGAACAGTTCTCACTTTATACAATACTTAACAACGAAGTCGGTCTTGGATAAGTAACTTCCATTTGTTCCCAAGTAAAAGCACCTATTGATTTTGCTAGGTCAATCCATAAAATGCAACAATTAAAACACTCTGTTGAGAGAAAGCAAGCGTTTTTGTTTCTCTGTTTTAATATATCTATTAATGATATAATCTTGATTGATTTTGTTAATAATTCAATATTAAATTTAAAGACACGGTCTTTACAAGTTGACAACTTTATTGAGAAGAACAAATATAGATATGGTATTTTTGACAACCGGAAAATATATAAAAGGTCTTCATTGACTTTTCCATTGAACTTATTTTAAACAGAACATAGAATATTTACAGGGTGATTCAGTTTGATATAAGTAGTTAAATGGTATAATTCATAGTAAGTAAAAGTAAGAATAAAAGGCAATTGACATAACATAATTGTTAAGTATTTAAGACTTAACACACTCCGAAGGTCCGAAGCTATTGATTCTTCCGAAATACTGTAATGTTTGATATTGCTCGTAAAATCGTGCAAAATAAATTAAAAAATCGGGGTTGTAAGATTAAAACGAGCATTCAACTTGCCATTTTAATGATTATGATAGTAGTTTTTTATATCTCAGCGAAATATTATTTGATGAGCAGATATTACAATGTTTTCACATGCAACAGATGTTACGCTTCATGTGTTTCAATTCAAAAAAGGCCTTTCAAAATGCCTCTTATCAGAACTCCAAAGAAATCGACTCTAATTAACAACCATTTCGTGTGAATCACCAATATCCATGCGTCCGTCTAAGCCAATCAACCCACAAAAAAGAAAAATAATTATTTCCGGAGCTCTTCCGTAGTCCAAATCTATATGTGCTATTAGTTGCACCCTCTTCTTTTGTTATGTCTTCTTTCCAAATGAATAATCAAGCCAGAAAAAACAAAAAAAAAAAACCTATCCAAGCCCATTTTTACGAACGCAAATTTTTAATTAATTAATTTTAACATTTTTTTTTTTTTGGTTTTTTCTGAGTCAGCGTCATATGAGCTCCCTTGATGCCGCGATGCCACCAGCCAACCACATCGTCACCGTCATCGTCGTCGAATTCAAATTGGCATGCTACTAACCTAAAAAGGGTACAACGAGAAAAAGATACAAATCTAAATTCGAACCATAGTTTCACTTAAATCAACGCTTCGCTGAACTCCATCCACTGACTGACATGCGAATGGATGTGTGTCTGCAATAAATAAAGATTCACTAACCAAACTAAGTTCACCTTAAAATTGGCTTATACCACAGACATGACATCCAGAATTCAATATCTTAAATAAGGGTATACAAAGATCTCAAAGATGCACATGAGTGGGCATCAAAAGTGACTTGCCCTCCTCAAAAAAAAAAAAAAATAATAATAAAGTATCAATTTTTTGTTTCTAATCCCACCCAATGCGATGGCGATGATGATGATAATAATTTTTGATTTTAATGAATATTCAATGCTTTTTAGGCGCAGCTCGGATTTCATCCGAATAAAAACAAAGAAGTGAATTTATTATATGTATGTGTGAGGCAAAAGTCTTCTTAGTAGGCGTAAAAAAAGTTACCCGGAAAAGCAATAATTTTGTGGAAGAAATAAAAAAAATTGATTGAGTGATTATTTCCTTAATCCATAAGATAAAGGAAATTTGAATCTAAATAAATAATAATGAAAAACAATGGTTTGGTGGGGTTTTGTTTGGAAATCCATGAATATACTTCCTGACATACATCCTGGCAGACAATCTTGTATACGCATGTTGAACGTTAAAAGGCATTTACTAGACTTTGGATGCGAAACCGTTTGGATGTTTTAGTGAATACCCTATAGATGTAAAGCCTCAGGAGGATCTAATTCCTACTCGTTTAAACGCTCAATAATTCCTGCGTGTCTAATAATGTGCAGGAATTCCCTATTTTTTTTTTTTTTTTTATTTTTTTGACGTGATTACGTCTAATAAATCGGTTCGGAATATTTGGGCAGTACGCACCAAAAAATGTCACAGTCATAGTCACGTTATTTAGTTGCTTTGATAGCCTATAAAGTCGATAAAGTGGGAGGGGAGGGTGTTGGGTGGTTGGTTGGTTGTATTGGGAGTGTGTGTGGGGCAGTCGGGAGGGGAGCGTCGTGTCGGGAAGAGGAAAAATTGTCAAAAATGGTGGGTGGCTCGTTGGGGCTGTAGGTGGGATGGGTGTTTGGTGTTGGCGGGATTTGGTATGGTTGGGGTGGTGAATTATCAAATATGGTAGGTGGTTGGTTGGCGGTTTGATTGGTTGCAGTTTTGGTGGTGGGGACGGTTGATTTGATGGGGTGCGATGAAAAACTTGTCAAAAATGGTGAGTGAGTGGAAGGTGGTTTCAGGTGGGGTAGGTGGTTGGATTTGGGGGATTTGGTGTTGGCGTGGGGGTAAGGAAAAAATTGTCAAAAATGGTTGGTGGTTGGTTGGTGGCTGTAGGTGTGATGGGTGGTTGGCGGTGTTGGATGGTTGGTGGTGGTTGTAGGTGGAGTTGTAGGTGGTGTGGTTGGTTAGTGGTGTTAAGGATAAGGGAATTGTCAAAAATGGTGGGCTGTTGGTTGGTGGTTGTATGTTGCGGTGAGAGGTTGATGTTTGGGGGGAAAGGGTGAGAAAAAAAAAATTCAAAAATGGTGGGTTGTTGGTGGGGTGGGTAGTTGGTGGTTGGAGAGATAGAACCTACACATGAACTGTTTTGTTAACTGGTTATCACGTAAAATTATCGTCCGTAAACCGACTTTACAGACAACCAAGTTTTTTTTTACGGCACACGCGCTCAAGGGGTTTGTTATAGCGCTTTTAATGATTTGTCACAGCACGAGCGATAGGAAATTAGGGAGGAAAGGGAAAGGAGGTATAGATGAACATTGATCTTGAATGTTTGAAGATCAAAATGGCAAGGAAAAATTGTGCCAGGCAATTCATTCCTCATTCGTGTTGTTCGGCTAAAGAAAGAATCCCTATATTTCACGGTACGTCCGAAATTGGGCTGAAGTGTAAACTGATGAGCGTTCCTATAGCAAGACGAATATTACGGGGGAAATGTTTAAGGGGTGGAACGCAGCTGGCTACCTCGAGTGAGCATTTTTTGTAAAAGGCTCTGTAAAATAAGGAAAGACATGAAACATTTCGATGATGTTCAAGGGATGGAAATATTTACATAATGCTTCTCTCTCCTATCAATTCTGGCGCTTTTTTCTGAACTCTGTCGAGAAGGTGTACAAAGTTTGAGAAGCACCTGCCCAGAGATAGGAGTTATACTCATCTATTAAGGAAGCCTAAGCATCTTGCAGCATTTTTGGCAATCTCAAGTATATGATCATTCCAACGAAGGTTGTCACTGATACTGATACACATACCGACTACTGATAGCTTTACGGCCTCCTCGGTGCAAGTACCATTCATGGATAATGGCATAGGGGGCATGTTTAGCTTTAACGACAAAAGACAGCATTGAGTTTTCGACGCATTAAACTCCACACGATTTCTAATACCCCAGTTCACAATGCTGTATAAAACGGAGTTTAATGAGCTTATCATACGATGTCGTTGTTATAACACGTCCGAAGGCGAAGGCCCTGAATTATCAAACGTATATGAAAAGCTGAGGGTTGAGTCGTCAGCAAAACAATTTAATGGATTAGAAGTCACAGACAAGAGATCATTTATAAAAATGAGAAAGAGAGTCGGAGACAGAACGGATCCGGTGCCGTGAAATAACGCCGAATGCAATAACGCCGAATTTCAAAATTCGGCGTTATTGCACTTTGCGAAAGTGAAATAACGCCGAATTATGACGTTCGGCCTTATTTCACTATAAGAAAGTGAAATAACGCCGAATTCCAATTGAGAAAAAAAGCCGAATGGTAAGAAAATAAAACAAAGCAAATATGTTCTTCCCAAAAGTTCGTTTTAATGAAAAAAAAAAAATAATTTTTAATAATTCTTTTTTGTTGAAAAATACATACTTAATAAACATAACATAAACATTTCGATATTTAAAATTTTAAATATTAAGTTTACGAAATGTATACTTCATTATATTTTTAAAACCTAGTGCTGTTAAGAGAAGTCTTTTGAAGTAAAAGTTTTGTAAAATCGCGCGATTTTTTATTTTTATTTGATGAATTTCTCAAAAAACTTGGATCTGAAAAATTTTTCTCTCAAATTCTGCAAAGCTTGGATTTTATATGTTGCACTTATATCAACGGTTTTGAATAAAAGTTGACATTTTATTTAGCTTGATATAGATATAGAACCTAGGTGTCTACATATACATTTGAAGTTCAATAAATACTGAAACTTTTACTTCAAAAGACTTCTCTTAACAGCACTAGGTTTTAAAAATATAATGAAGTATACATTTCGTAAACTTAATATTTAAAATTTTAAATATCGAAATGTTTATGTTATGTTTATTAAGTATGTATTTTTCAACAAAAAAGAATTATTAAAAATTATTTTTTTTTCATTAAAACGAACTTTTGGGAAGAACATCTTTGCTTTGTTTTATTTTTAAGTGGAAATTGGTCCTGTACAAAAAAAATATACAAAGGGTACTTAAACATTTGTTTAATGATTCCAAAGCTCTCAGGATGGTACCTTATTTAGAGAATATGAAAGACACATGAAAAGTCATAAAAATAATATTTAGAAAGTGAAATAACGCCGAATCGGCGTTATTTCACTTTATTATAGTGAAATAAGGCCGAACGTCAAAATTCGGCGTTATTTCACTTTCGTAAAGTGCAATAAAGCCGAATTTTGAAATTCGGCGTTATTACATTCGGCGTTATTTCACGGCACCACGGATCCCTGGGGCACACCAGCATTTATTTTGTGGAGATCAGACTTGAAACCGTCTAATACAACTTGTATTGAACGGTCCAGAAGACCGTTGCCTTAGAACAGACGATTTTATCACTTCCTCATCAGAAAAACATAAGCGAGAGCTACAGTACGTTTGCGACGAACTGTTGGATATTCTATTCCCTATATTTTTGTATGTGTATATGCGTCTGCCTTCCGCAGCCAGCCGATGTTTCAGTTTCAGAAACAAAATTCTTCTTTAGCAGACAGAAAAAAATTCAATGTTATTAATGTTGTGTGGTGTGATGTTCAATTAGTGCTGGCACAATAAAAAAAGGCGTGCGCCACGCCCAAAGTTAAAACTTTTTATTGCCAAGGCAATTGGTATGAGCTCAGTGACATTCAATTTAATTCTTGCACATCGATTTGAACAAAACAAGACAAAACTTAAATTTTTAGAAATTAGATTTTGAATGGAAAAAGCGATTATGGGTGTTTTTACACAATTCTTGAACCACACTCTGCTACGTAACCAAGGAATATACTTCAAAACTGCGATCGATAGTTAAGAAACATTAAAAAATTAATGCATATTACGACTTTTGACGAAAACGCCTTTTAAAAGGAGGCGTGTCTTAAAACATTGGAACACAAATTTAAAACTCTAACTGAGCTTTGATTGCTATTCAATTTTTAGGCATATGTGTAAAAATACAGCTGAATCGAGTGGTTTCTTAACCATCTTACCTGAATATATGTATATTTTATAAAAATCACGCCCTTAAAAGGGGGCGTATTGACAAAATTTAACCAAAAATAGATATTTTTTCACATAATGAACGGAAAAAATGGTTAAAATTGAATATTTTTCTGTGCTTTTATGAAAAAATGGCAAAAGCCACGCCCAAAATTTCAAAATTTGCTTTCCCAAAAAAATTTGTTTAGTTCAAATCATTAGACACAAAATTTTGGGCTTGTGACTTTATTTTTACTACTGTTAACTTGAAAACAAAAATGTCCGTCAAGTTAGCAATACCACTTTCGATTTTTTTTAAATGAACAATTGGATTAATTGTTGTGAATTTGTCGTTAAACATAAAAATTTGTTGCGTCTCGATTTTAAAAGGTGACCCCCGGTAGTGCAAACTTCACTGTCAAGTTAGCACTACCAGGGGTTAACTTTTTAAAACATAAATCGACAAATTTTATTTTTCACGACAAATGTACGACTAATATACGACAATTAACCCAATTGTTCATTTTTTAAAAATCGAAAGTGTTTATGAAAAGTTGGCGTCAGCAACGCTCAAACTTAAATATTTTCGTGTTAAAAACTCCACACTAAATACAAAATTCCATGGAAAAGGGTATAAAGAGGCCAAAAATCTAGCGAAAAAATTAAAACGCTATCTGTGGGTGTAGTACAAAGCAAGCACGTGCGATCCAGTAGTGCATTTTATACATGCTTGTGCTTTTTCCTAAGAAAGTTAGATAAGCTTTGAAAATTATTCCAGTATTGTCTTATACATAATTTTATTATCAATTTTGAATTCATGCGAATAACTTCATTATCTGGGGTTAAAAAAAAAAATTCGTTGAATTTTTCATTTGAAATCTATCTTTGCTGACACCGCTTGGTTCATTAACAATCACTTGCAGATTAGCCATCTTTTTTTGAAGGACATCCGCAAATAAAGCAACAAAAAAAACAGTAAATTCTGGTATGATTTCTTGATTCAACTGAATTCTCAACGTCAAACAAAGAATCTTTTTTTTTTTTGTTTTTGCAATCAATCTGCAGTCGGATTATGAAAAATGATCACAAATCGTTCTATCGTGATTCTTTTGTATCTTTTTGTTGATTTTATCTTTTTTTTTTTGTTGGTTTGGGTTTTTATACTTGGCAAAAATGTTTCCACGTATATCAACGAAGTGTTTATATTTACTTTTCGGTCCATACTTTGAGAGAATAAAATTAATAAATTATAGTTTCAATCACACACCGACAGTTGAGGTATACAAAGTTATATACAAACAAATAGTAAAAAAAAAATACATTAGTTTATCAGACCTTCAGCTGTCTTTTATAGTTTTGAATGGTTTTTGATTACCCCTCCCCTCACCCCCCTTAAATTTTCAAATGAATGGAAGTTAAAAAAAAAAATAACCTAAAATTTCCTTTGTTTGCGGTCTTGAATAGAATCGGACGCTGACGTGTAGAATAAAAAGCTAAACAAAATGTTGAGCGTTCCATTGGATGCATTTTACAAATTGAAAAGAAGAACGTTAACATCCATATCCTAATCGAATGACTGATGGATGCACACAAAAGTGCGTTTTGTTTGGATGGATAGCATTTGTGGGTGATGGCAATGTTGATGATAATCATGATGATGATGATGATGATGTGCATCGCATTGTGTCGTATACATCACTTACTTGCCGCACAAGGGGAAATAAAATAAAGTGCTTTTTTTCGAGGGCAGCAGCACATTGTATGTATCAAATGTAAAATGAATGGAAGTGTGCAAGTAAAGCGAATGGAAGCATTCAAGGAGGTTATTGACTTTCGAATGAATTATGTGGGGGAGAGTTTGAGTTTGTTTACGATTTATTATAATTTTTTTTTTTATATCAAAATAGGCTAAATGTAGATTAGAATGGTAAAATTTATTAAAGAGCGTGACCTGATTGAACAATAAGAGATAACCTTATTCTTTACTTTTTTGGGGAACCATATGGCAACTCTTTTTCAGAAAAAAGGGCTTAGATATTTGTACTTACAAAATGTTGGAAATAAGAATCCGTTTTCTTAAAGATGCTTACCTGCAAAAAAAAAAGAAAATTTAATATTAAGAATCTTGCATGGTTAAGAAAATTTAAATTAATAATAAAAAGGACGATTTGGGAGAACCAAGGATTAGTTGGGAAACGCGTAAGTTTTGCAGGGAAGTACTGTCATCATTATCAAGTTAAAATAATATTAAAACATAAAGCGGAGGTATATTTTCGGCAGTAGCTGCAGCCTTAACCATTAATCTTTTTTTTATCAAAATGATTGACAAACTTGCTTCAATCTGAAAAGACTACGAACCTAGGATCAGATTTAATTCTAAGAACTCACCCGAAAAATATTTGTACAAAAAGAACCACAACATGCTCTGGCAGACTAAAAAGAAACTGCGAGTAGTTTGGGTAGTGCAAAAATTATTACACAACGTTCAAGACTGATTGTAGTCTATCTTGTGACGCAGACGTTAGGGTGTTACGCGAAAGGGCTGAGTTCGATCCCAAAAGTTTTTTTTTCCACAATACGAATGTGAGAGATTCTTCAAGAGTAAATCTTGTCATGAAGAAATGCAACTCTGCCAGTCGGTCGGATTTGTCAATTAATTATAGGTCCCGTTCATTCCAGGCAAGTATAAACCCACACATAGCACAGCTTGAACGTATCTTATCGAACCCAGAACCTTCGGCGTGACAGTCGGACACACTAACCACTACGCCACGGGGTACTGCAAATGTCGAATATCTCTAAATTAAATTGAGTCATTGAGTCATAGAGTCATAGAGTCACAGATTCATAGATTCATAGAGTCAAAGAGTCATAGAGTCATAGAGTCATAGAGTCATAGAGTCATAGAGTCACAGAGTCATAGAGTCATAGAGTCATAGAGTCATAGGGTCATAGAGTCATAGAGTCATAGAGTCATAGAGTCATAGAGTCATAGAGTCATAGAGTCATAGGTCATAGGGTCATAGAGTCATAGAGTCATAGAGTCTTAGAGTCATAGTCATAGAGTCATAGAGTCATAGAGTCATAGAGTCATCGAGTCATCGAGTCATAGAGTCATAGAGTCATAGAGTCATAGAGTCACAGAGTCATATAGCACTTTCCATTGGAGGAAAAGAGACGTCCAGAAGCATCCGGAAGTCTTCTGAAACCGTTCCATTGGTAAGCAAATGATACTTCTGACGAAGAAAGAGAAGAGAATTTTGCTTCTGGATTTGAAGTCAGAGTCCACTCAAGAAGCACAAACAGAAATATAACTCAAATGCCACCCATAGAATATTCATTGGGGAAAGGTCTATTCGCATGCAGCAATGCCGAAAGTTTTGGTAATGTCGACAAATGTGACATATTTTTGAACCCAAATCTAATGGTGAAGAAGTCAAAGGTCGGTAACGAAGTTTAGTGAGTGGTAGGTATTTAATACGAGGAACCAGTAAAAATCCCTCTATATCGCGAATCGGGCTACGCACACCACTTTGGCATTGGCAAAAATTGTGAAACTGATGCTTGCGAATACTACCTACATTGTGTAAAAATTGAACAGAAGCAATTTTTCTTGTTCCATTGGTTTTCAGAATGAGTGGTTCTCCGAGTGAAACCAATCGAAAGTGCTAATAGAATCATAGAATCATTGAGTCAATAAGACAGTAAGCTAGTGAGGATGTAAGTATGTGATTCACTTAGTCTTAAAGTCTGGGAGTCCGTTTTAAAAACACGAAGCATCTCAACTTGATGAATTTGCTAAACACTTCATCTAGTATTGTGGACAATTCCCAATGACTCAAACTCAAATTTGTGTAGAATTATTTCGAAAAACATGGTTGTGTTTCACAGATGAAGGTCAAATGCAGCCGCGGTGTATATGTGCCAGAAATTATATCCAATTAAAAATGGCAAAGAATCATCTTTCAAATAAAGTAAATTCTATGACAATTAAAAAAAATGATCTGTTTTATTTCATTTTAAAGTTCCATGTCTCTAAAAAAAACACCCTTTATATTCAGAGGTATCATTTAGGTAAAAAAAAAAATGGGTCCTTAATGACTTCCTTGGGGAAAACATTTTCGGATGTCATTGTGATTTGGCAGATGCCATGACATGAGGTCATATTGTTTTGCAAAATAGGGCCATACTAAAAAAAAATTTTTTTTGACAATTTTTTTCCTCAACCCCCCCCCTCACACACACACCAAATCCCACCAAGCAGCAACCACCCCCCCCCCCCCACCTACAACCAAGCCCCCGCCATTTTTGACAATTTTTTCTGATTGGTGAAAAGAATGGAAAATGCTATTCCCCCAAACCCCCTTCCCAACAACTCTCAATTCCTACCTACCAGCAACCAACCACCATTTTAGAAAATTTTCCCCTCCAACCAACTACCCACAATTGTTGGCAATTAATCCCCCCCCCCCCCCCTAAACCATCCAACCCACCTACAACCACTTACCAACCATTAAAGGTAAGCTTCATAAAAAAATAAAATGCACGACTGGGTCGCACCAACTTGCTCTAATGAGTGACAGTGGTTTAGGGGCTTGAGATTTTGATGAAAATAAAATTTTCAAAACTCTTAAATAAATACTTAAACTAATTTGAGCTGAAAAAAAAGTACGCCATTTTATTTCTTGGATAAATTTGAATTTATGGGAATAAATTTATAAAAATCTGTGGAGCGGTTTTTAAGAAAAAAAGTTTTTTTTGAAAAACTTTTTGAAAAAAATTTTCAAAAAATATTCAAAAACGTCAGTTCATAGGTATTCAGCAAAAACATTTATTTAAAATTTACTAAGCAGTTTTTAAAATATTAATTTTTAAAATTTTTTTTTTTAAATGCTTTTAAAAATACAAAAAAATATTTTTCAAAAATATTGGTATGCAATACAAATTCAGCTATCTACAGCTATATGTGTGTGAAATTTCGAAAGAATCGGTTTAGTCGTTTTCGAGATAGTCGAAAGCAAAAAAAACGGTCCTATGGAAAGTACCACTGATTTTTTTAAATAGAAATCGTTAGAGCCGTTTTTGAGAAAAATAAGCTTTAACGTAACGGTTGCATGGCAGGTACCGTTATTTTTTGAGCTAAAAAAATAATTTCAATTTCCCCTCTGTACAATACCTAAAAAAGTCTATATACCAAGTTTGAAGCGATTCGGCCCACCCGTTTGGGCTGTAGGTCTCTATACATACAGACAGACAGACAGACAGACAGACAGACAGACAGACAGACAGACAGACAGACAGACATACAGACGGACAGAATTTTTAGACCATCTTTTTTCGTCTTCGCTATCATCGTAATGTCATGTTTGATTGTTATCTCAAAACTTTTTTTTTCGACGAATGCATAACTTGCCTTATAGTACCTATAATCGCAAGTAAAAAAAAGTTCACTGGGAAAACCATCAAAGTGACATAAGGCCTTATACTTCGAAATATGGAACTGTGTCATGGCATCGATTTGGCATCACTTACTTTAAAATAATAAATAAACTACTTACTGATCTGACAGATGTCACCAAAACAACATGGCCGACACAGGCCGCTAATATCTTCTCGCCCCAGTTGAAAAAAAAACCCTTACCTAAAGGTTCAAAATTCACCTGCTGTGCGATGGATTCAAATACTTTCCATCGGAACGAAACTTTTTGTATGTGTTTACGAGGCATTTGAATGCGTTGCAGTGGTGTCTCGAAAAAAAAACATAAAAAGACGGGAAGATAATCATTTTTGACTTTGGAAAAAAAGTAAAAACCCATCCTTGACGATCAAAAATTGACTTATACAAATCTGTGTATTTCAATCAAAAAAGTCCCCCTTAACATTTAAAAAAAAAACACTAGTTTGGAAAAATAAAGATATTGGAACTCAAACATTTAATTTTTTAAAACATATTTGTTTGTTTTTAGGGACTTGAAACAATGACTATACCTATATTTTAAAGTTGGTAGATTTTCTGTCAAATACTTCTAAAAGAAACTTAATTAACTTTAAAAATTCAACTTCATTCAAAAAATGCAAATTGCCAACACACAAATTGATGCCTCCTTCCGAGTACCTAACTCAACAAGAACACTGACCACGGTTAAACTTTGTTCCTATACGAACTCTGTTTTGTATATCCTGCTCCTGCACACCCACACAACAAGCGTCTAGTCTACAGTTACTGCTGTTGTTGTTGTTGTTTTTGAATCGATGGCGGCTGGATTCTCTTTCCCATTCCCCAGACAGAGTAATATTGACTGTCGCCTTATATTTATTAAATATTTTTCTTTTTCTGAAGTTTATTTCCTTTCTCTGCAAGTTTTTTTTTTTTTTTATATTTCTTTTTTCGTGTTTGTGTGCCATGGTCGGGCCGCAAATGACTCATGCAATTTCCCCGGTCCAATGTTCGCTTTTATTTTATAGTGTTCATCGATTTTTTTTTTTTTTGTAGAATTATAAAGAAAATCTAAACATTAAAGAATATTCGTTTGGATTTTTGATTCAAACATATTTTCAGAGAAGTCTGTGTTCGCTTCGTCATAGCAGCAAGGTCGTAAAATCAGTGAACTGAGTAGAAAAACAGGTAAAAGACTGCAAAAAAAAATAAAAAGTATCTGTAAGTTCGTCGAACTACATTGCGTTTGCACACACACACACGAACATATTGTAACGATATGTTATTTTTAACGAGACTTGAAAGGAAGGTATACAAAAAAAAAAGACTACACATTTCATGATGCAATTTTTTTTTTTGAAGTGTATCTTTATGTTTTATTTTGTAATAATTATAATATTTTTCTCGTGATTTATCATCCGCACACTCTTAGCAAGGGAATGAGGAAAATTTTCACGCATTGCGACACACATTTTGATAATTTGCTTCGTTTTATTTTTTATCAGCTCGAATTATGCTCGGTGATATCAGCAGTTGTGTGAACTGCAAACTTATAAAAATACTCTATGCAACGCTCAGATAGTTTTGAAAGTGCTTTGTTGAGAAGAATTTACTCGAGCACATTTTGCAGCTGTTTTTTTTTAATAAAAACAAATTATTTTTATCAAGTAACGTGCTGTGTGGGTGTTTTTGAGTTGCGATGAGTTTGAAAGAATAAATAATTTTGGAATTGAGGAAATCTTACAGCTAACGCCTACTTGAGATACTTTTTTCCTGCGGAACTGATTGGCTTTTCAAGTCATAATCATTGCAGGTGAAAGTGTCCTCGGAAACAATCACCGGTTCCCAGAGTTTCTTATAACTTTTTTTGCAACCAAAGGTTTCCAGTAAACCTAGAAACCAATTTGCAATTTTACGGTCACTAAACAGTTTTATCTATAATTGAACGTAGATGGCGCTCATCAAATATTCTAGAGCAACAGTTTCCTAGGCCAATTACTCACTAGATACTTGTTGTAGAAACACATGGCAGTCACTGGAGAACTCAAACTGTGCCTTGACAAAACGTAGATATCTAGTTAGAGTCTTACCGGGAGGAAACATTTAAGTCTTCACGAACAATTTTTGAGTGAAAGAAAAATATTGCATGGATTTAGTTGCAAGAAATCTTTATACAGGGTTTTCCAATAAGAGGTGTTATTAAGACTTTCAAAGAAAAGTTGCATTTTTTGAGATAAATGATCGGATGTTTATTTCAATGGAAAGAGGAAGGTATGCTATTAATTATGAAAGACAATACCAACCAAATGGCCGCCACGGCTACGCTTGCACAACAATATCCTTTTCATGAAATTTTCCATCACCAAATCGCAAAGTGGCTGCTGTATCCCCTCAATAGCTTAACGAATTCCATATTTGGTTGGCTGTGGGCGTAGACCTTATTTTTCACGTGGCCCCAAAGGAAGAAGTCGCAAGGTGTTAAATCACAAGACCTCGGTGGCCAATTATGATCTTCTCTTCGAGAGATAACACGGTCCGGAAACTTTTCCCGTAAAAGATCGATGGTGTCGTTGGTTGTGTGGAACGTAGTAAGGCCTAGTTGAAAGTAAACGTTATCCACATCAATACCATTCAATTCGGGCATACAAATTAATTACTAAGCGCTTGATAGCCCAATCCATTCACCGTAGCTGTTGCTCCAGTATCCTTTTTGAAAAAGTAAGTTCCAATGACCCCACCGGACCATTAACCACACCAAACAGTTACTCGTTGAGGATAGAGGGGCTTTTCAACAATAAATATTGGGTTTTCCGAGCCCCAGGTGCAACAATTTTGCTTGTTGACGTAGCCAGCGAGGTGGAAATGGGCCTTATCAGTCAAGATGATTTTTCAGTGAAATTCCGGATCATTTTCTTGCATTTCAAGGACCCAATCAGCAAATACACGACGTTGTTGATTGATGATCGGCCTGCTTGAGTTCTTGTGCTAACTGAACTTATATAAGCCTTTACACCCAAGTTTTTATTCAAAAAACGGTGTAATGACGTTTGTAGTATGCCCAATTCCAAAAAACGAATTTCTGAATTGCGGTCCGACAAGGTCGCTTCACGGCGACCAAAAAATGATTTAGTTTTACTAATCGTCTTTGCCAAATTTTAACAATTTTTATAGTGAATTTTAATAATTTAAATGCGTTGTTGGAGCGTGCATTGTTTTATTTTTATAAATGGCGTAGTTGCTTCTTGTCAAATGTCAAAAAATTACAGCTTCAAAAGTGACAACTACTGAAAAAGCGGGCTATTCAAAATAACACCGCTTATTGGAAAACCGTTTATTAAGGTTTTTTTCATTGGAGCGGTTAGATTTTGGCGGCCATGTTGGTTTGTCAAATCTATTGTTTATAACCTATTCAGTTACTGATGCCAAATCATCATGGCGAGTACCTACCGCGATTGTACATCACGGCGAAATAATAAACATTCATTATCAAACTACTTTGGGAAGAGGAGTCAAATTTTTGACCAAGAAATCATCATTAGCGATGAGGAGCATTTTTGGATGAAAGGGTGTGTAAACAAGCGAAATTGCAGTATATGGGAAGACACCAATCTACATGAGGTTCACCATGTCACGAAATGCATCCTCAAAAAGTTACCATTTGGAATGAATTTCATTGGTCCGTATTTTTTCGAAAACGGCGTTAGTGAGGTGGTCAATGTCAATGGCGAGCGCTGCAGAATGCTGATAACCAATTTTTGTGATACAAATTAAACAACATCGACCTAGAAACATGTGGTTTCACATGTGCCACTCAGCGGCCTCTACGATTGACATTCTGCATGATCGATTTGAGGGTAAGTGTATTACTCGCAGAGGTGACGTGAATCGGCCACTAACAACGTACAGTTTGACCCCGTTAGATTTATGCTTGTGTTGTTTCCTGAATCCTGGATCCGTTGATAAAAGTCATTGAAAATCGGACCACGAAGATCAGTAACACCATAAGAAGCCAATAAATAATGACATACGAGTTTAAAAAGTGTATCGTTTCTTTCTGAACGGTTAAGGAAGGTTGAAAGGGGATTGTTCTGGTGCTTTGAAAATATGGAGAGGTCGAGTTCCTAACTTCCTTGAATAATGCTTTCCAAAATAGGGATACCGGAAAAGTTGCGGCGATAAGAATGGAGCCTCGAAGAACTGGTTCTTGCTCTACGCTTGAAAAAAATAAAAAAGTTTGTATGGACTTAGTGTGTGACAGAATATCCGACCACTTCATTTCACTCATTGAACTCGACAGCCTACAGTCCTGATCTTATCTTGTTGGGATATCTAATAAAATTTGTTTACAACAATCGTCACAGGACTTTAGAAGGCCTCAAAGAAAAAATTGGAACACACATCCTCCAACTTACTACTGCAATGCTTGAAAAAGTGAACTAAGCTTTAAAATAAGCCTTAGATATTGCTTGAAGTGTGAGGATCTCAGATTTGAAAAATTGGAGAGTCATCGCCTAAGCATGACAAAAAAAACTATTTGCTTTTCGAAAGATTTCCTTACAACAAAATGGAACCTACCATCAGCCCAACATTGGTCGTTACCATGTTTTGGCCTTAGACCAACACACAGCAGCAGGATAAAAAGCCACGCTCGAAATATCTGTGGCACTTGTCGACCTCACAGTTTCGTTCGAAACAGTCTGGAGGAGCGATTTCATCTATATACGAACATTTTCAGATGGTACCCTGTCTCATGCTCGCTCAGCTATCTTCTCGATGACGCAAGGAGTCGGGCAAGAAAACACAACAACGGCTTACCCCATGGATCATTGTTGACACCACTACCATTCAACATCTATACCTATGATCCCCGAAGGACGACATACAAGAAGTTTCCATAGGCTGCCAACCTCGCTATAGATCTGTATCTAGGTACCGCCAGCTTGGACTTAGTTTTCTTCCACTGCTAAATACTGTTCCCCGGTCCAACTCAATAGCGCTCAAACGAGTCAACTAAATACTTCAATGAGGATAACCTTCCCAAAATTAAGCTCAAAACCAACCAGATTTCTCGACGTAATGCAAAGTTTAGATGCCAAAACGCTCGCTAACTACAATATTGGAAAACCAGGAATCAACGCCAACAGTCTTTTCGCCACTCATTCCTTCATAAATCTGGACGACCTCTTTTAAACAAGCCCAAGAACTTAACAGTATATGAACTTCGATGCAATGGAGTACTGGAAGAACCTTGACGGGGAGCAGCTGGAACACCATTTTATACATCATCGTCTTCATTTTGTATTATTCAGATCCTGTCAGGAAGTGTGATTCAAAAATTTGTTCCCGCACTTTATTGAGAAAAGTTATAATTCCTTTATCAAACCAATTGTCATCCAAAAAAAAAATCATTTATTGTGTCACTCAAATTTCTACAGAGTTCCGCATGGAATCAACGAATCAACTTCAAACGCTCTAATAAGCCAACGACTCATTTCCCGGTACAATAAATGATTGTTGGTAAAATGACACCTCAATTAATTGTTGTTTAATATGCCACTTACTAACAAGAAAAACAACACCTTATGACTCACACCGCAGTAAATTAAAATAAATAAAAAAATTGTCATGTAATTAAATAACCTTCGAAACAAATCATAATTGTTTGTTATTGTGACTTAACCCAATTCAAACAATGCGTATAGGTCACAGTTAGATATTTCTGAGGAAATTGTCAAACATATTTGTAAATTTGTATAACAGTTTTCGTAATGTCAAAATGAAACAACGAATTGTCTGTAATTAATTTAGGGATCAAGAGTTACATTAATTAACCTTTTTTTTTATCACAATCAAAAAGAAAAAGATTTTCGAAACAAAGACAAACAAATATGATTGCAAAAGAAACAACACGCAAGACTTACAGCTGGTCAGCACATATATTTTTGCAACCACCGCACTCGGCAGGGTCACCCTGTTAATGCATGACAGTTGACAGATGAATGCACTCTCTTATAACCAACCAACCATAGATACTTGTATTGACAGACAAACAACAGTAATTATGGAAACAAAATGTCGCTGGGTATGTTCGTTTGTTCGTAGTATATTATATTTACGCGACATACTTATGGTTTTAATGGAGGTGCCTTGCCTATGCCGCGTCGGTGCGGTGCAAGTGTTAGTGTTAGTGTAATGCGAAAACTACAACGGCATATCGGCATCATCATAATATAGTTTGTTGTTGACGTTAATAATATTGAAAGACGATTATGATGAAAGACGACTTGTTAACTAGGAACGTGATGTATCTGTGGATCTGTATATGGACGGAGTACAGTACCTATACTGTTGGTGGCTTGGCTGTAGGGGGTTATGAATGAGTTTAGTAGGCTTTAAGTAAAGTTCAAGTGGTCGTTGTTATTTAGTTTCATTGAGCAAACTTAAGCAGGATTAATAAAGGCAAGAACTACGATGAGTTGTAGTTTGCAGCTAATGATGCGAACAATTTTTGTACAGAAATAGCATATACATATATACCCACTCTCGGGCAGAGGTTAGTTTTTATGTTGGGGGGTTTTTTTTTTTTGCAAAATTACTTGGGGAGAGGTTAAATGAAAGCTGAGACATGTTAATTTACTTTCTACATTAACATTCATTAAAAGTGACGTGAGAACATTATGAATCATTTCCGAAGGAAATGTCTGGACTGGGTACTTAAAGGTTGGGGCGTTAGGCGAATGAGGAGACGCTGCTGGTAAAATTGTGGCTGCTAATGAGTAAAGCCCACCTCAATCAAGAGGTGGCTTCATTAGGTACGAACAAAATATGTAACTTATGTAGATCAAGAGGCGATCGGAATCTAAAGTGATACTTATTTTGCTATGCCATGCGGGAGGAGAAAATTCAGAAATATTCAGTTCAGTATTAGTAAGAAGGGTTATTTAATTGGAGCGGGTAGATTTTGGCAAGCTGTGGCCGTATTCATTTGCTGACACCTGTCAAATCTGTTGGTTATTATTCCGTAACTGATGCCAGCCAAATTATTATTACTTACTGAACAGTCAACAACTCTTTACCGCAGTCCTTGACAACCAGCATGGTGGTTAGTGTGTCGGATTGCCACACCGAAGGTTTTGGGTTCGATCTCTGACTCCACCTAAGTTCTTTTCCGGGGTACTATGCATCTTACAAAGAAGTGAAGAAGAGTAAATCATGTTATGGAAAGTACTACTCACTTAGCCGTTCGGACTCGGCGATGAATTTTAGGTCACTTACATTCCTGCAGAATATCAATGCATACACAGGAATGGTTAAGAGTGTAGGTAAGTCACAGGCACTGGCCCCGCTTCGAGCCAGTTTATTTCATTTATTTTTTAAGGCCGTCAAAGGAGATGATCCTATACATAACTGCAACGAGCACTTGCTTTAGGGATGGACGTTTTGGAGGGAAATAGGTACCGTTTAAGTCCAAAAAATACTGAATACTTGTACTTCCTGCTTTCAGATGAACTCATGCCTGTTCTAAACATTTCTTTGAATGGAATCGTGACTCTCAACTGTGATTAAATTAAAAGATTAAGAATATATCGGATTTGGATCTATACTTAATGGCTGAGAATCTTGTGATCACGACACCACTCACCGTGTAAGCGTTGGGTGGATGAAGTGGCGGGAGAGCTTTGCTGTATTTTATGACCGAAAAATACCCCCTAAGGTGAAGGGAAGACTCTACATCTCAGTTGGGTTGGACAATTTATAAAAAGATTTAGCGTACATTACCAGAAGAGATAAAGATGCTTTGTATGACAGAAGGAGTAACAAAGCTTGACGAGTATCCAAAGGAAGCCTTAGCCTCGAAAATTTCATCTTGCAAATAGAGCACGAACAGCTCAGCAGGTGTTGTCAAGTTCAAATTGGAGATCCTGAGAACCCCGTCAAAAAGGCAATATCATACAAAGTTCCAATACGATCGCCAAGAGGAGAAACCGAAGAGGCAGGCTTTAAAAACTCCTGGTTTTAACAAATGCCTCAGAAATGGAACAATCCAAGGCCAGGAAGCTTGCTGAAGGTTTATGAGGTCAACCCGGCTATCATCACAGGCAGATCACGTGTATGAAGCAGACAAGTGGGAGATTCGTGATTCATTCAGCCGAAAGGAAGAGAAGATCAAATTGTGTGTGTGACTCTCTTAAGGTTTTTGAACGCTTAACCCAAGGCAGCAAATATAGATTGCAACACTCCTTTTCATCCGTTGCAGGATCCTTGGAGCGTAGAGGCTGCGGCACCCCTTCGTCTTTAGAGAACTTGCCGGGCTTAGCATTGACGATATTTTGTAAGCTGGCTTCTATCCAATCATGAATGTGGTTGAGATGGAAGTTGGAGTTAAGAGGGTATAGATGTGCCTATCCTCCGCCTCTGCGTGGCAACCCGGGAACAATATGAATGGCAGGGAAATTGTTGTAATTGAAACAGGAGTGAGTACATATCTGCAGCTATATATTTTTTCCTTGCTGTATTGATTCCATACCGGTAACGTATGCAGGGTAAAACTTGTATGCGGCAAAGAGAGGAAGGCTTGGTCTGCGCATTTGGCCATTTGCTTCTACCTAGGCAAGTGGTTGAGTGCGCATATCTTGAGGCTGCCAGGCCTTGAGTATTGATGGTGCTTATCTGGAAGTGACCTTAGGGTTGCGAGGATCCACGGGAAGCTATATTCTGGTACCACGGGAGATAAAGCCCACTCGGGTGGCCGAGCCACCTGGGAGACTATCTATGAGGTAGGCCCCCTTGTGGGATTATTGTGGTGTCTGTCGTTACTCCGAATGCGGAAACATATGGCACCTGGTTATTTTATCTAAGGATATTATTTCTGGATGCAAGAGTTGTTAGATAGACCTCGCCCCTCACCAAGGACATGTTCCATAAAATTGGTACTGAGATTCTACCGCGAGGTAGATCTAAGGGCTCTGGTCTAAGACCAATTTGACTCTCTATGCGAGTAGGCTCGCGGTTGAATTTAAGGCTTAATTGCTAGGTGTCCACGTAAAGCTTACTTCCATCCTGTGTGTTTGTTAGTTCAAACATTGCGAGCGTTATCTCATTTTACGGCAGATATGGTACCTAGCCTATTACGATCAAATCTCCAATGTTTGATGGCCAACTTTGGGACGACCGGTTCGGTAAATTAATATGCCAACAGTCGTACGCCAGAGGAACGCTAGATCGGCCGAAAACATAGCCACGGTCCGTGAAAGTATACAGCAGAACCCAAGACAGTCGATTCCTCGTCGTGCACAAGAACTCGTCGTTTCGCAGACTTCAACTTGACGGATTTTCCGTCGGGAAATTCGGCCTACAATCGTAAAAGATCCAGCTGACCCAGGAGCATACAGTTCATAACAATAAATAAATCCGTCTGTTCGCTGACTGGGCTTCGGAGCGTTTGGTAGCAGATCCCAATTATTTCAGCCGAAAAATCAAGAAAAGTTGACGTATGTGGAAAGATACCAAGTCCAAACGAGGCTCACCACAATGCATCTTCAAAAAATTTCAGTTTGTTGTGGTTAGGGCCAGCGGCATCGTTAGTCCTTACTTTTATAATTATACTAGCAAACCCATGCCCGCTTCGCTGAGCAGAGTTTAATTGGGCTGTTACTTGCAGTTTAGCCAAGAGGCGTATAAGATTCTTTCAATTTGACAGGCTTGAGAAATGCTAAAATTGAATGGTATAGAAAGAAAACTTTGAATAAAATTCGTTTTTTTAATTCAGAATCAAATCCTTGGTACTCTGCTTTCATTAAAATCTATTGACTGTGTTACAAACGAAGATGAAGCCACTTTTTATCTAACTGAGTTTTTAAACTCCTTAGACGTACCTGACTTACCACAGCACAATTGCTGACGGCATGCTCGGTAGTCATCAGCTTCGAAATCTAAAACAACCAAAACTATGCAATGGAACGCGCTTGGTGATAAGAAAACTGATGAGTAATGTCTAACATTTTATTCTAATGCTTTCTTATAAACAACATTTTTTGTATTACCATCTTTTACATAAATAAAAAGTGCGGTCGGTTTCCCCTACTCTAGAACACCCAACATACAGTTGACCATGAGAAATCAATACCGCAAATTTTCAAAGACTGACCTTTTGCTTTATTTATAGTGATGGCAAAAGCAAAGCGAATAGGAAATTGATGACGTTTAAAATCAAATGGCAAATCAGGTGGAATCATTGGAATTCTGGGGATCAAAACATCTTCCCCTTTATATTTGCCACTAGGAATCGTAGCTTCAATTAGATTGTTCTTTTTTACAGCTAGTCTAATACCATTGCAAAGTTGAGGTTGATTAATATTACGCAGCATTATAATCGGGGCTCCATTTTTTAGAGCTAAATAATGAGGTGGCAGTCCCGGTAAATCAAGCGAATTTAAAAGTTCCGTCTGGTAATTCACTTCGTCATCCTCATTTATAATTGCACCAACTCATTTGTTGGCAACAAATTGTCCATCTATTTCTTCTAAAATAGATGCATTAATTTCAGCGACATCTTTATTTTTGCCTTTAGCTCTTTCACTTAACCAAGTGCGATTGTTAAAGTTTTCCGAAATACTTGGAACCACACTTTGAACCAATTCTTTCTTTGAATTCCTTATATAATAGAAATTTGTTGGCAGTGTTATTTGGCCATTTGAACAATCAACGGGCATTTTTCCATTTCCAATATCCAACAGCGGCTTTGAAAATTCTGCAGCAGATGGATCATTTAAGTGAGTGTTAGTGTTTTAACATATCTCCACAAAAGAGAACATTTAAGGCAGGCATTGAGTTTATCCGCAGTAATCGATTGGGGTATGACCGGCAAAGTTTGTCTGAAGTCACCCGCCAATAATATCATGGCGCCGCCAAATATTACTTGGATATCTCGCAAATATTTCGGAGTTCGATCTAAAGCTTCAAGTGACTATTTGTGCGCCATTCTCATCCCATACAATAATCATACACTGTTGCAAGACTTTGGCCATTGACGACGTTTTAGAAATTTTACATGTAGGCGCTTCGTTAACTTGGATGTTTAAAGGCAATTTAAGTGCAGAGTGCGCTGTACGACTACCATTAATTGATTGCATGTTGGCAAGTGCATTTGCAACATAATGCAACATACGTAACATACATTGTATTATTTTTATTACAATTTAATCTGCTCGGCAAGTTTCGTTCACTTGTTTTCGTACGTATTGTACGCTTTGAGTCGTATACCTTTCGTACGAAAATCTGACATTCCTTTTTTCTAAAGGGTATTCTTCTTCTTTCTTTCTTCTTATTTTTAAAGGCTATTATGGGCAACTGATGTACTTTACAAATCGGAAGGAAACTTTTCATTCGGTTTTGACACTTGCTCATGTAGGCGCTTCGTTAACCTGGATGCTTAAAGGCAATTTAAGTGCAGAGTGCGCTGTACGACCACCATTAATTGATTGCATGGTGGCAAGTGCATTTGCAACATATTTAACAGACGTAGCATTATTTTTTTTACATACAAACCTGGTGCAAATAAATACCTTTTCGGCAAAAAAAGAAGCATTAAATTTGGTTTTGTCAAACTCGAGATATAAATGCATTTGTTGCAAATGTTGTATAGTATATGTTGCATAATGATTCATAATTATGAATACTTTTCAGTTATGATCAATTATTGAATTTGCTGATTAGTTGATTGCATGGTGGCAACTTCATTTGCAACATATGCAACATACGTAACATACATTGTATTATTTTTATTACACAAAAACCTGGTGCAAATAAATACCTTTTCAGCAAAAAAAGAATCATCAAATTCGGTGTTGTCAAACTCGAGATATAAGTGGTCAAACATAAATCAAACTCATTTTTATATATATAGAAGATGTAGCATAGTAACAGCTTCTTCGTTCGACGAAAATCAAAAGTACCTAAGGAACGCTTATGAAATAAAAATCCCCTTTAGCTCAGAAAGTATTTACCTACGTTCTTTGTCTAATGAAACAAAACTCAAAAATATTCGTGTTTTCAAACTTGTTTATCATAACTAACTACGGCCGCCGGCAAGTCATTAGGTACTTTATTTTTGATTGTGATTTTTTTTTTACAAATAATTCCTCAAGACACGACATCCAGCTAGTCGGTCTGAAGTTCGATAGTTTGTCTGTTAGATTAACTTTATAATTATGCAAAAGTTGTTTATAAAATTTATAATCAACTATACAAACCAGTTGCTGTTGTTTATCAAAGACACACATGAAAACTTAAAAATAAATTCTTCGTCACAAATATTTACAAGCAAAACAAGTTGCCTTGAGGTAATTTTTTTTTGTTAAATGTTTTACCTAAACAATTTTTTTAATAAAAACAATTTGTTGCTTCTGAAATAAAAAAAAAGAAAATGTAATCAATCTCTTTGCCATTCACTTTGTTTTCTCCTCTGTTTCGTGAAACTTACTCATATTTTTATCGATTTCGATATCTAATGACCGTTGCAATTATTTAAATTATTAATCCAACAAATAAAAACGAATACACAAAGATCATGATGTGCCACGCGATTTGAAAAATTACAACTAAATCATAAAGCACCGGTGAGCTGGCTATGGAATTACGAGCAAAGTCATCAGCCCAAACTAAGTGCTTAGAGAAAAATATTCTTGTTGGACAGAATCCTAACCATTCTCCAACTAAATTGGTGGGATTAATTAAAGTGAATAAATCATTCTTAATCCGTAGACCTTCGAGCATATAAGTTTAAAAGGAAGCACATCATTGTGATCTTTCTTCAATGTCAGACACTTTATGGTGGGCACTCGGCCATACTAGATTTATGTTGGTGTAATTATAATTCACACATTGTTGGACATGGGTCATCTTCATGCCTTTCTCTACTTTTTCGACCTTCTGTAGAACACTCGCTGGTTAAGTGGCTCTTTCACCTTTCGTGTAATGGTGTGGACAGTATACAGTGGACACAATATTCCACACTTTTGATGGAACCTAGATTAATTACTTTTCCAAAATACTAAAAGAGCAGTCCTCTGGCTTCTACTGCACTCTTTGAAGCATTTTGGAGCCGCAATCGGCAACAGGAAAGAAATTGGAAACAAAAGTTATTAAAGGGGAAATGGGTTGGTGAAACTTGTTGTGGTAAAATTTACCGCAACAAAGGGAAGTTAATTACCTATGTTTAATTTAGGGCGCCATTTTAGTGAAAACTAAACTTTAATTTATAAGCTTTATCTTAAATTTAGTTAACTTTTCATTTCACATGTTGTGATGACGTTTTTAATTAAAAAAGTGCATTAAGTGTTTTCTGTTGCAAAATGAAAAATATGGCGTGGAACAGATTGTAGAACGCATTTGTTTTTCACCTACAGGAAGTAAGTACAAGACTTTGACAGTACATAGTTACCTACGTCTTTAACTTAACGAAAAATTATAGCTTTACTTTCGACACAATTTGAATACGTTCCACAAATTCTTTTCAAACTCTATTTTCACTTTTGAAAAGTAAATAGTTCCACAAACAAGAAAATCATAAGAACAACGTAGAAAATTGTTTCGAAATAAAAAGCGTAGAACTAAACTCAGCTTCAAGAAATTTACTTGATGTGAAAATAAAATTAAATGTGCGAACACCGGGGAAATTCTTGAGTGTGATTTTTCGAAAACTTTGTTTTATTTCCAAATTTATACCTGTAGAATGTAAGGGTGTGAATTCACCGCCGGTATATTTTTGTATAGAATTTTCATTTCGACTTGTTAAATGTGTAAATTTTAGTTTACATTTCACACTAACTGTTAGGTAAAGAAATCAAGGGAAATTCACATGAGTTTGTGTGGAACAAAGGCTACATTGTGGAACCTCTAAAAAGAAAAAAAAAAAAACAATATAGTGGAATGCGTTAGCTGAAAAATCATTTTCCTGGAGCCGCATTCCATTACATTGAGCTTCGGCTGTATTAAGAAAAAATTTAAAACAAAAAATTGGGGTGAATTAAATTACATACCTACACAAACACATCTATGTATATCCAAGTCAGACTCTTGGCGAAAATAAGGACGGCATTTCTCATTGATGACATTAAAACGTTAAGGATCATCTCAGAAGAGTGGATGGTGTATTGCTTTCACTTGGTGCTTTTTACCGATATCGAGAACCTTCGATAGTTCAACATTTTTAAAATAACCAGAAGATGTCAGAAGACCGTTCAAATTTTATCTTTAGCATTTCGGTGGGTACAAAATCTTGAAATTTAAAGTCAGATCGAGGATCAACTCCGGGAAGATAAAGATTTTCAACAATTCTGGGGAAAACTTCAAGTCAGCATTGCTGGAAAGCAGTTTTTTTTTAAGATTTACTTTTGAAGGACTGGTGACTCGTTCGCAAGAAGCAGTGACCTAGAGTATAAAAACTACCTATTTGTTATCAGTGTTTGATCCTTGGTTATTAGATTTTTGCCGATAGTCCCAAATTCCTGAATGACCATATCTAGAGGGATCATTCTTGGAGGAAAATTGTTTTCTGGTAGACAAAGCAATCCAGTTTGAAACTGGATGGTTCATAAACAAATGTTGGAGGAGGAAGGGGGAAGGGGATTCATTTAGCAAACTGAATCTCCTTGCATCTTCAAAACCATTATAGTGTACCTATTGTATAGGTACGTGTTCTAAATGTTGATTAAGAAGGTTTTATTCTGTCTAAGAAATGTTACGACCTGCAAAAACATCATCATTTTCTCGGGTAGCTAGGCTGGGCTGAAACTCCTGGATTCCATCTCCACTCACTCCAAAACAGCCCGCGAATGTCGAGAAATGGCGGAACAATTAAGCATTCACCTCTGTTGGATGCCAATGTATAGAGAGATATTCCAGAGAACTACAAAGCAGTGAACTTGCCTTTTTAGCACATCGCTGCACGTAAGTGTTTGCTAAAGCAAGTTCCTACCCCGTCATTGGTGACGTCAATAATGGGCTCATATGAACAACATTGATACCCGGTCTCACAGACACTGGGTCACCACTGGCAGATACATTTTAGGTGGTTAGGTAGTTATAAACGGTCTAGCGAAAAAACAGATTTGGCTAAGGCTGGAACCGAATTTCCGAATGGAGTTCGCAAGGTTATAGAAGCGTCGGAAGAGCAAAAACCATTTGGAGGTCATCAGTGGTGAAAGAAGATCTCAATCTAAAGGTTGAGGACTTTTGCGGCGAGCCGGGCTAGGTGGAATGATCTTGTTCTTGTTCTAAGCTCCAGGAGGATCCGAAATGCGCTAAAGCTATGATTCGTCTAAGATGACGACACATTAGCTCCATCATAGGTGTCATAACAGAACACTGTCTGACAGGTAGACACGCCACGAGACTTGGCGTATTCGCAAACGACTTTTGCAGAAGCTGTATGACCGAAGAAGAGTAGGAGACAGTTGTGCATCTCCTATGTACATGCCTTGCGCTGGCTATTAGACGCAAACTCTTTTCAGGCTAATTCTTGTCATTGTGGTAGATTTGGACATACTTGTGACATACTTTCATGTAAGCTTCGTAAGAACCTGAAATATGTTCTTAGTTGAAAGATTTTAGGGTTTAACACCCCAAGCACTGTGGTATTACAAAATTCTTCTTCTGGACTCAGTTCGTCAGCTTATCCCCCATTTCTAGCTGGCAAAACAACCTTAACCTAGCCTAACCTATCCCACACTCTGTTATAGCGCTATTAGGCTTTTTGATAATACCAAATTTCCCTGCTTTTTGGCCAAAACCCAACACCAATTGACATCAGAATTGATCAAGCCTCAAAGCACGAATAGGGTTTCATTAACTCTTGAAGATTTGGGCATTTTCATGATGCCATGGTAATCACTTGAGCAACTTGAGCAACCGAACTATTCCGTGACAAAAAGCATCTACCTAGGCGTCGCGTCTCCTGGTCAAAATATGGTTTAGAGGGAGGAGACAAAAGAACATAGCGTGCAAAGGTATCTGAAACCCTAAGCCAGAAAAAAAACTAAATTATTTCATCCTTCAAATACCTCAAACTTCAAAATCTCCAAAAGAAAAATTCACCTACTCCTTCCAAAGAAATGGAAATTCTTAAAAGTGTCTTAAAGAAGCAACATAATTACCCAACTAATTTAAAGCCCCTAATTTAAATTCCCACACCCAATTGTGAAATCTTAAATCATCAAAGAATTCTCCGAATGAGATTTGCACTTCACAGATTTCACACCTCGATTCATTTATGTGCTTCTTCCAACAAAGACGTATAGGTACCTACCTTTGAGTGCCTGCCTATTAACAGTTTAATGAACTTTCTTCTCAAATATAAACCAAAACAAAAGAAAATTACAACCTTATCTTTGAAATGTAAATTGTAAATCCAATAATAGAAGTGACAAGTCTGTCTGTGGAAACAAATGAAAAGATACTTTCATGGTTGTCAGAGATAATTTCAATGCAAATACTTACCTACCTATACCTTCCTAACCCAGCAACACCAACGACCGTCACCGTCACCAGCTGTGCAGGAATACCTTCCTTATATTCCCAACCAGGTAGAACAGAAGCATCTCATATATACCTACCATTTGTTTGAGATAAAAGAAGAAATGTAATAAAAAAGAAGATAGGTTTCTACCTAACCTATCTTTTTCTTTCTTTTTTTTTTTTTTTTGTTCAAAAAATTGTCTAGGTACACCTTTTTGAAGTACCTACACACTTGTGCAAGTTCTTTACAAAAAGTAAAAAGAATCTTATTGCAAGGGACCACACACACCACAAGTTCTTGAATTTGAAATATATACTCATCCTCAGGTGACTGCACCTGCACCCTACTTGGAAAGAAGTCTCCCTTTTCTTTCATTTTTTTTTTAACCTGGCGGTCATCTTAGTGAGTTCTTGAGATGGGTTTGGGTTGATTTCATGGTGCTTGCTGGCGGTCACGCTGTTTAATTTTGGCCAGGACAAGGAGTAAGGAAACAATAGGTGACCTGAGAGTACCTACTTGGTTTGATTTCCCCCTTTACCTTGCAGTTTCTCCTTGGAAAACTCACTGCAGTACTCCATAACACAATCACACAAAATAAGTCTCAAGGTTCTCATGTTTAAAAAATGGATCCACTTTAATGTTTTTTTTTTTTTCTTTCTGGAGCACACACATAAAGAGGCACTTTGTTGGAGTCTTTAAATCGTTTTGCCAGATGAAAATCGATTCTTTTCTAGTTCTTTTTTTTTTTGTAATATCCTTTTGGGCGCCAAGAATTTCCCGAGGAAAGTTCGAAATTGATTTCTTTTTTGTTCTCAAACATTGCCAAAACAGATGAAGGATTCTTGTTAGGTTACTGCTCCAATGGTTTAGTATTCTTGAAAGTCTATGGAACTGGTTGTTGTTACTCAGGGAGGGGCGGAGTTGGTTTAAGGATATATTCAAAGGAAAAGTGATTTTTTTTGGCAGAATGTGTCTTCAGCATCGGCTTATAGATGTAAGAAATTCAAGGAGAGAGACCTAAATTAAAGTGTACTCAGATTTGTAGAAAGTTTGAGTGGACGTTGAAAGAAGAATCAACATTCGAGTTCAGTTAAGAAACTTTTTTAATTCCGTGGAGAGAGATAGGTTAGGTTAGGTTTTTGGGCTGGGATGGTGGAAGGAAATCAATTCCACTCCACCACACTCAGGTCTTAGACTTAGGTATTTCCATACTTATCTGAGGGTTTATTAAATCCCCATCTTAATTTCTTTGTTTTTATGTTCGTCGAGTGTCCAGTCCGACAAAATTGAGCAGAAAAGCATGAAATCAATGGAAAGTAGTGCTATTATTTAAACCAGAGTAAAAGTCCAATGCAAGTTTAAAGAGAGCTTCTGGTTTCAATTGTTTTTGACGTGATAACGTCTAATAAATCGGTTTGGAATATATGGGCAGCACGCACAAAAAAATGTCACAGTCACAGTCACACTGACGTTACCTAGCTGCTTTGATTGCCTAGAAAGTCGTAAAAATGGGAGTGAAGGGTGTTGGGTGGTTGGTTTGTTGTGGTGGGAGTGTGTGTGGGGCAGGCGAGGAGGGGGGGGGGGGGGGTAGTGTCGGGTAGAGGAAAAATTGTCAAAAATGGAGGGTTGTTGTAGCTGGTTTGGGTGGTGAGACATAAATTGTCAAAACTAAGGGGTGGTTCCTTGGTGGCTGTAGGTGGGATGGGTGTTTGGTGTTGGGGGGATTTGGTATGATTGGCAAATATGGTGGGTGGTTGGTTGGCAGTTGTAGGTGGTTTGATTGGTTGGCAGTTTTGGTGGTGGGGATGGTTGATTTGATGCGGTGCGATGAAAAAGTTGTCAAAAATGGTGGGTGAGTGGAAGGTAAAAGTGTTAAGTTGAAATATACATCACCTTTATAGGGTTTGTGAATTTCTGTTATGATAAATTCTGAGATTTGATCATACTCCAAAAAAAGATGGGTTGTAGGTGGAGTAAGTGGTTCAATTTGGTGCATGGGGGGAATTGTCAGAAATACTGGGTGGGTGATTGGTGGTGGTTAGGAAGGGCTGGCTATATTGTTTGGGGGAGGAGGATTACATTTTCAAAAATGGTGGGCTGTTGGTTGGTGGTTGTATGTGGGGGTGGTTGGTTGGTGTTTGGGTTAAGGGGTGAAAAAAATTAGAAAAATAGTGGGTGGTTGTAGGTCTGTTGGGTTAGAGAGATACCTACACATGAACTGTTTTGTTAACTAGTTATCACGTAAAATTCCGTAAACCTACTTTACAGACAACCATGTTTTTTTTTTTTTTTTTTTTTTTTTTTTTAATCACAACAAGTTAACTGCTAATAACCCGGTGACGTAGTGGTTGATGTGTCGGACTGATTCGATGAAGGTTCTTTGTTCGATCCCTAACTCTTTTTAAGTTTTTTTTTTCCCCCGGGGTACTGCCTCTTGTGAGGAAGTGACAAATTCTACAAGAGTAACTCTTGGATTTGGGTGTTAAACGTAGTTTCCAATTAACACACACATAGAAAAATGGTTAAGAGTGTACCTAAGTAACATGCCCCGGCCCCGCTTGGAGCTGTTGTGTCCAATATTTTTATTTGAAGCTTACTGCCAACACACACACCCAAACATTCAACTTTAAATAATTTTGTTTTAAGGATTTTACAGCAAGTTCTTCATTTTCGCTGAATGCACATATTTTTTGTTTAACGCAAGTTTATCAAATCCAACTTCTGAACATTACTCTCTTTTCTGTGTAACTGCTGGATGGAACTACTGGTTTCAAAGTTTTAAAAAAACCATAGCCGTTCCTTACTAAACTATCTACCAACTACCTACAATGACAACATTCCAAGTGCCACAAACCGGCCTCAGTATCGCAGCGGAGAAATAGCTAAATCCAACAAAATACGACTGACCAATTCCATTAGGAGCGAGATTCTTGTTTACCCCAGAGCCCAGACAGTGGCAGTAGAGTGTTAAAGTCATATCGTCTGTCAGCGCGATGAGTTGATGCTTTTTGCTATAATTTATTGTCATCTGTCACCTGTTTGCTGTTTGGCATCTATCTTCTCCGCCGCGACTCGCAAGATACCTACACTCCGACAATTTCTGTTGTTCTTATAAAAAGTTCCCTCACAGCACACGAGCATTGTGTGTACAGTTAGCTGCAGCTTTGTTCAATATTTACCGGTTTTCTTTGTAAAAAAAAAAAACACTTCAATAAAAGAAAATAAGAATAACTGCAATTCAATGATCTCTGCTCTGACTGTCACTGCACTCTGGCACTGGGTACTGCGCCATTTTTCCAAGATTCTGATTCGGATTCAGAAAATCCGGGAACTCTCTGTGAATTGTTGTTTTTTTTTTTAAGGTAGCACGTTCTCTTTTTGAATGTATCTTAGCTCAGCTGCTGCTACTCGTACTCACGGACACGAGACCAGGTGTTTTATTTTTCTTTCATCAAAACACTGCGTCGTCGGTCGTTGGGGCTGCTCGCTGTTGATGCTGAAGCTGGCTGTCAACAGCGCACGATTATCGCCGATAAAAAAAAAAACTTACTCAAGATGATTCATATTTCTTTTGTTTTTTTGGGGGGATTTTGAAAACAAAACAAAAAAGATATGAACTGGCTAAGACCGAAAAATAACGGTTTTGATGAAATCAAGAGGTAATTTGGGTATTTATCTGGACAAAGCCAAAGGCGAGGGATTAAATTCCAAAAATATGCTGAATTATCGCTTTCATTAAAAAAAAAAAATGGAAATAAAGAAGACACATTCCCTGGAGCGAATTTGATTCTGAAGAGCTAGCTCACTACTTGAAATTTCAACGGGCCAAAGAATCATGTTGATTGATTGATGAAGCTGAATCTGTGATAAGCGAGAGAGAAGCGGGTTAAATACCCCCGATAATAGTGCTTCCAAAGGAATACAGTTAAATGGCATGAATGATAATATCGACTTCAAGAACACAGTATCACGAGGATATTTAATTGGAAGAAAGGGCTTCCCTGGCTTCTGATAAAAAAAAAAAAACAATCTTTTCAAGACGTTCCATAATTTTAATTTTTTTTGCAGGCGATAGTCCCATATATTTGGTTTATAATTTAGCTTTGAGCTGCTTTTGAGGCGCCAAACTGCCTGGATCAAGTTCAACAAGAGAAGAGTCGTCGAAGATGTTGTCTTCAAGAACTTGGTGCTGTCAGCTAAGATTAATATCGCTATTAATAAGAATAAACATAAGCGAGAGCTACAGTACGCTTGCAACGAACTGTTGGATACCCTATTCCCCATATTTTTGTATGTGCATGAGTCTGCCTCCCGCAAACAGCCGATGTTTCAGAAACAAAATTCTTCTTTAGCAGACAGAAAAAAATTCAATAACATTAATTTTATGCGGTGTGATGTTCAATTAGTGCTGGCGCAATAAAAAAAGGAGTGTGCCACGCCCAAAGTTAAGACGTTTTATTGCCAAGGCAATTGTTATGAGCTCAGTGACATTCAATTTTATTCTTGCAGATCAATTTGAACAAAACAAGACAAAACTTAACTTAACTAATTTTTAAAAATTAGATTTGGAATGGAAATAGCGGTTATGGGTGTTTTTAACAATTATTGGACCACACTCTGCTACGTAACCAAGGAATATAAATCCAAGTCTTCATCTGTTTACTTCAAAACTGCGACCGATGGTTAAAAAACGTTAAAAAATTAATGCATTATACAACTTTTGACGGAAACGCCCCTTAAAAGTGGGCGTGTCTTAAAAGTTTAGGCATATGTGTAAAACTTCAGCTAAATCAAGTAGTTTTAAAACAATCTTACCTGAACAAAGTTATTTTATCAAAATCACGCCTCTAAAAGTGGGCGTATTGAAAAATGTAAACAAGAAAATGTAGAGATATATTTCTCAAATAACGAACGGAAGGAAAAAGGTTTAAATTAAATATTGGAAGTGCCTTAAATTTTTAAGACTACGTTTTCCGTTCTTTCATGAAAAGTGGGCGTAAGCCACGCCCAAAATTAAAAAATTTCTTTTCATACACAAACTTTTTAGTTTCTATTAAGAGACCCAAAATTTTGGCTTGCGGATTCATTATAAATACCGTTTATTTACAAAAACAATTTTTGTATAGTTTCTAATGAAAAGTGGGCGTCAGCCACGCCCAAAATCAATTTTTTTGATTTCATACACAAGATGTTTATGTGCAAGTAATACCCACAAAATTTTATGTTTTTCGCTTTAATATAACAATTGTTATTTTACAAAAACAATATTGATGGTTTTGTATGAAAAATGGGCGTCAGCCTAACTGGAATATTTTTATTTGATTGGAAGAAGGTTTAACTAAAGCTTACGTGTGCAAAATTTTATCGTAACTGTACAAAAAACATAATTTTATTTTATTAAATAGAGGTTGTTCATCAAAAATGGCGATTGTGGGCGTGATTGTGGGCGGATTTTACCGGTTCAAGAACTTAGCCTTACTCTTGAACCAAAGATTATATATACCGAATTTCAGCTTTCTAGCTCAAAAATTGCGACCTCTAGAGAGTATACATACGGACGGACGGACGGACGGACATGGCTAAATCGACTAGGCTTTTGATTCTGAGTCAGAATATATATACTTCTCTATACCTAACGGTATTATTTCTCTATGTTACAAACTCCACACCAAATACAATATACCCATTCTATGGAATAGGGTATAAAAAGAGATTTTCTTTGAGAAAGTAAAAGCTTCTGGTGCACCTTATACCGATCACTCAGTGCCTGTAGGTACCTAATGTTTTTTGTGCTGGTAAAATCCATTTTTTGTTGATTAATCTGCTTTTGGCAAAATAGAATTGTTAAATTTTATTTTCGAGAGTGACTTACGCCCGCTTTTCATACAAGAAAAAAAAAATGGAGTTTTAAAAATTAAACGTACCCATAATCAATTTCTTTGTTTTTTACGTACCTTAAATGAAAAATATTTGATTTTTGTTTTATAAAAAGTTGTCCAATACGCCCACTTAAAATAGGCGTAATTTTTTTTTCTTGGCATTTTAGTTAAAAGTCTAAATCTACATTAGGTAGGTAATGTTCCAATAAGTAAGAGGATGTAAAATATGTGCAATGGCAATCCTTGGTTACGTAGCAGGGAGTGGTTTCAAAAATTGCTAAGATACGCGCACAATCGCCATTTTCATTCAAAATCAAATTTTTCAGATTTTAGATTTTGTTTTTTTGTGACGTTTTGTATTTAGAATCGAGCTGCAAGCTTAAATTTTTTGGCATAAGGCTCATAGTATAACGACTAATGACTATAATGATCTTGTCTTGGCAAATAAATTTTGTAATTTTGGGCGTGGTAAACGCCTTTTTTATTGCTCTAGCAGTAATTGAACAACAGACACATACCTACATACAATTAATGTAGGTAGGTATTTATTTATAACTAGCTGACCTGCGAACGTCGTTTCGCCAAAATTCATCCATGTATTGAAAATAATAATTTTTTCATAGATACCTATGTATTTAGTAAATAGCTGATATTTTGCACTTTTTATTTATGTATATAGATACTGTGTAATTTTAAGTTAATTCGGCTTATCAGCTATCTGCCAGTCAAAATCGGTTTAGCCGTTTCCGAGATTAGCCGGAACAAACAGACAGACAAAAATTTTAAAACTTGCGTTTTTGTTTTAAGTACCGTATGTATTTTCATACGCATTTAGTATATTTTTATTTCTGTGTAGGTATAGGTATAGATAGATTTTTTTTAAGAAAAATTTGTTATCAATAAAAAAAATTTGTTATAAACCTATTGTAGCTATCGCTTGGGTTTTTTCATACCTGAGGAAATACTCGTTTGTGCAGAGGTGTAGAGGAGATGAGAACAGAAGGCTGGGGAGCATTTTTAGGTATATTGCACCAGCTCTAAATTTGTACGGTTCTTAAGTTCAAAATAAAGAAGAGCAAACTGACGACAGGTAGCTGGCATAAAGGTTCGTCTTTAAAATACCATCTAGATATCAACAACGAAAGAAGGCTCGGACTCGGACGACTAAGCTGATGGTATACCTAGTTAGATTAAAAAAAAGAACTCTGAGAACGCCGTAAAAAAGGGTATCGTTCATCGAGGTGACGTTCCACATATACCTACAACTGTTAAGAAAGAAGAGAGAGTGTCAAGCTTACACAAGATGCTGTACGTACCACAAAACCCAGACCTTTGACGGTCCTGACCACAACACTTACCACTACAGTTACTATACTTGATCGATTTGCATCAAACTTGATACATACAGTATTATTATGACGTCCTACAGATGGGTTTTTGCAATTAGCATTCTAGCTTCAAAACTAACGGTAGGTAGGTACCTGCCATACGAATTTTAATGAACAATTTATTTTTCTCAAAAACGGCTTCTACGATTTTGATAAAACTTTCTGACCGGTGTTTTTTGAGTAAACTTTATGCTTGGTTGGAATAGATTTGTCAGGAAAATTCTTATAACGGTACCTACTTCCCATTGGACAAGTTTTTTCATATAAGATTTTCTCGTAAGCCACTTGACGAATTTCGATGTAATTTTCAATGCAGAAGCCCTTTTATAAAAAAATAATATAAATTTTTAAATTTTTCAAAAAAGTTTTTTTGAGTTTTAAGTTTAAAATTTTTTTTATTTTTTGTTTTTTTCCAAAAATGGTTTAATCTATTTTTTTGAAATTTTATTTTTCTGATAAAACAAAGTGCTAGAAATTGGCATACTCAAAAAATTTGGAATATAATTTTCGAAAAGTTTTTCAAAAAAAATGTTTTTTGAAAAAAGCTGGTCAAACGATTTTGAAAAAAAAAAATTCTTAAAATTTTTAACAGTAAACGAAATTAGATGGCTTAGGTATATGTACTTCATTTTTTCCAAAAAAACGTTTTAACTAGTGATTTTTAAGTGATCAATAAAATTTACCTATATCATTTTTTCACTGATTTTTTTTCCCAAAATCTCAAACCATAAGCCCACTGTCACACATTAGAGCAAGTTCGTGCGACCCAGTCGTGCACTTAACTTCTACTCGGAAGCAGCTCGATCAGATCACTCGACTCAAGCAGGGTATTCCAAACAGATGTTCCAGCAGACACAAAAGCAGCCAAAAAAGCTCGAAATAGGTAAGGCGGGACGATATTGTCATTTTTATCGATAGCTAGGCCATTCTCTAAATAAAATATAGGTAAGCATGTCTCTGTCGAGAAGAGCACAAGGCTCCTGCATCGCAGCACAATGTTGCGCTATATTACGTAATCGGTCAAATATGGCGAAATATAAAGGAAAGGGTCGGAATTCTTTTTATGTAATCTCCTTGCACCAGCCTCCAAACCTTGCCTAACCCAATTTTTTTAAAATTTATTTCCGAAGAATTCAAATCCTTAAAATCTTGTCTAAGGGTTTGTTAACTCCGAATCCAATAATTATGCATGGCCACAAACATTGGACTCAAAATGTCTTCAAGGTCAAAATCCGCATCAATCTTTTTCTATCCCCCTTCCCCTGCCCTCTGCCTTAACCACTTGTTTAACAATTTAAATTGAATATTCAATCGTCATCTCAAATATATTATTATGTTCCCATCAAGCTGTTCTAACAAACAAAATTATTGGACCCAATATTCCAACAGAATCATCAAACAACACCAACCAACCAACCGACGCACGACGCGACAGAAAAAAAGAAAAAAAATTATGAATAAATTGAAAACAGACTCTATGTCGTTTACCTTTTGAATCAGCTTTGCTATCCTTTAAACTGCGTTCACTGTGAGCTTGTGCCACATCGACTATGACCGCAAAAACTCCAACCAAGAGAAGTGTAATCAGGAACCAGCGACTAGAGATGGAGACGGAGATTGGAAATCTATGCATGATGACGATTGTGTTTGAATGTTTCCTATCAGAAGCGGCGTTAGTTTTCTGACTTTTTTTCATTTTACATTGCAACACGCTTGTCGTTGTTGTTGTTGTGTTTGATGCTGATGCTGCAGTTGGACCAATTTGGTGATTCAATGGATTGCCATTGCCACCAACACGAAGACCATCATCACCGCCGACAACAACATTTTCAATTATTTTTAAATTTACTTTATTTTTTCGAAACGAACCAAACGATGGCCATGCTATGGAGGAACCCATAACAACAACAGAAGACACACACTCACTCAACACAATGCACTTGGCACAGAGGCGCCCGAAGCCGAAGCGAAGCAGAAACAGAACCAGCAAATCGACACTCGGCACTCCACTATTTATCTCGTCGTTATTAAACAATAATTTTAATTAAAATTAATACAAAATTGAAGGAAACTCAAACAAAGACGGACGACTAACCGAAAGGCAAACCACGAAAAACATGAGAAACACAAAATAACAAAATAAATTCGAAAATAGAATAAACTTTTGTGTTTCTCGGAGAGTTTTTAACTTCTTTGTCGTTTTTGTTGTTGTTTTGGAATTGGAATTTTTGTTTAGTTTCGCAGCAAGATTAATGGATTTTTCACCTTTTTTTTGTAAACAACAATAATTTTAGTTTTCAATCAAAATTAAAGGCACACAATAAACAAATTAAATGCATTTTCTTTTTTTTAGTAAATTTTATCACACAGACCGCCGAACGCACAACGAAAACATCGTATTCTATGTTTAATTGAATAATTTAATTATTTATTTTGTTTAAATCTTGTCAAAGATATGAAAAAAATATTTTAATCCGAAAAAAATTCATCGCCTACCTTCCGAGCGAACAACGAGAACTCGATTGTCGATTGTCGATTGAAATTGAAATTGAAATTTGTTTTGTTGCATTTTTGTGAATTCGTGTTGGAAATATGGGGGTATTGTTGGTTGTCATTTGTGACAGGAGAATTGTCAGCGGGTGACATTTGGTAGGCATTGTTGGGTTTGTCAGTGAGATGCGAGGTAGAAACTTCAATATGGATATGACGTAGTTAGTAGTTTGATTCACAGATGGCAGGCGAATATGGTTTGTGTACGTGGTTGACGAGAAAAAAAAAGGTTTTGAATTTTGTTTACACAATAATTTTAAATTTTCAAATTGTCGACACAATATTAAGGTGGAACTACAATATTATAAAAAAGGATTAAGCGGAGAACACATAATCTATATCGTGTGCAAAAATAACAGATTACTTACATATATCTACTGTTCGTCCAATTTTCGATATGTATTGCGTACGTACAGTATCTATGGTCTAATCCACATTTTTCGTATTAAAAATTTACAACTGCCTTATAGGGTTTTCATTTTCACACCGAGCCGAAAATCCGGTTTTCAGCTAAAAATTTACGAAAACCTGAAAATCATTCACAGCGGACTTTTCAAGTTTTCGTTTGACATTTCACTTCATTTTTACAACTGACTAAATATCAAATTTTGAAATGAAAATATTTTCGGCTGCTATAATTGATTTTTATACCCTATTCCATAGAATGAGTATATTGTATTTGGTATGGAGTTTGTAACATAGAGAAATAATACCGTTAGTTATGGAAAAGTATATATATTCTGACTCAGAATCAAAACCCTAGTCGATTAAGCCATGTCCGTCCGTCCGTCCGTATGTATACTCTCTAGAGGTCGCAATTTTTGAGCTAGAAAGCTGAAATTTGGTATATATAATCTTTGGTTCAAGAGTAAGGCTCGCTAAGTCATTGAACCAGTAAAATCCGCCCACAATCACTATTTTTGTTGAACAACCTCAATTTGGTAAAATTTAATTAAACTACAATTTTGCACACGCAAGCTTTAGGATAAACTTTCTTCCAATCAAATAAAAATATTTCAGTTTGGGCGTGGCTGACGCCCATTTTTCATACAAAACCATCAATACTGTTTTTATAAAATAACAATTTATTGTTATATTAATGCGAAAAACATTAAATTTTGTGGATATTACTTGCACATCAAAAAATTTGATTTTGGGCGTGGCTGACGCCCACTTTTCACTAAAAAACATAAAAAATTGTTTTTGCAAATAAACGGTATTTATAATGAATCCGCAAGCCAAAATCTTGCGTCTCTAGTAGAAACTAAAAACTTTGTGTATGAAAAGAAATTTTTGAATTTTGGGCGTGGCTTACGCCCACTTTTCATGAAAGAACGAAAAACGTAGTTTTAAAAATTTAAGGTAATACCAATATTCAATTTTAACCTTTTTCCGTTCGTTATATGAAAAATGTATTTACATTTTCTTGTGTTAATTTTTTCAATGCGCCCACTTTTAAGGGCGTGGTTTTTATAAAATATATATGTTCAGGTAAGATCGTTTAAAAACTACTCGATTCAGCTGTAGTTAACTACATATGCCTAAAAACTGACTGATGATCAAAGCACAGTTAGTGCTTCCATTTTTTGGGACACGCCCACTTTTAAGAGGCGTTACCGTAAAAAGTCTTAATATGCATTAATTTTTTGATGTTTTTCAACTATCGGTCGCAGTTTTGAAGTAAGAAAATGAACACTTCGGTTTGTATACCTTGCTTACGTAGCAGAGTGTAGTTCAAGAATTATTAAAAACACACATAATCGCTATTTCCAATCAAAATCTAATTTCTAAAAATTTTTGTTTCGTCTTGTTTTGTTCAAATCGATCTGCAAGCTTAAAATTGAATGATGAGCTCATATAGTGATTACCCTGGCAATAAAAAGTCTCAGCTATAGGCACACGCCTTTTTTTTATTGTGCCAGCAGTTATTGTACATAGGCCAAACAAAATTTATTTTATTGAATTTTGTCCTGCCTGCTAAAGAAGAATTTTTTTTCTGAAACTGGAACAGCGGCTGGCTGTGGGAGGCGAACGCATTAACAAACAAAAATATGGGAAATAGGGTATCCAACAGTTCGTTGCAAACGTACTGTAGCTCTCGCTTATGTTTTTTTTTTTAATTTGTATGCGCTTTTAGGTGTGCTTGGAAAGAATCACAACAAACTTAGGTGTGTTCTGAAAGAATCACAACAAATTTAGGTGTGTTTGCTTTGTATTCCAACGAGTTTTGGACAGGTTTTATATAAAACTAGTTGTTTTCGAAAACTTGTGTTTAGCAAAAATGTATGGTAAAACTTGTATTTTCGTTCCGGTTTTGGAGGTTTTCAACGAAAACCATGTTTTCAGCTCGGTTTGATAACCCTATTAAAATGCCTTATAACAAAGTTGTAAAGCTGTAGCTGAAGTTGAGGTTACATAAACTGCAAATACTTTTTGTACTACATCAATAATGCTTTTAACTATCACAGCGCTACGTGCTACAGCTGCAGCTACACAATTGTGTTAAAGATGTAAACACACAAAACGGACTTGATTTTTTTACAAGTTACCACGTGCGTTATATGTTTCTAACCATGATAACACATTGATGGAACTGGCAATCAAATCATACAATCACATTTTCCACTCAAACATCCAAGCTTGACTAATGAGTTATGTTTAACTTTTGTTTGCCTTGCTTTGATTATCTATTTACTTTACATCGCAATCTTATTTAAACGTTAAAATTTACTTGTCGAACACGGACTTTTCTGGATGATCTCGTCGAGAGCGGTAGCTTTTTTTTTATAAGCGGAAAGCAGAACAAAAAAAAAATGATTGAACCTCATTGAGCTTGTTTTCAAGCATTTCCTGCGGATCTTTTTCTGATCCTTGTATAATCCAACTTATTAATACCATCCGAGCTCAACTGTTGGTTGTGCGTAAAGAGGAAATACAGACCTGCATATTTCTCTTAATATTAAACCGGAAAATTTTATAAAATCTCGGGTAATTAACACCTAACCTGAAGGCCTACCTGGACCCTTGCAAAAGTTCCAACAGATTGTAAAGTGTACCTCTACTGAACATCATGAGGGGAAATTCAAGGTCCGGATCAAGGGATAAAGAACCAGGTGGCAGCAGCAGCTTCCATAGAGTTGCTGCCAGAGAAAAAAAGCAGCACCGTAACAACATCAGCAGCAAAAAACTTGCCGCTGCCCAGCAGCTGCTACAGCTTAGCAAGAAAATTATAGTGACAAAGGAAGCACATGATGCCTCCAGCCTTCCACGTGCTAACCTTGATTGGCTGCTTCCGGCCAAAAAACACATTGTGCCGATACGCCTCACATCACAACATCATAGTCGACGTTGGTTTTAATTTCTTTATACGTAGATCAACTTAATTTAATCCGTGGAAATCGGTTGGCAAACTCTTAAATTACTTTTGAACCACCTTCTAAACTTTGATTATGCAAACACGAAACGACGTAAAACATATTCAATCATTTTTTTTCCTGAACACTAAGATGACTGGTGACTTCACATAAAAATCCAACATACCCTACGTTTCCCTTAATAGTCGGATGTCAAATTTTCATCCGTAAAATGCGATACGGGTGCAGCTAACATCCGTTAAAAAAACTGATCTTGACGAAACAGAGCAATGTTCTATTTCGGAACTAAATAACAAATTGCTTATTCTCGCTCAGTTGCGAACGGGCCTGTTTGAACTGCCCGATGCCGTTTTTCCGTTCATTACACGCGGTCTCCATTGGCAAGAAAACTGTCGTACCTTCTGTTCTGTCTGTTAAACTGTTCAATGGAGACCACCTCACTGCAGACAGAAAATCTGTAGAAACAGAAAATCTGTTGAAACAGAACTGTCCGGCTTTCTGTCTAGTCTTCTCCGTAGACAGAAACTCAGACAGATTTTGACATTTCGTTTGTCAAAGTTGGGTGCCAACTAAAAATAGTCAAAAAAAAATTAAATTATTTTGTTATTTGTTCCGCTACGTCATGTCTCGAAAAGAAACAATCGTGTTAATTATAATATGAGTGTTTGTGGAACTACAAAAGTAGTTCTTATAAGAAGATTGACTTGAAAAAAGCAGCATGGGCTGAAATCTCCCAATTGTCATTGGTCTGTCATGACAGAAATGTGCCCACTTTAAAAATGTGGACAGATTTTTGACAGAATGGAAAATAGAAACAGAGAAAGTTTTCTGTCCAATGGAGACACCGTGTTACAGTTCAACATTAAGATATGTACACATTAACTTGTACAGGACCGATACGTTATCTTCTCAGCAGATTTACTAGGACATTTTTTAAATCGATTTCGGTGCAGGATAGAGATATTGAAATATTTATTTTAAGTACCTACACTTAGGAATATTTGTCCAAAATGTATTTTAAGAACATTTTTAGCAATATAACAGATTTATATTATTTATTTAATTTTAATCATAACATACTGTTACATGAATAGTGTTTGTCTCAACTACAGTTTTATGAATGGTTTTTGTTTCTACTACAGAAATATTACTATATGGTTTTTGTCTCTACTACAGTAAAATGCTGAATAATTCTGCTGAATGATTCTGCTGAAATAACAATGGGGAATTTGAAAGCTCTGAAAGCTTTCAAAGCATCTTGACAATTCCGAATGGTTCGAGACTTAGACTGTTCGTGAAACTTTGATCCCAAGTATAAATAGGACATTTTATTCGGAAATGGACAGTTTCATTTTAACCGTGGTAGCGAATAAATGGTCAATAATTAGTGGTGCTTAGATAAAGAAATAAATAAAGAGTTTGAACTGAGAAAAAAGTGAGTTTCATTTATAGAGATAGTAGTGGTAAATTAAAAGTAAAAGAAAATAAGTTTTATTTTCGAACCCAAGACTAAGAACATTACAATACAATATTTTTCTTAACTTACTTAATTAATAGGAACATGGTCTAGATGTATTTGTCATAATTATTGCAGATTCAATAGTTTACGTTTTTAAGAGCGTATAATTTTTCCTGAATCTTTTGCGCACTCAATCCTTTGGTTTCTATTACGTAGAACAGAACAAAAAATATTGATACCGCCATCAAAGTTCCAAATATAAAGAACGCATAGTACGGTCCCAAAGCATTTAGCTCGGGAAACCACCGTGTCACTAAGAAAGATGTTGCCCATGAAGACATAGAAGCAAGAGACGCAGCCATAGGCTTGACATTCGACGGGAAAATTTCCCCAAGTATAGCCCATGGAACTGGACCAAATCCAAAGGCATATGTGATATTGAAGATAATAAGAGCAGGAACTGGAATCCACATTAGACCCGAGACATCTCCGAATGCTTGAACATAAAAGAAAGCACCCAACGCAAACAGTGATAAGCTCATTCCCAGAGCTGACCCCAAAAGAATAATCTTACGTCCAGCCCGTTCTATAACGAATGGAGTGAGTAAATTTGAAACTAATTGAGTCAGAGCCAGAATAATGGTAGCTACAGCAGGATCTAAAGTTGAGTTGGCACTGGTGAAGATTGACTGACTGTTGAATGTGACCGCAGTAGTGCCACTGCATTGTTGAATGATCAAAAGGCCACAGGAGATAATAAGAGCTTTTGAATTGGCTCGATTGCGAAATTTCTAAGATCGATCCTTTTTGATTTGAATCTTCAATTACTGAAGCTTCAATCTGGTTCATCTCATCCACGATAGCTTTTCCGTTATCCGCACGTAAGAATTCCAAGGATTTCAGAAGATCCATTTTCCGTCCCTTTTTCGCCAAATAATATGGGGTCTCTGGCATGAAGATGAAAGTTGCGACAAAGATAATCGGAACTGCCAGGCAGCACCACTGGAAAGTGATATAGCTCACATAAGGACCAATGCAGTAAGAGAAGAGGATTCCACCTTAAAAGTAGTTATATCATGGTATGTAACTTATTGCAAACATTATGTATAATAGCGAGCGGGAATTTAACTTACCAACCACAAAAATGGTTATAATAGAACCAAGTGCTCCTCGCATACCATCTGTCGCAATTTCACCAACGTACATTGGCAATGTGGAAATCAAAAGTCCTGCCGCTGAACCCTGGAGCAATCGCGCAGCATACAGCATCCACACTTCACTTGCAAGAAGAAGTAATATGTATGAAACTTCGATCAAGCTTGTACCAACAAGAAGAGTCACCTTTTTTCCAACTTTGGCACCCATTAGTCCAGCTAAAGGTGACACTGTTGAGAAAGGAAGAAAATAATATATGAGTATGTACATAATTAGGCAAGGCGGCCATGTTGAAGAACAAAGTGGTGCCCTGCAAGCGGTGAACCTGGATTAAAAAAAAAATTTGTGTGCGTAATTCACACTCGGTTGAAGTGAAACTCCAAAGAAGTTGGTATACCTAATTTACGAGAGAATGAGATGAAATACTCAGCCACCCAGCACCAGTTTTCGGATTACTTTCAAACCTTATGTTATGTATGACTAAATGCTTTCAACACGTATCTGTACAAATACAAAAGTTTCAACACATATTCAAGCATACAGACGTACCGACATACTTTGCGTCCTTTTGACTCCCTTTTAAAGTATGAACTCCAGGACGCCACTATTTAAAACAAGTCAAAAAAATATTCGAAAACTGACTATATTCAAAAATTCAGGATACTTTTTTAAAATTTAAATAATTTTTTGAATGCCAATTTTCTATAAATACTTTTGTTATGTATTTGTTTGAATTTTACATTCTTCTTGAATTAAGTTTATTGAAACCTTTTGTAAAGCTTTTCTTGTTAGACAGCATTCAAATCACGTACCTATATTAACTAACATACTAACTTAATCGTACCAACGCGCCTGCTCACTCGCTTTTGTTTAACATAATGCTTAGTAGACCTGAGTGAGAGGCAGAACGTATGATAGGAGAAAATTAGAGCTAGAATATAAAATACTGTGTCATAATTTTTTTTTTCATTCGTTCTCTCTCAGACTTGTTGCGATCAATTTTTTTTTTTTTAATTGATTTACATATTTACTTAAAAGTATCATGTTGCATTTCCGTTTCGTCGAGTTTCAAATTACCCCGATATTAAAGAAGTTTCACTTCAGTAATAACACACCACGCTGACATCTTACTAAAAAGCTGTAATACGCAGCCGCATACAGTGTTCAGTAGCTCACGTAGTTTTCACATACACTAACACACGTTAAATGCTCAAATACAAGCACGTATTAAACAGTGTGCAATATACATACACACCGACATCTGCTCTCTCGCTCTGGCTCACAAATTACAGGCGACTATGCTTAGAAGACGGGAGTGGGGACAAAGAGGAGAGACCGATAATATAAAATAGTATGTATATTTCTGTCTTATTCTTTCCTGGCTTCATCCTACGCATTTTTGTATTTGTGTCTCTTACCTGTCGTTTTTTCCGTTGCATCCGGTTTGAAATCACAACGATTCTAAAGAAGTTTCACTTCAAAAACCTGGGTAGTTACCAGATAAATAAGGGCAGATTACCTTCTTTAATTTGGAGGAAGTGCTGTAGGACGAGTATCCTCATCCAGCTCTAAAAGGGGCACAATAGATCTTTAAGGTCGCAGTGCGCTTTTCCCAAATTTAATTCATTCATGCAACTTAAAATAAAATGCATACGATGAAACATAACACAGTTTCCGAGCAAAGAAGTTCAAATTCTTGTGTTTATGTTCAGCATTTTTATTTATTAAATTCAGTCGTTTATAAACAGATATGTCCGTTATTTGTATTTTTAGCCAAAACAACATTTAAAAAAAAACATACTGTTTTCTTCATGTCTATTCTTTTTTACGAATTTTGAATGCTTTCTTAATCATGAGAAAACTGACGATATATCGATATATTGATTTTTTTCACCCGATAATTATCGATACTGTTAAAGAATATCGATACGATAAATATCGATATATTTTTTACTTGCCCATCCCTACATTGATCAAAACAAACAAATGCCATTGATCACGTGCACGTGCATGAATGAGTAAGATTATAGTATTTATATTCTCACTCGTTCGTGCACACGGTGAGCTAATGCGAGTCATCGGTGCCGCCATATTGGAATACTGCGCGTTATTTCCGTCAGAAAAATAGTATGCATATTTCTGTCTCATTCTTTCCTGGCTTCATCTTACACATTCTTGTATTTGTGTCTCTTACCTGTCGTTTTTTCGTTGCATCCGGTTTGAGATCACAACGATTCTAAAGAAGTTTCACTTCAAAAAAAATTCAATCATTCGAACTGGAAACTGGGTTTATTTTTAGTTGAAATGAAAGTACTTAAGCATTACTAGAAACATCTTTGAAGGTTTCTGTCAAATTCTGTCCGTAAAATGAGGAAGGGAAATCTTTTTTCGTGACTTTCTTAGGAAAAACAAAACTTATTGGAAACTTGACGAAACGGCATGGTCGGCAATTACAAGCACACTAGACATCCGAACTTCTTGCATTCGATCACTTCCGGCCACCGTTCTAAGGGCTAATTATAATTAGCTGATGTAAACGGAGGCTAGTGTCAGAAACAAACATTTCCTTCTTCTTTGTTCTGCAAAATTAACATGTTAGCGATGATAGAAGGAGGCACACAAACTGAACTATCAGAACGAAAAATATTTTTGATCATTTAAACTCAGCGGTTTAATTTGGTTATCCAAACGAAACAAGCTACCTATATACCCAGTATATGCTTAATGATACATTTAAAACGCCATCTTGGAGTTTTTGTGAAGTCATCATCCTGTTTGTATTATTATTTTATTTAATGCCGACTTTAAGTGGATTGTTTTTAGCTTATAAGACACATTTAAATCATTTAAAACCGTTATATTAATAAATGTGCAAATATACAATGCAAACAGAATCAGACTATTGTGATTTCACACACGAAAAGTTAGCATAGGTAGGTATACCTTATATTCCTGTGATTCACAGTCAGTGTTGGCAAGTCTTATGAAAAATTTGACGAAACGGAGAAATCCCCTATTATAGACACTACACTCAAGACTTGAATTTCATAATGTGCCCGCTCAGTTACTGATGGATGACTACTGTCACTTAGTAATACTTCAAAAGTGATTTATCTATTTCGTTCAATGCAATTTTCTCTTTAGTATACTTTTAGAACCACACAACTGGTATTTTATTATGCCCACTGATGGCGCCACGGTCGATTGGAATGTAAATAAATGAATTTCCTGAAATTTCTTAAGGTACTTACTAACTGTAGCTCCGATCGCAATAAGCGAACCTATCCAACCTTCCTGGGCTGGAGTAACCCCAGCTGAAAGCGGGCTGTCATATGTATGATCTCTCAGTTTAGGCATGACGGGCGATGACCAACCTACGCATGTCCCAAGAGCAAAACATGCTATGTTAGCTGTAAGAAAATATTATATTTTTATTAACTTATGTTATAATTATTAAGTTTTTTAAATTTATTCTACTTACCACAAATAGTCACTAAAATCTGACGATGGTTTTTACTCGGAGTCGTAAGGTACATTTTTGGTTTGGGATTTTATTTTTCTTAGCAAGGAATTCAACAGAATATGGTTGAATCAAGCTGAAAGTGAATTCATGAAAAGAAAATTGTTGACAAAAAAACCAAGAAAAAAGTTTTTAAAAAATTAACAAAAAATTCACTTGAGTTTAATTTGCAATTATTCATTTTGGATCATGCATGGCTTTCAATACTTAAAGTTTTATTGAAAACAGTTATGTTATATGGTAGGGATAAGGCTTTTACCGAAAAATGTGTTCTCATTATAATTATAAAAGATAAACACCGCATACTTACAAAACACCACACACACAATTTTATTAAAATCATTGGAGCTGTTTTCAAGAACAATATGTTTTTCATTTAACGCTAGTATGGTGGTCCTAGAATGGAAATTAAAAATTTTCTAGAATTTGTAATCCTTATCAGAAAAATAAAATGGAAAACAAATTGATTAAACCGTTTGCGATATATCGAGTTTTTCAATAAGAGCGCTACAAAAGTTTTTTTTAAATGAAACAAAAACGGTTTTGGATATCGAAGAAATTTTGTATGTTTGTGAAATTACGTTTGATGCCATTATGTATGGAACTCGATTTCTTTTGCATGGCCACCACGGGCACGTTTGCAGAAGTCCAGATGCTAAACCCGATTTTTGACGGTTTTCAGGCATAAATCGGCCGATACTGCTGCAATTTCACGTTCGATATTCGTACGAAGTTCATCAATCGTCGCTGGCTTGTTGGCATAGACCATAGACTTGACGTAGCCCCACAGGAAATAGTCTAACGGCGCGGCGTCAAATCGCACGACCGGGGCGGCCAAGCGACTGGACCATTTCGTGAGATAACACGTTCTCCAAACTTGGTTTCCAATAAATTAATTGTGACATTCGCTGTGTGGCTTGTGGCCACATGCCGTCCTGTTGGAACCACATGTTCTCCAAGTCCATATCATCCAATTGGGGCCAAAAATATTCGGTTATTATTGAACGGTAGCGATCCCCATTCACAGTAACGTGCCGGTCTTGATCATCACGGAAGAAGGACGGCCCAATGACGCCGCCCATAAACCACACCAAACCGTAATTTTTTCGGGATGCAATGATGACTTATGGAGTACGTGTGGATTGCTGCCTGACCAATACTGCATATTTTGTTTATTGACGAAGCCATTCAGCCAGAAATGACCCTCATCGCTGAAGATTATTTTCGATGAAAATCCGAATCATTTTCAAGTTGTTGCTCAGCCCAATTCACGAACATACGACGCTTCTGGTGGTCAAGCGGCTTCAGTTCTTGCGTCAATTTAGTCTTGTAAGGATGTAGGCCAATATATTTTCGCAAAATTCGCCACAACGACGTCACAGAGATGCCCAAAGCTCGAGAACGACGTGGGCTTTCTGCAACTGAAGCCTCAGCTGCAGCAATATTCTCGACAAAACGTGCACTTCTTTGTCTCACTGGCACGGGAACATTTTGTACTATGCCTGTGGATTCAAATTGTTGATCTGCTAAGACGATTATGACGACCATAAATTGGACGTAGCGCTCTTAACGTTGAGGCCACTGATTCCGAATTTCGGTAGTAAATTTTAATAATTTCGACTCGTTGTTGGGCTCGTATATCTTTCCATCATGAAATGGCAAACCTTACTGAAATGTCAAAAGAACTGCAAGGAATATGGCGTCGTTTGCTGTCCTTGTCGCTCTACTTTTGTATAGCATCCTTGTTGAAAACCCCATTATTCAAAAATTTGATAAAATTAAGAAACATCATCATTTTGCTTATAAAAGAAATTGAAAATTTCACTTAAATTCTCCACACATGCCAGCTACTGGCAAGAGAGTTGCAATACACTCACAGTTTCCACTCACATAGACAAACTTCCAGCCAACTGAAACACAGATAAGTATCTGACAATTAATACATGTAATAACTTTGTTTGCCAGTAGCTGGCATGTGTGGCGTCAGGGTTAAGGGCTAACCATAATTGAAGAATGGGTACGTACGTTGCCTTACGTAGAGTTTTTTTTTGAACATGGCTAAATGTACAATTTTACAATAGGCCTGTTTGATGTCGACACTGGGGTGCCCTGGTGCGCCCTCAACACGCACTGAAGTGTTTGATTTGAAACTTTTTTCACCCCAGTGTTTTTGCACTGTGTTGGATGTGAACACGGGTTGCGCACTGAATGCGCTCTCACGCGTTCCAGATTTTTACTTGGGGTAAGAAATAAGAGCTGTCAAAATTCAAATCAGCTGTTATTCAAATGTTTATAGTCAAAATCCAAAACATACGCACTCTGATGAGAATGGGGAAGTTGTGGAAATAGAATGCTCGCGCTCGCAGGAAAATTGATTATAGCTTTGTTCGGGTTCTTTTTGTGCCAAAAAATGAAAATTGTCAAAATTTCTCAAATGAGAGAAAAATCTCTCTCATTTGCCGAAATGTTGGCGAACACTTTTTGTGTAAATTCTTGAAAAACGTCAAATTTGAATTTTTCGATTGGCGAGCTCTTCGCGGTCATCTGCAACAACAAAAATGTTTACGTCATTCGCTTTTGACAGAGTTCAAGTTTTTACCAGATGAAATTTCACTTGGTCAAAACTTGAAAATAAATTAACGAAAGAATAAAACAGCGGTTATTTTCTTTCGTTCATATCTTAGTAGGTACACGAACGCTTTTTGTGTTAATGTAAACGTATAAAATCGAATACAAACTGTTTGATTTTGGTACGCGAACGAACAACGAAGCTTATGTTGCACTGGGCTGTTCGATGTTAAATCAAAACCCGAGCATGTAATCAGTTCGTGTCGGGCAAGATGACATGACGCTCGTCTGTCCAAGTTGACTTATGTCATCTAACCCAGAAGGTTATATTTTGTTTTAATTTACAAATTACCTTTCTAGTATTTCAGGTCCGGGAGAGCATTGGCTTTGCTCCCAGACTTTTGCTTAGTGGTGCCACGCATTTTGCCTGTATAGACCACACAATAAATCAATTTTATATGTGAGCTCTTCAACGAAGACTAATAAATTGATGTATGTCATCTTATAAATAGGCACTATGATTTAGCTGTGGACTTACTCCTAAGTGGCCAGTTATAGCGATTAGAAAAACCAAACCAAAAAAGTTGGAACAGCATGAAAACTGTTTTTTTCGTGATAAGCGTTTATAGCCATCAGAAAAACCATATGTAAGAACCACATATGTCAAAGCGCGAGGTGATATGTCTGAATCGTCGGTGAGTTCAGGGTGATAATTTGGTGTGTTTTCCGTCAATAGATTTTGATAAGAAATATGGTAATTTTTTTTTAAATGTTCATGTGTTCAGTGTTACTAGCAGGTATGTATACAGCATACATCGGATGGTAGAACGCTTTGTATACCTCGGCGTCGATAATTTTAGTTTTTGGAGTGGTTTACATTGTTTTGCAACAACAATTGCGGAAAAGAGGTTATCACTTTAAATTATCGTCCATTAACCGACATGGTCGTTGTCACTTTTTTCATGAACATGGTTTTTTAGTTGTGAACTTCGTCAATGGCGGCGCTAGTTGTCTTATCTACCTTACATCAAATTTCTTTCATTGTTACTTACTTACTTAAGGTGGCGCAGACAGTCCATTGTGGACAACGGCCTCAACCAACAATCCTCGCCAGCTAGGACGGTCCCTAGCCAGTGGCCTCCAGTTGCGCACACCAAGTTGGTTAAGGTCGTCACCTTAGATGGGGTTTTCCAGAACTGCGTCGGCCCTCCGGTTTGGAATTGAAGACTCGTCGGGCAGGAGCGTTTTCGTCCATACGCTCCACATGACCCAGCCATCTAAGTCGCTGTGAATAAAATATTTTAAGTATGTTTTAGGCAAGAGGAGTACGAGTCGGCGGTCTGTACTGTATGTCCGTGGTTACAATGTAGCACTTTTAAACTTATTTGAGCTCACTCCGGAACTTGCAGCTTAACAGCCTGTTGGATGGAATGAAAACGGGCTTAAACAATGAATTTATGGAACGCTCGGTAGTAAGAAATCAGGTGGGTTTATAAAAATATGATAACATCAATGCAATGGTAGATAATTTTTTCTTGCGATTATAGGTACTCGTACTATAAGGCAAGTTATGCATTCGTAAAAAAAAAATTTTTTTTTTTACAATCAAACATAACATTACGATGATAGAGAAGCCTAAAAAATTGGGTCCGACAATTCTGTCTGTCTGCCTGTCTGTCTGTCTGTCTGTCTGTGTGTCTGTCTGTTTGTCCGTATGTCTGTCTGTCTGTATAGTTACCTACAGCCTAAAAGGCTGGACCGATTTGCTTCAAACCTGGTAGATAGTCGTCTTACGTCTTACAGAGTGGTTTTTGGAATAAGCATTCTAGCCCTAAAACTAACGGTACCTGCCATACGATTTTTTGTGAAACATCAATTTTTCTCAAAAACCGCTAATACGATTTTGATAAAACTTTCTGAACGGTGTTTTATCTGCAAACTTTATGTTTTGGTTGCAATAGATTTTTCAGGAAAAGTCTTATAACGGTACCTATCATAGGGCCGGTTTTTTGAAATCCGATTTTCTCGTAAGCCACTTGACGAATTTCGATGAAATTTTTAATATAGAAGCCTTTTTATAAAAGAAATAATATAAACTCCTAAATTTTTCAAAAAAGGTTTTTCTTGGGTTTTTTTTTAAAAGTTTAAAAAAATTTTTTTTAATTTTTTTTGTTTTTTCCAAAAACTATTTATTTTTTTTTAATTTTATTTTTCTGATAAGAACTTTAAGGCGCTAGAGGTTGGCATACTCAAAAAAAATTTGGAATATATTTTCGAAAAGTTTTTCAAAAAAAAAAACTGTTTTTTGAAAAAAACTGGTCCAACGATTTTGAAAATGTTTTTTGTTAAAATTCAGAAAAGTAAAAGAAATCTGATTGTTTACTTCATTTTCTCTAAAAAACGTTTTTAGTATTGATTTTTAATTGATTAATAAAATTTCATATGATTTTTTCAATGTTTTTTCCCCAAAATCTCAAGCCCTAAGACCATTTTAACACATTAGATCAAGTTCGTACGACCCAGTCCCAGCATTTTATTTTAAAGACATGTACTTGTACACATGATAACCGAAATCTCAAGTATGTTTAAAGCTGGAGGAGAGCTACTCAAATGTAATTATTATGAGTTACAGAGGAGACCTCGTACGGTTATTTGCAGCCTATGTTACTTAAGGACCAGAGAAAATGTGACACATTTTATTGGAATATACCTGTTGTTCAAAGAAGAACGAAGAAAAAATTTGTTTAACGTTAAAGTTTTGTCAGCAGAAGAAAGCGTACCGAACTCTCAAATGCTTTAACAGATTGCAGACGGCGTAAAAGCCAAGCTTTACTTTGTGTACTAAATTTTTTATTGTAAACATTTTTAAAAAAATAAATAAAAACACAATTAAATTTCAAATTTAATTTTATAAAGCCACGTTTAAAGTTTTTGAACAAAAATGTAAATCACGGACATATGGTGTGGACAAAAGTGCATTGCTTTTTTCCAGATCAAACTTTTCTGAACGATTGCTGCCATGGAACACGTGGCTCATCTTAAGCCAAAAGATTTAAGTCTTTTTTTATTTCCTGAAAAATGGCTGTAGTAGGTAATTTTGTTTAAACTTTGTATGTGATATATTGGTAGTTCTTCCAAGAAAACTGCAGCATTTTTAGTTTTTGGCAAAGAACACAAAACACCACGTAATAAAAGACTTCTGTGCATTTTATTTTTACTAAAGGTGAAATAAGCAAATTAAAAGATGTAAATATATTGTGGCACAAACAGCTACCAGTGACTTATATACACTCTCAACCATGCCAGCACTTTTCTCGGCAAGTTTTATTCTTGGAGGATCTCGGAGCCTTCATAGAAGCAGTCCAACGAACTATTAACTACGCTTAGGCTTCTTTTTATAACTGAGGGGGGAATAGAAGTGGAAAAAGACCCTTTTTACGAAAGGGCAAGAAAACCTATTGTTTTATTGTACTCCAGTCCATGAGTTGATCTTACTTACAAGCACGGCGTTGATAGCTACCTTTTCCGCCGAATTTCAAAAAGGTAACTTGGTTAAACTGAATTATTTCTCGACGATATTATTAACACGTTGCTTTCTTTTTATTAGATTAATCCCGTTTATTTATTTATTTCAAAGAGCACAAGCGTTTAGCTTGATTCGCGGAGCTTAAATAACCAATATTATGGCTCGCTAACTAAATTTATAAACATTTCACAATCATTGAAATCGAATAAACGGCAACTCAATACATACAATCAAAAAAATCCTTCAATGACTTGTCAGTTATGAGTTGACGTGCCCAAACTACGACACAAATACCATTTACTTTCTCTCATTATGAATACTCACACTATCGATCGGTTTGATTGAAACGCTTATCTCACACCAACATTAAATAAAATCTGATTTTTCCACAATAGGTAAACTTCTGATTTTGACGATAAACTTTTCGATAAGACCCGCCTTTTCTAATAAAAAATAAAATAAAATGCACGACTGGGTCGCACGAACTTGCTCTATTGTGTGACAGTGGTCTAGATCTAGAGGCTTGAGATTTTTATAAAAATAATTTTTTCAAAATTCTTTACTTAAACTAATTTGAGCTAAAAAAAAGACGCCATTTTATTTCTTGGATAAATTTAAATTTATGAGAATAAATTAATAAAAATCCGTGGAGGGGTTTTTGGGAAAAAAAGATTTTTTGAAAAAGTTTTGAAATCATTTTTCAAAAAAAGTTCAAAAACGTCAGTTCATAGATATTCAGCAAATACATTTATTTATAATTTTTGAAAAAAATTAATGAACAGTTTTCAAAATATAAATTTTCTTTCTTAATTTTTACTTGCGATTATAGGTACTATAAGGCAAGTTATGCATTCGTAAAAAAAAAAAAAAAAATTCTAACAATCAAACATGACATTACGATGATAGAGAAGTCGAAAAAAGTGGGTCCGACAATTCTGTCTGTCTGTCTGTCTGTCTGTCTGTCCGTGTGTCTGTCTGTCTGTATAGTTACCTACAGCCTAAACGGCTGGACCGATTTGCTTCAAACTTGGTACATAGTATTATTATGACGTCCTACAGAGGGGTTTTTGGAATTAGCATCCTAGCTCCAAAACTAACGGTACCTGCCATACGATTTTTTGTGAAAAATTAAATTTTCTCAAAAACGGCTCCTACGATTTTGATAAAACTTTCTGAATGATGTTTTCTGTGCAAACTTTATGTTTTGGTTGGAATAGATTTTTCAGGAAAAGTCTTATAACGGTACCTCCCATAGGACCGGTTTTTTTAAATCCGATTTTCTCGTAAGCCACTTGACGGATTTCGATGAAATTTTTAATGTAGAAGCCCTTTTATAAACGAAATAATATACATTTTTAATTTTTCCAAAAAAAATTTTTTTTTAACTTTTGTTTTTTCCAAAAGCGGTTTAATCTATATTTTTTTAATTTTATTTTTCTTATAAAAACTACAAAGTGCTAGAAGTTGGCATACTCAAAAAAAATTTGGAATATATTTTCGAAAAGTTTTAAAAAAAAAAACTGTTTTTTGAAAAAACTGGTCCAACGATTTTGAAAAAAAAATTTCGTCAAAATTCAAAAACGTAAAAGAAATTTGATGGCTTACTTCATTTTCTCCAAAAAACGTTTTAGGTATTGATTTTAAAGTGATTTATAAAATTTCATATGATTTTTTCAACGCTTTTTTCCCAAAATCTCAAGCACCCAAAACCATTTTAACACATTAGAGCAAGTTCGTACGACCCAGTCGTGCACTTTATTTTCAACGCTTTTTTCCCAAAATCTCAAGCACCCAAGACCATTTTAACACATTAGAGCAAGTTCGTACGACCCAGTCGTGCACTTTATTTAAAATGCTTTTAAAAATATGTACTTAACAATTTTTTTTAAATATTGGTACGCTGGTACGTTGAGCTACCTACACCTATGTATATATGTGTGAAATTTCGAAAGTATTGGTTGAGCCGTTTTCGAGTAAGTCGAAAGAACCATTTTTAGACATTCTTTAAAATGTTGTCTTCAGCCATATGATTGGTCGTACCTAAAAAGCTACACTGATTTTTTAAATCAGTTTTCGAGAAAAATAAGCTATAACGTAACGGTTATATGGCAGGTACCGTTATTTTGTTAGCTATCTCTATACCTATACCAAGTTTAAAGCAATTAGGAACACTCCGTTGGGCTGCCTGCAGGACATAATTCTTACACCATCTTTTTTAGTCTTCGTCATGTTTGATGTCATGTTTTAAGATATCAAATCTTTTTTTTTTCGACGAATGTCGAAGCTTGCCTTATAGTACCTATAATCGCAGGTAAAAACTGCAAGTAAGACAAATACGTAAAGATGCTCTTTTATGGTGTTACTCAAATATTATTTATCAGGTAGGTTTTAGAGAAGTATATTTTTTTAACCTCCGCCGCGCCGTTCGCTTTACTATTCCTTTACTGTTACAGTAGTTGACGACGAAAGTAACCACTTCTTCAAGTTATGTAAACAAACCAAAAGTTTAAATAATAATGGGTGATTTTTTAAGAGGTTTAGAACTTTTTTTAAAAAAAAAACACAAAAAATTCAAAAAAATGAATGAAATATTTATTTGAATCGATAGTTTGAACCTTGCAATTTAATGTTTAAAGATAATTTCATGCAAATGTTGACCGCGGCTGCGTCTCAGGTAGCCCATCCGCTGAGTCCAATTTTGGCATACTCTTTCACACATATCGGCCGGTATCTCACGAATGAATGCATGGATGTTGGCTTCCAGTGCGTCAATCGAAGCGGGCTTGTCCCTATAGACATTAGCCTTGACATACCCCCACAAAAAATAGTCTAATGGTGTCAAATCGCACGATCTAGGCGGCCAATTGACCGGCCCGAAACGTGAAATTAACTGTTCACCAAACTCGCCTCGCAATTGCGCCATTGTTTCGCGTGCTGTGTGGCATGTGGCACCGTCTTGTTGAAACCACATATCATGCAAGTCAAGAACTTCCATTTCGGGCAAAAAAAAGTTTGTTATCATCGCTCGGTAGCGTTCACCATTGACAGTAACGCTGTGATTCGCATCATCTTTGAAGAAATATGGCCCAATAATGCCGCCGGCCCATAAACCGCACCAAACAGTGGCTTTTTCGGGATGCATTGGTAGCTGTTGCAATGCTTCTGGCTGATCTTCACTCCAAATGCGGCAATTTTGCTTATTTACGTACCCATTCAACCAAAAATGAGCCTCATCGCTGAACACAATTTGAACAATTTGAACATTTCGAACCGAGCACGAATTTTGATAGTAAAATTCAATAATTTGCAAGCGTTGTTCATTTGTAAGACGATCCATGGTTAAATTGCAAACCAAACTGAAGCTGTTTGACAGTGACACAAGGTACTAAACACACGTCAGCTGTCAAAACCAGTGTTGCCAAAACCAAACCAGCTAAAAAATCACCCGTTAGTTCTTTCAACTAGTAACTTAAGGCTTTTTTGGAATCAACCAAAGCATCTGTTCAGTTCCACAGAACAATCGTCATAAAGTATAAAATTCATATTCAAATATTTTTTCTTTCTTTACATAATGTAATGATTTTTGCATTTTCATAATATTCAATTGTAGTGCCTTCTGCATTTTCAGCATTAATTTAGGTTTCAACCAATAATGTAACAAAACACCTTGCACACTTTAATTATTTTTAAATTCACTTTTTTGTTAATTCGGCATTATTTGTCACACCAACCAAATTGTAAATAAATATAGACTAAGCATATTTTTAAGTATAAATATCGGTAGGAAATAAAATTGATTTCAGATAGCAACGAAACAGTACCCAAGACTTTTATTTACTTCAAGTGAGTCTGCTTGAAGCTGTTTGTGTCATCTCAAGGAGTTATAGTGCTGCACTATATACTCCACCCCAGTCACAGTACAAGAACTGTGATCTGGACAGCATAAGACGATAGAACAATCGTTTACATTTGGTGACCCCGACGTGATAGTTGCTTCCCCCCAACAGAGGTAAGGGGTAACTATCAAGGTACTTAAGCGTTATCAGGGCTTTAACACTGATAAAAACTCTAAAACAAAGAATTGCTTCCCCCCATCAGAAGTAAGGGGCAATTTTCATCGTAAAGTAAGCGTGACCAGGGCTTAGACACTGGAATACCTTCAAACATACTACAATCAAGGGGATACATCAACAACGTACATCGAAGACGTCAAATATGGATGAGAAAGCTGCAAAACAACAGGAGACTGGAGGCAACATCCAGCGTTTACTATCGAACTATAAGAAGGATGGGCCAGACAGGAAGACACTCCCGTATTTCCAAAAGCTGACAGCCAAACTGGACGAACTATGGGAAAAATTCGAGTCCATGAACACAGCGATTCAAGAAGAGCATCCGACTGAGTTGTTACATGCATACCACGTCAACATGTATTTCGACTCAGTCAAAAGGGTGTATAGCTCATATAGAGAAGAATTCTCTGCCAAAATGAAGGAATTAGAAAAACAGAATAAGGTCGACACCGCCAAAATTCCACTACAAGAGGAAGAACTCAATACTGGTGGCGACAGCACCAAATCCGAAGGCCAGGCTATTTTACACTCAAGCCAGAGTGAAGATATGCAAAGGCTTTCTCGCAAACAAGAAACAATAATCTCTTCACTGCGAAGGGCCTTGAACAATGCAAAACACACAGGGAAGTCAAAACAATTTTATGACCTCCAAGAAAAAACGATCCAAAGACATTGGATGCAAATCGAAGAAATTCACAATTCGATTGGAGGATCAACGGAAGCTCCAGAAAAAATTGGATACAACCAAGGCAGATTCATAGAGCTGGAAGAAGAGGTGCATAACGTCCTCATTTCATTAGCACAGCAGCTTGAAACCAGCCTGCTACCCCATCAACCGGGTACTACTACCCCAAAGATGAATCTGCCAAAAAATAACGCTACCAAAATTCGACGGGGACTACCTAAAATGGCCTCAATTTCACGATTTGTTTACACAGATGGTAGACAAACAAAAGATGTCAAGCTGCGAAAAAATGTTCTACCTCAAAACTAACCTTACAGGAGAAGCAGAACGGGTCATAAGACATGTGGCTCTATCGGAGGAAAATTACTCAGCAGCTTGGAAGTTGCTCCAAGCAAGATACAGCAATCCCAGACTACAAGTATCCGCACTACTCAACCGACTCTTGGGTCAACCGTCTCGGTCGTCAGACGCAGCATCCGCTGCGGCATTAAAAGACCTTCATGATACAACACAAGAATGTATGCATGGCCTCACCAACCTTGGATTAGATATTGCTGAATGGGATCCAATACTGCTTCACATACTCACAAAGAAGCTAGATAAGTCCACTCATACACTATATGAACAAACCTTGACCAACCCCAAGGAACTGCAGCCGCTAGATGAATTTCTCAAATTTCTAGAAACTCGTTTCCAGTCATTAGAGGCACTTAGTGTAAAGGGCAACAGAAGGGACATCGAAGAAGGAAGGCGAAGGTACCCAAAGGCAACGAGCTCCATTACCATCCAGAATAAAAATTGTACGTTGTGCAAGAGTCAGCATCAATTATACTCTTGCCGTACATTCTTGAACCTAACGCCTTTGGAACGATTAAACCATGTGAGAAAAAATAATTTGTGCGTGAATTGTCTCCAGGATGGACATACCTCCTTCAACTGTCGACTGCGAGGCTGTTTAAAATGTGCTAAAAAACACAATTCCTTAGTGCACTTGCCCAAATTCACCCAACCGAAATCGAGTGCATCAATTTCGAATTCCGGTACTAAAGACGTGGCACCACCAGATCCAGAACCATCCACTACATCCGAAGTTAATAATGCGATACTAGCAGCGTTAAGCACAAACAAGAAAGAGGGTTACGTATTCCTCAGCACCGTTATCATACATTTGATAGATCAAGATGGCTCACCGATCAACTGTCGCGCTATTTTGGATTCCGGCTCACAAATCAACATCGTCACAGAAAGAATGATTCGCAAACTAAACATACCATTATCTTCCCGCCCCATGATCATACAAGGAATAGGAAATTCCAAAAGGGATTCAAATAAAAGAGCCAACATATGTTTAAAATCGACTACTACAAATTTCACCACCAGGCTCGAAGCAATCGTATTGCCTCAGATTGTATCCCCTCAGCCAACACACACAGTTGATATATCTACGTGGAAATTCCCAAGGAATGTCGTACTAGCTGACCCGCAGTTCAACCAAAGAAATAATATTGATCTGCTCATCGGAGCCGAATTTTACCATCAGTTACTCTGCGTTGGTCAGATTAAACTTGGCACCGAATTACCCCTACTCCAAAATACGCTGTTAGGGTGGATAGTCACTGGAAAGATGAACGAAGATTCATCTAGAAATACAGTTTGTGGAATAGCTACCGAGGAATCATCCCTCGAGCAAACAATCAGCAAGTTTTGGCAAACCGAAGAACTTTTGTATCCAACATCAAGTCGCACCATCGCAGAAGAAAAATGTGAAGAACATTTCTATCAATCGACGTCAAGAGACGCAACGGGAAGATACGTTGTCAGTCTACCCTTTGCTGAGGACGCAAATAAACTAGGGTCATCTAGCGACATTGCCCTCAGTCGATTTCATGCGTTGGAACGCAGATTAGACCGAAGGCCAGAATTATATAACCAGTACCGAAAATTCATGGATGAGTACATTCAACTGGGACACATGACAGAGATTGATTTTAAATCAATTCCAACACCACACTACTTTCTGCCTCATCATTGCGTGCTCAAGCCAGAAAGTAGTAGTACAAAGTTACGAGTAGTCTTTGATGCCTCTGCAAAGACGTCAACTAACCTGTCGTTGAACGACTTACTCTATTCTGGACCAACAATTCAAGACGAATTGTTTTCAATATTATTGCGTTTTAGACTGCCAAAATTTGTTATTAAGGCCGACATTCAAAAAATGTATAGGCAAATACTCATAAGAGAAGACGACCAACAATTTCAGCTGATATGGTGGCGACCCAATCGAACTGAGCCTATAAAATGTTATAAACTTCATACCGTGACTTACGGAACCACTTCAGCTCCATATCTCGCAACAAAATGCCTTCAGGTCTTAGCTACAGAATATTCTGCAAAATATCCATTAGGCTCGCAAGTTTTGCTCAAAGACTTCTACGTTGACGACGTTATGGCAGGTGCAGACAGCATTGTAGCAGCAAAAGACATCCAGTCACAATTGTCATTGTTGCTGCGGGAGGGAGGGCTCCAGTTAAAAAAGTGGTGTTCAAACCACCAACAATTACTTGATAACATTCCATTAGAAGATCAGGAGATACCTCTCACCGACGACAATAACGAAGGCGCTGTCAAGACCCTTGGGCTAATATGGAGACCCAAGTCAGACGTCTTCTGCATAAAAACAAATTATAGAACGTCAAAAAGATTCACAAAGCGATCTGTAGCCTCAGATATAGCACGTCTTTTTGATCCACTCGGAATAGTCGCTCCAGTAGTAATCGTCGCAAAGCTCTTTCTGCAAGAATTGTGGGAACTTAAGTACGACTGGGATGCTTCCCTACCAGAAGAAATGTACACCAGGTGGAACAATTACTACCAAGGCCTCCAAGAATTAGACAAATTCCAAATTCCTAGACACGTTTTTGGCCATTACATCACTTCATCAATGCAAATGCATACCTTTGCAGATGCGTCAGAGAAGGCCTACGGGGCTGCTGTATATATCAGATCAGTTAACAAGGATGGTACAATCGTAGTACGACTGCTGTGCTCCAAATCTCGAGTTGCACCAACTACTAAAACGGCATCAGGAATGAGATCGATGACAATTCCACGTCTAGAACTATGTGCAGCATTACTAGCTGCCGAACTCTCAAAACGAGTCAAGAGTGACCTTAAATTGGACAACACCAATAGTTTTCTGTGGTCTGACTCCCAAATTGTATTGAGTTGGATTAATTCAAATTCAGAATCCTTCCAGACATTTGTTGGACGTCGAATTGCCAACATCCAATCTCTAACCAGCACTAATCAATGGCGATATGTGAAATCAGCTGAAAATCCAGCTGATGTTTTATCCAGAGGCATATCCCCAGAGAAACTGCAGGATCATACACTATGGAAGTATGGTCCGAGATTTTTGCATGGATCGGAATCAATTTGGCCACCCCCTTACAAACTCAGCAAAATTTGGACAGATGAAAGGAAGGAAGTTGCGTTATTGACCACTAATGACGACGATCATGTACAAAGTATGTTGGAAGGAATAAAGCATTCCAACTCATTCAACAAACTTAATGTAATCCTAGCCTACTGTTTTCGATTTGTCCATTTATGCAAGTCAGGTAAACTCAAGGATGCACTTAAATCCGTCAGACAACCCCCAAAAAAAGGCGACAGAACGGCATGGTCATTATCAACCTCGGAACTAGAAATATCCATGCAGTTTATTATCAAGGAAGTCCAAAATCACGGTTTCCATAAAGACATACGCTTCCTGAAGGCACACAAAGAACTAGATAAGGAAAGTCCATTGAAGGGACTCGCTGTATTTTTAGACCAAGATGATCTTCTGCGTGTCGGAGGCAGACTTCAAGCATCAAATTTACCATACGACAGCAAGCATCCAATGCTGTTGCCATATTCTCACCCACTCGTAAAAATGCTCATGACGGATCTTCACTTCAATAATAATCATATTGGACCCCAAGGCCTATTGGCAATCACGAGGCAGCGATTTTGGCCAATCAAGGGCAAGAACATTGCCCGCTCTATTGTCCAGCACTGCATATTTTGCGTCAAAGCGAAACCGAAAATGTACTCGCAAATAATGGGAAATTTGCCAGCGCCAAGAGTGCAACCATCACGTCCATTCATCAACACAGGAGTGGACTTCTGCGGTCCATTATGGGTTCATTACCGAACGAGAGGGAGTCGAGCTCAAAAATGTTACTTATCAATATTTTGCTGCTTCGCCACAAAGGCGGTTCACATCGAAGTCGTCAGTGATTTAACTACAGATGCATTCCTTGGAGCCCTGCGAAGATTTATGAGCCGACGTGGCCACATTAAAAATCTGTATTGCGATAATGCCACCAATTTTGTCGGAGCCAAAAATCAACTGGAAGAGCTCAAAACAAGCATATATATTCAAAGCAAGCACAAAATAAAGTCATTAATTCATGCAGTTCGAAGGGAATTGATTTCCATTTTATTCCACCACGAGCTCCACATTTTGGAGGATTGTGGGAAGCAGCAGTCAAATCCGCAAAACATTTGCTACTATGCAAAACAGCCACAGCATCATTAACCTACGAGGAGATTTGTACTATCACTACAGAAATAGAAGCAATTTTAAATTCGAGACCTCTTACAACACTATCCAATGATCCAAACGACCTAAGCGTACTAACACCTGGTCATTTTTTGATTGGGGATTCCTTAAAGGCAGTCGTTGATAACAAGGCTGAACCGATCAAGGGTACCTTATTAACCAGATGGAAGCTAGTATCTCACATCAAACGAGAATTTTGGAATCGATGGTCTCAAGAATATTTAAATGAACTCCAACTGAGAACAAAATGGAAAACGCAATCCAAAAACATTAAAACTGGCACCGTGGTAATTATGAAAGAAGACAACACTCCTGTTATGAAATGGCCGCTAGGTAGAATCGAAAAGGTGCATTATGGAAACGACGGTTTGGTACGTGTCGCAGACGTACGAACAAAATCAGGCGTTTTTCGGCGTCCAATACACAAACTTGCACCTTTGTTAGAAAATAATGAAGCTGCGCCTGAACCTCAAACAAACGTGCCATCATCCGAACGGAAGCGAAGAAATGATAAGTCTGATCCTAGTGAATTATCGTCATCAAAGGCAGCAAGAAAAACAACAACTCAAACTAGGGCAGACTCAACAAACCCAAACTTCTTCACTACACTATTGTTAATTGGTCTAATTCTTCCAATTGTAATTGCAAGTGACATAGAGGTTATAAAATTCAACAATGCTTCCCCTGGAATTCATTTTCAACGACATGGAACAATAAGTCTGATTCATCACAGATGGAACCTTGTAGTGTACTATAATCTCGAGCCATACATGAAGGAATTCCAAGCATTAGACAACAGTACTACAATATTGGATCATATTTGCAATAAACTTTCCTCCAAAGAACTCTGCTCCCAAGTTATACAACAGCTGCGGCTTATAACACACGAATTAGATGAAGATAATATTATTCCATCAAACAAGTCCTCTGTAAGAATTAAACGAGGTGCCATCGACGTTGTCGGAAACATAGCTAATTCACTCTTCGGAGTGCTTGACTCCAAATACGCTAATGAAATGTCGCAACGTTTAGAAAGCATCCAATCAAACGAGGATCAACTTATGAACCTGTTAAAAAATCACACTTCCATTCTAGACTCGACAGTCAACATCATGAAATTAAGCCAAGACGATATGTCAAAAAGACAACATGCGCTTGATAATCAACTGAGTCAATTGTTCAATCGTGTAAACAATGTCACTGAAGAACTATACCAATCCAAACTGAAAGAATTATTTCTGTCTTGGTGCACCCACGCTACCCTTATAATCATTAACATTCAAAGAATGCAGACATCCATAACAGATGTTTTGGCAGATACTCACCAAGGACGAGTAAATCATCTTTTGATCACCTATCAACAACTTAAAATTGAAGTAGGTAAAATAAGAAGTCATCTTCCACCAGGTCTTCGGATTCCAGTAGAACCTGACCAAATCCTACAACTCTATAAGCTAATGAATGTCGAGGGACACGTTAGCTCAAATCATATCGTATTCAACATTGAACTGCCGTTACTCGGGTTAGAAGAATTCATAGCATACAAGCTAATTCCCATCCCAGCAGCAATTAATAACAGCTACATAACCATACAATTGTCAACAGACGTCCTAGCTGTGAGTGCTCACCATGATCAATATTATCCCATAACCGAAGATGAACTTTCTAGATGTACCACTACTAACGGAGATCATCATTTATGTAGACAAACCCATCCGGTATATCAAGCTGGAACTAATTTGAGTTTGTGCGAAATCAGCTTGCTTAACAATAAATCAGATCTGTCAACATGCGAACTAAAAATGATCAAGGCTAATTCAGTGTGGACCAAGCTTCCTGAATTAAATCAATGGATATTTGCAGTTAACGAAGAAACTATGCTTAATGTCGTTTGCAAGCAACAAACATCATTTATAGCATTAGAAGGAAATGGTTTGCTGAAACTTCAACCTTATTGTGTGGCAAAAAATAAGCATTTGACACTTCAAGGCCAACAAATTTATTCATCTAAGGTTCAAGCTTCATACACCAGATTAATTCAAGATGTTCCGTTTCAAAGGGCGATTCAGTTAGCCACACTTCACTACAACATGTCAAATACCAGCTCTTTAAATCAAGAGTTGAATGAACTGCGAGATCAGATCAGACGTCAGCAGCTGGAATTACCCAATCATATCCGGTATCATAACATTCCCCACAGCATCGTGAGTTCACTTGGACTACTCATCACCATTGCAATAGTGGGATTCTTAGTTTACAAGAGATACTGTCAGAAACACCCTCCGCCTATTCCGGCCCCACGGAGAACACGTTCATCAAGCTACACCATAAGTATCTAAGATATCATCCTGATGAACCCACAGATCATCAGCGCGGGGCAGGATGTTCAGTTCCACAGAACAATCGTCATAAAGTATAAAATTCATATTCAAATATTTTTTCTTTCTTTACATAATGTAATGATTTTTGCATTTTCATAATATTCAATTGTAGTGCCTTCTGCATTTTCAGCATTAATTTAGGTTTCAACCAATAATGTAACAAAACACCTTGCACACTTTAATTATTTTTAAATTCACTTTTTTGTTAATTCGGCATTATTTGTCACACCAACCAAATTGTAAATAAATATAGACTAAGCATATTTTTAAGTATAAATATCGGTAGGAAATAAAATTGATTTCAGATAGCAACGAAACAGTACCCAAGACTTTTATTTACTTCAAGTGAGTCTGCTTGAAGCTGTTTGTGTCATCTCAAGGAGTTATAGTGCTGCACTATATACTCCACCCCAGTCACAGTACAAGAACTGTGATCTGGACAGCATAAGACGATAGAACAATCGTTTACAGCATCGATGAAAGCATGACGAAGGTCAAGAGGCGTTCATCAATGAAACAATATTAAGCCTTAGAAACCCACCAAGCGCTGTATAAAAATATGGCTAAGATGTGATACTCTTGCAGGTTACACATACGATTTCAACATTTATTGTGGTAGAGAAGAACTCTTGATAAACCGATTGTTAACCAACTAGCTGCTTTGATTAGAGAGCCAGACGTTACCTTGTGCTTCGATCGGTTTTTCAAGAGCGTTCACCTCCTTGAAACTTTAGACTACGCTGCGTTAGTAATTGTTGTTTCAAATCGCAAAAAAGCTGCCAATTATCAACGGAAGAATGCGTTTTTCGAGAGAGTAACTCACGACTTATGTTTTCAAGCAAATAAAAAGGGTGGGGTGTAGATCGAGCTGACCAAATGGCAGGGCAGTACGAGTTAAATCGAAAATCAAATAAAAGGTTGGAAAAGATTTTTTATCGTTTGCACATGATGAGCGTTGGAAATGCTTATGCTATAAAGTCTCAGTTAGGAAGGAAAAAAAAAACACTATTCATAGATTTCATTTTCACAAATATTATTTTTTGCACCTGTCATCTTTGTGACCATAAATTGCCGACTGGGACACTATTGTCCCATGCCCGAGTACGGTTGGGACATATCTGTCCCAGCCCCGTCCTCGACCCTTAAAACAAATTTCAATTGTTTTTTCTTTTCAAAGTGAAATTTGAAAAGAAAAAACATTTTTAATTTGACTACTGTGATGGTTCAATCAAAATTGAACAAATTTTATGTAAGTGTTGACTGTCCACAATCAAATAGAACTTTTTTCTCAAAATAAAAGATTAAGAATTTTGATGACCAATGCAGAGAAAGAAAATTCTGCCCACAACCTCAAAGCCAACTTCATCTTGCAAGTATATAACTTCACGGCAAGCACTAGTGAAAAAAATGATATCCCAACCAACCCTCCAGCTCCAAGGATGTACAAGTTTTCTGCTTCGGGTGTATAAGATTGTTTATGCGCAAACCACTTGTTGCATGAATCCTGCACGAAGTATAAACCACGCCAACAAAATCCGCCATCAGATTCACTTTTCTTGTTTCATGCTGCCCTGGTTCTTTGACTATATTTCCAAAACTTCAACTGAATGTGGTCCTCATTTATACACTAACAAAGATCATCAAGCCCCATCAACCCCCATCACCAGGACACAACTACCGGTTCCCGTCCATTTTCCTGAATGAGAAAGGTACACAATGGTTGAATGCGAGCTGCAAATCGGTGTTTGTGGAACTATCAGTTTGTTGTTGTTTCGTTTAAGTTCTTGAACTAAAGACATGAGTTTCCAAAACAAAATGGTTTTCAGCCAACATAAGGACATTTCTTAAAAGAGGATAGTGTCTTTTGCCATGTACAGGCACATTTCATCCACTTTAAGGGTAAGTTATGGAATTATAAAAGAAAATCGAGCTAAAACATAACGGTATCTGAACCTGAACCATTCATCAGACTACCAATCATTTTTACTTGCGATTATTTTTTATTGGACTCTATGGGTATGACTGTTTTTTTTTTTTTTGGAATGAGTGTCCACTCAAACTGTTGTTAGCACATGATGTGACACAAAAGGAAAAGAGATACATATGCACAGTTTGATGGTCTGTTTATCACAATGGGAGGGAAAAATTGAGTCGTATGGAGCATTTCACATTCGTGTCGTGCAGCTATAGAAGGAGTCTCTATACATATACTTGACGAAATCGGACTTTATAGTTAACTCATGATCGCAGCAGAGCGACAGAATGCTGCGTCGTATTTTTGAAGCATTGAATTCTGAATGTTTGATAAGTGTTGGCTGTCAAGATCACAATTTAATGAAGAAGAAGCGTAACCGCGGAGGTTCCATACGCCCAAAGAACTAGGGTTATGTGTGAAGCTGAAGTCTTAGAGAAGGGATCATTTATGAAAATGAGAAAGAGAGTAGTAGACAAAACGGAGCCTTGGGGCACACCAACAGACTGAAAACTGTCTGAAAGGTGACTTCTAATAAATCGGAGAAGACACGTCGATACATGCATTTTCGACAAGAGAACCTGGTCAACTTGAAGCCTTCGGTTGAAAGAAAAATGGAAATAGTGCCAGATAGACGTTATTTCCGACTAAATGAAGAAACATCGTGCCCATACAAACATGGAAAGAAGGTAGCATTTATGATTAAAAAAAAATTAAAAATAAAGCTCTATTTCCTAAAGAACGAGGAAAAAAGGCCGCAATTTGCAATTTTGGGAAAAAAGACATTTAATAAACATCGGAAACGGTGTCTTTTTTTAAAATGCCCTAATGAAAAGCTCAGATAACGCCACGTTTTCATAACGAAAACGCTACGTTTATGATGGAATGTCACGATTGGATAATTTAAAATAGTTTTATAAATCGACTATTGCGGAAATAAGTTCCTCCTATACAGTCTTTATATCTCCTACAATTATTGCTGAAGAGATAGAGAAATTTTCAACTGCTACTCCAAAAAGATAATTGATAAGTGCAACAGCGTGGTATCTTCTTCTCCTTCCAACAGCACGTAAGTTGAAAAACAGAATTCAAAGTTTTGATAACAACTAGTAAATATTTACCTCGCAAGTTTTATCCATTGTTTTACATTTTGATGAGTACTAAAACCGAAGAACGTTACGGGCTCAGCTGATATAATGCAGAATAATTTTCAGGGTCTGGAATTCGTATGTTTACTCCTTAACAGTCTGAGTTAATTTGTCATGCTTAACTCAGCGAAAATTTTGGCATAAATTCCTTTGGGCGTTTTCTGATCAGAATAGTAAAGCCACGTAGAATTGTATAATTGAAGACACCCTTAAAAGCGATTTCAATAGAGATAATGGGATATAACTCTTTGGTCGCAGTCAAATGTTAGATTCTGAATTACTGTCCGAATTTGGGCTTTTTTTTAGGAGTGAGGGACCCTGTGTGCATATATAAGTTTTATGAGTTTTTGCACACACCAAGTAAATACTGAGGAAACTGATGAATTTCTGTCCAATTTTTATTTTAACAACCTAATAAAATAAAGTATTATACATTTTTAATAATTTATTAAACCAAATAATAACATTTTTTTCTTAACATAATTAATAGGAACATCGTCGAGACGTAGTCACAAAAGGTACTTGTCATATAATTGCAGAGTCAATATATTTACGTTTTTAAGAACGTAATTTTTCCTGAATCTTTTGCGTACTCAATCCTTTCGTTTCTATTACGTAGAACAGAACAAAAAATATTGATACCGCCATCAAAGTTCCAAATATAAAGAACGCATAGTATGGTCCCAAAGCATTTAGCTCGGGAAACCAACGTGTGACTAAGAAAGTTGTTGCCCACGAAGACGTAGAAGCAATAGACGCAGCCATAGGCTTGACATTCGACGGGAACATTTCCCCAAGTATTGCCCATGGAACTGGACCAAATCCAAAGGCATAGGTAATATTGAAGACTATAAGAGCAGGTACTGGGATCCACATTATAGCCGAGACATCTCCGTATGCTTGAACGTAAAAGAAGGCGCCCAACGCAAACAGTGATAAGCTCATACCCAGAGCTGACCCCAAAAGAATTATCTTACGTCCAGCCCGTTCTACAACGAACGGAGTGAGTAAATTTGATACTAATTGAGTCAGAGCCAGGATAATGGTAGCTACAGCAGGATCTAGAGTTGAGTTGGCACTGGTAAAGATTGACTGACTATTGAATGTGACCGCAGTAGTACCACTGCATTGTTGGAAAGTCAATAGGCCGCAGCAGATAATGAGAGCTTTCACATTGGCTCGTCCGCGAAAAATATCTAAAATTGATCCTTTTTGGTTTGAATCTTCAACTACTGAAGCTTCAATTTGGTTCATCTCATCCTCGATAGCTTTTCCGTTATCAGCACGTAGGAATTCCAAGGATTTCAGAAGATCCATTTTGCGTCCCTTTTTCGCCAAATAATATGGAGTCTCTGGCATAAAGACGAAGATAAGAACAAAAATAATCGGAATAGCCAGGCAGCACCACTGGAAAGTCATGTAGCTCACATAAGGACCAATGCAGTAAGCGTAAAGGATACCACCTTAAAGATCATATTAATATGGTAATTTATTGAAAACTTAGGGAATGAAAAGCGGGGATTTGACTTACCAACCATAAAAAGGGTCATAATAGAACCAAGTGCTCCTCGCATACCATCTGTTGCGATTTCACTAACATACATTGGCAATGTGGCAATCAAAAGTCCTCCAGCTACACCCTGGTTATACACAAGATGAAATATATTTAAAAAAGTTAGCGATTCCATATTAAATTGAAGTCCTTACCTGGAGCAGTCGCGCAGCATACAGCATCCACACTTCACTTGCGAGAAGGAGTAATATGTAAGACACTTCAATCAGGCTTGTACCAACAAGAAGAGTCAACTTTTTTCCAACTTTGGCTCCCACTAGTCCAGCTATAGGTGACGCTGTTGAGAAAGGAGTAAGAACATATCAATGAGTTATTAGCTTAAGCCAAGTTGTGAGGAGCGTTGTAAAACTCCTTACAAAAACCCAACAAAGGTGGACTCTGCAATAATAATACAACCGGTGGCGGCGCCTTGTGTTTTTACAGTCAAAATTGGCAAATACTTAGCGACGTCGCCGTCGCCCCCTTACAGAAAATGTATCGAAAACTTGACAAAGCGGAATGGTACAATGAAAGGCACATGAAAGCAAAATGACTTGCATTCGGCCATTTCGCGGTCACAAAAATTTCCTCTCAATTTGTAGGCCAATTTCAATGAGCCGAAGTAAACGGAAGCTATTATCAGAACCAAATGAAACGTGCGTTCTCTTCCGTTCTCTCAAACAATCATGACGGAGGAACACGGAAGCAACTGTCAAAACAAATTACAACATATTTCGAGTATTTGTAGAGTTTTTGTTTGATTATCCAAAATCGCTCTGAGAACTCTCCTATCCGGGATACCAAACGAACAAGCAACCGGATATGTATCTTCAAGTCCAGAATCTACTATCTTTTCTTTTTAGAACAGGAGCAGTCTTTTAGTACTGAAATAAGTTTTTCGAATCATTCGGAATGTTGTCATTTACACAGGAATACCCAGTACGCATAGTTGATACATTTCAAACGCCATCTTGGGTTTTTTGTGAGGGCAAAACTTGTTAAAGCAATATTCTCTCTCTAACCACAACTTATTAAAAACTTGACGAAGCAGAGCTACTACGGACTACTCTGACTGATACTTCAAATAGTTTCGTTCAATGAGTGCTTAGTGTATTTTTCGATTCACACAACTTGTAAGGGGTATTTTTTTTTAGACGTGTGGTTTTCAATCTGGCAATACTTTTTTCGGAGTTGGTCTTTTTAACAGCTGTCACTTGATTTATGCTCAGTTTGGTCTGCCATTTTATAAAAAAAAGACTAAATCCTGAACAACGTTTGCAAATAGTACAAATTTATTCCAAAATAAAGGTTCGGTACGCCCGACGCATGGCGAGCTGCGTCCAGTATTCTGTCGACATAATCGCCCAGGAACTTATTCGAGCCAGCAGCTGCGGCAACTTACCCGAAATCATTTTCAAAACATTACGGCAAACCCTTATTTTTTTAATAAATTCTTGGCCATCAGATTAAATTATACAGTGCTACACAAAAGTTTGCGTTTTATTTCTTCTTGAAAACCACAAGTCTTAAAAAAAACACCCTTTATGTTACGCTCATTGATAGCGCCTCGAACGGTTGGGTCTTCAGCAATCAAACTTTGTTCACAGTCAATATAAATAATTCAATTCCAGTAAACTTGGAAAGTACTTACTAATTAAAGCTCCGATTGTAATAAGCGAACCTATCCAACCTTCCTGGGCTTTAGTTACCCCAGCTGAAAGCGGGCTGTCATATGTATGATCTCTTAGTGTAGGCATGACGGGGGATGACCAACCCACACAAGTTCCAAGTGCAAAATTTGCCATGTTAGCTGTAAAAAATAAAAAATGCATTTATTTAATTGTAATTATATTAGCTTTATTCATTAAGTGCTTAAAATGCATCCTACTCACCACAAATAGCCACTAAAATTGCACGCTGGTTTTTACTTGGAGTCGTGAGGTACATTTTCGAGTTGTGTTTTTGTTTTTCTTATCGAAGAAGTCAAAAGAATTATGGTTAAACCAAACTGAAAGTGAATTCATGAAAAGAATATTGTTAATAAACCGACGAAAAAGCTTTAAACAAAAATTATAACAACTCATAAATTGGATCATAAACGGCTTTAAACGAATAAAATTTTATTGAAATCGGTTGTGTAGTCAACGAAAAAGTCTGACTAGCCATCCAGGCAAACTCATAAATAAATTGGTCTGGCAGTTTAAGAGGAGAATAATTACTAAGAACAGAACAGTGCGGAGCTAGGGGACAAACTTTATATTCTTGACTGCCAACTGTATTCTTAACTTGTAAAGGGGCTTGTTTTGAGTAAACAAATCAGTTTTTGGGGTAAACGATCTATCATCCTTTTGGCCGCCATCTTGAAAATAAAAATAAATAAATTGTTGGCAAAACAGCTCCAAGCCGGGAAAGGCCTGTGACTTACACTCTCAACCATTTCTGTGTGTGCGTTGATATTCTGCAGGAATGGAAGGGACCTACAATTTACCGCGAATCCCGAACAGCTAACTTGAAAATAGTTAATGGAAAAAACAGAGAAAAAGTTGGATTCCCTTAATTTTTCTTTCACAGTTTGATAGTTATTGGGGTTATTGATAAGGGTATCATGAATTATCACAGAACGAGCGTTTAAGAAATCGCGTAGGTGATAAATGATACCGATGCAAATTTGAATGTCTGCAAATAAAAAATGGGAGGGACGAGTAGCTGGGTTGGGTAGTAGCATTCCACATTTTTGTTTTTCGGTTAAAAGAAATTATTCTCTATACTTTACTGTATACGTCTGAGATTAGGTTCTAGAGCTCATTGATGGACATGCGATGCGAATCTGACGGGGAATTTTTTTAATGGCAGGAATGCAAGGCGGGATAAGAGACATTTCGCCATGTTCAAGTGAGACAACTGTTTCAATGGTCCTTTCACCTTTTCATTTATAGAGTTTTATCTGTATCCCATTCATGAGACAAACATGTGTAACAGGAACACCTGCCTTGAAATATGAGAATTGTATTGAAGTTTTCGGCAGATGTTTGATTCATAAAACAGGATTTTGAGTCTGGAAATTAACATGAAAAGCTGACCGTCGCCATCGCGTCATCGTCAGCAAAGCAGTTGGGTGGATTAGAAGTCTAATACAAGCGATCATTAATGTATACAAATTAGGAAGGCAGCCAGATAAGAGCCTTGCGGGATACCAGGATTTGTTTTGTAACTATCAGATTGAAAACCGTACAAAATAATGAAAATATGTAGAACTGTCACAAAAGTCACTTCTAATCCATCAAATACAAGCATTTTCGATAAAAAGATGTCAGAATCTATAAAATACTTCGTAAATATCAATCCTAATGATCATTCTTTCTCCAAAATGATGTAAAGGTTCATTCCACTGTTCTATAAACGATATGAAAAAACCGTTATAAGAGTTTTCTTGAAAATTTGATTCCAAACAAAACATATCTACCTACAGTTTACACAAAAAATACAATTCAGAAAGTTTTATCAAAATCGTAGGAGCTGTTTTTGAGATAAATGAGTTTTTCATTAAAAACCATATGGCAGGTACCGTTATTTTTGAAGCTAGAACGCTTATTCCAAAAACCTGTCTGTATGACGTCATAATAATACTACATATGTGCCAAGTTTGAAGCAAATCGGTTCAGCCGTTTAGGATGTAGGTAACTTACAGACAGACAGACGGACGGACAGGCAGACACAGACAGAATTGTCGGACCCACTTTTTTGGCTTCTCTATAAAAAAAATAAATAAAAAACAATATGAAAGGCGGGCTTCATAAAGTTTGTTTGCAATTTGTCTAAAAACTGACTTAAGATAACAAAAATAAAATAAAGACTGAATAAAATAAATAAATAAATAAAGTGCACGACTAGGTCGTATGAACTAGCTCAAATGTGTTAAAATGGTATTGGGGCTTGAGACTTTGGGAAAAAAGCATTGAAAAATTCATATGAAATTTCATTATTTACTTAAAAATCAATAGTGTAAACGTTTTTTGGAAAAAATGAAAAGAAATGAAAGAAATTTTTTTTTCAAAATCGTTCGATCAGTTTTTTCAAAAAACGGTTTTTTAAAAAACTTTTCGAAAACGCATTCCAAATTTTTTGAGTATGCCAACATCTAGCAGCTTTAAGTTCTTATCAGAAACCAAACATTTAAAAAAAATTGAAAAAAAAAAATTAATTTTTTTTTTTTTAAACTGAAAAAAGTTTTTTTTTTGAAAAATTAAAGAATTATTATTATTTTGTTTATAAAAGAGCTTTTACATTAAATTTTTAATCGAAGTCCGTTGAGTGGCTTACGAGAAAATCTGGTATGCAAAAACTGATCCTATGGAGGTACCGTTATATAAGACTTTTCCTGAAAAATCTGTTCCAACCAAAACATAAAATTTGCGCATCAAGCACTATACAGAAAGTTTTATCAAAATCGTAGGAGCCGTTTTTGAGATAAATGAGTTTTTCATAAAAAATCATATGGAAGCTACCGTTAGTTTTGGAGCTAGAATGCTAATTCCAAAAACCTCTCTGTAGGACTTCATAATAATACTATGTACCAAGTTTGAAGCAAATCGGTCCAGCCTACAGAATTGTCGGACCAACTTTTTTAGGTTTCTCTATCATGTTATGTTTGATTGTCAAAAAAAAAATATTTTTTACAAATGCATAAAAATCGAAAGTAAAAAAACAATATGAAAGGCGGGCTGGTTCTCATAAAGTTTGTTTGCAACTTGTCTAAAAACTAACTTAAGATAACACAAATAAAATAAATACATAGGTAAATAAAAAAAGTAAAGAAGTCTTAGAAAAAAAAACTGCTGTTTCAAAATACTAAAATACATGTGTATACCAAAGAGTTGGTATAATTTGGACGAGCCGCGCGCGTAATAAAAGTCAAAGAAAAACATTCGTTTTATGGGAGGGTGCTTAGTGCTTATCATTTAAGTATGCGTTCCCCATAAAATTGTTTAAAAGCAATCAAAATGATCGTGTCTATAAAATAACATGGACACATTTTTTTTTTGATTTAACTGCTCAGAGTAAATGTTTCAGATAAAAATTCGCTTTAATTTTTCTTCTCTGAAAGGTCTAGATCTAAGAAACTTGTTTCAAAAATTATATAGAAATCAACTGAACCGATTTCTCTGTAAGAGAGAGGTACACGCGGACATAATACACAATTTGTGATATTTTTTCTTAAATATCAATTTTTTCTAATTTATAAGAATAATTTGAATTTTAACCAGCTGTAGCTAAGAAGCACAAATTTATTTTTTATTATTTCTGAAGGTGTTATGGTCTTATCAAGGAATATTGATTGATTTTTGCCGTTATTGCGTGGCTTTGAATAAAAGGTAATTCGTTGTTTTCAACAAAATATTGCGTTGTAAATTTGTTTTATTATCTTACAGTCAAAAGAACTTTTACATCTGTTCCTTTAGCCTTCCTGACTGCGTCAATAATCGTTGTAGTAATTTTTTTTTTATTTTTCAACACTGATTAACATTTAATTTTAATGATTCATATCGATCAATGAATGACTTTAGAATTCTTTACATTGAGGAAAACGATAAACAAAACGGCACTATTTTAATTCAGCTTTCTGAAAAAAATTTAGGTACTAGGTAAGGTACCTAGAGACTTTTTGAGCCAAGTCCGCTAGTCACAATGACACAAATGGAACTGTTTAAAAATAACTACACTGGAGACTAAAATACTCTCCGATTGATAACTTTGTGTTAAGTAGTTTTAATTTATTTGTTTGCACTTCCCCATCTGGTCTTGTGAACGTTTCACTGCATGCCTGCGAAAAGAATCAATGCCGAACAGCTGGGATTAGACATATAGCTTCTTCCAGAAACGTGTGTAAAAATTTTATGAAGATAATCTTCAATTGAGACGGATGCGTCTGCCTCGTGCTCGTTAAACAATAAAAAAAATTACTATTTTAAGAGTAATCTGGAGCAGCAGTTAACTGTCACTTGCTTGCAGACAGGCATTTTTGCGTAGGATTTAATTAAGTTAATCGAAAGGTAGCAAGAATTAAATTTATTTTTAGAATAATTAAACAGGCAAAATTACAAAAAGAGGTTTGAGGTTTTCAAAACCGCCATTTTGAAGCTGTTGTTTGACGTTAAAATTTGTGTGTGGGTCCATTTTATATAAAGTATAATAGTACTCTGGAGATGGCGTTTGACTGTGTCGCCATCTCGTGTCTCAACACTTCGCTTTTAATAGCCTAATACAATATAATCTGAAGATAGAAGCGGAGTCTAGTAGGTACCCAAAATGATTACTTCATATTCATAGTAGGTCCTACTATTGTTTTTTTTCTAGCAAAAGTGGGTCGTTTTATAGGGAGTTGTCAAATTTGCAAATATATATATAGGGTGTTTTTTTTTTAGCTGCATGAGAAGTTTCGAAGGATGTTGTCTATGGTTTAACAGTTGAGAATGTCATATGCTGTGTTGACATTCCTGTTCAGTAAGTTTTGACAATTGAGAATGTCATACATACTAACTGTAACCTTGAAAGACTAAATCTGTTCGCAAAGTTCATATAGCAATTCGTCCATTTTACGATCAACATAATCGGCTTGGGTAGCAAGCAAGCCGTTCAGTTATTGATCGTTTTCACTCTAATTTTACCCTTCTCGATTTAATACCAACAATCAACAAGACATAATATCCATTTAAATTGACTGCTTGGTGCGGCTTATACACGCTGATGGCATCATCGGTCCTTATTTCTTTCAAAATCAGGAAGGAGCTGCCGTTACGGTGAATGGCGAACGCTATCGAGCCATGCTGACTGGTTTTTTGTTTCCAAAAATTAATCAGCTAAACATCGACGATATTTAGTTCCAACAAGGCGGTGCAGGTGCAACTTTCCATACAGCGCGCTCGCTAAGCAATCAATTTGTTGCAAAATCAATGGTGACAACCTCCGGAAATGGTCCTATTAACTGATCCATTCGTTCTTGTGGCTTAACGCCTCTCGATTACATTTTTGGGCCTATGTTAAGTCATTAGTTTAAGCCGACAAGCCCAGCATCTCTTGAATTATTGGAAGCCAATATTTAAGCTACCATTGACGCCAGCTACCATCTGCCAGATTTATTGGAAAAAGTTGTGAAAAATTGGACTGATCAAAAATGGATTATGTAACTCGTAGCAGTGGTGGACAAATGTTGGAAATCATATTTTAAAATAAATGCCTTGAAATCATCTACCCGATTATAATAATAAAAAATTCATTACAATATTTCTGTCTTGCATTATTATTTAAAGTTCTTAAGCTCTTAAAAACATCCGGTCTAATACCATCCAATAAAAATTAATTATGCCAGCTTCATTTCGTTAAGTTTCGTTCAGTTTTGAACACGAACAATATAACGGGGAGTAAAAAATCTGACAGTTGTTCGTTTTATATGCAGGAAGTGTTTTTTTTTTTTTTGCTATTGTCAACAGTGTCATCTTTTAGAGTTAAGAAATTTCGATATAGGTGCATGTCAGACCAATCAACATCTATAAAGGCAAATAACACTAAGTTGCGTGAGGGAGAGAGCTATAGGGAAGACATAGAAATCACTTTTCATCACTCACGTCAGTATGAAATTGACTAAATCTATGTTTGCGAATAGACACTACCTATACAATTAGTTATAAGCGCAAAAGTGCATTGTACCAGGTAATTCGGCCAACATTTTGTTAAATATTGACATTAGAGCCTTCTATGTTTTAGCTTTCACTTAAAGAAGACTTTGGGGTGCATTCAGATGCCTTTAACACAGTTGGGGTGGAAAAAGAGTACGACGTCAGAGCTAATAATTTTATTGGTGTGCTGGCATTCTGCATTGGAATAACTCCATTGCTTCTGCTTCAAATGATTTTGTATTTTGTAAGCTGTGCTCAGGTCCGCATGTCACGGACGAAAATCTGACAGCTGGCTTTGCATGTGCAAATCAATGGGTAAGATTTATTTGACAGAACAATGGGAACATTTCGTTGGGTTCCTGATACTGACATTTGTTTTCTTCCACTTATGACTTGAACGTAGGTAGAGGTACCTATGCAAAATTTCGTATAGCTCTGTCTTAAATCGACATCTAAATTCCTTTCACATACTTTAACAATCGAAAGCTTAAAAAGAAAATACTTATTGCAACAGTTCAAACTCGAAGAGACTGTATTTTATGTCGTTGGACTCCATTTTTTGCTCAAATAACACACACACAAATTATTCTGACAGATAGCCGTTTTCATTAAGCTTAGGCTAGGCGCACACTAGGCGGCCAGGTCACGCGGTCATTCCTCAAAATATTTGTATGTCAATCGTGCTTAGGTCGCATTCAAACCTCTTTAAAAAAGCGGATATTTTTACTGTATATTATGTTTCATTTGATTATTTGGTTACTGCCATTATGAAATTTGACGTTTCAAATGAATGCGTTCACACAAAAGATGGATATGATCAATGTTATTTGAGGAAGACCATATTAGTAGGTTTGATTTTTTAATTTTGCTAGAAGCAAGCTAGAAAAAGAATTATGGGGAACTATAAGAATTATAAGGGAATCGCTTTGTTGTTCTTTTGTAAACCCTGCCCAGTTCTCTAAACATCAATGACACTTCTTATCAATTATATTTTAAGAATTTAAAGTGAATGCATTCATTTAAATAATATTACCTAACTATACGTTAATATGCGTTGTAAGCTTTAAAATTACCGTTATTAAATAATAAGCTTAAGTTGCTAAATAACACAATTAGGTACCTAGATACTATCATGTGACTTAAATTATACACAACACAACACACACAAATGTTTTAATCTTTAAATTTCGTGTTTATCGTAAAGGCACGTTTTCATGAATTATTTTTTAAACTGTAATGGGAAATTTCAAACACAACAACTGGTAATTAATGTAAACACTCCATCAATATTCCACTCTCGATTTCTACTGCACTGGAATGAAAGTTGATCCACTATTTTAACTCAAAATATTTCCTTTTTTTTATAAAAAGAACATAAAGCAGGTTCCTTTTGAAGAATCCATTAATTCTCGCTTACGAACATTTTGTATTGCCTTACATAATCAAAACACGTCCAGTCGCATAAAGTAAAGTCATGACGACAATTAGTTATATTTTCAGTGTCAATAAAAAATAAAATTTATTTTAAAATTCTAACAATACACTTTTGTGTCATCAACCCGATATGCGAACCGTGAGATGCATAATTTGCGTATACTTCCGCTTTTATTATGTGTACTCGTTACTCAAAGGTCAATCAATGTTGTTCCGTAATCCGTATGGTATTTTGGTATTCTGCATTGGAACTACTCCATTGGTTCCGCTTTAAATGATTTTGTATGGAAAAGGAAATTATTGCACTTCAAAGAAACAGTATAGTGTATGAAGTGCATAACAACATCTTAGAACTGTCACTTCAAGACAAGTGCATATTCGTTGAATGTTAAAAGAATACGTTAAGATGGGGGTTTCGTTAAGATTTACTTAATGATGGTGTTGAGGATGTAGTGGAAATGTTTGGTTTAAATTTTGCATGTACTCTACATAGTAAAAAGGTTTTCAATATAGGCGTGGCTAGATTTTGGCGCCCTGTGGGGGTCATGTTGTTCTGGTGACATCTGTCAAATCTGTTGTTTTATTCAACTACTGATACCAAAGCACCATGGCAAATTATAAGATTGAACAGCAATGAGTGTTCTTAAGAGTACTAGTTCCACTCATTGGTGGCCCCTCACAGTCGACTTCAATGTTAGATGGCCAAATTTGAGACGACAGGTTCGGTAATCAATCAGCCATTTTCCAAAATCAGAGAAAAGCAAGATCGGCAGGGAACATCAGCGCGGTCCGTGAAAGTCTACAGCAGAACCCGAATCAGTCGGTTCCTAGCGAAAAATCTAGTAAGTGCTACAGAACGGTGATAACCAATTTATTATGAGCACGGCGGCGCGCGCGGCGCTGAGTGGTGCTATAACCAACTCAGTGGACGCCACGAGTGACATTCTGATTTGATTGTAAGGTTATCTCTCGCAGAGGTGAGGTGAATTGGCCACCGAGATCATGCTGGGTGTCCTGTTTCAAAATAGACATTTCGGATTGCAAAAATTCGCATAAAGCTGAAAATTGGTACAGACGTTGGGAACACCATTTCAAATAAATTAAGCAACATCCCCATCGATCCGACTGGTGCGTAAGAAGTTATTCAAGGTCAAAAGGTCAAATAAACGGTTTTTACTTCCTATCTTTTGTTGGGTGGATGTATGTTGGGTGGTCGTTGGTGGTGGTGGGGTGAAAGTGGTGGAGGGGATGGAGTGGTAGTGGAGGACGGGTTTATGGAGGGGAGGGGGGGGAATTGTCAAAAATGGTGGGTAGTTGGTTGGAGGCGAAAATTGACTCAAATGGTGGGTGGTTGGTTGTAGGTTGGATGGATGGTTACTGGTGGGGGGTTCATGTGGGGGTGGTGTGTAAGGAAGTTGGTGAGGAAAAAATTGTCAAAAATGGTGGATGATTGGTTGGTAGTTGTAGGTGGGCTGGTTGTATATGGCGGTGGTGGGGAGTTTGATGGGTGGGTTGAGGAAAATGTTGTTCCTGTTTATAAATGAATATAATCTGTAATGATTGTTATTATAATAAAATAATAAGGCAGATCGCAGATACATAAATTGATTTAATTAACGAAACACTAAATTATTAAAAATTATTTCACTCCATATTTTCTTTGGTGGTTTTAAAAATTATGAATTGTAATGTAAACTTGCATGTTTCACATATGCCGGAAGTCCCGTGATGTCTAATTTTTGTATGTATATTTTTTTGTAATTTTTTTATTTACGTATTTGCACACTTTTCAAAATAAATAGTCCCTAAGAAATGTATTGTCCAGCATGAGAGATAACCAAAGTTGTTGTTAGAAGAATTTAGTATTAAATAGATCATGGATATGGGCATTAGGGTGTCCCTTATTTTTGAACTTATTTTTTTTTCAACGCACAGGTCATAATATTTTTTCTTTGGGCCTAAAACCGTTACAAAAAAAAAATTGCGTCATTTGAATTTCATTTACTATACCCGATTTGCAATCAAAGTTTGCCATGCCAATTGTATAGGAAAATATCACGTGCTCCAACTAATTACTCAGTATATTATCACTTTTCGTATTCATACCACGTACTTTAGAGTTTTCATATATTTAAAGATGTCTTTGCAAAGTAGAAGAAGTTCAGATGGTGTTTTTTTAGTCGGAAATATTAATCATCAAATCACTGGTGCAAAACTGCCATCAAAGCGTCAAGTCTTAGAAGTTTTATTTTTTAATATTCGGGAGGTTAAATTAACTGTTAGTGAAAGTGCTAACCTGGTTATTCGTGAATGCTTAATATTTTGGGAGAAAGCAAGAATACCCACAAAGGCTGTTCCTCATTGTGTGAAAAAACTTGTGAAGCTCTATGAGCTTTGGAAAGATCTGCAAAAAAATTCCAAAAAAACACAAGATATATTCAAGCAACGAGAAGGGGACTTTCAAAACGATTTAGATGACCTTTTTGATTTAGCACATGCTGATGCCTTACTTAATATTAAAATAGAGGAGGATCGAATTTTTTTGATGCGTCAGAGGGAACCAGGTAGACCGGGCTGCCTGGCAGGAGTGGACAAAAAGTTAATGGAAAAGGAAGAAAGGGTAAGACAGAGGATGATAGATGCAGAGAGAAGATTGCTCAAATCGACACTGCCATCTAGTTCTAATGCATCCGCTGAGTGTTTACTGCTCCAAGAACTTGATGAAAGTGATGAAAGCAGGGAACTGGATTTGCCAGAAACGTCGGAAGCAGTACAGTCTAATACAGCTCTAAGAAAACGAGGAAGAAAAGAATTCGTTACTGCAAAACTAGTATCGGCTTTAGACAGATGTCAGCTAAGTATAAGAGACTCAGTTTACATTCTTCAGGCCACAGTCGAAGCGATGGGACTCGACGTTGATGAATTCCCAATCAATAAGTCATCGATTCAACGTATTCGAACACAGGTAAGGAGAAGTAGAGCTGCATCTATAAAAGCAGATTTCCAAAATAATGTGCCTGAAACTGTGACTGTTCACTGGGATGGAAAACTTTTACCGGGCCTAACAGTAAGGAAATCAAAGGAAGAACGACTTCCTATTGTCATAACGTTTGGCAGTAGCGAACAACTACTTTCTGTACCTAAACTCGAAAATTCTTCCGGTAAAGAACAGTCTGCAGCAGTTCTTAGAGCATTAAATGACTGGAATCTCGAAACCAAGGTTGAGATAATGTGCTGTGACACAACAGCATCTAACACAGGTCGCTTCAATGGTGCGTGTGTGCTCTTAGAACAAAAACTTGAGAAGGAGTTGTTACTTTTTGGCTGCCGACATCACATCTATGAACTTGTTCTAAAGAGCGCATTTGAAACGAAAATTCACCAGGTAACGATTAGTCCAGACATCCCTCTTTTCAAGAAGTTCCGAGATAATTGGAAGAATATTAATCCTTCTAACTTTCAAACTTCAATTGAATCCGTTAAGCAGCATTTTCAAGAGATAAGAATAAATGAATTGCTTGAGTTCTTTTCTGTTGAGCTGCAAAAAACAACAACGAGGGACGACTACCGAGAACTCATTGAGCTGTCTTTAATGTTTTTGGGAGGAAATGCGAATAAAAAACTAAAGATTAGACCCCCAGGAGCAATGCACCAAGCAAGATGGATGGCAAGAGCAATCTATACTCTTAAAATATATTTGTTGCAGTCACAGATTAAATTAACCAAGAACGAAAGGCAAGGTCTTGAAGATGTTTGTTTATTCATTGCCACATCTTATGTTAAACCTTGGATTCAGTGTGATTTGGCGGTTAAGGCCCCCTGTCAAGATTTGAACTTTATAAGAACGTTAAAAGACTACGAACTTGTGGATTCATCAATTTCAAAGGCAGCCTTAAATAAATTTTGTCAGCATTTATACTATTTAACTGAGGAAGCCGTTATTTTATCCATTTTTGATGATATTGTTGACATTCAAACAAAAACAAAGATGGTAAACAATCTGACAAAGGACAGTCAATTTGACAGCTCTAAGCGATATGTTCCTTCACAGGATGAAGTACATCACTCATTATACCGTAAGTTATTTTAAACTTTTATATTATCTTATGTATTATGTCAAAATTTTCATCTACTTTAGATAAAAGTCTGGATGAATTTGTTACTGCTAGAAGTAAAAATATGTTTTCCCGCTTGAAATTGAATGATTCTTTCCTCCAATTGTGTCCTTCTGAATGGGAAAGTGATAGTTCATACTTGGAAGCTAAGCAAAAAGCAATGGAATTAAGAGCTGTAAATGATACTGCGGAAAGAGCCGTCAAGCTGGTGCAAGACTTTCACGGATTAATCACAGCAGAAGAAGAACAGAAGCAATTTCTGTTGCGATGTGTGCAGGAACATAGAAAATTATATCCTGACTGCAAAAAGGAAACATTGAAGAGGAAATATCCGCAGTAATTTTAATTTCCAACAATATTTATTGAATACCTATCTTTGTTTTGATGTTGTATGTTGAGCTGGATTATTTATTAAAAAAAAATTAAATACATATTTTTAAAGGATTCATATAAATTTTCGACCGAACTTTGAAATCCGGTCGGGTAGGGTTCCCAACGGTGTACGAAGATTAAATTTTGGATGTTAGTAGCTCTAAGCCATATTAAAAATTTGAGAGGGTGTGCGTTGCTAAATAAAAAAATTTAAAAAAAAATCCAATATAAGGGACACCCTAATGGGCATGGACGATGATCTAAAATTTTACAGACGGAATTCTGACCACTCAAAACGCCTGTGGATACTAAAGTTCAATGAAATACTAAGAAAATTAAATATTTTAAGGTTATTAGCATTTTACATAGGTCTAATACTTTTGGGATACACTGTTGTTTATGCATAAAGCACAGCAAATCACATATCAACGTTTTTGAGTGTTAATTTTTAAATTAGGGAATAAATATTTAATCTATATAAAGTAAGGATGGGCAAGTGAAAAAAATATATTGATATTTATCGTATCGATATTTTTAAACAGTATCGAAAATTATCGAGCGTGAAACGGTTTCTTTTGTCGGCTACTTAAAGATTCAAGGCTGAAGCAACTATTTCGGAAGACACCGAAGAAGCCTGGCAAATTAAGTATTTAGGGGCGACTTCTGAAATGTTAGGCGTGAACTGCTGGCAATTCAATTATATACGTCTATGAGAAGTATATGTGTTTGCGTGCTGTGAAAATTGTTAAGTGTCTGTTAACTTCAGGGTCATATTCGTCTCAAACTGATGGTTTTATTGTATTAGTGGATATCGTATTTTCATGCACTCAGCCAATTACTGTTAAATTGTATTTCCTTTTTCATAAAAAGAAGACTGTGGCGGGATTTTTTAAAGTTACGGACGATGCACAAGGAGCATAAACAGTAAAAACGAATTCAAAGTTGTGTTAAAAAAAATCGAAATTGATACGAATTCGTCAATTCGAATAAATACCGAATATTGATATATCGCGTTTGAAAATATCGACGATATATGTATATCGAAATTTTTTTAAAAATTGCCTAATCTAAAGTAAACAAGTGGTCTAGTGTGTCTAGTTGAGTAGAAGAAAACGACGTCACACTTGTCACTGTTATCTATTCAATTCCAATCAAACGCCACAAGACCATTAAAAAGTTCTAAACTCAACTATCAGAACGCATATTAACCTGTTCCCTTATCAGTCAAAACTACCTTACGTGTAGATATGCGAAAACGCTTGTATCTTTGATAGCACAAATAAAATTACTGGTGGTATTGAAATTGAAGTATCAGCAATAAACATACAAATAAATCATAATTTTTTACACTTCTGTGATGGGGGTTCGGTCTATCTGTCTGTCTGTATTTCTAATTTGCTTTAAACTTAGTACATAGCATTATTGTGACGTCCTACAGAGATGGTTTTAGAATCAGCATTCTAGCCCTAAAACTAACGGTAGGTACTTGCTATAAGATTTTTAATGACAAATTCATTTATCTAAAAAACAGCTATTTGATAAAACTTTCTGAGTGGTATTTCTTGAGTAAATTTTATATTTTGGTTGAAATAGATTTTAATGGAAAAGTCTTATAACGCTACCTCCCATATGACTGGTTTTTTCATATCAGATTTTCTCGTAAACCACTTAATGTATTTCGATGACATTTTCCATATGGAAGCCCTCTCTTATAAACTAAATAAAATTAATTCTAAAAATGTTCAAAAAAAGATTTTTCTGAAATTTAGAAAAAAGTTAAGTTTTTTATTTATTTTTTTAAAAATTTATTTTCCTGATAAGAACTTCAAACTTCTAGAAATTGCCAGACTCAAAAAAAAAATTGGAATATGTTTCTTAAAATTAAAAAAACTTTTACCAAGGTCAAACGATTTTGAAATTTTTAATTTAAAAAAAACCTTAAGCTAGTGTTTTTTGAGTGATTAGTAAAATTTCATATGGTTTTTTCTTTACAAACTTTTTTTCAAAATCTCAGATCTCAGAAATTTGTGCGACTTGTTTTTTTTTTTTTAGTTTTTACCGATATTATTAAAAACCGTTCAAACAGTTTAGATTTATTGTAATATTTTGAGTGTTTTTAAGTTCCTAAACTAAACCTACAAATAACAAAAATATAGTTAGTTTTAACGGCTATTATGTATTTAACATATAAGTAGAAAAGAACATCTTTGAATCTTGATGAACTTTGCAGTTTATGTTTCAAAAGAATTTCAAGAAGATTGCATTGTAATTTTCCAGATTAAATGTTTCTTTACGATTGCTCCTCCCATCATAGAATTCGTGACTCAGATAAAGCCAAAATATTTAATATACACAACAATTTTGTTTAAACTTCGTCTGGAATATATTGGTAGTTCATCCAAGAAAACTGAATGTTTTGTTTGCTCTCAAAGTCTCAACCATGCCCGCACTCTTCTTTCTACGCCACAGGGTTTTATCACAGATAGAAGGAAATTTAGTTGAAAGTAATTAATTTTTTCTTTCATGTGGGCTTTTTTATATTACTGAGGGGGGACACTGAGCTGGAAATAGATCTTGTGCGAAAAAGCCTATTGTTTTACTGCGCCATAGTTTTCGTACTTGAGCCACTGAGTTGATCTTACTTATACGTTACTACAGAGCACTTCCGCCGAATTTAATAGCTGACTTTTTTAAACTTATTTATTTCCCGACGATATTATTTATTTAAGCGGTTTTTTTATTAGATAAATCCAGTGTAGCAACACTTAATCCAGTTGAAAAAAAAAAAAAAATTATAGAGCACAAGCTTTTAGCGTGCTTCGCGAGGCTTAAATAAGCACTGTCATGTGGCTATGCTCACAAACTTAATATAAAGATTTCACAAGCATTGACATTCAAATCAATGAATGGAAACTATCAATACAAACAAAAAAAAAATCCTTCAATCCTCTTATCACTTTTGTATAGATGTATCTCAACTGCGAATGATAAAATTATTTTTGCTTCTGTCGATACAAACTACACTATCGATTTGAATTGAACAGCTTAATACACTTATCTCACACCAACATTAAACAAAATCTGATTTTTCCACATAATCTAGGTTAACTTCTGATTTTTTTAAAAGATAAACTAGCTAATTATAGGTATTTATGTATTGTTGTTCTCGATAAATCCTGCCTTTTCCAATACAAATAACTGCAATCAAGGGAAATAAGATAAAGATGCTCTTGTATTTATGTGGTACTAATATTCATATCATTTGTCAGGAAGGTGATATAGATAAGGATATTTCAGCTTCTTGCTGTTCTCTTTGATGGGTGAATGCCTTGTTGGTTGTACCCAGATAAGATGGGGAGAAATATTTCTCGCATAGCTAGAAATGCCTATCAATTGTATACCCGAGCCTAATTTCAGAAGTTCTTTAAGGTTTAGAGACTCATTTCTTAGCCGCACTATAATAATGCAGAATGCCATGTCGATTTTGGCAGGCAGCTGCTTGCCGAATTTACAATTGAAAATTTAGAATGAAACAACAACAACTTGTGTGTGCTACCACCAAGTTCATAGGCTGGAGTTATAGCTATTTAACGTTCTTTAATAAAATAACAATAGCGATATTGTTCTTTGCTCCACTAAGAAGTTTATAACTTCGGCCTTCGAAAACATAAAGCCGTATTATTAAAGTTTGATGTCTTCCAGAAACTTAGAATTTTGGGCAGTTTTAAACGGAACAACAAAAGTGGTCCGATGTGGCTTCCTGAGGAACATCAGCATTGATAAAATTAATAATGCAGTGATAAAATATCACGAACTAAGATCAGTTTTTTAAATATGATTTAATTCAAGCTAAAGTTTGAAGACCGCTTTGATGATGCATTGAAAATAGAATCTGAAAACTCCAAAAAGTAATAAGTTTAAACAAGTGCAATCCCAATACCAATCAGACTTTAACAGTGATATTAAAATAACTTGTTAGCTTTCTGCGTTGTATTCCCATACTGTATTGTTTAAACCCTATTGCATAGAATTGGTGTGGATTTTGTAGCATAGAGAAATAATACCTTTAGGTATACAAAAGTAATATATTCTGACTCAGAATCAAAAGCCTAGTCGATTTAGCCATGTCCGTCCGTCCGTCCGTCCGTATGTATACTCTCTAGAGGTCGCAATTTTTGAGCTAGAAAGCTGAAATTTGGTATATATAATCTTTGGTTCAAGAGTAAGGCTAAGTTCTTGAACCGGTAAAATCCGCCCACAATCGCCATTTGTGTTGAACAACCTCAATTTGGTAAAATTAAATTATGTTTTTTGTACAGTTACGATAAAAACATAACATAGCTTCAGGTAAACCTTTTTCCAATTAAATAAAAAAATTTCAGTTTGGGCGTGGTTGACGCCCATTTTTCATACGAATCCATCAATATTGTTTTTATAAAGTAACAATTGTTATATTAAAGCGAAAAACATTAAATTTTGTGGGTATTACTTGCACATAAACATCTTGCGAGTGAAATAAAAAAAAATTGATTTTGGGCGTGGCTGACGCCCACTTTTCACTAGAAACTATACAAAATTGTTTTTGCAAATGAACGGTATTTATAATGAATCCGCAAGCTAAAATCTTGCGTCTCTAGTAGAAACTAAAAACTTTGAGTATGAAAAAAATTTTTGAATTTCGGGAGTGGCTTACGCCCACTTTTCACGAAAGAACGAAATGTAGTCTCAAAAATTTAAGGTACTACCAATATTCAATTAAAACCTTTTTCCCTTCCGTTCGTTATATGAAAAATATTTCTACATTTTCTTGTGTAAATTTTGTCAATACGCCCACTTTTAAAGGCGTGATTTTAATAAAATGCCTTTGTTCAGGTAAGATCGTTTAAAAACTACTCGATTCAGCTGTAGTTTTACATATATGCCTAAATACTGACTAATGATCAAAGCTTAGTTAGTGCTTTAAATTTTTCTTAAAATGTTTTAGGGCACGCCCACTTTTAAGGGGCGTTTCTGTCAAATGTCGTATTATGCTAATGTTTTAATGTTTTTTAACTATCGGTCGCAGTTTTGAAGTTAGAAGATGAACACTTCGGTTTGTATACCTTGTTTACCTAGCAGAGTGTAGTTCAAGAATTGTTAAAAACACACATAACACATAATCGCTATTTCCTATAAAAATCTAATTTCTAAAAATTTTAGTTTTGTCTTGTTTTCTTCAAATCGATCTGCAAGCTAAAATTGAATGATGAGCTCATATAGTGATTACTCTGGCAATAAAAAGTCTCAGCTGGAGGCTTGGCACACGCCTTTTTTTATTGTGACAGCAGTTATTGTACATCGGCCAAACAAAATTTATTGTATTGAATTTTTCCCTGCCTGCTTAAGAAGAATTTTGTTTCCGATACTGGAACAGCGGCTGACTGCGAAGGAGGGGAACGCATATGCATATACATATACAAAAATGTGGGGAATAGAGTATCCAACAGTTCGTTGCAAACGTACTGTAGCTCTTGCTTATGTTTTTAATTTTAATTCATTTGCTATTTTAGGGGATAACATAATTTTATTAAATTAAAAACAACTGGATCGGTAAAAAAGGTTCAAAACAATAAATATGTATGTACGTAGTTCTTACAGATTCAAATGATGATTGTTTAGTATACATACATATATGTATTAGCCTGGAAATTAACTATGGTGAGAATCGACGTATACTTACTTATATGTTAATATATGTACAGAAATATATTTATGGATTTATGCATTTGTAATTAGGAGTAATACCAAAAGTATGCACTCTAATATAATTATCGTATTTATCTACCAAAAAGTATGCAATGACATATGTTCACCAAAAAGTATGCAATGCGAAATTTAGGATATTGTAATGTTTTAGTCTTGGGTTCGAAATTAAAACTTATTTTCCTTTACTTTTCAATCACCACTACTATCTCTATAAATGAAACTCACTTATCTAAGTTCAAACTCTTTATTTATTTCTTTATCTTAGCACCACTAATTATTCACCATTTATTCGTTACCACGGTTAAAATGAAACTGTGTCCATTTCCGAATAAAATGTCCTATTTATACTTGGGATCAAGTTTCCCGAACAGTCTAAGTCTCGAACCTTTCGGAATTGTCAAGATGCTTTAAAAGCTTTCAGAGCTTTCAAATTCAACATTGTTATTCAGCAGAATCATTCAGCAGAATTGTTCAGAATTTTACTGTAGTATAGACAAAAACCATATAGTAATATTTCCGTAGTAGAAACAAAAACCATTCATAAGACTGTAGTTGAGACAAACACTATTCATGTAACATTGCCCCCTTCTTAAGATTGTTCGTCCCGAACAAGTCTATCACTTCCCTGGCCATTGTAGCGGCATAGTCGGTCCCTGTGAACAACTTTCATTTTGCCTCTAACACCTCTCTGAATGCGGTAAACAACATCATTGATTCTGGTGACAACTTTGTAAGGGCCTTCCCAATTTTGCTGGAGCTTCGGTGACAGTCCCTTTTTCCGATGGGGGTTGTATAACCACACAAGATCTTCCACTTGAAACCCTGTCGTCGTTGCATGTGCATCATAACGTGTTTTCATGCGATCACTGGCATCCTTTATCTTTGTTCTGGTCCTTTCATGAATGTACATGAGTCTCTTTTTGAGATCCTCCACATATTCTTCTTGGCTTTGTGGCTCATTGGGAGGGCATCCAAATTTCACTTCACTTGGTAGTCGCATTGTTGAACCAAACAAGATTTCATAAGGAGTATGTCCTGTAGTGCTATGAACTGCGCTCCGATAGCTCATTAAAAACAGTGGAATGCATCGGTCCCAGTCTCGTTGACAGTCTTCCAATACTTTGGAAAGGTGTTCTTTGAGCGTTCTGTTAAACCGTTCTACCATTCCATCTGATTGTGGATGCAGCGGTGTTGTCCTTGTCTTATGAATGCCAAGGAGTGAGCAAACCTGTTGGAAGATATTTGACTCGAAGTTCCTCCCTTGGTCAGAATGGAGTTCTTTAGGTACACCAAATCTACTTATCCAATTGAAGACAATCTGATCCACAACCGTTTTTGCTTCTTGGTTTGGAATGGCAAACGCTTCAGGCCACTTGCTGAAGTAATCCATGATCACGAGAATATATCGGTTTCCATCGTTGGTTTCAGGAAAAGGACCTGCAATATCCATTGCAATTCTTTCGAAGGGTGCTCCAACGTTGTACTGCTGCATCACACTTTGAATTTTTCTGCCTGGTCCTTTTGTAGCAGAACAAGTGTCACATTTCCTGCACCATCTTTCGACGTCTTCTTTTGCATGAAGCCAGTAGAAACGATCTCGGATCTTTTCCAGCGTTTTGTTGATTCCTAAATGGCCTCCAGAAGTGCCATCATGCATCTCACGGAGAACTTCATTGACTTTGGACCGAGGCACAACTACCTGCATCACATAGGACTTGCCATCTGCGGATTCCCACTTCCGTTTGAGTACACCTTCTTGTACATGGAGAGAGTTCCATTGAGCCCAATAGGCTTTTAACACCGGGCTTCTATCGGAAATGTCAACCCATTGTGGTTTCTCCTCGTGCTCTTTCCATGCAAGGATGGGTTCAATGTCAGAATCTTCTTGTTGAGCATTCCTAATTTCCTCGTTACTCCAGCCGGCAATGGGCTCGACTCTCACTCGTTGAGTGACTAGGGACTCCTTTTCTTCCTGACGTGAACAATGCTTGCAGTCTGATTTACATGGTCGTCGGGATAATGCATCTGCGTTGGAGTGTAGTTTTCCTTTTCGATGTTGAATCTCGTAGTGGTATGTCTGCAACCTCTCAATCCACCTTGCTACTTGTCCTTCGGGATTTTTAAAGTTCAAAAGCCACCTTAGCGCTCCATGGTCTGTTCTAAGGAGGAATTTCTGCCCATAGATGTACTTATGAAAATGTTTCGTAGCTAGTACCAGAGCTAGAAGTTCCCTCCTGGTCACGCAATAGTTCCTTTCTGCCTTCGAGAGCACTTTGCTGTAATAGGCTACTACCTTTTCTTGGCCATCATGAACTTGCGACAAAACAGCCCCAATTCCAACATTGCTTGCGTCTGCATCGATGATGAACTGTTTCCCAGGAGTAGCATATGCCAGAACGGGAGCGTTACAGAGGCGTGTTTTTAGTTCCTGGAAGCTTTTCTCGCAATCACCTGACCATTTGAACTGTTTTCCTTTCTCTGTAAGTTGGTGCAGGCTTTTCGCAACTCCAGCAAAGTCTTTCACGAATCGCCGGTAATATGTGGCTAACCCAAGGAAACTTCTCAGCTGATGTTTATCTTGTGGAGTTGGCCAGTTCTTCACAGCTTCCACTTTCTCTGGATCGGTTTGTACCCCTTGAGACGAGACAATATGCCCTAAATATTTCACTTCAGTCTTGAAAAAGGTGCATTTGTCTGGGTTCAACCTAAGATGAGCTTCTCGAAGCCTCCGGAAAACTTCTCTCAAGTTCCTGCAGTGTTCGTCAAATGTTTTCCCAAAAACGATGACATCATCCAAATAAACCAGGCATGTCTTCCAAGTAAGCCCTTGTAAAACGCATTCCATCAAACGCTCAAATGTTGCCGGAGCGTTGCACAGGCCAAATGGCATAACTTTGAATTGCCACAGACCATTACCTGTCGAAAATGCGGTTTTCTCTCGATCTTCTGGGTGAATTTCCACCTGCCAGTACCCACTTTTCAGGTCCAAAGTTGAAAACCATTGAGCTCCTGCCATTGCATCCAGAGTGTCGCTGATCCTGGGCAGAGGGTAGCTGTCTTTCTTTGTGACATCGTTCAGCCTTCGGTAATCCACGCAGAACCGGGTGCTTCCATCCTTCTTTTTGACTAAGACCACTGGTGATGCCCAAGGGCTTTTGGAATTCTCGATCAAACCTTCTTTCTGCATCGTCGAGATCATATCCGTAACCTCCGCCTGTTTGGCTAGTGGAAGGCGCCTTGCAGGTTGACGGATTGGCCTTGCATCACCAGTATCGATGCGATGTTGCACCAATTGTGTTCTTCCGTATGGTTTATCCTTTGAAGCGAAAATATCAGCAAACTCATGAATAAGGCTTCCAGCAACCTGTTGTTGTTGTTGATTTAGTTTGCAGGATTTGAGAATTTTGGACCTTATAGCGTTGACTTCTACAGGATTTCGTACTTCTTCATCGGTGATTCTTGTTATTGCTGCGACTGGACCACATTGTCCAATAACTTCTCCTGCTTTAAGGTTGACTTCATAAGGTTTGATGTTCACTATTCTTACAGGCACCATGTTGTTCTTAGGTGCGGCAAGCGTTTTTCCCACGATGTAGTTTTGGGAACGTTGTTCAGAGTCCGGTTCTACAAAAAGGTATCGATGGTTCCCTGAATCGCCTTTTATGTTTGTCCAAACAAAGACTTCTGAAGAGGGAGGCAGGCGTAGGTCTTCTTTGACGGCAGTTCTCAGGGTTGACGAGTTTTCGTTACCATAGATCATCGGAATCTCGACATTTCTATATTTCAGAACCTGGTTACCGATATCCAGAATTACTTCATGTACTTTCATGAAGTCAATTCCGATAATGCACTCATCGCAAATATCTGCCACTAGGAATTTATGTGAAAACTCCAGTTCTGCTGACTCACCTGTTGCCGTCTTCAGACAGTAGCTATTGGTGTTGTGTAGCCATGTCATCTTCACCACGTCTCTTCTTACAATGGAGGCGGTGGCACCGGTATCGATAGTTGCCACACATTTCTTGTCGTTTATAGCTGCTTCCATTGTCAGACTTTTATTATCTCGTTTAGTCTGCGAGACCTGGATCGTAGTTCTGGGGCCATCGATACCCGGAACCAGCTTCTGCCCCGTGAAGTTGGTCCTTACTCGTTTCCCGAGTGGGAAACAGGTCCAGCAGGGGTTTTGTGAACCTCCTCTTGGCTGTTCTTCCTGCTGCCGCAATGTTGGCAAACTCCTTTTCTTAATGGCATACGACACTGGCGCTGGAGATGTCCGGTCCTGTTGCAGTTCCAGCATCGGAGAGGTCCATCACGGTGGTTGCTCTGGAATGTCGTTCTTTGGCAAGCGCACTCCTCTACAGTTACTCTTACCCGATGAATGCTTTGAGAAGCCTGTTCCGCTGCTTCCATGGTGAGGGCAAACGCCAATGCTTCAGGAAGCGTCCGTTTTCCGGCCGTTCGTACTGCTCGCTGGAGGTTGATGTCAGCTAATCCACGGACAAATGCTTCAGCAGCAAATTGGTTGATAATTTCCTCACCCGCCGTTGGATATGCCAGGTGAGCCAGGCGTTCGATGTCTGCTTGGAGCTGTTGAAGAGTCTCACCTCTTTTCTGAACCCTGGTGTTAAGTTGGACCCGGAAAACTTCTTGCATATGGCCATCTCCAAAGCGTTTTTCAATCGCCTGAGTAAGAGCTTTGAAGTTGCCATGTAACTCTGCTGGTATTGTTTGCAGTAGTTCTGCAGCAGGTCCTCTGAGAGCAAGTGTTAGTGCAACAAACTTTTCCTCGTCGTCCCAGCCGTTTGTTGTCGCAGCTGCTTCAAATTGTCTTTTGTAGATCGTCCAAGAAGTTTGTCCATCAAAAGTTGGCGGATGCATTTCCTTTCTTCGTATGCAGTCACCAGAACTTTCTCTTATTTTAATTTTTCTTACCTTGTCCAACTCCTTTGCATATTTTTCGAATTTGTCTTCAACTTTCTCGAACCTTTCATCTACAGTCAAAATTTGTTTTTCGATGCTTTCGAGACGCTCGTCAGCTTTCAATGTCAGAGAACTTTCCTTCAAGGAGGTTTTTCTGGTCTTCAAAACGTTCTAGAAGTTTCGCTTGTTCATTCTTTTGTTCGTTTCTTTGCTCTTCTAGAAGATTCTTCTGCTCGTTTCTTTGCTCTTGAAAACGCTCAAGAAGAAGAGCCATCATATTGGACAAGTCGGAATTATTACTTACATGCTCTTGTTCCTCTTCAATTTCAACATCGACGAGGAATGTGTCCGGATTTTCGTTTTGCTGAGTCATATTTTCTTGCAGTCTAATAATGAGGTCATTTTTGGTTCCAGCAGTAGGAAGACCCCGACTCTTTAACACTGCTCTAAGTTCAATCAAGCTAAGGGCATTTACCAGTTTACCCATAGTCACTTTATCACTTTTCACTTCTATTTGTTCAAAGTAATTATGTTCTTAAGTTTTATTTCACTTCTGACACCACTGTAATGTTTTAGTCTTGGGTTCGAAATTAAAACTTATTTTCCTTTACTTTTCAATCACCACTACTATCTCTATAAATGAAACTCACTTATCTAAGTTCAAACTCTTTATTTATTTCTTTATCTTAGCACCACTAATTATTCACCATTTATTCGTTACCACGGTTAAAATGAAACTGTGTCCATTTCCGAATAAAATGTCCTATTTATACTTGGGATCAAGTTTCCCGAACAGTCTAAGTCTCGAACCTTTCGGAATTGTCAAGATGCTTTAAAAGCTTTCAGAGCTTTCAAATTCAACATTGTTATTCAGCAGAATCATTCAGCAGAATTGTTCAGAATTTTACTGTAGTATAGACAAAAACCATATAGTAATATTTCCGTAGTAGAAACAAAAACCATTCATAAGACTGTAGTTGAGACAAACACTATTCATGTAACAATATTTTGTTTTGCCATTACCAAAATAATAACATCATGACAGATGACAAATTTGCAGACAATGAAAAAAAAACCTGACGTGTAGAGGTTTTTGATGATTTTCTTAAGGCAAAAACATAAATTATGTTGTTATTCGGTTAAAATAAACATTTTAACAGTTACTTAATTCTTATAAACGACGTTAATGCATTCAATCAAACTTTTATGGCATTACTTATCTATGCACTGCTCAGAAAAAATGTTTCTTAATTAAAACCTCAAATAATCTGACTCAAAATTATCCCAAGCGTTAAAAATGAAGAGTGTTCTGTCGCACCCAAACACCAACATTTTCAGAATAGTCCATTTTATTTAGGTAAGATTACCCTTGATTGTTGATTGCTTTAACCTATATCATCGTTTAAAAACCAACCAGCTACTAAAATTTTTTTTAAAACCTATAACACATATCAGAGCAAAAATGAACATGTCATGTAGGTTAGCTTAATGTCGATGTTGACACTCGCTTTGAACTGATTTCTCAAAATCAAAGATTGACAACTTTAATGACCAATGCAGAAAAAGAAAATTCTGTCCACAACCTCATCTTGCAAGTATATAACTTCATGACAAACACTCGTGAAAAAAATGATATCCCACCCAACCCTCCAGCTCCAAGGATGTACAAGTTTTCTGCTTCGGGTGTATAAGATTTTTTATGCGCAAACCACTTGTTGCATGAATCCTGCACGAAGTGTATAAACCACGCCAACGAAATCCACCAGATTCACTTTTCTTATTTCATGCTGCCCTGCTTCGTTGACTACATTTCCAAAACTTGAACTGAATTTATACACTAACAAAGATCATCAAGCCCCATCAACCCCCAACACCAGGACACAACACCCAGTTCCCGTCCATTTTCCTGAATGAGATTCACAATGGTTGACTGCAACCCGCGAGCTACAAATTGGTGTGCAACTATCAGTTTGTTGTTGTTTCGTTTTAGTTTTCCTATAGTAAAAGATATGAGTTTTGAAAACAAAATGGTTTTCAGCCAACAACGGAATGATATTTTTCTTGAATGCGAATAGTATCCTTTGCCAAGAACAAGGCACATAGCACCCCACTTTAAGGGCAAGTTATGGATTTATAAAAAAAAAAAACGTCTTAGGAGTCGAAAATATTTTGTGTAACAGATCTGCTGTTATGTATCCTTAATTACTCAAACTTAAGCTTTCATTCCACATTCTGTAGTGCGACTGAAGAATTAATTAAAAACTGTTCAAGGGGAGCATCTGGTTTTTTAGCTGGAAATATTACGACGATGTTCAAGTGAAACAATTTTCGTAGTGGTTCTTTCATCTATCAATTGAAAGCAATTTTGTTTCGTCAATGAAAATGGATCTTTTGGATAGTGGCATAGGGGGAAGGCTACGACAGAAGACAGTATTGAATTTTTGAAGCTTTCTATTCCACACTGTTGAAACCTCCCCATTGGACAATGTTGTCAAGATCGGAATTCAAAGGCAGACACTTCGAGCATACCTTCTGACCAGGCTCAACTTTATTGGACACCACAAAACGAAATAAAAGCTAAGCACGAGCTACATGTTCAGAGATGTGGCAACGATTGAGGACACCCGCTGTCGTTGCAGTTCCACAATCGAAGAACGTGGATGTGAATCTGAAAATAAATATGAAACAATTTAGTATGGATAAGAAGTCTAACTGGCTGCGCACAATGGTACAAATGCAATGCAGCAGTAGCACTTAGCAATGTCCAAGTTAATGTCGAAAAAAGTAGCGCACTAAGCAGCATACACGAATACAATGTGTAACACTGAACTCAAACAAAAATCATGTCAGCCATTTTGGTTTGTTGTTGTTTTACAGCGCAGAGCACGTTCGTGAAGTTGAAGTCGAGTCGACTTGAACTTCAGCTACTCTCTATGCTGCATGCTACTTCACATTGTAGCAGTGCAATACGATTTACGTACATTTACCTTTGACATTGCTACGTGCTACTGCTGCAGCTTAACCATTGTGAGCAGACAGTTAAGGCTTAACTATAATGGACGGAAACAAGGGGAAGCTAGTGTCAAAACCGAACGAAAAGTTGCCGTCCAACCTGTGAAATGAACACTCTACCCATAATTGACGGATTGCTACGGAACAAAACATGTATTTTCCTCTGAACAAATAAGATGACTCTGACGTCACACACAAAGTCAGCGTACCTCTCACTCTCACTCTCACATCCATTCACAGTCAGATGCAAATTACCGCCCGTAAACTGCGAAGTGAGGGCAGTTTACGCTAAACTGATCGAAATTGAACGAATCGGAGCAATCCGCTATTTTGGAGGTGAGATACGTATTGCTTGGTCTCGCACAATTACGGACGGGCCCATCTGCACCCGCCGCTTCGGTACTGAAGACGTAGTTTAGTTTGGTACGTTATTCTTTACAAAAGACCAAACATTTTGGCTTTGTTTTTTGTGTATGTGGAATGTCCTGCAAGTCCAGTTGTTGACCTTAGCGAAAATCTCGGTATACCTTGATTTGGGCGTTAGCTGACCAGAATAGTGAAGCCACGTAGAATTGTATATACATTGAAATCACCCGTAACAACGATTTTATGGTGAGGATTGTTAAGAAACAATTCTTTGGATTGAGTCATGGTGTGCATCGAATTTGCGAGATCCAAAAAACATTGTGTGGATGATGTGTTTGAACATCGAACATTTAGTATGGTAGAAGGTAAAGTTGTTATAATCTAAACATGTTATAATCATGAACACTAAACTTCACAGAATCAGAATTTATAAATCTTTTAGTTTCACAAAAACCACAAAAAAACTGACATAACTCTTTTTAACTTGCGATTATAGGTACTATAAGGCAAGTTATGGATTCGTGCAGAAAAAAAAATTTGAGATAACAATCACACATAACATTACGATGATGGAGAAGTCGAAAAAAGTGGGTCTGGAAATTCCGTCCGTCTGTCTGTCTGTCTGTCTGTCTGTATGTCTGTTCGCGCCTCTGGAGGCTGAACGGGTGGGCCGATTTGTTTCAAATTTGGTATTTAGGATTTATTTGTCCGTCCCTCGGAACATATTTTTACTTGCGATTATAGGTACTATAAGGCAAGTTATGCATTCGTCGAAAAAAAAAGTTTTGAGATAACAATCAAACATGACATTACGATGATAGCGAAGACGAAAAAAGATGGTCTAAAAATTCTGTCCGTCTGTATGTCTGTCTGTCTGTCTGTCTGTCTGTCTGTCTGTCTGTATGTATAGAGACCTACAGCCCAAACGGGTGGGCCGAATTGCTTCAAACTTGGTATATAGATTTTTTTAGGTATTGTACAGAGGGGAAATTGAAATTTTTTTTTTAGCTCAAAAAATAACGGTACCTGCCATACAACCGTTACGTTAAAGCTTATTTTTCTCAAAAACGGCTCTAACGATTTCTATTTAAAAAAATCGGTGTTGCGTTTTAGGTACGGCCAATCATATGTCTGAAAAAAAAGTTTTAAAAAAAAATTTGTATTGCATACCAATATTTTTGAAAAATATTTTTTTGTATTTTTAAAAGCATTTTTTAAAAAAAAATTTAAAAAATTAGTATTTTAAGAACTGCTTATTAAATTTTTTTCTAAAAATTTTAAATAAATGTATTTGCTGAATACCTATGAACTGGCGTTTTTGAATATTTTTTGAAAATTTTTTTCAAAAAGTTTTTCAAAAAAAACTTTTTTTCTCAAAAACCGCTCCACAGACTTTTATAAATTTATTTTCATAAATTCAAATTTATCCAAGAAATAAAATGGCGTACTTTTTTTAAGCTCAAATTAGTTTAAGTATTTATTTAAGAATTTTGAAAGTTTTATTTTTATCAAAATCTCAAGCCCCTTAACCACTGTCACTCATTAGAGCAAGTTCGTGCGACCCAGTCGTGCATTTTATTTATTTTTGTTCTAGATCCAAAAATAACGGCACCTGCCATACAATCTTGAAGACAAAATTTGATTTTCTCAAAAACGGCTCTAACGATTTTGATAAAACTTTCAGAATGCTATTTTTGCAAGACAATCTATCTTTTGGTTTGAAATTTTTTTTCGAAATTTGTCTAATAACGGTGCCTCTCATAGAACCAGTATTTTCAAATCAAATTTTCTCGTAAACTATTCATTCGATTTCAATAAAATTTTGGCCACAGGAAGTCATTCATAATTTTATTAATATGACATTTCAAAATTTTCAAAAACTTTTTTTTTTTGATTTTTTATAATTTTTTCAAAAAAATTTTTGGTTTTCGAAATATGTTGGAAACGCGTAAATTGATTTTTTTTAAAATTATTTTTCAAATGTAAACTACAGATTACCATATATTTGCATACTCAAATAAATTTCAAAATATTTTTTGAAAAAGTTTTTCAAAAATAACCTTTTAAAAAAAAAACTGGTCCAACGATTTTCAAAATTTTTTTTTCCTAGATTGACGTATAGCTTTGAAATTTTATTGCCTACTTAGTTTTTCCAAGAAAACTCTTAAACTAATTTAAAAAATAAAAGAATTTTCGAAATTATTTAATTTTTTTTTAATATCCATATATGCAGCCACTACGCAATTGCTTATCATAAGAGCAAGTTCGTGCGACCCAGTCGTGCACTTTATTAAGTAATGTTTACTTTATTATTAAACTTTTTATAATTCCTACTTCTAAATTTTTATATTATATCCTTTAAATTCGTTTGTACACCTTCATAAGTTTTACCATCTTTAAGTGATTTTTTTGAACCCTGCAAAATATCCTGGATCTCTTGCAGGCTAAGTCCTTTCGTTTCTATCACCACAAAATGGACAAAAAATATCGACACAATACACAAAGTTCCAAAAATCCAAAACGCATAATATGACCCCAAGGCATCTAGCTCGGGATACCAACGTGTCACCACGAACGTCATTATCCAAATATTTGAAGTTGCAAACGATGAAGCAATTGATTTGATGTTTGATGGAAATATCTCGCCCAGCACTGCCCATGGGATTGGTCCGAAACCAAAAGCGAACATTGCATAGTAGAAAACCAGGGCCGGGACTGGAATCCATAAGAGTTTCGATGCATCATCAAAAGTTTTGATATAAAAGAAGGTTCCAAGTGCGAATAGTGCTAGACTCATTCCACCAGCTGAAACCAAGAGAAGAACCTTTCGTCCAGTTCGTTCCACAACCAAGGGGGTGAGAAGGCTCGACACCAGTTGAACCAGGCTCAGAAGAATGGTTGCTAGCGCAGGATCTAGAGTTGATCCAGCGCTGGTGAAAATTGTCTGACTATTGAACGTGATCGCACTGGTTCCGCAAAGTGCTTGTAAATTGAGAAGACCGCAACATATGATAAGAGCTTTTCTGTAACCCCGATTAGACAAGATGTCACACAATGTCCCAGTTTTGGACATTGATTCATCAACGGATTTTTGAATACTGCTCATCTCGTTTTTGGCTGCTTCCATGCTCTGCCCACGAATGTATTTCAATGATTTGATTCCTTCTTTTTTCCGGCCTTTAGTTGCAAGGAAGTACGGACTTTCTGGCATAGAACAAAAAATAGCAAAGAAAGCTACAGGAATGGCAAGACAACACCACTGTAGCGCCATATAGCTAACGTAGGGACCAATTGCGTAAACATAGAGAATTCCAACTAGAAAGAAAAAATAGATAACGTGCGTTTTTATGGAATCCGAATAAGGTCATACCAATAAGGAAAAAGTTATATATTGATCCTAGGGCTCCACGGCAATCATCAGGAGCTATTTCGCCAATATAAATTGGCAGGGCAGTAGATGTAAGCCCTCCTCCCATTCCCTATAAAGTGAAGTTTACTTATAATTGCTTGTACGGACGAATCCATGTTACCAACATACTTGAATAAAACGTGCCAAACATATGATCCAGACATGGATTCCAAACATCAAAAGAATATAAGAAGCAGCAAAAAATGCTGAACTAAGGAGTAGAGTCTTCTTTCGCCCGATTCTTCCAGCCAGTGGTCCAGCAAACAGGGATGCTAGTTTTAAAAATAAAGCTTTTTAATACAAATTTTATTATAAAAATTAAAGTCTACCTGTTAGTCCTCCTATTGAGACCAATGAACTTATCCAACCTTCATCTGACTTGTCAACGGCGATTCCCAGTGGGCTGTCAGCAGTGTGGTCTCTTAGTTTGGGCAAAATCGGGGATGTCCATGCAAAGACTGTTCCAAATGCAAAGTATAAGATGCTTGCTAAAATAATAGAAATAAAGTTATTTACGAAAATTCTGAATTGTCACAGATTTCAAGATTTTAGAGTCTTTTAACTAAGTTTGAGAAAGTCAAAAATGATACACCATTAGCTGTTGTAGAGCCAACAATCGTGGTCAACGTCGAATATAAGGAACTGCAAGCCCTTGGAGTCCGCAACTACAAATTAATGGCATCATCATGTTGAGTTTCATCAAACAATGTCGGCAGTGCAATGGATGACACTTTTCGTAAAAAGCCTCAAGAACAATGCCAGCGAGACTACAAAGAAAGATTATAAGGGAGAAAATGTTTCGATTCCAAAGGACTTTAATGAAGTTCAAATGGCTGCTATCAACTAACGAAAAGACCATTCTTTGGAAGTTGAAACTGTTTGTCGCGTGTTCGCGTGTCGGCAAGCAATTATCTCTGTTTGTTTACGCATCTTAAAACTAAACTAAACACAAAAGCGAGAGCTACAGTACATTTGAAACGAAATGTTTAATACCCTATTCCAAAATGAGTTCGTTTGTGGCAAACTAATTGCTACGCATTTTTATTTTTTACAAAAGTTCAGGCTCTTAGTTGGTGTGTTATAAATACCTGAAATAAAGAAATTTTTGATTAAAAAAATTTTCCGTGTCACAGAAAAAGTAAAACACATTATTTTGAATTTATACTTTGTGGCCTTAGTTTCGGACAAGTTTTTTTTTAAGTGTACTTATACGTTTCAATTATGGCTATCGAAATTAAAAAAGGCGTGCACCACGCCCAAACTTAAACACTTTGTGTTGCCAAAACAGAACCCATTGTTATTACATAAGACAATAAGCTTAGTGACATAAAATATTTTACTCGTAGCTCTATTTTCTTACTTTAAAACAACATATCATTTGAATTTTGAAAAAAGTGATTTTCAATGAAAACGGCGAGTGTGGGTGTATCTTTACAATTCTTGAACCACACCCTGCTACATAACAAAGGATACATTTTTACAACTTCTTTCTTCAAAATTGCGACCAATGTTTAGTAAGATTTGAATATTTATTCTGATTAAGACTTTTGATGAAAACGCCAAGAAAAATGGGCGTGCCCAAAAGATTTGCTTAAAAATATCAAACACTTACTAGGCTTTGATCGTAAGTAATTTTCTGAGCATAATCGTTACAATACAACTTAATTGGATCGTTTTTTTTTTGACAATTTTAACTGAATACATTAATTTTATAAAAATCACACCAAAAAAGTACGTAAGAAATATTTTCCATATAATGTACTAACAAAATTGGTTGAAATTGATTATATGAATATACCATTAACTTTTGAAATTACGATTTCCGTTCTTGTATTGATATTCTTGGCATTCAAGAAATTTAAAATGATCTGATGATGCAGTTTCTTATAAAAAGTGGGCGAAAGCCACTCCCAAAATCAAAAATGTACCTATCTTTTTTACACAAAATGTTTGCTTACCACCAATAGCCACCAAATTTTTCGACGGACGGAAGACATGCAATATACCCATTCTATGGAGTAGCGTATAAAAACTTATTTGTATTGTTTCCACGTGATAGAAGTGAAACCTTCATAAAAGTTTACCGCAACACAAAGAAACTCTTGGTATATATGCAAGAAGCACCACACAAAGAGAGGACGAAAATAAGCAAAACTTCGTTTCTGTGATCCCAAAGAAATCAATAGATTCCATCTTATGATAGTCTTCAACATGAAGATCCAATAAATAGTGTTAGCTTTCAAAGCCGTTGATGCAGTTGACGTCTTAGAAAGCTGTATCTCAATCAGATCCAACTCATTTACTTATTTTTTAAATACCATCATCATGACTGGAGTATTTCCTTCTACTTGCAATTATACCAAAATTGTGAATGTTCCTAGGATTCCAAACGTGTTCTGGTCAATTTGTACTTTAGCATTTCTTTCTAAAGTGCTTGAAAAAAAAAATTTAATTTCCTGATAAAAAAAAACATCCGAAGCGGCATGCAAATCTACTTTTAGAAGACGGTCTAGTTTTTGTCCAAAACACAGATGCACCACCAGCGATGCTCTGAAAAACGTACATAGGTAATTATTGATGGTTTGTAGACAGTTACATTAATACTTTCCTTGTTTTATTAGATTTCTTATTCGATACAGTGAACCATCTTTTGTTGTATGAAAAAAGGTAATCAATTTAATTTTTGAATCTGATTTTAACTTATCCAAACAATGGACATTGTTGAATAACTTTTACTTTCTTCCACAATAAAATGGTGTCCCACAAGGCTCAATAGGGTCAATAACAATGTTCTAAACCAAATTTTTTTGTCGGTCTAATGGAAAATGCAGCTAATGAAGTTTAAGAAAGCCTCAAAAGAATTTTATGCTGGCGTCTGGTATCGACTTACTTAATGGCTTGTTTTTGAATCCCCCTAATTCAATTGTTTTGTTTTGTTAAGAGAAAGTATTGAAACCTGATGTTTTCTTTTAGATAAGAATATTGCTGCTGCTTCGAGCTGTATAATGCAAACTTATCAACCGATGCCCACCTTCGTAAAATGTTTTGCCTTCTACATTCGGGCTTTTATAACTTGAAAATAATTCGTAAAAAAACCACACAACAAGTAAAATAAAGCATTTTTGGGAAACGTACTTACCGCATACGGAGATCATAAAAACGCGATGGTTTTTCGTTGGTTCCATGTTTTTTTAGACCACCTTCAAGAAATAATTTTCCAACTTTGTATTATTTGCTTTTAACTTTAACTGCAAAGCTCGCACTTCATTGTTTTTAATAGTAGAACAAAAATAACCAACTTAGCCCTTAAGACATACCTATTTTAAAACCTACCGAGATCAAACTGAAGTAGCTTAGACTAACGGCGAACGACTTCCTAAGAATTATTTTGGCCAATTTCAATTATTTCACTAATCAGAAGCAGCTACTTATCTAAATTAGTTTTTATTGAACAGATAAACCTCTTTTTTGTTTTTTTCCGAAAAAAGCCATCTTTGAGTGTTACTGTTATTTAATTATTATTTATCATTATTGTATCTGAGAAATAATAAAATAAATATTAAGGCACAATTTTTATGCATTTATTGAATAAGGATTGCACATAGAAACGATATTGAAAAACAAAATAGAACTTTATTATTACGTTATGGTTGTTTCGAGAGTGTTCAAATATATGTTAAGTGATCGAACACTTCTCATTTCCTGGCTTTAATAATAATAATGACCTTAAAGGATAGAGATACATCTGCCTTCATCAACCACGAAGTTTTCTGCATTTTATTCATAGAAGAGTGATGGAGCCCTCTTAAGAAAATACGCCTGAATGCTCTTCAGTCCAGCCTTGGAATCTTTGAATTTGATTAAAAATAAGATAAAACTACTATTTTCAATAAGATAGTTTATAATCAGCATAGACAGAGACATGGTATTGATCTACTTTTATCAATAATCAATTTATTGAATTCGAATTATTTCGAATAGTGTGAACCTTACGTCAAATTGATAAAGTTATAGGAAATATTTTTTTTTATGATTGAGTTTAGAAAATAGGAATGCATTCACAAAGGAAATTGAGTTCTGAATCGATTGTCTTATTCACTAATAACAATATAAAACAATTTTCAAAAGTAAAAGTTTAAACACTTCTATGAACCATTGACATAATGCAAATCAATTTTACTCAATTGAGACATCTTCAACAGTAGAGTGGAAGTATGCGGAGTGATTCGCACTATAACAACTTAATTATAAAATTTGGCATTTTTAAGTGCTGTTGTTGCTTTTAAATAATTTTTGTATTTCAAATCAAAATTTTAGAAAACTATCCCTCCTGGCTAAACAAGAGAAATAGACCTAACGCTCCTGTATGGTTTTTTTTTCTTTTCCAGAGCAAACCTAGACGTTTTAGTTTTTTGTTGTACTTTATTCGAACCAACCTGTATATTACTATAAAGTTATCAGTACATGCTCTGGTACTCATCCACTTTTGGATGTATTTTTTGACTAGAGCAGTAACTTTTTTAAAAGCGCCATCACCAAAATAAAAACGAACAAAAAAGTGAAACTTTTAAACACGCTGGGCCTAGTCAAGAGCATACAGGAACTCATCTGCAAAATATGGTCGGAGGACAGTAGAATCTCAGTACAGTTTTAAAACAAGGTCACGCACTGGCATGCAGCTATTTTAACATTGTGCTTGAAAATGTAATACGGAAAACCCATGCCACTACATCGGGAACCAATTAAGTCACACAATTACTTAGGTTTGCGGACGATATTGGCGTGATGGGAAGAACAAATTGAGCAGTAACCGGTGCCATCAATACTAGGGAACATGGAGGCAGCGGCAAGCGGAATGGGACTGAAAATAAACGAGAAAAAGACGGAGTATATGCTTTCATCAAAGTCCAATGTCCAATCCCAATACTGGCTTTGACTTGGCCAGAACTAATTCGAGGTAGTCTGTGAATTTGTCTGTAAGCACAGGCAACAACATTAACGCTGAAATTAATCGTTATAGTAGATTAACTCTTAATGATCGCTGCTTCTTAAGGCTAAGTATAAGCAATTAAGAATAAAACCCTATTGAGAAGAGCCAAGGAAGGGGACAATGTAAATAACACTCATCGTCCCGGCCCTGCTATATGGTGCAAAAGTATGGACCCTATTCCAATCGGATGAAAAGTAAGTTTTCAAGAAAATTGTATGAGCGGTACAGCGGGACAAGTCTAGCCCATAAGCCTCGAATTCAGCTGAGTAATATGAGAGAAAGCTCTAAATACAACAGGTTCGACTGAACTTCTTACACGCATGAGTAACCTCTACAGGCTTTCAACATTTGTGCTAGTGCTATTGATTTCAATGTAGGTTAGGCTGGGCTAAGGTGGCAAAGTGGTCAGCAAAGATAGGTATATAAGCTGACACAATAAGTCCTTAACAGGACTGTTGTGATAATACTTTAATGGAGTTTGTGTGCCATCTGCTTAGGAAATTGAAGCCTTAAATCTGGACGTGCTGCCACCTGTCCACCCTAGATATATCCTCTCGGTATACCTACCAACTTGTTTTACCAAAAATTTTAATGAAGCGATGGGAATACCCAGAAAGCTGTCCTTAGTTGTTTTTCGTTTGGCAAGATCGTCGGCTTTGCAGTTCGCTGGAATACCTCCAAGCCCCTTCCATCTCTCTATGAGATGAGCAATAGCCGAGCGCTGTTTTGGATTTAAAGGTGGAACTCAGGAATTTCAGCGCAGCCTGGCTATCGGAGAAAATAATGATGTCCTCAGAGTATATCACGTTTTTTTTACACAGAATATTAAACCTCTTTCATCGCCATTAATTCCGACTAAAACACGCTTCATTAGTTTGGAAGACGGAAAGCGGGACTGAAATTTAGTTTGTTAGAGTAAAGAACACTCCCCACCCCATTATTTGTTTTCAGCTAAATACTGGATTTGTTCTTCTTCCAGGAAGGCATAACTTCTCCTAGAGTGAACTAGAGAGTATGCTTATAAGCGTTACCGCAAATATTATTCTAACACTGTGAGAATGCTATCAGGCGAGTTGCTGAGCAAGTAGAAGTATGCTTGCTGACGCTTTCAATGTAATTTCAATTCAACCGTAATCGAAATTATAGTCTGTGGAAATTAAGAACAACTATTTGGAAGGTATTTATTTTATTTTGAGTTTTCAACGATCTTCTAAAAGAAAATCCTTAGAAACAAAACAATTCAACTGTTGGAGCAATTAGAAACGACAGACTTTTTTCTCGAATGCAATTTTTCCTGAATCCTTTGCAAACTCAAACCTTTTGTCTCTATGACAACAAAAACAACGAAAATGAATGCCAAGGCACAACAGAGTCCAAAGAACCAAAAAGCGTAATATGATCCTAAAGCGTTAAGTTCTGGATACCATCGGGTCACCACAAATGATGTTAGTGATGTTATCATCGAAACAAAAGATGTTGCAACTGATTTGATGTTAGATGGAAACATTTCGCCAACAATAGCCCAAGGGATCGGCCCAAATCCAAAAGCGTAAAATGCATTGAATGACAGCAAGGCAGGAACAGGTATCCAAAGGATATTCGAAACATCGCCGAAAGTTTGAATATAAAAGAATGTGCCAAGTGCTAGAAGAGCCACGCACATTCCTGTAGCTGAGATCAGAAGAATCATCTTTCGTCCAGTTCTCTCAACCACAAACGGTGTGAGAAGATTCGCTACAAGTTGAACGAGACCCATGATGATTGTTGCGATGGCAGGGTCTAGCGTAGATTTGGCACCGATGAAGATCGATTGGCTGTTGAACAGGACAGCTGTAGTTCCACTAAACTGTTGGAACATCAACAGTCCAGCACAGATTAAAAGTGCTTTCCTATAGCCCCTGCTTCGAACAATGTCCAGCAGAGTTCCGTTGTTGGACATAGCTTTGTCGACGGATTTTTGAATCTCGTTCATTTCGTCTTCGACTGCCTTGGCACTTTGTCCCCGAAGAAATTGAAGAGATTTCAATGCTTTCTTGTGTCGCCCTTTAATGGCATAATAGTATGGACTTTCAGGCATGAACACAAAGGTTGCAAAGAAGATGATCGGCATCACTATGCAGCACCACTGAAGTGTCAGGTAACTCACAAAGGGTCCAATGATGTAGACATATAAAATTCCAGCTTTAAAAAGAAGATGTCGATAAGTTTATAAAGTTGATTTCATTCGGTTCAAAGATATAGGTAATACCTGCCATTAGTAAAGTCATGAGTGAACCAACAGCTCCTCGACAATCATCGGTTGCTATTTCTCCAACATACATTGGCATAATGGTAGCCGCAAGTCCTGATGCAAGACCCTGAATTATTGGAAACAAATATTAAGAATATAGTTTTTTTTTATTATCATTATTGATGCATCTTGCCTGCAATAAACGTGCAATGTAAACTGTTGGAATCGTTCCTCCTGTTATTAATAAAATATATGAAGCTGTGAAAAATGCAGAACTTGAAAGAAGAGCCATTTTACGTCCAATCAATCCAGCTAAAGGTCCAGCGACAGGACATGCTTTTAGAATAAAAAAAAAAAGAAATTATTTTAAAACCTTCTCTGAGAAAGTTTCATATAAGAAACATTATCTGTACTACGAGTTACGGGAACAACACAGCTTCATGTGCACAGACCAATACAGACCTCCAACTCGTACTCCTCTTGCCTGAAACACCCCCGAAATATTTTTTCGTGTCTGTTATACGTGAACATCTCTGCCTTTGAATTTTGTGATGGCAACCATCCTAACGTATGCCATTTATTTTTTCGGTGTGTTTATTACTCCTTTTTAAAAAGCAAGGGAGAGCGTCACACTCTCAAAATAAATGGCACATCAGCTGATTTGCAGCTTGTTGGCAAAAAGAGAGACCATACAGTGAGTTGGCGGTCTGTATCTTATTGGTCCGTAGAGTACAAGGGTCCTTGCGTAACAAACTTAAATAAGAGTTTCATAAATGTTGCTTACAAAATCTTGCCATCGCCTAAGTGGATGGGCACCGGGAGACGATATCTTGACCCCGCCAGGTAAAGCTCTGCTACCTACTGGAAAACGTGGTACTCCTGGGCCTGGGCCCCACTTCTAATATTCCCATTCAGAATTTTTCTGACTAAACTGTCTTTAACAGAAACAGCGACTCCTTGGTTCTTCTCGATAGGGCATTGTTCCTCTGTCGCACACTTAGCCCGATTCGCACACCATAGTGTTGGAGGCTTGGCCACTGCTCGCTTTGTTCTTCCTACCACGTCGTTGTCGCAATCGTGTTGATGAGTTAAAGATATAATACCTTATATACTGGCATGGGTGTTTCAAATTACCTTTCGAAGTGCAATGCTGCAATAATTGCATCACAGTGCGTCGCATCATCTGAACATCTTAATCAAACTATACAAAAACACTGCCTGGGGAAAATAGTGCACTAAAGAAGGATTAAATATTTGTGGCACACATGGATGAAAACCCGTTTAGTCTCGAACTCCGCCCGTGAGCTCGAAGCAACAACGGAACTCCCGCCGAAATTAAACCTGAATAAGCAATTTATTGCTAGGGTCGCCATCAGTAGGGTTATCCATATCCGAGGCAGTTGGTTGTTTCGGAACAAAAAGTTTTTTACGTGGTAGGGAAGTTACCCCGATGCACAACCCCCAACCTGGGGGACGAGGCCCTAAGCTATTCTCCTTGGACAAAAGGAGCTGGAGAAATCCAGAGTCAGTAACCCACTACGGGGATGCGAGAGCTACCGTTGGTCCTACATGGGCTCATCCACCACCTTTTCTATTTCACTACCCTGACTAATAGTAGTGAAAGGACCCAAAGACCATGATGGGTATGAAACAGTTCCAACGCTGGGCATCGCCAGGTTGATACCAATGAGGGTATACCCTATTCATACAGCACCCAGCCATCAAATAACTTTGAAGTTGTCAATGACTTGGTCTATTTGTGTTCCACTATTACCTCTCAGAACGAAATTCAGTTAAGAGATCAGTCGAAGAAATACTCCTGCCAATCGCTGTTTCAAAAAGCCCTATTTCAAAGGACCAAGGAGACCCTATACAAGACACTAATCATCGCAGTCCTGCTATAAGGAGCAGAAGCGTGGACAGTGACACATTTGGCTGAGTACAGACTGGGGTGCTTTGAGAGAAAGATTCTTCGGGTGATATTCGGTCCTGTATGTATCAATGGAGTATGGAGGAGAAGATTCAATGGCGAACTGTACGGGCTATACAGCGACATTGACTTAGTTAAGAAGCTAAAAATACAGCGGCTTAGATGTCTGGGCCATGTGGACCGTATGGACTAAAACGCTCCTGCCCGACGAGTGTTCAATTCCAATCCGGAGGGCCGACGCAGTTCTGGAAGACCCCATCTAAGGTGGCGCGATCAAGTGGAGAACGACCTCAACCAACTTGGTGTGCGCAACTGGAGGCGACTGGCTAGGGAACGGCCTAGTTGGCGAGGATTGTTGGTTGAGGTCGTGGTCCACAATGGACTGTCTGCGCCACCTTAAGTAAGTAAGCAATTTATTGGCAGTTTCTCTAGAAAGCATTTTTCGGACGAAGATAACCAAAATAGATAGAAATTGGCAAAACTTCTGGCAGTCGTGGACGAGGGGCGTTTGGGAAAGAATACTTGCAACTAGGCTATTCAATCACATTGTTAGCTGAGCGATTAAGTCTACTTAGGATCACCACAAGTCTTTTGTGAAAATCTGGAAACTGCCCAGGCTTAACAGTTTTAGTCTTTTTTGATACCTTAAATCCTCCTGAACTAGCCTTCTATACTTTTGCTTCTGGAAGTGGAAAGAGGCAGCGAAAAAACTTTTACAGTCGCGACTCCTCAAAGTTTGGTGCCCAAATTTGAAAAGAACGCACGATCGTCAACAGAGACCTGTTCCATGAAAATGTACAACAGAACCCGAGGCAGTGGAAATATACAACGAGTTTTTTTCGCTGACTGGGCTTCAGAGCACTTGAAATAGGATCCCGATTTCAAATGGAAAATCATCTTTAGCGAAAAGGCACATTTTTGGATGAGTGGCTACATATGTTAACTAGCAAAACTATCGTATATGGCACGACACTAATGCACACGAGGTTCACCATGTAACAATGCATCCTATATGCATCCTTTGATGTGGATTTCGGTCCGACTGCGTCATTGGAAACTTCGAAAACAACGTTAGTGAAGAGGCCACCGTAAATAGCGAGCGCTAGATAATGATGACAACGATCGCTCAAATTCATCCGGATTTTTGCTCAAAAGTCATTGAAAATTTAACAGAAAAACTTCCACTTTTTAGGAGTTTTTTAGGTCAATGGTTGAAGCGACATTCCATTGTGAGGCTTGTCTAGTAAGCTCTCAAAAGCGGGGTAATCTATTTTGATAAAATCTTAAAAGCCATGCACCAACAAATAAAAAAATTAATTTAAATATGGACTAAAAAAGAAGTAACATTTTTGAACGCAGTCCCGATTTATGATAATCTTGATTGATCATGGCAGAAATTCTATTTCGTAAAAAAAACTGTTTGATTTAAAAAATGATTAAAGCACTCACCAACTAAGGAACCAAAACAAAGTAAAGAACTAATCCATCCTTCCTCCGATATTGTAACTGCCGCATCCAATGGACTATCGTATCTGTGGTCTCGCAGAATTGGCATTACCGGAGAACTCCATCCAACAACTGTGCCAAGGGAAAAGTACGCCATATTAGCTGTTCCATAACAAAATCGTTCAAATACATTAAAAATTGAAATTATAAGATTTTTGTAGAAATATTTACCACTTAGTGCTGCCATGTATATGCGATATTTTTTTACGGGGTCGGGATCCATTTTTCTTGTAAGCAGGGTTTCCCGAGTTTCCATTAACTGTTCATAAAAAAAAGAACTTTAACGTTTGTCTTTTAAAACTGATTTAGCTTAGCTATGTAATTTAAACAAAATGAATACTTTTGTTAATTTTTTTGTTTCTAAAGATACTCGTTAAATAAATATATTTTATTTTCCAGATATTGGAAATGCATTCATATTATTTATCGCCAATTACTCGCGTATTAAACCCACTTCACCAAAGTTAACAGAACGCAAGGTGAATCTGTATCTGGTTTTTATACGTGAAACTTGACATCAACATAAAACAAGACCGACATCGTCAGCGAAAATTATGATTATGATGATACGAACCAATTGTCCAAACCTCTTGATAAGAATAAAGTATCTTTTATCTGATTAATATTTAATTAGACTTTAAATTGAATTGCATTTTGAAGAGTTCAGAAGCAACTTTTCAAGTATGTACTTCAATTCTAACTTCAAGACATTTTTAAGAGAATTATTTGCTTACATCGCTTTTCAAGTCTTCCATTACTATTTTCAAGAGTTTTCTAAACTTCATATTCTCCGAATTCTTCTAGTTTTAAAAACATTTTTCAATTTTTAATATTTTTTTCTGATAAATCGGTTTAATTTAAAAATTCATATACAGGGTGGTCCAACCATAATGCAACATGTTAATTGACAATTTTATTAGACATTTCTTTTTTTAGTCTTTGTCAAATTCAACCATGTAGTAGTAATTTTTGAAGCGTGCGTCGCGTCGTGCACTTCGTAATTTGCTTGGTCAGCATAATTGACCAAGTGTGTCCACAATCGAGAGAATTGTGCGTTAGTCAATAAAATTTTAAGAACAAATGTTCAAAACTTTTTGTTTTATTAACAATTAACATCGTGGGTTATCGTTGGACCACCCTTTATGACAAGCAAATATGGTGCGTGCCTAATTTTTTTTTCAAATCAACTTAAGGGGTTATATAAATATCTTATGTTACCTCAGGCATCGGTTTGGAGATGACCTGGTCAGGAGCATATCTGGCTGCGCACAATGGTGTAGCCGCAGTTGTAGCACGTATCAATGTCCAAGGTAAATGTACGTAAATCGTATTAAAATAAAAATAAATTGTTGGCACAACAGCTCCAAGCGGGGCCGGGGCCTGTGACTTACACTCTCAACCATTCCTGTGTGTGCGTTGTTATTCTGCAGGAATGGAAGGGACCTACAATTTACCGCCGAATCCGAACGGCTAACAGAGAAGCACTTTCCACGACATTAATTACTCTTGAAGGATTTGTCACTTCCTCGCAAGAGGCAGTACCCCGGAAAAAAACTTTTAGGTTTCAACCTCAGGGATCAAACCCTGAACCTTCGGCGTAGCAGTCCGACACACTAACCACTACGCCACGGGGTACTACGTAAATCGTATTGCAGCGCTATAATGTGAAGTAGCAACTGCAGCATAGAGAGTAGCTGAAGTACAAGTCGACTCGACTCCAACTTCACGATCGTGCTACGCTGCAAAACAACAACAAACCAAAATGGCAGACATGATTATTGTTTCACTTCAGTGCTGCACATTGTATTCGTGTATGCTGCTTGGCGCCCTACTTTTTTTGACATTAACTTTGACATTGCTACGTGTTACTGCTGCAGCTTCACCATTGTGCGCAACGAGTACACCAACTCATCTGCAAAATATGATCCGTGGAAAGCGTGCCCGAAGATTGAAATCTTTTTTGTGGTTCATGTGCGCGATCCACAAAAAAAAAAAAAAACCAGACCGCCCACTCTGACCCAATTATAGGGGCATAAATAAGCCTTTTTAAAATTCGATATAAGATCCTGTCCAGCGTTTCATGTGAACGTTTGAAATTACCAATACGGCTTCAGACCTCGACAATCCACGATGACGTTGGAAAATGCCCGCTGCTCCATGTAAGCAGATGAAGAATAAATATATATGGAAAAGAGCCAAAGTGACGTTGTACAAGACACTCATCATCTCGGTCCTGCTATGTGGTGCAGAAACATTGACCCTCTCCCAATCGGATGAAAAGTCACTTTTAGTATTCAAGAGAAAAGTTCATGTTCCTGTCAGAGAAGGAAACAACAAGATAAAATTCTCTGTTTTTTGAAACCTGGGGTCGCCCTGAAGACACCCTGAAGTCGATCTTGGTATTTAGCTGGGGCGAGTTGAGGTAAGGAATCAGCTGTTGAAGTGATTTTGCTGTCAAGCATTTGTTGTGTATTTTTCTTCTGCATTTGATTTTTCCTATCTTTTTTTCGAACAAAAAGTAAAAGAAATCCAAATTATTTTTTTGATTTTGATTTATTTTGATGAAAGAAAATACAAATCGAACAAATAAAGCAAAATGGAAACAACCATACTGGGTTTTTTGAGAACGGGAAAACCTGGGGCGACCCTGGGTAAAGTTCAACAAATAAAGCTCTTGTCTCCAATGCGATAAAGCGACCAGGTAGAAGGAGTTCTCTGACTAATTATTGGAGTCGGCATCGGCCGGCTAGAGTTTGAGCAGGCTGGAGAGTCTTATCAAATAAGGCCAAGAACCACCAAGCTCTAGTCGTGCTATCATTTTTATAATAAAATTTTATCATTTTAACGTTCTGTTCAATAGTATTACATGCCATGGTGATTTGACATCAGTGACTTAAAAAATAAAATGCACGACTGGGTCGCACGAACTTGCTCTTATGATAAGCAATTGCGCAGTGGCTGCATATATAGATATTAAAAAAAATTAAATAATTTCGAAAATTCTTTTATTTTTTAAATTAGTTAAAGAGTTTTCTCGGAAAAACTAAGTATGCAATAAAATTTCAAAGCTATACGTCAATCTAGGAAAAAACAATATTGAAAATCGTTGGACCAGTTTTTTTTTTAAAAGGTTATTTTTGAAAAACTATTTCAAAAAATATTTTGAAATTTATTTGAGTATGCAATTATATGGCAATCTGTAGTTTACATTTGAAAAATAATTTTAAAAAAAATCAATGTACCCGTTTCCAACATATTTCGAAAACCAAAAATTTTTTTGAAAAAATTATAAAAAATCAAAAAAAAAAGTTTTTGAAAATTTTGAAATGCCATATTAATAAAATTATGAATGACTTCCTGTGGCCAAAATTTTATTGAAATCGAATCTATAATTTACGAGAAAATTTGATTTGAAAATACTGGTTCTATGAGAGGTACCGTTATTAGACAAATTTTGAAAAAAAATTTCAAACCGAAAGATAGATTTTCTTTTAAAAATAGCATTCTGAAAGTTTTATCAAAATCGTTAGAGCCGTTTTTGAGAAAATCAATTTTTGTCTTCAAGATTGTATGGCAGGTGCCGTTATTTTTGGACCTAGAGCAAAAATAAAAAAAATGTTCCGAGAGACGGCCAAATAAATCCTAAATACCAAATTTGAAGCAAATCGGCCCACCCGTTCAGCCTCCAGAGGCGCGAACAGACAGACAGACAGACAGACAGACAGACGGACGGAATTTCCAGACCCACTTTTTTCGACTTCTCCATCATCGTAATGTCATGTGTGATTGTTATCTCAAATTTTTTTTTCTGCACGAATCCATAACTTGCCTTATAGTACCTATAATCGCAAGTAAAAAATAACCACCACATAAGCCTAATTAGCGCCCATGCCCCTACAGAAGAGAAAGACGACGCTACCAAAGAATGTTTCTACGAGCTCCTCGCCAAAACATATGAGCAGTGCCCAAAACATGACATTAAAATTCTTTTGGGAGACTTCAATGCCAAAATTGGGAGAGAGGACATCTTTGGTATGACGATCGGAAAACACAGCCTGCACGACACCACCTCCGACAACGGACTCAGGCTCATCGATTTTGCAGCGGGAAAAAACATGGTGCTGAGCAGCACGCGATTCCCACGTCCCGACATCCACAAGGGCACATGGCGATCCCCAGATGGTCGAACCTGCAACCAAATCGACCATGTTGTGATTGATGGAAGACACTCCTCCAGCATTATGAATGTCCGTACATTCCGAGGAGCAAACATCGATTCGGACCACTACCTAGTCGGTGCAAAACTTAGGGTACGGATCTCCATGGAAGTTCTTAGGCGAACACCGACTACACCTAGGAAATTCAATGTTGGACGTCTTCAATCGGAAGAGACCGCCGCCGCTGCCTATGCCGACCGCGTATCCCTTGAGCTTGCGAGAAATCTTTCGACTGATGACATGAACCCGGAAGACCAATGGCAGCTATGTCAACAAGCCATAAGAAGTGCTGCGTCAGAGGTATTGGGCTTCTCACATCCACCCCCCAGAAACCCCTGGTTCGACTCCGAATGTGCTCAGGCAAACAAAGCCAAAACGGAGGCATACAAGTCGTGGCTCCAGAGAGATACTAGAGCATCCAGAAATCTCTATGTTGAGCGAAGGAAAGTTGAGAAACGTCTACTCAGGAGAAAGAAAAAAGAACACCAGCAACGCGAAGTCGAGGAGATGCAGAGATGTTTTTGCAGAAAAGAGGTACGAAACTTCTATAAAAAGGTGAAACAGTCTACATCCAGTTTCACAAGCCGCCCTGGGCCCTGCAAAGATCAGGATGGAAATACCATAGTGGAAACGCAGGCGATGTTAGCCATCTGGAGAGACTACTTTAACCAGTTGCTAAATGGCGATGACAGCCAAGATCCCGCCCAAGATCAACTTGTTCCAGTTAATCTAGATGACGACCACGAACTACACCCGCCCGACCAAAATGAAATCAAAGTAGCCATCACCAGACTAAAGATGAATAAGGCAGCTGGATGTGATGGCCTTCAAGCGGAGCTTTTTAAACACGCTGGAGATGACCTGGTCAGGAGCATACACCAACTCATCTGCAAAATATGGTCGGAGGAAAGTATGCCCGATGAGTGGAATCTCAGTACCATCTGCCCGATTCACAAAAAAGGAGACCGCCTCCTCTGCGCCAACTATAGAGGCATAAGCCTTTTAAACATCGCCTATAAGATCCTGTCCAGCGTTTTATGTGAACGTCTCAAGCCGTTTGCTGACGACCTGATAGGTCCTTACCAATGCGGCTTCAGACCTGGAAAATCTACCACCGACCAAATATTCACATTACGCCAGATCCTGGAGAAAACCCAAGAGTATAACATCGACACCCACCACCTGTTCGTCGATTTTAAAGCCGCCTACGACAGTGTTAATAGAGTTGAACTGTATCGTGCCATGTCTAACTTTAGAATCCCTGCTAAACTGATACGCCTTATCAGGATGACGTTGGAGAATGCTCGCTGTTCCGTCTAAGATTCTACTGAAACCTTCGAAACCACCAGAGGGCTAAGACAAGGTGACGCACTGTCGTGCAGCTGTTTTAATATTGTGCTTGAAAATGTAATACGGAGCACCCATGCCAGTACATCAGGCACCATTTTCAATAGATCGACACAATTACTTGGGTTTGCTGACGACATAGACGTGATAGGAAGAACAAAGCGAGCAGTAACCGGTGCTTTCACTACTATGGAATCAGCAGCAAGCAGAATGGGGCTGAAAATAAACGAGGACAAGACGAAGTATATGCTTTCATCAACAAAAGTCCAATCTCACCACCGACTTGGTTAGAACGTAACCATTGATAGGTATAACTTCGAGGTAGTCAGTGAATTTGTCTACCTGGGCACTGTAAACACAGGCAACAACATCAGTGCTGAAATCAAACGCAGACTAACTCTTGCTAATCGCTGTTTCTTTGGGCTGAGTAAGCAATTGAGAAGTAAAGCCCTATCGAGAAGAACCAAGGTGACACTGTACAAAACACTCATCATCCCGGTCCTGCTATATGGTGCAGAAGCATGGACCCTATCCCAATCGGATGAAAATTCACTTGGAGTCTTCGAGAGAAAAGTTCTGCGTACGATCTATGGTCCTGTCTGCGTAAATCGCGAAAACAACGTTTGGAGAAGAAGATATAACAATGAACTGTACGAGCTGTACAGCGACATAAGCCTAGCCAGAAAAATTCGAATCCAAAGACTAAGATGGCTGGGCCATGTAGAGCGAATGGTCTTCAACGCCAAACCCGAGGGAGTCAGAAGCCAAGGTAGACCTCATCTTCGATGGAGTGACCAGGTAGAGGGAGACATCCGTCAACTTGGAGTACGAAATTGGAGACAGCAGGCTAGAGATCGAGCCGGCTGGAGGGGCATTCTCAGCAAGGCCTTGGAGTACCACGCTCCAGTGGCGCCAACTTAAGTAAGTAAGTAAGACTTAAAAATAAACAAAAGATTTGACAGATGTCACCAAAATAACATGGTTGTCACAGGACGCCAAAAATCTTCCCGCATAAATTGTAAAACCCTTTATGTGTTCGATACATAGCGAATATAGCTTTCCTGTTACCTCGATCGAAGTGTCACTTATGGACAGTGGCATATTGAGTAAAATTATGCTTAATGACAGAAGACAGACAATTTGACAATTTCCTTAAGACACCCAAGGTAGGAGAAGAATTCCTCAAATATATCCAATGAGGACAAGATTGACAGATCTAATTGCCATCGGAAAAACCTAATCATGACGACGTTTTATAAATTTTGTTTGACATTTTTCTGCGTCCTGAAAAAAATTGTGAAATTAAATCGCAATGTCAGTTACTTACTTCTGTTTGAATGTCCATTTTTCTCCAACAGCTACTATCCTTGAACTTTGAACAAATTAATTTAAAACTGTCATTTAATATAATATTTAAAAAAAAGTATAAATCTCACCACGATTACGCTACTTATTGTTGGAAAAAAAGAATTATTTAAATAAAATTGAACCAAAGATTCCAATCCATTAAAGACACTAGATCAGGTTAATATTAAGATGTAGCTGACACCCGCTTGCATTGTTGATTGCGTTGCCACACCTTTCTAATAGTGGTTGCCAATAAAACATTTACATAAAGTTTCTTCAACCAAAAAATTGGAACAAACTTGTTTTTATATTCAAACTGGATCGAAACATGGTATTTCAACTAAAATACTTTTTCACAAATACATATTATGTATGTATACAAAAATATTTTAAGACAGTTTCTAAATAAACTATTTCAAAGTTTGTTATTATTAAGCTATCTTTGTTTTTCATATTTTTTAATTTTAATGAGATTGATTATTATGCTGGAGTCCCATAACCTTTCTAACATTTAAAAATGAATACATTAAAATATTTCTTTGATTGCAAATGATTATGCAAATATTTAGAGAAATTTTACTGTTAAAACTATTTAAATGTTAATTTATACATCAATTTAGGGTTGCTAGGTTTTTCAAATTGGATATCATCAACATGAAATTATTACTTGCGATTATAGGTACTATAAGGCAAGTTATGGATTCGTGCAGAAAAAAAATTTCGAGATAACAATCACACATGACATTACGATGATGGAGAAGTCGAAAAAAGTGGGTCTGGGAATTCCGTCCGTCTGTCTGTCTGTCTGTCTGTCTGTCTGTCTGTCTGTCTGTCTGTCTGTCTGTCTGTCTGTCTGTTCGCGCTTCTAGAGCCTGAACGGATGGGCCGATTTGCTTCAAATTTGGTATCTAGGATTTATTTGGCCGTCCCTCGGAACGTATTTTTACTTGCGATTATAGGTACTATAAGGCAAGTTATGCATTCGTCGAAAAAAAAAGTTTTGAGATAACAATCAAACATGACATTACGATGATAGCGAAGACGAAAAAAGATGGTCTAAAAATTCTGTCCGTCTGTCTGTCTGTCTGTATTGGACCTACAGCCCAAACGGGTGGGCCGAATTGCTTCAAACTTGGTATATAGAGTTTTTTAGGTATTGTACAGAAAGGAAATTGAAATTTTTTTTTTAGCTCAAAAAATAACGGTACCTGCCATACAACCGTTACGTTAAAGCTTATTTTTCTCAAAAACGGCTCTAACGATTTTTAATTAAAAAAATCAGTGTTGCTTTTTAGGTACGACCAATCATATGGCTGAAAAAAAAGTTTTAAAAAATGGCTAAGAACGGTACTTTCCATAGGACCGTTTTTTTTGCTTTCGACTATCTCGAAAACGACTCAACCGATTCTTTCGAAATTTCACACACATATAGCTGTAGGTAGCTCAATTTGTATTGCATACCAATATTTTTGAAAAATATTTTTTTGTATTTTTAAAAGCATTTTAAAAAAAAAAATTTAAAAAATTAATATTTTGAAAACTGCTTATTAATTTTTTTTTTAAAATTTGAAATAAATGTATTTGCTGAATACCTATGAACTGGCGTTTTTGAATTTTTTTTGAAAATTTTTTTCAAAAAGTTTTTCAAAAAAAACTTTTTTTCTCGAAAACCGCTCCACAGATTTTTCTAAATTTATTCTCATAAATTTAAATTTATCCAAGAAATAAAATGGCGTACTTTTTTTCAGCTCAAATTAGTTTAAGTATTTATTTAAGAATTTTGAAAATTTTATTTTTATCAAAATCTCAAGCCCATAAACCGCTGTCACTCATTAGAGCAAGTACGTGCGACCCAGTCGTGCATTTTATTTATTTTTGCTCTAGGCCCAAAAATAACGGCACCTGCCATACAATCGTGAAGAAAAAAATTGATTTTCTCAAAAACGGCTCTAACGATTTTGATAAAACTTTCAGGATGCTATTTTTGTAAGACAATCTATCTTTTGGTTAAAAAATATTTTTCAAAATTTGTCTTATAACGGTACCTCTCATAGAACCAGTATTTTCAAATCAAATTTTCTCGTAAACTGTACATTCGATTTCAATAAATTTTGGCCACAGGAAGTCATTTATAATTTTATTAATATGGCATTTCAAATTTTTCAAAAACTTTTTTTTTTGATTTTTTATAATTTTTTCAAAAAATTTTTTGGTTTTCGAAATATGTTGGAAACGGGTATATTGATTTTTTTTTAAATTATTTTTTCAAATGTAAACTACAGGTTGCCATATATTTGCATACCCAAATAAATTTCAAAATATTTTTTGGAAAAGTTTTTCAAAAATAACCTTTTTAAAAAAAAACTGGTCGAACGATTTTCAATATTTTTTTTTCCTAGATTCACGTATAGCTTTGAAATTTTATTGTATACTTTGTTTTTCCGAAAAAACTCTTAAACTAATTTAAAAAATAAAAGAATTTTCGAAATTATTTAAATTTTTTTTTAAATCCATATATGCAGCCACTAAGCAATTGCTTATCATAAGAGCAAGTTCGTGCGACCCAGTCGTGCATTTTATTTTTTACTTGCGATTATGGGCTGAATTAGAAATGACCCTTCGGACCGTTCCGTCCAAGTTGGTTTGAACGGTTTCCAGTCGAAAATTGATAAAATAAATGCTTGTGCCCCCAAGACCCCGTTCTTCCTCAAACTTTTTTTTTGACATTCTTATAAAAGATCAATTGTCTTAAACTTCTAATCCACTTTATTATTTTGCGTTATGCTAGCAACCATGTTCTTTGGACATAGATTCTTAACGGTGGCTTATAAAAAGCTCATGAAACTCCGATTTGGACACCACTTCTGTCGATAAAGCAGAAACTTCCCCCTTAGTCTAGAACAATCCTAATTTTAGAGACACCATTATCGTTTTCTTTAAAGTCGTTAAGACTTTTAAAAATTGTAATTTCGAGTTCGATTATCTTCTATAAATCCATAACTTGCCTTTAAAGTAGGCTGTAATGTGCCTGGTACATGGCAAAGGATGCTGTCCGCATCCAAAAAATACCCTTCCGTTGGCTGAAAACCATTTTGTTTTGGAAACTCATGTCTTTAGCTCGAAAAAATTAACGAAGCAACAACAAACTGATAGTTCCACAAACACCAATTTGTGTATCTCAAGCAATATGGGAAGTGCACTGGAACCGGGTGTTGTGTCCTTGTGATGGGGGTTGATTGGGCTTGATGATCTTTGTTAGTGTATAAATAAGGACCACTTTGGAAGTTGAAGTTTTGGAAATGTAGTCAACAAACCAGGACAGCATGAAGTAAGAAAAGTGAATCTTCTTGCTGGATTCATGCAACAAGTGGTTTGCGCATAAAAAATATTATGTTCTTAAAGGAGAAAACTTGTGCATTACTTGAGCTGGAGGGTTGGGTTGCTTGGAGAACCATTTTGTTCGCGAGTTTTTGTCATGAAATTATATACATACTCGTACCTACTTGTAATATGAAATTGATTGATGTTGTGGACAGACTTTTGTTTTCTGTTGGTCTGGTCATACGAATTCCGTTTTATCTCCGACTCAAAAACTTAACTTGGAACATACTGTTGAGAATTGAGAATACATTTTTCACAGCACTACTAAAATATGGAATGCTAAAGATGTCTCGATTTTTCTTTATTATTGAAATTTACAGACATTTAATACCTGGATCTCCTTTTATTTCCTATCCAACGTTCCTATAATATTAATTAATTCATGTAAGAAAAAAAATTTGAGTGCGTCTGAAAATTCTGTTCAGCTTAAACCGTATAGTGGATTTGCTTCTAACTGTATGCATAGTCTCTTAACTTTTAAGAGAAGGTTTTCTGTCCCGATTAAATTTACTGTAGGTACCTTACCTACCAAACATAGAGGCAATCGAAAAAGCTTATTTTTCTTGAAACGGCTCCAATAATAACATTTAGAAAAATACTGCTCGGCGTGTTTTGTATAGGTAGTATGTATATCTTTTGGTTCCAATAAATTTTTCATAAGCCCTTTCTATTACTATATGAAAACATTGTTCATAAATGTTTTGAATAGTGCTTTTTAAGTGAGCACTAAAATTCAATTATTGAAGTGAAACTTCTTTAGAATCGTTGTGATTTCAAACCGGATGCAACGAAAAAACGACATGTAAGAGACACAAATACAAAAATGTGTAGGATGAAGCCAGGAAAGAATGAGACAGAAATATACATACTATTTTTCTGACGGAAGTAAAGCTCAGTATTCCAATATGGCGGCACCGATGACTCGCATTAGCTCACCGTGTGCACGAACGAGTGAGAATATAAATACTATAATCTTACTCATTCATGCACGTGCTCCATGGCATTTGTTTGTTTTGATCAATGTAGGGATGGGCAAGTAAAAAATATATCGATATCTATCGTATCGATATTCTTTAACAGTATCGATAATTATCGGGTGAAAAAAATCAATATATCGATATATCGTCAGTTTTCTCATGATTATTCATACATATTACGAAAGCATTCAAAATTCGTTAAAAAAGAATAGACATGAAGAAAACAGTATGTTTTTTTTAAAATGTTGTTTTGGCTAAAAATACAAATAACGGACATCTCTGTTTATAAACGACTGATTTTAATAAATAAAAATGCGCAACATAAACACAAGAGTTTGAACTTCTTTGCTCGGAAACTGTGTTATGTTTCATCGTATGCATTTTATTTTAAGTTGCATGAATGAATTAAATTGGGGAAAAGCGCATTGCGACCTTAAAGATCTATTGTGCCCCTTTTAGAGCTGGATGAGGATACTCGTCCTACAGCACTTCCTCCAAATTGGTTTCTTTTAGGAAGGTTAGTATTTGAGGTATTTTTAAAGGAGGTAATCTGCCCTTATTTATCTGGTAACTACCCAGGTTTTTGAAGTGAAACTTCTTTAGAATCGTTGTGATTTCAAACCGGATGCAACGGAAAAAACGACAGGTAAGAGACACAAATACAAAAATGCGTAGGATGAGGCCAGGAAAGAATGAGACAGAAATATACATACTATTTTATATTATCGGTCTCTCCTCTTTGTCCCATACTTCGTAGCGTCCCCACTCCCGTCTTCTAAGCATAGTCGCCTGTAATTTGTGAGCCAGAGCGAGAGAGCAGATGTCGGTGTGTATGTATATTGCACACTGTTTAATACGTGCTTGTATTTGAGCATTTAACGTGTGTTGTATGCGGCTGCGTATTACAGCTTTTTAGTAAGATGTCAGCGTGGTGTGTTATTATTGAAGTGAAACTTCTTTAATATCGGGGTAATTTGAAACTCGACGAAACGGAAATGCAACATGACACTTTTAAGCAAATATGTAAATCAATTAAAAAAAAAAATATATCGCAAGTCTGAGAGAGAACGAATGAAAAGAAAATTATGACACAGTATTTTATATTCTAGCTCTCATTTTCTCCTATCATACGTTTTGCCTCTCACTCAGGTCTACTAAGCATTATGTTAAACAAAAGCGAGTGAGCAGGCGCGTTGGTACGATTAAGTTAGTATGTTAGTTAATATAGGTACGTGATTTGAATGCTGTCTAACAGGAAAAGCTTTACAAAAGGTTTCAATAAACTTAATTCAAGAAGAATGTAAAATTCAAACAAATACATAACAAAAGTATTTATAGAAAATTCGCATTCAAAAAATTATTTAAATTTTAAAAAAGTATCCTGAATTTTTGAAAATAGATATTAAGTTTTCGAATATTTGTTTGACTTGTTTTAAATAGTGGCGTCCTGGAGTTCATACTTTAAAAGGGAGTCAAAAGGACGCAAAGTATGTCGGTACGTCTGTATGCTTGAATATGCGTTGAAACTTTTGTATTTGTACAGATACGTGTTGAAAGCATTTAGTCATACATAACATAAGGTTTGAAAGTAATCCGAAAACTGGTGCTGGGTGGCTGAGTATTTCATCTCATTCTCTCGTTAATTAGGTATACCAACTTCTTTGAAGTTTCACTTCAACCGAGTGTGAATTACGCACACACATTTTTTTTTTTAATATTTTTCTTATTTCAAATCGTTTTTTCAAAATCTTAATCCTCTGTATACCACTTTCTCTCATTACAGCAAACTTAACCAGCCTGTAGTGCAATTTAGTTTTTTGCGGCGTTTCAGGGAATTTTTGTGTGAGTTTGGTTGATGATTTTAAGCGCTATGGTGATTTTATTGGAATAATTTTTTTATTATTATTAAGCTATGTTTAAAGGTAATTAATCATAAATTTTATTTAAATATTTTCATTGCAACTATTTAAAAAAAAAAAAATTTCTGTGAGAAGGTCAAAAAGTGCAAAAAATTAAATATTTTTGTTTTTCAAGTAGAGCCAAAGTTAATTATTCCGCATAATTCCGGCTTGAAACTACATTCGTTTTATTTTGTAAAGTGTTCTCTTCAAGGTAAATTAAAAATATCCTGCACATTTTTGCCACCGCCATAAAATTTTTTTCAGTTTTTGAGAATGACTCCCTCTCTGTCGCGAATAGAAATTTTTGAAACATGAACAAAAAACTTCAAAAGTACATCGCAAAGACGTGATTTTGGCATTAATAACGGACAGATATGACATTCAAGACATACTTGAAGATATTAGAACAAAATTTGAAATAAATTGAAATATTGTATTGCTTCAAGATGAGCGAAAAATGGGGAACAAGTTGAAGGCACCGTAACCGCTTTTCAAAATCAAATTCAGTCAGGCTTGATGGACAATAAGTGCTGGTTGAGATCCCAGACTTAGAAGGTGGTCTACGCACATCAGGAAGAAAACCGAAAAATCTTTAAGGACTGCATTGAAAAATTCCAAAACAAAAAAAAATAAAAAATCTTGTAGACTCACAATCAACCGATCACCAGGAAATAATAAAAGCAAGAGAGATAGTGATTCGAAAAATGGAAAACGAGAACTTTGTAAAATATTTATCGGAAGCTTCATCAATTAAAGGTACGGAATGTGAAAAGACTTTGTAAAGAGACACTGGCCTGAGTCAGCGCCTTGTCGGAGGTGGGTGGCAATGGTACAGTGGATGTAGTGCTTGGTTGCTCAACCTGAGAGCTGTGCGTTCAAACCCAGCCGAGGGCAGCAATTTTTATTTATTTTCCCAAGTTTCAACTGGATGCCACCCGTGGAATTTCCATGAGATAATTATCACCTAAAATCTCAAACCACTGTACCACCTTTCTTTCTATTTCTTCTCTTTCCTAGCTCGCACATGTTAATTCATTATAAAGGTATTAATATCCCTTTGAGTGCGAGTGCATTATAAAAAAAAAAAAAAAAAAAAAAAAAAAAAAAAAAAAAAAAAAAAAAAAAAAAAAAGGCAAGGAAAAGGACACGAGAACATTTCGAGGAATGTTTAATAGAAAAACATCGAGAGTCGACACAAACACAAATGTTTTTAATCAACTCTTAATTTCTTCAAATGTCTTTCCCTTTATTGCAAAATTGCGTCACACCTATTCGCGTTCGAGGTGTGATCACGACAAAAGTTACTTCCTTATTGTCTGCCGAACCTCTTTCGGAAGAAGCTTTGAACGTCGATTAGTGAATAAATTAAAATCATTGTTTCTGTGTATGTATGTATGTATGTTTAAAAATCTATGGTTCAGGCAAAAAAAAAATAAAGACAATAAATATTATCAAACATTCAATAAAACCACCTCTCATTACCATGATAAATGATGTGTTAGGACTAGGACTCTTTATCGCAAAAAAAAATATCTTCATAGATTGATTTACTATATGTATTCCTTAAAATAATAATTCTAAATTCATATCTACATACTCGTAACTTACAGCTACAAATAATTTTTGTAGGAAAAATAAATTGTTAATATGGTCTTTTCTTTTGACAAATGACTAAGATAAGTTTTTGCCTGTTTTTATTAAAATTTAAGTCTTAACAAAAAAATTGCTCTGTTTTCTATAATCATTTATTTATTTGAACCCATTTAGTAACAAATTTATGACTAAGAAGTCAAACAAACATGATTTTTTAATTTTGTCCAGCTAGATTGGCAATCCACCACACTGGTTCTTTGGCGATTAGGTAGCGATAATCACCTCACTTTATTCAATAAAAAACATCTTTTTTAATAAAATAAAACTTATAAAAGTTAAAATTATGAATAAATAAATATTAATATTTGAGTAAACACGACAATGCATTTGCGTTCATTCTATTCATAAACGAATCGTTAAAAAACGGACTCCGTCTCAGTGCCGAATGGAGAATTTTGAATTTAAAACATATCGGTTTGAATCTTTGCTAGTCGTAGTGTCGGCAAGGAAGTGCAAAGCTCCATTCAAATAAAAAAAAAAAACGTTAATAACATACCTAATATGAATATTAGGAAATTTCAACGATTAATTTGGATTGTTCAATTTTTCATTGTTTAAGGGAAAAATTTATTAATTTTATGTAATGAGAACACGAATTTTTAATATAAATTATACTTTACTAGCAAACCCATGCCCGCTTCGCTGAGCAGAGTTCCATTGGGCTGTTACTTGCAGTTTAGCCAAGAGGCGTATAAGATTCTTTCAATTTGACAGGCTTGAGAAATGCTAAAATTGAATGGTATAGAAAGAAAAATTTGAATAAAATTCGTTTTTTTAATTCAGAATCAAATCGTTGGTACTCTGCTTTCATTAAAATCTATTGACTGTGTTACAAACGAAGATGAAGCCACTTATTATCTAACTGAGTTTTTAAACTCCTTAGATGTACCTGACTTACCACAGCACAATTTACAACTGAAGGCGGGCTCGGTAGTCATCAGCTTCGAAATTTAAAACAACCAAAACTATGCGATTGAACGCGCTTGGTCATAAGAAAACTGAAGAGTTATGTGCTGCCCGCGACCATACTCAACGGAAAATTTAAAGATAAGTTTGTTCTCATTCCGAGGATTCCAATTATCCCAACAGATATGCCCTTTGAGTTTAAACGAATTCAGTTCCCAATTCATCTTGCCTTCGCCATGACAATTAACAAATCTCAATTCCAATACTTGACTGTTTGTTTTCTCAACCCATGCTCACTTCGCTGAGCTGATTTCACAATCAAAAAAAGTCGTACAATTTTTCAATTCGTCAGGCTGGAGAAATGCTAATACTTAAGGAAGCAGAAAGAAAATATTTGAATAAAATGCGTTTTTAAAATTTCTAACATTTTATTCTAATGCTTTCTTATAAACAACATTTTTTGTATTACCATCTTTAACATAAATTAAAATTGCGAACGGTTTCCCTACTCTAGAACACCCAATATACAGTTGACCATCAGAAATCAATACCGCAAATTTTCAAAAACTGACCTCGGGCTTTATTTATAGTGATGGCAAAAGCAAGGCGAATAGGAAATTGATGACGTTTAAAATCAAATGGCAAATCAGGTGGAATGATTGGAATTCTGGAGATCAAAACATCTTCCCCTTTATATTTGCCACTAATAATCCTAGCTTCAATTAGATTGTTCATTCACTTTTTTCCAGCTAGTCTAGTACCATTGCAAAGTTGAGGTTGATTAATATTACTCAGCATTATAATCGGGGCTCCAATTTTAAGAGCTAAAGAATGAGGTGGCAGTCCCGGTAAATCAATCGAATTCAAAAGTTACGTCTGATAGTTCACTACGTCATCCTCATTTATAAATGCATCAACTAATTTGTTGGCAACAAATTGTCCATCTATTTCTTCTAAGATAGATGCATTAATTTCAGCGACATCTTTATTTTTGCCTTTAGCTCTTTCACTTAACCAAGTACGATTTTTATAGTTCTCCGAAATACTTGGAAACACACTTTGAAGCAATTCGTTCTTTGAATTCCTTATACAATAGAAATTTGCAGTGTTATTTGGCCATTTGAAGTATCAACGTCAACGGACATTTTTACATTTCCAATATCCAACAGTTGCTTTGAAAATTCTGCAGCAGATGATCACTTTAGTGAGTGTTTTAACAATATATCCACAAAGGAGAACATTTAAGGCATTGACATCCGCAGTAGTCGATCGGGGTATGACCGGCAAAGTTTGTCTGAAGTCACCCGCCAACAATATCATGGCGCCACCAAATATTACTTGGCTACCTCGCAAATCTTTCAGAGTTCGATCTAAAGCTTCAAGTGACTTTTTGTGTGCCATTGTACACTCATCCCATACAATAATCTTACATTGTTGCAAGACTTTGGCCATTGCCGACGTTTTAGAAATATTACATGTAGGCGCTTCGTTAACCTGGATGTTTAAAGGCAATTTAAGTGCAAAGTGCCCTGTACGACCACTATTAATTGATTGCATACTGGCAAGTGCATTTGCAACATATGCAACATACGTAACATAAATTGTATTATTTTTTTTACACAAAAACCTGGTGCAAATAAATACCATTTCAGCAAAAAAAGAATCATCAAATTCGAAATCTAAAACAACCAAAACTATGCAATGGAACGCGCTTGGTGATAAGAAAACTGATGAGCAGTGGCGGATCCAGGATTTTGATAAGGGGGGGGGGGGTCCAAAATTTTTTTAAGGGGGGGGGGGTAGACATTTTTTCCTTGAGATATATGCATAATTACCACGTATATACAGGTCACCATAACGGCTGGACTAACGTGTTATAGAAAAGCCATTGGTGCTGTCCAGTCGTTATGGCAGTGCATATAGTTTGTTCGCAAATTCAAACTGCGCGCCAACCTAGTCGCGATGACAGCGCCGTGCGATTTTTCTTTAAGTTTTTCTGTTGATATTTGCGCCGTCTATGAGCGTGTTTGAGCGTATTTTAATTATTTCTTTGTTTCTTTCAACACGCATTGTGTAAACATGCCGAAGTTGACAAGTGGTTAGTATAATTTCAAGTGAGAAAAATCTCTTTTTAAGTCAGAGACAAAAGGAGATCGGAAACTGACTTACGTTTCACTCCCTAGATCCCGCAATTTTCATTTTCTTTCATTTTATTTTCTTCCTTGTACATGAAAAATACAAAAACAAAGAGATGAGGTGGGATTTTTATATTTTTACAGTTCTCTTTTGTTTGTTTTCGCAATTTCAAATTTAGCGTAGATTGCTAGATTGAATTTTTAAATTGGCAAACTCGTTTTTCTTAAACTCACCACGAAAATACTAGAAAACTTTGACCGCAGCTTGTAGACATTGTCAGTTAGACAGCTCGGTTTCCCATCTCCCTTTTAAACTAATCTGTGTTTCAAGTTCTCTTACTGAGAAAACACGCCTCACAATATGAAGAGGACATTGTTTTCCTATTTCACCCGCCTTGATTCAAAATCAGAACCAGAAACAAAGAAAAAGGAAAAACAGGTAAGAAAAATTGCAATAAAAAAATGATAAGTATATCGGAAAAGCTACTATTTTTGCACAATGTATTCATATAATTTATAATTTCAAAAAAAGTGAAGATTCTCATTAGTTTTTAGCTAACCATATTTTTTTGACACAGACTAAAAATGCAGAGAAGCTTAACCTCGAAGAAAATCCACCGGAGACTGGAGGACAATCGACTTCCGAAGATACGTCAGTTCAAAACAAACAAGGATTGCTTCCATTCAAAAACGACATCACTCTAGCCACGTCTAATGCTTCAAATACAAGAAACGCGAGTGAAATCCTGAACATTATCGACGACTCGTGGGTGCCACCAGCTAATTTTTCGTTCCCGACATCAACTGCCAAAAATTTATCTTTTCAAAGAAAATGGCTTGAGGAATTTCACTGGTTGGCATATTCTGCGAAAGAAAATGGCGCATATTGTAAGTGCTGCATAGCTTTTGGCGTGAAAACAGATGGAATATGCGACGTACGTCTGGGGAAACTCATCAACAAGCCGTTCAACACTTGGAAGCACGCGAAAGAAACTTTTCGGAACCACGAAAAACTTGATTACCATAAAAAATCCATCGTTGCTTTTGAACATTAACGCGATATTCAGCTTGGCAAAACTAAATCTATTGATGAACAACTCGATAAGCAGAAAGAAAAAACTAAAGAAGAAAATTACGAACGACTGAAACCCATAGTTAGTGCAATAGTTTTGTGTGGACGTCAAGGAATTGCACTTCGTGGCCATAGAGACGATGGATGTTTGTATAATGAAGAGGAACCTGACGCGGATGATAAAACTGATGGAAAATATTCGAACGAAGGAAACTTTCGTGCAATTTTACGGTATCGAGCTGAAGGTGACGAAACACTCAAGAAAAACCTTTTGTCTGCTCCGAAAAATTCAACATATTTGAGCAAAACCATTCAGAATGAAATTATCGCAACTTGTCATGAATTGATCAGAAAAAAATCGTTGATCGAATAAATCAATCGGAAGGATTCTCAGTTTTAGCCGATGAATCGACTGACATTTCAAGCATAGAGCAATTTCCCATTTGCACACGATACTTGGATTCACAAACAAATATTTGTGAGGATTTCCTCGGATTCGTTCCCGTCACTGACGTTTCTGGACAAGCTCTGGCAAATTCCATCAGGAATTATCTGACCGATATCGGCGTGGATTGCTCATTCATGTACGGCCAAGGATACCACGGAGCTCCGGCAATGAGTGGCGAATTTCATGGAGCACAGGCTTATTTGAGGTCTCATTTTCCTCTCGCAATTTATGTGCATTGCACCGCACACAGCTTCAGTTTGACCATCAATGCAGCTTTGCGAAGTATCTGGTATCAAAAACGCGTTGGGAACTATCGGAACAATTCAAGCATTTTTTCACTGGCCCAAGAGACAAAGCATCTTGAAGAACGAAATTTAAAAAATGACAGAGAAAAGTGAGCGAAGAAAAAAAAATTGAAGTCCATTTGTCCTACAAGATGCGCTCAGTCTCATGAAGCTGTATCAAGATACGTCGAACTTCAACCGGCTGTTATTGAAGCGTTGGAAGAAATAAAAACGTGGAAGGATCGAAAACTTCACGGGCAGCATCTCAACTTTTGACAGCGATTTTCACAATCGAGTTCAAAATTTCCTGTCATATTATGGAATCAATTAATTCCATCGTTTTGCCATTGAGTCGAGAATTGCAATTGAAAAATCAAGATCTGGGAGAAGCCACGAAATTGGCTGATGATGCTTTGAACGACTTCAAGGAAAAGCGTGAAAACGTGGATTCATGCTTCCACATTGTTTATCAAAAAGTTTCTGAAATTTGTTCGGAGTACGAGATTGAAATGAAAATGCCTCGTCGATGCAGTCGACAAAAAAATCGTTGCAACGTTAAAGCGAAAACAGTTGAAGAGTATTACAAAATCGCATTTTACATCCCATTTCTCGACACCTACATTTCTCATCTTCAGAGTCGGTTCGAAAAACACAAAACAGTTTTTCAAAGTTTTGGACAGCTATTCCTCAAACAAGAATTCGACGAGAAGAAATGTGCAAGCCTCTACCAATTTTACGAAGAAATACTGGACTGTTCCGAGAGTAATTTTATTTCAGAAGTCAAAATGTGGAGACAACGGATCTGCAATCAAAACATCGAAAATGCACTTGATGCATTAGCAGTGAGTATCTCCCAAATTCAGACCATTTTTGGCTAAAAAATAATGCCAGGTTTCTCATATATTGTACCAAAAAATCTGATTGATTATAATACTAATAGATTATCATTTATTTTCTATTTAATTTCAAAACAAATTTTTTCAATTTAAATGAATCAGAGAAAAATCACTAATAGACGACTTATTGACAATTAATTGAGTAAGAAATTTTTTTGGTGCAATTTGGAACAAAGTAAAATAAATAATATCCATTGAAAATCTAAATAGAAGGAATTTTTGCAGATCATAAATGACAGAACTTTCAAAAACGTCAACAAAATCCTACGAGTTTTGGCGGTGATACCCGTGACCACAGCAACTCCAGAACGATCATTTTCGACTTTGAGGAGAATGAAAGATTATCTGAGAAACACGATGGGTCAAGAGCGTCTCAATGGTCTTGCATCTTTGAACATTCATCATCGCATAACTTTGACTGAAGACGAAATTCTCAGAAAGTTTTTTGAAAAGCCTCGAAAATTGAAGAGTGACTAGAACCGTTTGTGGATCATATATTTTTTCTTGAGCGGTCATATTGGCTATCTTCGTAATTATCTTCTTCGTAATTATCTTCTATTGCATTTATTATTCGAAAATAAATTAAAATTTGTGTAAAACATTCAATAAATTACGAATTTTTATTAATAACTTTGTGTTTCAACTTCACCAACATGCCCAATAAAAGCATACAATTTGAAAGTATATGATCCCATGGGGGGGGTCCGGACCCGAAAACCCCCCCCGTGGATCCGCCACTGCTGATGAGTAATGTCTAACATTTTATTCTAATGCTTTCTTATAAACAACATTATTTGTATTACCACCTTTTACATAAATAAAAAGTGCGGTCGGTTTCCCCTACTCTAGAACACCCAACATACAGTTGACCATGAGAAATCAATACCGCAAATTTTCAAAGACTGACCTTTTGCTTTATTTATAGTGATGGCAAAAGCAAAGCGAATAGGAAATTGATGACGTTTAAAATCAAATGGCAAATCAGGTGGAATCATTGGAATTCTGGGGATCAAAACATCTTCCCCTTTATATTTGCCACTAGGAATCGTAGCTTCAATTAGATTGTTCATTCACTTTTTTACAGCTAGTCTAATAGCATTGCAAAGTTGAGGTTGATTAATATTACGCAGCATTATAATCGGGGCTCCATTTTTTAGAGCTAAATAATGAGGTGGCAGTCCCGGTAAATCAAGCGAATTTAAAAGTTCCGTCTGGTAATTCACTTCGTCATCCTCATTTATAATTGCATCAACTGATTTGTTGGCAACAAATTGTCCATCTATTTCTTCTAAAATAGATGCATTAATTTCAGCGACATCTTTATTTTTGCCTTTAGCTCTTTCACTTAACCAAGTGCGATTGTTAAAGTTCTCCGAAATACTTGGAACACCACACTTTGAACCAATTCTTTCTTTGAATTCCTTATATAATAGAAATTTGTTGGCAGTGTTATTTGGCCATTTGAACTATCAACGGGCATTTTTCCATTTCCAATATCCAACAGCGGCTTTGAAAATTCTGCCGCAGATGGATCATTTAAGTGAGTGTTAGTGTTTTAACATATCTCCACAAAAGAGAACATTTAAGGCAGGCATTGAGTTTATCCGCAGTAATCGATCGGGGTATGACCGGCAAATAAATACCTTTTCGGCAAAAAAAGAAGCATTAAATTTGGTTTTGTCAAACTCGAGATATAAATGCATTTGTTGCAAATGTTGTATAGTATATGTTGCATAATGATTCATAATTATGAATACTTTTCAGTTATGATCAATTATTGAATTTGCTGATTAGTTGATTGCATGGTGGCAACTGCATTTGCAACATATGCAACATACGTAACATACATTGTATTATTTTTATTACACAAAAACCTGGTGCAAGTAAATACCTTTTCAGCAAAAAAAGAATCATCAAATTCGGTGTTGTCAAACTCGAGATATAAGTGGTCAAACATAAATCAAACTCATTTTTATATATATAGATAGAAGAAGATTACTTCTGTAGTATAAGGGCTTTTTTAATACGTACGATTAGTTATTGATGGGGGTTATAAAAATCCACAATTCATGAGCGGAACTTGCTTATAACCGAACAAAGCTTTGAAACACAGTAGGTATCTTAAGATCGTTTCGAAAGAAAATTTTCACTGTGCCTGACAAGCATCATTATAAACATGGTGTGATGGACTCGCCCTAAACTGGTCAAGCACTCTAAATGAATTAAATTTATGCGCTGTGTTCATTTTCGGATATATTTTGAGGGCTGGGTTCGAGTCCCAGGGGCTGCCCATTTTTAATTGCGATTATAGGTACTATAAGGCAAGTTATGCATTCGCCGAAAAAAAAAGTTTTGAGATAACAATCAAACATGTTATTACGATGATAGCGAAGACGAAAAAAGATGGTCTAAAAATTCTGTCCGTCTGTATGTCTGTCTGTTTGTCTGTCTGTCTGCCTGTCTGTCTGTATGTATAGAGACCTACACAGCCCAAACGGGTAGGCCGAATTACTTCAAACTTGGTATATAGACTTTATTAGGTATTGTACAGAGGGGAAATTGAATTTTTTTTTTAGCTCAAAAAATAACGGTACCTGCCATACAACCGTTACGTTAAAGCTTATTTTTCTCAAAAACGGCTCTAACGATTTCGATTTAAAAAAATCAGTGTTGCTTTTTAGGAACGACCAATCATATGGCTGAAAAAAAAAGTTTTAAAAAATGGCTAAGAACGGTACTTTCCATCATAGGACCGTTTTTTTGCTTTCGACTAATTCGAAAACGACTCAACCGATTCTTTCGAAATTTCACACACATACATATAGCTGTAGGTAGCTCAATTTGTATTGCGCATACCAATATTTTTGAGAAATATTTTTTTGTATTTTTAAAAGCATTTAAAAAAAAATTAAAAAAATAAATATTTTGAAAACTGCTTATTCAATTTTTTTCTAAAAATTTTAAATAAATGTATTTGCTGAATAAACATTTTTTTCTCAAAAACCGCTCCACAGATTTTTATAAATTTATTCTTATAAATTCAAATTTATCCATGAAATAAAATGGCGTACTTTTTTTTTAGCTCAAATTAGTTTAAGTATTTATTTAAGAATTTTGAAAATTTTATTTTTATCAAAATCTCAAGCCCCTAAACCACTATCGCACGAACTCGTGCATTTTATTACATTCATCTCCTATGTCCTATCCAACCTTCCTTCGTTCTGTGTTTATTCTCGATAAGGGCATTAATAACCAATTGAAATATCAATCCAGAAATATTTTCTGAGAATTCCCGTGACAAGAAATGATTTGACAATGACAAATTACAATTCTAAGTCATAGCTATACTTTTAATATTTGAGGTAGTCTATTTTCGTCGTCAACTGTTATACAGTCAAGGAGTAATAAAGGGAACAGCAAAAACTGAACTATCCGTATCTTAATTCCCTGTAAAATGTTATCAGTATTCCAGACAATATCTAACCACACCGAGTGTATCTACGAGTAAGACTTATTTCCTTTCCCTTAGCTAAATTATTAAGACACATTAATTATTAAATCAGGGGTTTTTATGTGGGAAAATCTGGGTTTATTTAATATTGGGATGAGATAAGCATATTTAGCTATCTATATCAAAACAAAGTTAATTATTTTATCATTTCCAGTGTAGTTGAGATATATCCACACAAATCTGATAAGTGATTGAAGGACGTTTTTAATTGTTTTGATGGATTCCATTCATAAGTTTGATTTATGTTGAGTTTTGCGAAACCTGACAGTATATGTATTTGAGCCTTGACAAGAAATATTTTATGATTTTCAACCGGATCGGTAGTTTTAAGCTATACTTATCTAATTCAATTAATCGAAAACGTTAATAAATACTATAATTAAATTATAAATCAGTTGAAAAAAGTTAATTCGACAGAAGTGGTAAGTAGCAAAGTTAAGTAAGATCAACTAATTATTGTTTCAAGTTCAATAACTTAGGCGCGTTAAAATATTGGTAGGCCTTTTTTAGCACTACTTTCTTCTTGGGCCACAACCTGTAAGCCTCCGTTTTGCCTCTCTTTGCTTGACACATTCGACTTCCAACCAGAGATTTTGGGAGGAGTTGGCATAGCTGCCATTGGTCCTGACAGTGGCGTATCCAGAAAAAATTTTGGGGGGAGCTCACATGTAAAATTTAAGTTTATGTATGTATGTATGCGTGTATTTTACCTTTGTTTTGTTTTTGGTTTTCTTAATTGCTATTAAGGTTCACGTTCACGAAATCAAAAAAAAAATATAGAAAACGTGATTTGGAGCAGTGCTGGAAGGTTTTTTTTGAGACAGTCTTCAAATATTTATGTACAAAGCAGGTTTTTTTAATTTTTCTTTAATAAATTCAGTTTTTTCTCACACAATAAAAAATAGTTTCAATTTGTTCATTAGAAACATTATTTAGTTTTGAATATGTCTATCGTTTCTAGATAGCTCGAATTCGAACAAATAAAGATAAGAAAAACCTAACACTACGTTTTCATTTGGGCCGGAATCAGCTCATTTCGAAATTGGAAGGAAAAGTGTTTTCATTTGAGTTTGCTAATATCATTGACACCAGGCTATTTTCCTTTTTTCTCTCTCTCACTTCTTTTTCGCCAAAAAAACAAAAGAAGAAGAAAGCATTTCTTTTGATTTGTTTACCGGCCGTTGCCTTGGATTGTATTTACATATGACGTTTTATAAATTTATCTGTTCAATTGAAGTTGGATTTGTTTCACATAAATTTCATCCAAATGAGATAATTTCGAAATAAGAATTCGTATGGGCAATGAGGTTAATTTGGAATCTAATTCGGAAATTCGTTACGAAATTTTTGATTTAAAAATTTTTTTTAACATTGCAATTCTTGTTCTATTAATTCTAACTAAAATGGAAGATAAATTTATAGTTTTTACTAAATTCAAATTGAAATTTGTCATCATTGTATATTATGATAAAATCACCTGAATAATAACACGATATTAGAGGCTTGCGGGGGGCCCGGGCCCCCTGGGCCTCCTCCTCAATACTCCACTGGGTCCCGACTATTAAAGCCGCGTCTAACATGGAATTTCTTGGCATGTTTTGGCCCAATATGGTAGTGATCCGAGTGATCATAAGCAAGGATCCTTGAACCCTGCAACGAGCACTTATGATGTATGGGTGAAAGTTTTGAGGTCACCGTATAAATTCAAAAAAGACTGAATACTTGTGCTGTTGTTTTCTGATCCATACATGATAGATGTTTGTGCAAATGGAACAGTGATTCCCAAACTTGTAATGACGAATCAATTATCGCGAAAGCATGGAGTAGATGAGGTGGCGATAAATCTGCGCTATTTTCTGTGACCGAGACATTCTACCAAATCTGAACTCTTACCTCGGTTGTGCATGTGCATCCCCAAATCACAAAATGGTCCATAATGTTGGGCAATGTACAACATCACTACGTATGAGAGTAAGATGCTTAGCAATACAACAGGAATAAAAAAGCTTGATCAAATTAAATATACGAATATCCGAGGAAGATAAGGAAATGTCTACCAACCATGACGTGTTCTAATTGGAATTTACTTTCTTAGGTTTTCCCTAAAAAATTAATATTCAATTAATTCTGATAAGACTATCAGTCAAAGATAACCCTAGTCAATCCCAGATTTTTTGTTTTGTTAACTCCGATCTAAACCGTTCGATTTATCTGAGTGGTAAGCTTTTAACACCTTTCCATCTTATTTCGTAGACTTATAATAAATTATTCAGATACACTAACAATTATATTTCTTAAGAGCTGACCCGTCAACCGTTGCTTGGTGGTTTTTAAGGAAAAACCTCTTCATAAACTCGATTTGAAAACTTCTCGAAATGGGGAAAAAATTCTTATTTCGAAATTTGTGTGAATTTGGCTTTTTTAAAACATTTCACTAACATTTTCATATAGCCAAATAAAGCTATATTCCAATAAATATGGCACTCAACTTTTAATAACGATGAAATTTATGACAGAAATTAAAGACGTTTCTTGTCGTTACACTAGTCTCGGAAAGATAATCTCACACTCAAAATTTAGGATTAAAATTAATGGTTGATAAATTAAAAGAAAGCACAGACTTTAGTAATATATTAATCTCTTTCGGGTAAGGTACTATAAAAAATGTAAAGTACATATACCATAAAAGTGATTTATTTTAAGAGCGTGTGCCGTTTGAATTTATTGAAAATAAACTTTATCTTGGACAAGGAACATCATTTAGGCAAAGAATCACTATCGGATCGCAAGCGCTAATTTAGGATAGATAACGATGAGTAATTATTTGTTTGGGTTTTTAAAGTGAAGTTTGACTTTCTATCTTATTCGGGGATCATTTTCAGTTAGTTTTTCGCGAAGTGCAAAATACTTTTAGCTCATATAATGAGAAACATTTAATAACGGGTGATTTTTTAAGAGGTTTAGAACTTTAAAAAAAAAAAAAAACACAAAAAATTCGAAAAAATGAATGAAATATTTATTTGAATCGATAGTTTGAACCTTGCAATTTAATGTTTAAAGATAATTTCATGCAAATGTTGACCGCGGCTGCGTCTCAGGTAGCCCATCCGCTGAGTCCAATTTTGGCATACTCTTTCACACATATCGGCCGGTATCTCACGAATGAATGCATGGATGTTGACTTCCAGTGCGTCAATCGAAGCGGGCTTGTCCCTATAGACATCAGCTTTGACATACCCCCACAAAAAATAGTCTAATGGTGTCAAATCGCACGATCTAGGCGGCCAATTGACCGGCCCGAAACGTGAAATTAACTGTTCACCAAACTCGCCTCGCAATTGCGCCATTGTTTCGCGTGCTGTGTGGCATGTGGCACCGTCTTGTTGAAACCACATATCATGCAAGTCAAGAACTTCCATTTCGGGCAAAAAAAAGTTTGTTATCATCGCTCGGTAGCGTTCACCATTGACAGTAACGCTGCGATTCGCATCATCTTTGAAGAAATATGGCCCAATAATGCCGCCGGCCCATAAACCGCACCAAACAGTGGCTTTTTCGGGATGCATTGGTAGCTGTTGCAATGCTTCTGGCTGATCTTCACTCCAAATGCGGCAATTTTGCTTATTTACGTACCCATTCAACCAAAAATGAGCCGACCATAAAATGGAAGCAGCGCGCGATGAACATTTCGAACCGAGCACGAATTTTGATAGTAAAATTCAATAATTTGCAAGCGTTGTTCATTTGTAAGACGATCCATGGTTAAATTGCAAACCAAACTGAAGCTGTTTGACAGTGACACAAGGTACTAAACACACGTCAGCTGTCAAAACCAGTGTTGCCAAAACCAAACCAGCTAAAAAATCACCCGTTAGAATAAAATAGAATGTCTCTGACAAGACATCTTCAGGATAATTGCTTGGGAACAAAATTTAGACTTTCATGGTGTTTTTAGACAAATCATTGGGGCTTAACAGAAGTTGCTATACGTTAAATTTATGTCAAAGTTGAAGTTTATTTAAACGTGAGCATTTTTACAAAAAGGTTTTCTATGTTTCTTGGAGTGATTTATACCAACAGAAGAGTGCCGAATAACTTGTAATTTTGATAATAAAGCACTATCTCGAGCCACCTTGTTTTCCGAATTCAATCATGGTCACCCTTCGCTTAAGGAAAATTTCGTTAAAGTCGTCCAAAATCAGTTAAAAAGCCGAAAAACTCGATGCATTTCTTGAACTGCTGTTTAAAATCATTATGAGACATACCGTGCGATGGAGGCATCCTTACATATTGAATCTACTATAACATACATTCAATATTAAATAGTCATTTTGACGTCAAAAATACCTGTTTGCTTTAAATACCATAAAAGTTGTAAATCACTTAAAAGAAAACTGGTGTCAGTTGGTTTCACGAAATTTATATTGAATTCCATGCAACTAAAACCCCACTCTCAATTTGATCTCCACCAATTTTTGCGAATCCCGATTCAGAACCAAATTTACTTAAACTAGCAAACTTGACAATCACTTAACGGCAGTTGGAATTTTTTTTTTTTCTCATTGTGGTGTTGTAAAAAGAAGCATATTTATTTATTTTATAATTTATTTAAAAATGGTGCAGAAAATGAATTATATTTCAATATCATTTTTCAAAATTGAAAGGCATTCAGTCAAAGATTTTGTCGTGATATGCGACCACGGACCAATATACAGACCGCCAACTCGTACTCCTCTTGCCTGAAACACCCTCGAAATATTTTTTCCTGTCTGTGAATACGTGTACATCTCTCTCTGTGCATTTTGTAATGGCAACTATACCTGCGTATGCCATTTATTTTGTAGGTGTGTTTGCTGAATGGGTTTTTAAAGCAAGGGAGAGCGTCACACTCTCAAAATAAATGGCATATCAGCTGATTTTTAGCTTGTAGGCAAAAAGAGAAACCATACAGTGAGTTGGCGGTCTGTATTTTATTGGTCCGTGATGAAGACGAAGAAGTGGGTGCCAATTTCCTTTCCTTTATAATATTACAAACCAGCTGTTAATGACACACACACAGTAACAAAAACAAATTCAATCTCTTTTTGTTTTCCATCCACCCAGGAAAATCATGAAATTTAGATCAAATCTGTGTTTTTTTTTTATAATGCACTCGCACTCAAAGGGATATTAATACCTTTATAATGAATTAACATGTGCGAGCGAGAAAAGAGAAGGAATAGAAAGATAGGAAAAAAGGTGGTACAGTGGTTTGAGATTTTAGGTGATAATTATCTGATGGAAATTCCACGGGTGGCATCCAGTTGAAACTTGAGAAATAAATAAAAATTGCTGCCCTTGGCTGGGTTTGAATGCACAGCTCTCAGGTTGAGCAACCAAGCACTACATCCACTATACCATTGCCACACTCAAAATATCAAGAACTAACTGAGCCCAATTTCAAAGCATCTGGAATAAATTATTTTTCTTAAATGCACTCCCTTTAAAGTAGGCGTCTTGAAAAACTTTGGGCAAACAAAATTTTAACTATGTATTTTTCATATATTTCATATTTTTCGAGGTGTCGTCAACGTCCAAAATTAAACATTTTCTTTTCATTAACAAGACCTTTATATACTTCAAACTAACACCCACAAAGATTAAGGTCAAAGTTGGGCGTCAGCCACACCCTAATTCAAATATGTACTTATTTTTAATTTTCAGAAAATTAACTTTTTATGTTTAATATAAGCATTTCTCTTAATCGTAACTATCCAAAAAAATTATATAATTTTGTCAAATAGAGGTTGTTGAACAAAAACCTTGGTTGTGTGCAAAGTCGGTTTACTTAAGATAATTTTACGTGATAAACAGTTCACAAAACAGTTCACGTATAAGTTGTATCTCCTCAAGCACCAACCACCCATCCACCATATTTTTCCTCACCCCTTCCCCTCAAAAACCTTCATTTTATTGAATTAACTTCTATAATTCAGGTAAGATTAAAAAAAACCTCAAATGGACAAAACCCCCCTCAAGTTCACCATACCTACAAATCACATCTAGAAGCCCTACCAACTCCAAAAACTTCGAAGCGACCAAACAGCAGACTGTAAAAGTGGCCAAAAAAGCTAAACAGCCACCTAGAAGAATTGAAAATAAAAGTGAATATAAAACCAATGCTGACGACGACGATTGCATGTGCATCTTCTTAATCCAAAACAACAAATGGATGGATAAAATACGCTAAATGATCTGGATGGGCCCAAGAAGCTTGTGAATTGGAATGAGGACGTCGCATAAATGTATTTGTGACTTCTGCTTGAGTTAAAAGCGTTTTTACGACCAGTTTAATATATTAGGGCTGTCTTGCCCCACATAGGCTCAAACCCGTTTTTTCGGAACTTTAGTTGTCAAACTTTCTTTTACCAATTTATTTATTCATCATTAAATTGCTCAAAATACCTAAATGAATGAACAGACTTGCAAATAAAGACTTTAAATTTCCTTAAAACCTTGTTTTAATAGTTTTCAAAGGTGGTCAAATACTAAATATGCAGTTTTGTCCCCACTTCCCCTTCTAAAATAAATTATACTTACACAAATTAAATATTTATAAATCGGTTTACATTTTTTGTGTGCAGAATTACTTCATTTATTTGAGATTGTGTAAACCCTTCCCAACTTCCCGAAATGTAATCTTGGTACGGGCCTGTTTCTATGTCTCAGTACTTTTTGTTCAGCTTAATTAAAAAAAAAAAAACACCGGGTGACTACTGTCTACCAAAAGCTTAGATTTTCATCTTGAAGAGACATAAGTAGGTATACTAACGAATAATTTATTCATTTTCACAAGTTTTTTTTTGCTGATAAGAAACTGTCTTGTACATTTTTGTAAATGCACCATTCATTAACTTTTTGATTGCGTTATTCGATAGTTCACCCATTAAAGGCATATATTTGATTTGATTCTACAATCAAGCGGCTTGTTTAACAAAAAAATCGTGCTCTGAATAACATAACATTTCAGTTTTGCTTTCCAATGATTTCGCAAGCAGTTTCTTACACACTCATTTTAAAAACACACGCAAAAGTTTCGTATTTTATTGTTAATTTTGTTTGCAAAATCAACCCTTTCCCCTCCCATATTGTTGTCTGATGTTGTCTGCCGGATTATCTGTCTGGTTTTTCAACGTAAACAAATTTTTGGTAAATATTTACATTCAAACTTCCTTCAAAAACAAGTTTTTAAGTATCGATTTTCATCAAAATTGATAGAACTGTTTTGAGAATTGTTCATTTACTGCCAACTGGCAGGTATTATTTTTGGTGAGAAGCCTTAACCAAATTAATTAATATTAAAAAAAAACTTTTATGTATTGTTTTCCAGATACGAATCATCTTTTTTACAAGTTTTGAATAATTTTCCCAACATTTCATGGATTCCATTAAAAAACACCGCGTTTTCGTTGTGACTTTGATCGGTTTGTTAAAAATAAATTATATTAAAAATCAGTTATAACAGCTAACACCATTTTTTTTCTTAATTTTAGCGAACATATCGTATTTTAGTCTTGGCAATTGTGTTGGATGGACCTCACCAATAATGCCCAAACTAAGGAATCATGCTGCGGATAGTCCATTCGATTCTGGTGTCAGCAATGGACAAGAAGGCTGGATTGGATCATTTCTAGCTGTTGGAGCTTTATGTGGTAGGTAAGGGATTAAATATTAAAATGTTACATTTACGATAGCAAAGTTTCTTAAGTGTTTTCTTCTGGAATCACAGAACAACATTAGGTAGGAACATTATAATAATGTCAAATTTTCAGATTTCTTTTGCAACGTAATTTGGTGTTCCACAAGTTAGTTGCAAAAGAAATCTGAAAATTTGACATTATTATAATGTCCCTACCTAATGTTGTTCTGTCCAAAAAATTGCACAAAATGAACAAGGCTAAGCGACTTTAAAACGTTATGGTACCAACTCCACCAACCCCCTCAATTTTCAATTAACTTGAACCTTGTCGAGTTCAGCTGAGGAAAAATATTAGGATAATGTTTTGTGTGGTAAGGCATTTTTTGTAATCAATCTATTGCATTTTACTTTCATCCAATAGACTTTCTCTTTGTCCCACTATATCTGTTTTTTAAGACGTGTAATAAAAGGGGGTTTTACAGGGCATTTAACCGTGATGATCTACGGTACGGTTCGTCATTGAATCTTCTCCTACGTACTCCATCGATGCAAACAGGACCGAGTGTCACCCGAAGAACCTTTCTCTCAAAGCACCCTAGTCGATTGCCCCATATACAACAGAACTGAGATGATTAGGGTCTCAATATTATATCAGCCCATAGTGACGTGAATGCTCCACTGACAGTGCGCATTATTCTTCCGATGATCTGACTATCAGCATAGCCAAGAAATTGAACGGATATATGTATAAAAACCGTATCGCAGGAGTTCACTCACATGCGAGTTGCGTACGATTGCCTCAAGACGAAGCAGTGCGAGTTCTCCATAATGAGTCATCCCGCACAATCGAAAGCAACGATTCCGAGTAGTGGACATAGTGATCTTAACATCGGTAAAGCAATAGCTTATCACGGACCACAAAGGCAGCCCTAGGAGAATACTTTTTCAACTAACTTCAAAAACAGAAGGTTGATTCAGGGAAGGCATCTTACTTAAACATACAACATAAAAGACAACTTCCCAATAGTTCCTACCTTATTCTGATGCTGTTTACCGAATTACCCATCACCTTACCTTTTTTACAATCTCAGAATATTTTATGGTGAAATAATACCTGGGTCTTGGAAGCCACTACTTGTTGCACATATGTATTGTATTTTATCCTTGTATCAAACCTTTCCAGCCAGTCGCTGTTCAGTGTTCTCTCTCTATTCTGCCAACACCACCTCGCCAACAAGCAACCAAATGTCTCTTTACTATTTGGCTACGCTCTCTTAATAAAACATAAAACGTCTTTGAACTTCACGATGCTCTCCTTGAAGATATTTTTTAAGGAGAATAAGTTTCAGTAAGCTCATTAGGGAAAAAAAACTTGAAAAAAAAAAATGGAATTGGCAAGATGATATCATAAACAGTTCAAGAGTTCTCGATAAAAAAAAAACATTCCTATAAAATCTAATAAAATTAATCTTAATACGATAGAAATAATGATGTATTTTTGTTTCAAGGATCTGTGGTAGCTGGACCTATTGCTTACAGAGTTGGACGAAAAAGGGCGTTGCTACTAAGTGCTGTTTTTAGTATATTATCGTTCATCATCCTGATTGTTACAACTCAAATCTGGCACATGTACTTGGCCCGTTACTTGCAGGTACTTTAATATCTTACTTATTTGCGTCAAGACTTATGATATAATTGAAAAGCTATTTTTAAAAACAAGGGTATTTCGGCAGGACTCGTTGCAACCAATATGCCTATGTATCTGGCTGAAATAGCAACTGATGACATGCGTGGAGTCATTGGGTCTCTTATCACACTTTTAATGATAGGTAAGGGTCATTTTAAAGCAGTGTAAATTTTTTAAACTAATTAACTTTTTTTTCTATAAAATTTTAAGGTGGAATTTTATATGTCTACTGCATTGGGCCCTTTGTGAGCTACGTAGCTCTTCAATACTGCTGCCTTGCTGTCCCTATTGTCTTCATCGCAAGCTTCATATTCATGCCAGAGTCTCCTTATTTCTACGCTGTTAAGGGCCAATGGTCAGAAGGAATCAAATCACTGCAATTCTTACGCGGTCAAAGTAAAAAAATTGTCGAAGACGAAATGACAAAAATTCAAGAAACCGTCGATACGGAAATGTCAAATAAAGGATCTCTGGTCGATATATTCCAGAATCGTGGATACCGAAAGGCGCTACTCATATGCTGCGGCCTTCTGATCTTTCAACAACTAAGTGGTTCAACAGCTGTCACATTCAACAGCCAAACAATATTCAGCAGTGCTGGTTCAACAATTGATCCTCCTGTAGCATCCATCATAATGGCTTCGGTCCAATTCATATCAAACTTTCTCACTCCATTTATTGTGGAACGTGTTGGCCGTAAAACTCTTCTCATGGTCACTTCTTTTGGATTAAGTGTTTCTTTGTTTGCCATGGGAGCGTTCTTTTACATTCAGCAATTTGGGGATGCGTCAAATATTATTTGGATCCCAGTGCCATCCTTAATCTTATATAATATCCTTTATGCGATTGGCGTTGGGCCAATCCCATGGATTATTATGGGTGAAATTATTCCTTCAAATATTAAGTCAACTGTGTCATCAGTTGCAACTTCAACTTCATGGATAACATCGTTTATCGTGATACGTTTTTATCCAGATCTTAATGCTTTGAGTCCGTTTTATGCATTTTGGATTTTCGGTTGCATTTGTGTCCTGGCAATATTCTTCGTTCTGTTTGTTGTTGTAGAAACAAAAGGACTGAGCTTTGAAACTATACAAAACAAATTGCAGAGTATAAAATAGGATTAAATATTCAATATTAAGATTCAGAAAATGTGTGTATTTATTTTTTAGTATTTATAAGCCAATGTTAGAAGTAACTAGCTATAACAAAATTATTATTGCAAGATTTTTAGTGAAAAAATAAATTTTTAAGAAACTATGTTAGTCTTAAACTTAAAATAAAATTTCTTGCAGGTATATAATAATTTTTCCTTAAAAAGGTTTTTTCTAAATATACAAATATACTAAAGTAAACATGATTTGAAAATAATGAAATGTAGAAAATTACATTAAATGGCACAATTGATGTAAATCCGAAAGTGATTTACTGGTCGAACAGAAAAGTACCGTTAATTTAACACTTTACGTCGTGTGGAGTTTAATGTGTCAAAAACTCAATGCTGTCATATGTCGAAAAAGCTAAACATTACCCCCTTTGCCATTATAAGTGAATGATTCTTTCATCGAAGAAGCCAAAAAAAACTATCAGTACTCGGCATGTGTCTGTTTTGGCTTCCTTTATAGATACAGGAATTTTTTCATTCCTTCTGATCTGGATACAATTTACAAATCGTTGATACGCGTTAGACTCGAGTATAACTCCCATCTCTGGGCCGATACTGCTCAAACTTTTTTAAACCTGCTCGATTAAAATTGATAAAAGAGAAGCATTATGGAAACTTTTACGTGACTTAAACATCTTCGAAATGTTTCATATCCTTCCTTATGTTACCGCTTCTTCTAGAAAAATGCTTTTGAGGTAGCCAGCTGCGTTCCGCATTTTTTTATCAATTCCCCCGTAATAATCGTCTTGCTAGTAATGCATATCATTTTCCACTTGAGCCCAATTTCGGACGTAAAGTGAAATATAGGAAATCCTTTTTCAGTCGCACAACACGGATGTAAAACAAATTGCCTGGTACAATTTTCCCCTGCCATTTTGATCTTCAAACACTCAAGGCATCGACATCTTTACCTTCCTCTCTAATTTCTATCGCTCGAACTGTGACCAAGCATTAAAAGGGCTATCCGAAAGCCTTGAGCGTTTAAATACACGCCTGTGACTTACACTCTCAACCATTACTGTGTGTGCGTTGATAATCTGCAGGTATGGAATGGACCTACAATTTACAGCCTAATCCGAACGGCTAACAGCGAAGCGCTTTCCATGACATTAATTACTCTGGGCGGATTTGTCACTTCCGCGCAAGAGGCATAGTACCCCGGAAAAGAACTTAGGTGGAGTCGTCAGGAATCGAACCCAGAACCTTCGGAGTTTCAGTCCGACACACTAACCACTACCCCACGGGATACCAACTTGAGCGTGTGTGCTATATAAAATAAAGTGCACGACTGGGTTGTACAAACTTGCTCTAATGTGTTGAAATGGTCTTGGGGCTTGAGATTTTCGGAAAAAAGCATTGAAAAAATGATATAAAATTTTATTAATCACTTAAAAATCAATAGTTAAAACGCTTTTTTGTAGAAAATTAAATAAGCCATCAGGTTTCTTAAATTTTTTTGAATTTTTACGAAAAAATTTTTCAAAATCGTTCGACGAGTTTTTTCAAAAAACGGTTTCTTCTGAAAATACTTTTCGAAAACATATTCCAATTTTTGTTGAGTATGCCAACTTCTAGAACTTTGTAGTTTCTATCAGAAAAATAAAATTAAAAAAAACTGATTTAAACCGTTTTTGGAGAAAAAATAAAAAAAAAATTTTAAACTTTTTTAAAAAATTAAAAAAAACTTTTTTTGAAAAATTTAAGAATTTTTATTATTTCATTTATAAAAGGACTTCTACATTAAAAATTTCATCGACATTCGTCGACTGGCTTACGAGATAATCGTATTTCAAAAAACTGGTCCTACTTGAGTTACCGTTATAAGACTTTTCCTGAAAAATCTATTCCAACCGAAAATTTGCACAGAAAACATTATTCAGAAAGTTTTATCAAAACCTTAGGAGCCGTTTTCGAGAAAAATTAATTTTTCACTAAAAATCGTACGGCAGGTACCGTTAGTTTTAGAGCTAGAATGCTAATTCCAAAAACACCTCTGTATGACGTCATAATAATACTTTGTATTAAGTTTGAAGCAAATCGGTTCAGCCGTTAAGGCTGCAGGTAACTATACAGACAGACAGATATACGGACAGATAGACAGACCGACAGAAGTCAAACCCACTTTTTCGACTTTTCTATCCTCAGAAGATCCTACCATAAGATTTGTTATTAATTAAACATAATGCATTAAAATGTTTAACGAAATTTTCAGCGATTTTCTTATCCTATGTTAATCCTTGGGCGAATACTTATTCATCAAGCCCTAAATCGTCAGAATTGAACCATCTGTTCTCGAGTTAAAAGCTAAATGCCAAACAGTAAATTAAATCAGATATCTTACTTCATTTTCTCCAAAAAACAACTTAACTAGTGATTTTTAAGTGATTTTAATGATTTTTTAATTCTTTTTTCGAAAATCTCAAGCCCCAATGGAATACATCAGAACAAGTTCGTGCGACCCAGTCGTGCACTTTATTTTTTTTTTTTTTTGCACGAATCCATAACTTGAGTTATAGTGTACCTTTAATCGCAAGCAAAATTAAACCATCATACCTCAAATATAAAACCAACTAAGAGCATGACGTGTTCTTATTGGAATTTGCTTGGCTATATCTTAGGTTCTTTAACTCAAAAATTAAATCCAAATTCTGATATCAGTCGAAGATAATCAAAATAAGTTTAATCGGATTGATTTTCTGAATTTTTAACTTTTAAAACCTGCCTTTCTTAATAATTCGTACAATGAGATTTATCTATATGCAGATTATACTTAAACAATAATTTATATTTGTTAAGCGCTGACTCGTCAACCGTTGCTTGGTGTTTTTGAATAAAAAGCCGCGCTGTATAAACTCGTTAAGAAAACATGTGAAAATGGCAAACAAATCCTTATTCCGAAATTAAGATGAATTAGATAGTTTTAAATATCTTTATCTGTATTCTCAATATAATATAAGATTTAGGTATTACAATCAATATGTCAGTAGTTTATAATTACGATGACATTTTATGAAAGAAATCAAAGACGTTTCTTGTTCTTACGCTAGTCCTGAAAAGGTTATCTCCCACACACAATTTTGTATTGCAATAATTGGTTGATAAAGAATAAAGATGGTTGATAAAGAAAAAAAGATGCTGATAAAGAAAAAGTCTTGGTAATTTGGTAATCTTTTTCTAGTAAGGTGGTTTATATAAAGGTGAAGTATACCGTGAAAGTGATTTATTTTAAGAGAGTGTGCCGTTTGTAATTTATCTTACAATTAAATTGTACAAGGAACTTGGATATCACTGTCTTTGAAAACAAGAATTGTGAGTAAATAATCACTCCTATTAAATTATTTTTAGCGTTCAGAATCAATATCAGATGGTAAGTGAATTTCTTATAACGATGAGTCAATTTCCTTTGGGTTTACATAGTGAAGTTGAACTTTTTTTTTTTGCTATTCGGAATCATTTTCAATTAGTTTTTCGCGAAGTGCAAATAATTTTTTAGCCATTCAAATGATCGTTAACACTTTTTGACCTTGACAAGACATCGTCAGGACAATTTATTGAGAACAAAATTAGGACAACGAATATGTAAGCTGAATAAAGTGATTAATATTTCCATTGTATAGGACCTCAAAAATAGTAACATGGTCTCGGCCGATCTATCAATCCTTTCATGTGATTATCAAACCAATCATCTTAAATTTGGCAGCCAAAAGCAGCGAAGAGCCACCACAGGCATCACCGGTTCTACCCAAAAATGCTGTTCAACGAAGCCGGCTAATTCACTGTGCACAATTCACAGTGCACAATTCACTAAGGGGACAATTCACTGTGCACAATTCACTGTGGTAAACAATTCACTGTGGCGGGCAATTAACAGTTGTGGACAATTAACAGTGGTGGACAACTGTGGTGGAGTTATACCCTGTGGCGAAAGTTGATTAAATTTCACCTCTACATTGAAATAACTCAAATGGAAGATTGAAGTTGATTTTCTTTATGTTGTTTTCCCTTTATTTTTTTAAATATTATAACCTTGTTATGTTGGCGCCACTGGAGCGTGGTACAGTGGTACTCCTGGGCCTTGCTGAGAATGCCCCTCCAGCCGGCTCGATCTCTAGCCTGCTGTCTCCAACTTCGTACTCCAAGTTGACGGATGTCTCCCTCTACCTGGTCGCTCCATCGAAGATCAGGTCTACCTTGGCTTTTGACTCCTTCGGGTTTGGCGTTGAAGACTTTACGACCTGGAGCGTCGATGTCCATTCGCTCTACATGGCCCAGCCATCATAGTCTTTGGATTTGAATTTTTCTGGCTTGGCGTATGTCGCTGTACAGCTCGTACAGTTCGTTGTTATATCTTCTTCTCCAAAAGTTGTTTTCGCGATTTACGCAGACAGGACGCAGAACTTTTCTCTCGAAGACTCCGCACCATATAGCAGGACCGGGATGATGAGTGTTTAATACAGTGCCACCTTGGTTTTTCTCGATAGGGCTTTACTCCTCAATTGCTTACTCAGCTCAAAGAAACAGCGATTAGCAAGAGTTAGTCTGCGTTTGATTTCAGCGCTGATGTTTTTGCCTGTGTTTACAGCAGTGCTCAGGTAGACAAATTCACTGACTACCTCGAAGTTATACCTATCAATGGTTACGTTCTAACCAAGTCGGTGGTGAGATTGGACTTTTGTTGATGAAAGCATATACTTCGTCTTGTCCTCGTTTATTTTCAGCCCCATTCTGCTTGCTGCTTACTCCATAGTAGTGAAAGCACCGGTTACTGCTCGCTTTGTTCTTCCTATCATATCATAAAACGCTGGACAGGATCTTATAGGCGATGTTTAAAAGACTTATGCCTCTATAGTTGGCACAGAGTAGGCGGTCCCCCTTTTTGTGGATCTAGCAGATGGTACTGATTCCACTCGTCGGGCATACTTCCCTCCGACCATATTTTGCAGATGAGTTGGTGTATGCTCCTGACCAGGTCATCTCCAGCGTGTTTATAAAGCTCCGCTTGAAGGCCATCACATCCAGCTGCCTCATTCATCTTTAGTCTGGTGATGGCTACTTTGATTTCATTTTGGTCGGGCGGGTGTAGTTCGTGGTCGTCATCTAGATTAACTGAAACATGTTGATCCTGGGCGGGATCTTGGCTGTCATCGCCATTTAGCAACCGGTTAAAGTAGTCTCTCCATATGGCTAACATCGCCTGCGTTTCCACTATGGTATTTCCATCCTGATCTTTGCAGGGCCCAGGGCGGCTTGTGAAACCGGATGTACATAGACTTTTTCACCTTTTTATAGAAGTTTCGTACCTCTTTTCTGCAAAAACATCGCTGCATCTCCTCGACTTCGCGTTGCTGGTGTTCTTTTTTCTTCCTCCTGAGTAGACGTTTCTCATCTTTCCTTCGCTCAACATAGAGATTTCTGGATGTTCTAGTATTTCTCTGGAGCCACGACTTGTATGCCTGCGTTTTGGCTTTGTTTGCCTGAGCACATTCGGAGTCGAACCAGGGGTTTCTGGGGGGTGGATGTGAGAAGCCCAATACCTCTGACGCAGCACTTCTAATGGCTTATTGACATAGCTGCCATTGGTCTTCCGGGTCCATGTCATCAGTCGAACGATTTCTCGCAAGCTCAAGGGATACGCGGTCGGCATAGGCAGCGGCGGTCTCTTCCGATTGAAGACGTCCAACATTGAATTTCCTAGGTGTAGTCGGTGTTCGCCTAAGAACTTCCATGGAGATCCGTACCCTAAGTTTTGCACCGACTAGGTCGATTTGGTTGCAGGTTCGACCATCTGGGGATCGCCATGTGCCCTTGTGGATGTCGGGACGTGGGAATCGCGTGCTGCTCAGCACCGTGTTTTTTCCCGCTGCAAAATTGATGAGCCTGAGTCCGTTGTCGGAGGTGGTGTCGTGCAGGCTGTGTTTTCCGATCGTCATACCAAAGATGTCCTCCCTCCCAATTTTGGCATTGAAGTCTCCCAAGAGAATTTTAATGTCATGTTTTGGGCACTGCTCATATGTTTTGGCATTTCGCATAATAGAAATTACAGTCCTCTGTAATTCTCAGGCCCGATCCATCCCATCGCATCTCCTGCAGGGCTGTTATATCAGCGTTGAGACTGGCGAAGGTCTCAGCTAGCTGCTCGGCTTTACGCGGCCTGTTAAGCGTACGCACATTCCACGTGCATATGCGTAAATCGTTGCCCGTTTTTCGATTCCGGGGGGGGGGGGGTTTCGTCAACATTTTTGATTCTTTCATCCGAGGCATTTTCTGAGGTTTGCATCACAATATAGTTTTCCTTTCATGACCGGCTTGTGAGGCCTGTGCATGACATATAGATCTTTGTGGTGGTTGGATCTTCAGAGCGTATCTCTTTCCTCCTGCTCCTGGTTCCTGAGAAGATAACTCAGGTATCTACAACCTATGGATCCGATGGATCCAACGTTCGTCGTTAGTTCACCTTTCGGCTATCCAGCAGGCACCACTTGGAGGTGACGATACGATTTTGCCCACCTTCGCGCGCGCAAATAGTACAGTACACCACAGTGAAATGCACACAGTGAATTGTGCACAGTGAATTAGCCTAGACCCGCTGTTCAATCGTGTAACTTGCCATGGTTGTTTGTTTTCAGTTTTCAGTAATTGAATAACAAACATTGGATTTGACATAGATGCCACCGGAACAACAATGTTCAAACAGCTTGGGTTGGAAGAACCTTTTCCACTGTGAAAAATATCAAACAGTTAATTTCAGTAAAAATAAAATAGTCGGATATAACGCTGGAAGGTTGATATGAAAAATGTGATGTGTATAATATTAAATGTGTTAGGCGGGTAAACGGCCTTAAGAAGCTGCATCAACCGACGATGCGGTGCAAAAAAATAAAAATTATTTTGCCAAAGAAGTTTCTTTTCTGACATGTGTGTACAAAGTTCGCAATTTTTTTTTGAATGGCCATTCGTTCGGAACAGCTTTGTTCGGCATAGTTCCTCATAACTTTTTACAGGATGTCATTGCAATTTTTTTTTTAGTAAAACTAAAACTTTCTAAAGAGTATGGCTAATTTACAACGAGCCCTTGAATTTAAGCATTGTTTTTTTTTGGGTTTTTTTAATTTGCTCCAAAACGGCTATAACGATTTTGATTAAACTAAGTATGTAATAAACATAGAAGGCTTCGAGGAAAACTGCATTTAAAGTTTTTGGCTATAAATGACAATATCGGAAATTGGTTTAACGGTTTTGGCCATACCTAAGTGGACAACGACATCTAGGAATTGGTTAATTCTTGCTAAGGTATATATCTTTCAAGGGAACGGTACGAAATCCCGAATAACAAAATCCCTACTATTTTCATTAACAAAAACGACAAAATCCCGAAAACCAAAATCCCGCAGATAGAATCCCGAATAAAAAAACCCAGACCGACATAATCCCGAATTTCAAAAAAATCCCGATTGACCGATTTGGAAATCCCGAAAGTCAGTACTTGTTAGTACTTTTTAGCCTTTTTAATTTTACACTATTTAGAGAAATCTTGCTTATGTTTTGTTCGTTCTCATGTTTTTAAATGATATTATTGCAATTTAACTCCGATTTCATCCCATCAATTACGATTTTTGTCGTTCGGGATTGCGTTAGTCGGGATTTTGTCGTTCGGGATTTTGGTCTTAGGGATTTTGTCATGCGGGATTATGTCTCTGTCAAAATACTACACCTCACTATGGAAATAACAAAAGATAAAAGCAAAACACGATAAAAATACTCATGAAAAGTTACCTCAAATCGTACAGATCAACAAAAATTAACAAAATGAGACTAGAAATTGAATTTGAATTTTTTTTCGATTGACAGTAGCAAAAAAAGTAGTGAACAATTCGGGATTTTGTCATTCGGGATTCCGTCGTTCGGGATATTGTAAATCGGGATTTCGTACCCAACCCATCTTTCAAAACACCCAAAAGATGGCATTTACATTTGAAATAGTAAAGGTTTCCTATGTTTTCCAGTTTTAAACAAATTTTTTTAAGTTTTTACCAAATGCTCAAAATGTATGACATAAACACTTCTTGTAGTACCCCGTGGCATAGTGGTTAGTGTGTCGGACTGCTACGCCGAAGGTTCAGGGTTCGATCCCTGACGTTGCCACTCTAAGTTTTTTTCCGGGGTACTGCCTCTTGCGAGGAAGTGACAAATCCTCCAAGAGTAATTAATGTCATGGGAAATGCTTCTCTGTTAGCCGTTCGGATTCGGCGGTAAATTGTGATCCCTTCCATTCTTGCAGAATATATAGTTAAAATTGTTATAATTAAAATTATTATTTAATAGTTGTTGTTGCTCCAAAAATTGGTTATCATCGTTCTTTTGCAGCCGTAGGGAAAGTACGTGTGACGCAGTCTTGCAGTTTTTCTTTTCTTTTCTTTTTTTTAAACAAGAAAATTGTGCTCTGATTAACAGAACATTTCAGTTTTGCTTTCTAATGATTTCACAAGCATATTCTAAAGCACTCATTTTTAAAACACACGCAAAAGTTTCGTATTTTATTGTAAATTTTGTTAACTCAATCACCATCCGCCCCTCCCATATGTTGTCTGTCGGATTATCTGTCTGGTTTTTCAACGAATGAACAAATTTTTATCAAATTCTCTTCAACTATAACATTCATTCTTAAAAAGCAATTTTTTAAATATCGATTTTCGTCAAAATTGATAGAACTGTTTTAAGAATAATTGTTTTATTTACTGGCGTGCATTTTTTTAGTGTGAAGCCTTAACAAAATTTATAATTAAAAAACTGTTAAATATATTGTTTTCCAGATCCAGATAAGAATCATCTCTTTTTTACAAGTTCTGTTTAAGTTTAACAAGCTTTCATGGATTCCATTAAAAAACACCGCGTTTTCGTTGTGACTTTGATCGGTTTGTAAAACAAAATAAATTAAATAACAAAACATTTATAACGACTACAACATATTTCGTTCTTAATTTTAGCGAACATATCGTATTTTAGTTCTGGTAATTGTGTTGGATGGACCTCACCAATAATGCCCAAACTAAGGGATAATACTGCGGATAGTCCATTCGATTTTGGTGTCAGCAGTGGACAAGAAGGCTGGATTGGATCATTTATAGCTGTTGGAGCTCTATGTGGTAAGTAAAGTTTTAAAATTCAGCATTTAATATACAGAGGCTTGACAATGGGGATCAATGCAAAGCAAAAATGAGCAAGGTCTGGTGACTAAAGCACTGATTCATCCCACTGTTTAAGTAAATTGTTGGCATGAATGAAAGGAACCTACGAGTACAGTTCACGGTCGAATCCGAACGGTTTAATGTCTTTTTACTAACTCTGAAAAGACTTCTAATCAGCTGCATACCAACGTTCATACATTTTAACACAGTGGTCTTAAAGATTTCCCAACAAGGAATGGCTGGAAAGATTGATCGGTCCATTATGATATGGTAATTTTCGTAAAACCCCCACTTAGGGGCCAGTTATAGCGATACGGAAAACCAAACAGAAAAATTTTCAAATGGAAAATTTGGTATGGTTCGATTTAAAACACAAAAATGCTATATACCTTGATCGATAGCAACCAACTCAGAGAATTTACTTTGCATTTACTTTTTGTTGAAAATGTATTTATTTAGGTTGGTTATAGTTTTGATAGGTTATTTAAATGCTGCGCTCTTGATAGTTGATGTTATAATATACATCACCAACAGATCAATGAAGGTCCATTGTGATACCCTAACCTGAGGGTTTTGGGCCCCACAAACATGGGGCCTATGAAAATCTAGTCCTCGAAGAAGTAACTCCCTAGGAATTTATATCTTAAGCGACAGAGAAATTGCAGATTGTCCTTGTGTCTAGACCGGTCGGTCAGCATGCATACAAGGGATCGTATTGATTTCTGGTTGAGCTGTTGAAACTTCCCAGCGTTTCTTAGTTTGTTAAAGTAATGCCAGGGTTTCCTGGTCATGAGACAGGAGTCGAACGAGTTTAATCTCTTGTAAGCTGGAGTCATCCGCATGTTATTTTTGGGACAAGGCCCAAAGGTTTTTTTCAAGTATCCTATAACATGCATAGAACGCTATCATTGCCTTCTTGGCTCTTTCTTCGATGTTGAAATTCCAGTTCAGTTTTCAGTCTAGAACTATGTTCTGCATGGCATTTTTCATGATTTGACAGGATTGGTGGAATCCTTTCTATAAACCCTGCTAGATATAAAAAACTTGTATTTAATTTGGCTGCCAAAGAGGACCAGTTTTGACTTTGCGGATTGACCGTTAGACCGTATCTCTCTGACCAAGAAATAATCAAGGGCAAAGCGCTTTCCATTTGTTCACAAATGGTGGAGACAAATGTTCCTGTCGTTAGTAGTGAAATATGTGTTAGCTAAGAGCTCCAGTATCTCATTACAGGACTCTGTCCAGTTATAATTTGGATCTTAAACAGATGTTGGTAATCTCAGTTGTCCACCATGGATGATGGAGGTGCCTTTTTTCTTTTTGCCGAGTGTGGTCATACCGTTTTCGAATTTGAACTCAAATATTAGCTTCTCAGAACAGCGACATGTTTGTGAAGACACAAACAATTTTGCGGTGGATTCGCGTCGTTCTTGGCAGCCATCAATTGGTTTTTGTGTGTATTTTATTTTCACTTATATATTTAACACCTCCGATCGGTCACTGTCACTGTGCTGAGATCTCTTTCTATTCTGCCAACATCACCCAGCTGCCAGCACGAATCAATTTCCTTGTAACCTCTCTCTTTACTTTTTGCTCACACTCTTCTCTTAAGACCACTCTTCATTTTTTGTCCACCTTTAATCGTTTTTGATTGATTTTAATGCTATAGTGATATTGATGTATTTTTGTTTAAAGGATCTTTGGTAGCTGGACCTATTGCTTACAGAGTTGGACGGAAAAGGACGTTGCTCCTAAGTGCTGTTTTTAGTATATTATCATTCATCATCCTGATTGTAACAACTCAAGTTTGGCACATGTACTTAGCCCGCTACTTGCAGGTACTTTAATATTTCTGTCAAGGTTTATAATAACTAATATTGAAAAGCAGTTTTTGAAAACCAGGGTATTTCGTCAGGACTCGTTGCAACCAATATGCCTATGTATCTGGCTGAAATAGCAACTGATGACATGCGTGGAATCATTGGGTCTCTTCTCACACTTCTCATGATAGGTAAGGGTCATTTTTTAACAGTATAAACTTTTCAATTTATTAACTTTTTTTTCCATAAACTTTTAAGGTGGAATTTTATATGTCTACTGCATTGGGCCTTTTGTGAGCTACGTAGCTCTTCAATACTGCTGCCTTGCTGTCCCTATTGTCTTCATCGCAAGCTTCATATTCATGCCAGAGTCTCCTTATTTCTATGCTGTTAAGGGCCAATGGTCAGAAGGAATCAAATCACTGCAGTTCTTACGAGGTCAAAGTGAAAAATTAGTAGAAGACGAAATGACCAAAATTCAAGAAACCGTCGATACGGAAATGTCAAATAAAGGATCTTTGGGCGATATATTCCAGAATCGTGGATACCGAAAGGCGCTTCTCATTTGCTGTGGTTTGCTGATGTTTCAACAACTAAGTGGTTCGGCAGCTGTCACATTCAACAGCCAAACAATATTCAGCAGTGCTGGTTCTACAATTGATCCTCCAGTGGCATCCATCATAATGGCTTCGGTCCAATTTATGTCAAACTTCCTCACTCCATTTCTTGTGGAACGTATTGGCCGTAAGACTCTTCTAATGGGCACTTCATTTGGATTAAGTGTTTCTTTGTTTGCATTGGGAGCGTTTTTTTATGTTCAACGATTCGGGGATGCGTCGAATATTATTTGGATCCCAGTACCATCTTTAATCTTATATAATATCCTTTACGCCTTTGGTGTTGGGCCAATCCCATGGATTATTATGGGTGAAATTGTTCCTTCAAATATTAAGTCAACTGTGTCATCAGTTGCAACTTCAACTGCATGGATGACAACGTTTATCGTGATACGTTTTTATCCAGATTTTAATGCTTTGGGTCCGTTTTATGCATTTTGGATTTTCGGTTGCATTTGTGTCCTGGCAATCTTTTTCGTTCTGTTTGTTGTTGTAGAAACAAAAGGACTGAGCTTTGAAACGATACAAAACAAATTGCAGGGCATAAACTAGGATAAAATATTAAACTTTTATTTTTATTTAAAGGAACCATCGAATGGGTATGTACATACGTGGGTACAATAAAAACGATTGTTGGGACAGTAATTTTTTTTTTTGTCAAGACTCGTATAATAAATATAGTTCATTGGGTCAGTAAAATACTGTCTAGTATCTCCATTAAAGTTTATTAATACAAGATATAGTTTATTGGTTCGGTTTATTGATTTATTTGTTCTTCAATATTACCATTTAACTATTATGTTGTGACAAGAAACTGATTTATTGAGGCAATAAAATATTTTATTGATTTCAATTTCAATAAAGTCGTTCATTGCCACAAAGAAGAAATACATTGAAAGTCAATTTATATTTATTCTATTCGAAGCTTTATACTTACTGTCCTTTTTTTCGTACCCAAAATTAAAATTATAAACGAAAATATTTAGTTATTTTAAATTTATTTTTTCATGGCACTTTAAAGTATTTGTATTTTTGAACATCATTTTACTTTTGATTATAAGTAACTTTAAGTTATGCATTCGTAAAAAAAAAAAAAATTGGTACCTACACACTATTATTATGATGTCCTACAGAGGGCTTTTTAGAATTAGCATTTCATCTCCAAAAATATCGGTACCTGCAGTAGTATATTTTTAATCAAATAAATTCATTTTTATCAAAAAATTTCAATTGATGGTTTTTGTGTAAGTTTTGTTTGTTTTGGTTGAAATAAATTTTTCAGGAAAAAAAAAATCTAATGGTACCTACTTACCCCCCAAAGGACCTGTTTTTTTAAATTTTATTTTAGCGTACTCGACGGAATTCTATGAAATTGTTCATATTTTATCAAAGTCTTTTTTTTGAACGAAATTATATACGAATTCTGAAATATATACTTAAAAAAAAGTTTTTTGAGTTTTTTTTTTAAATATATGTAATTTCTTTTAAATTTCAGTTTTTTTAAAAGCGGTTTGTTTAAGAGTTACTTTTTTTTAAAATTTGAAAAATTCCAAAGTGCTGGAAATTGGCATGCTCGAAAAAAATTTGGATGTTTTCGAAAAGTTTTCCAAAAACCAAACTGGTTGAGCGATTAAAAAAAAATGTTCTTAAAATTCAAAACAGTAAAAGAAATCAGAAAAAACATATTAACAAGTGATTTTTAAGCAACTAATAAAATTTAATATACGGTTTTTTCCTTTCACTTGCACTTAATTTTTTTTGTTCACAACGCATCATCTCTACAGCTTTGCTATATAGTATAGTACAATAGTACAATTCCGAAGCGGAACGCAAGAGGCGCCATCTACTACGCTCCGCCAGAACCTAGCCATTGGAGAGCTCTCCAAAAGCTTAATTTTTGTTTATTGACAGCGGCGATAAACAGCAATAAACAAGAAGAATGTATAGAAATTACTTGTGGGTTGAGGCAAGGCAAAATGATTTTTGTCTAGAATGCTATGTGAAGCAAAGATAAAAAAAGTATATTCCAGAAAAACTTCGAATGGTGTTAAATATGAAAAGACATTTATTATTTAATACATCTGAAAGTGTAATCTAAGCTGTACAAATAGTTTTTGGAACTACGAAGAAAAAATCTGCCAGATAATGGATTGATTTTAAAACAGAAGGCAATTTCAATTTTGGAAAAAAAACAATAAATGCATAGGTATGGCTTCTTCACAAGTGATGGCTGCTTTGAAAAAAATTTTTTAAACTGTTGAATTAGTAAAAAAAAAGATTTTTAGATATAATCCAATTTAGTGATGGTAAACATATGAAACCTCCAGCTCGATATAGTGAACAAATTCGATATAGTGAACAGGCTTGGTTTTTATTAGTTCACTATATCGAGCGTCTACTGTATTGCGTTAAATAATCAAAAAGAATTCGATATAATTTGGCACCAAGCTTCGTCTGAAAATGTGTGCATATGAAATCGACCAACCCGTTCTTTGATGGTTTAGAAATTTCCTTTCAGACCGTCCAATTCGCATTGTCTTGGCTCCTTTATGTGTCCGACTCTCTTTTTCTCTCCCTCTCTCTCTTCCTCTTCCTAGTTTTTGTATTTCCTGTAGTAAATGTCGAACAAACCCAATAAATTGGCCTAGTCATTTGACTCCAAGAAATAATAGAAATAACAACCAGGTCTTTTGGACAAAATATTTTAGTTTTCGGTAAAATCGTTAAGAGTTAAATTTTTGATTGTATTTTCGAGTTCGATTTTCTTTTATAAATCCATAAGTTACCCTTAAAATGGGTTCCTTTGTGCCTTGCATTTGGCAAGGGATATATTATAAATACCATCCGAATTCAAGAAATATTCTTACCTTGTCTTGGCTAAACACCATTTTGTTTTGGAAAGTTAAACGAAACAACAACAAACTGATAGTTGCACAAACACCGATTTGTAGCTTGCAGCCAGCAACTATTTTGTATCTTATTCAGGATACCGAAACCGAGTGTTGTGTCCTTTTGATGGGGGTTGATGAGGCTTGATGATCGTTGTTAGTGTATAAATGAGGACCACATTCAATTGAAGTTTTGGAAATACAGTCAGCAAACCAGGGCAGCATGAAACAAGGAAAGTGAATCTGATGGCGGATTTTGATGGCGTGGTTTACACTTCGTGCAGGATTTAAGCAACAAGTGGTTTGCGCATAAACAATCTTATACACCCAAAGCAAAAAACACTTTAACATTATTTGAGCTGGAAGGTTGGATGCAATACCATTTCTTCAGAATTCTTCTTAATGGAAAATTAAGGGCTCTATGCCTGAAGTTATATACTTGTAAGATGAAGTTGGCTAAAGTTGGGGAAGGGCTTTTCTATTTCTATTGCTCATCGAAACTCTGTTTTGTGTCTGACTCTCTTACTCATCTTTTGTTTTAGACTTCTAATTAACTTCACTGTTAAGCTGGTGACATTTTCTCTCAGTTTTTTCAAAATTGTTTCCAGATTTACAAATCAGTTCTTCAGATGTTGAATTTCAACGTCAGGGTATGAAAAGCTCATTTAATTCTCATCTTGTCAGCATTTTCCAATAGGGAATTATAAGCCGTATGGTATTTGGCGCTTCATAAACTGTCACTATCCATGAACTCTATAGGGCAAGTATTGGTTTCGTGCAGAATAAAAAATCGAGGTTTTAATCAAACATGACATTGCGATGGGATCACGACGTTATCCAGAGTGACAGAATCTAGAAAGGACACAATCTATAAACAAAAATACATGTATAGTATATAGAAAGATAAAATCTAGAAGTAGTAAAAATATAGAAAGATGGAAATCTAGAATAATCTAGAAAAAAGTGTTCTAGATTTTTTTTTGTATTTTGTATACCTATTGTCTCAAAAATTATTATCAATTCTAGATTTTGTCCATTCTAGATTTGTTTGACGTGATAACATCTAATAAATCGGAATATACAGGGTGATTCACCAGCGTTGTGCCAAAAAGCTAGAGCGTGTAGGTTAAGTTGAGACAAGAAAAAAATCGTGTGGGAGGGGGGGGGGTCTATTCCCCTCCGTTTAGCCGGGAGGGGCAATTTTCTGAAAAATTGACTTATTTTGTAAAAAAAAATATTTAAAATCAACGGGTTCGTTTACAACACCGTGTTATACCCTTTTGAAAAGCCGAAAACTTCTCCTTTTATTTTGTTTTTAAATTAAATTGTTTTAACAAATAGTTTAAAAAATATAAATTTTCAAACTCAAAATTTTGAAAAAAAATTTGAAAAAATAATTTTAAAACTAATTTTTTTCAAAATTTTACGTAATTAAGTATAATTTTTGTTCTCAGAATTCAACGCCTCCATTAATCTTTAATCCAACACTGAAAACCGTATGGCTCTACGACTTTTTCTTGCCAAGGTATTCAAAAATAACCGAACCTACTTCTTCACAAAAACAAGAAAACCTAGCCTTACGGGATGGCACAAGTGAGCATTTAGCCAATTTTTTCGTGTTTTTGTGAAGAAGTAGGTTCGGTTATTTTTGAATACCTTGGCAACAAAAAGTCGTAGAGCCATACGGTTTTCAGTGTTGGATTAAAGATTAATGGAAGCGTTGAATTCTGAGAACAAAAATTATACTTAAATACGTAAAATTTTGAAAAAAATTAGTTTTAAATTATTTTTTCAAATTTTTTTTCAAAATTTTGAGTTTGAAAATTTATATTTTTTAAACTATTCGTTAAAACAATTTAATTGAAAAATAAAATAAAAGGAGAAGTGTTTGGCTTTTCAAAAAGGTATAACACGGTGTTGTAAACGAACCCGTTGATTTTAAATATTTTTTTTTACAAAATAAGTCAATTTTTCAGAAAATTGCCCCTCCCGGCTAAACGGAGGGGAATAGACCCCCCCTCCCATACGATTTTTTTCTTGTCTCAACTTAACCTACACGCTCTAGCTTTTTGGCACAACGCTGGTGAATCACCCTGTATATGGGTAGCACGCACGAAAATGTGTCACAGTCACAATCACGTTTTATATCTGCTTTGATGGAATAGAAACTCGATAAAGCGGGAGGGGAGGGTGTTGGGTGGTTGGTTAGTGATTGTAAGTGGTGATGGTGGTAGGTGTTTGTGTGTGTGGAGGGTAGGGGGTAGTATAGGGAAGAGGAAAAATTGTCAAAAATGGTGGGTGGTTGTAGCTGGTTTGGGTGATGAGCCAAAAATTCTCAAATTTAATGGGTGGTTTTTTTTATGTTGTTAAAAATCGTTGTACTTTGTGTTTGGTGGCGGTTGTTGAGGGGAGAGGAGGGTGCAGACAAAATTTTCAAAAATGTTGGGTGAGTAGCAGGTATTTGTAGGATGAGTAGGTGGTTGAATTTGGTGCTTGGGGGAGTTGTCAAAAAAGTGGGGTGGGTGACTGGTGGTGGTTAGGAAGTGTGCTTTATTGTGTGGGGAAGGAGGAAAACAATTTCAAAAATGGTGGGCTGTTGGTTTATTTGTTTGTTATATATGGGGGTGGTAGGTTGGTGTTTTGGTTAAGTTGTGAAAAAAAATACAAAAATGGTGGGTGGTTGTGGGTGGGTCATGTGGTTCTAGGTTGGAGAGATACCTAAACATGAACAGTTTTGTGAACTGGTTATCACGTAAAATTATCGTGCGTAAGCCGACTTTACAGAAAACCATGAATTTCTCGATTTTCGGTTTTCGAGATTAAGGTTTTCTAGATTTTGGGTTTTGTGGATTTTCCTAGTTCTAGATTTTTTTTCTTCTAGATTTTCTCTTTCTAGTTTTGGTTTTCTAGATATCGTGCTAAACCCCATTGCGATGATAGAGAAAGCCAAAAAAGTGGGTTTCGCCATACCGTCCGTCGGTCTGCTCGCTTTTTCACGTCAAGCTACAGCCGAAACCACTTGATGGACTTTCTTCAAACTCCATAATATAAAGTACATAGGTATAACCGTTTAAAGAGAAACGGTTGTCCAGGTTTTCTTTTTATTTCGTTTTAGCCCGTCCCAAACTACCTTTCAAGTAACGGTTTTTTTTCATTTTGAATTTGCTCGAAAACGGCTCAAAAGATTTTAATAAAACTTTGTGCGTAATTTTTTTTTTTGAGTTTTCTTAAGAGAACTGTGTTTTTAGTTTTTATTTAAAAACTAGCTGTCCCGGCAGACGTTGTTCTGCCCTTCCGAGCAGATAGCGCGGTGATAAAAACGATGATAGATATAAGCATTTTGAATATTAAGCCATAAGTTTGACTTCTTAATTATATTTATACTGTCAAATTAATTTGTCTAAAATATGAGAACCTGGATGTTTTTTTTAATTTAATAAACTGAGAAAAGTAAGTAAACACCCGAATGTATTACATAAACAAAAACACAATAGAAATCCTGTTTATAAAAGCTTGTTAAAAATAGCATCCTTCAAGCTACGTTAAACCTATCAAACACAATAAGATTTTTTAAAACCGTATACCACTTTTTTCTTTTAGCCCATTTCACCCTATAAACAGCTAAGTCGTGCAAAATTATATTTAGTTAACGGACAGATCACATTCGTATTAGAATGAAAAATACACTCGTTTTAAATACACTCTCTTTTTTATATTTATTTTATTTCTTCTCCTTTTTATTTTATTATCGGAGAGCCTTTTCATAAACTACATTTTTTGTTTTGCCCGGAGTTGTGGTATAAATAAACATAACTGATGGCTTTTCTACACATAAACATGATACATACAATTGTCCGTGGGAGAATTCCAAAGATTGTCCTTGCGCCTTATTTATTATCATAGCGAAAAAAAGACGTATTGGAAATCGCAATCGTTTGAAGTTAAAAGGTTAATCTGGCGGAATCATTGGAATACGCGGCATTAATACATCTTCACCTATAAATTTTCCTTTTAAAATAGTTGCTTCAATAAGATTATTCATGACATTTTTGACTGCTTATCTTGTTCCGTTGCACAATCGAGGTGGAAGAATAATAGGTGCACCAACTTTCAAATTTAAACGATGAGGCGGCAGTCCAAGCAAAGCAAAGTAATTCAGAAATTCCTTTGGATAATTGACAGCGTCAACTTGATTTGTGACCTGATTGATACATCACAATCTCACCAGGTACATCACTTAAAATATCCGCATTTAATTGACCGACGTAGTCATTTTTGGCTGCTAGTATTGTTCTTTCAGCTAAAAAATTGTGATTTCGATTTTTGCGCAATGTTTAGAAAAACACTTGAAACCAATTGTTATTTTGTTTGCACGAAATTACGAAATTTATCTGGCAAAGTGATTAATCCAGTAGTAGCATCAATAGGAATTTGTCCATTTCCTATCGACAGTAGTTGTCTAGAAAATTCGTCAGCCGATGGGTCACTTAGTAATTGTACTCTTACATTTGCTGTTAAAGTGTGTGTTTGAACATTTCTCCATAAACTGGATGACTTCCAACATGCCTTTAATTCATCTGCTGGAGTTAAACTGGAAATCACTGGCAGCGTTTGACGGAAATCAATATCAGAGCGCAACCGAATATTTCTTGATTATTACGTAAATCTTTCAAAGTCCTATCTAAAGCTTCTACCGATCTCTTATGCGTGCCTACATTCATCCCACACTTTTATAATTGGCATTTTTGCAAAACTCTTCCCATTCCAGAATTTTTAGAAATTTTACACGTTGGATTTTCATTAATTTGCATATTCAATGTTAATTTAAGTGCAGAATGCGCTGTACGACCACCATCCAATAATGTGGCAGCTATTCCAGATGATGCAAGTGCCAAATGCTAAATTGTTCTGAGATCTTATAGTCGCTAAAAGCAAGGAAATCAAAAATGTTTTTCCAGTGTTTTTCCAGGAATGTTTTTTTAGATGTCCCAGGCGGTCCTGGCGCATCTGAAAAAACATTCCTCCGCTTTCGTTTTGTAGAGCTTGAATTATGGTATCATATGCATTTTTTTGTTCTCGATTCAATTTGAGCAGATTCTCAAAAAAGATTTACTTCCAGGAACATTAACCAATAAAAGATGCAAATAAAAACATTCATGTTGGCTAGGATGCACTATATAAAGTCGTCAGTATATCTAAGAAATTATGTTTGGTGTTTTTTTTTGTCTTACATATATATGTTTGGCTTTAATTTTATCACATCTTAAGAAATTTCGCGAGAACATAAGGTCAGAGAGTTAAAGTCTGCAAGATCACTGCTTCTTCAAAATTACCGCATCTATAAAATCTTACGTATATCATTGGCACATTTTCGAACAATTCTTTTACTTTGAGTTCTTAAATAAATGCCATTAATTTATGTATATGTATGTATGTAGGTACATGTGTTTATTTAAAAACCAATACAAAAAAAGTGCTCATACGCCATACACCCAAAAATCGTGATTTTGATGTTTTTAGAAACTCTAATTACCCCCTAACTGTAAACGCGCATACAATTGCCATTCCATGAAAAAAAAATAGAAAAACAACCATTGTAACATTATTGCTTTATTATTAAATGTGCAGGTAACCAAAAGACTCCTTACCACATCGAAACAACATCATCGCTTGGACACAAATCCAATCATGCAACATCTATTGGGCAACCAAAAAAAACTCTTCCAGTTTCCTATAAACCATTACCAAAATATAACGACCATCAGGCTTCACCATGACCCATAAGTATTATACATACATATACATACATACATACATACGTAACGTCACGACTACATTTTTTTCGAAAATCAAATGAGTATTGGCAGTTTTTAGGGCTCGAAGCCATTGACAAAATAAGTCTCAAATTAAAGTTTTTAAATTCAGGAATGAGTTTTTCTATGCACAGAATACTAAGTGAAATTGTATGAAGCATTCAAAAACAAAAATGCATTTTATAAAATTTAGAAGTTTAATGCAGTCATAAAACTTTTAGAAAGTAATAGTATAACTAATTCAAATCAATAAATACCAATATCGTTCTTGGCCGCCCACGATCCATACAAAATTGCCCATTCTTCTTTCTTGCATACTTCACAATAATGTTCTTGTGTATTTGTATACACCGCGCGAAACCATACAAAAATACAAAAAAAATAGCAAAAGCAACAACAAATGTTTATGTTTTTGACTTCAAAACTAAAAACAAAAATCCAATATTTTAAAATTCTGACGATGACTTATTTATATTTCAAATAAATCATTTTTGAGTTTTGTTAAGTGAGCTTTAAGTTTATTTTTCACGCACGCACAACACACACACACCGATTTCAACCAAACTTCACCGAATTCGTATATAGACCAATACCAAATTTTGTGTGAAAGTTTGGCTGAAATTGGTAGACGGGTTAGGGCGTGAATCGGCGACCAACAAAATAAAGTTTACTTTTTATATATATAGATAGATTCAAATAACGGAGATCTGGTCTTAACGGCTTTTCTTCAAATGGCCATAAGTTGGCAACGGCTTGATCGAATTTACTTAAACTTTGTTTTCTTTAGTTCCTTACAGCTTGCTTTTAGATGGCTTTGTATTTTTTTCAGTTACAATTTTTTTGGCACGTTGTTGGGAGCCACCACTTAGGCTCCCAACAACCAAAGATTCTACCAGCCCATAAAGCAAACCTAACTGTCAGTTTTTCTGATTGTAACGGAACCAGCGGGAGGCATTTCAAATATGGCTTGACGCTTGAGGGTCATCCACACCCCAAATGTCAAATAATCAACCGCAATCTCCTTTGTAGAAAATTCACCGAATGTACGCCTCCGTATATCCGGTCGTCTTCAATTCCTTCACGAGTTAGACTTTGTTAGCCATCAAACCAATTTATTTCCTCAAAATTTTCCATAAAGTCGGTGGCCACACATCTAATTATTATTCAGAATGGCGGAACGTCTCAGATGATGAGCTTTGCACGATGTGAAGACGTTCTATCGTTAATCGGATTAATTATTGCTCTGACGGAAGATTGTGGCGACCACGATGCGTTTAAAGAATACGAACCATTCGAAATAAATCTCCAAAATTTGCATGCGTTGTTCAGGCGTCAGTTGATTCAGGATGAAATGGTAAACCAAATTGACAATAAATCACATGTATGTCAGTTGACAAAATGGCTGTCAATGAAAACAGTGCTGCCGACTTCAAGATATCTACCTCTAAGAAAAGCACCCTTTATAAGTTACCATCGTCAATTGCTGGTTAATAGATATTCTTTTTCTGGTCAGGTTATTAAAATATAAACCCAGCCCGTTTCGAACATGATAATTAATTATGATATCTCAAAACAATGATGTTTTGGTTATCAAAAAATGCAGAAATAATATCGTATTCGTATGTTGATGTGTGTTGGTTAATAAAACGTTCATTCGGACTAATGCAGCCTTCGAAGCAGTTCGATAATAAATTCCGCGCAAAATAATAACCGATTTGGCAGTTCTGATTTACGCGTTCTTTTATTACGTTCGGGTTGTTAAAAGGTGCGTATAGAAAATAAAGGTTTATCTAACAGGCTTTTTAATCATCTTCCAATTAGTGTAATAAATCATTTAAAGTGATTTAAAACTGAAAGCATAAAGATAGTGAAATTCAATGTTGTGCAAATCGGTGCGAAGAACAAATCAAAGAACTATTAAATTGCGTCAACAAAAACATTTAGTTTATTCTGTTGACGACGGACGTCGGCGTGTTGACGCTCATATAATAAAGTTATAAATTGCTGCGTTGGATTGAATCTATTCATTTGTTGCAAATAATTTATCTTCAGTAATCAAAAAGTACTTGAGTTGATTAAATGGATCCAGTTAGGAAACACCGTATTTATTTGGCTAGTGTGAGTGGTAAGTGATTTATCAGAATATTCAAAGGAACAACAATATATTCTAGATGATATTTTTTTTTAAAAAGCAAACTTGGCATATTTTGCTTTGGGAACCTGCATAGGATGGACGTCACCAGTTATTCCAAAACTTCGGGACCATACTCAAGACAGTCCATTGGTTTCAGGTATCGGAGAAGTTGAAGAAGGCTGGATTAGCTCTTTGATTGCTGTTGGTGCATTGATTGGTAAGTTTGGTACTTAACTGATTAACATATTGTTTAGCATTTTTTACACTTAAATATCTGTTGTGACATTAACCGAAAATTATGGGAAGTTTTTGATGCGTTTCATTTGACCATAATAGTGAGCTAAACTAAAATAAAAAAGCTACAGTTGTTAATGCAATTATACTATCGGGAGAACTTAACTTCTTATCTCAAAATAAACCTTTTTTGTCACATTATCAAAAATTGGTAAACTCAATACAGGGTGTTTCCTTATTATTGACGATCTTTTGGAAAACAAATTGTGGAAGTGTCATGCAAGAAGAAAAATTTATTTCTATATAAGTACGTTCAGTGACAGTGTCTCTCACATTTTTACTTGCGATTATAGGTACCTACTATAATAAGGCAAGTTAAGCATTCATAAAAAATAAAATACACGACTGGGTCGCACGCACTTGATCTGTTGGTGCAATAGTACGATGAAAACAAAGTCTTCGAGCAATATGAATAAGGCATGTTTGCAAAATTTGGGAAAAACTACAAAATATTGGTTAAAACTGGAAAACGCGATATACGGGAGCTAACGTTAAGAAACCTTTGAAAATTAAAAATTTAGACGTCATCTTTTGGGTGTTTGAATGATATAAATGTCCGCATATGGCCAAATTAATAAAATTGTTAAATCAAATTTCCGTTATTATCATTTGTAGCCAAAAACTTAAATGCAGTTTATTTCAAAACATTCTATGTATATTCAATGCAAAGTTTAATAAAAATCGGTACAGCCTTTTTTGAATAAATTAGAAAAAACTAAAAAAAATTGGCCAAAACCTAGTGGCTCTTTGTATGGGAGCTACCATTTAAAAAAGAGTAACTCAAAAAAACTGCAATGCCAACTGATAGAAAGTTGTAAGGAACTATACCAAACAAAGTTTGTTTGAATTCGATACAACCGTTGACAACTTATGATTTGAAAAAAAGACGTTAAGACCAGATCTCCGTTATAAGCATTTTTCGCCAAATACTAAAAACGCAGTTCTCTTAAGAACACTTTTAATCAAAATCGTTAAAGCCATTTTTGAGAAAATTAGAAAAAACCAAAAAAAGTTGGCTAAAACTGAAGGGATCGTTGTACGGGAGCTACCATTTAGAAAGGCTTTACTGAAAAATTTACAAAACCATCCTATAGAACAAACGACGCCGAATGAAGTTTGAGTCAATTCAATCAAGCCAATGCTAACTTATGGCCATTTGAAAAAAGCCGTTTGAACCTGATTTTTGTTACGACCATTTAAGCCAAGAACAAAAAACGCAGTTTTGTTAGAAATATCTTAGGTAAGTTAAATTCTGAGTTTAATCAAAATCGTTAGAGCCGTTTTCGAGCGAATTCAAAATGAAAAAAAAACGTTACATGAAAGGTACCAGTTTGAGCTGGGCTAAAACGAAACAAAAAAAACCTCGAAAACAGTTTTTCTTCAAACTGCTATATACCAAGTTTGAAGAAAATCCGTCAAGCCGTTTAGGCTGTAGCATTACGTGAAAAAGCGCACATCCGCACAGACAGACCAACGGATGGTTGGCGAAAAGCACTTTTTTGGGCTTTTCCATCATCGTAATGTCATGTTTGATTAAAACATCGATTTTTTTTCTGCACGAAACCAATACTTGCCCTATAGAGCAAGTTAAACAAATGATTTCGAAATTTCTTTTAATTTTTTTTAATTTTTTTTATTAGTTTAAGAGTTTTTTTAAAAAAACTAAGTATGCAATAAAATTTCAAAACTAAATGTGTATCTATAAAAATAATAATATTTAATAATTTTACCTATATGCTTGTAAGACCCAAGGTCTTTTTGAATGCAAACTGCACGGCATTAGTTAGAAGGAAAAGGAAGGAAAGATTTTTTGTTGGCACAATGGATTGAGAAATAGGTGATATTTATCTCACGAAAATCCCACGGGTGGCGTCCAGTTGAAACTAGGGGAATATTGAAAAATTGCTGCCCAGGCTGGGGCTCGAACCCACAACACTTAGGTTAGCAACCAAGCACTTCATCCACTGTACCATTAAAAATCGTTTGACGTTTTTTTAAACTTTTAGAAAAAATACTTGAAATTTTTTTTCAGTATGTGATTTTGAGAAAATCTGTTGTTTTAACCTGGGAAAATAATTTAAAAAATTTAGTTTACCCGTTTTCAAAATATTTCGAAAATCAAATTAAAAAAAAAAAAATTATTTAAAATCAAAAAAAAAAAGTTTTTGAAAATTTTGAAATTGTGTATCAATAGGGTCAAAAATGGCTTCCTGAACCTAAAATTTCATTGAAATCGGATTTATAGTTGAATAAAAACCTTCATTTTAAAATTCCGATTCTATGAGAGGTACCGTTATAAGACGAATTTCAAAAAAAAATTTCCTACCAAAAGATAGATTGTTCTAAAAAAATAACACTCTGAAAGTTTTATCAAAATCATTAGAGCCGTTTTCGAAAAAAAAAAATTCTTGTTTACTATTGTATGGCAGGTGTCATTATTTTTGGGCCTAGAGCAAAAATTAAAAATACGTTCCAAGGGACGGCCAAATAAATCCTAAATACCAAATTTGAAGCAAATCGGCCCATTCGTTCAGGCTCTATATGTGCAAGTAAAAACATGACGACGATAGAGAAGCGGAAATAAGTTGGTCCGACTATTCTGTATCTGTCTGTATCGGCAGCTTCATCCTACAGGCTAGACGGATTTGTTCAAACTTGGTACACAGTATTATTATGACGTCCCACAGAGGGGTTTTTGGAATAAGTGTTCTAGCTCAAAAACTAATGGTACCTACCTGCCAAATAATTTCTTATGAAAACAAAAATTTCGAATTTTTTTTTTGATAAATCTTTCTGAATAGTGTTTTTGTGTAAACTGTATGTTTTGGTTTGAAAAAGGAATAACATTAATTCTAAAATTTTTCAAAAAAAAAAAAGACTGAGTTTTTTAAAAAAGCTGATTTTTTAATTTTTGTTTTATTTTTTCAAAAGCTTGATTTTTTTTTAATTTTATTTACTGGATAAGAACTGCAAAACGCTAAAACTTTGCATACTGAAAAGAAATTTTAAACGCGTTGTTCACAAACTGGTCGAACGATTTAAAATTTTTTTTTCTTAAAATCCAAAACAGTAAAAGAAATCAGGAGGCTCACTTCATTTTTCCCAAAAAAAAAAACCTTTTTAACTAGTGATTTTTAATTGATTAATAAAATTTCATACAATTTTTACCTGCTAACTTTTTTTCAAAATCTCAAGCCCCAAGGCCACTCTCAACGATTAGATCAAGTTCATGAGTCGTGCACTTTATTCCAAAGTACTATAATACAACTTATTAAAAAAAAGCCTGTTCTATAGGAAGTACCGTTATAAAACAAATTCGGAAAAAGTCGTTCTATACCAATCGTTCTAAAAAAAAATTGCAACTTGAAAATTTTATAAAATTCATTTGAGTCGTTTTTGAGAAAATCAAACTTTTTGTTAATGATTGTATGGCAGAAGTAACGTTATTTTTCGACTTAAGAGCAATTATGGAAACAAACCCCGAGAAACCATCACATGAATACTAACTAAGTAGCAAGTTTAAAGCAATCGACCCATCCAAACCGCTTAGACTAAAGACGTTTGATCAGACAGACGGACAAAATTTTGCAGACCCACTTTTTTCGACTTCTCCACCATCGTTATGTCATGTGTGATTGTTATTTCAATTTTTTTTTTTGCATGCGAATCCATAACTTTCCTTACTTAATGATTATTATACAGGTACCTATACCTACTATCGCAAATAAAAATGGATGTAATTCCTCCCGATTCCGGACCACGCTGCTTGTTTCATCTACACGCTTCTCCACGAGTTTGATGTTTTTAATTTTGTTTAAATAAGAAGATTAAAACTTCGGGGATATCTATTTATTATAAAATGGCAAACCAAACTGTTCAGAAATCATGTGACAGCTGTCAAAAAGACCAACTTCGAAAAAAAGTATGGCCAGATTGAAAACGACACGTCTAAAAAAATCAAACTTTAGTTTACATGATTATTACAATTATTTGACTTTTGTTGGCCACCTTCAGTTTGGATGCAACTATAGTGGATTTGTACACTTATATTGTATTTTATTTGAGAATACAGCATACTTTCTCCTCTTTCAATTTGATAAATTGGGGCTTGAGAACATGTGATTTCAAAAGGAAAGGTGAGCGTCACAACAGGTGTATACATATTTTGAATGGACTTTATCGATTTTTAGTCAATTCATTTGTTCTTCAGAATATTAACATCTTTTGTGAATAATTTCAAATCAGAAATCCAAATTAGAAAATTTAGGTAATTAAGTCCAATTTCCGGAGCACGGTAATAGGTTGCTCGGGTCTTTCATCTCGACACTATTTTGGTTAATCTCAAAATTTTAACCCTCTTGGTAGTGTCTAGCAAACTAGAGCAATTCCGTGCGACCCAACGGTGAAGTTTAGTTTTGATAGTTTTCTATTTGCATAAGGAAAGGCGTGTTGTGTTCATGTTTCGAATTTTGTTTGCGAAATGTGGAAAGGATGCTGACAGAAGTTATTTCAGGTAGAGTGCAGAAAGCATGTGAGCTTGGAAAACTAATTCTCTAAACTAATTCTTTAAAAGGACCCATTTGCACAATGATGGAGTTTTTTTTTTTTTTATTTTGTGCAAATAAGGACCACATTCGATTCAAAATTCGGGTACGTAGTATACGGGATAGGCCAGCATGAAATCGAAGAAGTGGATCTGATGTTAGTTTTGTTTGGCCGCCTAAATTTTGGATGCAACTAGTGGTTTGCACACATGGATGCGCATACCAAATCTTATACACCCAGAACAGAAAGTTTGTTGTACTTTATTTGGAGGGTTGGAACTCTAATGAAATGATTCACCAAACCAATCCCATCCTTGAACAAGTGTTCCTCATATAACTGAAAAAAGACTATGTGAAGCTGAAACTGAAAACCTGTAAGAGGTAATTTGGGCAGATATTTTTTCCTGTTTTGTTGTTGGCTTATCTTTCTTTCAAAGTTTGTTGGGCTTTAAACTTTATGTTGTATTATTTTTTTCAACTCTTTACAATTTAATTGCTTGGCGGTGTACTAATCTGACAATGGTTAATCATGTATTTTCTTATGTAATGTGGTTTAAACTCTTGGTTTCAACCTATTTGCCGATGTTTTGACTGTCATCGCCGTTCAACAATTTGTTGAATTAACAACTTCGTCAATGTATTCACTATGGTGGTCTCCTTATTTAATTTTTCATAAGTCTCCGGGAAAGATCTTAGTACGTGATGTAGATTTTCGTGACTTTTCTCTAGAACTCTCTATGCTCCAGGAGGAGTTGAGTTTGCATCTGGATTCGGACAGCATAATATATTTTTAGAGATCGTGGAATAATTGCTTCGATTTATTTGGGGAGTAATTCGTTGTGTTGGTGCAACGCGAATTTCGGCACAGGTTGCCCAGTCTTCCAATACTATATGGACAAACACTATTCGACGCGACCGATGTTTATCCGCTCGCCTAGAATAGTATCGATCAACGTAAAATGTTGTCATTTATGGCCGACTCAGCAGCAGCCATTTTGTTGAGCCTGTGGATACGTGAATAAAAAAGTTACTGCACGCTGTACTTTATGCGCTGGAAGTGTCATTGATTTTTCTTTTTCTTTAAAGGATTTTTTTTCAAAGCGATTTTTGAAGTGAAACTTCTTTAGAATCGTTGTAATTTCAAACCGGATGCAACGAAAAAACGACATGTAAGAGACACAAATACAAAAATGTGTAGGATGAAGCCAGGAAAGAATGAGACAGAAATATACATACTATTTTTCTGACGGAACTAACGCTCAGTATTCCAATATGGCGGCACCGATGACTCGCATTAGCTCACCGTGTGCACGAACGAGTGAGAATATAAGTACTATAATCTTACTCATTCATGCACGTGCTCCATGGCATTTGTTTGTTTTGATCAATGTAGGGATGGGCAAGTAAAAAATATATCGATATTTATCGTATCGATATTCTTTAACAGTATCGATAATTATCGGGTGAAAAAATCAATATATCGATATATCGTCAGTTTTCTCATGATTATTCATACATATTACGAAAGCATTCAAAATTCGTTAAAAAAGAATAGACATGAAGAAAACAGTATGTTTTTTTTAAAATGTTGTTTTGGCTAAAAATACAAATAACGGACATCTCTGTTTATAAACGACTGATTTTAATAAATAAAAATGCGCAACATAAACACAAGAGTTTGAACTTCTTTGCTCGGAAACTGTGTTATGTTTCATCGTATGCATTTTATTTTAAGTTGCATGAATGAATTAAATTGGGGAAAAGCGCATTGCGACCTTAAAGATCTATTGTGCCCTTTTTAGAGCTGGATGAGGATACTCGTCCTACAGCACTTCCTCCAAATTGGTTTCTTTTAGGAAGGTTAGTATTTGAGGTATTTTTAAAGGAGGTAATCTGCCCTTATTTATCTGGTAACTACCCAGGTTTTTGAAGTGAAACTTCTTTAGAATCGTTGTGATTTCAAACCGGATGCAACGGAAAAAACGACAGGTAAGAGACACAAATACAAAAATGCGTAGGATGAGGCCAGGAAAGAATGAGACAGAAATATACATACTATTTTTCTGACGGAACTAACGCTCAGTATTCCAATATGGCGGCACCGATGACTCGCATTAGCTCACCGTGTGCACGAACGAGTGAGAATATAAGTACTATAATCTTACTCATTCATGCACGTGCTCCATGGCATTTGTTTGTTTTGATCAATGTAGGGATGGGCAAGTAAAAAATATATCGATATTTATCGTATCGATATTCTTTAACAGTATCGATAATTATCGGGTGAAAAAATCAATATATCGATATATCGTCAGTTTTCTCATGATTATTCATACATATTACGAAAGCATTCAAAATTCGTAAAAAAGAATAGACATGAAGAAAACAGTATGTTTTTTTTTAAATGTTGTTTTGGCTAAAAATACAAATAACGGACATCTCTGTTTATAAACGACTGACTTTAATAAATAAAAATGCGGAACATAAACACAAGAGTTTGAACTTCTTTGCTCGGAAACTGTGTTATTTTTCATCCTATGCATTTTATTTTAAGTTGCATGAATGAATTAAATTGGGGAAAAGCGCACTGCGACCTTAAAGATCTATTGTGAAAGAGAACGAATGAAAAAAAAAATTATGACACAGTATTTTATATTCTAGCTCTCATTTTCTCCTATCATACGTTTTGCCTCTCACTCAGGTCTACTGCTACTAAGCATTATGTTAAACAAAAGCGAGTGAGCAGGCGCGTTGGTACGATTAAGTTAGTATGTTAGTTAATATAGGTACGTGATTTGAATGCTGTCTAACAAGAAAAGCTTTACAAAAGGTTTCAATAAACTTAATTCAAGAAGAATGTAAAATTCAAACAAATACATAACAAAAGTATTTATAGAAAATTCGCATTCAAAAAATTATTTAAATTTTAAAAAAGTATCCTGAATTTTTGAAAATAGATATTAAGTTTTCGAATATTTGTTTGACTTGTTTTAAATAGTGGCGTCCTGGAGTTCATACTTTAAAAGGGAGTCAAAAGGACGCAAAGTATGTCGGTACGTCTGTATGCTTGAATATGCGTTGAAACTTTTGTATTTGTACAGATACGTGTTGAAAGCATTTAGTCATACATAACATAAGGTTTGAAAGTAATCCGAAAACTGGTGCTGGGTGGCTGAGTATTTCATCTCATTCTCTCGTAAATTAGGTATACCAACTTCTTTGAAGTTTCACTTCAACCGAGTGTGAATTACGCACACACATTTTTTTTTTCACACTATATGGTTGAGATTGAGAGTTTAAGCTTCTTTTAGAGCTGTGTCACAAAATTTATTTTTGTTCGTCGTTGTTTAGTTGATATATTTATCTGAAATGAAAATAATTTAGAAGATTGTTATCTTTTGCGAACTCTGAGAAACCTAGCTCAAAAAATGTATAGTCGATTCCAGAGCCTCCCATTTCCGGACCACTCTTATAAGCTGCTTCGATAAGATGTCATCTTTCATCTCAACTCTTCCGTTAAGCTTGTCTAACGGAACATACTCTTAAAGCTGTTAAGTTTTTAATTTCTGTGTCAAAATTTCAACTTCAGCTCTCTTCATATCATTTTGCATTAAAATTAGAGCAGGTCCGTACGACCCAAGGGTGAATTTAATTTTGGTTGGTTTTCTGTTTAAATTACGAAAGATATGTTGTGTCCATATAAATGGTACCTTGTGTTGTGCTGACCAGACAGTGACAGAAATTACTTGAGGTAGAATGCAGAAAGCGTGAGTTTGAAAAACTGATTCTCTGATTCATTAAAAAGGACCCGTGTGCACAATGATGGAGTTCGATATTTTTGTTTTTATTTTGTGCAAATAAGGACCACATTCGATTCAAATTTCGGGGATCTAGTCGACGGGATAGGCCAGCATGAAATTGAAGAAGTAGATCTGATGTCAGTTTTGTTTGGCCGCCTAAATTGTTGATGCAACTAGTGGTTTGCACACATGGATGCGCATACCAAATCTTATACACCCAGAACAGAAAGTTTGTTGTACTTTATTTGGAGGGTTGGAACTCTAATGAAATGATTCCCCAAACCAATCCCATCCTTGAACAAGTGTTCCTAATATATAACCTTGGTGCTTGGTGAAAAGTAAGGACTGCATGTAAAAGGCAAGTTTAGTAGACATGCCATTAGACAAATAATGGCCTAACCCCAAATGGACCTCAAGCCATACTACCACGAGGAACGTATTTTGTATCAAGTTGGCATTGAAATAGATTGGTAAGGCCCGAGCATCTCTCGTACGCTGAAAAACCTTTATAAATGCACATTTCTCTTATTTCATGGTAGCCTAGTCGGTAGATTTCATCTCCAAATTTCAAATTGTATGTGTTCCACATATTAAATGAGAATCTATGTATCATTATGTCATCGCCATCCTATTACCGCAACCGTCAAAACACATGGATCCATTGGTTTGTCCTTATTGTTCAAAGTATGCTAAAAGCGTGTTTTTTTGTGCACCTCAAGTCTAGGATTGATAGGGTGTGCTTGATATTAGTTTATTGTTCCAAAGAATAGATATTTATTTGTAGGAACACGTTTAATTTTGTTGTTACGCGATCCAATTTATATCATGTAGAACTCTCGTTATTGAGTTCTGATCGAATAGGAATTACTTTTGTGTTCGGACAAATGTTAAAACTTCCAAAGAATTAAAAATGTGTCAAATCATGTATTCTTTCAATGTAAATCACAATTTTTTGTCAATTCGTAAGTAATTCGAAATTGGTGTTTAAACAACGTCAGAAGCTCGTAGTCTTCTCACTGCAATTCGGAATGTTTTCAAAAACACCCTATTTAAAATAATCTCAGGTTGGGGTTGTCTATGTGACCAAATCATGTAGCATATTTATTCTGGAATGCGGTTCCGATAGGCTCACTAAATATCCTGCCAGCCTATTCCGCAAACTACATCTCCTAAATTTGCATTCACTGTGTCCTAATAGATGTATGTATCTGTGAATACCCGGCAGTCCTTTATAATCCCCCCGATATAAGCAGTATATTATCGAATCTACGCATATATCACTCGAAAACACAACATCCTGGTCCGTTTAGAGATTAGAATTTGCATGCAATTTGTGTTACCTAGGCACAAAATCATTCCCCCTCCTCCAACCCCTGCCAAAACTAATTAAAATGTGGTCAATACCCTATACAACATATACAGACTAGAAAACAAAATCCATTCCGTTAACACGAGATACATTCATATGACAGCATCCTATTGACTATCCTAGCGAAATTTCTATTCCTGTAAATTAGATTATATCTATTATGCACGTAGAACATCCTTGTATCGCAAATCCTAAAATTTAGAATCAACCATGTTTTCAAAGTCAAAGTTCGTCAGATTAAATTCACTTCTCTGATATTATGTTGGCCTGTTCCGTAGGCTACATTTCCGAAATGTTCGTCACATTTTTTACCCGGTAGTCATTTTCAATGTCAATGTTAACAGCGAAGTCATCATTGGACCCACTATCACCGGACAACAGTTCCGATTTCGCTAATGAGTTGGGAGTTATTTTGTTTTGAAAACTATTATAACGGGTGATTCGTTGTGAGGTTTGATTTTCAATAGGCTTTTTTTTTTTGAGAGATCACGCGTGACTCCCATGAAACTGCTTCGTCATTTTTGTCATCATAGAAAGACTCTCACTACAACAGCGGCGGCGTCTCCAAATTGTTCAGCTGTATTACGAAAATCAACGTTCTATGAGAAATGTTTTTCGAGGGATTTATTTTCAGTGAAAAAGCCCATTTCTGACTCAATATGGGTAAGTCAATAAACAAAATTTCAGTATTTGGGTTGACCCAAAAGTAGCAAGAGCTACCATTACAAACACTTAAATCAACGATATGGTGTGGTTTATGGGCTGGTGGAATCATTGGTCCATCTTTCTCCAAAAATGATACAAATCAGAATGGTACCGTCAATGGCAACCGTTATCGCACCATGTTCACGGAATATGTGCTTCCTGAAATTCAAGCCCTGGTTTCAAAACGACGGCGTTAGAGCCAATACAGCGCGTGAAACAACTTGTTGAGAAATCATTTTGGTGAGCACTAAATTTCACGTTTTGCTACGGTTAATTGGCCACCTAGATCGGGTGATATCACCCCTATGGAGTATTTGCTCTGGGAATATGCAGTTGTAGGTCTTTAGGAATAAGTCAGCTACGATTGACGCTTTGGAAGCCAACAATACTCGTATTATTCAAGAGTTACCGTACGCTATGCTGGAACAAGTTGCCAAAATTGGACCTTCTGAATGAACCACCTCAACCCTAGTCGTGGTCAACATGCCATGAATTGTTCTTTTAACCGATAATACAAAAATTGAGTTCACTTTAAAATGTATGTGTTTTATTTTACACTATAAATCAAACCTCACTATGAATCACCCTGTATTATTATAATCAAACATGAAATTAAGATAAAATGGGTCTAAAATTTACAGTACCAGCCATACAATCGTGACAAGACTTTAATTTTCTCGAAAACCGCTCCAACGATTTTGACAAAACTAACTGGGTGCGGTTTTGTCAGAACAATTAAGCTTTTGGTTGGAATAATTTTTTTAGATTTATCCTATAACGGTTAAACTTTCTGTTAAATTAGAATTTTAATTCTGAGCGTTAATTTTTAGTATACAAAATATTTCAAAATTTTGCAGGTTGTCCTTTAGCTGGGCCATTATCTGCGAGGATCGGACGAAAATGGGGACTACTGTCAAGTTCAATATTCTTTGTTGCTGCGTTTGTCCTTCTTCTGCTAGCCAGTAATATTTGGTTTATTTATGCAGCACGGATTCTTCAAGTAAGACAGCACTTTTTTTCTTACCAGATTTCTTGTTTAGATTGACAATTTTTTTCTTTTCAGGGAATAGGAATAGGCCTAGTTTGCACTACGATGCCATCGTACATTGGTGAAATTGCCACGAGAGATACCCGTGGTCCAGTTGGATCTCTGTTGACACTATTTATGGTCTGTAAGTTGTCCTTTCATTCGGATTTGGACCACACTTTTATGAAATTATTGTATAAATTTTTATTTCAGCTGGAATACTGTATGTGTACAGTATCGGCCCATACGTCACCTATATGACGCTGCAATGGTGTTGTCTAGCTATCCCAGTTGTGTTCTTTGCTACGTTCTCGTTCATGCCAGAGACACCATATTTTTATGCCATGAAAGGACTCAAGTCTGAGGGAATGAAGTCGCTTGAGTTTCTTCGAGGTCAAAACACTAAGACAGTTGAAGATGAGATGAACCAGATCCAGTTAGAAGTCAATGCTGATATGTCCAACAAGGGAACCTTGAAAGACATATTTCAAAATCGCGCCTACAAAAAAGCCTTTGTAATATGTTGTGGTCTCCTTACCTTCCAACAACTAACTGGAACCAGTGCAGTGGTTTTTAATAGCCAATCGATTTTCATCAGCGCCAAGTCAACTTTGGACCCAGCCATATCTTCCATTATTATCGGACTTGTGCAACTTGCAGCTAATTTTGTGACTCCTTTTGTTGTCGAACGTGCCGGACGTAAATTAATTCTCATGATCTCGGCTCTCGGAATGTGTTTGGCATTGGTTGGTCTAGGAACATTCTTTTATATTCAAGCTTTCGGAGATCCATCGGGGATCTTGTGGCTTCCAATACCTGCACTTGTATTTTTTAATGCCCTGTTCTCCGTTGGATTTGGTCCGGTTCCATGGGTCGTTATGGGAGAGATCCTTCCATCGAATATAAAATCCACTGTTTCATCATTTGCAACCACATTGAACTGGCTTGTGACTTTTGTGGTAACACGTTGGTATCCAGAACTTAATGCTTTAGGTTCATATTATGCTTTTTGGTTGTTTGGAGGGTTGTGTATTTTGGCATTTATTTTTGTCCATTTTGTTGTGATTGAAACGAAAGGATTAAGTTTGCAGAAGATTCAGGCCAAGTTACACGAGAACTGAAAATTAAAATTTTAGTGTTAATTATAAAGTTTCGAAATAAATTATTTATAAAAATAAAAAAAAAATATTTGTTCAATGGACTCAATATTTTAGTAACCGAAATAAATGTGGTACTTGCGAAGGAAATTGATAAATCATCCAAAAGTGAATCTTGTCATAAAAAATCAACTAAGCATGTTGTTCGAATGCGGCAGAAAAATTAAAGTCCTTTCCATTTCTACAGAATATTAACTTACAATTTACAAACAGTAATGGGTAAGATTGTAAGTCACTATACTCCGGCACCGATTGGAGCTGTTGCGCCAGCAATTTATAGTTTATATAAATACATTTGAGGTGAGTAGGAACGCCATATTTTTGTCGAAATCCATATTTTTCTCGCGACAAAAAAAAAGCTAGAAAAAGACATCTAAAAATCATTCCGATAATTTTCGTCCGCCAGAATAAAGCACGCCAATAAAGCGAAACAAAAACTAAAATTTATTTCAGAGTACCAACTCGTTGAATTGTGAACGAGCCTTTAAATCTCATTGGATTGTAAAAGATTAAATGCCTATCCATTGGTTTCACTCGGGGAACCACTCATTCTGAAAACCAATGGAACAAGCAAAATTGCTTCTCCCAATTTTGACACAATGTAGCGTAACGGATACAATTATTGGCACCCCATTATATTGAACCAGCTATTGGCACCCGATTTTTTCCAAAAATTATTAATCTAGCAAACCAATTCAATTTTTTTCGTGAACTGTAACTTATTCCTCACAATTGTACATCTTTTTTTTAACGAGAGGATTCTTCAGTCGCTGTATGGAAGTGAAGTTGTGAGAACGTTTCAAGAAAGTGAAAAATTTGCAAAATTTTGCGTGTTCCCGCTAAGGACCTAAAATTTGGTAAGCCTTATTTAGTTATTAATATATATTTATTTTATTAAAAAGTATTGTTTTTTGATATCAGAATTTAATAAAGTATTCGTTTTTAATTACTTTTTTGTAAAATTTAATGGTAAATTTATAATAATAAGGGTGCCAATAGTTGGTTCCAATAAAGGTCGGGGTCCAATTATCGCCACCCAGGTGCCAATAATTGGTTCTTTGAAACTAGAACTATTGGCACTGCCAATAAATATACTTTTAAGACTGCCAATAATTATATTATATAAACGTTACTTTTTTCAGGTTTGAAAAAATGCCAAAAACAAATAAAAATTACAAAGAAAAGGATGTTCAAGCAGCTAATTGGCCATAACTACACCTAGCTATAGTGAATTAATAAAAATCTAAAAAAAATCCAATTTTCTTTAATTTCAAGTGTGTCAATAATTGTACATATTGGGGTGCCGACGATTGTGGTCGGGTGCCAATAATTGTAGTATTTGGTAAGCTTTTTTTAACTTACGGTTTTTACCACCTTTTTAAAGACAAAATACAAAGTAAAAGGAAATTTTATAAACAAAATTTTCCAAATTTCAATTTGGTATATTTAACATATTTTTAACTCTATAAACGCGAAATTTACACGCATTCGGTTTCCAAAATTCCTTAGGGGTGCCAATAATTGTATCCGTTACGCTAGTACCTACTCGCACGCATTCGTTTCACAAGTCTTGCCCATGTTAAAGTAGTGTGCGCAGTTCGATTCACATTATTAAGGGATTTTTACTGTTTCCTCGTATTAAATAACACTCACTAAACTTCCTTGCTGACCTTCGACGTCTTCGTCATCAAATTTGGATATTTGATATTTGAGTTATATTTTGTTTGTGCTTTTTGAGTGGATTCTGACTTCAAATCCAGAAGCGAAATTCTCAGAATCGTCAGAAATGTCATTTTTGTACCAATGGAACGGTTTCAGAAGACTTCCGGATGCTTCTGGACGCTTCTTTTCCCCCAATGGAAAGTGCTTTAAGAAATACAAATCAGATCGTAATGAAAATAGAGCCGGGTGCCTTTGGAAATCTTTGTCAAAGACCAGGAAGCAAAATACATATGCTGGTTGTTCAAAAGCAAAGAAACCAAACCCCAGAATTAATATTCAAGTTTCAACTTTCAAGAGCATTATCCGAAAGGTGTAGTCTCGGTAATATCCAATTGCATTGAACGAGCAATCCCAAAAAAGTCAAAAGTGCGTTTGATATGATGGTACCTACTATAAATCAGAAATTCGAGGACCCCATATTTTGTCCCCGCATGCTGCAGGATTCTTCGGTAACCAAACCACTTTCATCGTTTTTGAATTGATGCACAATTTAACTGCAAATGCAAATGACAAAGGTCACTGGGCTTCGGAGCGTTTGGAAAAAGGCAGCAATTTGGGCTGAATAATGATACAGGTATTTCCCACAGTGTAATACGACATGTCAAAAATGTTTGATGAAACAAGTGTTTAAATATGTGGAAACAGAATATGACAGCGCAGCTAACAACCCATCTCATACGATTTGAAATGTATTAAGTACTGAAATTTTTTGAGGATTTAATCTAAGACCATCACACAAGCATATTAAAGCAATTAAAGCTTCTTCGTGCATCCATCCAAAAATGTATTTAGAAAATATATTATCAGAACAATTTTCTACTGCTGTTTTTTCATACCACAAGTGAGCAATAACTGGTTTGGAAGCAAAATATGAAATATGTTTTGATCGTAAAAATTTGACAATAGGATGGAATTTTATCATTCTTTACCGACGAGGCTCATATTTGGATGAATGGCTTATAGCCGGGACACACTGCTGGTATCGATACCACAGTATAGGTACCATAGTATTTGCAATAACCATAAAGAGGGTTACACACACTTGTGTAGTAAGCGTTGAGTTGACAGCACTTTTCTGTCAAATCAAATTTATTTGTCAAAAAAGAAAACAAACAAATAAACCACAACAAATGATTTCAGAGGGTCGCTGTTAAATCAGCAAATAACTTCGGTTCTAAAAAAATCACTAAAGAAGAATGGCGCTGCAGTCGCTAAAAAGATATGTATACTACGATCTACGATCAAAACCCAAGTATTAATACTGTATCGAACTGCATGAGTATAGGAGCTCTGCGTTCGATGTATTGGTTTGGTAAAACGAATATATGTAAAAAGCATATATTTTAGTTTCAAGTCCCCGCCCATAAAATCCGTTGCGTCGGTGCGTCTGGCAAATCAACTGACAGCTCGATTAAATACACGTGTTCTTACAAAAAGTGGTCCATAGACAACGCATGCGGGAACGCAACGGACTTTTTCTTCTCCGGCAATCCGTTGACAGCTGGTTAACAGCAATTTTTTTTTCGATTTGAAGTGGTTTCGTTTTGGCATTGAAGAAGAGAAATATATTTCTTCTTCTAAGGGTTTCGGTTACAGTTGTAATTATGTAAAGCATAATTTTTTGCAGCATGTTCGAAGAAAAAAAGAGAAAAAAATGGAACGTCAATGCATTCGTTGGGTCACCCCCAATCAGGCGATCCGGCAAACGTCAACGGATGCGTTACGGCAACGGACCAACGGATTCTATGGTATGAGTCGGGGCCTTTAGTCTTACGAAAGAACTCGACCGAGTAAGGTCGTCCGAAAGTATTGAAATAAAGGAATGAAGTGGTTTTTTATTAATTTTCCACTATAAAATCTGTGTGTTTTATTTAGTATCTCTTCCTCTCCGCTCAGTTGTCGATACAAATACCATGATAATTCCATGTTCCTCGCATGGTATTACCATGGTTTTCCCTAAAACATAGGTGTTGTAGTATCGGCCGGCACAGCGGCGCGGCGTAGATTCCGGTGAATGGTGACCCGATTTTCGCAAGAATAGAATACGCGCCATTACATCCACAAAAATTGACACTTCGGTGTGCTTTATGCACTGGTGGAATATTTGGTCCTTACTTCATGAAAAACTATGCCAGCCAGAGGGCTACAGTAAATTGAGACCGTTTTAGAGCCATGATCAATGAATTTTTCGTTTTTGAATTGAATTGCCTCAATGCGGGGGAGGAAGATGGCACACAGCGCGTGCCACAATTTATTTGATAAAGGAAACGTTTGATGAACTCATAATTTCGGGTTGTGGATCAGTGAGTTGGCCTTCAATATAGTGCGATTTAACACCCACTTGACTATATATACTGTGAGGGTTTGTGAAGCCGCTAGTCTGCACCAATAAGCCAGAGACGATTGACGACTTGGAAAACGACATTCGCCGCGTTATTGCCGATAAACGGCCCCAAATTCTGAAAAGTTGATCGAGAAGTTGATCTCAAGATTAGACTTATCCAAACCAGCCGCAACGTGGCCTTATGTCAGAACTCATATATTCGAATAAAAGTTAAAAATATAATTATCTCTCAAATAAAGTCAATTTTATTACAGTTGACACAAGTTATCATTGTTTTATTTTACTTTATGGTTCTATACTTCTAAAAAAACACCCTTTATGTATAAAAGACTATGAACAAAAATCAAACCTTAAATTATTATCGAGTTTTCATTATATTGAACAATATTTTGTTCATGAGGTGACACCAGCGATTTCTGCCCATAGTGCCACCATTGCTAGCTACGCCACTGTTGCCTGCCCCCACCCACCGCAACGACGACGTGACGTCTCAAATTTATTGCTTCATCATGGCAATCGAAATTGTAGACATTTTGTTTAACTTTTAATCAGTCGGGATAAATTTGAAAATATTACCTTCGATTTTGTATCTTTATCTTTTAACAAGCTCCAGCTGATAGAAAGTTTTATATGACTCTTAATTTTGTTATCTTTTTCGAGGGGATTCATACAGTGAGTATGATTCTATGAAAAATAAAGTGCACGACTGGGTCGGACGAACTTGCTCTCATGTGTGACAATGGTCTTGGGGTTTGAGATTTTGAAAAAAGCAGACAAATTATATGTAATTTTATTAATCACCTAAAAATTAATACTTAATACGTTTTTTTGAAAAAATGAAGTAAGCCATCTGATTTCATTTACTGTTTAGAATTTTGAGAATTTTTTTTTTTCAAAAAACCAATTTTTTTCGAAAATATATTAAAAAATTTTTTGGAGTATGTCAACTTCTAGCAATTCCTAGTTTTTATCAGGAAAATAAAGTTTTAAAAAATAGATCAAACTGTTTTTGGAAAAAACAAAAAGTAAAAAAAAAATTCTAATGTTTTTTTAAAAACTCAAAAAAACTTTTTTTTTTTAAATTTAAGAATTCATATTATTTCGTCTATAAAAACGCTCCTACATTAAAAATTTCATCGAAATACGTCAAGTGGTTTACGATAAAATCTGATTTCAAAAAACCGGTCCTATGTGCCGATACAGACAGACGGACAGTCAGGCAGACAGACAGACAGACAGAATTGTCAGACCCACTTTTCTCGACTTCTCTATCATCGTAATGTCATGATTGATTTTTAGATTTTTTTTACGAATGCATAACTTGCCTTAATCGCAGGTAAAAAACAACAATTTGAGTTCGAAAAACTTCGAATTCGGTAGTAGAAATTAAACACACACCACCCGGATGTGAGGGAATCAATCAAAAATATCCATCTTAATGAAGTGTGTTTTGGAATAACCTAAATTTTAGAAAATTAAAGGTTATAAGGAAGTTAATTTTCTTTTTAATTAATACTTGTTTTTGGATACTTTGTAGTATCTTCGATGAATAAAAGTCTGTTCTAGTTTATTTCGTGCTAAAAACTAAGCAATGCAGCACTTAATAGAACACAATTAATACATGTCATACTTCGATAAGGTCTCTAGATACTTTATCTTAGAAAAAAAGTGCTAGTCTGAGTCTGTTCGTTGAAGTCCTCTAATTAAAAAAAATATAAAGCAAAAAGATAAGAAATAAGTGATATATCTTGGCTAAAGATGTTGGGATAGGCGATACTATTAAACAAACAGGTGTTTTCGTTTGTTGTTGTTGTATATTTACCAACAATATTTTTATAGATTATATTAATTTTTGATAAGATACATTTTCATATATTACACGAGTGAGTATATATGAACAACGTTCCTTAATTATATTTTATTAAACATAACTTAGTTGTTGTTGCTTTTGTTGCCAATTATGAGATTAATTAGAGCACATTAAGTGCCGATTCATCGTTCGTGAACAAATTCCTAACAATTCTCTTAATCGCAGTTTGTTGTTCGAAGGTTTTATATGGGATCATTGATGATAAACACTTGTTTTAATATTCAGTCTAGAATCACAGACTTCTATTGAAGGTGCTTGATTTTGAAAACGAAATGGAGCCAAATAAAAAAAATAATAAAAATATCTACCTTGCCAGTCTAAGTGGAAAGTCCTAAATCCAAACGATCACTGTTTCACTATAATTTTCCAATCCTTATTTTTAGCTAACATAGCTTATTTCGCACTTGGAACATGCTCCGGATGGACTTCGCCTGTTATGCCAAAACTTCGAGATGCCACTGCGGATAGCCCATTGAAAGTTAGAGTTGGACACGCTGATGAGGGATGGATAAGTTCTTCGATAGCAATTGGAGCATTGATTGGTGAGTTTTTTTTTTTTTTTTTTTTTAGTAAAGTGACCAGTGGAATTGTTGGCAGTGTTAATGTTTTTTTTTCAACCCGATTTGGATTCAAACCGTGTTCAGCAACATGTTAATGGCGTATCTACGTACGAGTATGTGTGATTAGATGACGATTTTTACGTGAAAAGTAGCAAATATTGTTTTTAACTTTGTTTTCACTTAATAACTTTATTACACTAATTTGAAATCGTTAGCGCGATAGTATCGAAGAACAACGAATTCCTCTCTGCGTTTCATTAAATGTGGCCATGGTCACCCAAAGTTGAAGACTGATTGCGCCATAGCTAGTATGGGAAACTTCGGAATTGATATCAATGTGTTATCGTTTAATAATATTTATCTAATAGATACGAAAAATCAGAGTGAAAAGGAGTTATAAAACAAGATACAATTTATAACTGATTACTTGCTATTCATGCGACAGTTTTGTCAACACAAAATTACAGTTTATGGAGAATAAGTAAATATGTATATGGAAATGCACAGATTGAAGAAACGTAGAGATCTGGAAAACACTTCCTTAACTTCAGGTGGCCCAGGCATTGTAGAATGTAGATCGCGGTCTCAACTTACATATAACCAGTTGTCTCACAAGCCAAGTCGGTTTAAGTTGTCCTACACTTGATTGCTTGACTCAAGATGGCGTCTCAGCGGGCTGTTGCTTGTTCGTCCATACGTTTCACATTCCCCAGCCATCTTAATTACTTACTTAAGGTGGCGCGGACAGTCCATTCTGGACCACGGCCTCAACCAACAATCTTCGCCAGCTAAGCCGGTCCCTAGCCAGTAGCCTCCAGTTACGCACAGCAAGTTGGTTGATGTCGATCGCGCCACCTTAGATGGGTTCTTTCAGAACTGCGTCGGCCCTCCGGATTGGAATTGAAGACTTGTCGGGCTGGTGCGTTTTCATACGCTCCACACGACCCAGCCATCTAAGCTGCTGTATTTTCAGCTTCTTTACCTTCTTTTGTCTTCTTCTAAAGGATTGGGACGATTAGGGTCTTGTAAAGTGTCTCCTTGATCCTTTGATAGAGGGCTTTGCTACTAAAATGCCTTTTAAGCCCGAAGAAACAGGCATTCTATCCACAACCTTCACGGAACAGCGCTCTCCATAGTTCTTCTTTGGAGAGTTGGCCCAGATTCTATCAACAGCCTTCTTGGACTTTAGTTTTGATATTACTTCCCGAACTTCTTTAACAGTCTACAGAAGAGTTCTTTCCAAATTCTCAGCACCCACTGAGCATCTAGTAAGATATTCCCACCCTCGTCTCTACACACTTCCGCTAGTGTCTTGTACCCCTTGGACGGTAAAAGAAATGTTCGAAAGTTCTACCAAAGGGAACCTAAGGCATTCTTTCGAACATTTATTCTACCGTTGTACCCCTCAATAGATTCAGGCACTCGGTGGTTCTGGCCTGTAGCATTGCCTGATAAAGTTTCGTTTTTGACCGTCTGTGCCAGCCTGCACTCACTATCGAATTAGGTGTTTCGTTTTGGTTGCCTTATGAAACCCAAAACATCAGTAGTTCCCTTTTTGATGTCCAGTTTACAATGTTGCCGCATTATCACTTTAGCTCCTACCAGATATTTTGTTTAGGCTTTGGAAATAAGTGCTCGCTATGATGACACTTCGGCCCGCAGCAAAGTCGATAAGTCTGTTACCGGAAATGTTGTCGTGTAGGCTGTGCTTCCCGGCTGTCGAGCAAAATCTTTAATCCTTTCCGATTTCCGCGTTAAGGTCATCAAGAATAATCTTGTTTGTGTTGTCTTTTCCTCAGAAGGGTCAAGGAGATGCTACTGAATTTGGACGCAGTGCCGATTAAGGTCTGCATATTCGTGCAGAACCGAAATTCGTTGTCCTTGTTTCGTTTGCTAGGGCCGGCATCAATAAGCTCATCCATATCCGAAGCAGATGTTTGTTTAAGGAGCATTTTTTACGTGATAGGGAAGTTACCCCAACACAGGTAAAACTCCAACCTGGGGGACCAGGACACCAATATTGTTCTTCTTGGATAAGAGGATCTGAAAAATATAGAGCCAGTAACCCACTACGGGTATTAGCTACCGTCGACCCTTAAAGGACTCATCCACTACCTTCACTTTTTCATGACCCTGACTAGAAGAGCAAGGTCCCAAATATATCGAAGAATAATCATAAAATGTCCTTAGTGTATTTTTGTTTTAATTTTAATTTTAAGGGTGTCCTTTGGCTGGACCATTGGCCAACAGAGTTGGCAGAAAATGGACCCTCCTCATAAGCGCTTCTACATTTGCAGCAGCATATTTCCTGTTTCTGGTTGCAAGTACAATTTGGCAAATCTATGTTGGACGCTTACTGCAGGTAAAGTAAAATTTTTTCATCTCCACAAAGTCGTAAGTGGTCGCTCTTTTATTTCCCAGGGAATCGCATCGGGCTTAGTTTGCACTGTTATGCCAATGTACATAGCTGAAATAGCCACTGATGAAACTCGAGGACCTATGGGTTCACTTATCACACTTTTCATGATCTGTAAAACCTCTTTGAAGTCTCTAAGTCTCATAAATTAAGACCTTTTTTATATTTCAGGTGGAATTCTCTATGTCTACACGATCGGTGCATTTGTGAGTTACATCAAGCTGCAATGGTTCTGCCTGGCAATACCGCTTGTGTTCTTCGGAATATTTTTCTTCATGCCCGAAACTCCGTACTTTCACGCGATGAAAAGACGAAAATCTGCTGCCGTAAAATCATTGGAGTTCCTTCGATGCCGATGTGGTACGGCAATTGAAGATGAGATCAGACAGATTCAGTCACAAGTCGATTCTGATATGTCACACAAGGGAACATTGCCAGAAATATTAAGAAATAAACCGAACAGGAGAGCGTTCTTCATATGTTGCGGTCTTTTGTCATTCCAGGAGCTCTGTGGCACTACCGCAGTGACATTCAACAGTCAATCGATATTCATCAGTGCCAAGTCACCTTTGGATCCTGCGATAGCTTCCATCATTCTGGCGGTCGTTCAACTCTTGGCGAATCTCGTTACCCCGTTCATTGTGGAAAGGGCTGGTCGGAAAGTGATACTTTTGGTGTCAGCTCTTGGAATGTGCTTGGCATTGGTTGTTTTAGGAGGATTCTTTTACGTTCAAACTTTTGGTGATGCCTCGGCGATTCTTTGGCTCCCCATTCCGGCGCTTATGGTTTTCAATGCCATGTTCTCAATTGGATTCAGTCCTCTGCCTTGGGTGGTTTTGGGTGAGATCCTTCCATCGAATATTAAAGCAACAGTTTCGTCCTTCGCCACAACGCTCAATTGGGCTGTGACTTTTGTAGTGGCACGATTCTATCCGGACATTAATGCATTTGGATCGTATTATGCGTTCTGGATGTTCGGAGGGCTGTGTGCCTTGGCATTCTTCTTTGTTCTTTTTGTCGTCATCGAAACAAAGGGGCTGAGCTTACAAGAAATTCAAGACAAACTGAGCGGAGGAAGTTGATTGAAACCTTAAGAATTAATTGTACAAAATATTTTTAAATTATTTGAATAATAGAATTTAGTTTATTAGAAATTTTCAATTATTAATAGTGTTTGAAGTTTTACTTCTTAACAACACATTAGTACAAAAAATGTGTGTCACATTTTAAGTGTCAATTTGACACGAAATATGGCATCATATCCAATAATCCAATTGACACAGAGGACAACAAGATGGCGGAGTTTATAGTGTGATTTACTTGGTGTTTAATATTGACTACAGCCGGGAAAGAGAGATAAAACATTATACTTTTAATTCGTTGTGACTTACATACATAAATACATATACCTGCTTCACAATGCCGCTTTGAGCTTCGCTTTGATAGAACGCAAAAGTTCAGACATAGGAATTCGTGTATAATGCTCACAATGAGCCCTTGAGCTTTAACGTCACGCTTTGGCATTACAAAGTATATATACCAACCACGTAACATGAAGCGAAAGTTGAAATATTTGAACATTTGCTCGCCTTAGGCGTTTCAAACTATACTGTTACTGTTTCTATGTGTTTCCTTTTGAGTTTTTTTCAATATCAAAAATGGTGAATCGGTGAATCGATCATTGCCTTGTATTTTCGTCCTTCATGTGTGTGCGTTGATTTCAAAGTTTTAAGCATTTAAGGTGGCTTTACATGCGGAGCTGCAACAAATTATGCCTGCTTTACAACGACGCTTTGAGCTTCGCTTTGACAGAACGCAAAAGTTCAGACATAGGAATTCGTGTATATTGCTCACAATGAGGCGTTGAGCTTTAACGTTACGTTTTGATATAAAAAAGTAAGTACACAAACCACGTAGCATGAAGCAAAGCTGAAGCAAAAGTTGAAATATTTGAACATTTGCGCGCGTTTGACGTTTCAAATAATTATTATTCATGTTTCTGTGTGTTTCAAATTAAGTTTTTTCAGTTTCAAATATGGTTTGATATCCCTCGGTCAATGGATCATTAACTTGTTGTATTTTTGTCCTCTATATGTGTGCATTTATATCAAAGTTTTAAATATTTTAAGGATTTGAAAAAAATAAAAATAAAAAAATAATAAGTCTGAAAAGGGTGTGAATTTATAGAAGTGGCAGTTACATTGTCCAACATTGTGAACCGTGGGTATGTGCCAAAAAGAACAAAGGTTTAGACCTATATTCGATCACAGAAAATAGCGGATACTTAAGCGAGTAAAAGGCTCAGGAGTCAGGATGCTTCTTTGATGTATGTACATCAAGCGTAATTTGGAACGCTTCGGTGACTCCAGCTGGAAATCTTACTGTTGTCACAGCTCTCTTGTACATGTCCATGAGCATCCACACATATAAACCACCTGTATCCATTCTGAATTTTAAGGCAAATAATAATAAGATACTTCTGTAAGATGAAATTTTTTTTTTTTTAATACGGTTCAACTCCTTCCGACGCCCGTTTATCGATAAAGACTTCGAATGACTGAATATCACTACTCGTCCTTCCAGTAGATATATCTCAAACTCTCCTTCTTACATTCCACCTCATTTATCGGTATTCTATCTTATTACCTTAACTTGAGAAAACTCTACCCAATGACAATACGAAAGGATAATAAAGGATCTGAAAGATCAACCCTCTTTTTTTATTTAACTTTATTTACTTCTTTTCGAAATACACTGCAACCAATGGCAGTGAAGTATGAAGACACCTTCAAGCTATCTCTTGTTCAGAACTTATTCTGCCAACCAACCCAGTGTTCTTACGATCAACCCCTTTTATTAAATTTTCCTTATTTCGTGTTAACTTATTTCTTGATCGCAGTGATCTCTCGTTCATGCACATATCGTGCTTACTTGTGACATGAACCCCTTATTTCTGCTTGGCTTTTGGTAGATGTACATATTTCCTAATAAAATTGGCGAGGCGCCAGAAAGTTATGTATCTACTCGATGTTCGGGAACCGGCAAGCTGGCGCCTGCTTGTTACCCTAATAGTATATTGGTTTTGAATATTTTAGGCGTCTATTTGTCGCCTGAATGTTGCCCTGCGCAGCTGCATGGATTTATAAGATATGTATACATTACTACCTACTTTCAGATACTATGAGGCGACTTGTAGTCGCCAGAAACTTAACTTCGCAATATTTGATTTTTAAAGGACCGGCAAGCTGTCGCCTGCTAGTTACCCTAACAGAATGTTGGGTCTATATGTCGCCTGAATGTTGCCCTGCGCAGCTGCATGGATTTGTAAGATATGTATACCTTACTACCTACTTTCAGATGCTATGAGGCGACTTGTAGTCGCCAGAAACTTAACTTCGCAATATTTGATTTTTAAAGGACCGGCAAGCTGTCGCCTGCTAGTTACCCTAACAGAATGTTGGGTCTATATGTCGCCTAAACAATACTCTTGGTGGAATAATTAAATCCTTTTCAGATATTTTAGCTTCCCTATATGCATACCACTGGAAGGGTTTTGATGATTTCACCCCATCGGAAGGAGAAGAACTCAATGTTAAGCTCTTTTTAATAAATAATTATATGAAGGTTGCCTGTACAGCGACAATCGGGATTTTATTTGTCGTTATACGTTATAGTTTGGCCAATCTACCTTATCACTGCCCACAGTGATGAATATTTACCTACTTTGTTGCTTCTTCAACGAGAATATATTTTCTGAAGAGCACGAGCCCCAACCAGCAGCTCGTATTAACAATAATTCAACCTTTTGCCGACGATACGAGCCCCGACCAGCAGCTCATATTAACAACAATTCAATCCTTTGCCAACGATCTGAGCCCCAACCAGCAGCTCATATAAACAATAATTCAATGCTTTGCCAACGATCTGAGCCCCAACCAGCAGCTCATATAAACAATAATTCAATGCTTTGCCAACGATCTGAGCCCCAACCAGCAGCTCTGAAGATTGTCTTCAACCATCGTTGACAATGTGAGCCCTTCCCAGCAGCCCTTCAACAACGAGTGCGTCCACTCGTTTCAATAAATGAGCCCTAACCAGCAGCTCATATTAACAGTAAGTCCCTCCTTGGCAGCAGCACGAGCCCCAACCAGCAGCTCATATAAACCACAACTCAACATAACCAACACAAGACCAGTTTTTTTTTTTTTTATCTTCATTGTATTATATGCATAACATATTTTTTTTTTTTTTTTTTTTTTTTTTTACAAAACTAAACAAAACATTACTTCAATTAAAAAAAAAAAAAACAAGAGAGAAAAAAACAAATGTTGTACAACTTAATTATCATCGTGAGATTCTTCATCGGTTTCTAAACCATCATCAAAATTTAATTCGCTTAACTTACACCACGGCTTCATCCGATCTGCTGCGTGTACTGCTTTGTATGGTTTCTGCGAAATTTGTGTATTTATTGTATCTGCCACAACATATCTGTCGTTTTCCAACACAGCCTTAACTTGATATGGCCCTCGGAATCGATTATTCACCTTTTTCGGTTGACCTGTAGCCACAGATTGCTGTTTCAAAAGCACCAAATCGTCAACTTGGTATTTCAGAGGTTGCCTGTGTGTTGAATTAAATCTTTCAGCCTGTTTCTCTTGAAGTTCAGCCATTTTTACGCGGACTTTTTCCCTTAATTCCGACAATGGAATATTATCCTCGTCTTTTTCTGATTCATTTTCGTCGTCTTGATGTAAAGCTAAGACCAATTTGTTTTTTAAAATGCTCCGTGGAGTATACCCCATTAAAAGTTCTTGTGGTGTTTCACCAGTGGTTGAGTGTTTTAAGCTATTTAAACCCCATTGAACCGCTATAATATTCTTATCCCAGTCAGACCCATTGGCTTCCTTTGTCATAGCTGTAATACTTGCTGTGACTGTTCTGAAATAACGTTCTATTTGTCCATTTCCCCGCGGTGTTTGTACTGCATTTGAAATATGGGTTATTACATTTTCTTCAACATATTTCTTGAATTCCTTCGAAGTAAACGCAGAGCCTCTATCCGATATCAACCGAGTTGGCGTCCCAAAATATTGTGTCACTTCATTTAATAATCGAATCACAATCTTTGCAGTAGTGTTCTTAACAGGTTTGAGAATTATAAACTTTGTGAATGCGCAAATTATTCCAATGACATACATATTTCCACCCTTACTTTTTGGGAAGGGTCCTAAGTGATCTATGTGTACGGTGTAAAACGGGATTGGTCTCCTATCAAAAACGTGGAGCTGGTAGTTGGTCTCATCCTTGCCTCTTTTAGCATATAAACAGTCTATGCAACTCGCGATATATTTCCTTATGACGTGTCGCATACTAGGGAACCAAAAATATTTCTTTATGTAATCGAGTGTTTTTTCTAGTCCACTATGTCCTAAATCGTCAGGAGCCATTTTAATCACACGCCATTTAACTCCTTGTGGTACAACAAATCTTTCACCTTCGTCGGTCACTTTGAAAACTCTTCCATACCGTAAAACATAGTTATTTGATTTATCTTTTGTTTTGGTTTTTATTTTGTTCTCGGATGTTCCATTCAGTGAATTACGAATTTCCACAAGCCAAGGATCTTGCTGTTGTAGTGTCGCTAGCCAATCCTGACATTCAACACCTACACTTAAAACTGTGTCCGCCACTGTTAACGCTTCTATTGCTGGTTCATAAGGTGAGCGACTTAAGGCATCAACATGTGCCATTTTTTTGTTACTGCGATATTGAATCTCGTAGTCAAACTCCGAAATTTTGAGCCACCATCTCGCTATCCGTGGAATTATGTTGCTTTTATTTTGTGTAAGGCGTAGTGAGTCACAGTCCGTTATAATTTTAAAGTGTTTGTGGAGTAGGTATTGTCTGAACCGCGTAAGACTTTCGACCACTGCCAGTGCTTCAAGTTCATAACTGTGGAATTTTGATTCCGATTCCGTTGTGGTTCTACTAAAATATGACACTGGTCTCATGCTGTTGTCTATTTTATCACGTTGCATGAGGATACCTGCGAGCCCACGACTACTTGCATCTGTATGAAGCTCATGTTCACATGTGACGTCGTATAATGCTAATAACGGACGAGAAACGAGTAGGTTCTTTAGCTTTAGAAATGCATTTTCCTTCTCTGAATCCCATGTAAATTGTCTATCTTTTTTCAGAAGATCATTTAGAGGCAGCGCAATTCTCGAGAATCCTTCAATAAATTTCCTGAAGTATCCGCATAGACCCAAAAATTGTCGAACCTCTTTTATATTCTCTGGTCTTTTGAAATTCTCAACTGCAGCGGTTTTATTGATTCCTGGTCTTATACCGTCCTTAGTGATCTCATGACCAAGAAAATTAATTTTTGCCTGAATGAAACGACACTTGCCAATATTTAGAGTTAAATTTGCTCTAACGAGCTCTTGCAATATTCGTTCCAGAACCTCAAAATGTTCCTGCAACTTTTCAGTTGCAATTAAAATATCGTCCATATACACAGCTGGTCAAAAAAATAGGTGCAATTATTTTTTTTATATAAACTTAATTTTTTAATATGTTTTGTTTATTTAAATATTATTTTAACATTAGTTTTCATTGGACTATCAATACTTAATGCAATATTAATATTTAAGGCTTTTAAATTAAGTAATTATAAATTTTATACAATAAAACCGACGGTGTAGACATTTGCGCTTGGACAAAAAAATAGGTGTGTCTTCCTAAATTATGAATAATGATAGTTTGAATGCAAAATTTGTTGTATTTTATAATAATTTTCGTTTAATATTCTCTTATAACCCGAGTATACGACATTGTTATCCAAAACTTTTTAAAGTCAGCGTGGTATTAACTCTACAAACTTTTGGCATCTTTCTTGGGGTATAAAATACCATTCACTCTGAACAGCATCCCACAATCGGTTCCAGTTTGGAAAATATTGGCATCCTAGTTTCCGCATAAGCTCATTCCTCAAGTTCTCAATCGGGTTGAGATCTGGGATTGACTTGGCCATGAAACAATTGAAACTTCTTTCTCTCGATACCACTCTTTCACAAGATTTGCCATATGTTTCTGATCGTTATATCCCTGCTAAAAAATCAATCGGAGAGTCATGTTTTCTTCGGCAAATGGAAGCATGATATCTTCCAAAATATCCCTATAACCTTATTTGGTCAAGATGTATCTAATACGGAATATAGGAACTAGGGCCCACACCATACTAGAAAAAACGGAACCAGACCATAATATTTCCTCCCCGTGTTTGATTGTTTTCCGGGTATAGCGAGGGTGGTAGTCCTTTCCTGACATTATGCCCCGAATCTGATGAGAACAAATTAATTTTTGTTTCGTCACTCCAGAGGATATTTCGCCATTTTTTTGCTCCTTCAGGTCCGTTCCAACTTCTATGGTTTAAGGCAAATTCTTTTCGGGACCTTATATTATTTGCTCTTAGTAAAGGAACTTTCCTGGCAACTCTTCCTGGTAGGTTGAAGCTCTGAAGCCTTCTGCGGATTGTGGGGGCACTGACTTCATTATTGATTTGTGCTCCTATTGTCCTTGACGAAGCAAAAGGTTTAGATTTAGCCAAAACGAGGACACGGCGATCAGTGGTGACTGATGTTTTTTTCGGCCTCCCACGATTTTCGCGCACTAATCTGGCCTTGAGTGCATTTGTCACAAAATTTTGTGATCTTCCTAGGGCTTCTGCTATAAATTTGTAAGTCTTACCTTCATTTCTTAGCTGTAAAACTACCCGTTTTTCTTCCTCCGAACAGTACCCATACTAAAAGTCTAATAAACTATTATTTATTATTTTATTTATTAACAACTATCATTTATGGATAGTAAAATTATTAAAAAGAGGTTACCTTGAAATTTAATATTTTTTTAAAATAACAGAGATATAAACTGTGGATTTATTTAGAGAACACCTATTTTAATGACCAACTTCTTAAAAACACCAAATCCTAATGCAACAAAGAAAATAGAACAGCTCAACATAGCACACACAAAATGCAGTAAGCTCAGCATCAGTGTCAACAGAATAACCGTTTTTTCTTAAAACAAGAACTTTTTGTAAGGCCTGCGATCAAAAAAACAGTTATTTTGCATCAAAGACAACAGTGGTGCGAAAAAATTTGAGCACACCTATTTTTTTGACCAGCTGTGTAGATCAGAACGTTGTTCTTCATACCAACGCGGTCACGGATAATGTTCATAACCTTAATAAAGGCGGCCGGAGAATTGGATAAGCCAAAAGGAACACAATTGTATTCAAAGTGATCGTTATTAGTCACGAAAGCGGTCAAATGTCTAGAGCTCTCGGCTATAGGGATTTGATGGTACCCCGACATCATGTCTAACGATGTAAAATATTTTTTATTAGCGAGAGAATTCAAAATTTCTTCAACGTTAACAAACGGAATATTCATTTTCTCTGTAATGGAATTCATTTTGCGATAGTCCACGCACATCCTATAATCACCCCCTTTTTTCTGGACAAGCAACACCGGACTTGCATATTGCGAATTGGAACGACATATTATACCTGATTTCAAAAGGGAATCAATTATTTCCTGGAGTTTGGGTTGAAGAGCATATGCTAATTTGTATGGCCTATGATAAACAACTTTATCCTCTTTTAATGTAATTGTGAATTCATACAAATCAGTTCTCCCGATTTCTTCTGGTGTTAATGCAGATGCTTTCCTATATTTGTTCAACAGCTGTACAACCGTTTCTGCTTCGCCTTCTCCCACTTCTTCATCTATTATTAAGTCTGATCTTTTAATTTTTTTAATTTGATGTACATCCCCAATCGTAACCTGCATTTGTTTATGGATTTCGAGGGTACCAAAACTTTTTGATATCTTAACGTCCGGTCTGTCTAGTATATTTCTTCCCACTATCATAGGCACATCTTGAGCGGAGTCGTCAACTACCACGATATTGACATCAAAGGTATGTCCTTGAATTTCTACCTTGTTTTTAATTTGTCCCAAAGGTATAACTTGGGAGCCCCCAAAACCTCGTAAGGAAATTTGACATGGTTGGATTGGCCACTTATTATTTTCTACTATGCTGTTAATAATGGTAGTGCAGCAACTACCCAAATCGATATAACATACCATTTCTACACCTGCAACCTTCACTGTAGGATGATATTCATCCCGAGGATATTCTGAGTTGGTGATGGAAGCCATTTTTTTTTGTGTACAATTTTTTGATATATGTCCTTCTTGTTTACATTGGAAACAGACGCGCGATTTTTTTGGACAATTATTCGCGAAATGGTTAACGTCACCGCATAGGAAGCATTTCCGAGTTTCGACAGTTTTAGGGGTAGGTCCCTTTCTAATTAATGCATTATTGTTTATTCTACGAGAATTTTCATAGGGATGTGTGCGATGCTGTCGTCGAGCATCCCACCTGTTTTCGCGACGGTGAATTGTATCGTTTTTATAAAGTTGTTCAAAAATTTTTTGTCTATTTTTTGACTGCGCGTCAACTTCTTCGTATTTTTTAATGTTGACTAACAAGTCCTGGTGATTATCTATTTTACCCGCAAGAAGGACGCTTTTTAAGAACTCATTATCCAACCCAGATATTATCATGCGCGATATGGCTTCGTTTGATAATTTTATTTCCTTGCCCAGTTTTATTGTATCATAAAAATAGCCCTCTATGCATTCGTCCCGTTTTCTTTTCCTACTCATTAATTTTAACAATTTCTGGCTGTCATCACTAAAAGAGGGAAAGCTTTTTATTATTTCTCGTTTAAAAACTTCCCAGTCCCCAATGTCTTTTTGAGCCGATTGAAACCAACACCGAGCCGGACCCGATAAACGCAGCGATGCATAAAATAACGCGGATCGATCATCCCATGAATAATTATTTTTTAGTTGTTCTATGTTTTCTACCCACGATTCTGCAGAAACATGATTCTTTTGTGGATCAAATTCAGGTATAAAAATGTTGATCTCATTGAGACCCATTATAAATGGTCGACTCACCTGATTGACGTTAATTGATTCGGAAATTGCACTGGATGTGCTCAGCGCTTCGTTTAACTCTCGAAGCCTGCGGATCTCGCTTAAAGCATTATTAAGCTCTGCTTCCAACTTATTTTTCTTCATAATTTTTTTTTGTTGTTTTTTTTTTCGTCACTGCCGATTATATTTTTTTTCTGTAAATTACTCACCATTCAAAATAATTGTTTTTTTTTTTTTTTATCACTTTCAATAATTTTTTTTTCTAATATATTTTTTTTTTGTCACTGCCGATATTTCTTTAATTCAAACAATTGTATTTTTTTTTTCGTCACTTTCAATAATTTTTTTTTTCTAATATATTTTTTTTTTGTCACTGCCGATATTTCTTTAATTCAAACAATTGTATTTTTTTTCGTCACTTTCAATAATTTTTTTTTTCTAATATATTTTTTTTTTGTCACTGCCGATATTTCTTTAATTCAAACAATTGTATTTTTTTTCGTCACTTTCAATAATTTTTTTTTTTTAATATATTTTTTTTTTGTCACTGCCGATATTTCTTTAATTCAAACAATTGTATTTTTTTTTCCGTCACTTTCAATTCTTTTTTTTTTTTTCGTTTCTAATAATAGATTTTTTTTTTTTTTTTACTGCCGATATATTTTTTTTTATTCAAACGATTGTATTTTTTTTTTTTTCAGTCACTTTCAATTCATTTTTTTTTCTTCGTTTCTAATAATATATTTTTTTTTCACTGCCGATATTTTGTTTCATTCAAACAATTGTTTTTTTTTTTTTAATAATATATTTTTTTCATTATTTTCACTACGAGGGTACATAGTTTCGACCCCACATCTGAAAACTGTAAGATGAAATTTTTTTTTTTTTAATACGGTTCAACTCCTTCCGACGCCCGTTTATCGATAAAGACTTCGAATGACTGAATATCACTACTCGTCCTTCCAGTAGATATATCTCAAACTCTCCTTCTTACATTCCACCTCATTTATCGGTATTCTATCTTATTACCTTAACTTGAGAAAACTCTACCCAATGACAATACGAAAGGATAATAAAGGATCTGAAAGATCAACCCTCTTTTTTTATTTAACTTTATTTACTTCTTTTCGAAATACACTGCAACCAATGGCAGTGAAGTATGAAGACACCTTCAAGCTATCTCTTGTTCAGAACTTATTCTGCCAACCAACCCAGTGTTCTTACGATCAACCCCTTTTATTAAATTTTCCTTATTTCGTGTTAACTTATTTCTTGATCGCAGTGATCTCTCGTTCATGCACATATCGTGCTTACTTGTGACATGAACCCCTTATTTCTGCTTGGCTTTTGGTAGATGTACATATTTCCTAATAAAATTGGCGAGGCGCCAGAAAGTTATGTATCTACTCGATGTTCGGGAACCGGCAAGCTGGCGCCTGCTTGTTACCCTAATAGTATATTGGTTTTGAATATTTTAGGCGTCTATTTGTCGCCTGAATGTTGCCCTGCGCAGCTGCATGGATTTATAAGATATGTATACATTACTACCTACTTTCAGATACTATGAGGCGACTTGTAGTCGCCAGAAACTTAACTTCGCAATATTTGATTTTTAAAGGACCGGCAAGCTGTCGCCTGCTAGTTACCCTAACAGAATGTTGGGTCTATATGTCGCCTAAACAATACTCTTGGTGGAATAATTAAATCCTTTTCAGATATTTTAGCTTCCCTATATGCATACCACTGGAAGGGTTTTGATGATTTCACCCCATCGGAAGGAGAAGAACTCAATGTTAAGCTCTTTTTAATAAATAATTATATGAAGGTTGCCTGTACAGCGACAATCGGGATTTTATTTGTCGTTATACGTTATACTTCAAAAAAATTTTTGTTTCATTAGAATTATTATTTTCGATTAGTTGATTTACTCAAATGTCACCTTTCATCTCGACGCGTCCGTAAAGCTTGTTCGACGTAACGTACGCGAATCTGAGGTGAACGCGTCGTTGTGATTCAGCCATTATAGTCCATGAACAACGACGCGATCACCTCAGCTTCGCGTACGTAACGTCGAACAAGCTTTACGGAGGCGTCAATATGAAAGATGACATTTGAGTAAATCGAAAATAATAGTTCTAAGGAAAATAATATTTTTTTTTTGAAGTATCTTACTATTGTTTGTTTTGAAATTCAGAATGGATACAGAAAATCTTTTTTCAATTAAAGGAGTCTTTGGCTTATACTATTTCTTAGCATGTAGGAAATTGACAAAGAGGATTCAAATCAGCGTTGGTGGGCTCGTGAGTTAAATCTCAGAAAGGATGAAGAAGGATTATTTGCCCTAAATTTCGAAGCGATGAAAGATCCGTAACATTTTTTTTTTAAATAACGAGGATTTCTCTACAATCTTTTGAATTTTGGGAACTCATTGAGCCATATCTAGAAAAAAAAATCTATGAGAACAGCTGCAAACGCGAGCAAATGTTCCAATATTTCTTTTTTTTTTACCTTCGTTTCAGGCTATGTGGTTTGTGTACTCACTTTTAGATGTCAAAACATAACGTTAAATTTAAAGCCTCGTCAAACGAGCTTTACGGACGCGTCGAGATGAAAGATGACATTTGAGTAAATGAACTAATCGAAAATAATAGTTGTAAGGAAACAAATATTTTTGTAGAGTACCTTGTTGAGAAGGTTTTTGTATAAATGAATTATTGTACACCAAAGAAGCGTCCTGACTCCTAAAGGACTATTCACATGAGAGCGACCAACGATGACAGTTCGTAGCAATCACTTTGTAGCTCGCGGCGAACAATTTATTTTACACAATTTGACTTATTTAAACAATTGAAATCGCATATTTTAATAAACTAACTTATTTTAAAATTCAATCTCTATCGAGCGGTCACGTTTTAGCCAAGAAATTAGCTTAATAAATGCTTAAAATCTGATTTGTTCGTCAATTCGTCCATTCGTTGGTCGCTCTCATGTGAATAGTCCTTAAGTCCCTTACTTGCGGAAAACTCCGCTAAGTTCTGTGATCGAATATATGTAGTTCAAAACCTTACTTAGGTCTGGCACATGCACATGGTTCACAATGTTGCACAATGTATATGTACGAAACGTATAAGAGTAAAATCTTTTCGAATCAAGGATACATATTATTAACAATCCTTATAATATTGCGTGCATTCCACTTCCACAAAAACCAGATGTTTTCACTCATAAAGATCTTTGTTTGGATTTTAATCTTTCACTGATTGCACTCAAAAGAGGCGCAGACAAGCATACATAGCTAATTCTAAAAAATCCAAACCCTTTTCATACGTTTTTTTTATTTGTTCCAAATCCTTAAAAATATTAAAACTTTGCTATACATAAATGCACACATTTAGGAACAAAAATACAACAAGGCAATGATCCATTGGCCGAGGGATATCAAACCGTTTTTGAAATTTATTGAAAAAACTCAAATTGAAACACAGAAACAGTAATAATAATTATTTGAAACGTCAAACGCGCGCAAATGTTCAAATATTTCAACTTTTGCTTCAGCTTCGCTTCATGCTACGTGGTTTGTGTACTTACTTTTTTATATCAAAACGTAACGTTAAAGCTCAACGCCTCATTGTGAGCATTAATACATGAATTCCTATGTTTGAACTTTTGCGTTCTGTCAAAGCGAAGCTCAAAGCGTCGTTGTGAAGCAGGCATAATACATAAGTTCCTATGCCTGAACTTTTGCGTTCTGTCAAAGCGAAGCTCCAAGCGGTATTGTGAAGCAGGCTTAAAGCTTTTTTAACTTAAACTTGCTGCCAACCCATAACAGCGACATAGTAAGTCTCAGTGAACATATCTTTTTCCAATACATTTGTGTAAGCTTTGGCAGCTTTGTGTTTACTTTACATACAATATATTGGACCCATGTATTGAAACGTTCCAATTTAATACGCAAGATGAAGAAAGGTTCTGTAACAATGTGTTACAATACACTGCCAGCGAAACGATCTATGTATTTGCACATTCATAAATTTTAATGCAAAATGTATTTACCAGCCACTACTTACAACAACTGTGCAATTTAAACATACATATTTACGTATATATTTCGATTACGTCATAGTTTAAATTACCGAATAGCACACATGGTAAGACAACAGCGCCACTGAAGAGCAGAAAAAAAAAAGCTAATTTACAATTTAGCTTTATAATTTACACCCAGTTTCTACCAAAATATAAACAAGACAGTTACCAGCAACGGTTCAAAAGATATCATGGACAACCGGATATGAGCAAACCGAGACGAAAACCACCATTTTACTATTAATATAAGAACTAATCAACTAATATAATGACAATTTTAAATTGATTTAATGATTATAAAAAAACAAAATACCGACAGATCCAGGTGCAGCTTGAGGAGCCACCTCCTTTAAAAACGTTTTTGACCGATATCTCAGAAACTATGCACTTAATGGCAAAAATTATCAAGACCATTATTGTTGAAAATAAAAAGTTTCATCATTTGTTTACAGATTACAGTAAACTTTTGTAAAACTTATCTATTCCGTTCACTATTTATGGCCTATTTAATGAAACGGTTTTTCTATCTCGGCTGATAACTCTTAGGATTAATCAATAAAATGCATTTAACCAAAGATCAGTTTACTCTATACAACTTTTGTTTAAAACTTTTGTTTCTAATGTCCATACTTTTTGAGTTATAGGACGTAGAACGTAAGTTTTAATGATGGATTGCATATTTAACTATGCAAATAATTTTAATACAGAAACTTTGTGTTGGTGAAAATGGAAAATGCAATTCATCAAATACACTTTCAATATGTAATTTTCTCCACAGCATAATAAAATCTTTTAACTTTTGTCTTAATACTAAGCAAAAGGGCTAACTGATTAAAGGTTTAATTTCTTCGCCATAGCGTCATAGTGCGTGATGTTTGATAAAATCTTAAGTATGTATTTTCCAATAAAAATAAATTCATAAAAATTTCAAATTCAATTCCAAAAACTATTGACCGATTAAAAATTTGGAGACTATAGAACGTACATTCGTACAGATATGTAGATTTCGAGATAATTTTTATATTTTGTAGATAAACTAATAGTAAACCTTTTCAAATAGTTTTTAATCTACCAAATCGAAAGATTTCACGCTTTGTGGACGCCAGTCTACTCCAAGGCAAAATCCAACGAAGGTCATATTTTGAATCTCAAAAAAAAGGTGAATAGTATTTTTTTTTTTCAATATGAATAAGTTAGAAATACCCATTTAATCATGTATAAACATTTTTGATTCTATTATTTTGTTGCATATTGTGTGTGCTTATTAGTGGAATTACTTTTGTAAACAGATTAATAATTCATAGTGTACAAATACCATATTCAGGACTCGCCTTGAAAGGGTCTCGTTCATGACTAATATCTATAAATATTTTCGAGCAACTCTCAACAAAGGGTACCTACATAGTTAACTTAAAAGCTTGGTGTTATTTTAGCATTTGTGATGATCATAAGAGCCTAGCCTTTTACTAGATTTATTTGCTGAAGTATGTTTCATGATTCTCAATTATCTTTTGTCGAAAGTAAAGTTTTGATCCTGAAACATCTTAATATTGTTACATGAATAGTGTTTGTCTCAACTACAGTTTTATGAATGGTTTTTGTTTCTACTACAGTAAAAAATGCTGAATAATTCTGCCGAAATAGCAATGCCGCCCAAACTGTACCTTAGCATTAGGAAATTTGAAAGCTCTGAAAGCTTTCAAATCATCTTGAAAATTCCAAATGGTTCGAGACTTAGACTGTTCGGGAACTTTGATCCCAGTATAAATATTACATTTTATTCGGAAATGGGTTCAGTTTCATTTTAACCGTGGTGACGAATAAATGTTGAATAATTAGTGGTGCTAAGATAAAGAAGTAAATAAAGAGTTTGATCTTAGATAAAACTGAGTTTCATTTATAGAGAAGAGATAGTAGTGGTGATTTAAAAGTAAAGGAAAATAAGTTTTATTTTCGAACCCAGACTAAAAACATTACAATATTAATCAATAATTTTCTTTATAAAGAGTCTGTTTGACCTCGACGGTACAATTATTGGCCTAAACAGCTAAGCTGTGATCACTATTCATGACTGAAAACCCCGAGGGCTAGGGAAAGCTTTTGTCAAATAACGTTTATCTCACAATAACTTGAAATAAAATTTGATTTTTCCATAGCAAACTCTCAATTTAATAGATAAATGTTATTTATCTTGTGCTCTGCCTTTACCAATACAAGTGACTGCAGGCAAGTGAAAAGTTTAAGATGTTCTTGCATGGTTTTACTCATAATATTTCGCAGGTAGGTGATATATAGAGATATTTTAATTTTTGCTGTTCGCTTTTGTATTCCTTTACTGTTACAGTCGACGACGAAATTAATCACTTCCTCAAATATATAATTTTTAAATATATACACAAACAAATGTTTGTGTGATGGTTCTTTCAAATTTGGTTATGAGGCTATTTTCTGAATCCCATCGAAGATAATGACGTGTGTAATGGTTAACAGGAGCGCCCCCCCGCCCTGTGAAAACAATACTCATGCCTTGTAAGTTGCAGCCAGATAAGATGGGGGCGAATATTTCTCGCATCGCTAGGAATTTACCCCTCGGAGCATAGCTTTTGACATACTGTTGCGTTGACAGACTCCTTTCTTTGCTGCACTTCCAGAATGTGGAATGCTTTTACTCAATTTGCTTTGGGGTTTTCCTCTAATTGAGATTGATATACAATCAAAAATAATGAGTGCCTAACACGCATGACAAACATGGTGTGGACTCACCTCAAATTAGTCTTACACCTTACATGAGTTGAATGTTACCTCTGTGTCCACTTTCCATCGTTTGAAAGCGAGCATTTTTTTAGTTTTTAATCTGTCCAAACACCTTAATTTGTTTTATTGTATCACTACGCCAAGGAAAAAACAGTTATGAAGGAGCTATCCCGTGCATTTGTCATTTTCTGACTACCACTATTAATGCTAACAATCATGTCGATCCATCGATCCATCGATCGATCGATCGATCGATCGATCGATCCATCGATCCATCCATCCATCCATCCATCCATCCATCCATCCATCCATCCATCCATCCATCCATCCATCCATCCATCCATCCATCCATCCATCCATCCATCCATCCATCCATCCATCCATCCATCCATCCATCCATCCATCCATCCATCCATCCATCCATCCATCCATCCATCCATCCATCCATCCATCCATCCATCCATCCATCCATCCATCCATCCATCCATCCATCCATCCATCCATCCATCCATCCATCCATCCATCCATCCATCCATCCATCCATCCATCCATCCATCCATCCATCCATCCATCCATCCATCCATCCATCCATCCATCCATCCATCCATCCATCCATCCATCCATCCATCCATCCATCCATCCATCCATCCATCCATCCATCCATCCATCCATCCATCCATCCATCCATCCATCCATCCATCCATCCATCCATCCATCCATCCATCCATCCATCCATCTGCTTTTGCCATAGGTCGTAAGAAAAACAAGTTGTTGACGAAATTTCAGAGCCAGGCTGACAAATTTGCAGTCCCCCCCCCCCCCCCTCTCTCTTCTTTTAGAACAAGGCCCTCTAGGTCAAAAACTTAGCAAAATGTTAAGGAACAAAATCCCCAAGTTTCATTAACTTCTGACCTTTTTCCTAAACCCACTTTTTATAACCTGTCGACCTGGACTACTTGGTATTATCTAACAATCTAGAGCAGATTCATGCGACCCAAGGGTGCATTTTATCTTGGTAAATTTTCTAGTTGCATAAAGATGGACGTGTTCAAATATGGAATGTGGTAAAGGATGCTGACGCATGAAAGTTATTTTAGGTAGGTAGATTGGAGAAACCGTTTGAGTTTGGAAAACATTTTCTCTCATCCATCACTTTAAAGGACCCGGGAGTTTTTCACTGATTGAGTTTGAAATAAGGACCATTTTCTATTAAAATTTGGGGGATGTAGTCTACCGAATAGGCCAGCATGAAAAGATAAAAGTGAATCCAGCGGACTTTGTCGGCATGGTTTATTCTTCGTGTGAATGTGGGATTCATGCAACAAGTGGCTTGCGCATAAGAAATCTTATATACTAGAAAGAGAGAACAGGAACATACTTGGAGGGTTGGAGCGCTTACAAAATGATACACCATAGACCATAACAACACCACTTTAAAGGAAGTCTTTCCTTTTGGAAAACCGAGGATTCTATATCTTAGTTGATGATGAATCGGGCTGAGATTTATTCTAGGCTATAAAGTGGTTGGCTTTCATTTTGTTGTTGACAGTGCCATCTTTTTTAAATTCAGTTGTGTCCCAGTTATAAAATTGGCAGTGTTTATTTTTTTTCTTTTTTTTTCTTTTCTTTTGTATTTTAAGGATTCCCTGCTTCCACCTCAGTTATTCTTGCGATATACTGAGGACATAAAGTTCAGGATTGAGTGAACGCTCAAGATTTTGTTTTATCACCTTATGAAGAAATCTGAGTTACAGAATTGGGAGTCGCGGTCACAGCTGAGGCCAACAAAAACTATTTTCATCGAGGATATTAAAAAATGGATCCCGTTAAATCATACCGGATTTTCCTAGCTTGTGCTTTCGGTAAAATTCAAAATACAATCCTTTTTTTAACTGAAAATGTTCAAACCCAGCACGCGTTTTATTTTTAAAGCTAATTTGGGATACTTTGTGCTTGGAGCATGTGTGGCTTGGACATCACCAATGATGCCTAGACTTCGGGACCACACCAAAGACAGTCCATTGGCATCGGGCATTGTAGAGGCTGAAGAAGGCTGGATCAGTTCCCTTATAGCAGTTGGAGCCTTAATTGGTGAGGCGTTTATGACCTATTTTTTAACACCATATTCTTTGAATAGTTTTTCAAAAGGTTGTCCTGTGGCTGGACCGTTGTACAACAGAATCGGACGGAAATGGACTCTTCTCTCAAGTTCATTCTTTTTCGCTGCTTCGTTTATCCTCCTGATATGTGGAAATGATATTTGGTACATATATGTGGCACGTGTACTGCAGGTAAGGTCATCCACTTTGGTCCTTTATTCTTAATTCCATGTCGGTCAACAGGGTGTTTCAGCGGGACTGGTTGCTACAACATCACCAATGTATATTGCGGAAACTGCAACTGACAACTTGCGAGGAGCTATTGGGTGTCTAATGACAATTCTTATGATCGGTAATCTAAATTTTTAAACCGAAACTCTTTCTCAAACAAATATTTCATTCAAAAACTTTTTCAAGGTGGAATTCTCTTCGTCTATGGCATTGGTCCCTACGTGAACTACCTTACCTTGCAATGGTGTTGCCTTGCTCTCCCGATTTTGTTCTTTGCAACTTTCATCTTCATGCCAGAGACACCATACTTCTTCGCACTAAAAAATCGAAGACATGACGGCATAAGTTCCCTTCAGTTTTTGAGGGGTCAAAATGCTGTAACCGTTGAAGAAGAAATGGAGAAAATTCAAAAAGCCGTCGATGGTGATATGTCAAACAAAGGTACCTTCGCCGATATATACCACAGTCGGGCCTACAAGAAAGCTTTTTTGATCTGTACTGGTTTGCTGACATTACAGCAGTTTAGTGGTACCACAGCAGTGACTTTCAACAGTCAATCGATCTTCACTAGTGCGGAGTCAACTTTAGATCCTGCGATCGCTACCATCATTCTGGGATTGGTGCAACTTGTGGCAAACCTGATAACCCCGTTCATAGTAGATCGTGCTGGACGTAAGATTATTCTGATGATCTCAGCTTTGGGAATGTGCTTGTCCTTAGTAGCACTTGGTACATTCTTCTACGTACAGGCGTTTGGAGATCCATCGAACATTGTATGGATTCCCATTCCTGCTCTTGTCATTTTCTATGCCATGTATGCCGTTGGATTTGGACCGATTCCAGCAATAATCATGGGTGAAATTCTTCCTTCGAATATTAAATCAACAGTTTCATCGACTGCGACAACATTTAATTGGCTTACAACTTTTGTGGTGACTCGTTGGTATCCAGAACTTAATGCTTTGGGTTCATACATTGCTTTCTGGTTGTTTGGAGGATTTTGTGCTCTGGCTTTCTTTTTTGTTCTCTTTGTTGTGATAGAGACGAAGGGATTGAGTTTACAGAGGATTCAGAAAAAATTGCATGCAACTTGAATACTGTTTTTAGTAAAAATATAAATAGATGGCTTAAACAACATTTTAATTCACAATTTTTTTTCCAATTAACGACAAACTTTAGAACCCCAAATAAATAGATGCTCAAGTGTCCTTCTTTAAATCGCAAGGACATGCTCGATTGTTATCTCGAGTACGGTTTTTGTTTATAAATCCATAACTTGCCTTTACAATTCCCATATTGAATTGAATGTACCATAAAGGAACCAGGTACATGGTGTGGGATGCTTTTCTAGTTGTTGGCTAAAAACCCATTGTGTTTTGAAAACTAATGAGTTAAGTTCGACACAGTTGAACAAAACAACAACAATTTGAGGAATGCACAAACAAAAAGTTGGAACATGGAGAATTCCGCATCTCGTTCACTAAAATGGACAGGTGTTATTTCGGGATGATGGATGGGGTAGTGTTTGATGAGGATTAGTGGTCCTCGTTGGTGTATCAACAAAGGACCAAGCTAAATTCAAATTTTGGAAATGTAGTCTACAGAATAGGCCAGCATGAAATGGGAAAAGTGAATCTATGGAGGATATTGTTGGCACGGTTTATTCTTCGTGTGGCATTCATGCAACAAGTGGTTTGCGCATAAGAAATCTTATATACCGGAAACAGAGACCAGGAACTTACTTGAAGGGTTGGAGCTCTTCCAAAATGATACACCATAACAACACCACTTTAATTAAAGTGTTTCCTTCGGAAAATTGAGCATTCTATATGTGAATGTGAAGTGATGATGAATTTGGGTGAGATTTGGTCTGGACTTTAAAGTGGTTGGCTTTCATTTTGTTGTTGACCAAACCGTTTTTTTTAAAACAAGTTGTGTCCCAATGATAAAATTGGCTGTGTTTTTCATAACAATTTTATTGTCTTGCAGTTTTCCTGATTCCAACTATAAGTTTATTTTTTCTGATATACCTAAACTGAATCTTGAAAGGAAGTGACAAAAAATGCACCGAGAGAAAGAAGAGAGGTAAGGCTGCGAATGCACGTACTACAACTTTTTGATAAAGACGCCTGACAGATAACTAGGGATACTCTCAGCGGGCTTAGAATGCTACAAACCGGGCGTTGAATTTCCTTCATCCTGTGAAGTCCTTTACCCCGTGAAGGCAGCCTCCTAACTAAGATTGAGTGTGATGGCTTTTTTATTTGTTTTCTTTTTTTACTTTTTCCAAAATTCCAAGCCCCGAATCAAGTTCATGCGACCCATGAGTGCATTTTTTTACTAGGAATGAATGTACATTACCCTTATGATGTATTTATACATTGAATGTTTTTTGCAGAATGGGGTAGTTGGTATAGTGGATGCTGAACACACAAAAGTTTTTCAGTTTTATTTTATTTATTTATTTTTGTTTCTGATTTAATGAAAGGACCCGGTTGCAGAATAGTGGAGTTTGATGTTTATTTTTTGTAAATAAGGACCACATTCGCTTCAAATTTCGGGGACTCAGTCAACGGGATAGGCCAGCATGAAATCAAAGAAGTAAATCTCATGTTAGTTTTGTTTGGCCGCCTAAATTTTGGATGCAACTAGTGGATTGCACACATGGAATGCGCACACCAAATCTTATACCTACACACCCGGAACAGAAAGTTTGTACTTATTTTGAGGGTTGGAACTCTAATGAAATGATTCACCAAACCAATCCCATACTTGAATTAGTGTTTCTCATATAACTGAAAAAAGACTATGTGAAGCTGAAACTGAAAACCTGTAAGGGGTAATTTGGGCAAGTATTTTTTCCTGTTTTGTTGTTGGCTTATCTTTCTTTCAAAGTTTGTTGGGCTTTAAACTTTATGTTGTATTATTTTTTTCAACTCTATACAATTTAATTGCTTGGCGGTGTACTTATCTGATGATGGCTTATCAAGTATTTTCTTACGTAATGTGGTTTAAACTCTTGGTTTCAACCTATTTGCCTATATTTTGACTGCCATTAGAACTGTGTCACAAAATTTATTTTTGTTCGTCGTTGTTTAGTTGATATATTTATCTGAAATGAAAATAATTTAGAATATTGTTATCTTTTGCGAACTCTGAGAAACCTAGCTCAAAAAATGTATAGTCGATTCCAGAGCCTCCCATTTCCGGACCACTCTTATAAGCTGCTTCGATAAGATGTCTTCTTTCATCTCAACTCTCCCGTTAAGCTTGTTTAACGAAGCATACTCTTAGCTGTTAAGTTTTTAATTTCTGTGTCAAAATTTCAACTTCAGCCCTCTTCATATCATTCTGCATTACAATTAGAGCAGGTCCGTACGACCCAAGGTTGAATTTAACTTTGGATGGTTTTCTGTTTAAAATACGAAAGAAATGTTGTGTCCATATAAATGGAACCTTGTGTTGTGCTGACCGAACGGAAGTTATTTCAGGTAGAGTGCAGGAAGAGTGTGAGTTTGGAAAACGAATTCTCAGATTTATTAAAAAGGACCCGTTTGTACAATGATGGAGCTCGATATTTTTGTTTTTATTTTGTGCAAATAAGGACCAAATTCGATTCAAATTTCGGGGATCTAGTCGACGGGACAGGCCAGCATGAAATCAAAGAAGTAAATCTCATGTTAGTTTTGTTTGGCCGCCTAAATTTTGGATGCAACTAGTGGTTTGCACACATGGATGCGCATACCAAAGTCTTATACACCCGGAACAGAAAGTTTGTAATTATTTGGAGGGTTGAAATTCTAATAAAATGATTCACCAAACCAATCCCATCCTTGAACAAGTGTTCCTCATATAACTGAGATGATGACTATATGAAGCTATATAAGAGATAACTTTGGCAGACATTTTTATTTTCTGTTTTGTTTTTTTTTTTAATTTTTGTGCTTTTAACTCTTTCTTTTATTCTGAAGATGACTGTTCTAATTTAATGATTTTTTTAGTAAGCTGGTTGAAACTCTTGGTTGTCATCTAGATTTATGTATACTTGCCCAGCCTGTTAATTGGCGGGATCATAGCTGTCATCACCATTCAACAACTTCTCTATGTTACTCTCATGGAAATAATTTGAAGCCCCAGGACATATCTTATTACCTGATGTGGACTTTCGTTTCTTTTTATGTGAATGTATTCCCGAACCTGTTTCTTGCTCTACCATCTCACTATCTCTTCTAGTTCTTATTCTTAATCGTTTTTACTTGCGATTATTAATACATTAAAACGAAAGCTATGGGCTCTTGCAAAAAAAAAAAGTGAGAAGACCTTTCATTCTAAGGATTAAATGAAATAGAACGTGGAGTAAGTCTAGTGAGGAAACCCCAAAAAACTCGCCAAAAAACTTTTATTTAATGTGAAATTAAATTTATTTATTTATTTCTTTTCAATGCTAGCGGATAAACAATATTTTTGGTTAAAGCCTGCATTTTATTTTTGTCTCCGACCCGATCGGCCATTCCATCATTTTCGGTGATGTTTCAAATCGCTGAAAAATTTAGGAAATAACCATACAAATAAAAATTACCAAAAAATGTTAAAAGCCAGCATTTTATTTTTGTCTTCCACCCGGACGGAACCAAACCTTCACTTTTACAAAATTCCGTTGGGTGGTTTAGGAGTCCATACACGACACACATGCACACATCCAATTTTATATATATAGATAGATACAACTTTAGTAAATTTTAGAAACACTTTTTTTTTAGAAATAATAAATGTTAAGGGAAAAGTGTTAGGACAATTTTTGTAAATAATTATTTGATCTACAATTTTTTCATACATAATGGTGAATTCCACAACATTTTCGGATTTGCTCTCCGATTGGATCTAGATTTCACGATTTTTCTGGTTGCATGTAAAATAAAATGAGATTGATTTTGTTTTTTTTTTTATTGTGTGTGTGCATTGAACAGCTGAAATGATAGTCTACGAGTACTTCTTCGTTTGATTGATATGCAACAACATCTCCCTTACAGGTCCAAAAGCCTACCAATGACAATTCAAACAAATAAGTTAGGTTAAATAGTTGATTTGGACATCAAAAAAATATAAAAATTAACACAACTACAATAACTACTTTAGTTTTTTAGAAAAAAATTGGGAAATATATTTCCTGTGGTCATTATGAGCATCATATTTATGTATGGTATTCAGCAAAACCTTTGCTGGTAAAGCAAAGGTGAACATTGCACATGGAACAAATGTTTCTGGTCCGATTTTCTACGCGCTTCTTAGCGCAGTTGACACATCTTTTCTGTTGGTCGCTCTTTTGCATATTATGCGCTGGCAAACTGATCTTCACGCCAATGCGATTCTTAGCCTTTGCAACGACAGTGGGCCTTGAATATTGTCGGCATGTAAAGTTATTTATCAGACTTCGAGCCACATGTTGGCGGAACTCAAGGCTACTCAGCAAATGCCCCTCTGTTCGTTGAACACTATGCAGCTTCACATAAATTATGTAAGCGTTATTCATAGAGATGTCCATAAGGTCAAAAAACAAACACAAATAATATTTGATTTTTGACTTCCGGTTCAACTCGTAACAAACCTTTCGCTGATCCATAAGATTGACACCTCCCATGTTTTTGTTATAATTCATAACAACTTCAGGACATGTTATGTTCACCTTTTGGGCCAATCCTGGTTGCCTCCTTTTTACGTTTGCCGTTGGTATAGGGGATACAAAGTTTGTCAACATAATATGAACTGCTCGATTGTCCATCCACTTGACGAAGGAGATGCCCTCAAAGCTCACAGAATATATGTCACTTCTTTTCATACTTTTATCAGATGACAATGATTTCGGCAAATTCTTTCTATTGATGCGGACAGTACCACAAGCTTTTATATTGCGCATCATAAGAGTATGTTGTAAAAGAGGTGAATTGAAAAAGTTATCAAAGTACACCTCGCATCCAAGTCCGTTTAGTTGTTCTTTTAGATCAAGTACGACAGACTCACCTAAGCCCACTTCAGTGTTTGTTTTCCTTCCTGTGTATGAATCAAACTGGAATAGATATCCCGTCGCTGATTCGGCACGACAACACATCTTGAACCCCCATTTTATGGGTTTATTTTTTATGTATTGCTTCATAGCATTATGTCCCTTGAACTTGACCATGTGTTCGTCAATAGCTTGTATCTTTGAATTGTTCATAGAATATTGAAATGCAGAATTGAAATGTAGCATAATGGGCCTGATTATAAGCTCTATCAAAAAATGCGGAATTTTTCTTAGGCACATCATTATTGTTAAAAAATGAAGATTTTGTCGTATTTCCTCGAATCTTGTTCTTGGCATTGCATTTGCTATGAATGGGGCACCCATATCTTCGTCAGTTGACCAATAACTTCTAAAAGTTGGCAGCACATGGTATCCCATAACATAATTCATAACCAGAAATGCTTTCATTTCCTCTTGACTGACACTAAAACATCTCCCATTTTGGCCAGCATATCGTATTGATTCGGGATTGATAATATTTGTTACCAACTCGTCTAGTTTGGTGACCTCCATAAAAATGTCCATTGGATTCAATATCTCATCTTGCGAATTCAAATACACATTTATGCGTTTAAACTCATAGTTACCTTCAATATATTTGTGAGGTACATAGGAGTTTTGAGTCCATTTGAAAACAGAAGCTTTTCAGGAAATTTCATCAACATAAGTATTTGAAGTCGCACTGTCATCCTGTCTGGGGTCTTCAATTTCAACAGTAGTGACTCCGTTTTCAAGGTCCTGGGTGATAAACTCCTGGTCTTCTTCATCCAATTGTGGGTCCTCTTCTCCCTCGCTTTCGTCTGCTCCAAGTATTTGGACTATTTCATTTTCTTGTACAAGGAATTCTCTGCATCTTCTTTTAGCCATTTCTGTAAAAGTTGACGACCACAGGGAAAAATAGTTCCCTTTTAGTAATTCGTAGATTTCAACACTAAATTAAAATTTTGTGTCTAACAAATGTTGTTACAGCATAATGTACTTACCAGGTGAAACAAGGAAACAGAAAAAACACATCAAACACAATATAAACATAGTTTACCAAACTTTGAACTTTTGCAGCAGCACTCTCAAAAAAGACTTTATAGCAGCGAATATATTTGACAGCTCTAATATGCTATGGCTACTAGATTAAAATTTAAAGCAAAGTTAATATGTTTAAAATAATATTTGCGAACAGGAACCCACCAATCATTAACAGTATTTTTGAAATAAAAACAAAAAGATTGGGGAAATAGCTTTATTTCCCATGGACCTGAAAGGGTTAACGGAATGTCTATCGTTTTTCCTTAACAAATTTCCAGTTTTGAAAAATTCTTCTTCATTGGATGATATTGAAATATAATTAATAATTGCTGCTCCACTTTTAAAAAAATAATAAAATAATATTTCGCAAATAAAACACAAAACTACAATTGGAAAAACAAATTTCCATCTGATGACGTTAAGGAATGTCAATTTGTGTGTGTGTGAAAGTGTGTTAATTTGGCTCTAAATCGAGATTCGCAAAAATCTAGATTCAATCTAAGATCAAATCTAGATTTCTTTTTTGGAGTCATGGAAAATGAAAAGTGCTCGAGATGAAATCGAGAGTGGTTTTTTGGTTTCATGGAATTCAATATTAGATTTTTTTTTAGCAAAAAACTAACCGTTTTGCTTGAAAGACCAAAAACACATTTTTACGAACCTTACCTTGAATAAAAAATTTTGCACACATGGGATCGATGGGAAATTTTGTACAATCTTATCATAATGATATCCCTTATGTTCAAATAAACTTTTAGCTTCTTTGTAGTTTATGGAAAGGTAGGTAAAGTACCCCTATTTTTCGGACTAACTTGACCGGACTATAAAGGTAAGCCGCACAACAGGATTACATATTTTGAATTGATTATCGATTTTATGCTAATTAATTTGTCTGAAACGAAATATAGATCAAATCGATATTAGTAAGTCCCATTTCCGGACCACGCTAATAGGCTGCTCGGGTCTTTCATCTGGGCACTTACTTAAAGGTAGTTAAACGAATCATTTTTGATTAATCTCAAAACTTTAACCCTCTAGCAAACTAGAACAATTCCGTGCGACCCAGCGGTGAAGTTTAGTTTTGATAGTTTTCTATTTGCATAAGGAAAGACGTGTTGTGTTCATGTTTCGAATGTGGAAAGGAGCTGACCGAACGGAAGTTATTTCAGGTAGAGTGCAGGAAGAGTGTGAGTTTGGAAAACGAATTCTCAGATATATTAAAAAGGACCCGTTTGCACAATGATGGAGTTTTTGTTTTTATTTTGTGCAAATAAGGACCACATTCGATTCAAATTTCGGGGATCTAGTCGACGGGATAGGCCAGCATGAAATCAAAGAAGTGGATCCCATGTTAGTTTTGTTTGGCCGCCTAAATTTTTGATGCAACAAGTCCCTTGCACACATGGATGCGCATACGAAGTCTTATACACCCAAATCAGAGTGTTGATACTTATTTGGAGGGTTGGAGCTTTAATATAATGATACACCATCTACCAATCCCATCTTTGAGCAAGAGTTCCTAATATATAACCTTGGTGCTTGATGAAAAGTAAGGACTGCATGTAAAAGGCAAGTTTGGTAGACATGCCATTAGACAAATAATGGCCTAACCCCAAATGGACCTCAAGCCATACTACCACGAGGAACGTATTTTGTTGGCGGGGTGCAAGTTGGCCTTGAAATAGATTGGTAAGCCCCGAGCATCTCTCGTACGCTGAAAAACCTTTATAAATGCATAGTTCTCTTATTTCATGGTAGCCTAGTCGGTAGATTTCATCTCCAAATTTCAAATTGTATGTGTTCCACATATTAAATGAGAATCTATATGATACATGTCATCGCCATCCTATTACCGCAACCGTCAAAACACATGGATCCATTGGTTGGTCCTTATTGTTCAAAGTATGCTAAAAGCGTGTTTTTTTTTTGTGCACCTCAAGTCTAGGGTTGATAGGGTGGGCTTGATATTAGAACTTAGTTTGTTGTTCCAAGGAATACATATTTATTTGTAGGAACACGTTTAATTTTGTTGTTACGCGATCCAATTTATATCATGTAGACCTCTCGTTATTGAGTTCTAATCGAATAGGAATTACTTTTGTGTTCACACGAGAAGGAACGGACAAATGTTAAAACTTCCAAAGAATTAAAAATGTGTCAAATTATGTATTCTTTCAATGTAAATCACTAATTTTTGTCAATGCGTAAGTAATTAGAAATTGGTGTTTAAACAACGTCAGAAGCTCGTAGTCTTCTCACTGCAATTCGGGATGTTTTCAAAAACACCCTATTTAAAATAATCTCAGGTTGGGGTTGTGTATGTGACCAAATCATGTAGCATATTTAGTCTGGAATGCGGTTCCGATAGGCTCACTTTCTAAATTTCTGCCAGCCTATTCCGCAAACTACATCTCCTAAATTTGCATTCACTATGTCCTAATAGATGTATGTATCTGTGAATACCCGGCAGTCCTTTATAATCCTCGCGATATAAGCAACATATTAATGAAACCCCATATATCACTCGAAAACACAACATCCTGGTCCGTTTAGAGATTAGAATTTGCATACAATTTTTGTTACCTAGGCACAAAATCATTCCCCCTCCCCCAACCTCTGCCCAAACTAATTATAATGTGGTCAAGACCCTATACAACATATACAGACTAGTAAACAAAACCCATTCCGTTGACACGAGATACATTCATATCACAGGCTCCTATTGACTACCCTAGCAGAATTTCTATTCCTGTAAATTAGATTATCTATTATGCACGTAGAGCATCCTTGTATCGCAAATCCGAATATTTAGACTTAACCATGTTTTCAAAGTCAAAGTTCGTCAGATTAAATTCACTTTTCTGATATTATGTTGGCCTGTTCCGTAGGCTACATATCCGAAATGTTCGTCACATTTTTTGCACGGAAGTCATTTTCAATGTCAATGTTAACAGCGAAGTCATAATTGGACCCACCATCACCCAGAACCAGTTCCGTCTACCTTAATGAATTGGGAGTAATTTAGTTTTCGAAAAGCAGTCGGTTTCAACTTACGTTCGTTGGTTATTGGTTACCTAAATTCATAACGGAAATTTGGAGGATCATTTTAAATCGAATACTTATTAAATTGTAATAGATTAATGGAATTTATTCTTAAAAATAATGATGGATAAAAGTTCAATTAAATTACAGTTTTTTACTTGCTTTATGGGGCAAGTATTGGTTTCGTGCAGAAAAAAAAATCGAGGTTTTAATCAAACATGACATTACGACGATAGAGAAGCCCAAAAAAGTGGTTTTCGCCATGCCGTCCGTCGGTCTGTCTGTGCGGATGTGCGTATGTGCGTCTGTGCGCTTTTTCACGTCATGCTACAGTCTAAACGGCTTGACGGATTTTCTTCAAACTTGATATACAGGGTGATTCACCAGCGTTGTGCCAAAAAGCTAGAGCGTGTAGGTTAAGTTGAGACAAGAAAAAAATCGTATGGGAGGGGGGGGGTCTATTCCCCTCCGTTTAGCCGGGAGGGGCAATTTTCTGAAAAATTGACTTATTTTGTAAAAAAAAATATTTAAAATCAACGGGTTCGTTTACAACACCGTGTTATACCTTTTTGGAAAGCCAAAAACTTCTCCTTTTATTTTGTTTTTAAATTAAATTGTTTTAACGAATAGTTTAAAAAATATAAATTTTAAAGAGCAGATCTCCGTTATTTGCATTTTTAGCCAAAAACTAAAAACGCAGTTCTCTTAAAAACACTAAAAGAATATTACACACAAAGTTACAAAATCGTTAAAGCGATTTTCGAGAAAATTAGAAAAAACCAAAAAAAGTTGGCAAAAGTCGAATTTACTCAAACTTTGTTTGGTACAGCTTCCTATCAGATGGCATTGATTTTTTTTCAGTTTCTCTTTTTTAAATGGTGGCTCTAATACAAAGAGCCACTAGATTTTGGCCAATTTTTTAATTTTTTCTAATTTACTCAAAAAAAGCTAACCCGATTTTTATGAAGCTTTGTATGTAACATACATAGAATACTTCAAACAAAACTGCATTTTTAGTTTTTGGCTATACATGATAATAGCGGAAATTGCTTTTAACAGTATTATTAATTAGGCCATAACCCATAAGTGGACATTTGTTCCATTTATAACACCCAAAAGATAACGTCTTAATTTTAAATATTAAAGGTTTCTTAACTTTACCTCCCGTATATCGAGTTTTCCAGTTTTAGCCAATTTTTTTTGGTTTTTACCAAATTTTTCAAAAATGAATTGTTCTTATTGATCGAAAAGTTTGTTTTCATCGTACTATTGCACCAACAGAGCAAGTACGTGCGACCCAGTCGTGCATTTTATTTTAAGTGTGATATTATTAAATTGGTTTTGTTGAAAATAATTACCTAATTGTCCTCATCTGACATCATCTTTCATTATCTGTCACCATCTGCATTGGATACAGAACCTTTAGTTCCCACTATCACTTGAAAGATTCGCTGGTTAGCCGCCGACATCAAAACAATACATTCACTCATTTCAGATTATATATGGAGAATGAGAGAACATATCTTTAATCGGTCTTGGTTTTGGTGACTTTCTTACAAATTTGCCGCATCAGCAGCGCTCTTAGCGGCAAAAAAAAACAATACTAAAAACTCCCAAGTGAGGGTACAATAGGTTCTTTATACAATGTCTTCTGTCACCTGTCATAACCTGTCATCATCTGTCATCATATGTCATCTTCTGTCATCATCCGTCATCATCTGTCATCATCCGTCACTATCTGTCATCATCTACCATTATCTTTCGCCATTTTCATCTTCTTTACAAATTTAATACCATGTGTAGTGTAGACATCTTGGCAATCCCGACATTCAATAATATATTACTCAAATTTTCATACAAAACGTATACATTTTCTTTATTAAGCACTAACTTTTTATCTCTTCGCATGTCAAACTTATAAATTTATTGTAAATTTAAATGATGAACTCGTTTTACACCTTGCAATTTGTCCTGAATCATTTGCAGGCTTAGTCCTTTCGTTTCTATCACAACGAATTGAACAAAGAATATCGCCAAGACATAAAATCCACCAAAAATCCAAAACGCATAGTACGCTCCCAATGCATTTAATTCAGGAAACCAGCGTGTAACCACAAACGTCATTAGACAAGTACTTGAACACGCAATAGATGTAGCCGAAATTACCTTTCGGACCCTTCAATTCGCGTTGTTTTGGATGGTTTTCAGTCTGCTACCATCAAAATAAATGCTGGTTTACCCCAAGGCTCTGTTTTGTCTCCGACTCTCTTTCTTACCTTTATAAATGATCTCTTGTCTAATACTTCTAATCCACTAAATTGTTTTGCTGACGACAGTACTCTCAGCTTTTCATATTCGTTTCCAGATTCACATCCATGTCCTTCGAATGTGGAACTGCAACGAAATCGTATGTTAAGCTCATTAAATTCCGATCTTGATAGCATTGTCCAATGGGGAATCATCAAGCGCGTGGAATTTAATACTTCACAAATTCAATGCTGTCTTCTGTCGTTAAAGCATAACCTATCCCCAATGCCACTATCCATGAGTGGCACTTGCATTGAGGAAACCGATCAGCCTTGCGTTCTAGGTTTGTGCTAGGTATATGCACCACAAATCATCTTCTGTGGAACGATCACATATTTGACGTCGATCGCCAAAAATGCCGCAAATTGGTTTCCTAAATCGATGCAAGAAAAAATTGTCCCCTTCTGATCTGGGTATAATCTACAAGGCATTCATTTGCTCCAAAGCTAGAGTACAATTCTCATATCTGCGCAGGTGAAGACGTGTAGAATTGTATGCATTGATATCGCCGTAACAATGATTTCAGTGTGAGGATAATGGGTAAGAGTTCATTGGATGGAGTCAGCGAATCGAATATGTGTCAAATCAATTAGAACTACTGACCAAAGAGTCGAACTTCTATAAAAACAAAAACATGCATGGATGATGTGTGCCTGTGCTTTAACATCCCTGAACATATTGTTGTAAAAGCTGGTTAGCAACACCACTTGTTATGTATAAGGCAAAACCGTGGTAAAAAAAGAATGATAAAGCAGATGGCGTTGGATATCAAATTCACACCGAAATAGCGGGGGACCCTCATTCGTAATATTAAAAACAAATCGCATTTTTGAAAGTTTTCTTTATTTATAAAAAAAAAATACTTATTTGTTAAGGGTTTACTTTTCAGTCTTGAAATATTAAATGAAATCGTCTTCAGCTCTGCAATTTGTCCTGAATCATTTGTAAACTCAATCCTTTCGTTTCTATTACAACGAATTGAACAAAAAATATTGCCAAGACACTAAAACCACCGAAAATCCAAAACGCATAGTACGCCCCCAATGCATTTAATTCAGCAAACCAGCGTGTAATCACAAACGTCATTAGAACAGTACTCGAACAAGCAATAGATGTAGCAGTCGACTTAATGTTTGAGGGAAACATTTCTCCCAAAACTGCCCAAGGAATAGGCCCAAATCCGAAACCAAAGAAAACATAAAACACAACAAGAGCTGGCACAGGGAGCCAAAGAATACTCGATGCATTTTTAAAAGCTTGAATATAAAAGAAGGTTCCCAACGCTACCAGGGACACGCCCATTCCAACCGCTGAAATCATAAGAATCATCTTCCTTCCAGCCCGTTCCACAACGAATGGAGTGAAGAGATTAGATACCAGCTGAACAAAGCCAAGGATGATTGTAGAGATTGCTGGATCCAGTGTTGATCCGGTACTGATGAAAATCGATTGGCTGTTGAATGTCACTGCAGCAGAACCAGTCAGTTGTTGGAACAGCAGTAGACCACATCCAATGAAAAGGGCTTTCCGATACCCAGCATTTCTAGCTATGTCAATAATTGAACCTTTATTGGACATAGCTTCGTCGACTCCTGACTGAATTTTTGTCATTTCATCCTCAACCTCCTTAGTCCTTTTGCCTCTCAAGCATTTTAAGGAACTTATAGCCTCCAGTTTTTTTCCCTTCATTGCAAAATAATATGGAGTTTCTGGCATAAACCAAAATGAAATAAAAGCCAGTATTGGAAATGCGAGACAACACCATTGCAGTGCTATATAACTCACGTATGGGCCAATAATGTAGACGTACAGAATTCCAGCTTAAGAAATATAAACATGGATCATATTTTGTGTTACCTAAATCTGTTATAGTGTTTTTAATCATACCAAAAATAAAAACCGTCATTAGAGAACCCATTGCTCCACGAGTGTCATCGATAGCTATTTCGCCAATGTACATCGGAATCACAGCAGTAGCTGCTCCTCCCGCAATTCCCTGAATAGAAAGGATTTGGATAGTATAAATTAATATTGTAATTAATATAACTACCTGTAGAAAACGTGCAACATATATGAACCAGATGTCAGTTGCGAGCATTAAAAGTACAAACGAGATAGCAAGGAGCAAGGAACTCAAAAGAATTGTCCATTTCCGGCCGATGGATGTCGCTAGTGTACCAATGAAGAGGGAAACTACAAAAGCAAAATTAATGGTATTACACACACAAAAATTCTTTTGTTTCACAAATTCTAAATCGGAAAAGTAAAATTCAAAAGCTTATACCCACTCATATGTTTCGAATTAAATTTTAATATTGCTGGGTTGAATCAGAAGTGAACAACCATTTTTCCTAAAAGTATGCAAGAGTTTATCATAACTTTTTTGCACTGATAAAATCAGCTCTATTAAATTTCTGAGATGCATGAGGAAATTAAAAAAACTATGTTATGCTTTGATTTTAAAGTTTTCTTGATGCATTTACAGCGGTCACAGAAGACCATAGTGGCAACTTTGGAAACTGGTTATCAAAAATGCAGATACTGATGTTTTGGGTTTAATTTATAATGAAACACCTGGTTTGATGATGAGTGCTGGCTGAGCTGGCATAAGCAGCTAAGAACGAAGCTGACAAGAGTGCTGCCCGTGCTATCTACCGAAGGGTAAAGCATTCGTGCAGAGGTACAAAGCCGGAGTGGAAGCTTTCAGAAACGAGGATGGGAATTTTGTAGGTAATGCTGATAATCTGCAAAGAAAGCCAACTTATCGCTGTCAACCAGAATGATAAATAATTTGGCCATAAGGGGACATTTTTAAAATGACATCTTAATTTTAAATATTAAAAGGTTTCTTAGCGTTAGCTCCCGTATATCGGGTTTTCCAGTTTTAACCAAAATATTGTAGTTTTCAGATATTTTTCAAACATGAGTTCTTCATATTGCTCGAAAAGTTTGTTTTCATCGTACTATTGCATCCACAGAGCAAGTACGTGCGAATCAGTCATGCATTTTATTTGTTTGTACAATGGATTGGGAATTAGGTGATATTTATTTCACGAAAATAGAGTTGAAGCTGGACAATATTGAAAAATTGCTCGAACCCACATCTCAAGGTTAGCAACCAATCATTTTTGATTTTTCATCAATCATGACGCACACACTCTCAGATGCTCGATGAGATTTTGACCAGTGTATATGCCGCTTTAAATGTTGGGTACTGTCTCACCTGACAGAAACATCTTAAATCTTTTTGAACTGTCTCACAGACCCCTCTTAGCGGAGTAATGAAATTAACAAGCGGTGCCGTGAAATAACGCCGAATGCAATAACGCTGAATTTCAAAATTCGGCGTGCGATTTTTTATTTTTATTTGATGAATTTCTCAAAAAACTTGGATCTGAACAATTTTTCTCTCAAATTCTGCAAAGCTTGGATTTTATATGTTGCACTTATATCAACGGTTTTGAATAAAAGTTGACATTTTATTTAGCTTGATATAGATATAGAACCTAGGTGTCTACATATACATTTTAAGTTCAATAAATACTGAAACTTTTACTTCAAAAGACTTCTCTTAACAGCACTAGGTTTTAAAAATATAATGAAGTATACATTTCGTAAACTTAATATTTAAAATTTTAAATTTCGAAATGTTTATGTTATGTTTATTAAGTATGTATTTTTCAACAAAAAAGAATTATTAAAAATTATTTTTGAAGTGAAAAAAGTGGAAAAAAATTTATCGTCACATTTTTCGGTTACGCGTCACATTTTTTCGTTACGCGCAATCTTTTTCTTGTTTTGATTCCATCACTGCACATAGCCATGGAGCGAGAGTAGGGAGCAAGCGAGTCAGAAAGACCGAGAGACAGAGAGAGAGTGATATAGAGCTAACGTCGCATCAGGCATCACGCACAGTGCCATGGGGAGAGAACTATAGGTTAGGTTAGGTTAGGTTTGTTTTATAATAGCACAAACTGGTTCTGCATATCAGCTGTAGGAAGGTCGGCGGCTGATGGTTAAAAATAGAATGGTGGGTAGCAGAGACGGTATGCATTATTTGTGTCGTAGCAGACAAAACTGTTTCGTATAACCACTGTAGGCAGTCACCGCATTGTTCCCAGATTGGTTGTTTTTCCCGCCAAAATGGTTGGAAAAAAACTATTTGGTGGGTAAAGTAGTGGGAAAAAAATTCTTGGTGGTTTGTATGGTTGGAAAATTTCCGATTGGATTGTTATTTTATGGGGTGATATTATTTTAAGGATAATTCAGTACGACATAGGTACATATGTACCTACATACATAAATATTAAAAAACTATTTTATCAGCAAAAATAAAAATATGTACAATTAAGGCTTAAAGTTTGACTTACAAAAAAATAGTAATTGAGCTCAGTAAGCATTTTTTACAAAAAAAAACTAAAATTTTTTTGTTGTTTCCCGAAAACCGAATAATGACAATTGTTATTTTTATAATCTAGGTAACTAATAAAAACATACAAGACTTTAATTTCATTCCATAAGGGTATCCCTACACGAATAAACCGTTTTGCAATTCCAGTTTCAAACTGGTGCTAAATCGATTGAATTTAAGCTGAATAGTGTACTTTCAATACTTAATTACATGCGCAAACTTAACGAGTTGACTTTAATGCGATCAAATTGACTACGGTTTGAAACTGGGATATCAAATTTTTGACACAAGTGCAAACGTGCGGGTCTAAGGTTTTTTTTTCTTTTTGAAAAATGCATTGAGTAGGATTTTAGTGTTAAACTTTCTTTTAAACAAAATATGGTGTTTTTCCCCCTACAGTACAAAATTGGGATTTTATTTCGAATCCAGTGAGATTTCTTATATTTCATCTGGAATCATTGGCAGGCGGGTGGTTGATGGTTTTAAATTGGCGGGTAGCAGGGATGTGACTTGGTATGTGGTTAAATGAGCGCTGGAAGGTTGATATGAGAAATTTGATGTGTATGTGTATAATATTAAATGTGTTAGGCGGGTAAGCGGACTTAAGAAGCTGCACTGGTCGGTTAATGCAGTGCAAAAAAATAAAAATTAGTTTGCCAAAAAAGTTTCACTTCTTACATGTGTACACTAGTACACGCACACATTTTTTTTTTTTTTCATTAAAACGAACTTTTGGGAAGAACATCTTTGCTTTGTTTTATTTTTAAGTGGAAATTGGTCCTGTACAAAAAAAATATACAAAGGGTACTTAAACATTTGTTTAATGATTCCAAAGCTCTCAGGATGGTACCTTATTTAGAGAATATGAAAGACACATGAAAAGTCATAAAAATAATATTTAGAAAGTGAAATAACGCCGAATCGGCGTTATTTCACTTTATTATAGTGAAATAAGGCCGAACGTCAAAATTCGGCGTTATTTCACTTTCGTAAAGTGCAATAAAGCCGAATTTTGAAATTCGGCGTTATTGCATTCGGCGTTATTTCACGGCACCTAACAAGCGACACAGATTTCGACGGAACAGTATTGACTCTTGTATCCCACAACGCTGGGTCCACACTGCAGATCAACAGTGTTGAAAATGGTGGGTACAAAAAGACAATTCGATAAAATTAAGAAGAAGCAATTATAGTTCGATTAGATATCTTAATGAGTTAAACTAATGTAAAAGTGAGAAAATCAAAACATACTTCTCCTTCTTTTACTTTAGTTTCCAATTGTTAGTTTAAATGAAAGAGCCTTCCCTTTTTATCACTTCTGAAAACTCAAGTGTTATACTTTTTTAATAAGACAATCTAAACAAAAACAAATCAAGATTGCGTGAAGATCACTTGAAATGACCAAAATACTAAAAACTATTTCACAATAATTGACTCAACACGAAGCGTTCTTTTCTTAATGAACTCGGGTACACCTTTTCCTTAACAACTTGATAAAACAAACAATTTTTAAGTTCTGTTTTGAAGAATTGATAAAAATGGTGTTCTATTTCTTAACTCACCAATAAAGGCTCCAATCGAGGTCAAAGAACTTATCCAACCTTCCTGTGCCGGGGTTACTCCAACACTCAATGGACTATCTGCAGTTAGGTTCCTTAGCTTTGGCATCACGGGTGACGTCCATCCCGAATATGTTCCAGTAGCAAAACACACCAAATTGGCTTGAAATTAAAATGTTTTTTGTAATAATTGAATCAAATCATTTTTATGTAAAAAAAATAACACTCACCACAAATTGCAACCAAAACAACACGATACTTCCCAAAAAGTCGCGGTCTGTACATTTTAATAAAATCAAAATTAATAATAAAATTTATTCCAATTTGCTTCCTCTTACTCCTAACATAAATGCTTAACTGACTAATTTCAAACTGTGTCCGTTTGGCAGTTTTATGGATTGTAATTTGTAAGTTAGCGCGCAAGAAAATAGAATTTTGTAGTCCCATTCATGTTAAGTCTTGTTTATAGTAAAGTACTCAAGATCAAGATAGCTATCAAAATTATATTCAAGAGGGCTAAGAAATTTCAGCGATCACACTTGAAAAATGACTTTGAAATCAACTGAAATTGATTTTGGTCAATTAATGAAGAGACTGATAAGGATACGAAATCTATGCCGTTATTGTTGTTTTGGTATTGGTTACACATACTGAAACTTAAAATGCTCTACAGCAACAGTATTCATGCACTGACAAGGTTAGATATGACATTTCATAAGTGAAACAAAAGATTAGAAGATATATGTTAAATCCACAAAAATATATGCTCGTGACGTAAATTTGACGTATTTGATTTCACCACACTATACTCAGTTGCTTATTGTCAAAATGAAGTCAGCTGAACAAAACTATGTTGTTCTTATGTTTTCTAATTATAGTTAGGTATACGATATATTGTTTTTGCACACAAAAGGTTACTAAAAGTTTGGATAAGAAATAAAAGAATATACTTATGAACATTGGTTGTGAATGCCTGATGGTATATCACAATAGGTGAGAACAATTTCGCTGGGCAAAGCATTTCACACACATTCTTGTCGTGCGCCTAAAGAAGCAGCCTCTTAGTGAGAGGTGAACCCGAGAGTAAACTGATAAACATCACCATGTATAGTAACTTCTTGCATTACTCGTATATTTTCGGTGCCCCAGAAGTGATAGTTTTGCTTGTTCACGTACCCGTTGAGGTGGAAATGAGCCTCATCGCTCATTATGATTTTGGCCGAAAAATCGTCCACTTCGTCCTCAAGATTGAGGATGGCCTGGGCGTAGGTTACACGCGATTGTCGGTCGACAGGCAGCAGCTGATGCACGAACTGGACTTTGAACGGGAACATGCGCAAGTCTTTCACCAAAATTCGTCTTATGGACGACCGGCTGATGGCTAATTGCGAACCACGGCGTCTGGTCGATGTTTCCGGTGACAGCTTGACATCCTCGTCAACAGCGGCGATATTCTCGGCACAACGGGCAAATAGGTAACTGCAAAAGATGTACAGATGGATAAGCTTACTCAGTATAGTTTTGCCAGCTTGGAAGGACACCAATTACTGTGCTCCAAATAAGTCAGCTTTCACTTAAGAACTTACCTACCATAGGAGCGTCAACGATCATTGGAACAGAAGATTTAGTCATGTTTTGTACATTTTTAACGGATGACCAAAAATGTTTGCTGCCTGTGGGAAATTGTAGTATTTTATACTTTAATTTTTGTTCATCCAAAAATTTGGTTCTATGAATTACATTACAGGTTTTTCTAGCTCGTTTAAACTTATTTCGGTTTTTCTCCGAAGAGGCGGCAGAGGGTTCTCTTAGAAATATTTTTCTAAACTTAACTGATTTGTTGGAACACGAGAAATAAGCTGAAATGATACAATCATCTGTCGTGCCTGAGGGCGATTGAACATAGTTGGCGTATTTATCAGGAAGAGATGTAAGAAAAAATGCAGAGCAAGCTGTTACCTGGCGATATAATAGTAAAGGCACGTAGAATTGTATACATTGAAATCGCCCGTAACAATGATTTCAGTGTGACGATAATGGGTAAACATTCTTTCTATGGAGTCAGAAAGCGAATCCCATTCATGACGAGTCAAGTCGAATTACTGTCCAGAGTCGGACTTCTATAAAAAAAAACATAAGCGAGAGCTACAGTACGTTTGCAACGAACTGTTGGATACCCTATTCCCCATATTTTTGTATGTGCATGCGTCTGCCTCCCGCAAACAGCCGATGTTTCAGAAACAAAATTCTTCTTTAGCAGACAGAAAAAAATTCAATAACATTAATTTTATGCGGTGTGATGTTCAATTAGTGCTGGCGCAATAAAAAAAGGAGTGCGCCACGCCCAAAGTTAAAACGTTTTATTGCCAAGGCAATTGTTATGAGCTCAGTGACATTCAATTTTATTCTTGCAGATCGATTTGAGCAAAACAAAACAAAACTTAAATTTTTAAAAATTAGATTTGGAATGGAAATAGCGATTATGGGTGTTTTTAACAATTATTGGACCACACTCTGCTACGTAACCAAGGAATATAAATCCAAGTGTTCATCTGTTTACTTCAAAACTGCGACCGATAGTTAAAAAACGTTAAAAAAATTAATGCATTATACGACTTTTGACTGAAACGCCCCTTAAAAGTGGGCGTGTCTTAAAAATTTGAAGCACTAACTGCACTTTTTTCAGTATTTAGGCATATGTGTAAGACTACAGCTGAATCGAGTAGTTTTTAAACAATCTTACCTGAACAAAGGTATTTTACCAAAATCACGCCTTTAAAAGTGGGCGTATTGAAAAAATTTACAAAAGAAAATGTAGAAGGAAAAAGGTTTAAATTAAACATTGGAAATGCCTTAAATTCTTAAGGCTACGTTTTTCGTTCTTTCATGAAAAGTAGGCGTAACCCACGCCCAAAATTTAAAAATTTCTTTTCATACACAAACCTTTTCGTTTCTATTAAGAGACGCAAAATTTTGGCTTGCGGATTAATTATAAATACCGTTTATTTACAAAAACAATTTTTTTAGAGTTTCTAATGAAAAGTGGGCGTCAGCCACTCCCAAAATCAATTTTTTTGATTTCATACACAAGATGTTTATGTGCCAGTAAGACCCACAAAATTTAATGTTTTTCGCTTTAATATAACAATTGTTATTTTATAAAAACAATATTGATGGTTTCGTATGAAAAATAGGCGTAAGCCACGCCCAAACTGAAATATTTTTATTTGATTAGAAGAAAGTTTACCTTAAGCTTACGTGTGCAAAATTTTAGCGTTATGCTTTTATCGTAACTGTACAAAAAAGCATAATTTAATTTTATAAAATTGAGGTTGTTCAACGAAAATGGCGATTGTGGGCGTGTTTGTGGGCGGATTTTACCGGTTCAAGAACTTAGCCTTACTCTTGAACCAAAGATTATATATACAAAATTTCAGCTTTTTAGCTCAAAAATTGCGACCTATAGAGAGTATACATACGGACGGACGGACGGACGGACATGGCTAAATCGACTAGGCTTTTGATTCTGAGTCAGAATATATATACTTTTCTATACCTAACGGTATTGTTTCTCTATGTTACAAACTCCACACCAAATACAATATACCCATTCTATGGAATAGGGTATAAATATACATGTATAATGTGTTTTAACATCACTGACCATATTGTTGTAGAAGCTGCTAAGCAACATCACTTGTTATGTATACGGCAAAAACGTATGATGAAAAAAGAATAATATAGGAGATGGCGCTGGTCACCATATTCACACAAATAGCGGTGAGCCCTCATTCTCAATATTAATTTATAAAAAAAATGCTTTTTTGAGACAAGACACTAAAATAACTGAAAATCCAAAACGCATAATACGCCCCCCATTTCTAGCAATTTCAATAATTGAACCCTTATTAGACATAGCTTCGTCGACTTCTGACTGAATTTTTGTCATTTCATCATAAACGTCCTTGGAACTTTAACCTCGCAAAAACTTTAAGGACTTTATGGCTTCAAGCTTTTTTCCTTTCATAACAAAATAATATGGAGTTTCAGAGAATTCCAGCTGTTTCGCTCTGCAGCAATTGCACTAACTACCACAGTAGGGCAAACAAAAATTAAATCCTCCAATTGTCTTTGATTCAAAATTTAAATATTTTACTTTAATTATTTTAAAATCAAAATATATCAAAAATTATCACAGAATTGGAAAACAACTTCAAAATTTAGGGCGCATTTTACAAAATGTGTGTACAGATCAAAATGTAGAGATAAAATTTAGTTTAGCGCGAACTGAGTACTAGCCTTAAGGCCCAACCATAATACGCGAAAGAAAAAGTAAGCAAGTGTCAAAACCGAACGAAAAGTTTCCTTCCGATTTGTAAAGTACATCAGTTGCCCATAATAGCCTTTAAGAATAAGAAGAAAGAAAGAAGAAGAATACCCTTTAGAAAAAAAGGAATGTCAGATTTTCGTACGTAATGTACGACTCAAAGCGTACATTACGTACGAAAACGCAAGTGAACGAAACTTGCCGAAACTGAACAAAAAGTCATTTCAGGTTGGGTATACAAATAACATGTATTTCTACTGTTTCGTAAGTCAACGTAAGTACCATTCTTCAATTATGGTTAGCCCTTTAAGCACAGACATTCATCCAAAGTTGAGCCTCGTAGTTAAAGGAAATTTGTCGGCCAGATATTGGGGTACTTTTTGAGCTCATGGGTCAGTTGAATCTTTCTTTGGTGTAAGCCCAAGTCCCGATGAAAATTTCACCAAGTTAAAGTTCGTAACAAAAGGGGTTCTTTTGCACGGCAAGGAATTGATTGCTTCTGGCTCTGGTGTAAACTTTTACGGATCGCAGCTACGCGACGCGCGACGCACGTTCTCTGCCGATCTTGCGTTCCTTTGACGTGAACATTGAAGGTCACCGTTTTCTATGAGTTTTTTCGAATAAGCATTGCATTTTTGTAGTTTACATTATTTAACAACTAAAACGAGTCGTCCAAGTAACGATCTTTACAGTTATTAAAGCCAACATCTTTGTTTAAAATAAATTAGTTTTCTAGAATATAAAATGAGTATTTTTCCAACTAAATTCAATTAAATATTATAGCACACAAAGATCCTGCGTATAACGTGCTTTAAATGATGGTGGCAATCAATTTGTAAGCAGAATGGCTATCACTTGTAGTACCACACACACTTTACACGGACTGATTCCATTCTTACCACTCCTGGACACTGCAGTAACTAAGAAATTATTGAAAATTCCTGCATACTTATAGGAAAATCTATCATACACTTTGAGAAAGTAAAAGAGTTTTAAATTGGCGCGGGTAAATTACGGCGGCCTGTTGCGGCCATGTTTTTTTAGGTTACATCATTGTATATGAAATCTATAGTAATATGGATAGAAGGATCGACTGTGGCGACACCGTGAGCCTCCAAACCTTTTTTCGAATTTCTCGTTTTAGAGAGAAAATGTAGGTGGAAAGGTTTAAATTAAATATGTGATAATTATCAGCGACATCTATGTGTCTCCAAACCCCGTTATCTCTTACTCGTTCCCCAGACTACTATAGATTTCATATACAATGGTTACATCTCTGTCAAACTTGTTGTTTCCTATTCAAATGCTTCATGTTATCCAGCTGGCATGGTGATGACATACACTACCACAAGCAACACGATTAAAAAGCACGTCGAGATAATAAGACTTTATTATCTACTTGCTTTTGCCCGCTACTTTGTACGAGTGGATTTTAGAGTCAAGTATCTAAGTATATTTTTACTTTCGAATAACCAGTTCAAAATTGAAAACCAATAAAATACACTTAGAACGGATTGATAAACACTGCCATTGATATACAGGGTGATTCACAAGCGTTGTGCCAAAAAGCTAGAGCGTGTAGGTTGAGTTGAGACAAGAAAAAAATCGTATGGGAGGGGGGTCTATTCCCCCCCGTTTAGCCGGGAGGGGCAATTTTCTGAAAAATTGAGTTATTTTGTAAAAAAAAATATTAAAAATCAACGGCTTCGTTTACAACACCATCTTATCTTACCTGAACATAGGTATTTTATCAACATCACGCCTTTAAAAGTGGGCGTATTGAAAAAATTTACACAATAAAATGTAGAGATATATTTTTCAAATAACGAACGGAAAGTAAAGTTTTAAATTGAATATTGGAGGTACCTTAAATTTTTGAGACTACGTTCTTCGTTCTTTCATGAAAAGTGGGCGTAAGCCACGCCCGAAATTCAAAAATTTCTTTTCATACACAAACTGTTTAGTTTCACTTAAGAGATGCAAAATTTTGACTTGCGGATTCATTATAAATACCGTTTGTTTACAAAAACAATTTTTTTATAGTTTCTTATGAAAAGTGGGCGTCAGCCACGCCCAAAATCAATTTTTTTTTTCATACACAAGATGTTTTTGTGCCAGTAATACCCACAAAATTTAAGGTTTTTCGCTTTAATATAACAATTGTTATTTTATAAAAACAATATTGATGGTTTTGTATGTAAAATGGGCGTCAGCCACGCCCAAACTGAAATATTTTTATTTGATTGGAAGAAAGTTTACCTAAAGCTTGCGTGTGCAAAATTTTAGCGTTATGCTTTTTTCGTAACTGTACAAAAAACATAATTTAATTTTACCAAATTGAGGTTGTTCAACAAAAATGGCGATTGTGGGCGTGTTTGTGGGCGGATTTTACTGGTTCAAGAACTTACTCTTGAACCAAAGATTATATATACCAAATTTCAGCTTTCTAGCTCAAAAATTGCGACCTCTAGAGAGTATACATACGGACGGACGGACGGACGGACGGACGGACGGACGGACATGGCTAAATCGACTAGGCTTTTGATTCTGAGTCAGAATATATATACTTTTCTATACCTAAAGGTATTATTTCTCTATGTTACAAACTCCACACCAAATACAATATACCCATTCTATGGAATAGGGTATAAACAATAGACAATCGAGGGTTTTTAAACTTTAGGCTTAAGGCTTTAGGTCGACGTGCAAAAGCGCACAGATAAATCAACTGAGAGTATGGCAAGATCGAAATTTTGTTGGGCTAAAATAAAAATTAATTCAAAATGACTTGACACATACATACTTAAAACGATTTGCCAATTGATTCAAATAGGTAGTTCCCGTCCTATTTTTGTTTATTTTTTTATTTTTTTACCGAGACCTATTTTTCTAAAAATACTTTAATAGACGCATCATGGATTCTCTGAAATTAGGTCCTGGTTTAAAATAAAGTGCACGACTGGGTCGCACGTACTTGCTCTGTTGGTGCAATAGTACGATGAAAACAAACTTTTCGATCAATAAGAACAATTCATTTTTGAAAAATTTGGTAAAAACCAAAAAAATTTGGCTAAAACTGGAAAACTCGATATACGGGAGCTAACGTTAAGAAACCTTTAATATTTAAAATTAAGACGTTATCTTTTGGGTGTTATAAATGATACAAATGTCCACTTATGGGTTATGGCCTAATTAATAATACTGTTAAAAGCAATTTCCGCTATTATCATGTATAGCCAAAAACTAAAAATGCAGTTTTGTTTGAAGTATTCTATGTATGTTACATACAAAGTTTCATAAAAATCGGGGGAGCCTTTTTTAAGTAAATTAGAAAAAATGAAAAAATTGGCCAAAATCTAGTGGCTCTTTGTATAGGAGCCACCATTTCAAAAAGAGAAAATGAAAAAAAAATCAATGCCATCTGATAGGAAACTGTAAGGAACTATACCAAACAAAGTTTGAGTGAATTAAATGCAACCGTTGACAACTTATGGCCATTTGAAAAAAGCCGTTAAAAGCAGATCTCAGTTATTTGCATTTTTAACCAAAAAATAAAAACGCAGTTCTCTTAAAAACACTAAAAGAATTTAGGTACACACAAAGTTTAATCAAAATCGTTAGAGCCATTTTCGAGCAAATTAGAAAAAACCAAAAAAAGTTGGCTAAAACTCAACGGCTCGTTGTATGGAAGCCACCGTTTAGAAAGGCTTCAGTGACAAATTTACTAAACCATCCTATAAAACACTATGAAAAACTATGTCAAACAAAGTTTGAGTTGATTCAATCAAGCCATTGTGAACTTATGGCTATTTGAAAATAAGCCGTTAAAACCTAATTTTCGTTACGACCATTTGAGCCAAAAACAAAAAACTCAGTTTTGTTAGAAATGCCATTGTATTTATATCTTATAGTAATTTCATGGAACATTTTATTTTAGTTCTGAACGTCGTCAATGGCGGCGCTAGTTGTATTATCTACTTTACATATATTGTTGTTTTTGCTTCCCATGGAGCTTTAACAAAAACCACTCAAATAACTCTCCAATCAAAGCTTGTGAACGTCGTCCATAGATGCCGCACAAAACGTTCCTCTTCTTGGAAATACTATAAAATATAAATACACTGGAAATGCTTAAAGTAAGCTAAATTTAGAGTTTAATCAAAATCGTTAGAGCCGTTTTCGAGAAAATCCAAATTGAAAAAACCGTTACTTGAAAGGTATCAGTTTGAGCCGGGCTAAAACAAAATTAAAAAAACCTCGACAATAGTTTTTCTTCAAACTGCTATATACCAAGTTTGGAGAAAATCCGTCAAGCTGTTTAGGCTGTAGCATGACGTGGAAAAGCGCACATCCGCACATCCGCACATGCGCACATCCGCACATCTGCACATCCGCACAGACAGACCAACGGACGGTATGCCGAAAACCACTTTTTTGGGCTTCTCTATCATCGTAATGTCATGTTTGATTAAAACCGATTTTTTTTTTCTGCACGAAACCAATACTTGCCCTATAGGCTATAGAGCAAGTAAAATGATATGAAATTTTATTGATCGTCACTTAAAAATCAATAGTTAAAACGTTTTTTGGAGAAAATGAAGTAAGCCATCAGATTTCTTTTGCTTTTTTAAAATTTAAAGAAATTTTTTTTCAAGATCGTTCGACCAGTTTTTTTCAAAAAACGGGTTTTTTGAAAAACTTTTCGAAAATGTATTCCAAATTTTTTTTTTAAATATGCCAACTTCTAGCACTGTAGTTTTTATCAGAAAAATAAAATTTAAAAAAAAATGTATTAAACCGTTTTTGAAAAACAAAAAAAACAAATTTGGGAATTTGTAAGTTTTCTTTATATACATATTAAAAAAAAATACTTATTTTTTAAGGGTTTCCTTTATAGTCTTGAAATATTAAATGAAATTATCTTTAGCTCTGCAATTTGTCTTGAATCATTTGTAAACTCAATCCTTTGGTTTCTATTACAACGAATTGAACAAAAAATATTGCCAAGACACTAAAACCACCGAAAATCCAAAACGCATAATACGCCCCCAATGCATTTAATTCAGGAAACCAACGTGTAATCACAAACGTCATTAGCCAAGTACTTGAACAAGCAATAGATGTAGCAGTCGACTTGATGTTTGAAGGAAACATTTCTCCCAAAACTGCCCAAGGAACAGGCCCAAATCCGAATCCATAGGAAGCATAAAAGATGACGAGAGCTGGCACAGGAAGCCAAAGGATGGCCGATGCAGTTTTTAAAGCTTGAATATAAAAGAAGGTTCCTAACGCTACCAGGGACACGCCCATTCCAATCGCTGAAATCATAAGAATCATCTTCCTTCCAGCCCGTTCCACAACGAATGGAGTGAGGAGATTAGAAATCAGCTGAACTACACCAAGGATGATTGTAGAGATCGCTGGATCCAGTGTTGATCCGGCACTGATGAAAATCGATTGGCTGTTGAAGGTCACTGCAGTAGAACCAGTCATTTGTTGGAACAGCAGTAGACCACATCCAATGAAAATAGCTCTCCGGTACCCAGTATTTCTAGCTATGTCAATAATTGAACCTTTATTGGACATAGCTTCGTCAACTTCTGACTGAATTTTTGTCATTTCATCATCAACGTCCTTGGAACTTTTACCCCGCAAAAACCTTAAGGAATTTTTGGCTTCCAGCTTTTTTCCTTTCGTCGCAAAATAATATGGAGTTTCAGGCATAAAACAAAATGAAGTAAAAGCCAGTATTGGAAAAGCGAGACAACACCATTGCAGGGCTATGTAACTCACGTATGGGCCAATAATGTAAGCGTAGAGAATTCCAGCTGTTTAGAAACAAAAAAAGGTTAAAATTTGTGCAACAACAAATTATTTGAATTGATTTGTAGCATACCAACCATAAAAATTTTCATTAGCGATCCTAATGATCCTCGTGTGTCATCGGTAGCTATCTCTCCAATATACATCGGAATGACAGCAGCGGCTGCTCCACCTCCGATACCCTGAATAAAATAAAAGTTTTAGGTCAAAGAGGGGTGATTTGTTAATCTAAATTCAGTAGATACCTGGAGAAAACGTGCCGCATATATGAACCAGATGTCAGTTGCAAATATTAAGAGCACATATGAAATGGCGAAGAAAAATGAACTCAATAGAAGCGTCCGTTTCCGCCCAATCAATGTTGCTATTGATCCAATGAAGAGGGAAACTTGAAAAAAAACATTTTATTTAGTTATCAATTTAAGAGCAAAAACCACTCTTGCATATTTCATTTAAAGTTTTCATTTGAAAGATTAATATTAGGGTTTTACTTTTTATTGAACTAAAATCCAATATTTTTTAGACGGCTTTTCAGTAAGGGCGGGTAAATGTTGGAATACAAAATAATTTTTTATTTGAAAGGCTCATGTATGCCATTATGTATGAAATAAGTCGTTCAAATGCCCGCCTCGGATTTCTTACTGTAGCGAGTATCCGACTGGTGCAATTTTCAATGACTCTCCCGTATAGATCCGGCTGAATTTGCGTGGTAGCTGTTGCTTTGTCGATCTCAAGGGCATTTGTTGATTGAGGTTTATTCCGATAGATCTGCGAATTCCAGCCATCTCTGCTAAATATAATCTTTTTTCCTTTAAATCATGGCGTCCGCTGTGTGGCACATAGCGCCCGCCGCTTTCCTGCTGGACCCTAGTGTCGTCCATACGCATATTGCCGCCAGCTCAGAATCCAAGCCAAATGGTAACTTTTCGAGGCTGCATAGTGACCTGGTTAACCTCAAATGGGTTGGTATCATCCCATATACGCAAATTTGCTTGTGAGCACCGCCATTCATCCAAAGATGCGCCTAGTACGAGTACCTAAAAATGTTTTGTCTGCCAAAATTGGGCTCCCGTTTCATATACGCTCCGAAGCCCAGTCAACAAACAAATGGGGTTGTCTATGGTCAAACACTTAATGCTCCTAGGTCAGTTGAATCTTTTTCGGTTGTAAGCCCAAGTCTGGAAGCGAAATTAAGCAAGATGATGTCTGTGACAGAAGAGGTTCTTGTGCACGCAACGCCATCAACGTTTGCACTAAAGAACACTCATTTTGGATGTGCTTCTTAAACGTGTTGTTTGCCATGATGTGTGGAGTCAACATGTTAGTTGGATCACATGAACCATCTGAACAATAAATAAAATGCACGACTGGGTCGCACGTACTTGCTCTGTGGGTGCAATAGTACGATGAAAACAAACTTTTCGATCAATGAGAACAACTCATTTTTGAAAAATTTGGTAAAACCTAAAAAAAATTTGACTGAAACTGGAAAAACCGATATACGGGAGCTAACGTTAAGAAACCTTTTAATATTTAAAATTTAGATGTCATCTTTTGGGTGTTATAAATGATACAAATGTCCACTTATGGCCAAATTAATAATACTGTTAAAAGCAATTTCCGCTAGGTTTCATAAAAATCGGGGAATCCGTTTTTGAGTAAATTAGAAAAAACGAAAAAATTGGCCAAAATCTAGTGGCTCTTTGTATGGGAGCCACCATTTAAAAAAGAGTAACTGACAAAAATGCAATCCCATCTGATAGAGAGTTGTAAGGAACTATACCAAACAAAGTTTGAGTGAATTCAATGCAACCGTTGACAACTTATGGCAATTTGAAAAAAGCCGTTAAAAGCAGATCTCCGTTATTTGCATTTTTAACCAAAAAATAAAAACGCAGTTCTGTTAAAAACACTAAAAGAATATAGGTACACACAAAGTTTAATCAAAATCGTTAGAGCCATTTTCGAGAAAATTAGAAAAAACTAAAAAAAGTTGGCTAAGACTCAACGGCTCGTTGTATGGAAGCCACCGTTTAGAAAGGCTTCAGTGAAAAATTTACTAAACCATCCTATAGAACACTATGAAAACCTATGTCAAACAAAATTAGAGTTGATTCAATCAAGCCGTTGTGAACTTATGGCTATTTGAAAAAAGCCGTTAAAACATGATTTTCGTTACGACCATTTGAGCCAAAAACAAAAAACGCAGTTTTGTTAGAAATGCTTAAAGTTAGCTAAATTTTGAGTTTAATCAAAATCGTTAGAGTCGTTTTTGAGAAAATCCAAATTGAAAAAAACCGTTACTTGAAAAGTACCAGTTTGAGCCGGGCTAAAACGAAATAAAAAAAACCTCGACAACCGTTTTTCTTCAAACTACTTTATATCAAGTTTGAAGAAAATCCGTCAAGCGGTTTAGGCTGTAGCATGACGTGAAAAAGCGCACATCCGCACAGACGCACAGACAGACCGACGGACGGTATGGCGAAAAGCACTTTTTTGGGCTTCTCTATCATCGTAATGTCATGTTTGATTAAAACCTCGATTTTTTTTTCTGCACGAAACCAATACTTGCCCTATTGAGCAAGTAAAAAATAGAATCGATAGGTGTCACCAAACAACATGGCTACCACAGGCAGGCCTCCAAAATATACCCACGCTAATTGAAAAAAAATATACCTTTTTCCTATAAGTATGCAAGAATTTTCAATCATTTTTCAACTTTTGTGGTTTTCAGGGGTGGTCAGGACAAAGTCTTTTGTCATGGATAACTGTGTTAGGTGTATGTGGTATTGTGGTATCACAAGCTTAAGAATTAACTATGACCATAATATAAATATATTTAATTGAATTAAGTTGTATTCACCTCTTTTGTTATATGATGAAGATTTAAGAACTGTAAATTGGGGCTCGTTTAGGTACTGAAAAAATGCAAAACTACAAAAGTGCAATGCTATTTCGTAAGAATTAATTTAAAACGGTGCCAAACTAAATTTAAGCACATTCAATGTCTTTGTCAGCCCTAACTTCGTCGAATAATTTTTTTTTTTTCAAATTCAATAGTGCCATTTCAGAAAAAAAAACCAGCAAGACAAAATCCGTTGCTTGAAAAAGATAGCAGTTCAAGTCAGGCTGTAGCAAAATAAAAAACCTCGACAACCGACAGTTCTTTAAACTATTAAGTCTGAAGCTTTATGTGCAAAAGCGCACGGACAGCTCAACTGACAGTATGGAAAGAACAAAAAAATTTGGGCTTAAATAAAAATGAATTCAAAATTACTTGAATGCTTGAAACGATTTGCCAACTGAGTCAACCAGTTCCAGTATTATTTTCTTTCAATTTTTTTTTTAACGAGACCTGTTTTTCTAAAAATACTATAATAAATGAGTCATGCTTCTCTAAAGTACTGGTTTCAAGAAAAATAAAAAATATAGCATCAACAAACTCACCGGTAAATGCTCCAATCGAGGTCAAAGAACTTATCCAGCCTTCCTGTGCGATAGTTACTCCAACATCCAATGGACTATCTGCAGCTTGGTATCTTAATTTAGGCATTACGGGTGACGTCCATCCGATGTATGTTCCAATAACAAAGTTCACAAAATTTGCTTGAAATTCAATTGTTTTTTTTTTTTTGTATTATTATTATTGAAACAAATGATTTATTTATTAAATATACACTCACCACATATTGCAATCAAAAAAATACGATACTTCCCAAAAAGAAGCGTTGAGTACATTTTGTTTCTCGAAACGATTTTTTTGGACTGTGTTATGTATTTGCAGTTACTGCAATGAATTTGGATAAAAGTTCGAAAAAAAAATTTGCGGTGGTTCTCATGTAAAAAGCCTTTTCGTTCTCAAAGTATCTTGACGATAACCAAAAGATTGCAAAGAAACTGGTTTCTCAGCAATACCTTTAGCCAGAGAATGGCTCTTTGATTTGAAGTAATCTTCTTGTCATTAACTTTATTCTTGACCATGTTATGAGCAGAATCTTGTTTAATGTACATTTGAAATGTATTTTAAAAATTAGCATATTAGCAGTTTGTGCCTTGACATGATGATCTGAGTCGTTGGTCAGAATTCTATTACAGGAATCTAAGCTGAGATTTTTTTTTTTAGTACCCCGTGGCGTAGTGGTTAGTGTGTCGGACTGCTACGCCGAAGGTTCAGGGTTCGATCCCTGAGGTTGCCACCTTAAGTTTTTTTCCGGGGTACTGCCTTTTGCGAGGAAGTGACAAATCCTCAAAGAGTAATTAATGTCGTGGAAAGTGCTTCTCTGTTAGCCGTTCGGATTCGGCGGTAAATTGTAGGTCCCATCCATTCCTGCAGAATATCAACGCACACACAGGAATGGTTGAGAGTGTAAGTCACAGGCCCCGGCCCCGCTTGGAGCTGTTGTGCCAACAATTTATTTTTTTTTTAAGCTGAGATTTTGGTTCCGCCTTAATAATTTTTTCGAGTGTACTTTCCCTTGCAAAGAAGCGAAAATTCGTTCAAGTGTTTTTCTCATCAGAGACGAAAATAACTGTCGTTCGTGTTCGGCAGTAAATTTATGGTCCCTTTTATTCCTGCAGACTCACAGCGCACGCACCGGAACAGTTGATTTGATAGTCTCACAAGGTCTTGTGTGAAATTATTTTTATTACTATACTTTTTTCCACCAACAATAGATACGTCATGCTTTCAATTGCAATAAGGTTTAACTTGAATAATGTTAACCCAATAGGTATACAAGCTAATTTCGAACAATTAAAAATGAGACTGATAAAGATTTACGATAAGAACATTTATATAGGTTGGGTTGAATTATTTCCATATTGATAGCAATAAGTTGAATTTTCAAGGCTACACGGAAAGAAATTTTATAACACTAGATTTCTCCGGCGGATTTGCTCGCGAATTAATATGTGCATCCCCCGGAATTGAGTATTGTAACTGCCCTGTAAAATGGAAACAGATTAAAATTTGTGCCAGAGGAAGTGCAACAAAAACAAATTGATATGTATTTTTTGAGGTATTCTAAGAGGGATTTACGAACCGTTAAAAATGTTTTCACCTTCAGCAAATTAAAGGTATAGTAAATACGGCTTTCAGTATTTTTTAGAGTAAAAAGTACTTATCTGTATAAGCTTCTTATTAAAACCGTTTCGAAATCGGTAGCGTGGCTTAAAAAGGAGTTAGCAGATATTCAATATGGATAAGATTCGTAAAATGTCTTCAGATTACGACTTCATCTCGAATGACAAAATTCTCGCGAAAGATCTCAAACTCCAAAATATTCAATGAAAACAATCTTGAATACACAAAAATATCAAATTATACATTTTTGCCTCGAAAAAGTTAAAAAAAGAATCTGGATACAAAATTTTTAATATTATCTTCTCTAACAAGTTAGAACTGAAACAGATACTTTCGATGGAGGATAACATACATAGGTACCTGTCTAACGACTCGACAATCGACATAACTACATTTCAAAATACAACAAAATTTTGCCAGCAACAGAAAACTCTTTTATCCCCCGAAGTAAATAAGGAGAATGGGCCAGCAAAAAAAATCATTACACCTATTATAGGTGTCAAAATCCTGCAAGAAGACAATCATCTCTCATTTGATTGGTTTCAAAAAGAAACATTTTCAGGAAGACTTATTAACTTTCGTTCCAACCATGCCAAGCATATTATAATGAAAACGGCCTCTAACTTCGTTAAAAAAGTTTTCACGTTGAGTCAATCTCAGAAATACTAAGCGACAGCGGCTACCCTACTGCAGTTATTCGCAGTTTGATTTTAAAGCATAGGTTCAAAAGATACAGCCAACAAAATGTCCTGAACACAAATTGATTCTTTAACAGCGTTGTTTATGTTCCTAATTTGACTGAGAACTTCAAAAAAATTGTTGCTAAAAACGTACAAGATGTTTGGTTGGCTTTCAAATCCAACCAAACACTCTTTTTACAAATTTGAAAGTGAAACCGGATAGAGATAGAACAACTGCAACTTATGTTACATTGGAACCACCAAACAATTTTTGCCCCAACATTTGTCTAATCATAAATCAGACATCAACATTACTAACCCTGATAAAACAGCACTTGCTTCTCATTCCATTGAAAGTGGCCATCTTCCCGATTTTGAAGGGGTCCAAGTTCTTCAAATAGAAAAACATATCTCCAAGAGATACACCCTCTAAACTCTTCATATCCCGAACAACAGAAACAACATGAATCGAAAGCAGGATACACAGAGTATACTGTTCTCTTGTTTCTGCATAAAATGTCTCTTTTTCTCTTTTCTTTTAATTGAAGACTAAACTTCTTTAGCAGAAGTGGTTTTTCAACTTTTTAAATTTAAAAAAAAAAACTCAAAATTAGTTTTTTAAATTTTTTAATTAATAAGTCATTGTCATGACTGTGTTCTAAAGTTTAAATTTTCGTTTTGAAATGTAAGTTTCTCTTGATTGTTAGTTATTGTGCATATTATTATATCTTTTTGTATTTTTATGTAATAAAGTTCCCCTGAAGAAGGCAACAACCCTTGCCGAAACGTTACTGTTTCTTTTTCTTTGCTATATCTAATGTGACCATAAAAAGCCGAAGGAATACTTCAGTTTCCACCCTATCACATATTATAGGGTTGTCTGTGGCCCGATTTAAAAACCCGAAGACCGAGTTTCTTTTAAAACAGATGACCTCCAAGATCCTTTTCGGTCTCCGACTCTATTAGCCTAAGTATTCCCTTAGAAGGATTAAAATAAATGTGATAATTTTTCCTGTCCATATCTATATACGGAAGACAAACTGTTTACAAAGACCATAAATCAATTGTCCTAATCTTAGTCAGGTCCGAAATCAAGTAAAGGCTCTTTAAATCTGAATCACCACGAAAGAAGTGAATAGTACGCCCAAATGATAAAATCTTAGTATCAAAATGACTCCTATTTAACGAAAGACGTTAGGTGGCTAAATTTGGGATGACAGAGAAGAACGCTGCGGTCTGTGAAAGTGTACATGCAGCCCGATGCAGTCGATTCCCCGTCATGCACGAGACCTTGGCATTTCGCAGACTTCAATTTGGAGAATTTCCCGTTGGTATTTGGATCAACACCCGTACAAGGTCCAAATAACCCAGGAGCTTAAAGTTCATGACAAACGATAGACAAATGACACTTGTTTACTGGCTGGTTTTTTCTTAGCATTTGGAATACTAACTCAATTTTTGCAGTTTTGGAAGTTCACCAGTTGATAATAGGTTTTAGGTTTGATTGTTTTGTAATTTTTCGAAAACTATGATGGTGAGGTGGACATCGTAAATGGCGAGCGCTACAAAATGATGATTACCAATTTCTTATGGCCTAGACGACCACGTAAGATGATCAGCAGGACGGTGCAACGTGCCACACAGTGAATGTCACGATTAGAGGTTGGCATGAACGACTCGCATATAAGGTTATCTCTTGCAAAGTTGACGTAAATGGGCCTCCAAGGTCATGTTATCTGACCTGCAGGGTTTGAAGTCGTAGACCTATTCGAATAAACCATAATCAACAGATGCAATTAAGGTGATCAAAACACATGAGCCTTTCAAATAAAAAAGAATTTTATTAGTTCATTCACTCTTAGCTTGTTTTATTCCATTCCTCCTCTATGGTCTCCTGACCTTACTCTCCTAACTTGTTGTGTACTTTGGCCCATAATCATTGTTTTGAACTTATTTGCGTTTTCGTTTATCCTTGGGAACCACTTTTCCATTAGTGTTTACCAAAAGACATATTTGATTGAAATCAGTTGTGTTATTTGCCATGACGAATTTAATCGAATCTTCGACACACTCACAAACTGTCTCCATTGGATACAACTTATATTTTATCATTTTCATCCATCGTGGCAGTCATCACATTATCAGAAAATAAAACAGGGTAGGTGATAAAACATGTCCTTGTCTTACTAACTGAGCACAATGGTGTAGCTGAGCTGTGGCAGCAGTAGAACATAGCACTGTCAAATTTTAATGTAACGTAAATCGTATTGCACAGCTACAATGTGAAGTGGAAGCTGCAGCACAGAGAGTAGTATTGTATGTATGGATTTTTATTAAGACTTTTGAATTATTGTTAGAAATTACACTATCTCTTTCTATTAAATACAAAAATAGGTATACATTGGAGGATGTAATGTATGGCCTTCCTGTCCATTTACTTGTTAAATGAGTGCCAACATATGGCTTCTCTTTTTAATAAAATACTAGTTGGCTCTTGCTCTCAGAACCATAAGAACAGAGAGTAGCTGAAGTACAAGTCGACTCGACTCCAACTTCATGAACGTGCTGCGCTGCAAAAAAACAACAAACCAAAATGGCAGACATGATTGTTGTTTGAGCTCAGTGTTACACATTGTATTCGTGCATGCTGCTTAGTGCGCTAGTTTTTTGACATTAACTTTGACATTGCTACATACTTCTGCTTCAGCTACAGATGAGCCAGTTAATTCTCGAAGCACATCGGAGAAGCAAAAAAGCTTTGATTGTAGAAAACGTACTCATCCACAGATTCATTGAGGATCTACCGGATCAAAGTCTGACAATTTTATAAGACATTGATTCGCAAAATGTTGATGTGATCAACTCACGATCGGACACTTGAGCGTAGACTCCATTTTGAACTGAACGGACTTAATTTAAAGAAACGCGTTGATAAGTTCGAATCTCCCAATCAACCTGCACTAGTTCAAGCAAAATACGACGGTCAGTTTTTTGGACTTTTGCAAGGTCGCCGTCAAATAGAGATGCATTTCTCCTCTCGTAAAAAAAAATCAAAAATGGACACTTTTAACTTTATTTTGTGCACTTAAAATATTTTCAACTTAAATTTTAATAACTTTTATTTATTTTGACCTAAATCTACATTTATGCTAACATACAAATCAAATTATTATTGACCTTTCAGTTTGTCCTGAATCTCTTGCAAGCTCAATCCTTTTGTTTCAATCAAAATAAATTGAACAAAAAGAATGGCCAGACCACAGAATCCACCAAACATCCAGAATGCATAATACGCTCCCAACGCATTCAATTCAGGAAACCAACGTGTTACCACGAACATTGTCAGCCAAGTAATCGAGCAAGCAATAGATGTAGCAGTTGACTTGATGTTCGAAGGGAACATTTCACCCAACATTGCCCATGGAACGGGTCCGAATCCGAAACCATAAAAAGCATTAAATCCGATAAGGGCAGGTACTGGTAGCCAAAGAATGTTTGATGCATTTTTTGAAGCTTGAATGTAGAAAAATGTTCCCAGTGCTACAAGAGACACACCCATCCCAATCGCTGAAATCAAAAGAATTATCTTCCTGCCAGCCCGTTCCACGACAAATGGAGTTAGGAGATTGGATATCAGCTGAACAACACCAAGAATGATTGTGGCTATTGCTGGATCTAATGTTGATCCGGCACTGATGAAAATCGATTGGCTATTAAAGGTAACCGCAGTGGTACCAGACATTTGTTGGAACAAAAGCAGACCACATACGATGAACAGTGCCTTTCGATAGGTACTATTTCGAGCGATGTCAACTATCCTTCCCTTATTGGACATTTCCTCATCGACTTCTGACTGTATCTTTGCTAACTCATCTTCAACATCCTTGGCATTTTTTCCTCGCAAGCGTTGTAAGGAACCAATGGCTTTCAGTTTTTGTCCTTTGATTGCAAAGTAATATGGTGTTTCAGGCATGAAGAGAAATGTCAAAAAGAACAGAATCGGAACAGCCAAACAGCACCATTGTAATGCCATGTAACTCACGTATGGTCCGATTATGTAAACGTACAAGATTCCACCTATTTTTGAGGGTAAACAAAATGAGTAATTAATAGAAATGTAGATTGAATATTTTCAAATTGAGATTTTTAGCATACCAACCATGAAAATTGTCATTAGAGAACCTACTGCACCTCGGGTGTCATCGGTAGCAATTTCGCCAACATACATCGGAATCACAGCAGCTGATGCTCCTCCTCCAATTCCCTTAAAGAACAATATTTTGTGAGTCAACGACAACATATTGAAGTATTAAATTACCTGAAGAAATCGTCCTACATAAATGAACCAGATATCGGAAGCGATCATCAAAAGTACGTACGAAATGGCGATGAAAAGTGAACTCAATAGCAACGTGCATTTTCGTCCAATTAAAGTTATCAGGGATCCAATGAAGAGGGAGACTTGAAAAAGAAAAGAAATGTTAATACACAATATAATTGAAAAATGGTAAATTTTGACGATAATTTGGTGAATAACCTAAAAAAATTGACTTTGGAGAGCCTAATTAAAGCAGTTTGCTAAGGCGTTAGGAAATAACGCCCAAGGAAATATCGCCCAAACTGATTTGGAACTAACGCCCAAAAAATTTTGTAACGCCCAAAATCAAGAAAAAAAAGGAAATAAGACCCAAAAGTTTTGGCTTAACACCCAAAATTCCATATCGCCCAAATCAATAAATGGCAATATCGCCCAAAAATTTTATATGGAATTTGTTTTTGCAATATTTGGGCTATATTTCCAAAATTTTGGGCGTAATTTCCAATCACTATTTTAAGTAAAAATGTTTGTTTCTCATCACCCAAAAACAATTTTGAAGCATGTAACATTTACTTAATTTCTGGTAAAGTGTATTGAACAATATCCTTAAAATGTGGAAATTAACTTCGGTGCGTGGGGGGGGGGGTCGCGCGATGGCACGCTCCCGCCTGGTCACTGTGGTCGCAAAGCCGCGTGCCCCCCGCGTGCCCCCCTCCCCCAGCAACGAAGTTAATTTCCACATCTTAAGGATATTGTTCAATACAAGAAAATTGTTTGTGTCCATTATGCAGGCAAATAGTGGTAGACAGTAGGTAGCACAAGTATTTGTTTGAAAAATAAAATTTGTTTGAAAAATAAAATTTTGGGCGATATTTCCCCTATTTCTGTGCTTTTTGTTTTTGTACTTGCACTTTTGGGCGGTTATTCTTATTTTGGGCTTTAATTCCTTTTACATAATTTCAGCTTCATATTTCGGGCATTATTTTCTGTTATAAAAACAAACTAAAACAAGGAAATAACACCCAAAATAGAAAAATAAATACAACAACAATTTGTTCAACAATTTTGTGGGCGTTATTGCCATATCAGTTTGGGCGATATTTCCTTGGGCGTTATTTCCTAACGCTGTTTGCTAATAGTCTAGGTACAGACAGATAGTTTAAAGCTGTACTTGCAAGCACACTTAGACTTTTGAGGTTAGCATAGCGTACTCAGTACGCAACTATCATAAGATCTGATAGTTCCTATGCCTCACGCTTAAATCAATCATAAAGAATTGGATTCAATATCTAAAGACTTTGCCCAAGTATAATTGAAGAATGGTTGCGTTCGTTGCCTTACGTAACAGTAGAAATACATGTGATTTGTGTACCCAACCCAGATTTTTTTTTTTTTTGATAAGTTTTGGCACGTTTCGTCCACTTCTGTAAATTCTGACATTTCTTTTTTTCTTTAAGAGAAAGAAAGAGGCAAATGCTTCTTATTTCTAAAGGCGAAGGTATAACCAATTGATTTACATATTCAAAAAATCGCGGAAAGAAACTTTTCGTTCGGTTTTGACACTTGCTTCCTTTTTCTCGTGTATTATGGCTGGGCCTTGAACACTTGGCTTCTTTGAGGAAGCCTCATCTCGCATTAAAACTTAACAATCTGTTTGACAGATCTCATTAATAATTTTTGTAACAATCCAGAAAATTTTCAAGGTGGTCAACGGCCATGGCCGTGATCAGAGTATATCTACTAATGAGTAGGGACACTCTTTTCACACTTAGAACTTCAACCAATACAAGAAAAACCAAAAAAAAAAAAACTATTATAAGTGAAAACAGGCAAGAAGTATTGATTTCTAGCCTTTCGTAAAATAGCTTATCAAAAAAAAAGTACACATCACGTTTTGTAGGTACACCCACACACACTTATCTTTGTTAAAGCTTGTACACTTATCAGCAAGTAATTTACTATAATGTTTTTGTATTTTATATAGTTGATATGTTTTTAATATCAAAGAATTAATATTTGTATTTTCATTCTTTTTCAAATCTTCAAATAAACTTATTGTTACTGTTTATAAGTCCTGTTTAATTTATCAATCTTGTATAACATACATAAATGTGATTTTCCAATAATGTTTTTCTTAAAGCGGGCCCTTGTTATTTTAAGTGTAGTAGTATTTCTATTAGCAACAATACTGATTAGTGTGACCAGGTCTTGCTTTCATATGAACATATGTAGTTCTATTTGCACCAATTTTTGTGTTAAATTTTAAATTTTCTAGAAGCTGGTCACACTAGTGAAAAGTAACTAAGGCGACGATTTTTTGTATAAATTTTTTTTGTACGTGTTTTTAAAGGCGTGCCTATGTTGAATCTATCTCTCTTGCACTATTACACTTCTTACTGTCGTCTATTTCTTATATAAATTGTAAGCAAATAATAAACACGTGAAGAGTGTCAATACTCATTAGTAGATATACTCTGGCCATGATAAAGCAATCCAATAGATCACCGATTTACATCATTGAACGTGGTAAGTAGTTAGATGGAGGAAAGTCAAAACTAATATAATACCTAACTGCGTGCTATTGGCATGTGTTGTCTGCTTTTCTCTCTTCTGTTCTGTATCCCTCCCTCTGTCTTATCCTCTTGTGCTAATGGCCTCAGTTGCTAGTGCTTGTAAGTGTGTCTACTTCTTTAATAATCCACGGAGTAGATTAAAATGTAATGTAATGTAAATGTAACTTCCAAAGTGGCCAGAAAGCCGGAGTTCAGATATAATGACCGTCCAATTGACCCGCTTCAGATTTTTGGTAATTATTGATTGCTTGAACTGAGGAGGAGGACCACTGAACTGAACTTAATTAATGAGAGTTTTGTCAACTATGTAGTATGCTTCAACGGTGTGATATATTTTGCGTCAGGTTTTTGTTCGTGTATAATATCATAATTCAATTCGATTCAATTCAATTCAATTAATTTCAATTCAATTTACATTATATCTGATTGCTGAGACTAAGGAAGACGAGCCAATTTCAAAACCGAAAAAATGTTGCCTTGCCAAATATACACGCTATATAAGCATATTGGACTGAAGTGCATGGAACTATCAGTCAACATTTATTTTGCATATTTCTAGTCAGCGCAGTGGTGAAATTTTCATTCGTAATATGCAGTTTGATATCGCAAAAGAAATGATTTTTGTATCCGCTTAGATTCCTAGGAACCGTACTGTACTGCAAAATGGAATTGAAAGATTAAAGCTCTATGTATATTTTGGTAGAGTATATGATCACGCAACTCCGTTTTTACTTGCTCTATAGGGCAAGTATTGGTTTCGTGCAGAAAAAAAAAATCGAGGTTTTAATCAAACATGACATTACGATGATAGAGAAGCCCAAAAAAGTGGTTTTCGCCATACCGTCCGTCGGTCTGTCTGTGCGTCTGTGCGTCTGTGCGTCTGTGCGTCTGTGCGTCTGTGCGTCTGTGCGGATGTGCGCTTTTTCACGTCATGCTACAGCCTAAACCGCTTGACGGATTTTCTTCAAACTTGATATATAGTAGTTTGAAGAAAAACGGTTGTCGAGATTTTTTTTATTTCGTTTTAGCCCGGCTCAAACTGGTACCTGTCAAGTAACGGTTTTTTTCAATTTAGATTTTCTCGAAAACGGCTCTAACGATTTCGATTAAACTCAAAATTTAGCTTACTTTAAGCACTTCTAACAAAACTGCGTTTTTCGTTTTTGGCTCAAATAGTCCTAACGAAAATCAGGTTTTAACGGCTTTTTTTCAAATGGCCATAAGTTCGCGTTGGCTTGATTGAATTGACTCAAACTTCGTTCGGCATTGTTCTTTATGGTGTTCTATTGGATGGCTTTATACATATTTCAGTGAAGCCTTTCTAGATGGTAGCTCCCATACAACGAACCGTTGAGTTTATGCCAACTTTTTTTGGTTTTTTCTAATTTTCTCGAAAATGGCTCTAACGATTTTAATTAAACTTTGTGTGTTATATTCTTTTAGTGTTTTTAAGAGAACTGCGTTTTCAGTTTTTGGCTAAAAATGCAAATAACGGAGATCTGCTCTTAACGGCTTTTTTTCAAATGGCCATAAGTTGTCAACGGTTGCATCGAATTCACTCAATCTTTGTTTGCTATAGTTCCTTACAGCTTCCTATCAGATGGCAATGATTTTTTTTCAGTTTCTTTTTTTTAAATGGTGGCTCCTATACAAAGAGCCACTAGATTTTGGCCAATTTTTTCAATTTTTCTAATTTACTCAAAAAAGGCTTCCCCGATTTTTATGAAACTTTGTATGTAACATACATAGAAGACTTCAAACAAAACTGCATTTTTAGTTTTTGGCTATACATGATAATAGCGAAAATTGCTTTTAACAGTATTATTAATTTGGAAATAAGTGGACATTTGTATCATTTAGAACACTCAAAAGATGACATCTTAATTTTAAATATTAAAGGTTTCTTAACGTTAGCTCCCGTTTATCGGTTTTTCCAGTTTCAGTCAACTTTTTTTAGGTTTTACCAAATTTTTCAAAAATGAGTTGTTCTTATTGATCGAAAAGTTTGTTTTCATCGTACTATTGCACCCACAGATCAAGTACGTGCGACCCAGTCGTGCATTTTATTTCATTTAGGGAGTCGTCTAGTAGATGTCTAATAGTTTTCATAAGAATCTAAAAGTACCGATATCTCTCAAACTCAGCGCGATATCGATAAGGCATTGTTTTTTGATTCACCAGCAAATGTTCGCTGAAAAACGTAGCACGAGATTAAACTGTAATTTTTGTATGAAATTTTTCGTTCCACATCATCGAACCACTATAGGCTTCAGACAATGTCAAATGGATGACATAGCTTTAGGATTTTTCGCACGATTAGTAGGTAGTTGTTTGGCATTAAAAAGCTCACGTACAAACATTGTGTATTGTCTATTTCAGCTTAAGATTTAAAATCTAGCACACGTTATGTAAGTTTTGGAACGCAACCCGACTGCAGCGACTTCTACATGCAAATTAATTCAGTAATTTTTTTAAGCTTCTCATATAATAAAAGATATATTATTTCGATACAATGTAGGTGCAACAGGAGCGCCACCTATATGTGTACACGTATACCTTGCAAATGGTATCAGTTATGGAACTATGTATTTAATCTAAAATTAGTTAAACCCCTTTTTTTATTTTTTTATAATGCACTCGCCTCGCACTCAAAGGAATATTAATACCTTTATAATGAATTAACATGTGCGAGCGAGGAGAGAGAAGGAATAGAAAGATATTAAAGAAAGTTGGTACAGTGGATTGAGATTATAGGTGATAAATATCTCACGAAATCCCACGGGTGGCGTCCAGTTGAAACTGGGGGAATAAATAAAAATTGCTGCCCAGGCTGAACTCACAGCTTTCAGGTTAAATAACCAAGCACTACATCAACTGTACCATTGCCACCCGCAAAACACAAAGTCCCGTTATTTTCTCTTCTCGTATTTAGAAATTAAAAACAGTATTGTTCGTATTGCAGAAGTATAACCTCACAGTGCAAGTATCTCTCAAGCTTCATTGTTCGTTGTGAATTTTTAGGCAATAAAGAACGATGCCGAGTGGTACACGTTTAAGCGATACGGAAAAAAGTAGAATTCAAGTCTTTCAGCAAAGTGCCCTAAGCTTTCAGGCTATCGGTAGAAAAATGTTCAAGATCGGATCGAGTCATCCGAAATTTCTTACAAGATCCAGAATCTTACGGAACGAAATTAAGACCCAGGCTTCCTCAGGTGCTGACACGTCGCGATAAGAGGCGATTAATTAATGCTCCTTCCAAATCAGTGCATTTTTTGCAAGATAATGCTCAAATTAATGTCAGTCACCGAAATTTGGAGTGGTTTCAAACTCTTAACATACATTTAATCGAGTGGCGGGTACGTTCCCCAGACTGTTACCCAACTGAAAATCTTTGCGGAATTCTGACTCGCAAATTTTACGCCATATTATTCAATTTGCCAGTATTTCCAAGCTTTGAGTAGTATTGTGGAAGCGGGGAACTTCTAAGACGATTCCATATTAAAAAACCTTGTCAGCAGTACTCCAAATTGAATTTTTATTTAAGTTGAAACTATGGGTACCTAATAAGATGCCGTACTAATTTTTGTAAACAAAAATTCACTTCACTATACTTAAGCAATACGAAAAAAACTGTTTTTTAATTCCTAAACACGAGAAGAGAAAATAACGGGACATTTTGTTTTGCCCATTTTTTTCTTTGTTTATTGATATTAACAGAGTGCGGTTCTTCTTATGCAAAGCACTGTATTTTTTTCGAAAACAGCTTTAACGATTTTGATGAAGCTTTATGTTGTACTTTCGTTATTCGTCTCCTCCTAAACGGCTCGAATGTGTGTTTAAAGGTTCACCTGGCTGGTTTATAGCTAAAGTTGCATCGAGTATGTAGCACTGAAGTCGAGTTATTAAGAAATTCTTAAAAATTATGCATAATTTGTATGATTCAAAAATGTGCACTTTTTGAAAAAATGGACAGAACAAAGTCTGTTGGGTCAGCGAATTATTCATATAAGTTTGAGGATACAGGATATTTAAAAAAAAACACCTAGTTTCGAGGTCACAGTCAACGACCAGTCATGCCACTTACATAATAGGATAAGCGATTTAAAATAATTTTTAAGATTTTAAACTACTTCTTAAGAACGTACAAACAAATTTGTGTTTTTTTATGAACAGATTTATTCAACGTTTTAAGCTTCACTCTGCTGCAAAACAACTCACAAGTATTTATTATAAATTTTTAGAGCGTTCAAGCATTAAAATTAATAAAACATAATTGTATTCTTTGTAAAAATGTTTGACGCACTGTACTCTAGGTAGACTGACACAACACCGCTGGAATGGGAATTCGTAAAGTCTATTCATCATCAACTAGATACTTAAAAAAAAATCTTTTGTTCGTTTAACACACGAGTAATAGATACGTGACCTTATTTGGAATTTAAACAACAACAAAACATTTCCGATTTTGATTATGATGCATCCACAGCTGAACACTCAAACTTATCACAGTAAGCAACAGTTATAATCCAATAGGTTACTTATCTAATATCAATTTATAAATCTACAAACTCACCAGCAAAAGCTCCAATCGAGGTCAAAGAACCTATCCAACCTTCTTCAGCCGTAGTAACTCCAACACTCAATGGACTATCCGCAGTTTGATCTCTAAGTTTTGGAATCACAGGTGAAGTCCATCCGACGTATGTTCCAACAGCAAAGCTCATCATGTTGGCTTCGTGAAGTTGGTTTTATATTTTTTAATTGAATAATTATTTTCGTTAAACAAATCAAAACTTACCACATATTGCAACTAAAATAACACGAAACTTTCCCAAAAGTCGCTCTTTGAACATTGTGGGTAGATTGTTAGATTTTTGTTTTTGTTTTAAATAACTCTTTAAATGAGGTATTGTATCTTTGGTAAGATCAGCTAAGCTTGGGTGGTTTAACTGCGCGAAACAAAAATAACCATTTTCGGTGCAACTGACATGCGAGCGAAGTAATGTCGTACTAACAAAGTATCTTTTACCTTTACAAAGATTATAAATTATTATACTCGAAGCAATTATTTCAACCAGGGTTAACACTTTATTTGGTTTTGAGAAAATTGGTTTAAGTTTGTATTTTGTACGGATGCGTATATTTGAATGGTTGTTGGTGTATGATTTGCTAATTATATTAATTTTATTGGTAAAAACTATATAAACAAAATTTGGTTAAAAGAAACTCTTTAAAATTTTAGGAAGGTCATGGGCAAGAAAAGTTAAGGTTCTTGGATTCCATTAACATTGAAATATAAAATTTGTTTTTAGATCTTTTTTATTACATTTAAATGTTTATCTCTTCAATTTGAGCTGTTCCATAAATATGAATAAAAATTTTATTTAAACAACACTTTGTTTCAACTTTTGGGTTTATTCAAGTGTTTTCCCTGTTTTAAACAAATATAATCACACAGTCTTTACTCGTACTAACGATAATGACATTGTGCCGGTGTTTTTCAATATCAATAACGTATGTTTCGGAAAATACTAGTATCTAATTAAAAAATAAGAATGAACCATTAAAACTCCGATGTAAATGTTAAATTGCGGAAGTAATTTTTACGCTTAACAAGGTAAGCTACCAGCTAGCAATACCATATACGTTATATATGAAATGTTTCGAAATACTTTGCAAAGTATTTGTAGTTTAGTAATGGCTGCACAGTAGTATACAAGTTATTAAAATATAAACGTTTTATTTCTTAATACAGCAATCGTAGTATTGTAGGATTCAATAAGCAGTTGTGGCACACATTCTTTATATCCTACAGCCTATACCATAGAATGGATATTTTATATTTCGGGTGGAGTTTGTAAAATAGAGAAATAATACCGTAAGTAATAGAAAAGTACATACATATATATATATTTTTACTCAAAATCAAAAGCCAAGTCAATTTAGCGTTGTCCGTCTATGCCCGTCCGATCGTGTGTGTACTTTCTACAGGTCGCAATTTTGGAGGTAGAAGCTTAATAATTTTGTTATTTATAAATAATCGTTCGTCCAAGAGCAGGACTAAGCTCTTAAACCGGTAAAATCAGCCCACAAACATGCTCACAATCGCCATTTTTGTTCAACAACCTCTATTTGGAACAATTAAATAAGGTTTCTCTTTACAGATACGATCAAACGACTATGCTTAAAATTTGCAGACACAAGCTATAAAATTTTTTTCTCCAAATCAATAAATATTTATTTGAATTAGGCTGTCGCTGACGTTCACATTTCATACCAATTAAACAATGGTTCTAATACGCAAATCTGTCCCCATATTCGTAGGCATGGTTCTTGGATATATTCTAAGAAAAAAGTTGTTCTACAGTAAGGGCCTCCGTATGGTAATATGGGGCACAAAAGGGCAAAAAAAGTTAGAAGTGATTGTTTGTTTTTTTTTTCCTCTTGATGGCTGCTATTTTTGACTTCAGGTAAGTACGCAATTTTTTATAAATTTTTTTTTTTTTTTGAAAATGAGAGAGATAGTGTGTGAATAGTGTTATTAAGTTTTTATTTAAATTAAGCAGCACAAACTCGTGTAGGTTTCATGTCAATTTGTGAATCAACCTGTAAAAAGAAATTTAAGACATCAAGGTACATTCGTCATTTGTGCAAGGGGCAAATTCGGTGAATTCAAAAGTGGATTATAGAAAACTATTTTGTTTTGTTTCATTCATGGTAAGCATGGTAGGGACAGAGTGAATATAATTGAAACTGCAATACAAAAAGCCATTTCGGATGTAAGTCATGGGCGAAAAACTTTGGCTACAGCTTCCTTAAAGCATGGTATCAAACGGACTACCTTGCAGTCGAGGATACAAAAGTATGACCCATTAAGAGGTATTTCGGGTTCAGAAACTGAAGAAAGAGCCTATCAATCAAAATACACCTCCCAACAAGTCTTGACCAAAACCCAAGATGAAGATTAAGGGGAATATGTGAAGAAATGTGCATTTTACCAACATGGACTGATGTATACCAAACGTTCAAAAAGTTTGTTTATGAGTTCGTCATTTTGAATGGAGTTGCTCATCCGGAAAACTGGGAGAGTTGCAAGGAAGCTTCCCAAGACTGGATCTTTCGTTTTTTTAAAAGAAATAAAACACTGAGATTCAATACGCTGAGTCAGACCAGTCAGATGCTGCATTTATACAGGACTCAATAGTTGTAGTGAGACTGAAGAAACGCATGTTACGAAAAATAGTTAGACAGATGATGACGATTTAGCTGTGGGAGATTACGTTCTAGTTAAATTAAATGGAAATATAAACAAAAAACCTTTTACATTGGCGAAAAAATTGACAAATTTGGCGCTTCCCCGTATTGGGGAATATTCGGCGAAACCACTTTTTTTGTTTAATAAAAAAATAAAATATACCTTGAAGTTGTATAAAAAAAAATTCCTGCTGCAGATTAAAGGTCAAATATCAGCCTTTTATACCATGCTTTAAGCTTTTGAAAAAGTTCTATAATTTGGTTCTTAAGATACATTGAAATTTTGGGGACGAATGTGCCCCGGTTTACAATATATACCATATGTACTATGTACTACAGAGAGCTACGAATCAAAAACGTCAGCTTCTAAATAAAAGTAAAAAAAAGATCTCACAAGCATTTTTCCAAATGCTTAAAACTCACACTCAGTGGAAGTGAAACTTTGGAGAAGTATCCTACTAGAGAATAAAATGACAAACTAATTCCAACACCAGTTTTCCGGCATGATTTCAAACTTTACTTACGGCACTTGCAGTTGCAGCTTGGAATTTCGCTTTAGATCTTTAGAGCCAGGGTTGTCTTTGAGACTCATTTGTATCCTTTCGACTCCTTTTTAAAGCCTGAATTCGAGGACGCCACTATTTAATACTTCATCAAAAAACGAGCACTAATTTTAAGAAATCAAATAATTCTTTGAATTCCATATTAAATACTATTCTTATGCATTTGTTTGCATATTGCATTCTTCTTGAACAAAGCTCATTCAAATCTTTAGCTTTTCCTGTTAGACAGAGGCTCAAGACTACCATTCGAAAAATTTATTTTGAAAAAAAAAGATATGAAAAAAGCCTTTTCTTGAAGCTTTGAAGTTGGAAATTTGGAAAACCTTTTGTAGACATTTTTGTTCGCCCATTTATTTAATTTTACCACACATTTTAAAATGCCCCATAGTTTTCTAAGCCGACGACGTTGACGAAAAATAAACTCACCAACCGATTTAAAGTCGAATCTTGCCAATATAAATTTTGTCTACACTAAATGTATAGAAATATATGCAACTTGGAGATTCGGTTACTGACTCAAGTTAAAAATACTGTGTAATGTAATGTATTCCATTTCACTCTCTCGCCAACCTTATTCGTTATATTTTTTTTGGCTTAAAAGTGACATGGCGCATTTCCGTTTTTCGAGTTTCAAAACACAGCGATACTAAAGAGTTTCACATCAAAAATTAAATGTCCACAAATATCGCATGTCTGAACGCAGCTGTGGTTTTTTTAAGTGAAACTTCTAAAATATGTATAGTTGTGATTTGAAACTTGATGAAAAGGAAATGCACCATGTAACACATAAAATATAAGGCCGGCGCGAGATAAACTAAAATTCAATATGGTGGGCGAACACCGAAAAGTTGATATGGAAAAGTGATATATTCTATGTCATCGCTACAGCAGGGTTACCTGTTACCTCTGAATTATTTTTTGAAAGAGTCAAAAAAGGAGTCCGGGCTGATATAAAGAGTTCAGCACTGAAAACCATTTTTAAATTCTTGATCCGTGGATCAACTTTATTTAATCCGTGGAAATCTGTGGATCAACACTTAAACCATACTTTTGAACCACCGTATAAACTTTAATTATGAGTAAACACGAACCTAGGTAAAAAGATTTTTAAATTTTGATTTGAGGATGAACCACTGTTGTACAACTGGTCCTTAGTAAGCTATATTATGGGGAATGTTAAATTGTGTGTGTTAAAATTATATAAATGGGCGAACATACATTTCGACAAAAAGTTTTTCAAGTTACCAACTTCAAAGCGAAGCCTTTTCATATCTTTTTTCTTTCAAAATACATTTTAGAATATGATTGTCTTGAGCCTCTTTCTAACTGAAGTAGCTTTAGAAAAAGACTTTTTTACTTCTTTTAGGAATTTATTATAAGGGCAAGTTCGTGCGACCCAGGAGTGCATTTTACTTTACTAACTTTTTAATTTGCATTAGGAAACCCAATTTGTGTTCATATATGTAATTTTGTATTCGAAATGTGGAAAGGATGCCAACAAAAGTTATTTCAGGTAGATTGCAGAAACCATATTACGTGATTCATTTAAAAGCGGACCCAATTGCACAATGATGGAGTTTGAGAAAAGTGAAGCTAGCGAACTTTGTCGGCATGGTTTATTCTTCGTGTGGGATTCATGCAACAAGTGGTTGGCGCATAAGAAATCTTATATACAAGAAACAGAGAACAGGAACATATTTGGAGGGTTGGAGCTCTTACAAAATGATACACCTTAACAATAACACTTTGAAGGAAGTGTTTACTTTGGAAAATTGAGGATTCTATAATGTGAACTGATGATGTATCGCGCTGAGATTTGCTCTGGGCTATATAGTGTTGTTTTTGGTTGGCTTTCATTTTGTTGTTGACAGTATGCAATCTTTTTTTAATTCAGTTGTGTCCCAGTTATTAAATTGGCGGGGTTTATAGATCTTTAATAGTTTTTTTTTTGAATTCCCTGATTCTACCTTTGTTTTTCTTGCGATATTCTAAATGAGAAAGATGCTAGTAAAGCCTGCGAATGCACGTACTACAATTTTTTGATAAGCAGTCTTAGGATGCTAAAAATCAATCGTTGAAATACCTTTATCCTGTGAAGTCCTTTATCCCGTGAAGCCAGCCCCTAACTCAGGGTAAGTGTGTGATGTCTTTTTGGTTTTTTTTTTACACCTTCAAAATTCCAAGCCCCGAAGCTATACCTACTGTCAGCCTAAAAAGCAAATTCATGCGACCCAGGAGTGTTTTATATGCTTACTAGAAACCAATCTACAGTACCAACATGTTGTATTTGTGCATGGAATATTGTGTGCGGAATGGGGTAGTCGGTAGTGGATGCTGACCACACAAAAGTAATTTCAGGAATCGTGTGTGCTTGGAAAACTAATTTTATTTTATTTATTTATTTTTGTTCTGATTAAATGAAAGAACCTGCAGAATAGTGGATTTTGATGTTTGTTTTTTATTTTGTGCAATTAAGGACCACATTCGATTCAAATTTCGGGGACCCAGTCGACGAGATAGGCCAGCATGAAATCAAAGAAGTGAATCTCATGTTAGTTTTGTTTGGCCGCCTAAATTTTGGATGCAACTAGTGGTTTGCACACATGGATGCGCATACCAAAGTCTTATACCTACTCCCAGAACAGGAAGTTTGTACTTATTTGGAGGGTTTCTAATAAAATGATGTAACCAAACCAATCCCATCGTTGAAGAAGTGCAATACTATGTGAAGCTGTAAGGAGTAAGTTGGGCTGGTATTTTTTGTTGCTGTTGGCTTATCTCTCTCTTTAAACTCCTTGGGACTTGCAACTATTTGTCATGCTTTTTTTTAATAATATTCTGACGATGGTTATTTAATTCGCATTTTAGTCCGTTAAAATTCTTGATTTTCATCTACAAATATAGATAAAGTAGTCTAGGATCTCCATTATGGCGTGACCGCCAATAGCGAGCGCTAAAGGACTATGATAACAATTTTTTTGTGACCCCAGTTAAACAATAATATATACACTGGCGCTATGTAGTGGGAACTTTACGTTTGGATCCACAGTTGCATGAACTGTCGAAATATTGAAAAACTTCATATCCGGTCCTCTTCTAGGCACTCTTAACTTAATACAGAAGGATACACCCACAGGGTAGTATACAGTAGAATGTCAAAGGTTTCATCTTCATGCAAAACGTTTCCTTCATTATAAACCAAAAAAACAGACAGATAAGTAGATAAATTATGCGTTGCATAGTTTTAGGAATATGCAATTTGTATTCTGGTTAAGATAGATTGCATACTCTCATACGTCATTGTTTAAGTTTTCATGCAACCGTTATTTTTGATACCACATACCTACTTTAAATACAAAAAAAAAAAGAATAAAAACGAAATTATAAATGAAACATACAGATTTAACCCAATATTTCAATGTTTACGTGTTTCTAAATCAGGAGGATTAAGATTGGATTGAAAACCCTCCTTTACTTCTTCGTTCATATACAGCTTTTGAAAAATTCTATCGAAAGCTCGTCTTCTGTAATAATACTTAAGCAGATCGTGAGCTTAGCAAAGTCATAACCACTGTAAGCGTTCGGGATCCAGCTTTTGGAACAGTTTATGTTTTATGGTGTTTCCACTTTCCCACCTTAGATTTTTCCCTTCAATAGTAACTTGCCTCAGGGAAAATAAAATATGCATGTAGCCAAGAAAATACCCAGCTATCTGTATTCAATTAAAATAATAATAACGTCGTTTCTTAATTGGAGAGTTCGTCGGGCTTACATCCATATACCATTTGAACAGTTCCGCCATCTCCTCAAGAGATAAGTGTAAGTATAAGTATAAATTTATTTCATATATTTACATGCATAATAATATAATGAAAAATTGTTAATCTTACATAAATTATTTCATTTGTTTTGTAATAGAATTTTCAAATATATTTTCTGTCTCTAATATTTAGCCATGAGTTTTTGAATAAGGTAAGCACTTTGTGATATTAAAATCAGTAGCAAGTGCTTTTAATTTGAGTACAAATTTTTTTTTTTTTTTTTTTTTTTTTTTTTTAATTATTTATGAGCCGCAATAAGGAGATAAGACTAAAGTGGTTTTAATTTGAAAAAAAGACGAGGAGTAAGTAGACAAAAGTCGGCAAGGATGCAGGGAAATTGTATAGTGAAAACAAATAAGAAAGAAAATGGAAGTTTTTATATAATGTAAGTTTTATTATTATATAGCAATGCAAATTATATATATTTTTAAGATTTTTTATGTCACAACATGCAAAAGAGTTTCTACCTCTGATCTAGCCATTAAGCATTTTCTAAGATTTTTTAAAAACTTTGGAAGTGTTTCTACCTCACAACGAGTACTTACAGGAAGTCTATTTAATATAAAAGGAGCAATAATCGTTACAAAGCGTCTGTAATGTTCTTTGTTTACTCTTTGCACTGGTAAATGAGTTCTTGGCCTCAGAGCTGGAATTTCATTTCTTCTTGTATTTCGAAATCCACTTCGCAAAAAGAACAATTTCAGTACTTTGTACACATACATATACCGTAAAGGCATTATGTTGTTTGCTCTGAATAGTGGGAGTGATGGCTCCAATCTTGGTTTAAACTTCATAATTCTAATAATCTTCTTTTGGGTAATAATGAGCGGCTGAAGGTTGGTTAGGTAAGAACTACCCCAACAGGAGATACCATAGTCAAGGCGTGAGTTAACTAATGCATAGTAAATTGTGTTAAGAAGGCTCGAGGGAACTAATTTTCTTAGATGATAGAATTTGCTCATAGTTATGTAAATAACCTTTCTCACATTGCCAATATGTGCCTTCCAATTCAAATTGCTATCTATAGTAATTCCAAGGTACTTAAACTCGGATACAGATTCTAGTTTTAAGCATGACTCAGAGCAATTTAATTGATCGCAGGTAATATTGTGGTAAATTATATCGGTTATTGGAGCTTTATTTGAGAGTGAAAAAGACATTACCTTTGACTTGCTGCTCACTTGCATTTGATGGAAAGAAAACCACTTTTGCAACAATCTCAAATCCTCGTTTATTTGGTTTGTAATCGTATCAGTGTTTGAAGCTGTGTATGAGAGTGCTAAATCATCTGCAATCGCAACTAAATTTCCATTTAGCATAAGCTTAAATATAGAGTTGATATATATTAGAAATAGAGTTGGTCCGAGAACTGAACCCTGTGGAACACCCGTATTTGCTGCCAGTAATGTATCTCCACAAACTTCATTTACTTTTACTAGCTGTTTTCTATTAAGTAGATAAGAACTAAACCATTCAAGAATCTTTCCTCTAAAGCCCAACCTTTGCAGTTTTCTTAGAAGAAGTTTGTGATTCACCAAGTCAAAGGCCTTTGTCAAATCAAGAAAAAGCCCTGCAGTCTTTTTATTTTGATCTAGTCCTTCATAAATTTTTTCCATAAAAGTAATAAGAGCACCTTCAGTTGATTTACCTACTTGAAAGCCATATTGGTTATCACTTAAAAGCTTATTCTTTCCAAGAAAACTTATCATTATCTTGATTATTATTTTTCTAGTATCTTAGAAAAAACGGAGAGCAGAGATATTGGTCTATAATTATTTGGATCACATGGATCACCCTTTTTATAGATAGGAACCACTATAGAAGTCTTAAGACATCCTGGAAATATTCCACTTTGAAAACTTTTATTAATCAGATATGTTAAAGGACTAATGATGAAATTTTTTATCTTTTTCAAAGTGATACTACTGATACCATCTAATCCACAGGAATACTTTGATTTTAAATTAGAGATAACTTTATCAACCTCAGCTTCAAAAACGGGACCATTGAAAAAGGTGGGCAGTATTTGGCTATCATGGAATCCCTCAAGGTTGAATGAGTTTGTATCATCAGTTGATACAGAGCTTGAGTTTTCTGATGCTCTGATATAAAAAGAGTTAAGGCCGTTTGACATTTCAAGGTTATTAGTCGTTATAAAATTCGCAGGGAACTTTAAACATGCTAAGCGATTAGTATCACCCTTTTTTCCCAATATATCGTTTACGATCCCCCATTGTTTTTTTGCGTTTAATCGTGATTCCTCAAATTTTTGTCTATAATAATCCTCTTTTTGTTTTTTTATTGTATATTCAAGTTCTCTTTTCATTTTGTTATATTTATTTTTGATGGAATCGACATGCAAACAAGATTTATTCTTAGAATAGAATGCGTTTTTTTTCTTTATCTGTCTGCAAATATAGTCTGTAATCCACGGTTTGAGTTTTTTTAACTTTGGTCTCATCTTTACTAATTTGCTTTTTTCTAAATGGTGTTTCAGAATTTCTAAAAATAAACTAAAAGAGGTAGACGGGCATCCTGAGTCGTAGACTTGTATCCAATTTTCTTCCTCGAGGTATCTCTGAAGCTTTAAAAAATCTATTTCAGTAACTAAATTTCCTGATCAGCAGTCGTGAGCTATAATGATGTTGTTTAGGACTTAAGAATAAACTTTCAGCTCCTCATAATAACAAAGACACATAGAATCCTGGTTTTAAGTTACAATCAAGAAGTCTTCAGCCTTAGAGAGATGTTATTGAGAAGAAGCTCGTCACTTTTAAAACGTACATACAATCGAGGACAGAAGTAATTAGACTTAAGTTTTTTTATTGAGATTTTTGACTTATGCATGTAATTTCTCCTGAATGTTCTGCAAACTCATTCCCTTAGTTTCTATGACGACGAAATAAACAAATAAGAATGCCACTCCACACATTCCACCGAAGAACCAAAATGCATAATATGCACCCAAGGCATTGAGTTCGGGAAACCATCGAACCACCACAAAACTCGTTAGCCAAGTCGTGGCACACGCAATTGATGTAGCATTGGACTTGATGTTGGAAGGAAACATTTCACCCAAAACTGCCCAAGGTACAGGACCAAATCCAAATCCAAAAAATACATTAAAGCAAATCAAAACCGGAACTGGAAGCCACAACATTTTCGATGCATCTCCAAATTCTTGAACATAAAAAAACGTTCCCAGAGTAATATGTGCCAAACACATGACACAAGATGAGATCAACAGGATCATTTTACGTCCAGCCCTCTCCACTACAAACGGAGTGAGGAAATTTGAAACTAGTTGCGAAAAGCCCACGATAATAGTTGCAATGGCAGGATCGAGACTCGAATTGGCACTGCTGAAAATCGATTGACTGTTAAGAGTTATTACTTTGGTACCGCTGAGTTGTTGGAAAACCAAAAGGCCACAACCAATTAGAAGGGCTTTTCTGTAGCCTGAATTCCGAAAAATATCCACGATTCTTGACTTGTGCAGCATTGAGTCATCCACTTCCTTCTGAATACGGTTCATAACGACTTTGACTGTTTTCTCGCTTTGACCGCGAAGAAGTTGTAAGGACTTTATTCCGTTTGATGTTTGGTTTTTCATTGCGAAGAAGTACGGGGATTCCGGCATGAAGCAAAATGTCACAAAATACAGTATCGGGATTGAAATGCAAAACCATTGTAATGTCATATAGCTGACGAACGGGCCAATGCTGTAGACGAAGAGTATTCCACCTGAAAATACATCAAAGTATTCGATGGCTTACACAGTTTATGGTATTTGGGGCACTTACTACTCATAAAAAGGAGAATCAAGGAACCTAATGCTCCTCGAAGGTCATCTGTGGCTATTTCGCCAATGTACATTGGAGTTAAGGCAGTAACAACTCCCCCTCCTAGTCCCTGTAATAACGTTTTAGAAAATTAATAACAAATTATTTTGATTAAAAGCAAACTTACTTGTATTAAACGGGCAGCGTATATTATCCAAATGTTATGACCAACCATCAAGAGGATGTATGACGCGCCAAAAAATATTGAACTTGATAAAAGAGTAAATTTCCGACCAAATTTGGCTGCGAAATATCCAACGGTAAGGGCTCCTAGTTGAAAATAAAAATATAAAATTAAACTATGCAAGAATGAATTGCAGCCGATCCAATGGATCCCATTTCTGAGCGGTTATAAAATTAACACATTTGAGTTTGAGTTTACAACTGACGAATCAAAAAATTCAATAATTTTTAAGTGGTTCCAGGGTCCAAGAACAAACGTTGTAAATAGGTAAGTGACTTCGAGTATCCATACAAGATAACACCGCAAAGGTAAAATTCGTCGGCAGTTTAAGCCATCTACAACCGTTAGGAAGGAAGCAATGACCTTTTTTAAATTCTGTTTTTTTCATCAGTTAACACAATTTTTAGAACCCAATTTTTGCATGAACGAAAAAATACTTAATTGTTTTTTTTTTTGACGTGTAGTTTTCAAGAAGAAATAAAACACCAAGAATTTAGCTTGATTATAAAGATAAGGGGTTGCCATTATGTTTTAAAAATGATTTCGGGTAGTTGGCAACAGCAGCTGGCTCGAATAAATTCCAGCCGAGAGGCCCAATTTTCGACCACTCTTTGCAGCAATTGGGGCCGTATGTCAGCAATAACTCACCGAATATTCTCTTTCAAGGCGCCAATCGTCTCGTGTACTTATCTGCGTAGACAAGCGACTTCACATAACCCCACAAAAAATAATCCAGCGGCATTAAATCGCACGATCTAGGAGGCCACGCGACAGGCCCACGACGCGAGATAATGCGCTCACCAAAACATTACTTCAATAATTGATTGTTTCGTTGGCTGTATGGCATGAAGCGCCATCTCGTTGGAATCAAAGGTAGTCCACATCAACATCCTCCAATTCAGGCATGAAAAGGTCTTTAATCATGGCTCTATTGACCATTGACTGTTAAATTATGGCCGGTTTCATTTTTGAAGAAATATAGACCCATGATTCCCTCTGCCCATAGAGCACACCAAACTGTCAGTTTTTGTGGATGTGTAATGGTGTCTCAACATACACTTGAGGATTATAATCACTCCAAATACGACAAATTTATTTATTAAAATACCCATTGAACCAAAAGTGAGCTTCATCGCTAAACATTGTAAAATGGACGTAGTGCGCGATACGTATTTCGAACAGAACCATGATTTTCAAAATAAATTTGCACGATTTGCAAGCGTTGTTCAGTAAGTCTTTTTAAACTGAGAATAAATCAAGTGACAGCTGTCAAAAAGACCAACTCCGAAAAAAGTATTGCCAGATTGAAAACCACACGTTAAAAAACACACCCTTTATAAAGTCACAAATGTCGTAAAAATTTGGACTTACTATACAGGGTGATTCACGAGCGTTGTGCCAAAAAGCTATAGCGTGTAGGTTTAGTTAAGACAAGAAAAAAATCGTATGGGAGGGGGGTCTATTCCCCTCCGTTTAGCCGGGAGGGGTAATTTTCTGAAAAATTGACTTATTTTGTAAAAAAAAATATTAAAAATCAACGGCTTCGTTTGCAACACCGTGTTATACCTTTTTGGAAAGCCAAACACTTCTTCTTTTATTTCGTTTTTAAATTAAATTGTTTTAACGAATAGTTTAAAAAACATAAATTTTCAAACTCAAAATTTTGAAAAAAAAAATTTGAAAAAATAATTTTAAAACTAATTTTTTTCAAAATTTTACGTAATTAAGTATAACTTTTGTTCTCAGAATTCAACGCTTCCATTAATTTTTAATCCAACACTGAAACCGTATGGCTCTACGACTTTTTGTTGCCAAGGTATTCAAAAATAACCGAACCTACTTCTTCTTCTTATGTTTTTTGAACTATTCGTTAAAACAATTTTAATTTAAAAACAAAATGAAAGAAGAAGTTTTTGGCTTTCCAAAAAGGTATAACACGGTGTTGCAAACGAAGCCTTTGATTTTTTATATTTTTTTTACAAAATAAGTCAATTTTTCAGAAAATTACCCCTCCCGGCTAAACGGAGGGGAATGGACCCCCCCCTCCCATACGATTTTTTTCTTGTCTCAACTCAACCTACACGCTCTAGCTTTTTGGCATAACGCTCGTGAATCACCCTGTATAAAAACAACGTACCAAACTCAACAACGTCTTCTGTTCTGACGCTTGATGACAATGAGAATTCTGTGGTAAGCTATCAACCGAAATCTGGCTATTTCGTTGCACAGTTTTCTGCCAATTTGCCACTACAACTGAGCGATTTGACTCCTCCTGTTCTTGAGAGCGAAAAATCTCTTTTCGCATTCGTTCAGTTGCAAGTTCTCAAAAAAGTATTCATTTTGTTTCGACGAACCCCTCCTTCGATGAAATGGAAATAACCTATCGCACCAATCGAAATGACCATTCCGGAACAATTCCATGTCTCTTTTTGTTCTCTTATATACTTTAAACAGTGTTCAACCAAAGAACCAGCTGCATTCCTGTCCTTTAGAAAGTGTTGTCCTACTGTTAAACTGATAAATATAGTGACTCATTTTTTAACCGTACTACAATAATGTGTAATGCTCTAGCCGGCTCGAATTGTGAATCTCATTCCAACTTATCAGCATTCAGAACCAATGTAGAATGTATGTACATTCCGGTATCTCTTTTTATCTCCTATTCTTCCTCCCTGAACATGTTCAGTGCTCGTAAACTATCAACAAAAACCGTTTCCAAAATATTTAAAACATCAAAAAGTTTTAGAAAAAGATATTTGAAAAAAAAGAGGTTGACAAGAATCTTTGATGTGAACAAACCGGTTCAATGATATTAAAATAACGTTATCAGACGAACCCCGAAAGACCCATTCTAAGAAGAATATATATAGATTGCCGTTCGAAAAATTTTGGTCAAACATTTTATAACCCTTTTCCACCACAGTTCTTGGAATTTATGAGAGCTACGGAGTTTTTTGCACGGGGTAGGTAAATATAGTTCAAATAGTGCATAAAAGTCGATGTCCTTATGAAAAAGGGGTGAATTTAGATCGTGTAAGCAGTCCGAAACGTAACTAAGTAATTTAGTGGAAAAAAATGGGGGAAATAAGTTCGGAGTGCAAAGCCAATATTTTGTGTCTGTCTTGTCTCAATTTGAATACAAGTGAAATTTTCAAAAGGTTGAACGGAACTACAAGTAGAAAGAAAGGCTCAGGGAGGCCAGAAAAGACGACGCCAGTGGAAGATCGTTTTTTAGTGCTGTACAGCCGTCGGCACCAGTTCAAGACTTCGGTGGATCTTAAAAACGATCTGTTTCGAGTGACAGGAAAAATTATTTTAGAAAACTCAGGCTCGGTTAAGCTGAACTTAGAGCACTCAAGCCAGTACTGAAGCCGGATTTCCCCAAAAAAGTTAGAGAAAAGCGATTCCTCTGTGCTCAGGAGCATGTTAATTGGACTCAAGAAATGTGGAATAACGTTATCTTTTCTGAAGAAAAAAAAATTTCGATGTATTAAGTTGGCCTTCCTACAATCCCGATCTAAATCCAATTGAGAATATCTGGTCACTTATGAAACTTAAAGTTGCGATAAAGCTTCCAGAGTCCATTAAAAGCCCTAAAACTTTATTTATCCAGACCTGGAACACCACACCTGCATCAATTACAATGGAAAAAAAACTATCTGAGTCAATGTCTCGCTGATGTGCAGCTGTAATTAAAGCAAGAGGAGGTTCAAAAAAGTACTAATAAGATAGATAATGTTTCTAAGTTATAAAAAAAAACAAAAACTACACTAATAAGTCGTTTTTTTCTTTAAACCCTAAAAATGAGACAGGTACCTACAAACCTAATTTTTCGGTCTACTAACTTTCTGCTCCCGTGACCTGCCGTGACAAATTTTAAAACTTTGAATGTATCATTAAAACGACTGAAACCGCATACAAAAAAATCCTCATTTTGAAACAAATATTATGACAAAATTCGAAAAAAAAAGGTTTGACCAAAATTTTTCAAACAGCACTGTATATTGTTAAAAACTCACCGATGAAAGCGCCAACAGCAGTCAAAGAACCAATCCAACCTTCTTCTGACGTACTTATCCCTCTGTCCAATGGACTATCTACGCTATTATCTCGCAGCTTGGGCATAACAGGCGAGGTCCATCCTATGTAAACTCCAACTGAAAATGATCCCAAATTTGCTAGAATCACAAAAATATTTATAAAATTAAATTCCTTTTTTTTAACATAATAAATTCAACTTACCACACATCGCAATTAGAAAAAGTCTTTGTTTTTTAACAGGATCCATTTAAAAAATGCAGCTTGTTTGTGGAAAGTCCTCAAAAAAATCTTCCAGAAAAATGTCCTAAAACTATTTTAATTGAGGAACAAACTCAATTTATCTAACTATGTTTTCTTTCTTATTACTTTTACGCAGTCAGTTAAAATATATTCAAAAGATAGTTAATAACTTTATTTTTGCCTGAACTTCATCACATTGTGTTTCTGCTTCCAACACGAACAAAAAACCAAACTGAAATACTGAAATAAATCACTTTTCATGCTTACCTAAAAAAGGATCTAATTACAGATAATAAAATTTAATCATACCGTAAATCACTCTTTTATTGGTTAGTATAAAATAAAAACAAAAAATAAAAACAATTATGCTTGTGTGTCACCAATCTTTATAGTCCGTCTGGGGTATCGTTTTAATAAATGTTTTCATATAAATTATTAAAAAAAAAGTTAGAGAGCAAACTATTTTCTTCATTTTGTGTACAATTAGTTTTTGATTTGAAACTAAAAAATAGTCTTGCTAACGGTTTTCATTCAAATATTACTTTGGGGTTCCGCACCAACAAATGACGCAAACAATTCTTTATAGGCTGAAATTAATTGGTCCCTTATCTGGAACATTGGGAAGGTTTATTGTTTAGATTAATCAAGGCCCAGAGGTATTATTCATCAGGTTCGTAGGAACATATAAAATTTTAGTATTGTAATTGATCATGAACACCGCGGCATGTACGTTCAATAATGATATCTATCTAGCTATTAGATAATAGGAATTATTTAACTAATTCATTTTCTGAACACCTTTATCTATCGAAAATGATCGGCCAAAACCCCTATTTTCTAATGGACACTTGCTGCAGCTCTCCTTTCTTTGACTCCATAGATCATGATGAGAAACCAAGACATACTTTCACTGATAAAAATTCACGCAGACAGCTTAGTCAAAATAAGGGATGTGAGGATATAATAGAACGCTACGAGTTTTAAATAAAAAGAGGAATACAACAAGGTGACCCAAAAGCGCCACCATTGTTTTATATTGTGCTACGAGATCTCAAGGAATTAAAACTATTCGTAAGAACTATGGACTCTGCGATTATCTTCGTTGTGACTTATGGATTCTTAGGTTTAACTTCCAGTCTATGAGAAACGCATATGATTACCGAACATTAATGCGAAAAAAATTCCCAAACTGAAGATTAAGTCAGAGGGTTAAAAATGAAGATATTAGAAGACAAACCGAAACAAAGAAAGTTGAATGGAGTTGGGCAAGAAATTCTATATTCCAACCATCGGCCCATTTTGGTCAACAAATATATTATGTGTTGATACCTCTTCAATAGCGTCACCTACCGGTCTATGTAAATGGCTGTGCACAAAGGTGTAGCTGCAGAAGTAGCACGCAGCAATGTCAAAGTTAAATGTACGTTAATCGACATCTCCTTTCCCTTCCTCCCTTAATTCCTATCGCTCGCGCTGTGACTTATCATTAAAAGGGCTATAACAAACCCTTGAGCGCGTGTGCATTATAAAAATAAAACATGGTTGTCTGTAAAGTCGGTTTACGGACGATAATTTTACGTGATAACCAGTTCACATATCAGTTTGTGTGTAGGTAGTATCCCTCCAACCACCAACCACCCCACCTACAAACAACCACCATTTTTGATTTTTTTTTTCTCACACCTTCCCCCAAACATCAACCTCCCACCCCCAAATACAATCAACAGCCTACCACTTTTGACAGTTTTTAACAATTTTTTCCTCCCACCCCCACACAATAAATCTTTCTTCCTTACCACCACCACTATTTTTAACAATTCCCTCCCAAACACCAAATCGTCCCTCAAATCCAACCACTTACTCCACCTAGAACCACCTGCTACTCACCTACCATTTCTGACAATTTTTTTTTCCTCACCCCTTCACACAATAAATCCCACCTTACTTACCATCAAAAACCACCCACCCCACCTAAAACCACGAACCAACCACAAATTATTTTTGACAATTTTGCCTTACCACCCAAATACAAACACCGTCCAAACACCCACCATTTTTGGCAATTTTGCCTCACCCCCTTACCAAATCATTCAACACCAACCACCCATCCCAACTACAGCCAACAACCAACCACCAAAAATTGTTGACAATTCCCCCTACACCTAATCAACTTCCCTCCTCCCCCTTCACCATAACCACCAACCGCCCACCCCACCTACTACACCCAATCAACCACCCACCATTTGTGACATTTTTTTGTTCACCCGTTAAAACAAACACCAACCTATCACCCCCACATACAACCAACAGCCCACCATTTTCGAAAATTTGTTCCTCCTCCCCAACACAATAAAGCCAGCCCTTCCTTATAACCACCAATCACCCACCCACTATTTTTGACTATTCCCACCAAATTCCACCACCTACTCCACTTGCAACCACCTGCTACTCACCCATCATTTTTGACAATTTTTTTCTCCCCCCCCCCCTGTACAACTATCTTTGACAACTCCCTCTACTACACCCTCCCCCCAAATCCAACCACCCGTTACACCTACAACAACTTGCCACTCACCCAACACCGCCAACTACCCATCACACCTACAGCCACCAATCAACCACCAACCATTTTTTACAATTTCTTCCTCACCCCCTCCCAACACCAAATCCCCCAAATACAACCACCTACCCCACCTGCTGCCAACTTCCACTCACCCACCATTTTTGAGAACTTTTTCATCGCACCCCATCAAATCAACCATCCCCACCACCAAAACTGCCAACCAATCAACCCACCTAGAACCGCCAACCAACCACCCACAATTCACCCCTCCCCCCTCCATCCAATCATACCAAATCATCACAACACCAAACACCCATCCCAAATACAGCCACCAAGGAACCATCCATTAGTTTTGACAATTTTTGTCTCACCACCCAAACCAGCTACAACCCCCCCACCATTTGGACAATTGTTCCTCTTCCCGACACTACCCCCCCCCCCCACCTGCCCCACACACACTCCCACCACCACTAATCAACCACCCAACACTCTCCCCTCCCACTTTATCGACTTTCTAGGCTATCAAAGCAGCTAGGTAACGTGACTGTGACTGTGACTGTGACATTTTTCCGTGAGTGCTGCCCATATATTCCAAACCGATTTATTAGACTTTATCACGTAAAAAAAAAAAAAATCGTATTGCACAGCTACAATGTGAAGTAGCAGCTGCAGCATAGAGAGTAGCTGAAGTACAATTCGACTCGACTCCGACTTCACGAACGTGCAACGTGCTCCGCTGCAAAACAACAACAAACCCAAATGGCAGACATGATTTTTGTTTGAGCTCAGTGCTACACATTGTATTCGTGCATGCTGCTTAGTGCGCTAGTTTTTTGAAATTAACTTTGACATTGCTATAAACTACTGCTGCAGCTACAGCCTTGAAGTTCAACGCAGTACTGGAAGACTTCATATAGTTTGACGCGATCAAGGGGAGGACGACCTCAACCAACTTGGTGTGCTCAACTAAAGACCAATGGCTTGGCTAGTAACCGGCTAGCTGGCCTGGCGAGGTATGTTGGTTAAGGCCTTCGTCCACAATCGACTGTCTGCGCCACCTTAAATGATTAAGCAACTGGGTGTGTCATTCTTTTGTACCTAAAACCTTTAATTTTTTACTTGTGATTAAAGTTACTATAAGGCAAGTTATGCATTCGTAAAAAAAAAATCTGACAATTAAACCTGTCATTACGATGATAGAGAAGTCGAAATCAGACAATTCTGTCTGTTTGTATCGGCACCTACAGCCTAAACGGCTGCACCAATTAGCTTCAAACTTGGGACATAGTATTATTATGATGTCCTACAGAGGTGTTTTTGGAATTAGCATTCTAGCTCCAAAACTAACGGTGCCGGTGCAGGGAACTAACTTCACGGGCACTACCTTCACATGGGAATTAACTTCACCACTGGTGGGAACTAATCTCACTTTTTATTGATGAAGTTAATTCCCACCGAAAGTGGGAATTAATTTCACCAAAAAATCGTGTGAAATAAATTCCCATCCAAAATTTGAAAATCTCAAGAGAAAAACTTTCGAACAATTAAAGAGATCATATGGATTTAAGCAATTTATTATAATTTATAAGCAAAAGTTTTTTCAAAAAGGGATATAGGTACCTATTAAAGAAATACTTATGCATTATTCATATTTTCAAAGAAATTATTGTATTATAGAATGCACTGAAACTGCATTAGCAGCGAAAATAATTAAAACTAAATGTTTGCAAAGATTAACTTCAGTTTTAGTTAAAAATTCGCGCGAATGTTTAACTAAAACTAAAGTTGATCTTTGCAAACATTTTGTTTTAGTTATTTTCGCAACTAATGTTTGACTTTTGTTATACTTTAAAATTCGCGCGAATTTTAAAGTATAACCCAAGTTGATCTTTGCAAACATTTTGTTTTTTTTTTCAACTTGTTTTATTTAAAAATTGTATTTCGTTTTAGTAAAAAATTCGCGCGAATTTTATACTAAAACGAAATACCATTTTTTGGATATGAAGTTTGCATTAAAACAATTACTTATAAATAAAACAAGTTGCAAAAAAAAAAAAACCAAAAGTTTGCTAAAATTAACTTTAGTTTTAGTTAAAAATTCGCGCGAATTTTCAACTAAAACCAAAGTTAATTTTTGCAAACATTTGGTTTTAATTATTTTCGCTGCAAATGCTTCTGCCCTCTTTTTTTTTAGTTTATCATGCTAAACTAAATAACACAATAACGATAATTATATCATTTACTGTAATAAGAAGTGAAGTTATCTCCCATCCACCGTGGGAAATAACTTCATACAAAAGTGAAATCAATTCCCACAAAATAGTGAAATTAATTCCCACTTTCGGTGGGAATTAACTTCATCAGAAAAAAGTGTAATTAGTTCCCACCAGTGGTGAAGTTAATTCCCATGTGAAGGTAGTGCCCGTGAAGTTAGTTCCCTGCACCACGGTGCCTGCCATATTATATATTTTTATGAAAAACTCATTCATCTCAAAAACGGCTCCTACGATTTTGATAAAACTTTCTGAATGGTATTTTTTGAGTAAAATGTATGTTTTGGTTGGATTTAATTTTTCAGGAAAAGTCTTGTAACGGTACCTCGCATAGGATCAATTTTTTCATACCTAACAGATTTTCTCGTAAACCACTCAACGGATCTCGATGAAAATTTTAATGTGAAAGCTCTTTTATAAACAAAATAATATTAATTTTTTTATTTTTCAAAAAAAAACTTTTTTGGAGTTTTAAAAAAATAGTTAAATTTTTTTTAAATGGTTTTTTCAAAAACTGTTTGTTCAAAATTAAAAAAAAAAATATGTTCTGATAAGAACTACAAACTGCTAGATGTTAGCATACTCAAAAAAATATTTGGAATATGTTTTCGAGTTTTTTAGAACAAAACCGGTTTTTGAAGGAATTGTAAAAGAAAATACATAGCTGGCCTACTTTCTCCAAAAAAATGTTTTAACAATTGATTTTAAATAAAATTTCATAATATAATTTTCAATGCTTTTTTTTATCTCAAACCCCAAGACCACTGTAACACATTATAGCACGTTCGCACGACCCAGTCTTGCATTTTTTTTTCAGGTGTATAAAAAATAAAATTCTACAAATGCTAATTTCTTTGTCCACTGTTTAATTTATTCAAGCGAAATAAAAAAGGCGTATTCCACACCCAGTGTACTTCCAAGACACAAATATTAGTATGAGCTTAGTGAAACAAAATTATACACTCGATTTTTGAACTTCCATTTTGAATTAATATGATGGTGATTGTGGGTGTATCTTAACGATTCTTCAACTAAACCCTACTACGTAACCACGGAATTCCTATACAAATTTGTATCATCTTACTTTAAAACTGCAACTGATAGTTTGTAAAAATTGGAACATTAATGCTGATTTTAGCTAAATCGCTCCTTAAAAGTGGGTGTGTCCTTAAACTTTGTTTGGAAAATATCAAGTAGATCGCAGGTCGTTTTGTAAGCTTATGAGTAAAATTGCTGCATGGAGTCGTTTTTAACAATTTTAACTGAATAAAGGAAGATATTTTTTATAAAAAACCTCATCAACTAAAGCGGGACGCGTGAGTACAGGAGAAGCTTAGGTACAAAAAAAAGGAAATTAATTGTGACTTGATTACGTGTACCTTGTGTACTGTTATTTTATGCAAAAAGGGCGTAGGCTAAGCCTGAGAATGTAAAATTTTCTTTTTTTATACAAGATATTTGACTTTTAATGCTGAGAAAGAATATACAAATTTTTCTGTATCTAACGGTATTATCTCCCTTTGTTACAAACTCTATTTCATCAAATACAATACACCCATCGGAATACCATTTCAAAACGCACGGCAGTGATATTTTCCAAAAAAAAAAGTAGGTCAGATTTGTTGGCGAACACCCGTTACATTTTCTCTAAAATGAAGATGGTGAAAACAGATTTTAATTAAGATAGTTTTTGTTTGACCAATGATATATAGATATGATCAATCTAAGATTTGTTTTTGTAAATGATGATTTAACTTTAAATTTTGTATCTATTCAAGATAATGCGTCTGCCGTCTGCTAACTATAAAGAGTCCAATTTCATATCTTTATTACGTTACAAAACCACAATAGTTTTTTGTTTATGTACGGATTGGTTTCCATTTTTTATCTATAAAGTAGTTTTACTTCTGTTTACCAAACCAAAAAAAAAGCGTCTCAAATAATTTTTTGTTGTCTATTTAGCATGAAGTTTGTCCTGGATCTGCTGCAAGCTCAATCCCTTCGTCTCAAACATCACGAACAAAACAAATAATGAAGCCACGATACATAGAGATCCAAATATCCAGAATGCGTAATATGGACCCAAGGCATTGAGTTCAGGAAACCATCGTGTGACCACAAAACCAGACACAAAAGCAGTCGCGCATGCAATAGATATCGCAATCGATTTGATGTTCACTGGAAACATTTCACCCAGCACTGCCCACGGCAAAGGTCCAAATCCAAAGGAATATAGAATATTGAAAAGAACCAAAGCAGGAACTGGAAGCCATTTAATACTAGTTGCATCATGGAATGCTTGAATGTAGAAGAAAGTCCCCAGTGCAACCAAAGTCACACACATTCCAAATGCTGATATGAGAAGAACTATTTTCCGACCAGTTCGTTCCACAACGAATGGAGTTAGGAAGTTAGATAGAAGTTGAACCAGGCCTAAGATGATGGTTGCTATAGCTGGGTCCAAGGTGGATTTTGCACTGCTGAATATTGATTGACTATTGAAAGTGACAACTGAGGTGCCGGAAAACTGCTGCAGGGAGAGAAGGCCACAACAAATTAATAGCGCCTTTCTGTAGCCTTTGTTGCAAAATATGTCCAGGATCCTTCCTTTATTGGACATAGCTTCATCGACTTCTGATTGAATTTTGGTCATCTCATCCTCAACTTGACTTGCACTTTTCCCGCGCAGGAATTGAAGGGACCTGATTCCCTCTGATGTTAGTCGTTTGGTTGCGTAAAAATATGGACTCTCTGGCATGAATGCAAATATTACGAAGAACAAAATGGGAATGGCTAAACATAACCATTGTAAGGCCATGTAGCTGACGTAGGGACCAATGCAGTAAACGTAGAGGATTCCACCTTTCAAAAAGATGAAAAAATCATTAGGTCAACCGTTAACAATAGTATTCAAGCGACGTCGTAAAATTGTAAAGTTTACTACACGACAGCTGCGGTACTGAGATTTGTAAACAAACAGTTTCCTGTCAAACGTTTACCACTTTTACTATTTTACTTACGACACCAATTTTTCGTGGGAAAGCCTACAATTGATTTCCCATACAAATTTTGACAGTGGGCGTTAAGAACTTGCTGATACTTGCGACGGATACGACAGTTTTACTACGTTTCCAGAATACTTTTTATATCATTTTATATCAATTTGTTATAGGTAATAAAGTAAAATAATTCATACCACACAAATGAAGTGCCATAAGTGATCCTAGAGCTCCTCGATTGTCATCCGTGGCAATTTCGCCAATATATAACGGTAGAGTTGCAACAATAAGTCCAGAACCAAATCCCTGATATAAATATAACAGTATTAATCAATATTGATAATTTAGAAATAAATACTACCTGAAATAAACGAGCCAAGTAGATCACCCAGACTTTCGTGGCAATCATCATAAGAACAAAGGATGCTGTGTAAAATACTGAGCTTGAAAGAAGACTCCATTTTCGTCCGATTATCCCACCTAAAGGGCCACCAATGAGGCATGCTTTGAACAAAGTGTTTTCATTAGTTGAGAGTATTTTGCACGTTTGATTTAATGGGACTACGGGAACAATGGGTTCTTCTATGGAAAGTGGAAACTGGTGATTCAGTAGATCGTCGCGCTTGTTGTAATACTGTTTTGCTGAACGGTGAGATTTAGTCAAAGTTTCTTGAAATTGTATGAAGCCAGCGGGGGCGGGCGAAATATAAAGTCCGAATATCATCACTTACGCCCATGCTCCTGCAGGAGACAATGACGACCCTATCATGGAGAGTTTCTATGAGCTACTTGACAAAATTTACGGGCAATAACCTAACTTTAAAATTATTTTCAAAGAATTTAACTTTAAATTGGGAAGGGGGATATATATGTGAGGACAGTTAACATAAAACTTCTTCCGGTAATGGACTCATCTCGGCCCATCGAACCTGTAATGAAATGGATAATGTTTTGGGGATGACTGCACTGACTGTCCGTAGATTTCTAGCCGGCAACATCGACTCGATAGCTACCTTGTTGGCAGCAACTACGCTGAGCAAATTGTTGCCTATCCTGTATCCCTTGATCTGGCCAGGCTTTCAAGACTGTTGATATGAACTCGGGAGATGGTTTGAGTCCCAAAAAAAAAAAAACAAATGTGGCCCACAAGATCTACCTTGAGTGAAGAAAAAATGAACTGGGATGCTGCAGCTGAATCGAAATGAGAACATTCTATGAAAAGTGAAACTATCAACATTAAGATGCCATGCCGTTAATAGCCTGAGCTCTACAAAGATGGAGATGAGAAAACAGTCAATGCTTTTCATTTAAAGCATTACTTTATTCAGTTGCTCAAAAGGTTATAACATCCAAACCCACGCCAATAGACGACCAGTGCTGCCGAATCTGGATGAAAAACTAGGAGATGCAGTCACCCGAACAAAATGTGGTAAGATAAGCCAGGCTTGGGGCCGATGGGATACCCTTCAGAAAATCTGGTTAAGAGTATTCCACAATTGAATTGAATCTGCCCAGTTAGATAAATTTCCTGATCTATTACTATTTTACCTATATCAATAGTCACAATTCTGAGAAATTCAGCGTTGGTATTTGACGTTTATATACGTGTACGTTAATGTCAAGTCCCATTCGGATGCCTATTTTAACGCCCCCTGTTGGTTTGGAAGTTTACAGTCGAATCTCTTCTTATTGTAACAGGAGGGGGTGTTTCAATGTTCAATTTTTGGTTTTTCTTCAGAATTTAGTTCAAAATGAAGATTTGGCCCAGTCCTCGACATTCAAGATCTATGGTCTAACACCGCATTGGTTAGGAGCGGTAAGAAAAGATTACGCACACCTACTTTCTTCCAACGTTGGAAGAAAGTAGGTGTGCGTAATCTTTTCTTACCGCTCCTAACGGTAAGACCATAGATCTTGAATGTCGAGGACTGGGCCAAATCTTCATTTTGAACTAAATTCTGAAGAAAAACCAAAAATTCAACATTGAAACATCACCTCCTGTTACAATAAGAAGAGATTCGACTGTAAACTTCCAAACCAACAGGGGGCGTTAAAATAGGCATCCAAATGGGACTTGACATTAACGTACACGTATATAAACGTCAAATACCAACGCTGAATTTCTCAGAATTGTGACTATTGATATAGGTAAAATAGCAATAGATCAGGAAATTTATCTAACTGGGCAGATATCAGTAAATATTTAGACTGTGAAAATATGTCTAAGCTTTTAATCACGATATTGAACGCATCAATGATTGATTAACGAACAGCAATATGATCTATTTCCACGCTCTAGAAGAGACAAAGAACAATTTTTGCAAGATTAACATTTACCAGCTCATCAAATTATGACGGCAAGTTGGTAGAATCAACCGTATTCTAATCGAAATCTGAGAAACTATAATAATCTAGCCATCAGAGAGGACATTTTTCTAGAGAATTTCCAATCAAAACAAAATTGAATTACTGGAATTTTACGGCACTTAAGCAAATCTTAGAAAACATGTACTTGAAATGACCCAAGAACATCTACTAAATTCACAATACCATGGATATGGACTTCAGACTTACTGGTCTCAAAGGGAAAATGTGGTTTAAATAGCCACCAGTAAGAGATTTCACGTGGAAGTACCTTGATGTTTTCACCCATCTTCAATTTCATCGAAGAAGCTCCTCGTTCTTAAGTCTGGAGAGTTTTTTTCTCGAAAAAACTTCCGAACACTTGAACAAAGCCTCTATTGAACAACAGATTTAATATTCAATTAGAGACCAAGCTAACTTCACACCAAATTAATAAATAGGAATCAACTAAAAACTATAAGTCAAACGAACTATTTAATAGATCACAAAGCCTTAATTTGTTTATTCCATAGATGACTTCAGATCACAACATGAAACGAGTTCCAAGTGGCTCATATCCAGGACCGAGCAATTATTACTTCTATTCAATATGATTGTTTAAAAAACCACAACAGTAATTGCCAGTAGCGGCGTTAGGATAGGGTGCAGTTGGGCGATAAAGGGTATGCATGGTGTGAAAACTACTTCACCAGATTCACAGCCCGTAAGAATTTCGGCTTCTATATTATTGTTTCAAAGCGACATAACTTTATAGTGGATTTCATTTTTATGGGCAAAATCGAAAGGATAACTTATCTGTTCATGCCAGTGAAGTGCCAGTTTCCTCAAAATCTGTTAACTTAGCATTAAGTTCACTAAATTACGTGAGATTCCGGCAATCTTAAAATTTAAACATTCGGAATTAGATATAGCCTATATTTTTCGTAAGACCTCTAGCGTCTAGCAATACATCAGTGCAAACTGCATTCAATTCAAAGCAGCACTTTTGACAGAAAGACACAAATTCTAAAAACTGTTGATTTGTATTCTGGTGCTCTAACAGATACCACATATTTTAGTTTAGTTCCTATGGAGAGGAGTTTTCTATAAGCTTAACCTGATAAAAACCTATCTGTGGTTGACAATATCTCAATATAGATTGACAAACTTCGCAACTTCGTCATCAATCGAAGATGAAACTGCTGAAAACATTCACTTTGATGTCCTTGTAAAAGAGTTCGATGATAAAACGGCAATAAAGGTAAAATTCTGTTATTTTTTTTTTACAAATGGTTATTTCTTTTAATGAATGGTTGTTCCTTTTTTTCGTTTGGGTTTAAATTGCAGTAAGGGGGCGCCGTCGAAATCTCGCCTAGGGCGCTGTTAGTAATAAATCTTGCACTGGTAACTGCCATAATGTTGTACAATACTTTTTTTGCCTCGCCCAATTGAAACACCAAATCTTTTGAAAGACATTTTGATGTAATATTATATGGCCTTTAAAAAAAATCCAAACCAACATACTCATATAGCAACTTACAACATAACGATCCTAGAGTAATTATAGATGTTATCCAGCCTTCTTCTTCCTTGGTTATTTTAAATTCCAGAGGACTGTCTTGTGAATGGGCTCTAAGTTTTGGAATTACAGGCGATGACCATGCTAAGCACGTTCCAAAGGCAACGTTTGCTAGATTTGCTGAAATACACAAAACACTATCAAAATGTTTCCAACATCCACATTTAGCATTTTACTAACCACTTAATGCAATTAATATGACCCGATATGTTTTAGATTGTTCCATTTTGAAAATCATGAAAATCGGTTTTATATAGATTTTTTAAGATCTGTGCGCATTTCTTAAGATAAAATAATAAAATCGAAATTTTATACAAAATTGCTCGGTATCGCTCGTTAACTTGCCACGCGTACTGAAGCGTCTTTAAAGTATTGAATGTAAAAATATTCCACCCTCAATTAATTTGTACAACTTCTTTTTTTTTTTAAATAAAACATTCGACTTCAAAATTCACAACAAACTGAATGATTGAAATAAAAGTTATCCGAACCGGAAAAACGCATTCAAGGGCACCCTTCGAAACCTGCAAAAGATCTTATCAGTTGATAAACTTATTAAATCTATGATGCAATCAAACATCTTCAAAATGGTTATGTGCAATATGTGCATATAAGTACTTTGTCCACTTTATTTTAATGTCTTTCTGTTACTTTGGATGAAATCAAATGCAATTCAATTAACAGTTTCAAGATGATTGGAAGAGTTAATTTAGGGGAAGTGGAGCAAACCGCATATTTACTGTTTGCCTACTTTAAAAACTATTATTAATAGTTTTTGTAAGGAAAATAAAGTCTTTATTTTGAGGGCGGTTTTGCCTAATATAAATCTTACCTGAATTATAGAAATGCTTTCCCTAAAATGTAGGTTCTAGGTTGTAGGTCCAATGTCTTCCTTGTTATAATAAAAAAAGAAAACACTTATTATTTCACTATTTTACTTGTTAGAACACAACTTTTCACAAAAAACGCCAAAAATTACTCTTAGTTTGTTAAATTACATTGTCTTTAAAGACATGATGCGTCATTCCATTTGCCAAGTTTTTACATTTAAAGTATGTATTACCATTGAATTTTTTCTTTCATACAAAATAGTACGAAAACAGTTTTGCCCCCATGTACATTTTGCCCACACTTCCCCTAATGTGTAAAAAGAAATAAGATTTATTTTTGAACGAAAAGCTAAGAACGTTGCAAAAAGTCAATTCCGGGTGTTTTCAGAATTCCAGCTTTTATACCATTTGTACAGAACTAGCTTATGACAATGGTGTGTTAGATTTTCTTTCAACCACTTTTAGGCTTGAATTCAATATGGCATCTATAATGCTTGCTAAGCTTGTTGACTAGAAATGTAAGAAATAAAAGGTTTTATAATACTCAATACTCAATTACAACAGATCTATCTATCAAACCTGTTCAAGTTTCAATGTCTAGGCTCTTCTCAGAATCCTTTTCAAGAGACGCAAATGTGCAACAGCATACCACAGCCTCAAATCTAAGAAAAATACTCAAGCTTCAACTGAATGTGATGTGTGGTTTTCAATCTGGCAATACTTTTTTCGGAGTTGGTCTTTTTGACAGCTGTAACTTGATTTATGCTCAGTTAGGTTTGCCATTTCATAATGAATAAAGTTACTCCTGAATAACGTGCGCAAATCGTGCAAATTTATTACCAAAATAATGGTTCGGTATTCGGTTCGTGCGACGCATCACCTGCTACGTCCTTTTTTTTTTTTAGTTTAGCGATGAAACTCACCTTTGGTTGAATCTATACGTCAATAAACAAAACTGCCGTATTTGGAGTGATAATAATCCTCAAGTGTATGTTGAGACAATGCTATATCCACAAAAACTGACTGTGTGGTGTGCTCTATGAGCAAAGGGAATCATTGGTCCATATTTCCTCAAAAATAAAGCCGGCCATAATGTTACAGTCAATGGGGAAAGCTATAGAGCCATGATTAATGACTTTTTCGTGCCTGAATTGCAGGATGTTGATGTTGATGCAGACGACCTTTGGTTCCAACAAGACGGCGCTACATGCCATACAGCATAAAACCAACAAAACAATCAATTTTTATAAAGGAAGCTTTTGGTGAGCGCATTATCTCGCGTCGTGTGCCTGTGGCGTGGCCTCCAAGATCGTGCGATTTGACACCGCTGGACTATTTTTTGTGGGGTTATGTGAAGTCGCTTGTCTACGTAGATAAGCCCGAGTTGATTGGCGCCTTGGAAGAGAATATTCGGCGAGTTATTGCTGACATACGGCCCTAAATGCGGCAAAAAGTGGTCGAAAATTGAGCCTCTTGGCTGGAATTTATTCGAGCCAGCCGCCGTGGCCAACTGCCCGAAAGCATTTTTAAAACATAATGGCAAACCCTTATCTTTATAATATAGCTAAGTTCTTGACCATAACATTAAATTATATGCGTTTTATTTCTTCTTTAAAACCACACGTCTAAAAAAACACTGTTTATGTATGCCTTGACGATTGTTTCCTGATCAAATAATGAAACATTGACTAAGAATACCTAAGCCCCTCACGGCATTTATGTGATCGTTCCACAGAAGGGTGGCTTGTAATCGGCATAGAACATGAAGATATTCGGTTACCGGTTTCAATGCAAGTGCCAACATGGATAGTGGCATAGGGGGAGGTTATGTTTTAATGAGAGAAGACAGCATACAGCAATACAAAACAGCATACATACAAAGGACAGGGATGTTAGATAATCTAGAAACGAATATGAAAAGCTGAAGGCATTGTTATCTAAATACGTATGTTTTGATTGGAAGTCTTAGACAAGAGATCATAACGTATGTATACAAAGACCAGGAAGAAAGCCGGAGACAGAATGGAGCTTTGTGCGCACTAGCATTAATTTCGTGGATAGCAGACTGAATTCCGTCTTATAAAACGTGAATTGAACAGTCTGAAAGTTACTTCCAATCCATCGGGAAAGAAAATCAATAACATCATTTTGTGTGGTGTGATGTTCAATTAGTGCTGGCACAATAAAAAAGGCGTATGCCAAGCCCAAAGTTAAGACTTTTTATTGCCAACGTAATTAGTATGACCTCAGTGACATTCAATTTTATTCTTGCAGATAGATTTGAACATAACAAGACAAAACTTAAATTTTTAAAAATTCGATTTTGAATGGAAATAGCGATTATGGGTGTTTTTAACAATTCTTGGACCCCACTCTGGCACGTAACCAAGGAACATAAATCTAAGTGTTCATCTTTTTACTTTAAAACTGCAACCGATAGTTAAAAAACATTACAAAATTAATGCATATAACGACTTTTGACGGAAACACCCCTTAAGTGGGCGTGCCCTAAAAAATTTTAAGAAAAATTTAAAGCACTAACTAAGCTTTGATCATTAGTCAGTATTTAGGCATATGTGTAAAACTACAGCTGAATCGAGTAGTTTTTTAACAATCTTACCTGAACAAAGGTATTTTATCAAAATCACGCCTTTAAGAGTGGGCGTATTGAAAAAATGTACACAATAAAATGTAGAGATATATTTTTCAAATAACGAACGGAAAGAAAAGTTTTAAATTGAATATTGGAGTTACCTTAAATTTTTGAGACTACGTTTTTCGTTCTTTCATGAAAAGTGGGCGTAAGCCACGCCCAAAATTCAAAAATTTCTTTTCATACACAAACGATTTAGTTTCTACTATGAGACGCAAAGTTTTGGCTTGCGGATTCATTATAAATACCGTTTATTTACAAAAATAATTTTTTAATAGTTTCTATTGAAAAGTGGGCGTCAGCCACGCCCAAAATCAAATTTATTGATTTCATACACAAGATGTTTATGTGCTAGTAATGCCCACAAAATTTAATGTTTTTCTCTTTAATAAAACATTTGTTATTTCATAAAAACAATATTGATGGTTTTGTATGAAAAATGGGCGTCAGCCACGCCCAAACTTAAACATTTTTATTTGATTTGAAGAAGGTTTACCTAAAGCTTGCGTGTGCAAAATCTTAGCGTTATGCTTTTTTCGTAACTGTACAAAAAACATAATTTATTTTTACCAAATTGAGGTTGTTCATCAAAAATGGCGATTGTGGGCGGATTTTCCCGGTTCAAGAACTTAGCTTTACTCTTGAACCAAAGGTTATATATATACCAAATTTCAGCTTTCTACCTCAAAAATTGCGACCTCTAGAGAGTATACATACGGACGGACGGACGGACGGACGGACATGGCTAAATCGACTAGGCTTTTGATTCTGAGTCAGAATATATATACTTTTCTATACCTAACGGTATTATTTCTCTATGTTACAAACTCCACACCAAATACAATATACCCATTCTATGGAACAGGGTATAAAAATGCTACACGGCGCCGACCGGCCGCCATATTGCGACATGCGACAGATGAACGAACAAATTTAAGGCGTTAAAAAAAAAAGTTTCACTTTAAAAAGAAACGGGAACAAAATTAATAATTATAAATACAAATTGGCAATCCAAAAAACTACTTCCAGTGATTTTGACATTAGGTCCCCATCCAGGACTGTCTGCTATTCGACCGTTTTATCTAAAAAGGAAATTGAAAAATTAGTACTTGCCTAAAATGGCATTGCCGTTTTGCCCAAGTACTGAGGAGACCATTTTGACCGTTTAGTGATTTTTATTAAACATTTAACACTGAACAAACTTCAACCGATCCAACGCAGTTGATTTTGTTAAAATAATAAGAAATACTCTATACTTACATATGTACTCGTACATACATTTACTTCCTTCTACAAAATTAAATGTTTCTTAGGAGTTCCTAAATTTTAAAAATTTCACAAAAATTTAAAAAAAAAGTAAAATGTAAAAACTCGCATACACTCTCAGCTATTATGATATGATTTTGTGTTGTTGTTTTTACATTTACATATTCACAGACACGATTTCAAATAATAAAAAAAAACCGGAAATGGGTGTCGTAGGGTGATACGTAACGAAAGATTTCACTCTCCTTCAGGTCCTCTATGACCAAGACACAGTTTGACCTGTCAAATTTTAAATATCAGCATGAAGTTGGTTACATTTCGTTTGTATCAGAGATGTTTGACAAACTAAAAAACTGTATTCACAAAACATGTAAATTATGTTCGATCATAAGTTTTCTAGCAAGTGTGTCATTTTACCTTAGGGGGACACTAGATCAGCGATTAGTTGGTTGTTTTCGCTGTTTAACAGTCTTCAGAAGCATTCTTCAAAAATTCTCAGCACCGACTACATTTATTGTGCAGACGATGAAATGTCAAACAACACAGCTGGTTTATTCAAATATGACATTTGTTGCTGATCATTATGCTCGTGTCCAGAAAAACCATCACTCGTAGTCCAATGGCTGCTTGTTGGTTTTTAATCTGTCGATTGTCAGCCAGATGCACCTCTTAGTTGTCATTTATATTATCTTTTGACGTTCGTTTCCCGTTGGGATCTTGGCTCTTAGCAACCACCACGTTCTTGTGAATATTTGTAAGATTTTTAATTCATTACTAAAAAGCGTAGTGGATTTTTAATACAAATTTTCCAGATATACATTTTTAAACGAAAGAAAATATCGAAAGTCATCTTTTCAATTACAATTTATTTTATAGATACATTTAACGCAATACATACAACTGTAGGCTTTCAAATTAAACAATTATTCTTTGTTCGTCCATTTTCTTCATAAATAAGAAACAACAAATAATCCTAATCTAAGAAACTATCTAAAATAAACTATTTGCGTCCGTTAAGCCTGTTTTGAATTTCCTGCAAGCTCATACCCTTTGTTTCCATCACAATGAACAACACAAAGAAGAATGCTACTCCACAGAAAATAGTGAACAAGAAGAAGGCATAGTACGCTCCGAGTGCATCGAGAGCAGGATACCATCTTGTAATTATGAATCCAAATATCCAGCATGTTGATGCCACCATCGAGGATGCAATTGACTTGACGTTTCCTGGGAACATTTCACCCAATACTGCCCATGGCAATGGACCAAAACCAACACAATAAACAATAACGAATAGAATCAAAGCTGGAACAGGAAGCCACAAAATTCCAGATGCATCTCCAGTGTCTTGAACATAGAAGAACGATCCTAGAGCTAACAAGCCAATAGCCATGAATCCAGCTGAGACCAAGAGAATAATTTTTCTACCCAATCGATCGGCTATGATTGGAGTCAAGCCACTTGATGCTACCTGAACAGCACCAATGATGATGGTTGCAAGGGCTGGATCGATTCCAGTGTTGGCTTTGATAAAGATTGTCTGACTGTTGAAGAGTACCACATTGATACCCGACAATTGTTGGAAGGTTATTAATCCCGCACAAATGAATAGAGCTTTTCTGTTTCCCTTGTTCTTGAACAAATCAATCATGGTGCCTTTGTTGGCCATGGTATCTTCGACTGTTGCTTGGATTTGGTTCATTTCATCTTGAACACCTTCGGTGCTTTGACCACGGAGGAATTGAAGGGACTTAATGGCGTCCATTTTGCGACCTTTGCCAGCGTAGTAATATGGACTCTCGGGCAGGAAGAAGAATATCACAGCGAAGATAACTGGAATGACAATACAGCACCACTGCAAAGCCATGTAGGATACATAAGGACCAATTGCGTAGACATAAAGGATTCCAGCTGTTTGAACAAAATATAGGTGTTAATTTTATGGAATGAATTATTTTAAAACGGGTTTTATGAACTTACAGACAATGAACAATTGCATGAAGGACCCTAATGCTCCTCGGCAATCATCCGTAGCTATTTCACCCACGTACATTGGTTGAACGGTCATAATAAAGCCAACACCGAATCCCTAAGGAAGAAAAATAAATTGTTATGAGATTTCTAGTTGAAAAATATAATTGACAGCAAGGTTATACCTGAATCAAACGGGCCACGTAAATTAACCAGACATTGCTTGCGAACATTAACAGGATGAATGCTATAACGAAGAAAATAGAACTTGACAACATTGTCCATTTTCTTCCAATCCAATCGGCAAGTGGTCCAGCAAGGAATGGTGCTAAAAAAAAAAAAATGTATTTAAAATAAAATCATACAAAAATAGTAAGGATTAGGATAGAAGTAGAGTTGGCTTAAAGCTGGACATTTCAACATACAAAGCGTGGTAACTTGGCTAGCCTTTGAAAGTATTTATTTTGAATTGTGTAATTTTATGATAATATTGGTTTTGTGGCACATTTGCTCTCCTAATGTCATGCACAGTTAGTTTTTTTAAATTTATTTTTAGACTTGAACAAAACATTATTGTACACAAATAAAAGCCATTTGCTTTTATATCACCCTGTCATTCACTATAATTTGATTTGAATATGTTAAGAAAAGAAGAGGTACTAGAGTAGAACCTTGAGGAACCCCAATCCTCAAATTTGCGTGTACTCAAAGAAGATACAGCGATGAACTACACGTACTGTAAAGTTTAATAGTCAGAAAAATATTCAACGTTTAAGATACGGATTGCCAATGTAGAGCGCATGGACATTAACGCTCCAGCTCCCAAAATCTTCAAGACCGTTCTAGAGGGAGAGTCAGAAGCCAAGGAAGACAGCGTATTCAATTGTGAAGAGAGAGACCTCCGACAACTGAAAGTGTGAAATTGAAAACGGCAGACTAAAAATTTAATTGACTGGAGGGCCTTCTGAACACCTCACTTGGCAGAGCCATCAAAAGGTGCTGGCCATAAGTAGTTAGTAAGTACTTAAGATCATTGAAAGGTTTTTAAAAGCTGTTGGTGGAAGCCGGGAAGATAAATTTAAAACAGTTTGAAGTTAAAATATACTCTTGTGGGGTAATTTATACATTCTTTAATATCACAGTTATACTACAAGTTGAAAGTTATTTCGTTGTTTTAAAGCTAATCCAAAATTTACTAAAAATGTAAGGGTTCCGTCATTTGCAGAGATTGTTTGTAAGACTGGAAATGTGAGGGCAAAACAATAAAGGTGCGGATATTTCAGAGGGCTACTGTTATATCATTTTTTGAACATAGCTAGTTGTCTAGGCTTCAACTGAAAGCGGTCTTAGATTTTGCACTACGGTATACATATACACATATAATATGTCTATACAATTTCAAGTTGTTCTCCTGGTTTGTCCGCTAAGTCTTTCTTAACCACGCAACGGATATTGAAGCCAGTTTCAGCATCATCGTTTCTCCGGGAGGTTTATATGTATAAAATATTTTATACTGAAATAAAAACTGAAAGCCACACTAAATAGATAGATTTGTTGGTTAGGGAGAGCTTATACAGCTCAGGCACTGCGATATCTTGATGATGCCTATTGTGCCAACCCGTGTGAGATTCTAGAGCAGTTCTGTTGCTCCAGACGCCAGACGGAGATCAGAACCTTAAGAGGAGGTTTTTGAGTTTTTCCAAGGAACAATCTCGTCACAAAGTGTCCGCTCTCTGAGGCGGAGGAGTGTTGGGTATTTCGCGAGGATGTGCAAAGATGTTTCTTCGCAGCTCTTTCATTACCATCGTACCTCTTATGTGCCGGGATCCAAAGGAGAATCACAAAATGGTTCCTTGTAAGTTCAGTGAGTACTTAGACAGTCTCTTGGACTAGCTTGGATGTTATATAAATCCACACTAGAAAAGGTGCGAAAGCTGATGTAACCTCCTGAAGGTATGCAACACTTTTTACTCTAAACTATCCCTAAAATATTAATTGGCTGCTGCTAGCTACATTTCCTGTGGCGCACATGCAGCAATAAACCTGAAAGTTATAATAATGTCCCCAGAGCATGGAAATCTAGGGTTTATATAAAATTCAATTGTAGCGGGTTAGTTCTGCTACGCAGAGCAGAACGGACATACCAATTTCGATGAATCTTTGATTGTTTTGTTCTTTTTCAGAATAGAGGTGGTCTAAATTCGTCTAAACGAAAAATCGCATTTGGTAGGGGAAAGCACCACTTAACTCTTCAAACAAGGAAATGATCATAAGCCGAAACCAATGGAACTGGTGGCGTTTACTTCCTTGTTTTCACGTCAATCCTATTGGCTTCGTCTGGCATAACAGCGACTATTGTTAGAAAGCGGACTGATTGTAAATTCTGCACAGAAATTGCCTTTAAACTTGCAAGTTAAAAAAACACCCACTTCCCACATCTCCAAAAATAGGACAATGGCGAGTATTCTAGTGAAATGCAAATTGATCGTTCGAGTCGAATTTACTGGACAGAAACTTAAAAGATCTTTGTGGCAATCAAAATATATATTTGGTGGAACCAGGGATGCGAGATTGAGGGGATTTTCCCTTTTTCAGTATTTTTTGACCAAAAAGGGAAAACCGACCCAGAAAACGGGGATAATAAAAACCCCAAAAACTTTCACATTTTTCCTTACATGATACCAAAACTTGTTTAAACATCATTCAAAAACTAAAATATTTATAATAAATTCAATAATAAAGCACTTCTTCCTAATATTTTTGAAGTGAGTTTGAAGGATGAAAGTAATTTTTCACCGATTGTGGAGGTGGACCTTTACAGGCCTTCTTTTAAATGAGATGCTTATGCTTATATCAAATCGATCTAAAACAAGTGAGTTGGTTTAAAAAAATTCTGGAATTGTTTTTTAATAGCTTGCGAAGAAATTTCAAAGCTTTTCAATTTTTATGATGACGGCCAAGTCATTAAGGTCCTCTAATTTATTTATCCAGCAAGACATGGTCACTAAGATAATTATATTGGCATATCAGCTACACCATCCGAAAATGTTCAAGAATTTCAGAATGCTCTTTTGCAAACGAAATTGGACATGAATGAAAGATTCTGAAATATCAAAAAAATGGGTCCAAAGTTAAAAAGTAGAGAAAAAGCTGAGAGGACTTTATCGGCAATAAACTTAGATAAAACTAAGTAAAGAAACAAACTCGAAAATCGCACACTTTTCGGAATTCATAATTCGCTGTTGCAGCGTTCTAAGATTTCTCGTTTTTTTTTTTTTTTTATTGAATACATTTTTTTTTGGTTTGTTCAAAATGTTGTTTTTTGACTTTTTGTGAACAAAATAAAGTGCACGACGGGGTCGGACGAACTTGCTCTAATGTGAGACAGTGGTCTTGGTGTTTGAGATTTTGGAAAAAAAGCAAAAACTAAGTACATATATGAAATTTTATTGATCACTTAAAAATCAATAGTTAAAACGTTTCTTGGAAAAAAATGAAGTAAGTCCATAATTTGTTTATTGTTAAGAATTTAAAAAAAAAAAATTTTTTCAAAATCGTTCGACCAGTTTTTTCAAAAAACTGTTTTTTTTTGAAAAGCTTTTCCAAAATATATTCCAATTTTTTTTTTTTTTTTGAGTATGCCAACTTCTAGCTTTTTGTAGTTTTAATCAGAAAAATAAAATTTAAAAAAATAATTGATCCGTTTTTGAGACAAAAAAAAATTAAATTTTTTTAAAAAAACTCAAAAAAACTTTTTTTTCAAAAATTTCAAAATTTATATTATTTTGTATTTAAAAGGGCTTCTACATTAAAAATTTAATCGAAATCCGTCAAGTGGCTTACGAGGAAATCTGATTTTGAAAAACCGGTCCTATGGGAGGTACATACCGTTATAAGACTTTTCCTGGAAAAATCTATTCTAACCAAAACATACAGTCAGGGAATCGACATGCCAAAAGTCTGGCAACACTGGGTGAAGCCATGATTTTGTTGTCTTATGATTTTCGTCAGAATGACGGCAAACATGTATTATGCAGACCAATTTTGGAAGCAATTGTTGGACACACAATTGCCAATGATTTCTGCCAGTCGGCCGAATCGAAGGATTAACTTGCTTTTCCGGACATAGTGGAATACTTCAGAAATCATTATTGACTTAGCGAACGAGCTGTATTTCATGCAAACAACAAAGATGTCGATGATCTCGATACAACTATTAAAAATCTTATTCCAGAATTGGTTTCTTTTAATCAATTGTCATACCTATCAAGCAGGATGTAGCAGTTAAATATCTAACAGAATTCGCTGAAATTACCAGCTCTGTCAACATCATCTAATAAAACATCCAATATCCTTGACTAAGCAATGGAACGAGAATGCCTGTGAGGCAACGATTATCAAGGACAGTAGGTATAAAGGAGGGGAAGTTTTGATTCCACGCAACCCTGAAAACTTGCCATTGAAATTCAAACGGTTGCAATTCAAAACCGTATGTCGCGTGTTCGCGTATCGGAAGGCTTTGCATTCATTAAGTATAAACGTCTTGAGCTGGTGGACTGATCTACACCTCTTAATTTCGTTCCCTCATTTATTTTTTGCGAGAACATTGAAATACACTTGTGCATTAATCTTATACTTACTGCTTAATGCTCCCAAGGCGATCAATGATGAGATCCATGCATCTTCTGTTGAAGTAATTTTCGCACTCAAAGGACTGTCATAAGTATTTTCTTTCAATTTTGGCAATATCGGTGATGTCCATCCAAGGCAAGTTCCAATTGCAAAACTAGATAAGTTGGCTATAAATTATAAATAAATTTAATAAAAAATAATAAAAAAATTAAAAAAAAAATGCTCCTACCGCATACTGTAGCCAAATATACTCGTGACTTTTTCACTGGTTCAATTCTACCCCTGCGTCCGTGCTCCATTTCAAAAGGACTTACTTCCGTGTATCTGTTAGGATGTTCTGTTGAACTCATTTAGAGTCAGTCATGTATGAACTCTTCTGATAATGGCTGAAAAATTAAATGCAAAAAAAAAATATATATATGAAAATCTTTTTTTTTTATTAAAAATGATAAGAAGTATGAATTTATTGAAAATTAATCGATAAAGTCTGAATTAATACCTTCCTCGGAGAAATCTTTTTTTGAACTGTACTTGTGAAGTCAATTATGGAACAATTGAGGTAAGTTAAAGGCTCGTGAATAAATTGATTGTATTCGAAAATACATGATAATTTATAATATTTTTTGGTAAATCTATTAATTATAAATTAACTATTGTGTTGATAATAATGATGGGGTTTACTTTTAATTGCTTTTTATTTTCTTAAACAAAATGATAAACTTAATCATTAAAGCTAATCATTTTGATTTAACGCTTAATTAATATTTTTAATCCAATAGCCAAGGCTAGATTTAAAAGAGATTATTTATCAGATTTATTTTCATTCTAAAGATACGATTGCAAGTATCTTTGATTGAACGTTAAAATCTTTCTTTTTTTCGACAAACAAATTTATTTGATCATCGAGCTTATATAATAATTTAAATGTTCGAAACATTAAATTGGAACCCATTATATGGCTGGGGGCTGTATGAATAGGGTAGACTCTGCTTGGGTATCAACTTGGCGATATCCAGTGTTGAAACTATGTAATACTGATAAATTGTGCTAATTTTACACACCCGGACTTGATTTGCTGAAAGCGAGATCTTGCTGGCCAGTGTGAATCGCCAAAACGAGAGATGAGGCGACCCGGGAACGCCGCCTTCAGAATATCGGATCATGTATCGCTCCATGGCTTGTTCACTTGTATTCTGCATCTGTCTAGTTCACAAATAATGTCAAAACTGATTTGACATTGGCGGCCATTTGCAAAAATGAGAGCATCTTACAATAGGGTGATTTCTTTTGGCCCACCTTGTATAATGCCCTGCCGTTACTGCCTTCTTTTTTGATTCTTTGCTCTCAAATAACCTAGATGAACTATACCAGAAAGTGAACGAGTGGTGGATGAGTTCCAATTAAGTAAACGAAATAACAGCAACGTCCGCAGTCATCATTGTAGGCACTCCAATGAGCTACTTCGCAACATATTTGGAGCAAAGGTCATTGGGTCCTTTCATTTCTATTCAGGGAAGTAAAATAGAGAAGCTATAGCGGATGATCCCTTAAAAGACGAACGGTAGCTCTCCAATCCCCGTAGTGGGAAGTGGGATATACTGACTCTCGATTCTCCAGCCTGGTGGTCCTCAAGGTTTGTGGTTGTGCGTCAGGGTAACTTTCCTAAAACTTACAAAATTAATTCCCCACTGAGGAGAAAGATGATATATTCAAAGAAGAGTTCTACGATCGTCTCGAGAAGACATATTATGATGAATCCACGAAGTACGACACTTGGTGACGTTAACGCGAAGGTCGGAAAATAGGGTATGCGGCTCAACAGTCGGAAAGCTTTAGATCACGGACACAGGCTAATTGACTTTGCTGCGGGGCGAAGTGTCATCTTAGCTAACACATACTTCCAACACCTCAATATACACAAGGGGACCTGGCGGTCTCCTGATCATTAATCTGTCAGCCAAATTGATCACATTGCGATTGATAGCAGGCATGCCTTCAATATAATGGATGTCCGCAGTTTCCAACATAGACTCGGACCACTACCTTGTCGTAGCTAAAGTGCGAATGCGGATTTCCACCAGACCGCCGCGCCGGATCGAGCATCCACTGTGAGAAAGCTTGATGTTGCGAAGCTGTTATCGCGGCGGCGAGCCTGCGGCAAACCCAGAGGCCCAGTGGTAACATTGCAAAATGGCCATCAAAACCGCTGCCACGGATGTTTTGGGTTTCATTAGGCGACCACAACGAAACACCTGGTTCGATGATGATGAGTGCAGGCTCGCACACCTGGTCAAAGACGAAGCCTATCATGCAGTTCTGAATGCTAGAAAGAGAGCTGCCAAGAGCGCTTTCCGTGCGATACACCAGCTAAAGAGGAAGAAGAAACATCGGCTTTTCAGAAAGAAAAAGAGAGAACTGGAAAATCAAATGGTTGAATCTATTGAAAGGTGCTACGGCAAAAGCAATGTTCGAAAATTCTACCAAAGGGTAAAACATTCGTCGAAGGGTTTCAAGGCCCGAGCGGAAGTATGTAGAGACGAGAGTGGGAATATCGTATAGTAGTTGAACAGTGGGTGCTAAGAATATGGAAATAACACTTCTGCAGACTGTTAAAGGGCGAAGACAACCAACTAATCACTGTCAGGCAGAATGATCCATTCGATTTGGACGATGATGAATAAAATCCGACTAAGAAGAAGTTCGGGTAGCAATGTCAAAACTAAAGTCGAACAAGGCTGCTGGAGCGGATGGCCTTACGGCTGAACTCTCCAAAGCAAAGGGAGATGACTTGGTAAGGAGCATACACCAACTCACCTGTACAATCTAGTCGGAAAAAGTATGCCTGACGAATGGAACCTGAGCATTCTGTGCCCTATCTTCAAGAAAATAGATGCTCTAAATTGCTCCAACTACAGAAGTAGAAGTCTCCTAAATGTCGCCTATAAAATTTTGTCGACCATTCTGTGTGAACGCCTGCGAACCCTTTCGCACGTGAGCTGAATGGCCTCTATCAGTGTGGTTTCAGTCCCGGTAAGTCAACCGTCGACCAAACTTTCACACTTCGACAGATTTTAGAAAAGAAACAAGAATTCCAGATCGATTTCGATACTCACCACATCGATTTTAAATTCGCATATGAGAGCGTGAATAGCAACGAGGACGAGCTATACAGAGCCATGTAACTTCTTGGCATCCCTGCTAAACTCGTTCGATTGTGCAGGATAAATATGGAGAACTCGCGCTGCTCCGTCAAGTTTGGTAAGAACATCACTGACTCATTTAATGCCGAGAAAGGCTTAAGACAAGGTAACCTCTTCAACATCATTCTTGAGGCAATCGTACGCAAACCGCATGTTAACACCAGTCAGCGGTACAATTTTTTTAAATCCGTTCAATTACTTCTCTATGCTGATGATATTGACATTATTGAAAGAACGAAGCGCCTGGAGCATTCTCAAGTACTGAAGTGGAGGCGGCGAAAATGGGTCTGGCTGTAAATGGAGATATAAAGTATATGCTGTCTTCGGGTGCAGAACATCATCACCAAAGGCTAGGCAAAAACGTCACGATAGACAGATATAACTTTGAGGGTGTCAAGGACTTTGTCTATTTGGGTTCCACTATAACCTCTCAGAACAACATCATTGAAAAGATCAGTCGAATAATAACTCTTGCCAAAATCGTTGTTTCTTCGGGCCGAGAAGGCTTCTTAGTAGCAAAGCCCTCTTTCAAAGAACCTAGGAGACCCTATTACAAGACCCTATTCATCCCAATCCTGTTGTATGGGCCAGAAGCCTGGACACTGACACAATCGGATGAATACAGGCTGGGGTGCTTTGAGAGAAATAAAGCACACGCGCTCAAGGGGTTTGGATAGCCCTTTTAATAATTAGTCACAGCGCGAGCCATAGGAAATTAGTTAGGAAGGGAAAAGAGATGTCAATGAACATTGGTCTTGAATGTTTAAAGATCAAAATTGCAAGAGAAAATTGTACCAGGCAATTAATTCCACATTCGTGTTGTACGGGTAAGTAAAGAATCCCTATATTTCACGGTACGTCCAAAATTGCTCTCAAGTGTAAGCCGATGAGCGTTCCTAGCAAGACAAGTGTTACGGGGAAAATGTCTAAGGTGTGGAACGAAACTGGCTATCTCGAGTGAGATAGCCAGTAAAACCGGTAAAACAAGGAAAGACATAAAACATTTCGACGATGTTCAAGTGATGGAAATGTTTAAATAATGCTTCTCTCCCCTATCAATTTTAGCGCTTTTTTCTGAACTCTGTCGAGCAGGTGTAAAAAAGTTCGAGAAACACCTGCCCAGAGATGATAGTTATACTCGATTTCAGCCAGATCAGAAGTGGTAAAAAACTTCTTGCATCTGTTAAAGAAGCCCAAGCATCTTGCACAGCATTCTTGGCAATCTCAACTCCAACGAAGGTTGTCACTAAATATTGGAGGAGAAGATTCAATGAAAACTGTATTGGCTATACAGCGACATTGGCCTGGCCAAAAAGCAAGAAATACATGTATGTTCTAGAAGATCCCACCTAAGGCAGAACGATCAAGTGAAAGATGACTTCAACGAACTTAGCGTACGTAACTGGAGGCAAGTGACTAGTGAGAGTAACAGTACTTTTAAGCGGGGTATGTTGGTTGAGGCAAAATTTAGTCAATACCCCACCTTAAGTAAGAAAGTAATAGATGCTTCCATTTTGGCCAAGACATCGCTTCAGCTTTTCCATCTGTCCTTTTCTACAGCGATGGAAAACAGCATTGTTGATATTTCTCACCAAACAGTGGAGTTCGTTTTGGTGAAAATAAGATTATTACACTTAATTTTTCGAAACTATGGTATAGACGAATTACTTTTCTGATGGATTGGAAGTCACCTTTCGGATCATTCAATTTCGCTTCATGGCTCCGTTCTGTCCCGACTTTTTTCCTAAACTTTATGAATGAACTCTTGATTGTTGTGCAGCTGACAGTACGCTCAGCTTTTCATATTCGTTTCCACATTCAGAAGCTTTTTTTCAGATGTGGAACTGCAATTAATTTCGATCTCAACAGCACTGCCACATGGGCCTTTAAAGTGATAGGTGAAAAGACCATAAAGGAAACAATAGTTTCACTTGAAAAATGCCTTCTGTATCACTTCATCATTATTACTCTAAACAGTGCTCAAGCGTAAAAGCCAGTTGCATTCCTTCCCGTAAAAACCTTTCCCCTTCCACTCGCATCCCTAGGATCAATCAATTTACCCTGGAGCATTACTTCGGACTTCGAAATATAGAGACTCATTTTTTAACCGTACTACAAGAATAAAAAATGCTCTACCTGGCTCGATTTTTCTTCCTCGTTGAGACTTTCCGACAATAAAAATCAATGAGCTTCTTAAAATCCTTTTATCCTCTTTCCAACTTTCACAAGCACTCGGACTGTGTTAATTCATGATAAGGGTATCAATAACCCCTTCAATATTAAAAATAGAGAAGTTTCTTTTCACAGGTAGCAGTGTCATCTTAATTATCGTTGTTGTCCTTCTTGGCAAAATAAGCTACCGCTTAAAATGATAATTGCAATATAGAATATAAAAAAAAACAACTCCAAACCTGGAGGATGTCACATTTTATGGCTTAAATTTTAGGAAAATTGATTCTAACATTGATACAGGTAAACGGTGATACTAACACTCAGCCAAACATACCGATTTGGTGAAATATATTTTTTCATCTTAAAGGCGATATTGATCTGGAGTGCTTCTTTATTTACAAATCCATTACTTGCCCTTAAGTTACCCGTGTCGAAAATAAAAACTGTTGAATACATGGAATGGGGTTCTTTTTTCTTCTTTTTTCAGGTACCAAGCTGAACACCATTCTTTATTTTTTTTAACTCTTCAAAAAGTTGAACGAAAAAACAACAATTCAGAGGGATGCACGGAAACCAAGCATTCGTTTTCTCATTTAGGAAAATGGACAGGACACGGATGTTGTCCTTGACGATAGCATGATGGGGTTTTTTTTTTATTCGTTTTTGTGATAAATAAGGACCACACGTTCAGTTCAATTTCGGAAATGTGGCCTACGGAACAGGACACCATGAAAGAAGAAAAGCGAATCTGGCGGATTTTTCCTGGAATGGTTTATTCTTCTTTTTGAATTGGATTCATATGCAACAAGTGGCTTGCGCATAAGCAATCTTATATACCTGAAACAGAAAACCGGTATATACTTGGAGGGTTGGAACTTGGAACTCTCTAATAAAATGATGCACCAAGCACCATGATACCAATCCCAGTTGGAGCAAATGCTTCTTATTGAATGGAGTAAGGGTTCTTTGTGAAGCTGTATAAATAAAATTGGTTGGTTACTTTTTATACGGTGTTAAAGATTATTTTTTGTTGTTTTCAGTTTCAAACTTTTGTTTAAAAATTAACTTCATTTAAGTGGTTTTTGAAAGGAAATTCTCGGACGAATGTCTAAATTTTCATTTGGGATATCATTGGAATGATTTTAATTTAGATAATGATTTTTTGGTTTAAAGGGACTTTTTTGTATTGAACATTTTGTTGTTTCGATAAATCACTTTTACATTGTGCTTGGTTGGGCTTTACGGATAATTGAAAATGTCTGAAAGGCAAAATCGCATCATCAGCTCCTCACATTGCCCTCTGGATAGATGGAAGGTGAACTATAGGTTGTAGTAACCTGAGTTATCTTCTCAGAAACTAGGAGCATCAGGAAAGGTAAGCTCAACACGCCGATCTACACGACATGCACACTACAAAGGCTTCACAAGCCAGTCATGAAAGGGAAGAGATGTGATGACAAACGCTAAATATGACTCGGATTCGGATGACCAAACCAAGAGAACGAAAAAGAAAACAACTAATAGGTCCTTACCGGCTTCAGGCCCCCCGACCAAATATTCACATTACGCCACATATAACATTGACACCCACCACCTATTCGTCTATTTTAAAGCAGCCTACGTAGCTACGAGTAGACTAACTAGCCTGCATGTTGAGTTGAGCCATGTCCAATTTTAAAATTCCTGCTAAATTGATACGCCTCATCAGGATGACTTTGGAAAATGTTCGCTGTTCCCTTAAAGTTGGTAGAGACTCTACTGAAACCTTCGAAACTACCAGAAGGCTAAGACAAGGCGACGCACTGTCATGCAGCTGTTTTAACATTGTGCTGGAAATATCATGCGGAACACCCATGTCAGCACATCGGGCAAGTTGTGTGAAGAGATAGAAGGGCCAGATTGGACAAATTTGCGGGGTAAAGCTCTGAAGACCCCGTAAGTAGAGTAAACGCAAAGATGCTATTTAAAATTATTAAGGATCTTGAAGGTCAACAAAAGAAGAAGTAATTGCCTTGTTCTTGACATGAACAGTCGTCGTTTTTCGTCAATAGAAGACCGCAGTTGCGAAGATGGAAGAAGCACAGAAATCTGTGCACTGCTCAATGACAAACAGAGCGTAGGTATTGCAGAGGCACCAATACTGATCCATCGACAAGAACGAACATAAAAAGGATCATGATCCTACTTAAAAAAAACAACACAGCAGATGGACCTGATGGTAAAGCTATCAAGTTTTTAAAAACAGACCCCGACTTGGCAGCAAGTATTTTCCTACCACTGTTTAATAATGTTTGGGTAAACTAAACCTTTCCCAAGGAATGGAAAGACGGATTTATCGTTAAGTTATCGAAGAAAGGTGATCTCAAGAATTGTAAAAACTGGTGCGGTATTACCATTTTGTTCATATCTTCGTAATTAGTGGCAACTATTGTTCTCGAGGGAATAAAATCCAGAATGGAGGTTGAACATGTGCCAATCACATTAAATCCTTACGAATAATCGTTGAGCAATCATCGGAGTATCAACCGCGGCTCTACTTCTTTTTCGTAGACTTCGAGAACTCCTTGGGTTGTCATAACTGCGATGTCATATCGGGATTACTTTATGCTATAGAGGCATCCCTACTAAAATTGTTGCTTTAAAAGAAGAGTCGTACAATGTCCCAAAGTATTTCGCTATGAACATTCTATATCTCACCAATTTTGTTCTTACTTGATGATGTAATGACTGCCGCGGAGTGAAAATGAGAGTATTGGTGTTCAATGATGACTATGCTGATGATATCCGTCTAATGGCACTGGTGACCTTAATCAAAAGTGATATTTTGTTTAATGAACTGGAGAAGCAACTGGCTTCAAGATGAATGCAAAAAAGACAACAAATAATGCCCACCAGCCGAAACCACAACACTAAGTTCTTGTGAGACCAGTATACAATGGCGATGGTGGAACAGACTGACGTCAGAAATAGAGGAAATAAAACTCGTAGTGTTTTCTTGGGTGTGGAGCTGTACAAAACTGGAACTGGTCCAGTGGTTGCAAACAACAATATCCAACAATGAACTGAAAACAAACAAAACAGGCTGTCAAGTCAACATTACACAGAGAAAGTGGAACTGGATTGGCCATACAATGAGGAAACCTGATGACAACATAGCACAGCAGTGCTATCATTGGAATCCTTAAGGTTCAAGGCAGGTTGGAAGACTAGATGAAACATGGAGGTCGACTGTCATGAAGGAAGATCAATCTCAGAATTTGCAGTAGTGGTAAATACTGGATTCAAAATTTGAGAATATTCGAAAGTATTCGTAATTTTCATGAACTATACGAATTGAACCGAAATAGTAGTTTAATTTTTGTCAGGTTCTTAAGAAGGTTCAAGGTTCATCCTAATTCGTCCAGTTTCTCAGTTTGAAAAAAAGACGAACGTCTTTAAATGTTCAAATATTGGATTTCTTGAAGGCAATATTCTGTTCAAGGACGTTAACACTTAACACAAACAGTTACAAATTTTTGAACAAGTTTATTTTTATCACTTAAACGTAATATCTAACTTACACTAAGATTCCTCAAATTTAGTCCACAAAATACTATTCGGTTCCGCGACGCTTACAAACCGAATTATCAGATTACAATAATGAAATCGAAGGTAATCAAAGCCAATTTAAAGACTTTCAAGAATAGCTGAAAAAAAAGGAGAACCAACCTTCAAAACGAGCAAATCTTCGCCCGAGATTATCAAAATTGAAGTGTTTATTAAGAAATAATGATATCAAAAAAAAATTAAAGATAATGACAGTTATTGTGTATGGTTTCTCAAAACAGTAGTAGCTGATATCGTTCCTGATACCTTTTATATGCCTATTCCATCTGATATTGAATTTTTTTTTAACTGAAAGCAATCATTATGTAGGTACCTATGCTTCATGCTTTAAAAACGTGATGATATAAAAATTATCTTGGAGCCAGTGACGTCACGCGAATAAACCTTCAGCATTCATCTCCAAATCAACCGATAACTTTTAAGTTCAATGTTTGAAAAGGTAATTGGCAAAAAATCCAATAAATTTAGTTTGCAAGAATTTTTACTTTGTTTTTAATTGTTTTCGATTGATAGCTGCTTGCTTACTCACGATAAGAATTTTAGGTTTTTTTTTGTACTTTTATTGATTTTATTTTTTGGAGGAATTTTATCTCTATTTTACGCATTGCAATCGAAATTGCTATTGATGAGAGTGATAGGGACGTGATTTCAAGTGATCAACATAAGTTTAGTATCAACATTTTTGGAGGCCGATCTAAACAACCTCAAGGTGATCTGGAGGGACAGTTTGCAGGCGTTAAACTGTATCTCCCTCCTATTCCACCTTTACGACATAATAGGGATCAACTATGGGATCATAAAGTACCTTTTCAAACTTTAGATCCACTTAGGTGGTTTACCTAACTGAGATTGGAAAACAGTAACAAAAATTGACGAATCTTTAGGTTTTCATACTCAAACCAAGTAGTGGTGTTTCCTAGAAGTGTTAAGACCAGCTCTTCCTCCACACTACGAACAACTCTGCGAGCATAAGGATTAGTTACTTACACTCTCAACTATTCCCGTGAGTGCATTGAAACTCTGGAGGAATGGAAATAACCTACAATTTGCTCTTTGAGAATTTGTCACTTCCTCTCAAAGCGCAGTTCCTCAAAATCAAAACAAATGCAAAAAAGGTGGAATCGGGGACTGAGCACAGAACCTTTGGGTTTGTAGTTCAATTTGCTAAACAACCAGACACCGAATTTTACAAATTTAATAAAATATCTCCTGGCTTTTTGACTTTTTTGAGCCAGTAACAGTATTTTGTATTTTTGTATTTTTGAAACGAAGGCTTCTCCGATCTATTCTTCTCTTTTTTGGATCCAAAATTATTAAATTTCTAGAGCGTCAACTTAGTTTAAAACTACTGATCAAGAATTGGAACAAAGTTATAATAGTACAGGCAGATTACTTCATTTCATCATGTTCATTTAGATTTGATGATGCTTTTTCTTCGAGGTTTTAATTTGTATCCTATTTTTCTAAACTTCTTTCAAACGAATCTTTTTCCTTGACATCCAGGGAGCCTTATGAGTTTTAAGACCGTACTCTCAAATACAACAATGTACGTAAAGTACATCAATCATTTCCATACAGTGATCTTTGCAGACTATCCAGCCATTGCATACAGAAAAGTCAATATCAGACAGACTTTCAGTACCGATCAAAAAAAAGAAACTGAACTAAGCCATTTTACATTATTATCGTCACGCAGAGCCGGATTTCCACCTAGTCACACTAGGCCCGGGCCTAGGGGCCCCAGTCACAGTGGCGAAACCTGCATAAAACCTGCTCAAAAGCCTGACTTTTCTCATCAAAAAACTTTATCGAAAATATTTTACCACGGTAGAGGTAGACTCAATAAACTTAATTCAGAAAAACGTTTAATCTTTTGAAAACCATTTAACCGTTTTAACCGGATAAGAAAATTAAATATTTATTTAGGATTTTGTCGTTTGGGCGGCTTTTCCTATGGCGATTTTATCGTGTTAGCTTACATTTTTTTGCGGAATATGTTAGATTGAGATATGGAATTGTGCGGTGCGTGCAAGAGAGAAATAACAAAGTTTTAAGCGTCATTGTTTATTGTTTTTGTCATCAAACCGAATTTAAATTAGGTACGTATTAGAAAACTCCTAAATCTATTAATCATACTTCTAATGTTTATTCGAGTAATAAAAGTTGATTCAAAATTATTTGTTTTTTTAATTTTTTTTAAACCCTAATGGAATCTGTTGTTAAAAACTATCGTCCAATTGCCAAACTTTCACATATTCCTAAACTATTTGAAAGCATTTTATACGAAATTTTAAGTTTTTGATGCAAGTCTCTCATCTCTCCTAGGCAACATGGCTTTCTAAAGTGTAGGTCTACAAATGCTAACCTTGTTGAATTTGTATCGTATACGCTCTCAGCTCTTGAGAATGAGAACGAAGTCAATGCCATTTCAACTGATTTTGGCAAGGCTTTTTATAAAATTTCGCAAGGACTAATACTTTTCAAATTATCCTCCTTCGGCTGTGAGCCTGCTTTCTTGAAATGGATTTCTTCTTATCTAAACCTGCCTTTTCCAATCATTTCTTGGCTACCTCAGGGGTTCCCCAAGGTAGTCACTTAGGCCCACTCCTTTTCATAATTATCACTAACGATATAGAAATGGTAATAAAATATTCCATAACTCGCTCTTCGCTGACGATACTTAGTTCTATAAGACTATATCCTCGGCAAATGACTCTTCTCTTATTCAACTTGATCTCGACAGCTTCTGAATCTGGTGCCTTCAAAACTGCTTAGAGCTCAATATTATTAAATTCCAATCAATCACCTTTTCACGAAACCTCCTCCCCGGCCCTACTTTCTCCATAACCAACCCCTTTCCTTGGCATATTATGCGACCGAGAACTCAACTTTCTGGCACACATCGACAATATAATTTTAAAAGCCAACTCAATACTTGGTTTTCTAAAACGATGGGCCAAAGAATTCTCCGACCCATACGTCACCCGATCTCTCTATATAACCTTTGTACGCCCGCTCCTTGAATACGCCTGTCAAGTTTGGTTACCATACCAACAAATTCATACTCTAGAATCGAGAGCATTCAGCGTCGTTTCCTAAGGTTTGCTCTTAGTGGTCTCTCTTGGAATGATCCTTTGATCCTGCCTCCTTATCAAAATCGTCTTCAATTAATCAACCTGAACTCGCTGAAAGAACAAATTGAAATATCCGAGATTCTCTTTATTCACCGAGTCCTATCTCTGGTTCCGTTGACTGTTAAACCCTTTACAGTTCTATTTTCTACAACACGAACCCTCCTAACCTAAGAAATCCTCACCTCTTCTATCTTCCTCCACACCGTACCTCATATGGCTCCAACGAACCCTTAACTCGAATGCTGCGGAGGGTAAATTCGAACCAAGACTTGTTCGACTTTAACCTCAGTACTCCATGCCTTAAACTCCTACTCCGGAATCACCCTCCCAATTAGTTTTAAGTTTTATCTGTATAGTTTTTAAGTTGGAGTAAGATATTTGAAGCTTGTACTAAGCTAAATAAATGGGGGTATTGCCCCCACCAAAATTAAAAATTAAAACTAAAATCTGGAATGATTTCGAGATGAAGAGACAGGCTCCAGGTTTCAAGGGCCTAGAAACCCTAACCCTCTAAGTCCGTGCCTGATCGTTTCATGGCATTCGGTACTGGCTTAGACCTCCGGGACAAAGGTACAACCCTAGGTATTAAGAATAAAATGCACGACTGGGTCGCACGAACTTGCTCTTATGAATTGCTTAGTGGCTGCATATATGGATATTAAAAAAAAATTAAAATAATTTCGAAAATTCTTTTGTTTTTTAAATTAGTTTAAGAGTTTTTTCGAAAAAACTAGATATGCAATAAAATTTCAAAGCTATACGGCAATCTAGGAAAAATAAAATGCACGACTGGGTCGCACGAACTTGCTCTAATGAGTGACAGTGGTTTAGGGGCTTGAGATTTTGATAAAAATTAAAATTTCAAAATTCTTAAATAAATACTTAAACTAATTTGAGCTGAAAAAAAGTACGCCATTTTATTTCTTGGAAAAATTTGAATTTACGAGAAAAAATTTATAAAAATCTGTGGAGCGGTTTTTGAGAAAAAAAGTTTTTTTTGAAAAACTTTTTTAAAAAAAATTTCAAAAAAAATTTAAAAACGCCAGTTCATAGGTATTCAGCAAATACATTTACTTAAATTTTTTTGAAAAAAATTTAATAAGCCGTTTTCAAAATATTAATTTTTTAAATTTTTTTTTTAAAATGCTTTTAAAAATACAAAACAAATATTTTTCAAAAATATTGGTATGCAATACAAATTGAGCTATCTACAGCTATATGTGTGTGAAATTTCGAAAGAATCGGTTGAGTCGTTTTCGAGATAGTCGAAAGCAAAAAAAACGGTCCTATGGAAAGTACCGTTCTTAGCAATTTTTTTAAACTTTTTTTTCAGCCATATGATTATTCGTACCTAAAAAGCAACACTAATTTTTTTAAATCGAAATCCTTATAGCCGTTTTTGAGAAAAATAAGCTTTAACGTAATGGTTATATGGCAGGTACCGTTATTTTTTGAGCTAAAAAAAAAATTTCAATTTCCCCTCTGTACAATACTTAAAAAACTCTATATACCAAGTTTGAAGCAATTCGGCCCACCCGTTTGGGCTGTAGGTCTCTATACATACAGACAGACAGACAGACAGACAGACAGACATACAGACGAACAGAATTTTTAGACCATCTTTTTTCGTCTTCGCTATCATCGTAATGTCATGTTTGATTGTTATCTCAAAACTTTTTTTTTCAACGAATGCATAACTTGCCTTATAGTACCTATAGTCGCAAGTAAAAATATGGAGAAGGATCAGTAATTGTGATTAAAATTTGTAATTATTAGTCATGTCTCAAAGCTGATTTTCTCGTCGAGTAGTGGGTCATTTATGTCTCTCATATGATCGGTTTTTTAAAATCCGATTTTCTCGTAAGCCACTTGACGAATTTCAGTGAAATTTTTAATGTAGAACGAAATAATTAAAATTCTTAAATTTTTGAAAAAAAAGTTTTTTTGAGTTTAAAAAAAAATAAATTTTTATTTTTCAGATAAAAACTACAAAGTTCTAGAAGTTGGCATACTCAAAAAAAAAATTTAGAATATATTTTGGAAAAATTTTTCAAAAAAAAACCTGTTTGAAAAATGTTAAAAAGCGCGCGCTTTTCAAGATTTTCCAAACCTTCTTTTTCCTTATAATTGGCAGAATTTTGATAATCGTTGCAAACTCTTACTTTTTTTTTGACAAATTAAAAAAGTAAATACAAAAATAAAGAGCAGCATTTTTTTTTTCTTTTTAATAGTCAGAATTTTGAAAAGCAGTATTTTGAAACCAGAATTTTGACCCGCTCCCTTGTCCGACCCAGTCGTGTACTTTATTTTTTTTTTTTTCACTTTCGCCAGTAATCCAGTAGGTCATTGCAATACCAGTGTGTTTAATGGGGTATGGCCCTTCTCATGTTTGTGTCATTTGCTGAAATCTCTGTCGCTCAACCAAATGAAGTAAATCAAGCCAATTCAGTTGTACAACGCAATAAAACTGGTCTGGAAAAATAAGTGTTCCACAAGTTTGATGATAAGCTCTTCAGCCCCATCTTCGAAGCTACCCCAGTTGGAGGGCGCATATAAGAGTTAGTCTTTCGTCGGGGGGGAAATCACAATGCCGAAATGTTCCGATATTTTAAGTTTAAAGCAGACGTTGGTTGGAGTCCAAGTTCAAAAAGGGCGGTTATTACCACAAAAAGAAAATTGTATTATTTAAGAGTTTATTATGTGATCTCCTGAATTTGAAGCTTTGAGCTCTTTTTTCCTTATATTAATCTCAATCTATAATTTAAAGTTTTACTTTTTTCATAATAAAAACTATTGTGAACTACATAATCTTAGTTTCATTTTGATTTTAAAAATATTAAACAGCGTTGTAGATGAGCAGTAGCCAGATGGGCCATTTCATGTGTACGAAATCACAAATTACAGAACTACATTATATATATCGAAATATTTAAACAAAATTTAATTATTTAATTTTAAATTTCAAAATATTTTCTTAAACACAAACGTTTCAAAATCGAATGAATTTTCAAAACAATCATACATTTTTTTTTTCGATCACATATTTGAAACAATCAAGTTGCAATTCGTAATTAACTTTAGCTACTTAAATCTATTAAAACTTGCAACAAAACTAAATTTATGAACAAAAAGTCACCATCATATAGTGTGTGACACTTACAAAATACACAATAATACAATACAATGACACTAACTATAGCTTACACTTACACAGTAATCATACACAATATTCAAATTCGGTACAATTATGATCATTTTCCATTGAGTTTGTCTTGAATTTGTTGCAGACTCATTCCCTTTGTTTCCATCACGATGAACAGTACAAAGAAGAATCCAACTCCGCAAAAGATACCAAACAGCCAGAAGGCATAGTAGGTTCCTAGTGCATCCAAAGCTGGATAGAACCGGGTGATTAAAAATCCAAATATCCAGCAAGTTGATGCTACAATTGATGAGGCGGTAGATTTGACATTTGCAGGGAACATTTCACCCAGCACAGCCCATGGCAAAGGACCAAATCCGACACAATACACAATATTGAAGATGATCAAAGCCGGAACTGGAAGCCACAGAATGCCAGATGCGTCTCCAGTTATTTGAACGTAGAAGAAAGCACCCAGTGCAATCAATGCAAGACACATAACACCCGCAGAGAATAGTAGAATAATTTTACGGCCCAATCGATCAGCAATAAGTGGAGTGAGACCACTCGATCCTACTTGGACACATCCAATGATAATGGTAGCGATGGCTGGATCGATTCCAGTGTTTGCCTTGATGAAAATAGTCTGGCTGTTGAAGAGTACAACGTTGATGCCGGACAACTGCTGGAACGTAATCAAACCAGCAGAGATCAGCAGTGCTTTCCTGTTGCCCTTGTTTTTGATGACATCAGCAACGGATCCCTTATTGGCAATTGATTCTTCAACAGTAGTTTGGATCAGGTTCATTTCTTCTTGAACTCCTTCGGCACTTTGTCCGCGAAGAAATTGCAATGACCTCACAGTATCGCTCTTTTGGCCTTTTCCCGCAAAGTAGTAGGGACTCTCTGGCAGGAAGAAGAACACCACAGCGAAGATAATTGGAATGACCAAGCAACACCATTGTAGTGCCATATAACTGACATAAGGGCCAATCGCATACACATAAAGAATTCCAGCTTAAAATAGAATGTTAGTCTTCAACACGTTTGTTTAAAGAAAATTTTGTCACAACCCACCAACAATGAACAACTGCATAAAAGACCCTAACGCACCACGAGAATCGTCGGTTGCAATCTCACCAACATACATTGGCTGAACGGTCATCACAAAGCCAACTCCGAAGCCCTGATCAATAAAGATAGTTCAGATGATGTTAAGACTCAACTTCATTTCATCAGAAAATACCTGAATCAAGCGAGCAGCGTAGATCATTCCAACACTTCCTCCAATCATCATAAGAACATACGCCAGGATAAAGAAAACCGAACTCGAGATAAGAGTCCATTTACGTCCAACAAAATCAGCCAAAGGTCCTGCAACAAATGGCGCTAGAAGAAAAGAAGATGAAAGATTACTTTTTTTCAAAAGACATTCCTAAAAGAGATAAAATGGCGCCCAACGTGGGTCTTTGCTTGAGCCAGGGTGTCAATCAAAGCCCAATTAATGGAAAGTTAAAGGTTAAACTAGATATCATAAGCCTATTTGTATTTATTTAATTATTGTTAAGTGTTTTTCTTATTGCCATATGAAAAATTTGAAATGGCGCCCAACGCGAGTTCATGCGAAACTAAAAACTTTGAAAAAGTTTTAGCTTTCAGGAGACAAATATTAGAAACTTTGTGTAGATACTTACTAACTAAAGCACCAATTGCAATAAGTGATGAGATCCAAGCGTCCTCTTCTTGATCAATTTTTTTGTCCAGAGGGCTATCTGCAGATTGTTCTTTTAATTTTGGCATGATAGGTGATGTCCAACCAAGACATGTTCCAATAGCGAAACTTGATATATTGGCTGGAAAAAAAAATGATAAAGAGTTGTATTTTTTTGTGCAACCTAAAGATTAAGTTTGAAAATACTAACCGCAGACAGCAGCCAAATAAATGCGCGACTTTTTCACAGGTTCCATTCTGCCTCTACGTCCGTTGTCGATTTCAAAAGGACTTACTTCACTGTATTTGATTTGTTGTTCTGTTGAACTCATTTAGTGATAGTCATATGACCTGTTCGGAGGGGCTGAAATTAGATTAATAAAATAAAATGATAATAAGATGCGAGAAGTTACATGTTTATTAAAAAAAAAGAATCTTGGCACCACAATGAGTATCTACGTTCATTTAAGGGGCGTGATCGTTTATTGCAAATTACAACATTTGATGTCCACTACTATGTGTAATTTTTGGAACCGCATTTGTATCTAGAAACTGAATTATTTGTATTTCTTGTTCCATAATCAATACGGTGCTTCATATGTTGAACATCTTCTATGATAAAAAAAAAAATCTGCAATTTGAAAGTATCTTTTTTCTCGTTTGCATTATTTTGATTTAATCTTCTACATGAAGATTCACTTTGCACTAGCTTACTAGCTTAAAATACAAAAGTTGCATATTTAAAATCGGAATTGTAGTACACATTTCAAAAATATAATTTGCATCGTCTAAACTATTCGGTTTAGAGGCGTTACGAAACTATGGGTGTTCTGGTCGGTTCCAAAGATAGAAGCCCTATTGGAAAATGTTAACACGTGTGTAGGAGTACAATGAACGCCCGAGATTTCTGATGTAAGAAAATGAAAAGTTTTTCTTAAAGTTGTCTTTTTTTGAAACAGTCTGTCAAAAGTCACTTACATACGTTTGAAAGAAAGTTGTAGGTTCTTATTATAACCATTTTTGAAATAAAATGTGTTAAAAAGTTCCAAAAGTCATACCCTGGAAGTAATCCTGCCATGTGTGGGAATTCTAACAGGACGTAAGCAGGAGTATAAACGACAACAAGACAAAACCAACCAAGGCATGCGCTATTCATAGAAGAGTCAAAGTTTAAAATTTCGTAGCTTCGCGTACGTTACGTTGAACAAGCCTTACGGACGTGTTGAGATGACAGATAACATTTAAGTAAATCAACTAGTCGAAAATAATAATTCTAATGAAAAAAATATTTTATTAGATTTCCAGCTTACCACTGAAAACCGCTCTTAATGTCAACTGTGTTAGAAACTTAGAGGCAAAATCAGAGAACTCTTTTTAACCTGTAGCCGGTTTTTCCAGTTCTTATCATAAAATCTGTGTGTTTTTCTGCATACTTGTTATTGACTTTTATTTTAACAATTGTTACGTTCATTCAAAAAAAATATTAAAACTCTATGTTAATTACCCATTTTCTGGAGAAAAACGACCCGAAAAGGCAGGAAAGATGGAATAGGCTAGAAACTGGATATCTTAAAACTGAGACAAGATATCAAATTAATCTAAACGCATTTACAAAAGATTATTATTTCTTATTATAATCAAGACCTAAACAAAGTTTATATCGTTAGTACTAACAAAGCAATTACCGTTAACGTTAACCAGGGTACACCAAAGTAAACTTTTTCTTAAATACCCGAAAAATGATATCAAAAATGGAGATAGGCCTTTACTACTACAGAACAATTTTTTCTCAGATTATACCCCAGAATTATATCCTTTAAATATGGCCTAGAAATAAGGGGACAACCTGTATAAATTCACACCCTTTTCAGACTTAATTTTTTATTATTTATTCCAAATCCTCTGATTAAATGCTTTAAATTTTGAAATCAATGCACAGCACACACATAGAGGACGAAAATACAACAAGGCAATGATCAATTCACCAAGAGATATCAACCCATTTTTGAAATTGAAAAAACTCAAAAGTAAACACACGGAAACAGTAACAGTAGTTTGAAAAGTCAAAAGCTCGTAAATGTTCAAATATTTCGACTTTTGCTTCACCTTCGCTTCATGCTACGTGGTTTGTGTACTTACTTTTTGATGCCAAAACGTAACGTTAAAGCTCAACACCAAATTGTGAGCATTATACATGAGTTCCTATGTCTGAACTTTTGCGTTCTGTCAAAGCAAAGCTCAAATCGGCACTGGGAAGCAGGCATAAAGAAAGCTTTTTCATTATAAGAAAGCAATCAATCCTTTAATTTTCTAGCTTATTGAAAAGACATCACCTTACTTACAGAAGGTGAGTCCTGTTTGATATTTAAAAAACAAATAATCCAATGATTGTTTTGTGTTTTCGTTTGCCTGAAATAGCCTTTTTGAAAAAAACTGGTCGAGTGATTTTCAATATTTTTTTTAGATCAATATTTAGCAATGACATATTATTGCATATTTAATTTTTCAAAAAAAAAACTTCTAAACTCTTAAAAATAGTAAGGTTTTTCATGTTTTTTTTTTCAAAATAATAACCGATCAAATTATTTTGATATTGGAATTAACACTAATTTTTAAATTAAATTTTATCATTTTTACTTGAAATGGTGATTTGGCATCAGTAACGACAGATTTGACAGATGTCATAAGAACAACATGGCCTCCAAAGGCGCATCCATATCTAACCGTGTCAATTGAAAGCCCCTGATATGGACGACTTAATCGCACTAATGTACTTGCTTTCTGTTTTTATTAGCGCGGCAATGATAATTTTTCCAAACATAGTTTCTGGAAAAGTTTTCTGGAAAAATTCATTAAAAAAAATAAACAATGGAATTGGTTAAGTACAGTTATATGAAGGAATATTTGAATATTTTGAGCTAAAAGTTGTATTAACTTGCCTTCGCCATTTTGGGAAAAATTCATGTTAACGAAAGAAGTTGACTCAGTTTGTAATAGCCAATCACTTTTATCGTAACAAAAATGAATGGAATCTAATATGGGCAAAATGATTGCGTTAGTTTCAGAAAAGGCCTTTAATTTAAAAACACCGATTGCTCTACTGCAAAATTTTCAGGAATCTGTTTCGAACTTCATGAAAAATATTTTTTGAAAAACATCCAAGCCTTGTTCGGAGAAATTGGCTAAGAAAAAATAAACCGTTTTAAAGAATGTTGCCGCTATAAACATGCTAAAACATAAATAAAACTATTTGAACCAAGATATTACTTAATGTCAAAATCGATGAATAAAAAACGAAAAAATGAAAAAAGTAATATTTTTCAAAATTTTGTTTAATGTTTAGTGGACTGTATTGAAGTAAATTCAAAATTAAGTATAGTGACCTATAGTCCAAATGCGTTTCGCCCAGTACAACAGTTGGGCTCATCAGTTAGATGCTGTTGTACCCTTCTAAGACCGTCGATGATTACCGACTCTTATTAAATAAGAGTCGGTAATCATCGACCAAAATTTTGCGTCTTAGAAGGGTACAACAGCATCTAACTGATGAGGCCAACTGTTGTACCTGGGCGAAACGCATTTGGACTATAGGTCACTATACTTAATTTTGAATTAATGTCAAAATCTTAAAACGCAGGTTTCTCAAAATAATGTATTTTGTCCTTACATCATAAATGTTAATATATTTAACAAAGGATACATTTCGCAAGCAATTTCTTGTCGCGAAAGAAAACAAAACACAATTTCCATCTGAAAATACAGATTGCATTTCAGTTCATCATCTTTAACAGTCCAACCAAAAGCAAACAAAAAGAAAAGTTTTCTTAAAAGTTTAATAACATCAGTCATTGGGTAAAAGTATCCTACTAATTTTTTCCAAATCATATGATCAATTTATAAAATTCTTGAAACCATTCATATATAAGTTTTTTTTTTTTTTTGTAAGAACTAAGACTTTGGCAAAATTGTATTAAAATCGTTAGAGCCGTTTTCGAGAAAATTGACAAAAAATTCAACGGTTATACGCGATCAACCTTTAATATAGCAGAGCTATAAACGAAAATTCAAATACTATTTATTAAATCATATAAAAGTGATAAATAAATCTGTATATCGTTTAGGCTGAAGCTTGCCGTATGACGTACGAGTTCATTTTAACGTATTTGTACACCATTGTACTATATTCCGGTATAAACGATCCGATTTGATTGTAAGCTTTAAACATAAGCCTTGCCTTAAAATTTGTATTTGTGCGTGTAGTTTTTCAAAGAAACTTTGAATTAATAACTACTTTGTATGCTAAACTTTGGCGTCTAATCATTACGGAGCCAGACCCATAGTTTACTGCATTAGATCAAAGTGGATCATTTCAGTTTCGAAGCTGAATGCTTTTGTATTTAAGTTGATTGTCTTTTGCTTCATATATGCAAATCACTTTAAAATAAAGTTGTGCTTCATTGATTTTAAAATTACAGTTTTCATCCCAAATCATTCAAAGTTTTGGTATCGAAAACGTTTCATTTGATTACTAATTTTTTTTTTAAATGCTGAGTTCACTCTTTCCAAGAAAATACAATAAGACTTCAATGAACTTATGAAGACATCTTTTTATCGTCAAAGTGGCCTCTTTTTGGATTAATAGCATTATCTGTTGCCATGAAATCAATCTTCGAAAACACTTTTTTGTTTTGTAATAATCTTCATCAAAGCAATTTAAGTAGCACAAACTTGCGTTCCCATACAATTACTGTCACTTTAAACGCATTAAAAAAGATGTTCCATTGACACTATGAGTTGAGTCTCTATCTCTTCCCATTCAGTGAATTATTCACTCAATTAAACTGTATCTGGCTTTTGAAATTCACTTGAGCATAATAATTGACCAATTGTGACTTTCAAGACTCTCAAATTGGGGGGGGGGGATAAATAAAGCAATTTTAATTTCAAATAATTCACTATAATTTCGTATCACAAAGGACAAGGAGAATACACTTCAGTTCGTTTTGTTGTTCTTAAGAACAGAATCAAATTTTCACAAAGGATAATATCTTTGACTTGTGTGGTAGGTATAAAGGACTTACTTATTTTTTGAATTTACCACCCGTATTCACGGTTCCACGACGACTTTCACAAACCGAATTCTTTCAACGTTATAGTGCAATTTAATGCATCGAAACCATATATAAAGACTTTTGGAGGCATTTTTATTTTTTTCAAATATTGAAACATTTTTCAGAAGTCAAGAATCTCTCGAGACTATCCTTATCAACTACGATTAGTGAAGTGTTCTTTGAAAAAAAAAAAATAGATATCAAAAGATAAATTATTAGTTACATGGTTATGTCCACCATCACTATCGACATGATATAACACAATTAAAACAACATTGATTCATATAATTCAACACACATGCTTCAAAAACGTGAAACTATAGTTTTGATATCGAGATAGGTGGTTATGACAACTACGTTTATACAAGAAACAAGAGCATTGTCAATATTAAACGTCGGTCATCAATAGAAACATGTAGCAAACGACATAATTTCCTGACCCTGTTTCTGTTAGTAGGCAAGTTCCTTGGAAGTATGGAAAAAAAACCATGTTGAAAACGGAAATATTTGAATCATTATTCATTTCGTTACGTTTATTTGAAAATCTATAAAAAAAAGTGCACAACACTAGCTACGAAAAATTACTGTAATATAAAATGTTACTTAGAAAAGTGAACTTATCGTAGAGTTCTTATTTTTCTTATTTTATAGAAAACAACGCGACTAGGAAAGCATAACTGCACCATTTCGGAGAAGTCAATGACATTACTATTTTAATTTGATTAGATAGGATTTTCCCGATAATCTAATATATAAAAACAAGTTGCCTTATGTTCGGGGTCGATAAACTCGAGAATGGCTGGGCAGAATTTTTTAATGTTTTTTTATAAAGTTAGCTATCCTATTGAGGAAGGTCTTTTTGTGAAGATTGGTCAAATTTCGGTAAAGGGCAAACCGCAAAATGCATTTTTAGTGCATTTCGTCATATTAATAACAATATTTTTTGTAGGGTCTTCTGAGTATGTCGACGAAGGTTTAAGGCCAAAATTCGGTAAAATAATTTGCCACAACTGCAGTTTTATTGCATTCTGTCAAAATGCTAACAAATCTTTTGGTAGCATCTTCTGAGGATGCCTGAAAAGGTTTCTGTGAAGTTTGGTCAAAATTCTGTAAAGCGGTAGCGTGGTTCTTTTTGATCTAGCATTTTACATAAAGTATTTTTCCCGTAATTATAGAAAACTATTTTTATTTTCAATGTGTCAATTGAATTTAAATCAAATTGGAATAAGTTTGTAATCTGCGATTTTGGATAAATCATCGGGATGAAATGACTGAAGAAATATTACATCGAATGCGAAATATTTATTCAAACCAGAACTTGGTTCTTAGCTACGATTCGATCTGAAAATAAAATAGCATTAGCGCTTGCGTCATCTGGGATTGCGCAAACTTTGGTAGACGGTGGTCGAACAAGTCACTCTGCATTAATATTGCCATTGAACATGTGAGTAAATGAATTTCAAACATGTAATATTTCAAAAACATGAGTGCACGATGGTTCACAAGAAATTATTCTAAGCCCTTTATCGAACGTTAAAAGATTAACGAGGAAACCAACGTTTATTTGGTGGTGCATTGATATTGTTAGCAGGAGGCAAACATTTTTCCAATTTTTTCTCACCGACAACTTTATGTTGGACGTTGGCGAGTGGGTAAACCGTCCTTATTGTTTATTTATGCATTAAATGCAAAAACAAAAAATTGTGTATCAAAAAGCTCTTGAGTATTGCAAATGGTTCATTTAAAAAATTGTTAAATTAATTAATAAATTATATAAGAAAAATGATTGAATTGAGTTTAAGCCTGCATGATACACAACAATTTGTTTTCTGCTCCGGAGCGTAAATGAAGAGTGAGGATGGTTTCCCAACTAGGAAATACGCTATACATTAAAATAGCTGACGGCAAATCAGTTGAAGAAAAGGAAATTCGCGGAATTTGGCATTCTTCTCCTTTGAACGGTATTTTCAAAATCCTTGCCACTATCACATTGTTCATCAGCTTCGTCACAATCAGTTGGTTTCCTTTGAACAGTTTCGGGGCATAAAGGTTTCGCAGCATTAGGATGACAGATCCAACTTTAAAACTCAAATGATGAGGTTGCATGCCAGACAAATCCAAAGAAAACTTGCATATTCACACTCAATGGAATGGTTTGCACATACCGAAAAAAACGATGCCTTGAGACATGAGATTTATTCATACGCCGCTGTTGGTTTCAGAATCACGGGAAGTGATTTCGGAAATCCGCTTGCTATATCACCACTTTTGCCATGACTGATTGCTTTGAAATGCTGCAAACAGGATTTTCTTTGATTCGCAGGCTTAACGAAAGCTTCATTGCTCAGTGTGCTGGTTCTTCCACCTTCCAACAGTGTTGCAGCAATTCCGGTAGGTGCAAGAGCTAACGCAATTCCACTTTGAGCACGTATTGACGCTAATATTAATTAAATCAAGAACATTTTTCCAGTTCCGCCGGGCGCATCAACAAATAAAATGCACGACTGGGTCGCACGAACTTGCTCTAATGTGTGACAGTGGTCTAGGGGCTTGAGATTTTGATAAAAATAAAATTTTCAAAATTCTTAAATAAATACTTAAACTAATTTGAGCTGAAAAAAAGTACACCATTTTATTTCTTGGATAAATTTGAATTTATGAGAGTAAATTTATAAAAATCTGTGGAGCGGTTTTTGAGAAAAAAGTTTTTTTTGAAAAAAAAATTCAAAAAAAAATTCAAACAGACCATTTCATAGGTATTCAGCAAATACATTTATTTTTAATTTTTAGAATTTAGAAATAATTAATTTAAAATTTTTTTATAGATGCTTTTAAAAATACAAAAAATATTTTTCAAAAAATATTGGTATGCAGTACAAATTGAGCTACAACTATATGGGTGTGAAATTTCGAAAGAATCGGTTGAGTCGTTTTCGAGATAGTCGAAAACAAAACAAAAACGGTCCTATGGAAAGTACCGTTCTTAGACATTTTTTAAAACTTTTTGTTCAGCCATATAATTGGTCGTACCTAAAAAGCAACACTGATTTTTTTAAATCGAAATCGGTAGAGCCGTTTTTGAGAAGAATAAGCTTTAACGTAACGGTTATATGGCAGGTACCGTTATTTTTTAATAATTTTAATAATTTTAACTATATGCCTGTAAGACCCAAGGTCTTTTGAATGCAAACTGCACGGCAATAGTTAGAAGGAATAGAAAGATAGGAAAGATTTTTTTGTTGGTACAATGGATTGAGAAATAGGTGATATTTATCTCATGAAAATCCCACGGGTGGCGTCCAGTTGAAGCTGGGGGAATATTGAAAAGTTGCTGACCAGGTTGGGGCTCGAACCCACAACTCTTCGGTTAGCAACCAAGCACTTCATCCACTGTACCATTGCCACCCGCTTTTTGAGCTAAAAAAAAATTTCAATTTCCCCTCTGTTCAATACCTAAAAAAATCTATATACCAAGTTTGAAGCAATTTGGCCCACCCGTTTGGGCTGTAGGTGTCTATACATACAGACAGACATACAGACGGACAGAATTTTTAAATATTTTTTTTCAAGACGAATGCATAACTTGCCTTATAGTACCTATAATCGCAAGTAAAAACTTTTTGATTATAAATATCGATATCATTGTATTTAAAATTAAATATTTCTTAACAACACTTATGTACGAGTATGTTTTAAGTTAAAAATGTGTTTCCTGTCAGTTTTTAAATACTGCAATTATATTTTTTAAATTGTAATTCATTTAATCCGTATGAAACTAAGATTTGTCTAACCGAGCGAAGCCGGGTGGGTCAGCTAGTCTAATATATAAAAATAAGTTGCCTTATGTTTGGGCTCGATAAACTCGAGAATGGCTGGGCAGAATTTTTCAATATTTTTTAATAAAGGTAGGTCTTTTTATGAAGTTTAGTCAAATTTCGGTAAAGGGCAAACCGCAAAATGCATTTTTAGTGCATTCTGTCATATTACTAACAAAATTTTGTGTAGGGTCTTCTGAGTATTTCGACGAAGGTTTCTGTGAAGATTGGCCAAACTTCGGTAAAATAATTTGCCACAACTGCAGTTTTATTGCATTCTGTCAAATTACTAATAATTTTTTTTGGTAGCATCTTCTGAGGATGCCTTCAAAGGTTCCTGTGAAGTTTGGTCAAAATTCTGTAAAGCGGTAGCGTGGTTCTTTTTGATCCAGCTTTTTTGTCGACATATAAAGTGTTTTTCCCGTAATTATAGAAAAACTAGCAAACCCGGCGAACTCCGTTTCGCCACCAGATGGCTTCGTTTTTTGTATTATTTAGTTTGGGGATTAAAATATGAAGAAAAATGATTTTTTTTGTTTTATATTTGAAAAGGAATTTTTTGTTTTTTATTTCATTTCACAACAGTAATGAATTCATTTCGATTACAAAAATGAAGTGTAATTTAGTTGAACTTCTTTAAGTAAAAAAGTCGCAAATTATCCGTTTCATTGAAGTGCTCTTTGGTAAACCACATTTTTTGTTTTTTGGTCTGACGTTAACACAAACAAAGCGGATGGTTTCCCAACTCGTGAACACGCAACGTATAGCTGCCCATGTGAAAAACAATGATTTTCTAAATTTATCCCGCAAACACTAAGCGATTGGCCTTGCGACTTGTTAATTGTCATTGCGAACGCAAGGCGAACCGGAAATTGCAATCGTTTGAAGTCAAACGGAAGATCAGTCGGAATCATTGGTATTCGAGGAATACATACATTTTCACCTGCGTACTTTCCGTTAATAATGGTTGCCTCAATCAAATTCGGCATAAGTCTTTTAACCGCAAGTCGAGTACCGTTGCACAGTCGCGGTGGATTCAAATTACGCAATATCATAATAACCGAACCAACTTTGAGTTGCAAGTTATGTGGTGGAAATCCTGGTAACTCCAGAGAGTTCAAAAACTCCGTTGGATAATTAACTACATCATCGGGATTTGTTATGGAATCAACGGATTTGTATGTCACCAAATCGCCATCGATTTTTGATTGAATTGTGAAATTCAGTGCATTTACATCATTATTCTTTGCGGCGAGAATTGCTCGTTGACTTAACCAAGTATAATTCTGATAATTCTCACAAATGTTTGGGAAAACATTTTCAATAAGAGCTAATTGAGAGTCTACAAATCGGCAAAAGTCGTTGGTAAGAGTTATTAATCCAGATGTCGCATCAACTGGGACTTTTCCATTTCCAACAGCTAACAATTGTTTGGAAAATTGTGCAGCACTTTGATCATTTTGAAGTTGAACTCTCATATTAGTGGTTAGCGATAATGTTTTCACGTTATTCCATAAACGTGATGCCTTTAGGCAAGCATTCAATTCATCTGCAGGTGTTCCACGGGGAATTACTGGCAACGTCTGCCTGAAATCGCCTGCCAACAATATCATCAAGCCACCAAAGATGTTGTTATTTCGCCGAAGATCCTTCAGTGTGAAGTTAAGTGCTTCAAGTGATTTCTTATGTGCCATTGTGCATTCATCCCAAACAATAAGCTTGCATTGCATCAACAATTTTCCCATTGCACTGGATCGGGAAATATTGCATGTTGGAGTACCAATTGTGTTTAAATTGAGTGGCAACTTTAGCGCAGAATGTGCAGTACGACCGCCATCTAGAAGAGTCGCCGCAATTCCAGATGATGCTAACGCCAAAGCTATGTCACATCTTGATCGAATAGTGGCTAAAATCAATGAAATGACAAATGTTTTCCCTGTTCCTCCAGGTGCGTCCAGGAAGAATAGACCACCAGTATTATTGTCCACCGCTTGTATTAATGTTTCGTATACTTGTTTTTGCTGTTCATTCAGCAACGGCACATTATTTCGAACGAATTCCTGCAATGTATCAACATTGTATTGCAGCTCTCGATTTAATTCTTGGTTGAATGCATCGTGCATCGATCGATTTGGCGCAATCATTCCTACTTCAATCAGTAGCTTGTTTGCAATAGTCAAGCATTGATCCTCAATCAGAATCAATCCTTCATTGTAGATTTCATCGGTTATTTGCATGTGGGGATTATTCGTTCGAATGCGCAAGCGATGCAAGATGTCTTCACAAATGTCGTCTTTGTATTTGTTCCATAACTGAATTGGTTGTGAAGGGAAACATGTTGTGATGATAATTGCAAACAGCGTTCGTATTTGGTACGCATTTGATGAAATAACTGAATCCGCAAGTGTTAAATCCCAATGAGAATCGTTCTCCAGCAAACCCAATAGTTGACATGCTTCTCGATATGTTTGGCATTGGTGGCCATTCACAGTTTTTAAATGCGCAAATGATTTTGGTCCACGTACATTTACCAACAGCAGTCGCAAATAAAAACATTCATCATTTCTAGGATGAACAGTATACATGCGACCTAGTGCATCAGTGGAAAACACCTGTGGCCAATCGGGAACTGGGGTTCCTTGTTTGCGACGTTGGAATTTCTTTGTTGATTGATTCCAAGTGTAATACTTTGGCATTTCAACGTACATCAGCGTCGCTGCGAATAGGTCTGCTTCACACATTGCAAAGAAGCTAGTCAATGTTGTCGATGGTGGTCTCTCAGCTCGTTGTGCCGCATTAGTCTCAGTGAAGTAAACTCTTTGTCCATTTTCCAAATGCACTGCTAAATGTACAACTGTGGGATATCTTTCATGAATATGAAATGAAAATAATCGCCACAGTGCTTCATTAGTACTGACGTATCTGCCCATTTGGAAGTTGCTGATTTCGTCATTCGCATTTTCCGACGCAATACCAAATACAGCCATGTCGCTGCCCTTTGTGACGTACTTGCACAAATATTTGACTGATTTGGCCGAATGGCAACTCTCAACGTTCACATGTGTTTCGAAAATTCGCGATAGCAGCGGGCAATATGGTACAATGAACTCATTTCCGATCTCAATCTCTTGATTTTGAACTTTAACTTTGATAGTTCGACCATTATCTTCTTTTGAACGTCGACGATAAACTGGATATCCATCGTTCCCTGTGACTGTTTCAGCAACTAACGGTCGCGGATATCGTTTTGTGCACTTTCCATCAGCCATGCAAGACGATAATGGATTAAATGCACCGCACGGTCCATGCACCATCTGTGTCGTCACAATGTCGTGTAGATGGGGATCAGTGACTGGATCAGGAATTTCAGCTGATATGATGTCATCCACTTCATTTGAATTTAATTTGTTCAACAACCAAATTAGGATATGAGCATGCGGTAGTCCACGCTTCTGCCATTCCACCGAGTACATATAACAACGTGTGTCACCAAAAACTCGATACGTAGTAAGCACATCCATCATAACATTGAGTTTTTGCTGAAATACTCTGGCGATTATGTCATGGCGATCTAGCGGTTTTTGGCCCGGGTCCAACTCACGTTCAATTTCCGTCCACTTTGGATTGCATGTGAACGTAATAAATAAATCCGGAGTTCCATAATTTCGCACGTACGTCATAGCGTCTTGAGCGTATTCGTGCATGTGGCGTGGGCTTCCGATATAAGATGATGGGAGAATCGTCAGGCGTCCAATATTCTGAACATTACCATCTGAATGAATAGCATCACGCAAGTGTATATAGTCCTCAGATCGTAGCTTTGCCTGATTGAATCGGATGAACGCTAAACGTTCGGTCTCGACTTTGACATACATGTCGACAGCGAATTGCTGGAATAGCCGACGGCACTTCAGAATGACATTCTCCTCATGTGTACGAATCATCATACGATACGCATAGTAATTCATTGCGCTTAGATTTTTGTTCGTTGATACGCCTGAAAATGCAATATTAAATGGATTGTTAATAGAAACCAATAACAGCAATAATTAGTGTGTGAATATTGTACCTGTAATTGGATCGACCATCTTTAACGTGATGTCGTATCCGTCTTGCCCATGCCAATAAATTATTGGATATTGTAAAGCATCGTACAAACGATGTGTCTCGTTTACACGATGCATGATATTACTTCTTCGCTGAACGACAATATCTCGTGATGTAGTTGGATCGCCAACAATAATTGCAGCAACATCATCAACGATGGGTGCATTGAATCTTCGCACATGTTCACCTGTTGGGGTACGATCCGCTCTTATGACAAATTTGTGCGTATCCGATGGCATTCGTTCTAATGCTGTTTTGAACATATTAACCACAGCGTTATTAGCGTGAAAAAATGCTTGCAACTGTTCAATAATTCGTCTCTTTAACTGTTGTGTTCCCTGTATATTGCACCGCACATTCAGCTGATCCACCATCGACGAAATGAAATATATTTGCAGAAATTGATGCTCTTCATCTGGTGCTGGCACCATTGAACTATGCAAATGATATATTTGTCCTTGTATCTGTGATGGCAAACAGTTAAGATAGAATTAATTTATTTATTTTTGAAGAATACGGTGACTTCTGATCGTGTGGTGGTCTAGGGTGTGGTGTATGTATAGTTGTTATGTGATTGATTGTGTTGGTGTGAGTGATTGGTTGTGTGTGTTGTATCTTTTACCTTGCAAGTCGGCATGAAGCCGCCTTCTCGAATGATATTAGCTCCAAAGGAAGTCATGCGAAAGCAGTTATTGTATTCAAGAATGCGTTGAAGAAAATGGTTGGAATCGGGATCAGTTCCATCGAACAATGATTTCAGTGGCTGTGGTGGTGTAAGTAATGGATCCAGTTTGACTTTTCCACTTGCGCAGCACAATCCAGCCGTTTCTCTTTTGAACTTTAACGCATTGCAATATCGGCATACAGTCGTCATTGGTCCAATTTCTAAATTGTCATCATCACTGTAGTTCGCAGTGGGATCATATTGGAATGCCAAGCGATTGTATGATGCCAATGATCTTCGTGTGCTCACGCGTTGTCTCAATCGGGCATTTTCTCTTACTATATTTTGTTGTTCTTCGCTTAAGTTCTGTGAATACACTTGTTGCTGGCTTGCATGTCTTGTGCGGCGGCCGATGTTCGCACGTCGTCGTCCTCTCGGCATTTTGGACTATGGACAGACTGGTGAATTTAACCTCAAATGCACGATCCACATAATTTACACAGTTCAACTTACCACCTTAAGGACAAATGCCTGCTGTTGAAGTTGAATACAAATTTGCACAATACGCGTGATCTGAATGATAATCTGAAATTCAGATTGTTCAACTCTTTTCAGTTATGACATCTCTCTTCGACGAATTTGAAATAGTTCGGGTGCTGAAAAAAGAATTGACTATGGCAACAGTGGGTATCATGGCCCTTGCTTCTATTTTCTTCTGTTCAAACGTAAGTTATAAATACAGAACAAAACTTGCAAGCAATAATTGAAATAATTCTTCGTTCAATAAAGTATTTATATGTTAAATGTGATAAGATATGTGGCGTTATTTTTTATATTTTTAGCTTGGGTAAGATTTTTTTTTACAAACTTTAAAGTTTACCATTTGAATATTAGTGTGTTTTTTATTTTAGATTATTGCACTTTCATTTGCAATGATATATTTATATAAGCTCAGCGTTTGAGCTATGATTTGGTTTGTTGCAGTGGTTGCGATCTTGCCGTGGCTACTTATTCCGGGATACTGTATCTTTAAAATTTAACAAATAAGCTGTAGTTTGGGCTCGCGCTTAAGAAGATGCCTTAGACCTACACATTGGTATCCAGTTGATCCCATTGACCGACGAAGGTATAAGGAGAGATTTAGTGCAACGGATATTTCGCACAATCTTACCCCAGGAAACGTTGAATTAAAATGAAACAATTTTTTTTTAAAGATAATGCTACGCAATATTAATCAATCTCGACTGTGCAACTTTATGTTGCATGCTCACGTGTGTTAAAACCATTGAATCTATTTAAATTAAGAAAACAATTTTACTTACGTTGTAAACCACTTTCGTGAAAACTATGAACCAAAGATTAAAATAATATTCAATCTTACTTTCTAAGCCAAAGAAAAGGTAGCTTAGTTGATTTTAGTTTTGTGCCTGAAAAATCAATCAATAAACTATCAAACAAAATACACAATCCAATATTTACTTACCAAAGATTAAAAGGCTATGAATTATAAAAGAAAAGGAAGCTTAGTTGAATTTAATTTTTGTTTCTCGTAAACTTGCTTCTGAAAAATAATATTTGTTTTAATTAAACATATGCTCAAAATAAATGCAATAAACTTTTAAAAAAATAAAATGCACTACTGGGTCTGGACTCTGGAGCAATAACAAATAATACCCTTTGTTATAATAAGTAAGCAAAGAAGTTCAAAATCTTTGTTTAATAAGTGTTTATGTTCCTCATTTGGAGCATATCGACAGTTTCAAAAGATATGTTAATTTTTCCACTTTTTACTTGCGATTATAGGTACTATAAAGCAAGTTAGGCAAACAAAATTTTTTTGGACAATCAAACATAACATTACGATGATAGAGAAGCCTAAAAAAGTGATTCCGTTATACTTTAACCAATTGTATTAGCGCTTTTAATTGCTCTATAGGGCAAGTATTGGTTTCGTGCAGATAAAAAATCGCTGATAGAGAAGCCCAAAAAAGTGTTTTTTTCCATATACCATCCGTGGGTCTGTCTGTGCGGATATGCGTCTGTGCGGATGTGCGTATGTGCGTCTGTGCGCTTTTTCACGTCCAGCTACAGCCTAGACGGTTTGATGGATTTTCTTCAAACTTGATATATAGCAGATTGAAGAAAAATTGTTGTCGAGGTTTTTTTATTTCGTTTTAGACCGGCTCAAACTGAAACCTTTCAAGTTACGATTTTTTTCATTTTGGATTTTCTCGAAAACAGCTCAAACGATTTTGATTAAACTCTAAGTAAGTTCGCAACTCAACGGCTTGATTGAATTGACTCAAACTTCGTTTGGCATAGTTCTTTACAGTTTTCTAAAAGATGGCTTTGTTAATTTTTCAGTGTAGCCTTTCTAAACGGTGGCTTGCGTACAATGAGCTATAAAAGATATTACTAACAATAACTAAGAACGGTACCTTCCATAGGACCGGTTTTTTGCTTTCGACTATCTCAAAAACTGCTTAAACGATTCTTTCGAAATCAAACACCTTTTAAATACATAGATTTAGGTAGTTCAATTTGTGATGCATACCAATATTTTTATTTGTTTTTGTTTTTGGTATTTTTAAAAGCATTTCTTAAAACTATTTTTGATAATTTAATTTAATGATTTCAAAAAAGTTCTTTTTTTTTCAAAAATTATAAGTAGCTATACGAATATTCTTAATTCACATGACTTGGTGTAGGTATTTGAATTATTTTTTTTAATTTCGAAAAACAACGATAAAACAGTATTATACACTGTGGCGTATGCGTACTATAATAATAATTTTATTTAAATAGAATTATGGAATGATTTATTCTTCATACACATTGTTTTTGTATTAAAATTAATTGTTATTTCACCGTTCGTTATCATTATTACTAATAATTCGAAATCCATTTCTTCTAAATAAAGAGCTTTGTACATGCCTAAGATTTGAAAAAAATCGTTTGTAGTTACAAAGTTAATTCTAAGAAGTTATAAATGTTATTTACGTTTAAATTTAAAGATTGTATCGCCTTTGCTTCCAGCGGTACCAATTATTCTTTGGATCCTTTTTTTTCTTTCTCTCCTTTCGAGAGCCAATGATCGATTTGATGAAATTTTGTTAAGCTCAGATGCACCTAACCTTTGTCCTAAAATTCTTCTAGATAAACCGTCATCTGAAATTACACTGCCATTTGAATCTGGTTCAATTCATAGAATAATAATCATTGAAACCAAAAATAAATTGTACGTACCTATCGAAATTGAACTTGTTACGTCTTGTTTTCCAGACGCAATTTCATCTGATATCAAACTTAAATCTAAATCATCTTCATCCCAGTCTAAAAATTGAAAGAATCCAATCAACGTTGTTATTTTACTGAGCATTATAAAAATTAAAATGCACGACTCGCACGTACTTGCTCTGTGGGTGCAGTACGATGAAAACAAAGTTTTCGAGCAATATGAAGTACTTATTTTTAAAAAAATTTATAAAAACTAAAGTTAAGAAACCTTTTAAAATTTAAAATTTAGATGTCATCTTTTGGGTGCTATAAATGATATAAATGTCCGCTTATGGCCAAATTAATACAATTTTAAAAACAAAGGAGAAAGGCAATTTGTGTATGGGAGCTGACCTACAGACCATTAACGATGAGCCATATATATCGTTGAAAAGGTATTTTTGCGTAGATCAAATGTTTATAAAGCAGCTAGTCTCAATTTACTGTGGGAAAAAAGTTATAGACATAAATTCAGAACAGAGTAAGATAAAAAAAATGTATATAAAATGAAATAGAAATATATAAAAATATAAGCTTTTTATGAATTTTTACTAATCTGAGCCAAAACTTTTTTCCCACATCGAATTGAGACTTGCCGCCACATAAGCATTTGATCTACGCAAAAATACCTTTTTAACGATATATGACTCATCGTTATTGGTGTGTAGGCCCAAATTGGCATTGTCCTTTGCGTTATTATCATTTACCAAAAACTTATATGCAGTTTTCTTCAAAATATTCTATGTATATTACATACATTTTTTCTTTATTCTGAAGAGCGTTTTTTGAGCGAATTATAAAAAAACTACAAAAATTGACCGAACCCTATTGGCGAAAACCGCTTTTTCGGACGTCGAAACCAATACTGTCCCTATAGAGCAAGTAAAAATATATATTATATATGTATATGTATATGTATACCAGGCAATTCGATGTCACTTTTCTTAATTGACGAAGATGACGAAGGAGCACCCGCATCACTTTCTGTTCCAAGTAATGCACCTTTCGGTGATAAAAATCTGCCGCCATCGTTTGATTTAATTTTTTTTTTTAAATTTTGCTTCTCCGCAATTATTTTCTTAATAATTTTTTCTATCTTTTTGGAACTATTTATTTTTCCTTCCATTCTTTAATATAGGAAACTAAATTCTTAAATTTATTACATTAAGTATGCAAATTTATAAAATCTATTCAAAATAAATGCAAAATCCACGATTTTTAAATATATGTAAATTAAGAAAACAATTTTACTTACGTTGTAAACCACTTTCGTGAAAACTATGAACCAAAGAAAGAAAGAAAAGATTTTAGTTTTGTGCCTGATGAACTTGAACCTGAAAAATCAATCAATCAACTATCAAACAAAATACACAATCCAATATTTACTTACCAAAGATTAAAAGGCTATGAATTATAGAAGCTTAGTTGAATTTAATTTTGTTTCTCGTAAACTTGCTTCTGAAAAATAATATTTGTTTTAATTAAACATACGCTCAAAATAAATGCAATAAACTTTAAAAAAAATAAAATGCACTACTGGGTCGCACGTACTTGCTCTGTGGGTGCAAGCACTATGATAACAAATTTTTCGAGCAATAACAAATAATACCCTTTGTTATAATAAGTAAGCAAAGAAGTTCCAAATCTTTGTTTAATAAGTGTTTATGTTCCTCATTTGGAGCATATCGACAGTTTTAAAAGATATGTTAATTTTTCCCCTTTTTAGTTGCGATTATAGATACTATAAAGCAAGTTAGGCAAACAAAATTTTTTTGGACAATCAAACATAACATTATGATGATAGAGAAGCCTAAAAAAGTGGTTCCGAAAATTCTGTCTATCTGTCTGTTCGTCTGTTTGTATCGGCACCTACAGCCTAAACGGCTGGACCGATTCGCTTCAAACTTGGTACACATAGTATTATTATGACGTCCTACAGAGGGGTTTTTGGAATTAGCATTCTAGCTATAAAACTAACGGTACCTGCCATATGATTTTTTATGGAAAACTTATTTACCTCAAATACGGCTTCTACGATTTTGAAATCAAAATTAAATAGCCCAATTCATAGGTATTCTGCATTTATCATTATAATAACTTATCATTTTTGAAAGAGCTACCAGAAAAATATTTATTTAAAATATAGGTATGTAGTAATTTATTATAGGTAATATAGAAAAAGCCAAAAGCAAAAACCATCCTATGGAAACTACCATTCTTAGCAATTGTTGGTAACTTTTTTCCAGCCATTTGATAGGTCATGCGGGCATACCTAAAGAGCTAAACTTATCAAAATCGTTTGAGTTATTTTCGAATAAAATTAGCTTCAACTTAACTATAATAATTGCAGGTACCTTTAGTTTTTGAGCTGCAAGAATATTCAACTTCCCTTCTGACTCGATATATGTACCTAGTTTTAAAGAATTAAACACACCCGTTTGGGCTTTTGTAGGTGTCTGTAGGTACATATGTACTTGTACATTTTTTTTGGTCTTCGCTATCATCGTTAAATTTTTTTTTCCGACGAATGTATAACTTGCAGTTTATGTATATTCGCCATTTTAATAAATTTAATCAAGCCGTTGTGAAGTTATGGCCATTTAAAAAAAAAAAAGCCCTTTTAAGCTGACTTTCGATACGACCATTTGCTTAAAATAATCAAAATTAAGTTACATAAATCGCAAGCAAAAACCTTAGCAAAAGATTTTCTTTAAACTGCTATACACCAAGTTTAAAAAAAATTATCCGTCAAGCTGTTTATGCTGTAGCTTTACGTGAAAAGAGCACAGGCGCACAACGGCACAGACAGTATTGGAACCTCGATTTTTGTTTGCAAGAAAGCAATACTTGCCCTACAGAGCGAGTAAAAAAGACAATCCACTATTATTAAAGATAATTTACTTACCGTATGCATGTACATATAATGTATGGTATTAATCAATAATCAATTATTAAATTTCTTATTTCTGTCCGATGAACTTGAGTCTGCAAAATAAGTAAAAAATGCAATAACCTATCAAACAAAATACACAATGCAATATTTTTAAATATGATTTACTTACCAAAGATTAAATATGTAGCTATGTAAATTCCTTATAATTTATTTCCTTTTTATTTTTTGTTTTTATTTTGAAATATTAAAAATCAAATAAATTTTTGAGAAATAAATTCCAATAAATACTACGAATAAATATAGCTTTACAGTTGAAAAAATTTTATAAATGGGCTACAACTACCATCGATGATATTTTTCCTGAATTTTCTTTGCTATAAACCTAGCGGAGCCCGAGACCTTTCCAACGAATGCAAAACCGTGGAAATCGGTTGGTGCGTTCTTGAGTTATATCGTCAGGAAGGAAAACCCGACTTATTTTTATATTATAGATTATTTTTATTTTCAATGTGTCAATGGTGTCAATTTATTTTTAATAAAATTGGAATAAGTTTGTAATCTGCGACTTTGGACAAATCATCGGTATGAAATGACTGAAGAAATATTACATCGAATGCGAAATATTTATTGAAACCAGAACTTGGATTTTAGCTACGATTCGATCTGAAAATAAAATAGCATTAGCGCTTGCGTCTGGGATTGCACAAACTTTGTTAGACGGTGGTCGAACAGCTCACTCTGCATTAAAATTGCCATTGAACATGCAACTTAATGAATTTTAAACATGTAATATTTCAAAAACATCTGAAATGGCAAAGGGTTTAAAGCAATGTAAAATAAACAAATTTTAATAATCGAACATTACAAGATTTACGAGGAAACCAACGTTTATTTGGTGGTGCATTGATATTGTTAGCAGAGGACTTTAGGCAAACATTTTTAAAATCTTTTCTCACGGACAACTTTATGTTGGATTGGGTAAACCGTCCTTATTGTTTATTTATGCATTAAATGCAGTTTTTGAAATAAAATTTTTTTTTTTTTAACTTTTTGAAAACATTTTAAAAAAAAATTCAAAAACGCCAATTCAAAGGTATTCAGCAAATACATTCATTTAGAATCTTTAAAAAAAAAAATTCAATTTCCCTCTGTACAATCCATACCAAGTTTGAAGCAATTCAACTTTTTTCGTCTTCGCTATCATCGTAATGTCATGTTTGATTGTTATTTCAAAACTTTTTTTTTTCGACGAATGCATAACTTGCCTTATAGTACCTATAATCGCAGTGCAAGTACAAAAACTTTTTGATTATAAATGTCGATATCATTGTATTTAAAATTAAATATTTCTTAAATGTTTTTCATGTCAGTTTTTAAATATTGCAATTATATTTTTTAAATTGTAATTCATTTAATCCGTATGAAACTAAGATTTGTCTAACCGAGCGAAGCCGGGTGGGTCAGCTAGTTTAATATAAAAGAACATTCTATTCGGAGCTTGAAACCCATTCCAAATGTTTTGAGTCAGACAAACTAAATTTTTTTTTTTTTTTTAAGAAATAATTTGTATCTCTAATTTCAAACTAATTCCAATTTTAAAAAAGATTCGCTCGCATTTATTCGGTCATTAAATTGTACCATTATGGCAGTTTTTGAGGAAATACATAAATATAAAGGTGTCTCTAATATTATAAAGGCCGTCTATGTGATCAAAATTTTTAAAAAACAAAAATTTACTTGAAATGGATGGTTCGGTCTATGCTTCTACCGTCTACAAAAATGCAAGGCTATTTTATAAAAAAACCTATGGCAAATTATGTGAATATAAGTTTAGGCAAATCCGTTGTCCTTAAATAGAACAATTAAAACAAAAAGGAGCATGGACTACTCTACGCATCTATTACATTTTGACACAAATTTTCAAATAAGTATACCCTCTAGATCACTCTAGCAGACAAAATTGGAAAATGAACGAATTCAGTTTCTTTACTGATGGTTCAAAAACAAATGATGAGTTGGAGGGAGGTACTTACTTTAACAGACTAAATCTAAGTCTCTCATCCTGGTCTTTCTAACTATTGCAGCGTGTTCCAATCGGAATAAACGGCTGTAAAGGAGGTACTATCCTGGGAAATCTTCATTTTTTCGGATGTATGAATGTAAAAATAAATATCCGGTGATCTGCGGTCGTGAAGTGGGTTGCTGAGGGATGGGTTTAAGGGTACATAACGGTTTATCTCGATTTCGACAAAACAACAAGTCCTTTGGAAACAAATTAAAAATCAAAGTTATAGGTACCTACCTAATAATAAGATCTAAAACTTTTTTTTCACATAACCTCACAATTTATGTGAAAAATTCAAATAACCAAGTTTTTGATGAGTGAAACACCTATTGGTGCACCTAGGCAGTAAAATCGATCGTAATCGTCACGAAAAATGGCATGACGCTCGGACGCCATCCGGCCAATTAAATCATTGATAGCATAGAAAAATTAACAAAGTCGATAAAATTTTTCATAGTGTGAGTGAAGGGTTTTTGGTGGTTGTAGTTTGGGTAGGTGGTCGTCGGTGGAGGGTATGCTGATAGTGGTGGTGGGTGTTTGGGGGAGGGAAATTGTCAACACTGGTGGGTGGTTGGCTGTAGGTGGGGTTGGTGGTTATTGGTGCTGGTATTTGGTTAGGGAGGGGGGTAAGGACAAAATTGACAAAAATGGTAGGTGGTTGGTTGGTGGTTGTACGTGGGCTAGGCGCATGGCGGTGGTTTTTCTCATTTATAAATGTATATAATCTGTAATAATTGTTATTATAATCAAAATAATAAGACAAATATAAATTGATTTTATTAACGAAAATTTCAATTAACTTTAATGTTTCACATCTGCTGGACGTTCCGTGACCTCTAATTTTTTTTATTTTTATTTTTTTACAACAAAAAATTGTTTCACGAAATTTAGTGAAAACTTATAAATGTCCCAAAGACACTGTAATTTTGTTGATTCAAAATTATTTCTTCACCTTATTTTGACTTAATATCTACAAGCATGGAAAATTCTCACGCCAAAATATCTGCTTTAAGAAAAAAAGTTTCGATAAGTTTTTGGTTTGTTGAAATCTCTAATTTCAGATGGTTTTAACAAAAATATACATTACTATGGTAATTTTTCTCCGAAAATACAAAAAAAAAAAAAAAAAAAAAAAAGACAAAATCTGTGTGCATATCTTATATTAAAAAAAATCGGATTGAGTTTTTGTTATTGTTTTTTTCCAATTTGTGAGAAAAATTACCATTCTAATGTGTATTTTTTTTATGTATGTTGTCAATGCCAACTGCATTGGACTTAACTGAAATGAAGCTTTTAACTATATCAGAACTATCTACACTACGGGATTCAAGAATATTCTCTGAAGTATGGGTCCGTCTGGAAGACTCAATATATCAGAGGAAAGGTAAGGAATGGTAAGAATGGTAGGAATAAAAGAAGGTCCAGTGAACTGTGAAGCTGACAAGCTTCATAGACAATAAGAAACATTACCCATTTAAATTTAGCAAAGCTTTCTGGGTATTACCAACGCTAATGCAACACACTTCTGAAAGGACAGATCATATATAGGTAAACAGGTTATAACCTATAGAAGATCATGATCTCCATTATAAGTTTCATTCCAAGACACTGTTTCATTAACCACGCCGCCACGCGTACCTTCGCCGCGAAACTTGACCTGCTCACGAGGAACTTTTGCAGAAGCTTTATCGATGAAAAAAGGGTTCGCCGTAAAGCGTTTTTTTATTAGTCATAGGTTATTTTGATACTGTCAGTATCAGACCTCCGCTGTGCGACGTAATCTATAGAGTGACAGAACCTAAAAAGGACAAAATGTATATAAAAAAAAATGTATACAAAGAAAAAATCTAGAATGTTTAATAAAAATCTAGAAATGCCAACATCTAGAAAAATCTAGAAAAAAAAAAATTCTAGTCTTTTTTAACCTTTCGATTACTTGCATTTTCTAACTACGTGAATTGTAACCCTTATCTTAAAAATTAACAATAATTCTAGATTTTGTCCATTCTAGATTCCTTTTTCTAGATTTTGGGTTTCGAGATGAAATACTCTAGATTTTGATTTTTTTAATCCTATATTTTTTTTTTTCGAGATACTGTGGTAAGCACGAGAACAACGATTCGGTCAACGGTGGGTGTTACAGAGTCATGTTAACCAACTTATTTTTACCGAAATTGAAGACATGGATTTTCTGTGCTCATGCAGGATGGCACGCCCATCCACATTAGATCCTTTGCGCATTAGATTGATGATTAGACCTATATTTGGATTTTTTTTGTGGGAAACCATGAAGGACCGATATTATGCCAACAATCCGGAAACGATTCAAGCACTCAAGCAACTCGTAAGGGTACAGGCCGAATCTATGAGCAAGCTCTTGGAAAATTGGAGTGACAGGATGCGCTATTGCGAAGCCAGCCAAGGCAGCCATTTGAACAACGTCGCGTGCGTCGGTCGTGTTCCATAATCAATGAAAATTTTTGTTCTTACTAATAAAACCATAACACATGAAAAATTTTAATTTTGTGCATTTTATTGCATTTAAAAAAAAAACTTGTATTTGGCCCACTCTTTACATACAAATTAGTCCGTCAAGAAAATTTATTCGCGTTGGATACCGCATAATTTGACAATCGCTCAAAAATAAGGCTCGTTTTGTTCCTCCTTCAAAAGACGTCTATAAAATCGTAATTAATTATGGATTAAATCCAAAACTAAACAACAATCAACTATGTGCTGTCCGCGGACGATGATCTTAAAGCAAATAGTTAACAAAAACCAATCGCAGAACAATTATTATCATTCTCGACCACGATAATGCAAGCTATCACTTCATCGGAACAATCAAGTGCGCTTTAGAGCTTTCAAACATCGAAATGATGGGTCATCCGCTGACCCTACAGTAAATACTAAATTTGTCCAATGATTTTTTCTTATTCAGGTAACAAAATGTTAGATCCACTTTTTTTCGACATCTGAATTCTGAAGACGTAAAAAAAACATAAGAAATATCCCATATTTCTAATGAAAGCAGTGAAATGACATAAAAATACTATACATGGGGCGAGGCTAGCAAGAAACAAGACTAAAGGACATAATGGAGTTATTATTAAACATTAAAACTTTCACATTTGCCCCGTTTAGTCTAGAAAAGCATTAGAATAAGCTTAATAATATTCCTTACTCTCATGACAGTTTTTATGCTATTTTTGTGTTCGATAACATTATTTGTATATTATTGTTTTTTTTTTCTATAAAGTTAACGCACATAACCACTTATACTTTTGAACTGATTTTAAATTTTAAAAATTGTGAATTGCGTTATGAAGCCAATATTTCTACTTGATATTCATATTTTATATAAACAAAAATATTAAAATAATTAAAAGTGCTTTAATTTCTTATAGTCACGAATTCGATGTCATCTTAATTACATTATTTTGTTAAAACGTAAGGGTATTTTATCAGCTTGATTTGTCTTTTTCAACTTACTTTCCCTTGCGTTTGGCCATTTTTACCTATGTGATTGCTATTAAAAGTACTAAAGGGTGTCTTTTAAGAAGCATAGAATTATAAAGTTGAATAAAACAGTGATACATTTTATAAAATGCCAAAAAATTGACTTTTATAGTTGAAAGATAATTTTTTGTTATTCTTTATTTGAGAATGATTTTTGGCTCATGGCCACCGTAGCTGCCTCAGATGTAGTCCAATCTTGAGGTCCAATTGTGTACACTCTTTACAACATTTGGGGTTGTATATCGGCAATCACGAGGCGAATGTTTTTTTTTAAATCGTCAATCGTCTCTGACTTACGCAGTGTATACTAGGCGTCTTCACACTCCCCACTCCGTCTTGTTGGTGTCACAGCTCCCCCACATCAACGCGATTCAATTTAGAAACAAAAAAGTCATTGATCAGGTCCAATAATGATTCCACTAGCCACCATAAAGTACACCAAACTGTCAATTTTTCTGGATGTAATGCCGTCCCAACAATGGCTCGATTATTAATGCACTCCAAATGCTGCAGGTTTGCTTATCAACGTATCCATTCAACAAAAAATTAACTTAATGGCTGCACAAAATGTTTTTATGGAAATCAGAATGAACAGCACAAATCAAAAAATAAAGTTTCCTCAGAAAACACCATTCAGAAAGTTTTATCAAAATCGTTAGAACTGTTTTTGAGATAAATGAAATATGGTACCATTAATCTTAGAGCTAGAACGCATATTCCAAACACCCCTCTGTATGACGTCACAATAATACCGTGTCTGAGGAAAATCGGTTCAGAACCTTAGGATGTATAGGTGCCGATGCCTATGCAGACAGAGAGAGAACAATATCCATGCGTTGTTCAGGTTTCAGTCGATTCAGGATGAAATGGCAAACCAAAATAAAGATAGATAAAACAGAATTGTTGACGAAATGGCTGTCATTGAAAACAGTGCTGCCAATTTAAAGTTATTTCCCTAAAAAAAAAAATTGCGTGCGCAAAAAGTACACATGTCAGAAGTGAAGCTTCTTTGGCAAACTAATTTTTATTTTATTTTTTCACCACATGCATCAACCGACTGGTGCTGCTTCTTAAAGCCGTTTACCCGCCTAACACATTTAATATTATACGCATCACATTTTTCATATCAACCTTCCAGGGCTCATTTAACCCCATACCCATTGCATATATATAAACTTAGTATTCCCACTTGAGGTGCGCCATCTATCGACGAAAAACTAAGCTCGAGAATACCATGGGAAGCAACAACAACAATTTCCACCATTTTAATTGTTGTTGTTGCTTCCCATGGTATTCTCGAGCTTAGTTTTTCGTCGATAGATGGCGCACCTCAGGTGGTAGTACTATAGTTTATATATACAATGCCCATACCAAGTCACATCCCTGCTACCCGCCAATCTATTGAAAACCATAAACCACCTGACTGCCAATGATGCCAGATGAAATATTAAAATCTCACAGGATTCGAAATAAAATCCCACTAATTTTGTACTGTAGGTTGGAAAAAACCACCATATTTTGTTAAATAGAAAGTTCAACGCTAAAAGCCTACTCAATGCATTTAAAAAAAAAAACATCTTACACTTGCGTCACACTTGCGTCAAAAATTTGATATTCCAGTTTCAAACCGTAGTCAACCTGATCGCATTGCAGTCAACTCGTTAAGTTTTCGCATATTGAAAGCACACTATTCAGCTTAAATGCAATCGATTTAACACCAGTTTGAAACTGGAATTGCAAAATAGTTTATTCGTGTAGGGATAGCCTTATGGAATGAAATTAAAGTCTTGTATTTTTTCATTAGTTACCTAGACTATAAAAATAACAATTGTCATAATTCGGTTTTCGGGATACAACAACAAAAATTTTACTTTTTTGTGTAAAAAATACTTGGTGAGCTCAATTACTATTTTTTTGTTAAATCAAACTTTAAGCCTTAATTGTACATATTTTTGTTTTTGGTGATAAAATAGTTTTTTAACATTTATGTATGTAAGTATGTACCTATGTCGTACTGAGTTATCCTTATTTATTTATTTATTTATTTATTTATTTCATAGATACTCATACACATTAAGATACAAAAATCTTATAAGCTAGTGCAAAGTTAAATAAAGAAAATAATTGTACATGAAAACAACTCATAGAGGCTTTTAAATCGTTCAAACTCAGAGAAAAAAAAAATGAATGAACCAATTAAATAATTCGTATACAATTAAAAAATTTACTAAATACAATAATAATTCAGTTATGTAATTAAATAATATGCCTTAAGTTCCTTCTGAAATCCCTTCCTATCACCAAAGTTCCTAAAATGTCGTGGGAGAGAGTTCCAAAGTCGGACGGCATAAACGAAGAACTGACGCTCTGATGTTAAACAAGTAAAACGTGGTTGAAGTATCTGCGCCGTTCTAGTGGATGCACAGAAGGTAATTTTATTGAACAGATTCGGAGGTTGGTGGGTTTGTACAATATTAAAGAGCATAGTTAATGATCGAAATTGTAATAACTTATCGAAGGGGAGGCTGCAAACTTTACTCGAGAAATTAGAGACTCTATCGAATCTCCGGAGTCCGAAAACGTATCTAATAGCATTATTGTAAGCCACATTTAATTTTCTTTTACACACAGTATCACATTTCCCATACACCTCGCATCCATAGGTAAGAATAGGGATGATAAGTGATTTGACTAACAAAATTCTAGTTTTAATAGGAGTGAAATACTGTGATGCCCATAAGGAGCGTAAGACACCATATACTTTACCTACTGCTAAACTGATGTGGTTACTCCAAGTCAGGGTGTTATTGAAAACCATTCCTAAATTCTTGGCTGTAGTAACATATTCTATGGGATTGTTGTTAATGATGATAGTGGGAAAATAAGAGGTGGAAGTACATTTCTTAGAGATGACAATACACTTAGATTTGGTGGAATTAATTGAGAGAAGGTTTTTCTTTGCCCAATTAGATATGTTTTCTAGATCTGCATTGATTCGACTAACACAATCTTCTATAAGTCCAAGGGGGCAACTTATTTGAAGTTGAGCGTCGTCGGCGTAAAGTTGGACTGAAGAATTTGTTACGATAGATGGAAAATCGTTGATGTATATTGAAAAAAGCAAAGGCCCCAAAATAGAACCTTGCGGCACCCCTGCAGTGACAGTTATAAAGTTGGATAATACATTATTTGCATAAACCGCTTGTTCCCTCCCAGAAAGATAGGAAACAAGGAGCCTTGTGGCAGAGGATGAGAAATCAAAACAATTTAAGAGCTTATTGCAAAGAATATTGTGATCAACCGTATCGAAAGCTCGTGAAAAATCAAGCAGCAAAAGAAAAGTTATATGATCATTATCAATGCTTTGTCTAATTTCATCAACTACTGTCAATAAGGCAGTTATGCAACTATGCTTTTCGCGAAAACCAGATTGCAAAGGTGTAAGTGCATGAGTGGCGTTTAAAAAAGAGTTAATTTGCGTTTTCATTATTTTTTCGAAGACCTTTGACAGAAAGGGGAGTATAGATATGGGACGGAAATCCTTACCACTTGAATTTTTAGGAACCGGTATGATTTTGGCTCTTTTCCAGGCTGTAGGAAAGATACAGGTCGATAAAATGCTGTTGAAAGCAAAAGTAATAAACGGCAGCACTATGGGTAGTAAAATTTTTAAAAATTTAGGATGGACACCATCAATTCCAACCGCATTCGATTTTATGGAGAGTATACTTTCAACTACTTGAACCTGGTCAATTCCTATAAATCCGAACTTGCGACTAGACATGTTTTCTTCGGAGACATTAACTAGAGATGGCGATTGTGTTGCATGTGATACATTTGGTAAAGTAACAAAATCCTGGTTTAGCAAATTCACATCAATGTTTTTGTAGACTTCACTTTGCTGTTTTCCTATTCCTAAGTTCCGTAAATTTGTCCAAAGTTTTTTACCGCTTAAGCAAGGGTCTAGTCGGTTGGCGTAAACTTGAGCCTTAGTTGAACGAATGAGAGCGACAGCTCTATTTCTTAGAGAACAATATTCTTGATGGAAAACACTTAGTTTGTATCTCTTCCAGCGTTTATAGACCATGTCGCGTTTTTCAATAAGTAAACGTATATCCGTGGTAAACCAAGGGCGTTGTCCAGGATTGATAGTCTTAGTCCTCAAAGGTACATGTTTTTCAAATAGGTAATTGATGTTAGTTTGAAGAAAATCAATTTGCTCATTACATGAAGTCATGAAATAAACATGTTCCCACGCTATACTCCTAGCATCGCACTCCAGTGTAAATTTGTTTATTCTACTAAAATCCCTATAATTGAATGAGGAAGGTGAACTCGTCAAATTAAACTCGAAAGTTATGTAAATGAGGTCATGTTTAGAGAAAGCGGGAGCGGACAACTGATCGTACATGACAACTTTATCAGGTTCACTTACAAAAAATACGTCGAGAAGTGTAGCTGTTTGTGAACTAAAGTGCGTAGGGAGAGAAGTATTAACAGGAAACAAGTTTAAGGTAAGCATATTTTGCATTAAGTGGTTTTCCTGTAGTAAATCACTATTCATATCACCACACACAATGACCTTAGAAGATGAGACCGCTATTTCTTCGAGGAGAGATATAAGAGGTTCAGTATTTATTAGTTTGTGAGGTCTATACACAACACCCAGGAGAAGCCTCTCGCCTTCCCCAGCAAGCTCTAGAAACAAAAAGTCCATTAGACTGTCATTTGAAGACCTACACTTAAAAACACAGGGAATATTTTCCTTTACAAAGATAGCAACCCCACCCCCATTACATCTAGTTCGATCAGCACGAAAAAGTTTATAACCTGCAAGTTTGAAAAAATTATCATTTAAGTGACTAGAAAACCAGGTCTCTGAAATACAAATCACATCAACCCCAGAACCTTCAAAAAGATCCCGAAATTCGTCGATCTTACAGTTTAAGCTTTGAGCATTTAGATGAACTATTTTTAGGCCAGATTTTTGATTAACTAAAACTCTGACTAGTGAACGCAGCACTACAGAACCGTCGGAATCTGGAACTACTCTATTACTATTAACCAACACCGAGCCGGCGATGTTTTAATAAAGTGCAAAAATAAGAAAACGACATAAGAACTAATGCAGGAAAAGATTTCGAAAAGGAGAAAAGGCTAAAAGAAAAAGAAAAAATTAAAGGCAATAATGGAATTATTTCCATAATCTAAAAAAAATAGAGATATTACAAAAGAAATAATTATTTACATTAATATAATAATTTAATTTAAACAAAAAAAAAAGATAATAATATTTGCAATAAAAATAATGTTAGTTCAATTATAATTAAAAAAAAAAAAAAAAAAAAAACTGCTTGTATATCTGGCAATGATGTTTAGTTTCGAAGATCTAATTTATTCTAGGTTCGTAAAGTTGGTAACCCAGTAATTCTATTTAAGGTTTCAATTTAAAATAATATCACCCCGTAAAATAACAATCCAATCAGAAATTTTCGAACCATAAAAATCACCAACAAATTTTTCCCACTACTTTACCCACCAAATATTTTTTTTTCCAAATATTATGGTGGAAAAAACAACCAATCTGGGAACACTGCTGACTGCCTACAGTGGATATACGAAACACTTTGTCTGCTAAGACACAAATAATGCATACACTCATAGTACAGGATCCCACCGCTCGATTCTGCATGTATCTGTTTTTTTGATAAAATAAATTTTAACTGAATGTTTAGGGCAGAGAGAAGATACTATAGAGAGAGACAACTTTCCTCGCCTCCGTCCCCGCACAGATTTTTGTTTACATTTTTTATAACGAGTTGAATTCCTATCGGTATATACATGTTTTATCCTTGTCCAGAACAAACAAAATCAAAAAAAAAATAAGTGTCTCTTTCTCTCTTATTTAAAGGTCTATGGACAGCAACTTGCATCTGTGTTGTCCTCACATTTTTTTTATATGGAGTTTAATACAGATGCAAGTTGCTGGCAGAATCGCAGCTTGTAGGCTAAAAGAGAGCCATCGTCGAAGTTGCATCTCTCTATTAGTATCTTCTCTCTGGTTTAGGGTGTATACAATGTATTAGCGATAGGTTGCCTACAAAAAAATGGCCGCAATTATTTTTAATTAATTTTTGTTTAATTATGTTACTGGTATAAAATGCAACTATATGTTTTTTTGATAAATTTAACGTCATTTTAAAGGAAATGATGCAAAGAATCAAAAAAACAAGGGATGCCAGCTCTCAGCCAGCCGCAACCCTAGGGTTGCCAGGTTTAAACAGCTGTATTATTGTTCATTTTTTGCAACCATCTGTTTAAAAAAAAAAATATATACCAAATTAAAGTTTAATATTTCCTCTTTACGATAATACATGGTTGCCAGTTCAAAAATGGCCCCAAGCAGGGGTTGCCATGCTTTAAATAATCGAATCTCGTCCATGTAATACATAGTCCAGTCGACATGTATTTTCAGTTGGAAAAAGATCGGAAGTCATTGAAACTTAAAGATGTTGTTCTGGGATAGTTAGCTAACATTTTGTAAAATGTTTGACTTCGAGTGAACTGTGTAAAAAGAATACTGGAAACAACTGTAAATTTGTGGACCTTGCTCAGGTTTTCTCTCAACAGTTTTTTTTCCTTACGTTCTACGGAATAAACACATTCAGAGCAGATGTTCAGCAATAATTTTGATTTAAATTAAATGGTCTTTTATTGAAAAAGTAAAAATCAATTTTTTATACAAATTATGAACTTAATATACCTACATAATCTTATTTAAATTTTACAATTGTACATATTATTCATTTTCTTATTCATTTTATGTGTCAGTATCAATCATCAATGAATCATCATTAATTATTTTATCAGGCAACATTCATAAAGTATGTACCTGACATGGAAATTTGGCTGGCTGGTACAAAATCGAAAAAAACTAAGAAAGATGTATGCTGTATAATTTGTACGCAACTAGCGGCGAGGTTAGGTCCAATTTTAAGTCGTGCATTACTAGCATTTTATGCGTTTACTGGCTGTGATTATTCAGCTGCATTTTTTAATTAAGGAAAAGTCAGGCCTTTAAAAATTTTTTCAAACAGCAAGACCTTTCAAACAGTTTTCGCGTCATTATCAGATGCAACTGAATTTTAAACCAACATGGTTCATGGCGACGCGACACCAATGACGGTTGAAGACATTTTGTTGCCATCAAAAGAATTGAGTTTAGATGAACACCAGCAAGAAACAGATGAAAACAAGTATACAGATTATGGCTCTGATGATTCATTGATGATTGATACTGATACAGAAAATGAATAATATGTACAATTGTAAAATTTAAATAAGATTATGTAGGTATATTAAGTTCATAATTTGTATAAAAAATTGATTTTTACTTTTTCAATAAAAGACCATTTAATTTAAATCAAAATTATTGCTGAACATCTGCTCTGAAAAAAAAACTGTTGAGAGAAAACCTGAGCAAGGTCCACAAATTTACAGTTGTTTCCAGTACTCTTTTTACACAGTGCACTCGAAGTCAAACATTTTACAAAATGTTAGCTAACTATCCCAGAACAACATCTTAAAGTTTCAATGACTTCCGATCTTTTTCCAACTGAAAATACATGTCGACTGGACTATGTGTTACATGGACGAGATTCGTTTATTTAAAGCATGGCAACCCCTGCTTGGGGCCATTTTTGAACTGGCAACTATGTATTATCGTAAAGAGGAAATATTAAACTTTAATTTGGTATATTTTTTTTTTAAACAGATGGTTGCAAAAAATGAACAATAATACAGCTGTTTAAACCTGGCAACCCTAGGGTTGCGGCTGGCTGAGAGCTGGCAACCATTGTTTTTTGATTCTTTGCATCATTTCCTTTAAAATGACGTTAAATTTATCAAAAAAACATATAGTTGCATTTTATACCAGTAACATAATTAAACAAAAATTAATTAAAAATAATTGCGGCAATTTTTTTGTAGGCAACCTATCGCTAATACATTGTATACACCCTAAACATTCAGTTAATTTATTTTATCAAAAAAACAGATACATGCAGAATCGAGCGGTGGGATCCTGTACTATAACCTACATCTCTCTCTCCCCATGGCACTGTGTGTGATGCGACAAGCGACGTTCGCTCTCTCTCTCTCTCTCTCTCTCTCTCTCTCTCTCTCTCTCTCTCTCTCTCTCTCTCTCTCTCTCTCTCTCTCTTCTCTCTCTCACTCTCTCTCTCTCTCTCTCTCTCTCTCGCTCTCTCTCTCTCTCTCTCTCTCTCTCTCTCGATCTTTCTCACTCGCTTGCTCCCTACTCTCGCTTCATGGCTATGTGCTTCATGCTACGTTCGCCCTTTCTCACTCTCTGTCAATCGGTCTCAATCGCTCTCTCCATTTTGGGGGACGGAAGTCACACTTATTTCCGTTGCAATAGAAAAAATATTTACCCCCATGCGCCTACATGCGCCTAAAGAAGTTTCACTTCAAAAACTTGGTTGTCGTTAAAATCGGTTTATGGACGATAATTTTACGTGATAACAAGTTCACAAAACAGTTCCCGTGTAGGTAATTTTTTTAATTTTTTCTTCTTCACCCCATTCCCCTTTAACACCAACCACCCACCCACCACATACTACTTTTACCTACATTTTTGACAATTTTTTTGTCACCCCTCACACAGTAAATCACCCCTTCCAAACCACTACCAACCACCCATCCACTATTTTTAACAATTTTTTCCCCCCCCCCCCCCCCCCACAATACCTCGTCGCTCCTTCCTAATCACTACCAACCACCCACCCACTATTTTTAACAATTCCCCTCCCCCCCATACCTTGTCCCCCACCACAACCAACCATCCCACCAACCAACCACCCACCATTTGTGTGCACCCGGTGTTCATCGATTTATAAGACGTTGTCTCTACGGAACGTGACATTGTGACATTTTTTCGTGCATGCTGCCGGTTTATAAAAGCGTTATTACGTCAAAAACTCGCTTTATAAAGCCCTTGCAATTGTCGAGCGTAAGAGATGGTTCGTCGTTGTTGTCATTTCTCTAAGCTCATCAGAAACAGCAAAAATCAATTTTGGTTAGAAACATAATTTTCAATTTTGTGTCAGCCATTTTGAATTAAATTTTCTTACTTGTTTGTTGTCCGGAAACCTTTGTGCTTTGTTCAAAAGCACACATTTTGTTGGTTCTTAATGAAGTCATTTCAAAAGACTCTCCAGGCTCTGTCTTGTGTTTATAACAATTATTAAGAACTTTGATCCCAAAATTGTGAAAGCTCTTCTAATTTGTCTAGGTTTCCTATCTCTAGAGGGATCTTTTGCATTGCAGTGAACTTCAAATGAAGCACGTTTTGTAAATTTCTTTTCCAGATAAGCATCCCCAGGTTAAAGAATTTTCGATTTAAAAGAGGCATCTGTATAATTCATTCACATCATTCTCTTCGATTTTGAGCTTTTTCGAGTTAGGATTTCTCTGACACAGGATAGACTTTTGTGTATAACCATCAGGACTAAGCTTAAGACATTCATTAAAATAATAAAAATGTAGACAACAAAAACAATTATATTTTAGTTAAATTTATTTTACATTTAAACATTAAAATTTCTTAAACACTTAGATTTTCAACTATTTACTTAAATTATAACAATACTTTGACCATAACTTCTAACAACAACAACAATAATTAAAATAATAATAAACAACATTAAAAGCACTTAACAATCTACGACGATTCATCATTTATATCTATTCTATTAGTCCTTAAAGTTCTATTCTTTGGAAAGTCTAAGCTTTGTCCTCCTTTTTGCAATTCAATTTGTCTTGAATCTGCTGTAAGCTCATGCCCTTTGTCTCCATAACAACCAGGATGACAAAGAAGAAGCCTAGAGCACAGAAAATGCCAAATAGCCAGAATGCATAGAATGCACCAAGTGCGTCCAGAGCAGGATAATATCGAGTTATTATGAAACCAAATGTCCAGCAAGTTGAGGCCACAATTGATGATGCAATTGACTTGACATTTCCGGGGAACATTTCACCCAACACTGCCCACGGAAGTGGCCCAAAGCCAATGCAATAAACAATATTGAAGAGGATTAAGGCTGGAACTGGTAGCCAAAGGATATCAGCTGATTCGCCTTTCGATTGGGCAAAGAAAAATGCACCTAATGCAGCCAAAGCAATGCTCATGACACCCGCCGACACTGAAAGGATGATCTTACGGCCCAATCGATCAGCAATGAGCGGAGTCAAGGCACTAGATCCAACTTGGACACATCCAATTATAATGGTTGCGATGGCAGGATCGATTCCGGTATTGGCGTTAATGAAGATTGTTTGACTGTTAAAAAGTACCACGTTGATACCGGATAATTGCTGGAAGGCAATGAGCCCGGCACAGATGAAGAGAGCCTTCCTATTGCCCTTGTTCTTGATCACATCTGCAACGGTGCCCTTATTTGCTGCAGACTCATCAACTGTGGCTTGGATTGTGGTCATTTCATCTTGAACTCCGTCAGCACTTTGTCCACGAAGGAACTGCAGGGATCTCACAGCCTCTCCCTTGCGTCCTTTTCCGGCATAATAATAAGGACTTTCGGGTAGAAAGACAAATATTGAAGCGAAGGCAACGGGAATAACAATGCAGCACCACTGCAAGGTCATATAAGTGACATATGGTCCGATTGCGTAGACATAAAGGATTCCAGCTTTAAAAAGGACAGATTGTATGGTTTGTCTTAGCTGTGTGGTTAAAAGGATACTTACAAACAATGAAAAGCTGCATAAAGGAACCTAGTGCACCACGACTATCATCTGTAGCAATCTCGCCAACATACATTGGTTGGACGGTCATGACGAAACCCACTCCGAAACCCATTATCAAACGGGATATATAGATTATCTCCACATGCGTGGCATACATCATCAGGACATACGCAATGACGAAGAATATAGAGCTGGACAACATGGTCCATTTTCGTCCAATCGAGTCAGCAAGAGGTCCGGCGATAAATGGAGCTGTTGAAGAGGAAAGAATAATTTTATAAGAAAAACTGTTAGAAAATGATGCGGTGCGTGGTTCAATTACAAACAAAAAATATTTAAAAAATTCTATCAAAAGCTCATACAAGATTGTTTGGTAATTTTGATACTCAATGTCAATGCTATCAATCAAAAATAAAAATTTCATGGATATCAGCTCAGTAGGTTCAGAAATATAGTTTAGAACCAGGAGAAAGGCCTAGGGCTATGATGACAATTTTTTAAATATAGAAGGGCATCATTGCTTAGTTTCAGGTTGGTACAGCTGGCATTTGACACCTGTCAAACTTAGCTGTCATCTGAAGCGTTATAATATCAGTTAAATATTTGCCATTTACGATAATGGATCACTAAACAATCGAACAACGCATTAAAGTTATTAAAACTTGCTTACAAAAAAGTGATTCAAACGTAGCCACTTTTAAAGCATTATGCGCTGATTATGGTGGTCATAATCCACCGATCTCTAAAATTGTGAAGACATTTGAAGAGAGTTCAAGCGTTACAGATGTCGTAAGGGCTGTGCATCATCGTAATGCACGTAGAGTCGAAAATATTGCTGTGCAAGTGTTTCTCTTATCCGAATTCATCGTTTTATTGCGGATAACCAATTTTTTCTGGCCGACGTTTGAAGATCATGACTTGGACAATATATGGTTCCCAAGAAGACGGAAAAATAAGCTACACAACATGACCGATTATGGCTTTATTACGTGAGAAGTTTCCTGGTCGCGTTAATTTCACGTTTTGGCGTCGTCAATTGGCCATTTGCGATACGCGAAATATGCGAAATAGTGGTTAAAAATCATCTCAAAAGAATCGTATGCTGCGAATCTTCCCGAGGCTGCCATTTATATATGTTTATCACACCTTATGGCAAAGTTCAAAATTTATAATGAGATAAAATTTGTATCAAAATATATCACTGTGTATGTTTTATTTAGCTTTACTTTCGAAACAGAAAAATGAATAACCCCATATATTTCTTTGGTATTGATAATATTGAAAAGCGGAACGAATGGTATGTCATCTAGTGAGAAGTCGTAGAACCACTTTATTTCAACTACGAACGAGAAGTCTCGCATAAACAAAATTCTGTCCCATGAGAATCTTATAGAAATATTTATTCAATGAATCCTTGTCTGTCCATATGAATAATTATTTAAAATGGAACGAAATAAAAGAGGTTGCGATTATTTGGGTGGATTCGTATTCGAAAGCAGCGAGGGCGAAGAATTGCCTCTCATATCTCGAAATGTTTGGAAAAAAGAATTGAAAAGCCCAATTTCAATTTTCTGGCCATGGGCTCTTTAAAATTCGATTATCTTCAAGCTTTGATGACTTTTTCATTTTTACTTACGACTAGCTGGTCCGCGAACTTCGTTCCGCCAAATTCATTAATGTATTTAAAATAATAATTCTTTCATATGCATTTAGTAAATAGCTTATTTTGTATACAAATAGACACTTCATTTTTATTAATGTGTATAGATACTGGGTGATTTTAAGTCAATTTGGCTTATCAGCTATCCACCAGTGAAAATCCCGTCAAAATCGGCCTATAAAGAAGAATTTTTGAAAATTGCGTAATTCAAATAGCCTTAGTTACTCTTTGGAACATCAGCTATCCGCCAGTGAAAATTATTATAAGTAGGTACTATAAGGCAAGTTATTCGTAAAAAAAATCTTAAAATCAAACACAACAGTACGATGATAGAGAAGTCCGACTGTATTTCTGTCCGTCCGTCCGTCCGTATGTATACTCTCTAGAGATCGCAATTTTTGAAAGCCGAAATTCTGTATATGTATATATCTTTGGTTCAAAAGTAAAGCTAAGTTTATGAACCGATATAATCTACCCACAAACACGCCCACATTCGCCATTTTTGTTGAACAACTTCAATTTGGTAAAATTAAATTATGTTTTTTGTACAGTTACGATAAAAGCATAACGCTAAAATTTTGCACACATAAGCTTTAGGTAAACCTTCTTCCAATCAAATACAAATATTTTACTTTGGGGGTGGCTGACGCCCATTTTGCATACAAAACCATCAATATTGTTTTTATAAAATAACAATTGTTATATCAAAGCGAAAAACATTAAATGTTGCGAATATTACTTGCACATAAACATCTTGAGTGGGCTGATGCCACTTTTCACTAGAGACTATAAAACATGGTTTTTGCAAATACACGGTATTAATATGAATCCGCAAGCCAAAATTTTGCTTGTCTTAGTAGAAACTTAAACGTTTGTGTATGAAAAGAAATTTTTGAATTTTGGGCGTGGCTAACGCCCACTTTTCATGAAAGAACGAAAAACGAGATTTTTAATATTTAAGGTACTACCAATATTCAATTTAAACCTTTTTCTCTTCCGTTCGTTTTATGAAAAATATATCTCTACATTTTGTTGTGTAAATTTTTTCAATACGCCCACTTTTAAAGGCGTGGTTTTGATAAAAAATGGTTGTTCATGTAAGATCGTTTAAAAACTACTCGATTCTGCTGTAGTTTAACACATATGCCTAAATACTGACTTATGATCAAAGCTCTGTTAGTGCTTCAAATGTTTAATACACACCCACTTTTAATGGGCGTTTTCGTCAAAAGTCGTTATATGCATTATTTTCTTTTTGGTGCTTTTTACCTATCGGTCGGAGTTTTGAAGTAAGAAGATGAACACTTCGGTTTGTATACCTTGATGAGGTAAGAGAGTATGATTAAAGAATTGTTAAATACACCCATAATCGCTTTTTGCATTCAAAATCTAATTTAAAAAAAATTAAGTTTTGTCTGGTTTTGTTCAAATCGATCTGCGTGCTTAAAAATTGAATGTTACCGAGTTCATAGTAACTGCCCTGGCAATAAAAAGTCTCAACTTTGGGCGTGGCTAACGCCTTTTTTTATTGCGCCAGCAGTTATTGAAAATCAGCCACACAAAATTAATGTTATTGAATTTGTTCCTGTCTGCTAAAGAAGATTTTTGTTTCTGAAACTGGAACAGCGGCTGGCTGCGAGAGGCGAATGCATATATGTACACACAAAAGTATAGGGAATAGGGTATCCACCAGTTCGTTGAAAACGTTCGTTTAAAATGTACTGATAAATAAAATTTCATATGATTTTTTCCATTATTTCAAACCCCAAGACCACTATAACACATCAGAGCAAGTTTGTGTGACCCACACGTGCATTTTATTTTATTTTCGTGTTGGTCAGTAAATCAAGGGGGGTTTTCAATAAGGATGATCAACAATTTGACATGCTATTCAATCGTGTTACTGACCATGGTGGCATCAATAGTTGAGTGATATATATATATTAGATTTGACAGATGTCACCAAAACAACATGGCCGCCACAGAACACCAAAATCTACCTATCCGCATTAATTGAAAAACCCGGACCAACTAAAAAAACCCTATAGCCCCAATGCAGAAAAACGGTCATGAATTTCTAAAATCTGAAAAATAAACCTCTCCAAAAATGATGATTAGCCTGAAAACCCTTTGTCAGTTGATTCGGTTCATTGATACATTTTTTGATTTGTCTGACAAATTTTTTTTTTTTTTTTTTGTCAATTTTCATAGAATAATTCAATACGCAGCAAAATAAAAGAAGTTGTGAATAATCGGGTGCGTGCGAAAGCAGCTACGGTGACGAATTGCCTCACAAATCTTGAAAGGTTTGGACAACGGATTGAAAGCCCTTTTTCAGCTGGATGTTAATTTTATATAGGAAACTGCTGTTAATGATTTTCTAATTGTAAACACAATACAAATTAATTATCTGAGGATGAAAAACTTCATCAGATGTGATTCTATAGCACACCTGACAATTTATAATGAGTCTGACAATGTTAAAGTTGTGCGCTCTGCCAATTGTCAAATACTCGACAAATGCTATTTCTGAAAATAAATTGAAGGTTTACGCAGTTGTAAGAATTGTAGGACAATTGTCCAACGACAGGCCTGAGAAAATATTACCAGACATTGTAATCGTCTTTCCATAGCTTAATTATCAAAATGGTTAATCCTTTAGACCATAGGTCTAAACTTTTTTCAAAGCCATGATTTCTGCAAGAAAAAAAAATTCGGGCAACTGTGCACCCGCCGGTGTTCAATAAGAAAATAAAAATGCAGTTGGGTCATAAGCTATGCTTCAAAAAAAAAAAAATCAAGGCACACCAAAGGCGCCCGCCGTCAAAACCTAAACGAATATCATTGCTTTTTCTGATAGGTTCAGCTGTGTTTGTATTTTAAGTCGGGTTAAAACTTTATTTAAGCTTTTACTTCCCTTGAAACCTGCTTTTGAATTTGAGTTTTTGGCCGGTCATATTGTTGCCAAAAATGACACTTTAACAAAAGTAATTTTACTTACTAACTAAAGCTCCAATTGCAATCAATGATGATATCCATGCTTCTTCTTCTTTGTTAATTCCAATATCCATTGGACTATCTTCAGTATTTTTTTGTAATTTTGGGATTATTGGCGATGTCCATCCCAGACATGTTCCAATAGCAAAACTTGATAAATTGGCTAATAAAAGTGAAATAATATTAGTTTTATTGAAAAAAAATCATTCCAATTCCGCAAATAACTTACCGCATACAGCAGCCAAATAAATACGTGACTTATTCACAGGTTCCATATTGCTACTTCTTCCTCGATCTATCTCAAAAGCAGTCTCTTCTGTATAATTAGCAGAGTTTTCCGAAGAAGCCATATTGACAATTTAAAGTAGCTGAAAAAAAAATCGAATGTTTAAAATTTAAATATGATAACAATGCAAAAAAAAATTGTATATTTATTTCGGTACAAATCATCTACCTTTAAAACGTAGATTTTACATAAATGGTATATCTTCAAAAGGTTAATGTTAAGGAGAAGTACACAATACAGTTTTGGTGTCCATTAACCACTTTTGAGACAAGGTTAACTCAATAAGAGATAACCCCTAATATGTAAATTGTACTTCATTTTTTCTCTCATATATACATGTTTTTTTTAAGGACATTTAATTTCCTTCACAAGATCTTACAACCATTACAAAAACAATTAATTGAAATTTCTGGCGCTTTTCCAAATCGATGACAGGGTGATTCTTAATTTTCAATATATGTAGAAAATTTTAATGTGCGCAATAAAATTGCTCAATTTTGTTCTCGTTTATTTTCACCGCCCTTATTTAATTTTTTGGTTATGTAACACAAAAGACTGTTTCGACATAGGGTTAGGTATATCTCAAGTCTTTTCATATTGAGGTGAATCTGAGAAATTCGATAACTAAAGTAAATTCAAACACATCATACATCGTACGTAATTTGCTGTCAGAATGATCTAATTAAAATGATTACAAAAGCTTGCAACAAATTGACGCCAGTTACGGGTGTCCCTCTATCGACAAATTACTGTCACCTACTTCAGACTCTCATAGATATCAATTTTTAATCGAATTTCAGAAGACAGTTATGAAAAATCAAAGTGAGTGGATCACACATTTTTTAGAGCTGTATATAACGGAACTAGAGTACATACAAAGACATGAGACATTTATCTTATCAAAGAGAAATCAAGAACTTTAATAAATTTTTTTTTTTTAGAAAAGTTGTTAGCTTTTACTTTAAAAGGTTAGGCAAGCAGCTGGTATGTAACTTTCTCGATTTCGTCTGCTTCACGATAAGGGACTTAAAATATCTTATAATTTGAGATACACAGTTAATTATTCTCCTTATTATCAAAGGCCAGTGACAGCGGTTGCAGAAATCATGCACAAGATATGCTCGCTCAGCTGATTACAACCACCCCCTAGAAAATTATTGTTCTACAGCCTGATTTATGTTCCCGAAATCTTTGCCTTGGGCTTGCATCAGGCATCACTTCAGCGGTATAAAGTATAGTAAACCAAATTACTCAGAAAGAAGAAAAAAACACCAATTGTGAGGTTGGAACAGATGCAGAAGAAAATCTAGCCTTACGATCTTCACACGGTGATCATTTAGCCAATTTTTTTAGCGCTTTTATGAAGAAGTAGGTTCGGTGATATTTGAATAGCTTGGCTTGTTAGACTTAAAACTTATATGAAAATTAAAGTTAGACAGCACTAACAGCAGTAACGTAATAAAGTACAATTTTGAAGTAAAAACTAGTTTAGAATTTTTTTTTTTTTTTATTTTGAGGTTGAAAGTTAATATTTTGAAAACGGTTCACTAAATTAAATTTATTTAAAAACACAATAAAAGAAGTGATTTATAGCTTTCCAAAAAAATATTACATGGCATTAAAGGAGTTACCATTATTTTTTAATAAGTTTTACTTGCATTCGTAAAAAAAAAATGTTTTGGACAATCAAACATAACATTACGATGATAGAGAAGCCGAAAAAAGTGGGTCCCACATTATGTCTGTCTGTCTGTTTGTCTGTCTGTATCGGCACCTACAGCCTAAACGGTTGGACCGATTCGCCTCAAACTTGGTACACAGTATTATTATGATGTCCTACAGACGGATATTTGGAATAACTATTTTAGCTCCAAAACTAACGGTACCTGCCATATGATTTTTCGTGAAAAAATCATTTTTCTCAAAAACGACTCTTACGATTTTGATAAAACTTTCTGAATAGTGTTTTTTGAGTAAACTTTATGTTTTGGTTGGAATTAATTTTTCAGGAAAAGTCTTGTTATATTAACTTGTTATGGACCAGCTTTTTCATAACAGATTTTCTCGTAAGCCACTCAACGGATTTTGATGAAATTTTTAATAATTTTAATATTAATTCTTTGAGTTTTCAAAAAAACTTTAATTGAGTTTAAAAAAAAAATTATTTTGATGTGAAACATCGATTGGCGAACCTAGGCAGTAAAATCGCATAATCGTCACGAAAAATGGTATGACGCTCGGACGAGATCCGGCCAATCAAATCATTGTTATTGGAGGATCGACAAAAACGGTGGGGTGTTGGTGGGTGGTAACTGGTGTGGGTATTTCGTTGGGGGGGGGGGTTGAGGAAACAATTGTAAAAAATAGCGGGTAGTTGGTTGGGAGTTAGGGGTGAAGTAGAGAGTTAGTGGAAGTATTGCTTGGATGGTGGTGGGCCTAGTGAGCTATTTTTTCGTTAATATTTCTTAACAGAGCGATGAGCATACAAAACAGTTCAAAGTGGCTGGGGTTGCAGGGGTTGATGGGGTTGATACCTCTTTCATGCTTTAAGGAAAAGAGAATTATAGCACTCTACATTAATCGGCAACTCTTAGTGCGAAAGAATTGATTGGAGCCTTATCTAAGATAGTAGAACTCACAATTAATAACCAAGCATCTTTCCTCTCCGTCAGCGACACTTCAATATATCTGATAATTAAAAAAAACTGCAATCTATCATATAAATGTGCACAGACACATTAGTTCCAAATGTTTGTTTAAGATCGACCATAAAGCCGTGCCGTCACGAAAAACGGCATAATGCTCTGAAAACTTTGAATGCCGTCTAATAAACATTCAAATCTACTGTTACAGAAATAACCCACAATACGTCAAATAGTATTTACTTTATTTTTTTCCAATTTAAGTCACTGTTTTAGAAATTTTTTTTAGTTTTAGAATGGAACCTTGTCTTTCTTGTCTTAATCCAACTAGCCTTTTGATGTACCTTATAGCAATCACCCTGTATAAAAATTATTAAAATCAGATTGGCAGTCATCGTGAAGACTGGAAATATTTTGAACATTTGGAGAGATTGCTTCCTACAATTCGCCCAGATCCAAGAAGGAAGTTACATTAGTTTGTTTTCTAGCATTAAGCATTGTATATATGTATAAACTATAGTACTACCACCTGAGGTGCGCCATCTATCGACGAAAAACTAAGCTCGAGAATACCATGGGAAGCAACAACAACAATTAAAATGGTGGAAATTGTTGTTGTTGCTTCCCATGGTATTCTAGAGCTTAGTTTTTCGTCGATAGATGGCGCACCTCAAGTGGGAATACTATAGTTTATATATACAATGCATTAAGTCAACAAAGCGTCAGGTAAAACCAACTGGCATTTCTGACTTGTTGAGAGCGTACCCATTCCCATTGACAGCTATTACTGGGTCAACTGCTGTGTCTACTTGCTTATTGTCATTTTATCATGAATCGACTGACGCCTGAACATTGCATGAAAATTGAATGGGTTCGAAACGAGACTGATGCGCTAACGCCGATTTTCACAAGAATATTTTGTTCAGCTTGGTTTTGGTTGAATGGCTACCTCAATAAGCAAAACTACCGCATTTGTAGTGAATATACTCCTCAAGCCATTGTTGAGACACCATTAAATCTAGTAAAATTGACAGTTTTGTGCTCTTTATGGGCAGTGGAATCATTGGTCCCTACTTCTTTAAAAACAATGTCAGCCAGAAGGTTACAGTCAATAATGACCGTTATCATTTTCAATGACACTTTCGTTCTTGAATTGAATCAGCTTGATGTGAACGATCTGTGGTGTCAACAAGACGGCGCCACATGTCACTCAGAAGGAAAAGTTTTATGAGCATATAATTTTTCGTTTTGGACCTGTGAGTTGGCCTCCAAAAACATGCGATTTAACACTGCTACATTATTTTCTGTTAGGGTATGTGAAGTCGCTAGTCTAAAAGGATAAGCCAGAGATAATTGGCGACTTGAAAAACAACAATCGCCGCGTTATTGCTCGATTGAACAAGGACCGAACCAGACGCGGTAGACATATTCCAGAAATCATATTCAAAGAAAAATGAAAAAGAATTATTTTTATAATAAAATCAATTTTATGGAAATGTATACAGTTTTTCTGTATGTGTGTTTTTGTTTGTATAGTTCAATACTATGTAGTACCTAAAAAAAACACCCTTTTGAAAGCTACAAATCAAGTTGGAGGGGAATCAACCTTGCCATTGCAAATGTATGTCCGCTAGGGAAAAGCCCATCATTACCTGTTTTCAGTTACGACCATAAGAGCCAAGAAAACAGAACGAAAAACGAAGTTTCGTCCAAAATTCTCAAGATTCGATACACAGTAAATCTACTCCGAATCGTTTCAGTCATTTCTGAACAAATCCACAAATCCGAAAAGAAGCTAAATTACACTTTACAGATATAACTTTCAGCTAGGCTTAAACGAATCACAAAAATCCTCGAAACCGATTTCCTTTGATCCAATATTATGAGGACTTAAAAGAAATTTCGTCAAACCGTGTAGGATGTAGCTAAAGTTTAAAAGCGTGTGAAAAGACAGAGCTTATTACACTTTATGATTCTTACTTGATTCATTTGTCAATTTTGATGAATCCATGGTTAATAGTTCTATTGAATTGTTTAATATGTTCACTACAATTTTTTTACTTTTAAACATTGTTCTTAATTTTTTAAATTTTGCTAACTTCAATATTAAAATAAAATTGTAGATAGAATTAAAATAACTTCCTTTACTGAAAACATGTGAATTGTGATTGAAATCCAAACTATTAATGTGCTTCTATTTAAAATGTTACATTCTTTTTTATATTTATGTACCTATTAACAGAGAAATATTAAGCCAACATTAAATTCATATGTTTTATTTTATTTGAATTTGCTAACGATTAATCATAAAGTCTGCAAATAAATTTCGTCTGGGTTATGTTGATTCAAAATCTCCAAGATCATCACGTCATTCATTACGTTTAACGTAGTGTATTAATTAGTGTAAGCATAGCTATTGAGTTTATCTATTTGTATCGGCAAAACAGCAAGATGGCAACCATAACTATTAAATACAAGTACTTCAATCTCTTGGTCAATAGAATTCATAATCTTTTTACTGAACCCACTCACTATTTTAAGGCAAATAGCATATTAAGTATCTTAACTTTATTAAGCCTTTTGTTTTATAAACAAACACAGTTAACTACCATTTGAATTGCTTAGTCATAAAATACCGTTGTTAAATAAAGTCTGCTTAGGCCTACAACAGCTTTTAAAACACTTGTTCATTGAATCCATTTATTTGTCTGCGATGAAGTTGTAAAAATAAAGAGAAGCCATTCATTCTAATGGGGATCATAAAATATCATGCATCCTTATGAATTGCTTTAAAGATAATAAGATAGTTTCAGAACTTTGAATATTATTTTATTTTATTGTGCCTTATCGTTTTATATAATTTTAGATATTTGGTAGTTCTTGGATTAAATATATGAGCACAGAAGTAGTATCTCTTGTGTGGTTTTCCCTTTGCGCCAAAAAGAAATTTGTTTGATTAAAAAGATATAAATAATAGAGTGCTGGATAGAACACATAAACATTACGACGTTGGAAATTTAAGAACATCGTACGTCGCAAAGAAACAAGTGGCATTTCTTAGTATTTGACCGACCGAAAAGGATGGAGAATGTTAGGAACCAATGAGAATGACCCCAGATGGGGTGACAGGATTTGATAGTAATGATGAGGCAAGTCTGTTTTGATACTGACAATAACTCTCCCAACTACTACTAATAAAAACTCCTTCAAAAGCCAAAACGAATATTAAAGATTCACAGAAACATTTAGGACTCCCAGATATTTGAACATAGCTATTCCTTATGCCTTGAGAACTAGAATTAGAATATTTTTAAATTAGATTTAACTGGAGTTCAACGAAGTAGAAAGGACATTCAATTTGGTACTCTTTTGTTTCAGACTCCTCAGCCTTGAATGAGGTTCCATGCATGGGGGGCGCCACTTAAAACATTGCATTCTTCTTGGTGTTAACAAATGTCACGTGTTTGCTCTTAAGCTCACATTCTGTCCAGTCCGATAGTCTTTTTAGAAAAGATATATCATTGGTTTAGATGTAGTTTTTGTTAGTTTTGCAACAGTGCGTCTCAACAGATTTCAATAAAATTGACTCCGTATCTTGGGATGTTTTTTCCGCGATCACGCCCAGGTGAGGTGCGGTGCTGTGACTGAGAGGATTTTCATGATAATTGTTAAACCGATAAATGAGACACTGGATAAAAACTTTGGCTACTCCAATACTGGGAAATGCAAATGAAAGGTACTGTTTATACCCTATTCCATAGAATAGGTATATTGTATTTGGTGTGGAGTTTGTAACATAGGGAAATAATGCCGTTAGGTATAGAAAAGTATATATATTCTGACTCAGAATCAAAAGCCTAGTCTATTTAGCCATGTCCGTCCGTCCGTAAGTCCGTCCATCCGTCCGTATGTATACTTTCTATTGAGGTCGCAATTTTTAAGCTAGAAAGCTGACAAACACACCCACAATCACAATCGCTAAAATTGTGCAGTAAATCTACTTCCAATTAAATAAAAATATAACAGTTTGGGCGTGGCTGACGCCCACTTTTCATACTAAACCATCAATATGGTTTTTATAAAATACCAATTGTCATATTAAAGCATACATACGTAAACATCTTGTGTGTGAAATCGAACAAATTGAATTTGGGTGTGGCTGACGCCCACTTTTCACTAGAAACTATACACAAATTGTTTTTTCAAATAAACGGTATTTATAATGAATCCACAAGCCAAATTTTGTGGGTCTTTCAGTCGAAACTAAGAAGCTTGTATATGAAAAGAAATTTTTGAATTTTTGTCGTGCCTTATACGCCCACTCATGAGAGAACGAAAAACGTATTGCGTAATACCACTATTCAAGTTTAACCTTGTTTCCGTACGTTATATGAAAAATATATCTCTACATTTTCTTGTGTAAATTTTTTCAATACGCCCACTTTTAACGGCGTGATTTTTGTAAAATACCAGGTAAGATCGTTTAAAAACTACACATATGCCTAAAAATTGACAACCGATATAAACTCAGTTAGTGCTTCAAATTTTTTTTAACAATTTTTTAGGACACGCCCACTTTTAAGGGGCGTTTTAGTCATAGGTCGTAATTTGCATTAATTTTTTGGATGTTTTTAAACTATCGGTCGCTTTTTTGAAGTATGAAGATGAACATTTCAGTTTGTATTCCTTGGTTATGTAGCAGAGTGTGGTTCAAGAATAAATTGCTAAACTTCGCCCATAATAGCTGTTTCCATTCAAAATCTTTAAGTTTTTTCTTGTTTTGTTCAAATCGATCTGCAAGATTAAAATTGAATATCACTGAGCCAATAGGAATTGCCCTGGCATTCAAAAGTCTCAACTTTGGCCGTGCCACACGCTTTTTTTATTGCGCCAGCAGTTATGGAACATCGCCGCCCACACAAAATTAATGTTATTGAATTTTTTAATGTTTGCTAAAGAAGAATTTTGTTTCTGAAACTGGAACAGCGGCTGGCTGCGGGAGGTGAACACATACACATACAAAACATGAGACATGGTATCCAACAGTTTGTTGAAAACGTACTGTATCTCTCGCTTATGTTTTCTTCACTCATCGGGTTATACTGATAAAAAATTTGCGCTAAATATACGGCTGGACCAACTTAACATCAACCACAAGATAGCCACATCTGTTGCTTCCTTGGGAATCGCTGCAACATAGCTAAGCGGTTTTCTTTTAAATTGCCATGCCCTACATAAACAACTGTGTCATACGAGTGCATACTGTTGCACAAGAGCGCGGTAGAGGCGTTAAACCAAAGCTTACAATATATCCGTGAAACCATGACCTGACCCTGAAATTTAGGTGTAGTTTTGCTGGCTGGTGGTTTCAGACGGTGACGTTAAATAAGGCAAAACGAAATAAGGCCAAATTTCGAAAATGTGGTCTTATTTCGTTTTTGAAAACACCATTTTTGTTTTTTCAATTTTGATTTGGGGATGAACCACTGTTGTACAACTGGTCCTTAGTGAGCTATATGGGGCATGTTAAAATGTGTGTGGTAAAATTGTATAGCTAAATGGGCGAAAAAAAAATTTCGACAAAAAGTTTTTCAAGTTACCAACTTCAAAGCGAAGCCTTTTCATATCTTTTTTTTCAAAATACATTTTGTAATATGGTTGTCTTGAACATCTGTCTAACAGAAGTAGCTTTAGAAAATGATTTTTTTTTTCTTCTTTTGTTGATCTATTATACGAGCAGGTTCGTGCGACCGAGGAGTGCATTTTACTTTACTAACTTTTGTATTTGCATTTGCAATTCGTGTTCATATATGTAATGTTGTATTCGAAATGTGGGAAGGATGCCAACAAAAGTTATTTCAGGTAGATTGCAGAAACTATATTACGTGATTCATTTAAAAGCGGAACCACCCAGTTGCACAATGATGGAGTTTGATGTTCTTATTTTTATTTTGTGCAAATAAGGACCACATTCGATTCAAATTTCGGGAATGTAGTCGACGGGATAGGCCAGCATGAAACGAGAAAAGTGAATCTAGCGAACTTTGTCGGCATGGTTTATTCTTCGTGTGGGATTCATGCAACAAGTGGCTTGCGCATAAGAAATCTTATATACCAGAACACAAAACAAAAACACTTTGAAGGAAGTGTTTACTTTGGAAAATTGAGGATTCTATAATGTGAGCTGATGATGTATCGCGCTGAGATTTGCTCTGGGCTATATAGTGTTGTTTTTGGTTGGCTTTCATTTTGTTGTTGACAGAGCCATCTTTTTTAATTCAGTTGTGTTCCAGTATTAAATTGGGAGGGCTTATAGATTTTAAATTTTTTTTTTTTGGGAATTCCCTGATTCCACCTCAGTTTTTCTTGCGAAATACTGAATGAGAAAGATGCTAGTAAGGCTCGCGCAAATGCACGTTCTACAACTTTTTGATAAAGACGCCTGACAGATGACTAGGCTTACTCTAAGCAGGCTTAGAATGCTAAAAATCAATCGTTAAATTACATGTATCCTGTGAAGTCCTTTATCCCGTGAAGCCAGCCCCTAACTCAGGGTGATTATTTGATATGTTTTTTGTTTTTGTTTTTTTTTTTTACATTTCCAAAATTCCAAGCCCCGAAGCTATACCTACTGTCAGCCTAAAAAGCAAGTTCATGTGACCCAGGAGTGTACTTGCTTACTAGGAACCAAAGTACAGTACAAACATGTTGTACATGGAATATTTTGTGCGGAATGGGGTAGTCGGTAGTGGATGCTGCCCACACAAAAGTAATTTCAGGAATCGTGTGTGCTTGACATCAAAGGATAAGATGAATCCGTATCTAAGGGCTGTGCTACTGTGGTCCAAGGAATAAAAACTACAACTTACGCGCAACGTACTTGCCCAAAACTTTTCATCGATTTGAAATCAAGCTTGCATGACAATGTATGTAATGAAGAGTAGTTACCAGGGTCCTAAATCTGGCTTTAACAATGACTCTGAACGCTGCAAGGGGCAAGAATTCACTTCTTTAGCTTCTCACAAGAATGTAGAGTGCCCAAAAACATTCCACAATTACTTGCATAGAAGAATATAAACCACACTCCCTGAACTCGAGTTGGACAGATGATAATCAAAGTGAGTTCGTTGGTTTGGTATACGCTTTCACGTATAAAGAATACAAAGGATCTGTTGCACGGCTTTGTTGGTATAAGAGCAAGTTCATGCGACCCAATAATGCTGCATTTTATTTATTATCAATTCAATAATAATTATTTCATGTCTACTCTCACGTCGTGTTCGAATCGAACACCTACTTAAGGAATGTGACAATATTTTATTCCACACTTCTTTACACTATTTGTTGATACAACTGTAATTTGTGTTTCCTTTTGAGTAATGATTCTGCAAATACTTAATTGCATATTGCACAGAGAATGTAATATGCATGCGTAGTTCTAAAAACAAATGCAACAAAACAAAAACAAAAACAAGCTTTTGAAACGTTTCAAGTACGTGTTTTTCTATTTTGTGAATGAACAAATTTACAAGTTCAATATTTACAGATACAATATTCAATAGGAAATGGTTCTGAATCATCCAAATAAATTTATTCGTGTATCTGAAAGAACTTCTATCAAACTCAAAACAAATTTACTTGCATTGCTGAATGGCATATGTGCTCTGTCAAAACCTTTAGTTCGGTTTCTAGTAAGCTAAGAAAATTCACAATAGATAACCACACTTGTGCGCTCTGAACACGCACTGAAGCGTTTTATGTGAAACTTTTTGTATCAAAGTGTATATGCACTGTGTTTGATGTGACTTCGGTGTACTCGAAATTCAATGATGCACTAACGCACTCCAGGGGTAGAATCGGCTAAGGTTACAAGCGTCACAAGGTAAAAATGTTGTCTTGACAAAGTGATTTGCACATGTGACAATCACATTTTTGTGACTATTTCGTGTGATATTTATAAAATTTGTATAGATTATGAGCATGACGAAACACCTTAGCCAGGTTTATCGTTAGATCAAAACCTAACCACAGAGCCACCTTTACGTATTTGCAAAGATGTCTGACGCATAAAATGGCGAAATGTTTTGCATGAACTGGTTTTATATGATTCAATGGACTCGTATCGTCATTTTGAATGTTTCAGGAAAATAAATCTGTACTGAAGACAGCTTCGACCATATTCTTTGATTGGTACTAGAATAATAATAATTATTGTAATCTGATCTTCGACATCAAAAAATACATGTAATGTGTCCGATGCACGGATTATATGGACTATAATATTTTAGGTGATCGATTCTATCGGGTTTTTCAATTAGAGCGCTACAAAATTTTGTTTAAAGAAAACAAAAACGGTTTTGGATATCAGTGAAATTCTTTATTTCTGTAAAAGATCGTTTGATGCCATTATTCGATTACTTTTACATGGCCACCACGGGCACCCTTGCAGAAGTCCAGACGCTGAACCCAATTTTCGACGGTTTTCAAGCATAAATCGGCCGATACTGCTGCAATTTCGTCGCTGGCTTGTTGGCATAGACCATAGACTTGACGTAGCCCCACAGGAAATAGTCTAACGGCGTCAAATCGCACGACTGAGGTGGCCAATAAATTGATTGTGACATTCGCTGTGTGGATTGTGGCGCCGCCGCGCCGTCCTGTTGGAACCACATGTCCTCCAAGTCCATATAATCCAATTGGGGCCAAAAATATTCGGTTATCAATTGAACGGTAGCGATCCCCATTCACAGTAACGTGCCGGTCTTGATCATCACGGAAAAAGTACGGCACAATGGCGCCGCCGGCCCATATACCACACGAAACCGTAATTTTTTCGGGATGCAATGATGACTCATGGAGTATGTGTGGATTGCTGCCTGACGAAGCCATTCAGCCAGAAATGAGCCTCATCGCTGAAGATGATTTTTCGATGAAAATCCGAATCATTTTCAAGTTGTTGCTCAGCCCAATTCACGAACATACAAGGCTTCTGGTGGTCAAGTGGCTTTAGTTCTTGCGTCAATTTAATTTTGTTAGGATGTAGGCCAAGATCTTTTCGCAAAATTCGCCACAACGACGTCACAGAGATGCCCAACGCTTGAGAACGACGTGTAAGGGACACATTTGGGCTTTCTGCAACTGAAGCCTCAGCGGCAGCAATATTCGCGACACTACGGGCACTTCTTTGTCTCAGTGGCACGGGAACATTTTGTACTGTGCCTGTGGATTCAAATTTTTTCACTAGACGCTCAATTGTTGATCTGCTATGACGATTATGACGACCATAAATTGGACGTAGCGCTCTTAACGTTAATTCCACTGACTCCGAATTTCGGTAGTAAATTTTAATAATCTCGACTTGTTGTTGGCGCGTATATCTTTCCATCATGAAATGGCAAACTGAAGAAAAATGTCAAAAGAGGGCAAGAAATATGGCGTCGTTTGCTGTCCCTGTTGCTCTACTTTTGTAGCGTCGCTGTTGAAAAACCCTTTATTTTGAGCACATATGTACTTCTCGAAGAAAATATGTACAACATTAAGGCGGGGGTACATTTGACATTTCTCAATTTCGAACTAACTCGATTTGATTCATGGAAAGATACACAATTGAGCAACGCGTTAAAGTTTTTCCGGCTTATTTTGAAAATGGGCGTTCAAATCAAAATGCATATCGTGCAAAATCATCTTCAGTAATGAGGCACATTTTCACTCATTGGATTTGTCAACAAGCAGAATTGCCGCATTTGGGCGAACGATAATCCAAGAGTGATTGTCAAAAAACCAATGCAACCACAAAGAGTGAATGTTTGGTGCAGTTTATGGGCTGGCGGCATCATCGGGCTGTATTTTTTCCAAAATGAGGCCGGTCAGGCAGTTACTGTGAATGGTGTTCGCTATCGTGAGATGATAACGAACTTTTTATGGCCCAAATTGGAAGATATGGATGTGGCGATATGTGGTTTCAACAGGACGGTGTCACTTGCCACACAGCTAACGAAACAATGGCTCTTTTGCGCGACAAATTCGATGGCCGTGTTATCTCACGTGGTGGCGATGTCAATTGGCCGCCAAGATCATTTGATTTGACACCGTTGGACTTCTTTCTTTGGGGTTATTTGTAAGAAAAGGTGTATACGTCGATAAGCCAGGAACAATTCAAGAGCTAAAGGATGAAATAATTCGGCACATTAACGGCACAAAACCTCAATTATGCCTCAGCGTCATCGAGAATTTAGACCATCGGATGGAGATGTGCGATATTTTGTTCTATACATAATTGAACCATACCAATATTATCATAATATTTTTATATGAAAATAATTTCCTAAATAATTTGTGTTTTATTCAAAATCAACATCGCATCGGCTCTTAAAATTTAACCACCCTTTATAAAGTTAAGTTTTATATCCAGGAACAACATTATGCAGCACAGTATCTAAAAATATTCTATAAATGTGTGGGTGTGGCTAACTTGTAGAATATATTTTTTGTGTGAATTAAACTTTTAACAAGTTGTGTTCACAAAATTTCTTGTTGGAAAGTTTACCCCTGATTTCAAATTAAGGGGCATTTTTATTGTCCAAGTCTATCAGGACATTTTTTCTTTTGGTCTACTCTCTTCAAAAGTGACACGCCTTTACCTTAAAAGTTAATTTTTGTTTCCAATTGTAGCTGCCTTATAAAAGATGATCGGGTTGATCCTTGTGAAATAACTTAATTCTATGCAAAAAATTGATCAAAAATCAAACTTCGAGTTTTAATTCTTTCAGCGCTATATCGTGTAATTTCGCAAATTGAACAATAAACGTAACTCATGAGAAAATTTTATACCGTATAATTGCATTAATTTTATGTTGACATCATTCTTATAACTATTCAGAAGGGGTATCGAATGATAAAATAAACGCATTTAATTCTGCAAGGCACACGCACCATTAATTAGCATTAAAATGTTGAATGAAACACTTCCGATTTGAGTGCAAAAAACTCCAAGTATACTCGATTACGCATAAGCTGAGTATTCACTCTACTTCAATTTCAATCAGCATGTTCCGCCGGACTTGGCCAAAGCTTACCAGAAATGCAACGAGCATTTCGCACGTGTCAATTAAAATTTTTTATTGCCTACAACATTCAACATTGGTAGCCTCAGGAAGTATTGAAGCATCAAGGTAATTCAGCCATGAAATTGTTAATGCAATATCATTTTACAAAAGCGGTAAAAAATAAACTATCGTTTAAACATAAGATTGTTTATTGAAGTGCAACGGAAACAATGTCGCTTAACAATATTTCCAGCAAAGTATCACGATTCACGCTAGAATTTATCGAAATGGCGTGTTAATTGAGTTTTTTGGTTAATAAAATCAAATGATTGATCATCATCCTTATCAAATTTCAATTCTGCAAATTGAACCACATCTTCCCCCGAATCTTGTCAAAAACGATGCGACAAAAGTCTACAATCCACTTAAAGCATTTCAACAAACACAACATACAATTGTAGGTTTTTTTGTTTTTTGTTTTTTTGAAAAGCAGATAAGTTTTTTTTTCAAGTCATAGAAATAAATTACTCTCAAACAGAAGCTAATGTAACTACACTTTAGTTGTTCTACGAGATACCGAGATACTAAAATTATTTATAAGATAAACAATTGTCGGCTTTGACGTTTATGGGAAGATTTCCTGCTTTGCTTACTTTAGTGCTCATTAAACACCTTCAACAATTAAACAATAGGTTTCTACGACGACGTGAAAGTGATTGTTATCTTTTAAAATCATCTCAAACAAAAATAGTGAAATCACATCACTCAGTCATAATGTATCTTACACATTAAAAATGAATTTCACACGCAATTTATTTCAATCACAGAAATTCTTATCGCAGTTATTTTGTTGTTCTGTACCAAATTTTTTTTTTTAAATTCCCCAAAATAGCCTACATCCTTATCATCAATATTGGCCCCGAAGAGAACAGAAAAAAAAAATAATCAAAATCAAAAAATGAACAAATTAAACAATAACTAGCTGAAACACTTATCTGGTCACGCTTGAAAATCGTTCCACGAGATAATTCGGAAATAATAGTCATTAGCACCACTTACCCATATTGATGTTGTCGCTGGTTACACTATTGTCACAAAAATTAATCTATAATTTAACACCTTTTTTTTTGTTCTTTTAAAAAACCCCACTTAAAAAATTTTATCAGATTTTGTTCTAAGTTTTTTTTTAAATTCACAAAAATTTGTATCTTTTATCTGTTGCACTAGTTTAGGAAGAAAAATTCCGGCGATTTTTTTTTTCAAAAGATAGTTTTATAACTAAGTCCGGTGAACTGAGCTGAGTTAGTTTATAATTTATGCGAGGCAGTAGTTGTACGAGTAGTTTGTTCTACACTAAGTGACTTGATAGTACATACTGTATCGAAAACTTAAACTATGAATATGATCCCTCCAAACGATTCTCGCAACAAAATAAACGAAATGTGAAACTACAAGTTAAATAAAAAAAAAGAAAACTTAAATGGGGAAAAATATAAGAAAAGCTCAGCCGAAAGTATCTATAACTATATAAAATGTACGCTTGACAAGGCGCAACAGCGAATCAAAATTATAATAAAACAGATAGATACTCGTACTATACTTTACAACATGAACTTGTAGCTTAGACTGAAGATATTTGCCAATACTAAGGACATAATAAAATTGATTTCATTGACAGCGCGAAATAATTCGCTTTATTTTTTTGTGTTTTTTGTATTTTTTTGTGTTGTCACAAATTGTGATACGGCCTGTGACTTTGATGTCAGAACAGACACCAGAAGCATTGACATTGGGGGGCGCAACATTGATGATACCAAAATTATAATTAGTCAATTAATTTTTTGTTTATTTCACTATTCAAATGAATGTTTTTTAAAAATAGATTTCCAGATTGAGACAACTTACCTGAACAATGGGAACAATTTGTAATTTGAGGAGAGACACAAAATAAAGGACTTAATTGCGATGCAACCAGAGAATTGCGTTAATGATTATTAAATGTTTAGCTAGCTGAAGTAGAGCTAATTTTTTCCTAGACTTGTTTTTAGTAGATTCTTTTTTTTTTGGTTCATATCAAAAATATAAAAATAAATTATTTGCTCAAACGGGGAACAACAAATAAGTCTTAAATTTTCTTAAGACTGGTGGGTTTTATTTTGGAAGAAAAGTTTCATTTTTGATGTTGAAGCATAAATTAAACGAAGACGGGACATATTTCATCAACTTTTTTTATTTATTTGATTAAAGTCTTATCATTTTTCTTGTTTTGGATTCATTAGGCAACGAAAGATGCTGAATTGCGTATGTCGTGGTATGGAGTGATAAGTTTTGGTGGTACGATTTTAGTTTATTTCGGTACAGTTCTTGATACTATCAAGTCTTTTTTTTCGTTTGGGTGGTTTTTCGCAGCGGTTTCACGATGGAAGAAGCTGATCCTGAATTAGTTTCACAACAGAGATAGGTGATGTGACATAAGACCTATTGAAGTTTCATAATGTGCGCTATTGGAAACCTTGAAAAGTGTTGGAATTGGAATTTTAGAATGAGAGAAATATATAAGGATTTTTGGTTATACTTTACGGTGTCAAATTTAAGGTCTATTTAATGATTCCATGTTGATAACATCCTTGTATCCTTTTGTAACATGTTAACTATTAAAAGTAAGGAATACAATCTGTTGAAGAGCTTTTTTAGGACATGTGTGTTGTGTAGGCTGCAAGGCGTTCACCCTATCAGATTAACAATGTTTGACTTGATGTTTTTTGGCTACAAGTACCTACAGGAACGTCTTTCGGAGCAAGGAGAAGCAACAAAATCCTTCCACCTGTCTCGATTCACCAACACTGGCTTTAGCTATGGACCCAAAAGATGTGTTTCGGCTTGCACAATGTATCTATGGCAAAAAGCATGTAGTTGCACACATTCAATGTTATATTCGAAGAGTTTCAACATTATGGGTTATGATTTCTTGCTGGAGTTCCTCAAAAGAAAAAAGAATTTCAACAGCATTGTGGGCTTTGTATGTTCTGTTTTGAAGATCCAGTCCGCCATCGAAATTATTAAATTGTGTGACCTGTGTGCCTCCGTTTTAGCTCTGTTTGCCTGAGCACATTCGGAGTCGAACCAGGGGTTTCTGGGGGGAGGCTGTGAGAAGCCCAATACCTCTGACGCAGCACTTCTTATGGCTTGTTGACATAGCTGCCATTGGTCTTCCGGGTTCATGTCATCAGTCGAAGGATTTCTCGCAAGCTCAAGGGATACGCTGTCCGCATAGGCAGCGGCGGTCTCTTCCGATTGAAGTCGTCCAACATTAAATTTCCTCGGCGTAGTTCGATGTTCACCTATGAGCTTCCATACAGAGATCCGTACTCTAAGTTTAGCACCGACTAGGTAGTCGATGTTTGCTCTTCGGAATGTACGGACATTCCACGATTCTGGAGGAATGCCTTTCGTCAATCGCAACATGTTCGATTTGGTTGCAGGTTCGACCATTTGGGGATCGCCGCGCGTGTGCCCTTGTGGATGTTGGAACGGGGGAATCGTATGCTGCTCATCATGTTTTTTTTTTCGCTGCAAAATCGATCAACCAGAGTCCGTTATCGGAAGTGGTGTCATTCATGCTGTGTTTTCCGATTGCCATACCAAAGATGCCGTACCTATCAATTTTGGCATTAAAGTCTCCCAAGAGCATCATGTTTGGAGCACTGCTCATAGGTTTTGGCGAGGGGCTCGTAGAAACTTTCTTTGGTAGCGTCGTCTTTCTCTTCTGTAGGGGCATAGGCGCTTATTAGGCTTAGGTGGTGGAATTTTGCTTTAATGCGGATCGTTCTCACTCTTTCGCTGACTTCCCGAAAGCTTAAGACGTTTTGCCTAAGTCTTCCTCTGACAGCTAATCCGCACCCAAACAACCGTGATCTCCCATCAAGGGTCACTTCCCATAATAAATTTTACAGTCCTCTGTTATTCTCAGCCCCGGTCCATCCTATTGAATCTCCTGGATGGCTGTTATATCAGTGCTGAGACTGGCGAGGGTCTCGGCTAGCTGCTCGGCTTTACGCGGCTTGTTTAGCGTTCGCACGTTCCATGTGCACATGCATAAATGGTTGTCCGTTTTTGGTTTGCGGATGAGGGTGGGGGTTGTCAACATTTTTGGTTTGGTCATCCGTGGCATATTTTGCATCTTTTCCCCTTTATGACCGGCTTTTGAGGCTTGTGCAGGACGTGTAGATCGTGTTGTTGGTTGGATCTTCAGAGCGTATCTTTCCTCCTACTCTTTGTTCCTGAGAAGAGAACTCAGGTATCTACAACCTTGAAGTCCGATGGATCCAACGCCAACGCTTAGTTCACCTTTCGGCTATTCAGCGGGCACCGCATGGAGGTGAAGATGCGATTTTGCCCACCATCTATGGTTTTTTGCTACAAAATATGTTGTGAACTTTAGCGTTCCAATAGTTTGATATAGATGACATATTCTAATCAAACCAACCGTGTTTTGTATGTGGATGAGTTTGTCAATATGGACTCTATTATAGAAACCATTTATTTCATTTATACCGATTGTGGTAGTCATCGTATTCCCAATTTTCAGAAAAAAAAAAAATGTATGAGAAAAAATCCCTTTGTCTCAATCCTTAACGAACCAGAAAGCTGTTAATTTATTATACAAAACGAAACACCTTGCATTGTTTCACGACTCTTCAATATAAATTGACATTTTTTTTCAGGATTGCCTCTCAGAATAACCGATTTCCTGGTATATTTATGATTAATTCGAGATAAAGCCTTTTCTGATGTTTGCAACAAACGATCGACCACTGCGAAGCCCGCCATTTGGTGCCTTTTGAGTGTGAATTCAATCGGGACAGGGACATAAGTCCATAATGGATTTATGTCCCACTTAGGTAGGATATAAGCCGGCTTGTTTCGTTTGGTTGCATCACTTTTCTAACGAAGAAGATACATTATGTACAATCATGGATTATTAGAAAGAGTCGGGGGTCGAAGACACTCCCTTGCGGTACACCAAACTGTATTGAATATTTTTCGGTGATACTCGAAGCTCAACTTAGATATTTATATACCCTCTCAATTTTTTTTAGGAGCCACGATCATCTGAAATGATGTTTGCCACTATCTACAGCAAGCTGCAGCCATTATTTTGGTTTCCATTCACAATGGGCTTAATTTAACTGTTAGAACTCTCACTGCATTATGTATCAGTATTACTATTCCGCATCAATAACTTTTTCAAATTTGAAGGCTGATGCTGGTCCAGAAGGCGCAGCTTTTGGAAAGCATTTCTTGTAAAGCAATTTATATAAGAATACATCACAATACTTTCAAACCTTGAAAGAATTTTGTGGTCCTCCAAAAGACGAAAATGGTGACCCCTGCGATCATACTCTCTTGCAAAAACTTCTGGAAACCTTTCTTTAAAGATAACATGTTGATATATGTATCTATATCTTCCAAACCCGACTATTTCCAAATATCCCTGCTTGAACTCATCACACCAACATCATGACTCATGAGTCTTTTTGATTTTTCGAAAGGCAACTTTTCGAAACGTATAATGACTTGCAAAACATGCTCCGGATATCTTTATAAGAAAGGGTTTCGATTATCGCTTTTTAGAGCATTTTAGGCTTATTGTTGGCCTCGGGAAGGTGCTGCAAAAATACATATTAAATCCGTCCCTGTACAGGTGAAGTAAGTTATTTTTTTTAATAAAACTAATGACTTTCGGGATCCATGCAGTCGTCCTTTCCGAAATAATTTCACCAAAATTAAAAATTCTAGCAACAAACAAAAATTCTTCATTACACCATTTCCAAACTGTTATACTTAATTATACTAGTTGCGGTCGATGATTAAATGTTGCTGAAATAAAAAGATAAATGCCTAATTATTAGAAGAGTCATTTACTAAATTGATTACAAAGCAACCACATCAAACCAACAAACCCTTTTGTAGAGCAAATATATAGGAAACAAATAAGAAGCGGAAGTACTCAGTTTGTCGTCGTCCTTGCAAATGAAAATGAAAACTGATTGGCATTCCAGGACCTGAAATACAATGCATAGTTTGATATTATTATAATTGTCGTTAGCAATGAAATATCCTTTATCTTGATGACTTCTGTTAAATGTGACTTCCTTTCATTGTCAATTTGTGTGTGTTTGTTTTCATTCTTGTTGGTTGATGTGTGGAATTAAAAGACGGAAATAATACAAATGTCCTCAATCCTGTGAACTTCTACAATATCAAGCGTGTGCACACTTCATTTTGGATTTATTTGCTTGTAGCTTATTGTGCGATTAAAATGTTGGCATTTGAGAAGTATTCCAATCAAGAGGCACATCAAAATGGAAGGATTGTGTTGTTTTTGCTTTATACAGGCAGGGAAATAAGTTTTAAGAATATTTAAAGACGAGAAAAATAATGTTGGAAATGGTTAAAAAGATACCAACCAGACACTATGGTATTTAGATGATTCATATTGTTCCATTCTATATGAGTTTCTAGTGTATATTTGTTGTTTCATTGTGGAAACAAAACCTTAAGGTATTGTATGTATGGTTTTGACAGTTTAAGGCTTTCCATGGGGAAGTTTTGTTCACCGAATAGTCATGTTTAGAACAGAGAAGTGTTGTATATGCAGTGAAGATATTCAGATATGATGTTTTCCTTTAAGTTGTCTGAGAAGATGAATTTTATTCTATCGTTGGTCTTTCAGTGACACATAGCGTAGGCCCTCGCCTGGAATATGGACTAGTGATGACCTAGGCTGATTAAAAAACGAGTGGGAATAACTGAATCTTTCAAAGCAAGACTCTTTTTATTTAAGTATAGGTAAGTTTATCCAAATTTTATTCTTGGAGTTTACATTAGAGATCCCGAATGATGGATTCTTTCGCTATGTTTTCATTTGTTTTCCAAAGTGCCCTTTGTCGTTTATAGTGTTTTTAATATACATCCAAAACTTTCAGATCTGTTCACCAGGAGAAATCCTAGGTCAAAAAAAAGTTAACATTGTTTTGAGATGTCTAAAAATGGTATTAAAAGATTCACATGCATAAAAAAGCATGGATTTTAATGAATATCCTGATTGGAAATAAAATAAGAAAGGAAGACAAGGCATTATATGCTCTGCTTCTATATCTTCGAAGCCAGTTGAACTAATTAACGTACAATACAAGCCGTCCAGTTTAACCAAAAGTTTTTTTATCAACGGCCTTTACCAAAATCTTTGCATTTGCCAGTTACCTCTAGTATTACTACAATGATATCTATAACTTAATTCAATCAAAGATTTTAGTAAAAACATATTACGAAATTCCAAAAAAAACGTATTCCGTTTAAATTAAAATTAGTTCACAATGCGGAGCATTTATGAATTTGAACTTAGTATTCTTATTATAGCTTATTCTATTCAACTTAATTGTTCAAAAAAAATTTAACTATCATACTCTTGCAACCACAGAGCAAGGACGATTGCTATTCTATATTCATGATTAAGTAAGGTATTAAGGGTCCTTTAAAGGCAAACCATTATAATCAGCGGTATTTTCTACTAAAACATATAGTATAGGAAATAATTTAATATTAAGTATATAATGTACATTTGGTGATACAGAAATTTGCATCTTATCTCACACAACCAGCTGCCTTTTAAGATTTAAGTTAACACTTCAAGGAACATCTCTGTAATTCTCCATTGGATGGTGGCATAATAAGATATGACGACACCAGGGAAAGCACTGATATTTTGGAAAAAGATGTATCCTTAATCGACAACCCATTTGAGAAGTAAATAATGATCGCATTATCAACTGGGCCAACAACATGCAATTCAGTTTAATGAAGCATGCCAAAAAAAATGCTACTAAGCGTGGATAAAAATAAAACTCGAGACTTTACTTTGGAAAAACACCTCTGCGAGATGTTTTTTACTTTTCCACCTAAGAAAGTGGACATTTTTTTGATGATATCGTCCCCATGCAATAACTCAAAACTTTCCACCTACAGAATATATTATTTAAGGTCTGATCCCAGTCTCTTATAGTATGTCACAATAAGAATCATCTAGTGCCAAACATGTGTTGCAATACATCTCATTAGTCAAAAATATTCATGCCTTGATTGTATCTAAACAGTTTTGTGTACTGTCTGTATCTTAATTACCTTCCCTCGAATACTAGCTTCATTCAAATTGATGAGCAAACACAAATCAGATCCCCCGCAAGACATTCCCGCTGCCAATCTTAATTTAAATTGTCATTAAACTTAAAGTTCGGACAGCGAGTGTCACATTGTGTCATTCTTTTCACAACAATGTATCTTTTGTTATGTATCTCAATCTCTCAATTCGACTCATCATGAATGTAACTTAAGTTAAATGTTTTGTAATTTCCTTTCTATTTTTATAAAAGCGATCTAGATTAACATAGAATTATTAAACTTTTCTTGATATCAAAAAAAAAATCATGCATAAAGTTCATTATGAGACCTTACAGAAGTTTTTTTTTTTTTGGAGACGGAAAAGATATGAAGTCTGTGAAAACAGAAACTAATTGAAGTGGCAATCATGTGATAAGTCTGCAATCAGAACAAAATTACTTAAGTAAGTGTTTCTGGTATTTGATTTTGATTTGAAATTGAATGAAGTGATTATCTTGGAAGATTACAAACTTGTGTAGTTTAACATTTCAGCTTTGCAACTGAAAACAATTTAACATTTTTAATTTTAATAGTTCACTAATTTTTTGAAACTTCTTGACTTAAGTTGGTTGTTTCAAGTGAATAAGAGTTAATTTAGGTTTTAAGGTGTTGGAAACGTATTTTTAGACTAGTCTTGTTGAAAAGTCAATTAATAATTAGAATCTTGAGGTACTCCGTTAATGACTTGTATTCTGTTTTAACCGTTTGAAAAATTCAAACAATATTAAATTAAGCAATTAATTAAAATGCATATTAAAAACCAATCAATAATGTGCCTCATTAAGGGTTCTTTAATAAGTGTCAACATTTGTATTCAAAGTAATTGTTTTGAAGCTAATTAATTTTTAATCATAGATTAATGGCACTTCAGCAATGGATTGATCGATCGATTACTTCAAAAAAAGCAAAGCACACGGGTAGCATTTAATTGTTAAGATATTTTTGTTGAAATTCAATCTTAAATTGTTGCAGTTTCCTGTTTCGATAGATCTCACTTTTTACTTATGACTTTTTGTGATCAGTGTGACTAGTCCCTAAGACCGTGCCTGTGGTGCGTTCTTTTATACAACAATGTTAAGTATTGTGAATTATATTATTAACTTTGCAATGGCAAATAATAAAATCGTTATTATAAAACGCAACACTGGAAGTGCAATGGTTTGGTGAAAGCACGAGGAACATTAAAATATGTGATATTTATTACGCAAGTGATAAAGGACAAGAATACAGCAGATGTTTTGGTGGTTTTGTGATAAGAGGAAGACTTAGGCAACATGTCTTAAGGTTTCGTAGAATAAGCAAATTTATTGCCTCTATACGCATTGCAACCACATTAAATGCCACCTCTCTGACTTACTTACACGCCCCCAATTAGAATTAAGATGACAGAAAAAGAATAGTTCTACGACCTTCTTGAGTTGACGTATGGTGAATGCCTGACAAAAGACAAGTATTATTCTTTGTGACTTTAACACTGGAATCGGAAAGGAGCGTAACTTTAGTTTAATATTTGGAAATCACAGCCTCCAGGACAAGACTTCCGGCTACGGATTAAGGCTAAGGCTGTGTGTCAATTGCGTTAAAGTACTGGGTAAATTTGATCCCATTTCTAAATTCCGACAGGTTAAATGAGGATATTTTTATAAGCCTGCTGCCAGAGCAGGTTTAATTTTGGCCAGTTGGTTAAATTTTGACGTCTTTCCTTGCTTATGTAGGTGTAAGAGAAATTGAAATAAATATGAACCTTCTTTATTTATTTTCACTTACTCATACTTCACGATATCTCCTTCTCCGTTTAATCGAATGACTTGTGATACAACGTTGATATTTAAAAAGAATCAAAAGAATTATTACAAAATACTTCCTCAAATTTATTGTTCATTTTGCAAACCGAACTGATTGTTTATGTTTTCAAATTATTATTTTTCTCATTATCATTTTAGTCAAAACTAGTGTTCACAGACTAGTTAAAAAATTATCTGTGAGGGGAAATATTTTACAGAGATTTGGGATTGCTGTTTTTTTTTTTTTAATAAAATTATTGGTGAGAAATCAATTAAAAACATGTAAGAATGTAACTCATATGTTAATTTTTTTTTGGTATTTTTTAAAGTTGTCTTTTGTAAAATAAAACCTACTATACCTACTTCATCAAGATACATTGTTTTCTTTAGCAAAAAAATTGATTTTCTAGTGGGAAATAAAAGCAAAAAGTAGATGAAAAATACCCCTTTTAATCCAATATTGACACAGCAAACCGCTAAAATTGTGTTCATTTCGACGCAAACGTCAAAAATTAACCAGGGGATCAAACACAATTGACATACAGACAAATAGATATTTCCACGGGGTGAAGTGTTATCATACCTGCAATTTCCCGAAATTCAATTTAAACAAGGGGACTTGGTGGTCTACTGATCAACTTGACTAAAACTGAAAAGATATACGGGAGCTACTGTTAAGAAATCTTTAATATTTAAAATTTAGGTGTCATGTTTTGAAAGGTTTCAATGAAAAACTTGCAATGCCAACCTAAAGAAAACTATGAAGAACTATGGCAAACAAAATTTGAGTCAATAATTCAATAAAGCCATTGCGAACTTATGGCCATTTAAAAAAAGCCGTTCAAACCTAAATTTCGTAATGACAGACCGACGGACGGTATGGCGAAAACTCCTTTTTTGCGTGATGTCATATCATGTTTGATTAAAACCTCGATTTTTGTCTGCATGTAACCAATATAGAGCAAGTAATAAAACAAAGCGGTTGAATCTATGGTGTCATGCTACGGGAGAAACAATGTTCGAAATGCTCCTGTAGAGACGAGGCTGGGAATGTCGTAGTAGATGCGCAACCGCTGCTAAGAACTGGGAGAGAACACTTCTGCAGACTGTTATACGGCGATGACAACCAACTAAACGCAGTCAGCAGGATGACCCATTCGATTTAGACGACAATGAATGAAAGTTCCATCCTCCTGACCAGAAAGAAGTTTGTGAAGCGATGTCTAAGCTAAATCCAACAAGGCTGCTGGGTTGGATAGCTCCCGGTTAAGCTTATCAAAGCAGCGGTAGATCGTGACCGACCTATATCAACCTAACATTTCACCATAAGCCATAAAATTCTTGTCGAAAAGTTACGGATAAGACAAAAAAAAAACGAATTCGAAAAAAGTTTCGAGGAAAAAACTGAACCCTGTGGCATACCAGAAATTATATTATTCCATCAAAGAAGAGAGGCATCGAAACTATGAAGATAAGCTCAATAATCTAATTTCCACCGGAGGTGTCATGACACTGACAAAGATAGCATAGAATTTACAAAGAGAATAGTACAAAGAGTTTCATCGAAGATAAACATTGGAACCACGGATAAAAATCTGTTCTGCAAACATGGATGAAATGATAAACAATTCAACACTTTAGTTGTTGCCTCAATTATAAATCATTTAAGAATTTGTTACCTTTGAAATAATTCGGCATTAAAATTCTTATTTCTCATACAAAAGGGCAGAGTTTCTAATCATAGCAACGCTGGAGTCTCTAAAGCAAATTCGAAAGAAATTGCAAAGTAAAGAAGTATGGTGTGAAATTTCTAATTTGCCAGATGTTCAGATAGTTAATGTCGATCGTACAACCAGCAAGTCAGAAGTAGTAGTTTGTTCGCTTCATTTTTTGACCCTTCAACTTTAATCCCACGATCAGTATTTGATCCACATGTCTAGTTTGAATATCCTTAGAATGTGACTGCGGCAAATGAAGTCTATAAGTGCCTTTTTTCAATTGTATCTCAATATTATATATATATATATCTGTATTGACCTATAAGGAATTTCAAATCTTAATCATTACATCACCGTCAAAGCAAAAGAATGCAATACTTCTTCAAAGTGATATTCCGAAACTGATGACGTTTTTTTCTTTCAAAACTAGATATGGACAACGACAATTTTGAATCCCGTCCCGTACTCTGATAAGGCAATAAAAGTTGTTAAATATTTAATAAATGACAACATAACTAACAAAACAATGTTCCATGTACATAACCCAAGGGCCAAGGCGCCATAATGTTATGTCAACTTAAGAAGTACACATTCTTTCCACAGAACTTTGCGAATCACTGAAATCAAAGAGGCCTCACATTTAACTGATGTAATTTAAGGTAAACCTGACCTTGATTTCTCTGAATCACTCGAAAACTCAAGAGTTAAATAGATTGTATCGTCATTGCGTAATAATTATGAATGGTTATTGTTGATTGTTCGTTCTTATCAATCTTCAATAATGTTCTGGGTTTATCAATGCAAGCACTTGCTTTGTGTCAAGACTCTCAATTACGGGAAAATGAAGCACTTGAAAAGTTTTCCATAATTTGTTTCACGTTTTTACCGAAATTTGAGATTTTTTGCTGTTGCATTTATTGTACTTAAAGCATAGGGTGGTTTTAAAAACTGTAGAGTTTAACAAATTAATTTTAAAAAATTTGAACTTTGTTTATGCCTAGGTTCAATCCATTCAGAAAAATAGTTTATTTTTCTTCGTAAAATCGATAAAATCACAACATTGACTTGATTCCAGAAGAATCACAACTCTCCCATCTATCTGTTTCATACCATTGATCCGCCGTAGGTCGCCAGGATGACCTCAGAGAGCGTCGACAATCCTCCCAGTTTTGGATTGTTTCATTTCTAACTATATTTAGTTATAACATAATGTTCGTTGCATTTATTTATGCTAGGAAATTTTCGGCCTAACTCTTCCTCCCTCTTGATCGTATTGGAACATGGTTGCATTGCCTTTTTAAAGGGTTTTTCAGGGTCAGGACGGTCGAGCAGTATTTCTTGTAAGATGGTAGCTTTAAAGGGAAGGCTTCCTCGAGTTTTCCTTGTTATTCCTGCTGCCATACGAGTCAGTTTCTTCACAGATGGCGGTAATTTACTCACACGTTTTGTCCATTGTCCAACATTGTTTGTTAACCGCATGTGAGTGCCGGACGCGGAACTGAGGTGTTGAGTTCTTCCTTCTGGAGGCATTTTTCAGTCACAAAAGATAGATAGGAGTTTTCCCGCCCCTTCATTCACCCCATGTTTAGGCGGTGATTCATGTGGTCATCACAAATTGGTTCCACATCAATCATACTCGTAGATCCCAGATTTTAAAACTTTTCAAAATTGGGAATCACTTGGATATGAAAATGGACAACACAAGTATTCTCTCTTTTTTGGGCTTTTACGGTACAGATTTCCCTCCAAAACGTCCAATCATACGCCAAGTGCTCATTACGGGGATGAACAATTCTCGTTTACGATGGCTCCATTGTCAGCAAACAATAACTGATGACAGCAAGGTCAGTCACTTTACCTTCAAGCAAACAGGGGCTCAATACTCTCAACTGGTGTGCACCTACTGTGAATTGGAATTGTTCGTTGACTCCACCTGGACACCTCACTTTTGTCATTGCCATGACCATTCACACATAAGTTTCTGGAACTCCTCGTTGTCTGAGGAGGGCTACAAATATCAGATCTTGTTGATGTCTTTTTAATGCTTTTTCAAAATTAACCAACAAATTTTCTAAGCAACCGCGATGATGATACTTTTGATTGGATTTGTTGTTTAACTTCCCGCTACAAACCAGCACTGGTTATCAGATTGTAACGCAGTTACACATTTCCTTCACTACCACCGACCGCCGCCCCCGATCGCCATAATTAGTGCATCAGCCAGTGACCATCATCACCGACCGCCACCGACCGTCACCAACCGCCACCGAACGCCGTCACAATCACCACGGCGATTTTTCTACAACGCTAAGTGCATAACAGAGACCAGCCATTGACGCAACTCCACCATTGTCCTCTATGGAAGCAAAACCGACCACCCCTCCACCCGTACCGCTGATTTGGACTACCAACCAACTCCGAACACACATATGATAATAACCACAGAAACATCCAACAAACAGAAGGAATTATTTTAGTACTAATATTTTTTTAATGTTATAATTCACACTTCCTTATTACTGTAATATTCCATAAATATAAGCAGAATTTGTATGGAAAATCAGACTCGAGCTCCCAGCCATTTGTATACGATTCTATTTAAATAGAATACCGGGAATACGAGATCTCGAAGGTACGTTGCGGTGAATACCAGCAGAAACCTTAATATATTTTAAAGTAAAGGCATTAGGCCATCAGTTTCTTGTCGTGGGGTAGCTGCCATTGTAAGCTACAACACAGACCTAATATGTTTCTTGTCGTGGAGCTCTTCTTTGTAAGAATCTCTACAGACCTTAGACCAATTATTGTCACGGAGGCAACTCTATAGACCAAATATAGTTGGAATCGATTCTTGTCATAGGCTCGTAGGATAAACCCTAGAGGCCAAATTATTTAAGCTATTTAATACTATATTGTACATCGAATCATTAATTTAGTTTTATTATTAAGTCCGTATATGAAGTAACTTGTTAAGGATATTTTGATAAATAAAAAACATTGTTATTTCGGAGTTCAACACTCTTCAACCCTGAGTTTTCGCTTTCTTTGGGAACAACCCTGGACTTTGACGAGCCTACCTCAGCCTAAGTATAAAAAAGCATCACAAGATAGCAGTATTAAATTTTCCAATCGGCTACCCAAAACTTGTTCACCGTTCTTCATGATGTGTGATATCAGCTTAATTGAACATTAGTATTCACAGCAGGTTACTTTCCCTCCTTTGTTTAGGCATCCGATCACCTCTTTTAAGCTTGGAGAAGAGAATTATGAACCATCTGAGCGCGATGACATCCAATTTTTTGCAAAACTTTGGAGGTATCTCGTCTTGCCCAACCGTTTTGCCTTTTAAAGAGTTTCTAGTCGCATCACTAACTTCTTTCATTGTAACATCCGGGAACCTCGGCAAAGTTCTCCAACTCCATCAAAATATTGTTGCGATCTGTGAATCTTGTCGTCTTCCACATTCTACAAAAAGTTGGCCTTGAGCATTGTTAAAGAACTTTGCTGAACAGATTTTCTGAACATTTCTTTTTCTTTGAGCAGCTATTTTGAAGCCCTTAATTATCTGGTTTCATTGTAGTTGTAAAATAGCTTGGTTTACATCAGCAGCTGGGAATAAAATTCCTTCCAGCTAAGATATTCGTTGTTACGATATTTGTAATTGTATTTTCTTTTTTGGACGTCAACTACGTGAGTTCCATAGTCTTCACGGACTTATAAACTTCTATTTCGAAACCGTGGCTAATTTCTGTTCTATAAACGTTGCCTACAGCACCATTTTTTCAACCACTGATCTGTAGTATATTGAACAATTAAATTAAAATGCAACAAATGTTTGAAAATCAAAAATTGAAACACCCTGTTATCAGTTTCAGCCAAAAATTAATCAGCTCGTAAATCATAGCGAAAAAAAAAATGAACGAAAAAGGTCAATGCGGTAAACAATCGCTTTATTTACGATTTTTATCGCTTCCACCACACCGTTCCGCACTTGTATTGCATTTTAATCGTACAAATTCGCGGAAAATATAATCTTTGGTAATAAAGAAGTCCGATCACGTTGCATCAGTAGCACAGAGCAGAACGCCCGCCCGTGAAATCCATTAGCGTCGAATGCCATATTACCAAGTTCATTTCCGATTTGAGTCGCAATGTCAGTGAAATGTCACTTAAGTCATTAAAGGCATCGATCGCATCCAACTTAGAGCATTTACCATTCATGGCATCAAAAAGGGAATAACCACCCTGTTATGTGGGTAAATTTTAGATTTGTATTCAAAAGCGATGTGAGGTTTTATTGCATTTCGAGAGAAATAAGATGCATTTTATTGGCTCTGCCCATTTTCGAAAATGAAAATATAAAATTAGAAATTAGAAACGTCGTATTAAATCAAAAGTACCTGCGACTTCACACCATTCAATGTGAGCGTAATTAAAAGCAGCAGCGTTTTGAAGTGATAAGAGACAAAATGATAAGCTGGCGGGGATCGCCCCCCAATATGGAATTGTTAAACCGTCGTCGTCGTCCGATTGACGCCCCTTGATTAATATGTATAAGTAGATGTATTGCGTTTTGTGTTATCAGTTGTTTTACTTTTAATTTTTTTATTATTTTTTATTATACTTGTAATTTATAAAAAATAATACATCAATCAATCAAAATCAGCGCCACACATATGGTCTGAGGTTTTTTAAATCAGATAGCAAATAAAATAATTACTTTCATATAAGTTCAATTGGTCAGTTGGAGTGCGGAAGATACTGGATGATAAAAATCATGTAAAAATTTAATTAAACAATATAATCAGATTGAGTGAGCATGAACACTGAATGGACAATTGGACACCCTTGGTTTTATATAAAAAAAAATCTAATCACAGATAAGAGAATCAAGATGGCGAATTGATAATGGTCAATGAATTTTTCGCAGGGAACTTGACCTAATTTTTGTTTGTTTTCAAAACACATTTAACTAAACAAAAACAGCTCGTTTCTGGAACTGCATATTTTAGAGTGACACCAGTAAACCCTTTTGGGATCTGCCCAGTTTGCAAGAATTTGTAGTAGGAATTTGTATTTTGATAGGCTAAACCCATGCTGAGAAGATTCAAATGAAAAAAACAAAGATCGTAAGGAAAGTGAAAACAGTTCCCAAATTTTTTGATGGTGCGATTTGTTCTAATGTGGTAGTTTCAGAAACTGCTTAAAAGGTATAAGAGGAATGGTCTCGGTCCCGTATATGCGGTCTTTGGTAATAGCTGTGCTTCAACAAGTCCTTGTAGAAGCTGCTGCACCTCTGGATTTGGGTGTCATTATCGGCTTCCTAGAATTTGGACACTGGATAACTGGATCATGTGGTTGACAAACTTACTTTCTATCTCTTACAGTATCCTGTACATTGTTGGTATTTTATTCGCAGCTGTTATTGATTTGCTGAACCAAACTGGACAAGCGTATGTCCATAATGAGGGATGTACTGCTTGTTAAGGGTTAAACAGTTGGTGTGGGTAGATTTTGGCAGAGTGTATAACGGACAAATTGAAGACGACCGATTCAAATATCAATCAACCAACATTCTTACGTCAAAGAAACTCAAAATCAGCCCAACACATCCCAGTTGATTTCTCGCCATTCTCAAGAATTTAGTCTTTCACAGACTTCAACTTGTCGAACTTTGCATTGGAACTCAAGCCTATACCCAAACAAGATTTAACTAACCCAGGATCTCAAATTGAATGGCCATAAACAACGCCGTTCGTACTCTGCCTGGCCTTCGAAGCATTTGACAAACGAAACTGCCGTATTTAGGATGACACTAACGTACTTAGCGGGTGGCAATGGTACAGTGGATGTAGTGCTTGGTTGCTTAACCTGAGAGCTGTGAGTTCGAACCCCGTCTGGGCAGCAATTTGTATTTTTCCCCCAGTTTCAACTATGGGCGCCACCCGTGGGATTTTCTTGAGATATTTATCACATTTAATCTCAATCCACTGTACCAACTTTCTTTCCTATTTTTCTATTCCTTCTCTCTCCTCGCTCGCACATGTTATTTCATTATAAAGGTATTAATATCCCTTTGAGTGCGAGTGCATTATAAAAACAAAAAAAATACACAGTTCCTCAAAAAGTTACCGTTTGGAGTCATTTTTGGGCCATTGTCGTGACATCGTTAGCCCGTTTTTTTTCGAAAGATACGTTAGTCACGCGAACGGTGAGTGCTACAAATAAAATGATAACCAATTTCTTGAGGCCCAAATCGAACCAAGGTAAGGTTATCCCTCGCACTCTCAGAATTGACCACAATGTCATTTTGCTGAAATCTCCAGGTATGCCCATGCCATAAACCACCGATGAACTTTAGGTAAACATAACAAAGGCTATCGCTCAAATTCAGCCGGATTTATGCGGACGAGTCATTGAAAATTGGACCACTCGGATCAGTGAAACCGTAAGAAGCATTGAAACGAAGTCATAGTCCACACATAATTAGAACAAAAATGGGCCTGTCAAACTTGAAAATTGTGTTAATGCCTAACACACAGCTTGTTTTAATCAATTTTGATATCTACCCGCCCTTATTGAAAACCTCTTTACATCAACAATTTTTTTCTGTCAGTCTATTTCGCATCCTAATCAGTGGGTGAACCAACTGAAACGAAAAGTTGGCTCGTCTCACAATACCTTCAGCGTTACTGTTAAGCTAAAATTTGTTGGAAAAGTTTACTTCAATTTAATTTTGTCGGGTCTTTGGCTTGTACTACGGAACTGCGTCCGGATGGTGCGGATACTGATGTTTTTGCATTTAGTTGCAAACCTTCCTTGTATCTTTAAACTTTTAGTGTAAATTAAAACAACAAACTCAAGATGTTTTTTGTCGTTTGGATGACACGATCCAAACAAATTTCTTCTTTATCATTTCAGCGAAGCAGTCCGAATTGGAAACAGCCATTGGCTCCGGAGATTCTAGTGAATCGTCTTGTGCTAGGTTTTCATTTGGGGCCCGAGGAGTTGTAAGTATAGTATGTTACTCAAACAACAATTCCATCTTGATAGATAGCTAGGCTACCTTAAAATGCCTATGCTTACCAGTTATAAGATCGTTATAGAAGACTATCATTTAACTTTCTCAACTTGCAAGAAACAAACATCATAAAGGGTGTTTTTTTTAGACTTGTCGTTTTTAAGAAGAAATAAAACTCATATAATTTAATGTTATGGCCAAGAATTTAGGTTTATTATAAAGATAAGGGCTTGCCGTTATGTTTTAAAAATCATTTTGGGCAAGTGGCCTTAGCGGCTGGCTGGAATAAATTCATGGACGATTATGTCAACCGAATATGGGTCGCGCGAACGGAACCATTATTTTGGTAATAAATTTGCACGTTTTGCAAACGTTGTTCAGGAGTAAGTCTATTCATTATGAAATAGCAAACCAAACTGAACATACATCAAGTGACAGCTGTCAAAAAGACCAACTCCAAAAAAAATAGCTTCGTTCGCGTACCAAAATCAAACAGTTTGCATTGGATTTCATACGTTAACATTAACACAAAAAGCGTTCGTGTACTGAGAGATGAACGAAAGAAAATAACAGATGTTCTAATCTTTCGTTCATTTATTTTGAAGTTTTGAACCAGTGAAATTTCATCTGGTAAAAAATTGGACTCTGTCAAAAGCGAATGACGTAAACATTTGTTGTTGCAGATGACCCTTACCGCGAAGAGCTAACCAATCAAAAAATTCGAATTTGACATTTCTCAAGAATTTACACAAAAAGTATTCACGTGCTTTTCGGTAAATGAGAGATTTTTCTCTCATTTGAGAAAAATTTGACAGTTTTCATTTTTTGGCACAAAAAGAACCCGAACAAAGCTAAAATTGCAGATTGAAACCACACGTCTTAAAAAACCCTATCGGATCCCGGCTAATAAATTATATGATAGTAATGAAAAGGCCGAAACCCGGGCAAAATAGGGCCCCTATGGGATGAATAAGAATCACTTGCAAATAATGCCAAGTACATCATGTTTCATTCAAGTTCAAGTTGAGAACATGGAAATGATATAAAATCCGCAGTGCATGAGCTGCCTTACCTCTAAAAAAAAAACAAATCCAATCTATCTTAGTATCTAAAAGCTCGTTAAACTCATGAAAATAAAATTCTTTCACTACAATTGCTTCATGAAAACATGTAAAAAGCATAAACGCAGCTTTCTGGCAAAAACTCCGAACATTAATCGAAATCTATAACCTCCCACATTTCACTTGCCTAAGATAAACTAATTTCATAAATAATAAGATTTCGGAATCAATTTCCGGTTCACCAATTAATACATGCCTTTAATAAACATGCCGGAGGCCCACTCGTCGAATCATGAGAAGGTTTATACGGAAGAGTCGGCTTGTTGAAAAAAAAAGTATCTTTGGATAGCTGTAATCGAAATTCATGCAGCGTAGACTAAGCTAGTTCTAATCACAGACATACAATACAGACAGCCAACTCGTATTCATCTTGCCTAAAACACCTTTAAAAGGGAGAGCTTTCATATACTCATAATAAAATGCACATCAAGCTCAGGCTTGTCAGATGTGGCGATTTATCGCCGAACGAGATTTTAAATTTATTTTGGTGACACGAAAATCGGTTTGGCGATGTACCCTAAAAAGGGCGATATTTTTCGTTTTTGACGATTTTAATTTTTTGAATCGAAGTCTCAATACTTTTTTCATATTTCTCATTAGCACTTAAACCTTAGATTTTTTCCATTCCTGCTTTCTGAAGAGAGTCATCGAAACAATAATTTTGAACACAGGCACAGGCAGGATTAATTTCTCTAAATGACGTACGTCAAACTGAATTCGTGCGTTCGTTTTCTAACCATAGTCAACAATTCTTAACAAAAGTCAACAAAAAGGTGTTCCTTTAATACAAATTAGTTACAATTTGTGAATATGTGACGTCATAATAGCGTTTCTAAACTTACGTTGAAGTGTCAAGTAGTTACGATTTGTTACTATTTCAAAACTCACGTGCATAATATGAGTTGAGATTTTTGATTTGAAAAATTGGACATTTTGTATTAAACATTTCAAAGTCTTGAATAAAAATCAATCCAAAAAATTACAAATACTCGATTTTAGCAGGAACGTCTTTGTTTTCTTTGAGTGATCAACAACAAAGAATAAAATGAATTTTTCGCCAATTTTGAACGATGAAAGAGAATTATTTCATTTTCATAAGTTCCTCAATTACAAAATAATGTTAAAAGTCGTTGTTTGACAGTTTAACAAATTCCAATAATGTATCGTTCCTAAATGGTTTGTAAAAAAAAACCAACAAATCCTAACAACGACACTTCAACAATTTTTTTTTTTTTTACATGACAACAATTTATTGTTGACTATGTTTAGAAAAATAACGCACTAAATGTTTTCTGCAATGCAGAATGCAAACACTTTAAATTCCAACTGGTATGTTAAAATACATTTTTTGAGTTTGGTGATGTTTGGAGTGGAAAATTTGGAAACTTTGGCTACTTCGTTTTTTTAACTTTAACCTGATAACCCTGATCAAGCTTGTAGGTCAAGAGAGAAACTTAAAAGAGTTTGCGCTCTGTATTGTGTAACTGTGGTTCTTATCCATAATTTCTACTGAAATGTGCTGGCTTTTGCTTTGGACAGTGACTTTTTTTAGAGTTAAAATATAATTATGTATATTATGAGAATAAAGATTTAACTTATAACAAAACTATATTTAAATAAAAGGCACGACTGGGTCGCACGTACTTGCTCCTATGTGCGAACCCGTTTATTAGTACAAGATTCTTTTCGAAAAGTGATTTAATTTTAATGATTTTTGCAGAGGTAGATACTATGTACTATGTAAGTCTTTTCCACGTGACCCATGAGGTAGACTTCAACGCGTTTTTTTTAAAGAGGTATCCCCAGGAGGCCTAATCCTCTATCCCTATAAAAATATATACAAAATACGAAAAAGGTGTATCGAAATAAATTTCTAAAATAAAATAAATAAAATCTTACATAATAAGTGTTTTTTTTTTTTTAATTTTTTTTTTTTTTTGTATTTTTTTTTGATTTTTTTTTTTGATTTTTTTTTTTAGATTTTTTAAAAAAAATTTTTTTATGTTGTATATATATATATTTTTCTTAATAATATCCTTATTTAAAAATTAATAGTATCAGTAAAAGGTATATAATTTCTAAAAGCAAAAATCGATTAAATTTGATTTTGAAGAAAAGGTAAATTGTTGACTTAAACACTATTAAATATTATGCATTGAAAATTAAAAATAAATCCTTAGAAACAGGGTATTTTAATTCCATCAATGTACGAGTAATACAAGATGAGTTTTTGTTTTCTGGCGTGGTGCAAGTAGTTTTATTTACATGATATTTACATGATATATTACCTGTATGAAAAATGGAGAATTAAACCTGAATCATATTGTGGTACGTATTATTGTTATCCGTGATCTGTAGTGATATTCGTTTGTTTAACTTTTCAGTTTGAATTTTTCTAAAAATGTATGTAAAGCTTGAAATTATTTTTATGTTGACTGATTTAAATATTAGCAGGATATTATTTTGTCAGAATTTTATTATTATCCATGACTCATATTGAATTTCATTTGTTGCATTAGATTGATTCTGAGTTAGTGATTTCTATTAGTTTAAGGCCCTGTGTGGGTATTTGTTAGTTGGTAGGTAAGTAGTAAAGTATGTTGGAGATATGCATCTGCCCCTTTACAGATCCATTAATTGAAAATATATACACATGTTAACTAAAATCTTAAATGGATTCCACAAGAAGAAATGGTAATGTATAAACTGTTTCGGTAGAGATGTAGTGCTCCGTGGCGTAGCGGTTAGTTTGTCGGACTGCTTACGACGAAGATTATGTGAAATCGTCGATTTCAATTTAGATTTTTTTCAGATAACTCTAAAGAGGAGCTCTGATCCGCCGGGAAATTGTACAACACTTCTGGTCATACATCAGTGCACACATCGAAATAGTTAAAAGTTTAATGAACTAATCCTTGGCTCCCCAAATTTGTACGTGCTTTTCATGTTTCTCAATTATTTCGACCGGAACATTCAGGATATCAGTTACTCCTTCAGTGCTGGAAATAAATTGGTTTGTGATATGAAAAAAAACTTTCATACACCCCACAGTCCAAAAACCTAATATTTGAATAAATAACGTCGATTTGTGTCCCGTTGTCAGTAGTAGATTCGCTTGTTTTTAAAGCTGATGATAACCCCCAATTTTTCATTAAGTCATGCAGTTGACAATTTTCCTTGTTGATGATATCTATGTTAAAATCGCCCATAACAACCAATTTTGTTTTTGAATTATTTTGAAATGCTTTCATGAACTCGGTCAAGTTGTTTCTGAAGACGGTAAAAGAGGTTCTGGGCGATTTGTATCCAGACACTACAGCAATTCCTTGCACTTCAAAAGAGACCAAATCAATGTGCTCTTCATTTCCTGTCAACACTCCCAATCTAAAAGCAGTTAAATTGCTTATAAATGTGTGGTTCTTTTTGAAGCACATTATTCCTCTTGGCTTTCTTTCTGTGTAGCCTGTATCCGAACGGTAAAAGCATGTATATTCCGGTATACTCATGCTACATTCATCAGCTGGAATAGTGTTTGCCTCCGAAAAAATTAGAATGTCACAATTAGAATACCACTTGTCTGCTACTATACAGTCCATATGTTTTTTGAGCGACTGGGCATTGTGATAGCCAATAAGTAAATTCTTTTTCTTAAGAAAGTTGTTGAATGACAGTTCAATTTTGTTGGTCTTCCTAAGACGATCCAGTTCTACTAAAATTGAGTTTTCTTCTTTTGATGGGCCGGGTGCTACAAATTTTCCCAAAATGTATAGGCCTGATATAGATGTTACTCTACTTAGAGCGACATACATCATTGATCTCTTTATTTTCTGATTTTTGCTAAGATCCAAGCAAACTTCGTTATAAGTTTGTCCTTGGCTTTTGTGAATGGTGATTGCTTCAGCCAAAACAAGAGGAAATTGTTTTCGCAAAATTTGGTAGTGGTTGACTGTATTCACATTGATCGGATGGACTTTTCTTGAAATGGGAACATATTTTGGGTCTATTTTGTTAGTTTCTATGAATTTAGCCAATGCCAATCTTGCTTTGACTCCAACCAACTGTTCTGGTGGGAACTCAATCCATACCTTGTCAATCTCTCTATTATCTTTTTTCATTGTTACCAGTCTCAAAACTCCATTTGATCCATTGACCAGCCCGTCTTCGACATCTATGTTGCTAGTGATCATATATTTCAGATTGGTCTTGAATCTGACGGTATTAGGGAGACCTCCGAGATCTGAAAGTTTTTTTTTTTGCAAGGATTCTAAGGCTCGATTCTTTATTCCCTCGCTGACTTTTCCAAGAACAGAATCAGTGGAGTTCGAAATATATTCTTGACCAGGTGCATGCATAAACTTTTCACTATTGTATTCATCTACGTTTGCATTTGTAGAGTACAAACGAATGGCTTCGCTGGGTACATCTGCAGCATTACATTCCCTGGAACTTATTAACGATGTATCTTCCTTAGATAGGGTTCCTTTTGCTAGGTTGTTAAGTGCTCTTATGAAAGAGGCATCATTTTTTTGCCGCATAATCTGTGTCAATTCATATATTTTAAATGGTTCCCATAGGGTGTTTTGGTCCGCAAAAACACCGAGCTCATTGTTCTTTGGAGCCTTAAATACAAATGTATCAAAAACAGGCGGTAGCTGGTTCATGTCGCCGACAGCTATCACAGAAACTCCCCCAAATGGCTCATTTCGACCCATTACCTGGCGAAGCCTTGTGTCCACTCTGCTCAATAATCTGCTGCCCACCATCGAAATTTCATCTATTATCAATAGTCTGATGTCAATAAGCTTTTGCCTTATTGTATTGGCGAGTTCACTTGAAAGTTCCGGCATCTGTCCACCGAATTGGGAAACTGGAAGTGCAAACGCTGTGTGTAATGTAACTCCTCGAATTAAAAAGGCTGCTTTTCCAGATGGTGCTGTTAATAAGACTTTTATCGAATCCCCGATGGATCCAGGAGTGCTATCAAAATAATATGTAATAATTTGGAATATTGAATTTATAACAGTCGATTTTCCAACTCCTGCAGAACCACTCAAAAAAATATTAAGCGGAAGCATTTGATGTGTTTTGAAACACTTATATATGTGCATTAAAATCTCTCTTTGAGCAACATTTAACTCATTAATGAGTTGTGTCATTTCGTCCTTTGAAACTTTAGGTGGGCTGGTAAATCGATTTGATGTCTTGTCTTTGTATTGTTCGACACCACCTTGTTCTAAAACATCTATTTGTTGATCCTGCGAAAACACGTTTTCATTCGAATCATCATCTTCATCGTCGGAGTCCTTTTCATTATTTACCTCGTCGAGGATCTCTTCCAGCTCTTCATCTTTCACTATTGAATATTTTGCACGTGTTGCTTCAATAATTTGAATGTTTTGTTTGTATGTTTCCTTGGCATCAGTGCCCTCCACTTCCTTCGATTCATCCCTCCAGGGAACAAATAGGAGGACTTGTTCTCTAAAATAATTGACTTCATCCTGGATAAGTTTATATTTCCTGTATCGAATTATTTTGGATTTGCGCCGTTCTTTATATGCGGGACCTTCGTGGTCTTCGTTTATCTCCTCAGTATAGTTTTTTGATTTCTCAAAGTTAGCAGCAAAGTCAGCCAAACATACATTTTCCATTTCAACCGATCTCTTGCTATATTTTAAGAATATATCATCCATAAAGATTTCATGCGAATCCGAGTGAAGTGCTTTTAGATGGGCGTTTGATTTCAACATCATTACTCGCTCATCACTTGGGCTGGTATTGATGTATATAGTTCCTCTGCTGCTTTTTGACAAAGGGAGGGACAACACATGGTAAGCAGCTTCCTGCGCTGACATCAGGTTGCTGTTCAAAAAAACATTTGCAACTTTCCTTAATTTCTCGCGGACGCACTTGTATCCATTGTTTATATCAGAAGCGGCTTCCCTTAAAAGTTTAGATAAGCCCGAATCAACCTTTCCAATATAATTAACAATATAATTGGCTATTCCGTATTCTTCCAGGATATACTGAACGTCGATATTTGCTTCAAACAAATTTAAAATGTCCTTATTGTAGGAGTTTACTCCAACTTCTTGGCTGTTTCTTTTCAAAAAAACTTGAGTTTTTCTTAAAGAAGATCGGATCGCTGTTATATATTCTTCTTCTGTCAAGCTTAAGGTTGAAAGTATTTCATTGAAAGCAACCGGGATTTCTTCGGGCTTTCGGAAAAAATTATTCATTAATTCTCTTATGTTTTTTAAGTTATTTCCTTGACGCTTGATTTGATCTGGAGTATCCAATGGTTTCAAAATCATAGTTCTAGGCATAGTTGGCAGCGGGAAATTAAATCTACACCTAGTCTTGTTTTTTTTCCCTTTAGTGCATGTATGGGTATGCTTGTGACGCAAGTACTTTATGAATGGGTTCTTATCATCATACCGGCACGTGATGAATTCATCAATAAACTCAGTGCACTTTAAAGTGTTTGCCGCATCACTTTCAGCTGAGTAAATTGGGGCGTTTTCCAGCCACAAGAACATGTGCTCGTGTGGAGAGCCTCTCAATTGAAACTCCACTCTTTCGTAGCTATCTATGAGGCGGTATTTCTTGAACGGTCCATGTTCATCTCTCAAATAGTTCATAAATTTACTTACTTTTTGATCAAAGTATCTCCCACATGTAACAGGATCATTTCGAATAAGTTCGGTTTTGTCTTGTTGATTTAATGATATCGCTTCCTCCAATGTCAACTTCTTTCCATGTATTAATTTTGAAAGCAATTGCATTAGCTCTGGCCAATTGCCTTCAGCTGCTGACAACGTTAAAAATATTGTAGGCTTTCCTAGTTGACGTATCATGGCCATCAACTGTTTCTTTTTAAGCTCCCAATAAGATGGAGATGAAGGAATACGGTTTAATACCCTATAGCCATCATCATGTTGAACAAAATTATCAACTGCTGTTTTGTTTACAATATTTCCCGCGGTGATTTTATTTGAAACTTTGCTTTTTCTTAGGCAAATATTTATATTCGACAGACAAATTTTTTCCATTTTCTTTTTTGCCATGTAAAGTATGTTAGTGGGAGTGCAACCTCTACGGTCAAAGCGTCTTGCTATCGACTTAGCTCTGTCAGCGTATGAAATTTCATTTGAAGTTTCCATTGCGTGGCCAAAGTAAATTTTTGGAAAGCATAACTCCTCCATATCTGGGTGCAAATGCCATGGCACGGGCGTTTTTCCCTGTCCAGGGGCTATAACTTGAATTCCATCAGCAGCTTCGGTGTTTCGATTGATTACTAAAACTTCATCATTTATTTCAGTCTGCATTTCTTGGTCATGACTGTAGAAACATTCAAACAATTCTATATCCTTATTCAACAGTGCTTGTATATCAGCACTTGTTGAAGTGTTCTGGTCTAGATCTGTTTCTTCCACTACGAAGTCAATTTGTTCATCGTATTGTTGTTCGTATTGCTCAAAGAATTTTTCCTCAACCTTGATGTTATATTTCTGGTATAGCGGTGTATTAATTAAACTTTTCAGAGCATCACAAACTGCGGCAGGCCGAATAGTTTCAAACATGTAATCACTTGAATGATCTATATGTCGCTTCAGTTTAATTTGAATTGTGTTCATGTTGTTAAAACGACGTGGTAGTACCTCCAACATATTGTTCACTTCGACTTGAATGTTGACAACACTGCCTTTCGTAGAAAGTTGGGGATTAAGTGCAAACGGCTTAAGTGCTCGTATTTGCATGAAGTTAATGAATGGCGATACCATTCTTTCTTCCAAAGGTGTCAATCTCTTTATTTCTTCCGGAACAGCGACATATTTTAGACCATTGGAAGTTGCTAGTTTTGGAACTTTTCCTTTTTGAATATATTTGTTGCAAGTCTTGCAAATCCAAGAAGAATTGTGAGTTTTGCATGTTTCTATATGGTTTATTATGTTGCTTCCCAATTGGGGTTTTAATTTGCTCAAAGCATAGTTGCCTACTGAGTGACGAAAAAATATTCCTTCACAGAAACAGCAAACAAATTCAGGGCAATTTCCTTTTTCTTTGATAAATTTTAGTTTTGCAATACTTTCTTTGTTTTTTAGTTTAGATAAATAGTCCCGGTACTGCTCTCTAAACTTAAAGATCTCATTTTGTCTTTTCTGTTTGCGTTGCAATGCATCCGCAGTTCTTTCATTACGTCTTGTTTGTAAGACTTTTCTTATTTGAGCCCTTCTCTTAGAATCCTTAATTCGTTCAATATTCCTAATACTATGTGTTCTTCTTCGATTGATTTTATTCAAAGCATCTTTTTGCTTCTCCTTATCTCTAAATTGTTTGTTAGTTCGAAGTGTTGATTTAGTTCTCGAATCTCTGCCCCTCTCCATTGTTCGGAATTTAATATTATTTCGAAGAATTGTTTTTGTCCTCGCGTCCTTTTGTTTTTCTTTTTCTCGAAAGTCCTTTTCCCTCCGAAGTTCCGCTTTTGTCTTTGAATGTTTTTGTTTCTCCTTCTCTCGGAATTCCTTATTACTCCGAAGAATTCTTTTATTTTTCGCATCATTTTCTTTTTCCTTTTCCCGAAATTCTTTTCCCCTCCGAAGATCAGCTTTTGTCCTTGAATCTTTTTGTTTCTCCTTATCTCTAAACTCAGCATTGCTCCGAAGTCGGGTTTTTCTTTCAACATCTTTTTGTTGTTCCTTCTTTAAATATTCAGTGTTGCTCCGAAGATTTCTTTTGGAGCTTGTATCCCTTTTTTTATTACTTTCGCGATATTCTTCACTTTTACGGGCTTTCTGCCTCTGGAGTAAGTCTTTTACAGTTTCGTTGGTTTTATAGTTTTGATTGGAGCGAAGTATCCTTGAATTCTTCAATACTCTTTCTTTCAAGATAATTGCCCTTTGAGATGGTATTAAATGGCTCTGCTTAAATCCAGCAGCAGTGCTTGAGTTCGTAATTGATAACGAACGCCATGATATATGCAAGGGGGTGATACAAAAAAGTGGTTTAAACCTTAAAGGGATACAAAATTGAAGTTTTTGCACCATCTCCTCAGTTGTTGAAAAACGCATTGCAACAGCAGCGCCATTTGGAACATATTGTAAGTCCGTGTTCCTGCTATGTGGGTCAAAGAGCCAAAAAGACCCTCCTGCCTGGAAAATCGCAACAGAAATATTTTCAAACGTTAAAACGCCAAACATTTCTACAGAAAAAAATCTTTTTATTTCTTCTGTAAGGCATTGCGAGTCGTCTATTACCCCCTGATATGGTTCCAGTGAATAATCAATGTTGAAAACATTGTTTTCAAAAAGTACTTCCTTTAATACTTCATCCGCTGCTAGATATTGGGTGATCGGTGGATCACGATCAAATCTCTGCCTGTAACTATCCAATGATTGTCTGTGCAAAATGTTTCCTAAATGCAGAATTTTGTCGATGAAATTTCCATTCCAAGATTCAATAGGAAAAATTTGTAACAAGCAAAGTGCAGTCACACAGTTGCTGGTACATTGTTTGTTTCTAAGGTACCCGAAAACTTCGTTGTCTTGGGAAATTGATCCAAAATAAATGGTTTTAATAGTTACTTCACTGTCAAGATTTCTTATTTCGCTTAAATTCAATATTGCGGATTTTTTTGGCCTGCCCAAATTTTTTTTCTTAGACAAATTTTGTAATCTGTTTTTAAATTGTTTTCTTCCCATTTTAAAAGATTAAGTTAAAATTTTGTTAAAATTAATGAATTTATTGAGGATTATTGAGGATTCAAATATTGTCACAAAATAAAAGCGATACGACTTTTTTTTGTGAATTTGTTTATAATATTAATAAATTATCAAATTATTGAGAGAAATGAAGAAACCAAAAATTATCTATACTAATGAAATATAGGAATGAAGTGCAAAGCAACTTAAACTATCCAATGCAAGAAAATGTATATAAAATATGTAAGATAAATAAGTTTGGAATAAAAATTCTGTAAGAAAATAATTTAATTCTGTAATAAAAAAAAGTAATTGAATTTAAAAGAAAACAGAAAAGCAAAACTGCAACTCACTGTACCCAGTGAAAGATACAACTTAAGATGAGCGTTTCTCTTATATAAAAACTACAAATAAGAGAACTAAGAATCAACCTATCCTATTTTCTTTTAAAAAGCACACAAGCACATACAACGACAACGAAAATTTGGCGGTTGCAATTTACCGTTGCTTTTTGTTTTTGTGCAAGTACAAAATAATTTATTCTAAACATAGATACATACAACTTACCCAATGGCAAATACCTATTTTACTTTAACACAAGACAATTAATTGAAATAAAACCAATAAATAAAACTCAAATAAATATTGGTAGTTTTTTTTTAATCGTTTGTAAACACAGAACACTAGGTTTTAATTCGACATCTACCAATGCAATGGTAGACTTTTTAACAAGAAATAGTATATCTTGGTCAGAATTTTATTCACACTAATGATTTCACAACGATATTAGTTCACTTTCACGATAAAAAACTATGAAAAGCTAATATTTAATATATTATTTGCATACAATTGTTTTTTACGTAACTCAACCAGCGACAAAATTACAATCAACTCCTTTACATGAAAGTCATTAGAACTAATGAAAGGGATTTTCATTTTGGGGGAGAAGCGCAGGGGGACTCTTTTGTTTCCTGATTCTTTTTTGTTCTTAGTGTTTGAAAAGGAATTAGCAGAAAAGTCAATTGTTGGGATTGTGTTGGTCTGTCTAAGAGAGGATGCGTAAAAGGATAGCATGATAATTTTTGTATTTGCGGTTGCTGATTGCTTGCGGTAGGTTATGACTTGTGTATGTGTTGGTATCTTTACAAGATACACAATTTGGGAATTGGGAAGGATAAAGATCTCTTACATTAAATAATATCTATGAGTATGAACGCATGAATCATGAGCAATATAGCACATAAATACAACTGCTCTCAATTCTCAACTCTTTTTCGTGAATATCATTTCCTAACTTTTGAATTATGATGAATGTGAGTTTGAAAAGAGAAAAAGATTTTTGGTTTCGTTTTTTGTGTATATTTTCTGAAAGGACAACAAGATTATCTTTGAGGTAGGTTGTGTAATGAACAGTTTGTTTTTATAAGCGAACTCGTTTATTTTCAATCATTTAGGTACCTATGTATATTTATAAAGGCATGTATGTGTGCATATTCAAAGATAGAGGATCTTTTTGTCAAACTCATTGGTTTTCTTACTAGCTGCGGTCTGCGGGTGTTAATAATGTTTCGTTTTTCGTACAAATAGGAATTAGTTAGGATTATAAAAATTGATCGCAATTATTTGCAGGTGGTTTTGCATTGTTTAACAAATTTGCTGGTAAAAGAGAGCAAATCGTTAGCATTGTGTTGTTTTTTAGTATTAATGTAGGTACACTTGTTGTATTTTTTAATAGATTTCTTAAACATTTTACAATCCAACTTTTTGTCAGGATGTAGGTACAAAATAGAGAAAATATTTTGTAGGTATTTAATATTATCGAATTTGCAAGTCACTTAGTGAGCAACTGGTGCACATAATTCTAAGAATCTGCAGTAGAAAAACAAGACTATTTGTAATTTATTTGGAAATCAGGCGAAATAAAAGGCATTTTAATGGACCGATAAGCGAATAGTGTGCGTATCGGTTGATATAAGTACATACATATATATATTTAGGATATTATTTAGGATAGGAACATAATAGGTTTATACATAATTATAAATATAATAACTTAACTGATTTCTTTTGCATAACTACCTACCTAGGTTTTATTTTTAATTGCCATTTCTTTTTAAAGGCTTAACTAGGTATATGTATATCTTCATTGTAGGCGGCTGGATCCTAAAATGCTTTAATATAGGTAAGCATCTATTATGTTCTTGAGAGGTTAATATGACATCAAAATTTCACTATTCATAATGTTTTTTGGAAAAAGTGGTTTTGCGGCGTGACATTTTGAAAAATAAATTAGAAAATTATATGGAATTTTATTAATCACTAGTTAAAACGTTTTTTGGAAAAAATGCAGTAAGCCACTAATTTTCTTTTACTATTGTGAATTTAAGGAAAAAAAATTATCAAAATCGTTGGGCCGGTTTTTTTAAAAAACGGTTTTTTTTGAAAAACTTTTCGAAAACACTTTTCAATTTTTTTCTAAGTATGCCAATTTATAGCATTTTGTAGTATTTATCAGAAAAATAAAATTAAAAAAAAATCGAACTAGCCGTTTTTGAACAAATCAAAACTCAAAAAAAAAAATTAACATTTTTTTAAAAAACTCAACAAAAACTTTATGGAAAAATTAAAGATCAAATATATTATAATTTATTTAAGGGCATCTGCATTAAAAATTTCATCGAAATTCGTTTGGTGGTTACCGAGAAAATCAGATTTGAAAAAACCGGTCCTATGGGAGGTACCGTTATAAGACTTTTCCTGAAAAATCTATTCCAATTAAAACATGAAGTTTGTGCAGAAAACTCTATTCAGAAAGTTTTATCAAAATCGTAGGAGCCGTTTTTGAGAAAATCTAATTTTTCACTAAAAATCGTATGGCAGGTACCGTTAGTTTTAGAGCTAGAATGCTAATTCCAAAAACCCCTCTGTAGGACGTAATAATAATATTATGTACCAAGTTTGAAGCAAATCGGTCCAGCCGTTTAGGCTGTAGGTGCCGATACAGACAGACGGACAGACAGACAGACAGACAGACAGACAGACAGACAGAATTGTCGGACCCACTTTTTTCAGCTTCCCTATCATCGTAATGTTATGTTTGATTGTCCAAAAAAATTTTTTTTTTTTTACGATTGCATAACTTGCCTTATAGTACCTATAATCGCAAGTAAAAATAAAATGCACGACTGGGTCGCACGAACTTGCTCTTATGTTCAATAATTGCGTAGTGGCTGCATATATGGATATTAAAAAAAAATTAAACAATTTCGAAAATTCTTTTATTTTTTAAATTAGTTTAAGAGTTTTCTCGGAAAAACTAAGTACGCAATAAAATTTAAAAGCTATACGTCAATCTAGGAAAAAAAAATATTGAAAATCGTTGGACCACTTTTTTTTTTAAAAGGTTATTTTTGAAAAACTTTTTCAAAAAATATTTTGAAATTTATTTGAGTATGCAAATATATGGCAATCTGTAGTTTACATTTGAAAAATAATTTTTAAAAAAATCAATGTACCCGTTTCCAACATATTTCGAAAACCAAAAATTGTTTTGAAACAATTATAAAAAATCAAAAAAAAAAGTTTTTGAAAATTTTTAAATGTCATATTAATAAAATTATGAATGACTTTCTGTGGCCAAAATTTTATTGAAATCGAATGTATAGTTTACGAGAAAATTTGATTTGAAAATACTTGTTCTATGAGAGGTACCGTTATTAGACAAATTTTGAAAAAAAATTTCAAACCAAAAGATAGATTTTCTTGCAAAAATAGCATTCTGAAAGTTTTATCAAAATCGTTAGAGCCGTTTTAGAGAAAATCAATTTTTGTCTTCAAGATTGTATGGCAGGTGCCGTTATTTTTGGACCTAGAGCAAAAATAAAAAATTTGTTCCGAGGGACGGCCAAATAAATCCTAAATATCAAATTTGAAGCAAATCGGCCCACCCGTTCAGCCTCCAGAGGCGCGAACAGACATACAGACAGACAGACAGACAGACAGACAGACAGACGGACGGAATTCCCAGACCCACTTTTTTCGACTTCTCCATCATCGTAATGTCATGTGTGATTGTTATCTCAAATTTTTTTTTCTGCACGAATCCATAACTTGCCTTATAGTACCTATAATCGCAAGTAAAAATAAGTTTTGTCAATGAAAACGGGAACATATTAATCACAAAAATATAAATCTATGAAAACATTTTTCTGGAGCTTATGCAATCAAAATGATGCACTAAATATCCTGAAACTGTAAGGACAGTGGTGGGTTGGCAAACCTATTCGAAAAAATAATGGTCTTGTTTTCGCTGAAGCTTACCTGGTTAATCTGTTAAATAAATGATCATTTTTATTTTCCAACAAATTCAAGTATAATAATTATTAAATATAATAATTTTATTAACAAAATAAAATTTTCTATAATATTGTACAATATGATACAGCAATATTTTCTAATAAATTATTTATAAGGTAGCTTAATATTAATTAAATGTACATTTATTTGATTTATTATTTATTTGTATATAATGTATTATAAACCTCTCTAATAAATATAAATATTTATTTAGTAGTAGTTTTTGATCAATTTAAGTAATTTCCAATGATTCGTTTGTGATTTAAATTTAAATTAATTTTCAAAAGTTTCTCATGCTTATCAGTCTATGAAATATTTCCATTTCATGAATGTTTACACAATTGTTTGTTTCTTTTTCATTTTTATATTTTATTTATTCAGATCAAATAAAAATTATTATAAATTACAATATAGGACCCTACTGACATGACACACTTTAGTTAATCTCTTTCTGTTGCAATCAAATTATATGTTTTTTTTTCTTGTAATTTACATTAGACTAAAAAAAAAATCTTAAAATCTTTAATCTCTCTACTTGTCACCTCCAAGCAACATTTGAATTTGAGCCGAACTCTTTCCTTTCGTTTCGAACACCATAAACCACACGTACAATGTTGCTGCAAACATACAAAACGCGAAGAACCAAAAAGTCACATCCGACCCTAATGCCGCCACCATTGATCCGAAACATTTTGTAACCATGAATACTGAGAACCAATTTGACATAACTGTCAGTGCAACAGCAGTAGCTTTGACATCTGGCGGGAATAATTCACCCATCATAAGCCAAGGAATTGGACCGTAACCCAACGAAAAGGTGACCATGAAGAGTACAACCGATAGCAATGGCAACCATCCAATTTCGCTGACGTCTTTGCCGCTGTCCTTCATGTCAAAGTAGATGCCGAGAACTGTCAAACAAATTAATTGGCAGATACTACTGAAAATGAGCAATATTTTTCGGCCTGCTCTTTCAATCAGGAATGAGGATGCGAGAGTCATGCTAACTTGTACTATTCCAACAATTATACTACAAGCCGAGGGGTTTAGAGTGCTTCCGGCAGATTTGAAGATGGGAACGGTATAGAAGATGACAGCATTGACACCGGAAAACTGTTGGAAGAACATCAGCAGCATTGATATGATGAGGGCGTTTTTCGCAGCCCTGTTTCTAAAGAGGTCCATAATGGAAGCATCAGCGCCGGCAGCGTCCAAATCGGTTTGTATGATCTGGATGGCTGATCGAGAATCACAGTAACGACCCCAGAGCCATTTTAGTGATAATGCGGCATCTCCGCGACGGCCCTGGAAGAATGTAATAATATGGGTTAGTTTTTTTTTTAATAAAGAGGGACAAATCAGAACGTGAACAGAACTTTTTCATATCAAAATTTGAAAAGAACTGTCAAAATAAGAAGAAACTAACAAGCATTGCCAGTCTTAAGAAATAATTTGAATATTTTTAATTTCTCTAAGATTATCGTTTTTATATTGTTTTCCAAAACCTTCTTCAATTTATTTCTAACCACTGGTCTAGTTTTTCTACAGTTCTCCTTGATCAAGCATTGCTCTTAACGTTGTTCGTAAACTTACCTTCTTCAATAAATAAACTGGGGTTTCTGGTAGAAAGATCATTCCAATAAACAGCGCCACCGGAATACAGAAGCAGAAAACACTCAAAGCCTTCCAAGACACTGCTGCACCAATGAGATAGACCATTAAAATTCCGCAACTCAGAGTAAGTTGAAATAGTGTTCCCAAAGAACCACGAATTGAAGTTTCTGCAATTTCGGAGATGTACATAGGAGCAACAACACAAAAGCCACCGGTTGATATTCCTAAATTAAAGTATGAAGTTGATAAAGGCTTTAAGCATTTCATTATGTTTCGATAAGTTACCGATCAAGAAACGGGCGAGACACAACATTCCAGCAGAATTAGCAAAAATTGTCATCAACCATGCGACTATAAACGGGACGTCCATTAGGAGGGCTGTGTAGCGACGACCAATTGCATCGGCTATGTAGCCAGTTGGAAGGGCTGCAAGAAAGGCACCAATAGCCAGTAAGGAACTCACCCATGTTTCTGGAAAAGTAAACAAAAATAATGAGTTTCAGTTACATGAGAGTCAGGAAAGACATGTTATAAATTCAAACAATAAGGTTTTCCCAGACAATCTTTCATGAACCTATTCCAATAAATGTATTCCTAGTGCAGCAACGTTCTATGTGACATCATAGACCTTACCCAAGACTGCAAGGTTCCCCATGCGATTTAATTTTCCATTAATTTGAAAGTTTATGAACCCGAAATGACACTCCTCAACACCTGCTTAGAAACATAAAAACGTAGAGAGGGCTACCTTATCAACTTGTCGGTTAGACAGTTCGTTCGGAGTATGGGACCGTAAGATACAGAGAAACCTCTGTGTTTCTACTGAAATACGATTTTGAAGTATAGTTTTGAGAAATCGGAAACAATTTCGAAACTCTATAGTTTTTGTTTAGTGTAAACACTAAAGGAGTTTGCGTTAGCTTTTTTGAAAACTCTAAAGGGCTAACCAAAATTGAAAAATGACTTTTTGATAACTTTCGGCAAGTTTCGTTCACTTTTGTTTCTGTACGTACGCTTTCAGTCGTACATTCTTTTTCTTTCTTTCTTCTTATTTCTAAACTCAACTTACAATTAATCTTGTATAAAGGACAAAATTTCAAATTCCATAAGCTTTTACTTCCATTATATTTTTATAAGACTTATTTACGGATGTTGGTCATTTTTAAACCCATTTTTCAGTAAAAGCTTCGTTAAACCATTTCAAAATAGAGTCTTACATGTTGTACAGGAATGTTAGAAATTCTTAAACAACATGGCTGTTGTTAGGCTTTCTGAAACTTTTTAATAGAAGTCTGAAATGTAATAGCTCCATTAGGGCTTGTTATTTCGAAACAACACAAAGATCTCTTTACAATTTACTAAACGAAGTAATAAATGGTATAATCACACTCTGTGGCAAGTCAATAACTTGCAGATAACAAACAGTCTTACTCCTTATGCCATCTGTTGTACGCATACAAAGCCGTATCTCTCTCTTTAAATGTACATAAATGACTAACTAACAGATGATAGTAGATAGATAAGGATATTTTGTCAAACTGATGTATTTGACAGATCGGAAAAAAACTTTTCGTTCGATTTTGACACTTGCTTCCTTTTTCTTTCTCGTAATGAGGCTGAACTATTATGGACGGAAACAAACGGAAGCTTGTGTCAAAACTGAATGAAACGTTGCCATCCAATCTGTGAAAGGAAGACGCAACCCATAATGGACGGATTGCCGCAAAAGCCAAACATGGTATTTTCAGCATACCTTTTACTCTTACTCTCATATCTATCCTTAATCAGATGTCAAATTTTCGTCCGTAAAATGCTATAGCGAGCGCAGTTTTCATGCGTAATCTAATCTGACGAAACGGAGCAATCCGCTATTTCGGGCGTAAGATACGAATTGCTTGTTCTCGCACAGTTACGGACCAACTATGTATTATAGTACAGCCTTATTCACATTAAATGTAATGTTCCAGTTAAATTAAATTTAATATCAGTCGTTAATTTTTAATGAAACAGTTTTGTAACCCACTATTCATTTGAAAGATGCTAGAGTCTATACAAAAGTATTCGCGTCCGCAGGCAGGTGGCGTTGATGAAGCAAGTTGGTATTACAAGTGAGAGCTTTTATCCGATGAAAAAACTATGAATAATCTAAGACTGATCCGCAGAATCATTTTTTATTTGACAGCAAGCTCCATGTTTCAAAGAAGTTGAAGTTGATACATTGAACTCAGTTTTGATATTTTCAAGAAAAGGTAGTTTTTCACTAACAGCTATATTCCAAAAAAGGGATTAAAACAGGTTTTCATACCAATTCCACCTTTACCCTTTGCACACAACAGCTTCTCCTGAATTTTTCAACAATTATAATTTATATTTAAAAAAAACTTACTTTTTTTAATCTAATAATGTCTGGCAATGCTTTTGCTAAATGAAAAAAATGTGGGTAATGCTTTTCCAAAGAAAATTATTATTATAAAGGGTGTTTTTTCTGACGTGTGGTTTTCAAGAAGAAATAAATCGCATATAATTTAATGTTATGAACAAGAAATTAGCTTTATTATAAAGATAAGGGTGGCAAACCCTATGCTCTAAAAATGATTTCGGGCAGTTGGCCATGGCGGCTGGCTCGAATAAATTCCAGCCAGAGGCTCAATTTTCGAGTTTCGACCACTTTTTGCCGCATTTGGGGCCGTATTTCAGCAATAACTCGCCGAATATTCTCTTCCAAGGCGACAATCATCTCGGGCTTATCTGCGTAGACAAGCGACTTCACATAACCCCACAAAAAATAGTCCAGCGGTGTTAAATCGCACGACGCGAGATAACGCGCTCAACAGAAGTTTCCTTCAATAAATGATTGTTTCGTTGGCTGTATGGCATGTTGCGTCGTCTTGTTGGAACCAAAGGTCGTCCACATCAACACCTTCCAATTCAGGCATGAAAAAGTCTTTAATCATTCCTCTAAAGCGTTTCCCATTGACTGTTACATTATGGCCGACTTCATTTTTAAAGAAATATGGACCAATGATTCCACCAACCTATAAAGCACACAAAAAAGTCAGTTTTTGTGGATGTAATGGTGTTTCAACATACATTTCAGGATTATCATCACTCCAAATACGACAATTTTGCTTATTAACGTGCCCATTCAACCAAAAGTGAGCTTCATCGCTGAACAAAATTTCTCTTGATGCGTCGCGTGAACTGAACCTTTATTTTTGTAATAAATTTGCGATTTGCAAACGTTGTTCAGAAGTAAGTGGTAAATCTATTTATTATGAAATGGCAAACAAAACTGAGCATAAATCAAGTTCCAGCTGCCAAAAGACAAAAAGACCAACTTTCAAAAAAAGTTTTGTCAGATTGAAAACCACACGCCTAAAAAAACACCCTTTATAAGATTTCTTGAAAAAAGTACAAACGGTGCTCACGCACAATAGTTCGGGATTCAATTATAGTAATGTTGGTGCGTCAAAGAAAGCAGTACAACAGACCCCGAGGCAGTCGTTTACTCAACGTGCACAAAAACTCGGCCTAACGCAGACTATGACTTGTCGAATTTTCGGGACTTGAACTGCGCAAAGCTAATGACCTTAGGGAACGCTGATTGTACGCTAACTGGGCTTCGAAGCGTTTGGACGAGGAACCCAGTTTTGGCCGAAGAATCATCTTTAGTGACGAAAATGAATGGATTTGTGAACAAGAAAAATTGCAGTTCGTTGGACGACACCAACCCGCACGAGGCTCACTAGTCCGTACTTTTTCGAAAACAAGGTTGGTGAGCCGGGGCTACGGAACGATGATAAAAAATTTCTCGGTGCCCAAATTGAACCCTTTGATGGGCCACAACAACATGTGGTTTCAGCAGAACGGAGCTGCGAGCATTCTTCAAGAAAGACTTGCGGATAAGGTCTCTCGCAGAGGTGAAGTGAATTTTCCCACCAAGGCCATGTAATTTGACCCCGCTAGACTTTTTACTGCGGGGATTCCTGAAAACGTAGGTCAATTCGTAGAGACCGATACCCTCAGGGTAAACATCATATCAAAGGCCATCGCTCACATTCACTTTTTAGTGGATACTTTTAGGATATATATATTTAAATATAAAATTAGCTTACCTGGTTATCCTTTTCAAACGAAAATAAAGGTAAGTTCATTTTGTTAGGACAAAAACATTAACGAGATTGGATTTTGATTGATCACTCGCAAAAGCTATTTTTAAAGCACTATTCCAAGTTTCCCAAGGCACCATCACACGTCTGCATATATATATTCTTAAAGTCTCATTCTTTACATAGTCTAACCCGTTTCAGAAAGGACTCTAAGGACATACATACCTATAAGAATATTCACAAGGAACATTAAATCAACTCGTTGTTGTTAAATAGAGGTGCAGCTTTGTATGTATAGAAAGCTTGAAGCACACAGCTCCAATTCACATAATAACCGGGGTATTCCTTGAAAATCTTATCTTATAGTGGTGAATGGCTGAAGTGATAAATTATCCTTTGTAATTGCAAGGCAAACAGTTTTGCCTTTGCGTACACAACCTAGCCGGTCGGTGTGGGAGCCAGGACCGGCAGTGCATTTTGTTTACGAAGAATAATTTTATTTGCCATTCGGTCGTAAGGATTATGACTTTATGTGTGTGTCTTGGTGGAAAGAGTATGAACATCAGAAACAAGGAGCACGTGTACAATATATACTTAAGGAGTTTATAGTTATCCTGGATATATACTGTGACCTTCATTTTATTTATTAAAGCTGTTAAGAGGAAGTTTGGAAAGAGTTTGAATTTTTTAATAAAAATCGCGATGACATTTCCGGAAGCACAAATACAAATAAAAAAAAAGAATACCCTGTCAATGTCGATACTGCCATCTGTCGTCAATCAACTATCAACAGATGTGTCCCTGCTTTATTGATCAAAATGAGCTTGTTTACAGCCCACACAAAACACACACAAACAACATAACGGAACCTGGGCTATAAAATGTAAACAATTTGAATAAAACCAACCTAACATACCTCACATTTTATGATTGATTACACTTTTTTATTGATTCATTGAAATGATAAATAAATTTAGCTGATAGGCAAACTTTATTAAATGCAATACTAAACAAATTCCCTTGATTGTTTGACAAATATAAATACACACAACGCTCTTTTGCTTTTGCTTTGGGCTTTGAGGTTTGAGCTTTGGCTTTGTGCGCCTTGTTTGCCATTTGGCCATTTATAACGGAGCACTTGAAATTAATAAATCATTTTAAAGCACACTGTTGTATAGTGTAGTGGAATATTATTTTATGAATCCAATAAAAATGTCAAGTGCTTGTTGCATTTTGTAGATTTATGATTAATTTTTCGAATGCAGTTCAAGTGTTTTGGCTTTGGTGGCTTGAGTGTTGGGTCTTGGGTGGTATTACGGCGTGCAGTTCAGGATTAATAAAATGCAAACAGGTGTTGTTGAGATAAGAAAATTAATCTCAAATTTATAATGGGAACTGGAGTTGTTTCGATGCGGTTTCGCTGTCAAAAGAAGACTCAGGCAAAGGGTCTACAGTTTTCGACAAAGTCAGCGGGAGATCGGTGGCGATCCGCACAAGGCAAAGCTTCGCCATCTTAGTCTTATAAGCACCCATATGCTGCTATAGAAGAGAAAGTCGACGGTACCAAAAAAAGGTTCTACGTACATATGAACATCGCCATTAACATGATGTTAAAATACTCTTGGGAAACTTTAACGCTACCCTTGTCTTATCTCCTCACACGCTATTTTGCACCACTAGTCTCCTTGTTAGTCTCCGTGGAATAGCTCCAGCCTATGAACTTTGTGGTACACAATACAAGTTGTTTCATTCAAAACCTCCACGACCAAAAACCTGTTTTTAAAAAAGAACCAAATATGGCCTTCGTGGGCTACTCTAAACAATCTGGCAACAAATTTTGACCATAATTGGATTGTTGTCTTCAGTAGCGTATAGCTAGAGTGTGCGGTCCTCCCGGGTGTCACCCGTTTGATGGTGACACCCAACCATAAAAAAATTAAACTTCGTTGAAATACGTGGTACACAGCAGCATACTTTAAGGAGTGCAAGCTGCCATTTGGAACTAAAAGTATAATTCAGGGGACTACCAATGTCAACACGCATTCGTCATCGTAAAAACAAATGGTCGAGGTGTTTTCCACGGATGCAGGACTTGTCTATCAATAAATCAAAAGGATTTGTTGGAATGTCTTAGCCGATTCAATATTGAACTCAGAACAAGATCAAGGTGCAATCACGATGTAGTTTCTTTGTTCGAGGTTGTGCAGACGAGTACTTTGATTTTGGCCGACACTGAAGAGTTGAAATTACACGTATCAAAATTTACTAATTCTGATGATAAGGTATTAGAAACAGAACTTCTCTTAGAGAGACCAAGGCTAAGAAGACATTTAAAAGCAGCCAATGTCCTTGTTTCAAACTGGGTGTCTGTAAACATTCTGAAAATTATCGTGGAATGGAATCACTTTCAAATCTTAAGGTTACAAACAAGTTTTGTATAGCTATTTGTAAAGGGTGTTTTTTAGAAGTATAGAACTTTGAAATGGAATAAATTGACATGAAATTTACTTTATTCAAAAGATAATATTCTGGCATTATAAATTAAATATGATTCCTGGCATATGACCGCCACGGCTGGCTATAGGACGTAGTCTAATTTGGAGGTCCAATTTTCTATGACTTTAACAACATTTGTGGTCGTATATCGGCAATAACGCGACAAATGTTGTCCCTGAAGTGGTCAATCGTTTTGGGCTTATTGGCGTAGACTAGCGACTTCACATCAAGTGGCATTAAATCGCACAATCTTGGAGGCCGATTCACAGAACCAAAACTCGAAATTATGTGCTCACCGAAAGTTTCCTTCAAAAAATCAATTGTGGCACGAGCTGTGTGACATCTTGCGCCATCTTGTTGAAACCACAGCTCTTGAATATCATGGTAGTTCATTTGATGAATGAAAAAGTAAGTATTCATGGCTCTATAGAGGGTCACCACTGACTAATGTAACGTTCTGGTCAGCGTCGTTTTTAAAGAAGTACGAACCAATTATTCCACCAACCCATAAAGCACACCAAACAGTCAGTTTTCGTGGATGTAATGGTGTCTCAACATACACTTGAGGTTTGAGGATTATCATCACTCCAAATATAGCAGTTTTGTTTATTGGCTTCATCCCTTAACAAAATTGGAAAATTGGGATCAACGGAAATATACGTATTTCGACCAGAGCCATGATTTGGAAGCGTTGTTCAGACGCTTCAGTCTATTTATTTTGAAATGCCAAGCCAAACTAAAAATAAATCACTTGACAGCTAACAAAATGGCCGCCAGTAAAAATAGTGTTGCCAACTTAAAGTTCCATACCTCCAAAAAAAAAACAGCCGTTATATCAGTTTCTTCATGTGAGATGAGTTTCAGCAAATTCAAACTAATAATTATGTAATGGAATATACTTACGGGCTACAATGACCCAAACAAGACTTTACAATCTTGGAATATTCATTTTTGGAGTAAAATCAACAATTTCCACGTCGGAAGCCACCTAGTTGTCAAGACAATCAAAACATAGTTTTGAAATAAAAATGAGGTTTGGGTCTTTTTGGAGTATTCGTGAGAATATAATGAGGATAATTTTGTTGTCACGCGATGGTTGCACAGACCTAGAAGTCCACATCAATAAAATAAATAAAGCTAGTAATGCACTCGGAATCAGTTTGGAACTCCAAAATTCGTTCACATCCATTTCGCCGGGGTTGAGGCTGGTAAAGTGTTTTTGAATTGCCTGTCAGACAATTAAAAATATACGGGAGACGTACGAATGGTCGACAAAAAAAAAATGTAGACTTGACAAATACAAATTTCATCGACTGTCAAAATGTCGACTGAAAATTCATCGACAAAAAAAAAGTTGACAGTTTAAAATCCAGACTATGAAAATTTCGATTGAAAAAGTGTCGGAAAAAATGTCGACTTTTATCCTGATAACAAAAATAATGTAGTTCTTTTGATTATATCGCCGGTTTGAATTTTTTAATTATTTTCAAATCATATTGTAGTAGGGCCAAACTCAAAATATTCCTTAAAAGATAGACTTTTAACCCTTTGCCCTTAAAAGCGGGCACATTTTTTACCTACCTAAAAATAGTGGGTGTAAAGAGACTCTGCCATGAAATTGAGTAAAATCAAGTTTGTTATTTCATTGGTTTTTGAAAAGAGTAGTTCCCCAAATGGAACCAATGAATTAAAAATGTAAATATTTGCAGAAAAAACATTTAGATCAATTTGAAGCACTTAGATTATGTGACTCATTTTAAATTTAAGTGGAAATCTGAATATTTCCAGAGTGCTTTCAATCATAACAACGAGTTACAGGTTAAAGCTGAAAAATACCGGAAAACCTAGTTTAAAATGCGTGGATGGATTTGAAAAACAGTCTTAAAAGCTGTTTTTTTGAGTGAATGATGAAATAAGTTGGAAAATTAGATCTGTATCGTTGCCCAAATACTTTTTCTCATGGGACACAGTCTCAGAATAAAAAGATTGTTAAAAATCTTTTAAAAAGATTTGAAGCCGTCAAAAGGCATCGCATCAATGCAATAAAAAGCTTTAAGGACTACTAGAAATGTGAAAGGTTTCTAAAAGACTTAAGTGAATGCAGGCATTAGTTGCCTTTTGTACAGCTATAGATAGTTGACGAAGTGTAATACCAAAATCTTACAATCTTAAAGATCTGTTAAATATAAAAAATTTTTAGAAATTTTAAAGCACTTACGTTCATCCACAGTTAATCGGAGCTCGTCAGTGTTCGTTGAATTGGATGTAACATTTAATGTTGGATCAACACTTATTTGTGGCAGCACGGGGGATGTCCAAGCCAAAGCAGTACCCGCAGATACAGCGCCAAGGCACACTGTAAAAGTGAATTATATTTCTTAAAATTCTTTTTCCATGAAATTTGTTTTCGAAGCATTGTAGTTTCGAAATCGGAAAGAACTTACCAACCAAAGCAGCAACATACTGCATTTTTGTTGATGTCTTAACAGCTCCATCGGAGAGTGGGTCATAAAGCATTGGATTCCTAGCATTTTGATCTCCATCTTCCTGGCTCACCGTCTAGGAATTTTTGTTTTTAGAAAAATGTTAAAAAATTAGAAAACAGAGTTGAAACAAAATTTCAAAAATAAGCTGAAATGCTGACTAAATGCTTTGAAGTTATGAACTTTTGTTGACTTACTTGTTAGAAAAATAAAATGAAATTCAAAAACTGCAAAAATATAGCTTGGTTTAGCGAAATCAACCCCTTGAACCACGGATCAAGTACAGAGGGTTTTCTTTTCGTCAACAAATAAAAAAAAATTAAAGTTAATTAAATCAAATCTCGATAAATACCAATCGGAAAATATAAAAATTTGGATCGTACATTTCTTCTTCCTGGTTTAAAGAATACACTGGGTGCCGCGCCCTCAAGTTCTACTTCGTATTTTTGTCTCTAAAAACATAAAAATAAATTTTGAAAAAAAAAAGTTTTACACCAAATAATGTTGTTTAAATTCACACGCACACGTGCTTTTGGGCAATGTTGTGCCAAAAAGAAAAGCGGCGCCAATTAAACTTAGAATGATCACAAAATTACACCGGGGGCCGTCAGCGGCGGTGCGGGTGGGACACAGTGTTTTGACAAAAATAATTAAATTCATTGAGTCGCGAGGGATCGTCGATCGTCATTGTATATAAGAAATACATAAATATTTTGTATTTGTTTATTTACAAAAAAAAAGAGAGATAAAAACAAAATTAAATTAGAGGCTGGTTTATTTATATTAAGGAACGCATTTAATTTGTAATTTTGCCAAATTAATGCAACAAACAGTTGTAAGAAGGAGTCTTGCACTTTCAAATGTATTATTAATAGTTTTTTTAAGCTTAAAAGTTTCCCTGACGCAATTGGCAAGTACCTTTATGTTTTGTAAAAGTTTTTTTTAGGAAGCAACACTCATACTAGCTTAAACTTTCCTGTTTCACAAATAAAAATTTAATTTAAATTCTCTACAAAATTAGTAATACTCCAAGTAATGACTGAAAATAGTTCTGTTTCTCAAGCTTTTTAATATTTAAAACTCTATCAAAGTTATCTACCAACATTTACAGGTATCATCAAATACAAGGAAGTGACAAATGCTCCAAGCCATTTGCAGCCAGCGTTATAGGTCTTTTCCATTCCTACAGGTACAGATTATCAACGCTATCATTTGAATTGTTAAGAGTGTAAGTCACTATTTTTACTTACGACTACGAAAGTTACTATAAGCCAAGTTATGCCTTCGTCAAAAAAAAAAATTAAGACAACAATCAAACATGACATTACGATGATAGCGAAGACGAAAAAGATGGTCTAAAATTCTCTGTATGTATGTATGTATAGTCACCTGTACAGCCCAAACGGGTGAGCCGAATTGCTTCAAACTTGGTATAATAGAGTTTCTTAAGTAGGTATTGTAAGGAGAGAAAACTGCATTTTGTTTAGCTCAAAAAATAACGGTGCCTGTAACCGTTGCGTTATAGCTTATTTTTCTCGAAAATGGCTCTAATGATTTTGATTTAAGAAAGTCAAAGCAGCTTTTTAGGTACGACCAATCCTACCTATGGCTAAAAAAAAATTAAAAATATAATTTCCATAGGACCCTTTTTTTTGCTTTCGACTACCTTTAGAACAGCTTAACTGATACTTTCGAAATTTTACAGGTGTAGGTAGTGTAGGTAGCTCAATTTACACTGCATACCATATTTAAAAAAAAATATTTTTTTGTATTTTTAAAAGCATTTTTTAATTTTTTTTTTTATATAATACTATTTTGAAAACAGCTCATTAATTTTTTTTTCAAAATTTATAAATAAATGTATTTATTGAATACCTAGGAACTGGCATTTTTGAATTTTTTAAAAATGTTTTCCAAAAGTTTTTCAAAAAAAACTTTTTTTCTCAAAAAAGATTTTTATAAATTTATTCTCATAAATTTTAATTTATCCAAGAAATAAAATGGCGTACTTTTTTCAACTCAATTTAGTTTAAGTATATTTATTTAAGAATTTTATTTTTATTTTTATCAAAATCGGAAGCTTCAAGACAACTGTCATTAGAGCAAGTGCGTGCGACCCAGTCGTGTATTATATTTTTCTTTAGTATGCACCGTGACAACGATTTTTTAAGAAATTTTACCTCAAGAACTACTAATGCTGTCGGAATTTGGTGAAGAAACCGTCCTTGAATTGAAAGTTCTTGACCTTATTCGTATTGAAGTAAACAGGCAGGCAAAAATCACCGTAGCTAGTTTCTTGAAAAGTGTATAGTGGTGGCTACAAAGTCGATTTTCAGAAAACCCTTTTTTTCATAGTTTTTGTATTTAAGAATTGTCAAATTAAAAACAAAACTCTAATTTTGTACAATAATCTCTCAAGATCAATGTTTATCATTTTAATAAACGTATGAAGCTGTACTGACAAACATTTCAAAATTTTCTGTGATTATATGATTTTGAAAATAAAACAAAATGTACAAAATGTACAAAGCCTACAAGTAGGAAATTTAGAATCTGCACAATATTGTGTTTCATTGATTCAACACCATAAATTGGACATCCCATAGTTTAACTGAGAACAGATTTTTATCTTAACCATCATTATGGCAATTATTTAAAAAAAAAATCTTTTAAAATATTGCAATTCTCAATTATACTTAAATAACCCAAAGCAGTTTTCGGTTTTCATAGTAGTTATGGATCCACTGGTGATATGATGTGTGGAACCAATCTTAATATAGTTTTGAAGAAGTAAAATTATTGCACTCTTTAGGTCAAAAATATTTGGCTGGGTTGAGGGTTCTCTTATCGAAAACGAACTCAAAAAGTATCGAGAAACCGTTTCCTCCATGGATTTGTTCCATTCGCCACCGACTTTCTTACTCATTTTAATAAGTGTACACGATCGGAAGATCTGCCAACAAAAATGGGACAATTTACTGTCAGAAAATTGACTGACAATTTTTGTGTACCAATATTGGCAAATAAATAAAATCGAAGCCGGCTAATTCACTGTGCACAATTCACTGTGCACAATTCACTGTGCACAATTCACTGTGGGGACACTTCACTGTGCACTATTCACTGTGGTACACAATTCACTGTGGCTGGCAATAAACTGTTATGGACGATAAATTTACAGTGGTGGACAACTGTGGTGGGGTTATTCACTGTGGCAAAAGTTGAATAAATTCCACCTCTATAGTCATGAGCAGACATTGAAATACATCAAATGGAAGATGATTTTCCTTGTGTTGTGTTCGTTTTATTTTCTGAATATGACCTTATGAAACTAATAAAAATTTTAAGTTTTCGACATCTGACAGTTTTCGACGTGGTGTCAATTTGTTTCAATAACTGAAAAAATTATTACAATCGGAACCAAAATCTGTTAGATTTTTGTTTTCTGTTTATTGATTTAATGAAAAAACTTTGTAAAGAATAATACTAAACCGTTTTAAGATTTAGGCATTGGGACAGTTCACTGTGGTGGACAATTAACTGTGTGCATTTCGTTGCACACAGTTAATTGTCCACCACAGTGAATTGTCCGCCACAGTGAATTGTGTCAACAGTGAATTGTGCACAGTGAATTGTGCACAGTGAATTGTGCACAGTCAATTGTGCACAGTGAATTGTGCACAGTGAATTGTGCACAGTGAATTGTGCACAGTGAATTAGCCTAGTACCCAGGGGTGGAATCGGCTAAGGTGATTTGTGATATGTAATAGTCACAATATACAAATTTCGTCTGGCTAAGGTGATTGTCACATGTGACAATCACATTTTTGTGACTTTTTCTTGTGACAGCTATTTAGGTGTCACTTGCATACAAAAATAATAATAAATAAAAAATAAACCTCTGACGCTGACTTATAAAACAAAATTATTTGCTTTTGCTGTCAAAGATTTGTCAAAGATCTATACTAATGTTGTTTTCGATTGGGAGAAATTAGTTTCTCCTCATGATTAAAGTAAAAATAAAAACAATAAAAAAAAAAAAAAACAGAAATGAACATTTTTTTAATTGAGATATTTTTCTGAAACGCGTATATGTTGTGAGCAATCACGTGAAGTGACAACTAAATTAATCTTTTCTAAATAAATACATAATTGTCACGTCCCTTAATGTAAATTATATGTATATTAAAATTGTTCGAATTGTTTAATTTGAAATACAAAATATATAGAAACTGTGACGTTCGTATATATGCGCCTTCAGACCGCATATTTCATAAAAAGCAGAAGAAGTAAGACTCGCAAAACACAACTCCGAAGAGAAACGATTTGTCTTAGGAGTTCTCTCCAATTGCCCAACGGAAAATGACATAATGAAAATAAACAAAATTCCGGTGATCACATTATGCAGACGCACAAAATTATTTTATCACATGTGATTGTCAGAAATGTGACAATCACAAATCACATTAGCCGATTCCACCCCAGGTTTTTCTGCCACATCAATTTGGCTTCAATCTACATTCCCTAAAAATCTGATTATAATTTCTATATCTGGGCAGCAGCTCCTAGTATGTCACATACAGACATTCAAAACCGATATAAATCTCCTTTTGTCTTCCATCTAAATATCTGTAATGCTAAAACTGTGTTTATTCATGATATGGGTATTAAAACCACCTTGAGTAAGAGCTTATAAAAAAAATTGAATTACAGGATATCAATAGATTTTTCTTTTCTTTTGTTATAAATATTAATTCCTTATTTGATGGAATTCAAAAAATTAATATTGTTAAATTATGCAGCTATGTATGCTACAAATTTTATAAAATAATAAATTTGAATATTCAACCTCTTAATAAAGTGAATAAAGCTTATTATTTTTTTTAACGTTGATTGACTGAATTTCGGTATTTCCAAAAAAACGCTTTTAAAAAACAACAAACCGATTTGATTTTAAGTTATGTGTAAGTCAAAACTCATCCATAAAAATATTTCTTTGAACATAGTCTAAAACCCAAAAATTGTTTTAATGGTTGTAATTCAGACACTTTAATCTTTTTTTTCAGACAAGTATGAACTACCTCATTGCCATTTCTATAAAACCTATAACAATGGTCTTTAGGACAAATATTGGAGCCGTGCAGTAAAAAGAAAATCGAGGCGTTGCGTTGATGCAACATAACATTACGATATAGAGATGCTCAAAAAAATTGAGTGTCATCATACTGTCCGTCGGTTTGTCTGTTCTTCAATGCTTCCGTGCGTCTGTCGGCTGCATGTTTGGTTTTTATTTTTAAAAGTCATAACGAAAATCTGGTTTTTTTTTAATTGACCATAAGTTGGAAACGGATGGATCGAATTCACTCAAACTTTGTTTGGCCTAGGTTTTTGAAGTTTGCTATAAGATTGAATTGCAATGTTGTCATTCACATCTTTTTAAATGATAGCCCTCATACAACGAGTCACTTCAATTAAGCTACTACTTTTTGGGTTTTTCCTATAATTTTCTCAAGAATGGCTCTAAAGATTTTGATTAAACTTTGTATGTTATATACGTTGAGTATTAGAAAAGCAAACTGTGTTTTTAGTTTTTGGTTAAAAATGCAGATAGAAATCTGTTTTAACGGTTATATTAGGCTGGCCATATACATAAACCATTCTAGTAATAATCAACGATATTCATGAATACAATAAAAGTTGGTTTTGGGTGTAAAAGCCGTTAATGTGCGTAAAATCACTGAACTGGTTAACTGAATCTGAATGGGTCGATAAAACAGCGTATAAACACAAACAAAAACTTTTTATAAAAACTCTTAAAAAAACAGTATCAAATTGAATTTCTGCTAATTGACAACTTTTAGATTACTCTAGGTCAAAAATTCAGTTTTCGTCAACGAGCTGGGCTCTGATAAATCATCAAATCAAGCATCGTTTCACGTGGTTACTAGTCAGATGGCGGACCGTCAAAACTATTGACTGCCTGCTGTTGGCATATGTTGTGTGTTATTCTCTCTTCTATTTTGTCCGTCTCTGTGTTATTATGTCTTGGAATGTCACATACTTAATTCAAACAAAATCGTTTACGAAATTTTTGAGGGAATATCCGAAAGCTTATATGCTAATAACGGATTTAACTGAATTTTTAGTCGATAATCTTAAGAAATTTTCGATTTAAAAAATTAAATGCCGCGTCGTACTGTAGGAAATCCGAGATATACAAACGTAACTAAGCTAAGACAATTTCGTAAATGTCTTTGAATATAACCGTTAGGCCCACATTTTTGTTTATTTGCATTTTAAACTAAAAGCTATGCTAAATTTTACATTTTTTGAGCGTCTCCTTCATCGGAGTGTGAGTGTCATATCTTATTCAAACTCTGACTACCTAAACTTTGCTTTGAATAAATGCATTACTTAAAATTGGTTTTCTGAGAAATTGTAGTCTGTTCTTGACTTACAACTGTGAAATTCACTACGATAAATTTATTGGCAATATGTATGTACATATATATGTTCGAAAACTGAAGGTCCATAAATGTATCATACAAACAATGCGTATCTGAAGTTTATGAGTTCGAAAAAATACTATTTTGTATAAAGTGTCATGCTGAAAGCATAAATTCTCTTAATTTATTAATATCTTCTAAATTTTTTTTATATTTTTTTAAACTAAAAAAAACATCAAACATTTGTCCCCACGTAATTTAGTTCAATTTAAAAAAAAAGCACGCATACGCCACAGTGCGCTCTAAGAAAAAGAAAAAAACAAACAGTGCAATTTCTCAAAATCGTCCCATTCACAACCCATGTTTACAAATTGCAATTTTATAGGAAAACATTTTATATAAACTTAAAAATAGCTATTAATTGAATATTTTCTAAATATGTGTTTATCTATAAATTTTCTACAACAAATAATAAAAAATTTAAAAATAACCTCATTTGCTACTCAGTGGAATATCTATCTCACTCCCACACCGTAAGGAAGAAAAAAATTTAAACTAATTTATCGACGTCGCAGATCAATGCGGTCAAAACCACAACACTTTTTTTTGTATCCGTATCTTATCTAAGAAAAAAATATCTTTTCATGAACTTGATTTCGAAAACGATGATTTTTAATTCAAATGAAGAAATGTTTATGTAATGAAGTCACAATAAAATTTGGGGAATGGATGGAATATAATCAAAATATTTACCTGCCACCAACGGGCCATTGCTCTGACGACTTTATCAGAATCCATATTTTGTTTAAATTATTTTTAGTTTATAATTATATAACAAAAATATTTAAATACACTTCTTCTAGAGGTCACAAAAAATAAATATCCACAACGATATCCAAATTTTTTGTTTTCTTTTTTTTTTTTTAATATTTTCAAAACACTTTCTTTCGCTTCCGATGAACGAAAAGTTTATCCCGTTTGGGAATCGAATCCCTTTTGGAAATTGATTGATAACAAAAATCTACCAAGTAGTGTTCTTTTGAAAAACGTCCGTTTTCATCGAAATATTTACCAAGACTGCATCTTTCAAAAATCTCAACAGACACTCTACTCTACTCTGACAGTCGTCGCGTTGTGTCAGTTTTGTTGGCGTTACATCTCTTCAATTATATCTTTGTTTTGATTCTGTTTGTTCAAATATATATTTTTATTTTTTCTAATAAAAGAAACATATTAAACCAAAAGATACAAAAACAAAACAGACGAATTCGTACTTTAGTACTCGCAGTTTGACATCAATTAGAACTCTTTCGTTTTCTTTCGTTTCTGTTGAAGAAGGGTCAGATTGTTTGTGTTAGTATTGGTGTTTTCGACTTGACGCTTTCGAAAACATTGTACCCAAGATGCAAACCAATAATTAGAATTGGGTCTTCTCTTTTTCTGTGAATTGCGTGTGTGTTTGGGAGCAATTAAGTATCGCGCAGACTATTCAAGCCAACATATAAGAAAATTAATCGAAAAGCACAATGAATAAAGAATTTTATGTTTATTGGACGTAATTTGGATGAATGCCAAAAAAGATACAAATCACGTGTGTACTCGTATCAAAAGGTGCTAACGTTTTTATGTTTTTTTTTTATATTTTTGTATGTTGTCCAAAAATAAAATGTTGTGGCGCACTTTTTGACAAACATTTTAGAGGAAGGATAGATATACACAGTCGGTCCTAAAATTATTATTGGACCAATATTTCAACTGATTGACTGGAAATTCATTATTTGGAGTGACTCAATGATCGTTCTTTCAATATATGCCACGCTTTTAATTGAAAAAAATCAATTGGCTGATTGACTTGCTAAATTGGATTTTGACAATTTGTTAATTCTGAAATTTTATTGGATTACCATTTTAAGTTTTGAAAAAGTTCCATTGTCTATCATTTTTAATAAAAATTAAATGCACGACTGAGTTGAACGTACTTGTTCTAAGGGTGCAATAGCACGATAGCAAAATTTTTTTCTAACATTTACTACTAGTCTTAGTTGTATTAAATAAGCAAAGAAGTTACTATTAAGTATTTATATAATTCGCATTTAGGGCTGATTGCCCTCCGTATAAGAAAAGTTAACTTTTGGATTTTCAGGAAATTTATGGATATTTACAGATAATTTGTCTTTAATCGTAAGGGCATTTTACATGAGTAAACTCGTTTTACAGGCCTTTTTTATTCCTTGTAAAAAGCTTAAAAATGCAACTACTCATGAAAAACATTCTTATACATTAAATTTTAATACATTTCTTTTTTTTAAGGAAATTTCATAGTAAGGAGCAGACTTTTACTACGTGATTTCTAAGTCAAAAAAGTCTTGAAAGAACTTTCGATATGTCAAATACGAAGTTTGAACAAAATCGTTGAAATCGTTTTTCAGCAAACTAGAAAAACCAAGAAATGTTGGCTAAAACTAAGCGAATCGTCTTATGGAAGCCATCGTTCAAAAAGGAGTAATTGACAAAGCTACACTGCCATCTTACAGAAAACTTCAAAAGTTAACTATCCGATATAATAGACACGAACCATAATACTTGTAAATGGTGTTTTTTTTACCTGCATTAGAATTGTCAAGCTATATTGACAGTCCTGTTCAGCAAGGTTTGGCAATTCATCATGATTGGCTAAGTACAATTATTGTGTAGCTGCAGCAGTAGCACGTAACAATGTCAAAGTTAATGTCAAAAAAAAAGAAGAGCACGAAGCGGCATACACAAAAACAATGTGCAGCACTTAACTCAAACAAAAATCATGTCTGCCATTTTGGTTTGTTTTTGTTTTGCAGCGCAGCAAGCTCTTGAAGTTATGGTGTCGAGTCGACTTTTACTTCATCTACTTCTACCCTCTATGCTCCAGCTGCTACTTCACATTGTAGCCGTGCAATGCAATTAACGTATATTTAACTTTGACATTTCTACGTGCTACTACATTTAATGTCAAAACAACGCTTCTAAACTGTGGAAACTAGCTTTAACGATGAAGCTCATTTTTGGTTAAATGGTTTCGTCAATAAGTATATAATTGTCATATATGGATCGAAGGCGATCCTCAAGAAGTTAACAATCACCATTACATCCATTAAAATTGACTGTTTGGTGCAGTCTACACGCTGGCGGCATCATTCATCCTTATTTCTTTCGAAATGAGGAAGGAGTTGCCGTTACGATGAATGGCTCGAGCCAAGCTGACTGTTCTTTTGTTTAAAAAAATGAACCAGCTAAACATCCACGACATTTGGTTCCAACAAAAGACAGTGCAACTTGCCATACAACGCGCTGAACCATCAATTTATTGCAAAATCAATTTGGTGACAAGTTTATTTCAAGAAGTGGGCCTGTTAATGGTCTACAAACTAACAAACTATTTAAAAAATATATCAAGCCGTTAAGGTTTGTAGCTTAAATTTTGTTTGGAATCGTTAAAATGTTTGTTTCAATACTTGATATGATATGGTCAAATCAAAGTTTGGACGGACCCCGACGAACTTCGTCCCACCCAAATTTAACACCTTCGGAGTTTACAAAGTGATAATAATTTTACGATTTTGTACAATGCTGGGGAACACTTTGGTGATGATTATTAATTTGGTAATAAATTTGCATGATTTGCAAACGTTGTTCAGGAGTAAATCTATTCATTATGAAATGTCAAACCAAACTCCGAAAAAAGTATTGCCAGTTTGAAACCCACACTTCTAAAAAACACCCTTTTTATATATGAAATGTAGAGGGTACAAATGTTGTCTATAATATAATATATAATATAATATAATATATAATTTATATTTATCTTATATATAAAATTCTCGTGTCACAATTTTCGTTCCCATACTCCTCCGAAACGGCTTGACCGATTTTCATGAAATTTTGTGAGCATATTAAGCAGGTCTGAGAATCAAACAACATCTATTTTTCATCACCATAAATGTTAAGGGTAGTCCACCAATACATTTTTTTTTTTTTATTTTTTAGACAAAATATTTAGTTTTTATTTTTTTATGATACAACATACAAAAATACATACAATCCTAAATGTTCACCCTTCTACAATCAACCCTTATTTTTTTAATTGCCATATTAGTAATTTAATCATTTTTCATCTCCGGTCGATAACTGATCAATCGTCATTTAATTAGTTATCCCCGCCAGATGTCTACAGGTGTCACTTCTGACCCAGTAAACAGCACGGAGTAGGAATGAGAACGAAGCCGGTCTCCTTGTTTTGCGTGCGAAAAAAATACACTAAAAGCTCACTTAGTAAATCTGAAAAGTCATTTTTTTGAAATATAATTCAGTCTTAATTTTATATATGTATGTACATATGTATATTAATTTTTTGATTTTTGATTTGAAGTCAAATAAACGTTAAATACAAAAACAAAGTATGTGCATATGCATACATATAAATGTCGATTTTGGTTTATCGTTTTGTATTTTGCATAAGCTCGTTGAAAATGGCCCACAAATTCGTTTTCTGGGCTGCTCGTACGAACCAGGATGGCTAACGGTGAACTGTGCCGATGCTAACACCAAAGGCATGCGAAAAAAGTCTGCATAATTTCGCCTTGGGAGAGTGCCAAACTGCGGATGGTGGAGGGAGATGATCTCCCGAAACCAATGTGTAACCAAGTCCTAAAGTTACTTAGGCTGCAGAACTTAGTTCTTCCCACAAGAGAGAGGTAAATCCTTTGGAAGGTTTATAACCCCCAGGACCTTGCCTCCACCATTTCGATGGATCCATTTCTATAATATGAACAGAGTCCATAGTTCAGGATCAAGAAGAACACCAACGCTCCGAAGTCTGTGACTTCCACGGTTAACAATGCCGATGCCCCGTCATCCAAAGAGACGGATAGACCATCTCTCCCGGGTGTAAAGGCATCTTCCTCAGGTGAAACCTCCACTCCCCACCTTTCAAAACCTGCCTCGGGAGCTGGGAAGTCCGCTCCTATGCAAGTGGCGAAACCTAAAATAAGGCCCGGCAAACTAGACAAACCCGTTTTCGCTCCCGCTGCCAGGCCTAAAAACACCCACAGGTAGGCTGTTATATTTTACCTCGTCCAAAAGACCTAGAACCTGTATTATCTGATAATATCACACCTTTCTTCCCCCTTACAGAGTTCATCTCTGATGACGTGACAGCGGCCTAATAGTAGCAAACACCATGTCCCCATCCCGGTAATGATGCTGATTGAGCATGCGCGGAATACCAAGACAGATATTGTCCTTAGTTGTGTAAGGAAAATTTGAATGTCCACAATATCGGTAAGAAAACCACATTTGTTACCAAAACTAGAAAAGAGGTTCTGGACATTACACACTGTCCTCTTCTTTGGCCTAGTCTATGACTGGCATGTTTCCTCGAAACCATCAGGCGCAGATCATAGACACATTCGATTCAAAGTAGATGTAGAAACTTTAACCCATATAAGCCATGTGTAATGAAGACTGGTAAACCTACTCTATTGCTCTAACAAAATACAACTGTGAAATGAAAAGAGCCAAAAAGGAGTCTTTTAAGTGATTTTTGGAGGGAATATCTGGCGTTTCCTCTAGCTGTTGACTTCATAAATCCATAGCGTCTGACAAACCTGCCACCTAAGATTTCAAGTATGTTTTGAAGTATTTTACTTTGAAAATCTAGTTTATGAAAACTCAAAATGTATTTGACAGTATGTATGGTTGTATGTTACGAGGTTTCACCTAAAACCCAAGTTTAGGATTTAGTAGGAAAAGATTCTTAAGACTTTGTATATGAATCTAAAATCAATGTTGTCTGTCGTGTTAATATTGTTTGCGAGCATAATAGTCAGATGGAACTAAGTTCTAAAAATGTCATAAGCTTATGACATGACGTTAGCAACATGGTATACAAAATGGCGCCTTCTAATATTGCGATCTCAGAACTGTTATAACTTTGTTCCAAGCAGACGTTGTCATCAAATTTTCATATGTAAATCTACAAATAACAAAACAGGAACTAAAATCAGGGACATTTAAAGTAAGTATCATTCCATATTTGCATAATCTCAGTTTAATGCTAGATTAAGCTTTTCACACCCCATAAAGGCCAGCGATAAGATCACGCTAAGTGAATATGTACATAAACAGTTTAAGACAGTGTAAGATTAGAAAGTGAAAATCATTAAGAATCTTATGAATAAATTTATCCCAACGAATTATTTCGTTGTAACGATGCGGAGCAATACAGCGGCGCTCAAAACAGAATAATGTCGCCTGCCAGAAATAGCTGCGCCCCAACTACAACAAAAACAATGACAAGTGCATCAGTGCATCAGCGCATAAATGAACCGGCTGACTACACAACTCACCACCACGTCGCGCCGCTAGCCGCGGACATACATACATACATATCTCGGATGTAAATTGAAAATTATTTATTTGCGACTAAAACAACATACTCTCGTAACACACCCTCTTTTGCATTGGCCCACGTCACAATGACACGAGACAAACCCCACATCAATGGAGGAGTGCAACAGAAGTAGTGCAGTGTGTGTGTGCTTTAGAATAGATCACACTACATTACCATAGCATACGAGTGGGCTTGTTCGTTGTTAATTTGTTGAAAAACAACCGCTATTTTGGCTTTGCCATTGAAATGGTGGGAAATTTACCAAACATTTCAAGGGCATCAAAATGACGTCTAAGTACCACCGAATGCACGTGATTGAATTGGCATTCGTAGGGCGCCATTCAAAAAATTGACAGTGGAACTTTTAGCGACGACTAATGTGACAGTTCAGTTGACAGATCAACATTACTCATTCAGCAAATGCACATAGGGCTGTTATTGTTTCTTTTCTTGTGTTGTCTTGTCGCTTAAGGTTCAAGTGCATCAGCGGCGAATTGAACCTATTTCCGTCATTGAAAATAAATTGATGGCGATTGCATTGGTATTTGAAATTTCATTACAAAACGTGTAGTGGGAGGGGGGATGGGACAGGGTGAATGAAAAAACAAATTTATTTATTTGATTTCGAAGATATCGATCGATCAACGTGGAGATGAGTCCGAGGACAAACAAAAAGGGGGATATGAGACAAGACATAAGCAGGTGACTGACTGAGTTGGTTTGGGGGCGAAGTCTGAATTGTTTAATTGTTTGTAATTTTAAAGATTTATCCTTTGCATGATGCAATTGAATTGAATTGTTTTGAATAATATGCTTTTTAGAGCTTTGCTGACGTTTGAAAAAATATTTGTCTTGCTGTCGCAGAAAAATAGGAAGTTGGTACGTGTATTTCCAATTCGAACCGGAATTTCAATTGTTGATGAGTTTTTTTTTTTCAAACGGGATGTAAAATTTATGGCAAGAGACGATAAGATTTTACACAAGATCATCAAGTAATAAAATTGGGAAAGGAAAAAGGGAGTATTAAAATATGTTTCGTAATAGTGTTTCAGAACCAAAAACACTTTAATTAAGGTTAAGCCAGTAGTTTTGTTCCTATTGTGTTGTGAACACGAGCTCGTATAACCGATCCAAAATATTAAGGGAAACGGTTTTCTGAGTGCATATTATCATAGACTAACTAATAATAAAGACAGGCCGCTTCATAGAAGAAAAAGGAACCGATTTCAGATTGCATATTATTTGGCATAGGTGCGTAAACTATAATGAATTCTGGGCCGCGAGCACCGAAAATTTCAAATTTATTGAAGAAGCATAAAACTATTTTATTAAATAGAACACATATTAATGTAATTTAAATGATAGGTCTGTGCCATTTTTATTTAAATATGATTTCTGGCATATATGGTCACCACGGCTTTATTGGATTTAGTCAAATCTTGAGGTCCAATTCTCCAACACTCTTTGAGACATCAGCATTTGAGATAGTTTATCGGTAAGAACGCTAAAAATGTTGTCATCAAGTCTTCAATTGTGTCTGGTTTATCGGTGTAGACAAGCGACTTCAGAAATGACGCGTTCTTTGTTTAACAATAGTCAAAAATTGTTAACAATAGTGAACAAAAAGGCGTTCCTTTAATCCAAATTAGTTATGATTTGTAACTCTATGACGCCGTAACAGTGTTCTTTAACTCACGTTGAAGTGTTAAATAGTTACGCTTTGTTACTATTTCCAACTCACCTGCATAATATGAGTTGAGATTGTTTATCTGTCAAATTGGACATTTGGCTCTAAACAATTCAAAGCCTTCCTTAAAAATCAAAAGGAAAAATTACAAATTCTCGATTTGAGCAGCAAGAATGTCTTTATTTTCTTTGAGTGATCAACAACAAAGAATACAATGGATTTTTCGCCAATTTTGAGCGATGAAGGAGAGTAATTTAATTAGTTCTTCCACATACAAAAAAATGTTAAAGGTGGTCGTTTGATAGTTTAACAGATCCTAACAACGTATTGTTCCTAAATGGTTTGTGAAAAACCCAACAAATCCCATCAACAACAATTTTTTGACAAAACAACAATTGTTGACTAACTATGGTTAAAAAAAGAACGCACCAATACCCTAGCAGTGTAAAACCACATGTCTTGGATACCAACTTACAGTCCAAAAATACGCAATTAAGCGCTCACCAAACGTTTCCTTCAACAAATCAATTGAGGCACGTGCTGTGTAACATTTTCTGACGCCGAAGTCTTGTTGAAACCAGAGCTCTCCCTTAAGACAATTTAATTCAGAAACCAAAAAGTCCTTGCTTGTGGCTCTTTAACGGTCTCCATTGACTGTAACCCTGTGGTCGTCATCGTTTTCAAAGAAGTAAGTACCAAAGATTCCACCAGCCTATAAAACACACCAAAAGTCAGTTTTTCTGAATGTAACGGCGCGGTGTCTCAACAATTTCTCGAAAATTATATATACACTCCAAATGGAGCAGTTTTGCTTATTGACATAGCCATTTAATCAAAAATAAGCATAATCGATGAAAAATAACGTCTTGTTAAAATCGGTATCAGCAGTAATCTTGTTTCGAGCCCATTCACGGAATGTACGTCACACAATTGCACAATGTGCATGCGTTGTTTAGGCGTCAGTTAATTCATGATGTAATGGCAAACCAAACTTAAGATATATCACATGACAGATAATAAAATGGCTGTCAATGAAAACAGTAATGACAACTTAAAGGTTTATGCCAAACACCCTTTATTTCTCAAACGTTTAATATTAACTTGAAATATAGTGAAGGTTTTCATGCCCGATTCTTGCACGTCATTCCTTTGCTTTTGTTTTGTTAGTTTGTCTATATTGTTATAAGAAGTATGGGGGATTAGGAATCCATCTATGTTACACCCCCTGTAGTAGAAAAGGCTTATACTCTTTGATTTTGCTGGTTTCAAAGAGGTTCCGTTAAAATACAGCTGGTTTACCCCTAGCTGCAAATCATCCAATGTGCACGGGTCACGTAACATACTGGATTAGGGAGGGGGAGGAGTGATTATAGGAGTGAGGATAGGTGAGGTGAAGTGAAGGCGATGTGAGCATCCTTTAGTTTTTGGGACTCATTTTGCTACATAGCGTCTCGAAAATATTTGAGCCACAAATGTGTGGATTTTATTTTATTCTTGTGGCTATTACCCATTCCTATTTAAAATAGGCAATGACAAAGGCTAACATCAGCTTTTAGTTAACAACAGAAAACCAAGTACGTCGGTCGCTCTCCTGTGTTCTCTTTCTGTGCTGCCAACAAACTCTTTTCTTAATTAAAATTTACCCAGCATTCTAAAAACTTAATTTCTCTCCCCAAAATCCGTTTTTGAAAAAGTGAACACAAAAAAAAATCAAAAAACAAGGAAAGCTGGCATTAATGGATATCACACCGATTCTTGATTTGAATTTTTGAAGTTAACCTAAACGGGATGTGAGTGATCGTTTCTTATAGAATTGTTTCCTCCAATATGTTGACACACGCTGTAGCTTTTTTCGTATCGTATACAAATTACCCTGTATTTATAACTTTATGATCAAATTTTGACATCCGTTTGAACGGTATTCAAAATAAATCGGCCAGCACCATTCATAATCTGAATATGAAGTTGAATGATGATAGCTGGCCAATTTCACAAAAAAAAAGTTTATAACAACTTACTAATTTTTTAAAATTACCCCTTAAGCTTTGATTTCAATTACATATCAAACAAAGCTTATTCAAGTGTTCTCATCGCCAAAGTAATCATTTTTGAATTGTTTTGCTTTCATACTATGTATGTATGTTCATGTGTTTATTTTGAGTGAATAATAATTTGTGGCCGGCATTCAACATTTTATCTTTCGCAAGTCTGTTTACGGAAATTCGACAATTTTATTTACTGCTCTTCATAACTTATCCATGACAATCGATGGAAACCAAGCCAACCCATGCACGTCATAGTTTCACATAAAGAAACTAAAATGTTCCATATTTCCCACGCCCACCTTATCCAAAATTTCTCATCGACATATTTGTTTATTGTTTATATTCCAAGAAGATATCTTCATTAAATCCTCCATCGACAAATCCCGTGAATATTTCAATTTCAAGAAAAATAAATATTTTGACATCCCAGATAAACGCAATAAATTTTGATAAATCACCTTGTCAATTCTTAGACACACTGCCTGAGTTTTAATTTTGAATTCTTGAATTTTCAATTATAAAGACAAGTGGACCCACCTACTGTGTTTGCTGCTTAATGGTCTAATGTCATTTTGTTTTTACTGTCGTTGTAATTTTTCAACGTAGAATATAATTTATTGGGTTCTTATAGATTTTCAAGAGATACCATACTAACACACTATAAGAAATGAAAATGGCTGACACGCGGCATCAAACTACCCTAAATGTCAAATAAGAGCTTATTTATTCTGACCCCCAATGGCTGCCACTGTCAAGGCTACAAGTGGCAAACAATACGAAATTGGAAGCATCTACATAATTAAACGTTTATCGATACTAAATGAGATGATTCTCTTTGATCATCATCATCATTATTATTGTGTATGACAGGACAGGGTACAGGGAAACGTAATGAGAGTGCATTTGACATTCCCGCAAACTGACACTAATTAGTTTTGCCAATTTGACATAAATTAAAAGTCACTTCACATTCAGACACTCAACGCTCATGCTCACTGCATGAAAATGCGACATCGCATCGTGTACAAAATGGATAGCCAAACAGTTTAATATCATTCCTAAGCGTGAGCGTGACGCGTGAATATGCTGCTGGCTGTTCCGTGTCCGTTTCACGATAGACACAAGTTGTTTTCTTTGAATTAAAAAAAAACAAGCATTGAGGTAGGTTTGCATGACTTGTAATGGCTGATGGATATGAATGAAATAAAATTTCAGAGTGTTAATATTATTGTTGGGGAGCACGCATCGATTTGTGAAATGGTGTACATAATGGACTATTAAAAACTATTGAAATGATTATGCACAAATGCGGTGCGCATGAACTTGCTTTATGGAAGGAGTGCTGATAATGATTATGAATTATGACAGTATGACACTTGAGAGTTTAAAAAAAGGAAGTTTTGTAACCATTTTTTCTTACCCTATTCCATAAAATGGGTATATTGTATTTGGTGGAAAGTTTGTCACATAGAGACATAATGGGTTGGGCACGATTTGTCGATTTTTAAAACGTCGAATTAAAGAAATCGATTGTCATAATTTCGACTTTCGAAAAGTCGATTGGTAAAAATACTGACTGATCAAAATGTCGACTCGAAAAAAGGTCGACCGTGGCAAAGTGAGTGATGTTCACATGCATACGGCGGGCGCCGCTCTTAAAACACTTTGCAATTGTCGATCAGTGCTGCGCCCCTACTACTATGATTTAAAAATAATTTTAAGAATTTTAACTGTCGATGCAATCCAAAGAACTGCATTTTATATCAGGATAAAAGTCGACATTATTTCCGACACTTTTTCAGTCGACATTTTCATAATTCGGATTTGCTGCCAACTTTTTTTTGTCGATCAAACATCAGTCGACATTTTGACAGTCGATGAAATTTGTATTTACAGTCGACATTTTTTTTTTTGTCGACCATACGTATATTTCGCATATTTTTACTCAGAATCAAAAATCGAGTCGGTTTAGCAATATCCGTCCGTCCATTCGTCCATATGTATACTCCTTTAAGCTCGCAATACTTGAGCTTTAGAAGACTTAAACTAAATATTTTTTGATTGGTTGTCCGACCAGTAAAATCTGCATACAAACACTCCCAAATTGTTAGATTTTGTTCAACAATGTGAATTTGCCAAAATAAAATTATGTTTTGTCAACGGCCTTGGCTCTGATAAAGCATTGCTACCCGGCAGATTAGTGAAATCAAGCATTATTGCGAGTGGTTAGTAAAAGGTTGGCTGAAAGAACTAACCGCGTGCTGTTGTCATGTGTTGACTGTTCTTCTCTCTCTCTCTCTCTCTCTCTCTCTCTCTCTCTCTCTCTCTCTCTCTCTCTCTCTCTCTCTCTCTCTCTCTCTCTCTCTCTCTCTCTCTCTCTCTCTCTCTCTCTCTCTCTCTCTCTCTCTCTCTCTCTCTCTCTCTCTCTCTCTCTCAATACAAATCTAAATGTAAATAATGTATAATGTGAATTGTATTTTTTGTACAGTTGGGGTCGAACCACAATGATTAATATTTTAAGGGCTTGAACGGTAATTATATGTTCTATTTTTGTAAGTTTTTTTTTTTAAACCACTCTTAGGAGCGTAATTTTAATAAAATAAAAGACTTGATTCAGCTCTATTCTAATCATATGCTTAAGAAATTACTAACGTTTATTAGTTTATATGTTCGAATACGCCCACTTTATAGGCGTTTTGGTTTAAATTTTAAGTTTGCATTGATTTTTCAATGTTAAGGAACTTCGGTCAAAGTAAGAAGATGGAAAATTTGTCCATGGCATCCTTGGTCACGTAGGAAGGCGTGATTAAAGACTTGTAAAAATACACTTACAAAGAGTTTTTTCAAAATTAAAATGATGTATTGTTTTGGATAGTTTAAACCGACTTGCGAGCCTTAAATATTGTCAATAAGCTCATAGTAATGATCTCGTTTTGGCAATAATAATTTTTTGCCTAGGGCATGGCACACGCCTTTTTTACTGCATTGGTATTGATTGAAAATTTAAATTAAGGGCACGTTTGTTAGGTTTTTTGTGCGAAATGAAACAGTCAAGGCTTTATGGTTAAATTTTCCTAACTCGCCTATTTTTGGGGGCGTATTTTAAGGAAAAAACCTGTTAATATCCTAAAATACATCAAACACAGTAGTGTGTGAAGTAAAATTTCTCTGGAATCAATGTGATTTGTGATCAATGTGACTTGAAACACGATGAAACGAAAATGCGTCACGACAAACAGACAAACACATAAATGTAAAGATATAGATAGAAAACTTTTCTGTATATTTGATATTACTCTTTTTGCCATGTTGCTTTTAAATTAAAATTATATGTATTGTATATCATTATAATACTGTGTAGTGCTTAAGAATATTACGAATTTTATCATGCTTTGGTTTCCTGCAATTACTTAACAAACAATCGTCAAATGCATGACAAAGATAAGATTTGTTTTTTGCTATAAACTGACGGAAGCAAATCGATTTCAAGGTATCACCCACTCGTTCCATGCACCATGCGTAATGCTAACTCGAAGAAATTCCTTTTGCCATGTCAGATAACAAAGCCTTCTTTTGACACGAAAATTGCACGTTTTTCGCATGTGCTTTCTTAATGGCTGACTTAATGACGTTTTGAATTGCTTTTTTGTGAAGTGATTCACGTGGCAATGAGCTTCAGGAATGTTCATTTTGTTATAAAACAACAGGTGGTGGTGTTTTAGCGCCATTATTGTATGACAACAATGAACACAAAAGTATTATTGTTTTGAAGGGCTTACAAAGAAAATGCGTCATCTTTTTGGGATCTTCATCAAATAGAGTAAACTTCGAGGACCATTTTTCAGCGTAATTATGGTCTTTTTAGTAACTTTTTTCCTTCCCACCAAAAGGCGAGGGAAAGGGCCAACCTTCTGTATCTAGTTTTGTTTGGGCCCACCCAATCTATGCACAGGTTCAAGCTTTTTATTGTCTTAGCCTGATAAACTTAGGGCAAGGAACATGTTTGGTAATTTTTTTCTTTTTGTATTCCCAGTTAAATTTTGCATCAGTTTTTATAAAGTAATCAGCAGTCGCATTGGATTGTTTTACTGCTTTTCTCCCAGTATAGGTATAGTGGGTTTATGGAAGCACCTGAAAGTATGTACACAAATTCAGAAATAGACGCATTACTGTTAATAGAAATTCCCTACGATATACTACACAAAGCAGTCCGAAACAGGTGGAATATTCATGGGTACATAGTTTGAGGAAAAGTGATCAATTAAAAGGTTCATGTAATAGACGGATGAGTGTTAAAAATGTTTACTTTGACAGAAACTTCCTTGCGTGCAGGAAGGTAAGATTTAAAAATACTGTACACTTTTTCAAATTATATGATAACAACGACATCTTTAGTGTGTTACCTCTTTTTTTTTACAGGCTGGATTTATAAGCTATTTTACAGCTATCTGATCATTCACTTCATTAATGGTACTTAACCTAGTAGTTTCCGACTCTTCGAAGTAGTAATAGGACAACACCAAACGTAGAGCCAATGCTCTTTTATTATTGTTTTATTGTTTATCAATTTAACGACTAGGATTTTAACGAGGTCACAACTCACTAGTCACTAGGTTTGTTGCTGTTTGTTTATTGAGCATTATGAGGGAGGAGAGTTTTGATTCTGGAGAGTGCTTGGTCTAGGTGACTTTAATTGATAGCATTGGAAAAAGTTTTTCAAATAAAAATTAACATACTAAACTCAGGATTATAAAAACTTGGTTGGTTTCATTCGAAATTCAAGACGTTTTAATTTCTAAGAAAAAACACAAATTATTGTTAATGCAAAAACCTCTCTCTCTCTCTCTCTGTCACTCCCCTTCACTCTTAAACTTGAAAGAGATGGAGATGTGTTCAACAGGAAAGCCTGAATGTTCAACAGGATAGCCTGAACAAGCCTTCGAATTTTGTTCTTTGTTTGGAAAAGTTTGATAAAATGGTAATATTTTTTGGCGAAATCCGAAGATCCGACTGCGAGAATTCCAAAACGAATCTACGACTAAATGCTAAAACTAAAGACGGAACGAAGGACGGGCCGGCCCGTAATTGGTGATAAGAAGCAATTTATATCCCGTGCCTGAAACAGCCGATTGTTTCGTTTCTTCAAGATTTCGATCAGTTTTGTTTTCGGACGTTTTTTTTTACGACTGTGAATAGAAATGTATGGTATGCTGACTTTGTCTTGGACGTCACAGTCATCTTATCTTACGGGGTTTCGGATATAGTGAGTGCAACATCTATATTGTGTGCTTTTTTAAAATGATTCTTATAATGGTAAAACAATTCTTTTAAATTAATTCTTATCCAGTCTTTACTTATAAAAACAATAAAAATAAAAGGCTGATTGTGACGTCACAATAGCAACTCAGCATACCCAGCTTTTCAGGTGATACTTGTAATGCTTGAAGGTGGGTGATCAATTGGACACCAATAAAACTGAGCAGATCTGAAGAATATCGATTTCGCTCTGAACGTCGTAGAGTGTTTTGAATGCTCTGATCTATTTTCGAAACATAAGCACTTATTTATATGCCAGTGCAAATCGCCAAAACGAGGCGACCCGGGAACGCCGCCTTCAGAATATCGGTTCATGTCGGTTCATGTATCACTCCATGGTTTGTTCACTTGTATTCTGCATCTGTCTAGTCCACAAATGTCAAAACAGATTTAACATTGGCGGCCATTTGCAAAAATAAGAGCATCTTCCAATAGGTTGATTTCTTTTGGCCCACCTTGTATAAGAAAAGTTATCAAACATAATGTATCGGCACCTACAGCCTAAACGGCTGAACTGATTCGCTTCAAACTTGGTACATAAGTAGTATTATGACGTCCTACAGATGAGTTTTTGGAATTAGCATTCTAGCTCCAAAACTAACGGTACCTGGACATAAGTATGATTTTTTATGAAAAACTCATTTATCTCAAAAACGGCTAATACGATTTTGATAAAACTTTCTCAATGGTTTTTTTTGAGTAAACTTTATGTTTTGGTTGGAAGAGATTTTTCAGTAAAAGTCTTATAACGGTACCTCCCATAGGACCGGTTTTCTTAAATCAGATTTTCTCGTGAACCAATTGACAGACTTTGATGAAAATTTTAATATAACAGCTCTTTTATAAACAAAATAATATAACTTCTTTAATTTTTCAAAAAAAAAATTTTGAGTTTAAAAAAAAAAGTTAGTTTTTTTTTTTAACTTTTGGTTTTTTAAGAACGGTTTGTTCAATATTTTTAAAATATTTGTTGTCTGATAAGAACTTTAAACCGCTAGATTTTGAAAAACTCAAAAAAAATTTGGAATATGTTTTCGAAAAACTGGTCTAACGATTTTGAAAAAAAAATTCCTTAAAATTAAAAAAAGTAAAAGAAATCTGATAACTTACTTCATTTTCTCCAAAAAACGGTACAATTTCTTTTTTACTTTCCACCATTTTAATTGTTGTTGTTGCTTCCCATGGTAATCTAGACAAAATCCAGAGCTTAGTTTTCCGTCCATATATGGCGCACCTCACGTGGTAGTAATATACAATGCTGTAGGACACATCGGATGGTGTCGCACCGTTCTGCAGAAAGTAGTGCGTAACGCCGCCGTAGCCATCATAAAAAAATTCTTCCTTCTACTTATTTCATTTCTTCTGTTTTCACATTTCAGAGTTCGAAAAGCTTCGCAAATGGAGAGTGTCATTCTTCTCTCTTTCTATCATTATAATTAACATATGAACGTTCAAACTAAGATTTAAAAGTTAACAATTTATAAAAGTCTAACAAACTTCGAAAGTTTAAAGTGTGTTCGAATTTTTCGGTATAATCCATACCGGGACCTAAGATTTGTACACATCAAGTTACCAAGCTTCATAGGATCGACCCCTGAAGAATGCACAAAAATGTCATCAAAATCAGTCCATAAATATTCACATACAAACATGTAGAAGATAAATAAATGTTATTCACTATCTTTGGAATATGTAAGTGTATTTTTTCAAGAAGTATACTTTTATTTGACTAAAAATGAATCTTGCAAAAAAATTCTTCATACAAAATGTTCAACTATAAAATCTACACATAATTGGTAAATAAAACGTTGCTAAGTTCATGTTACCTGGTACAAATGATAACCGTGATTGTATTTAGATAATAATTTTTTTATAAAAGATACCAAACTGTTTATATTGATATATTACGTAGTTCGGATATTATGATATCAGTTTGATTCATTTGTATGTTTCGGCTTCACAAAGGTTATTGCGAAAGTGCTTGAATTTCGGAAGTCAAATAAAATCGCCGATATCAATAGTTTGTCATGGTTGAACTAATTTATGTTTATTTGAAGGGATTTTTGTATCTGATAGATATACGTACGTTCGTGAGTGCCCGCCCCCAAAGACGCTAAGTGGCTCCTCATGGTCATGACCGAAGCATAGAAGTTGGGTGCGTTTACTTATATTTTGTTGACTTTCAATATTTTGTAATCATAAATAGAGCTTCGTTTTTCGTGCCTGATAGCAATAAATGTTATGCCTTACGCATAAAAGTTTGAAATCAAGATTTTGTTTTGTAAAATTCCTCAAAACATTTTTTTTTAATAAAAATAATAATAATAATTAATTAAAATACGAGAAATATTAAATGTTGAAAAACTTTTTAGAATAATTTTCATAACCTTGTACAAATCATTGTTTTTTTTTTCTAATTAGCTTGAGAGTAACCTAGAAAAAACTAGGCAAAAATATTGTGTTAGCAGTTTAAGAAAAAAGAATTTTTTATTTTGAAACAAAAATTTTGTATCCAAGAATCTAAAAATGTTGCTATAGTGCTTGTATGAAGGGTAGGTAACTTTATTTTGAAGCCTACAGTAAAAACGGCAGAATTTTCAGGCACTATTCCTTTTTTCAAGTCAATAGTTTTGAGTGAAACCTTCGCGGGGGATTTCAGAGTTAATTTTAAATCAACGGTACCTGTCATAGATGGGTCATATTTATTTTGTCGGCATTATCTATACCAAAATTAATATCTAATTCAAGAAGGGTGTGCCTAGGAAAAAAAAAGATTTATTATTGACCAATTTGGACTACGTAAGGTGAAAAAGATAAAAATCTATTTTCCGTCGGCTTTTTTTAAATAGATTAAAATTTAAAAAAATAACATTCCATGCAAATTTCCCATAAGTTAAAAAAAAAAGTTGACAGCTCTGCGAGAAATCCTTGCAATTAATATTCTGGCCCATAAAAAGTTGGTAAACCAACAAACTTTTTCTTAACTCTTATTAATTCTTTAATTTGTGTGACTTGCAAGTTTTATTTTAAACTTGTGAAAGTAATCACTTGCACCGGTGTATCGACTTCACAATACCCCCACACAAAAATGTCTGTCGGTGTCAAATCGCACGATCTTGGAGGTCCTTAAACCTAAACGAACAGTTATTCGGTCACCAAACGTTCTTCAACAAATCAATGGTGTCACGCACTTTGTGAAATGTTGTGACGTCTAACTGAAAGCACAGTTCCCCCATTCATCCAATCCACGATCATTGATCATGGCTCTATAATGATTTCCCATTGACTGTAACCTTTTGGCCGGCATCGTATTCAAAGAAGGGAGGACCAAAGATTCAACCAGCCGCCCATAAGGCACATCAAACTGACAGTTTCCTGGGTTTAAATGCGTCTCAACAATATACACTCCAAATAAGGCAGATTAGCTGATTGACAAAGCCATTCAACCAAAAATTAACTTTATAGCTGAACAAACTTTTCTTGTAAAAATCTGTTCATGTTGTTCAGGCGTCAGTCGATTCTTAATAAAATGACAAAACAAACTAAAGATGACAAAATGGCTATCAATAAAAACAGTGCTGCCATTTTAAAGTTCTGTACCTCTAAAAAATGAACACCCTTTACATTCCTTTAAAAAAAAGTTTGATACATCAATCAAGCATGATATTTCGATGATAGGAAGGTCTGTTTTTCCATTTGATTTAAGTGTAAGTGGATGTGATTCGAATAAATTACAAAAACTTTATTTGATTTTTTAAATTTTCGTTCTACATATCCACAAGTCAAAAACTAATTTTTATGCTGCACAAGAAACCTATATACAGGGTGGGCCAAAAGAAGTCATATATCCGATGTTGTGTGGCTCCCTTTTTTCTAAATGAAAAATTTCGATTCTGTTGTTTGATTATGTATGTGTATGTATTGGTCAAGTCGAGAAGATGATATCGGCCAAATGGGCGCCGCCGTCACAATCGATTGCTCGTTTTATGGCATTTTTCATCACTTCAGCGAGAACTTCGGGCGACAGATTTTCGCACTCGTGTCGAATGTTGTCCTTGAGGGCTTCCAGAGTCTCGCGCTTGTTCACGTAAACACGGGACACGGGAAAAAACCCCACAAAATAAAGTCTGGAACGGTTAAATCGGGCGATCTTGCGGGCCAGTGCAAATCACCAAAACGAGAGATGAGGTTCATGTATCGCTCCATATCTTGTTCACTTGTATTCTGCATCTAGTCCACAAATGTCGAAACAGATTTGACATTGGCGGCCATTTGCAAAAATAAGAGCATCTTCCAATAGGTTTCTTGAAAACGACTCTTTTGATTTCAGAAAAAAAGTTCTTTTGGAATTTTGTAGATATGTTGTATTCAGTTTTGTGATTAAAAAAAATCAATATAAATCATGTAACGGTATCTCCAGCGTACCTTTATTTAAGATTGCAGCTTTCTCGTTAACACTTTAACCAATTTCAATGAAATTGAGTGCTTAAGTTGTTCTTATAAACTTCATTAAATTTCTAAATACCAAGTTTTAAAAAAAATGTTTTTCGAAGAAAATAGGTACTATAAGTCAAGTTATGGATTCGCGCAAAAAAAAAATTTGAGATAACAATCACACATATGACATTACGATGATAGAGAAGTCGAAAAAGTAGATTTAGAAATTCTATCGGTCTGTCTGTCTGCCTGTCTGTCTGTTCGCACCTCTAGGGCCTGAACGGATGGGCCAATTCACTTCAAATTTGATATTTAGTAATTATTTTGAATTCCCTAGGGGGGTCTTTTTTATTTTTGCTCTAGGTTGAAAAATAGCGGTACCTACCATAGTAAAGAAAATAATTGATTTTCTCTGAAACGGCTCTAACGACTTTGATAAAACTTTCAGAATGCTATTTTTTTTTAGACACTCTATCTTTTTTAACAAGTATTTTGAAATCAAATTTTCTCGTAATTTATACATCCGATTTAAATAAAATTTTGGACACAGGATGTCATTAAAAATTCTTATACTTCTTTTTGGATTTTAAGAATCTTTTTAAAAACAAATTTTGGATTTCGAAATATGTTGGAAACGGGTATGTTGATTTTTTTTTAAATTATTTTTTCAAATGTAAACAATAGATTGCCATATATTAACATACTCAAACAAATTTCAAAATATATTTTGTAAAAGTTTTTCAAAAATAACCTTTTAAAAAAAAATATGGTCGAACGATATAGTTTTGAAATTTGATTGCATACTTAGTTTTTTTTTTATGCAGCTACTAAGCGATTTTTAGCATAAGAGCAAGTTCGTGCGACCCAGCCATGCATTTTATTTTATTATTAATATATAATAGCTTGATTCTGTGGTAACTAATTGATACTAACTTCTTTCCCAGTTCAAATACGAATGAACTCCAGAAGCACAGATTCTACTATTTATACAACTTTATTTGACATTATAATAAACAAAATATTCTTCAATGTTCAATCGATTATTTTTTAAACGATCAACTAGGTTTAAAAACACTAAGTACTTCTCATCTATAACACGGCCATTCTGCAATTTTCATCGTTCTCGATGAAACCATGCATATTCAGTTATACACTCAGAACTCAGAGGTTTAGCTCACAAGCTTAAACTTGTTTCATATCATCAACCTTTAGCACTTCAGAGGCCCTCGGCTTAACTACTTTTAACAGATCGTTATAAGCTCAGAGGTTTAGCTCTCAGGCGTAAACATGTCCCATACGATTTACTTTCCACCAATATTCAACTGCAGAATAATCATTTTTAATAAACAACACAGTGCGTCAAATGTTAAACCAAATATTACAAGTAGAATTATTTAATAATGAATAAAGATATTATTAACATTAATTTTCTATTACCTCGTAAGGCCCTCTAAATTGTACATCTGACTTAGACTTTCGTATTTGATTGGTTTTATATAAAACAATGGTTCCTATCACATTTACCTTGATCAAATCTTGTCTTCAGTATTTTGTTTAGCCCAACAGTTACTTTCTTCATGTCCATTCTTATTACAAAATGAACAAATCTTTACGTTGTCACTTCTTTCGTATTTGTTATAGGGTTTTGAAGCAAATCGTGGGCAATGTACTTTCAAATGACCAAGTTTTCCACATTCAAAGCAGCTCTTTTCCGATTGCAAGCGGGGTCGCTTCTTTTGAGTATCAACATTGTCGTCATTACTTGGTCTATTTCTGTTAAATCTCTTGGGCGAAACATCATGGGTTTGAGTAGGGTCATCTTTTTCCATACGAGGAGATTCCCTTATGGATGATATATGGTCGATCAAACATTGAATAGATTTGGGCATAACAAACATCAATGAATTTTTCAATCCGATATTCGATATGCAACCAATTACGATTTTGATCATTTTTTCTTCAGGGATATCAAATGGTAAACGGTTTATTTGCGAAATTTTTGCCATCACAAAATCGGAATAGGACCCAAATTCGTTACTCTCAGAGTTAGCAACTTTTCTGAGCTGAATAATGATATCCGAACCACTTGAAAATGTATGGATTAAAGACGATCGTAAATCGGACCAAGTGTAGTGCTGGTAGCCATATTTATCGAACCAGGTCTTAGATCGACCCATTAAAGAAGAACGACCACGGGGTATGACATCAAAATCCTTTAAACCATCACGTTGAATTCTTTCGTCAATATCAGTTCAAAATGTTGACCCTTGAATGGTCGGGATCAAAAACTGGAAAACTAACGATGTCATCTTTTCGATGTGATCGTCGAGCAACCTAAAAAAATTTTGATAACGCATCAGCTGTTATGAGCATCGTATTATTAGAACTCTCTTTTCCTTGGGAAGTTTCGGCGTTAGCATCTTTATCACCTCCAGAATTGTCAATTTCTTCCATTGTCAATATATTTGTTTGTATTTTTGTTTTTGTATTTGTTTTTGAAAAATTCTTCTTCTTTTCTTTTCTTTTCTTTTCTTTTCTTTTAAGGTAATCCCACTTCTGATAATAGCTTGATTCTGTGGTAACTAATTGATACTAACTTCTTTCCCAGTTCAAATACGAATGAACTCCAGAAGCACAGATTCTCCTATTTATACAACTTTATTTGACATTATAATAAACAAAATATTCTTCAATGTTCAATCGATTATTTTTTAAACGATCAACTAGGGTTTAAAAACACTAAGTACTTCTCATCTATAACATATATTTGTTTATTAAAATAATTTCAAATAGTTAAACATCGGTTTTTAAAGCTCCACTATAAAAAAAAAGGCCCATCCTGAGTCGCATGAACTTGCTCCAATGGGAGACACTGGTTTTAATTGCTCTTTGAAATTTTGGAGAATAAAAAAAAAGGAAAAAATCTTTGAATTTTTTTTTCAATCTAACTAGTGAAGGGTTTTCTTTTTTGGAAAAAAAAAGTAAGCGAAGCTATTTCTTCTACGGTTTTGTAAAAAAAATTGTGTTTGAAAAACTTATCTTTATCAGAAAAAAAAAAATTTGAAAATTGATTAAAGTGTTTTTGACATAAATATTCAAAACATTTAAACTCAACAGAAAAAATTTCGAAAATTTAATAAAAAAACTGTACTTAGTATATAAAAGAGTTTCTCCATAAAAATTTGCATCGAAATCTGTGTGGCTTACCAGTAAATATGATTTGAATATAAGCTTTAAGTAAAAATACATTTTTTTGGTGAGTTAAGACTTTGCTACCTTTAGAGACAAAATCAACCCTTCCTTCACTTAATTTAATTATAAATTTTCCCTTGCGACAAGAGAATCTATTTGGGTTGTTAAAATTTTAGAATTAAAGCTCAGTTGTTTTTGGATCATTAAAGAGCAAGGGAACCATTTTGTATGTTTGAGAACTCAAAATGTTAAGCACAGCTCCACGTTTGCTTACCTTTTCCAGAGCGATTGTTGATATAGTCGCAGTTGGTGTCGAAGTCATCGTTATTTATTTTCAAATTCGTTAAAAATTCTGCCAAAAGAAACTTAAATATACAAAAGTGTGACCTTTAAACTCACTTCCTTTTTAAATTTTCACATCACTTGAATATTAATGACTTAACCATTAAAAATGCTTTTGAATCACCAACGAATTTCTTGATCTCAAGGAAATTATTAATGTGGCACTATTTCACATCACCAAAGACAAAGATACATTTATATCTTTTCTACAAAGCGACCGTTAAGTCTACACAAAAATTACCAAAAAACAATTGCCCACTGTGTACATAGTTTTTTTGTTTTTTTTTTAATCCACAAAAAAATTGGAAAAAGATATTTTTTTTTTTGTTTAAACAGCAGATAGGGAGATGTGAGTTGCCAATATTGCTGGAATTCTATGTAATGCGTGCACGGAAGCTAAAATCGGACTGATTTTTATCGAAAGGAAATTATACTTCTCCGTAATTCCGAGCGCGCAAAGTCATTGTCTGTTTAGATAAATAAAATACCTGTAACTGTAAGAACTTCTATAGATACTTTCTGTAGATACTTTTTTTTTGCTATTGATACTCTTCTGGTCTGCGATTCAATAAAGTTTCGTGATACATTTCTATCTATTCCGTTTTTGGGGTGGAACTGGTTGGTAGGGCATGCTGGAAGTCTCACTGGCTGCGCTTATTCAAATCTTAAATGATGATAATGATACTGGTAAGCAGAAGCAGCTGCTGCTGCTCTGTAAAGGCATGACGAGCATGACGATGATAAAACCCACCACCACCCAACGGAGTGTGTAAATTCAAGTATCTTATGGCAAAGCAATGGATAGGAGGTAGGTATACAGAGATGCAGATGCTATAATAGGTCTGTGGGGTAGTTTGTTGATTGTGCTGTGACGTCATCAACGAATGGTTTATGGATTATGGTGTTCCTTTTTTTTTGTGAAATTTAAATGGCATTTTATTTTTTCAAGGTTAAATTTCTTTGGAAGTAGTAATTTAAGGAAATATTCAGAACTTTAGGTGAAATTAAATTTTGAATATTCTATTACAATTTAATTTTTACGGATTGTGGGAGCACTTTACTGGCTACGGTGATTCTTGCGATAAAACGTAATTTTTGGAAACAATTGTTTTCAACCGGATGAAAGTATACCTGATAAATGGAACCTCAGCATCGTGTGCCCTATCCTCATGAAAGGAGATACTTTCAACTACGCCAACTACAGAGGTACATACCCCCTAAATGGTACTTTAAACATCTTATCAGCAATTCAGTGTGAATGTTAGAGTCTGCTTTGGCTCCATGAACTGATATTGGCTCCTCAGTGTTGTTCCAGGCCTAGTTGTAGTCAACCATCGACCAGGTTTTTTACACTCCGGTAGATTTAACAAAAGACCCAAGAATTCCGGATCCATACATACCATCTTTTTATATATTTTAAGGTCACCAAATACTACGTGAACGCCAGTGACCTTATCAAGGCAGTCATTGAACCCATTTTTGGTCCCGGCAGGCTTCTGCCACAGATCTGGATAAATTCCAACAAACCCCTTCCACATTCCCACCTACTTCACTGACAATTGTTGATAAATCCACCCCAGGTCCCGGCAGGTAGTGGACGGCAGCAGATAGGATTACATTTCTGCAATATTTCTTTCCCCTTGACCTTTGAGAAAGTTGATTTGTCGTTCGATAATCCCGGCTAAGCAACACCCAACCGCCGATTTCTGTGAGACTTACAACTTATTTGCAGTGGGACCAACTGGGTTAGCTGCCATGTTCGATTGGCATGTAGGTACTGGATCAGCCCCTTCAGATTGGCCCTAGTATATTAGCTTGTTTTCTTTGAGGGCAATGATTCCACCTTTCATCCCGACAGGCTACGGCCTGTCATAGGCTTTGGCAGACCCATATCGCTATTTTAGTTCAAGTCTGCTGAAAGATCCTGTAACCGCGGGCGTCCGCTTTGGTGATTTTTCTGCTCCATTTTACTTCTTCTTCTTTTTCCCACTTTTTGTTCCCAAAGTTTTTACTGTCTTCTTGCAGTTCTTTATTCTGCTACGTTCACAGGCTGGAAATAGATTAAGTGTCCCTACAAATCTACAAGTTCAACGCTAACATTGGGGCAGTCGTATACAATTCATGTGTGGATATCAGCCATACGATTTTTTGTAGATTCAATCAATTACTTGGCTTTTTTCAAGTGTTTTCATATTTTAGGCTTAGACAGATCATCACGTCAGAGCGTATGGAGTGATATGCACCAGCGTGCCATGTTTTTAATTTGAACTCTAATGCACTAAATAGCAGTGGATTACCCCACCTAAGGTTACACGATCGCCAGTAGAGGACGACTTTTACCAACTTGTCATGTGGAGCTGAAAGCATAACTGGCTAGAGAACGGACTATAGCTGACGTCGTTTGTTGGTTGAGGCCATGGACCTCTCGCTTAACTTTTAAAAGTTGATGGATACAATAATGTGGCGCGACACTCAAAAAACTGGTGAGACTGCGTGAGAAAAGCCACTCACTAAAAATTATTCTGTATTATTATATTTCAATATGCTTTATTGTGCTTCTTAAGTTGATTCCGACTTCAAATCCAAAAGCTATATTATATTCTCAGAATCGTCAGAAAATTCCTTTATTGCGCCAAAATAATGATCTCAGAAGGCTTCCGAATACTTTTTTACTCTTTTCTTCATCTAATTGAAAGTACTTTTCATCAGAAAGAAATTAAGTCCACATACCTACTTCTTAAATAGGCGATAGGTTTTAAACAATGTCAAAATATGAAGAACAACAAAATATTGCACATACGCCACAGTGTCCTTTTCTAAATATATCTATTTCCATAAAATTTTGAGCACACTTACTTTATTTGTATACATTTCTTTAATTTAAATTGGCCTTTTTGACAGTATCCGTCGATCACATTGACTGTCATTATAGTCCCAAACAGTCTTGGATGGCTAAAATAATAAATTATAATCTTGTTATGACAGAAAGGCGAACACATATAGAAGTAATGCCGCCACACACCATTTCACTTTTGTTTCTAATTTTTACTTGCGATTATAGGTACTATAAGGCAAGTTATGCATTCGTAAAAAAAAAAAAAAAAATTCTAACAATCAAACATGACATTACGATGATAGAGAAGTCGAAAAAAGTGGGTCCGACAATTCTGTCTGTCTGTCTGTCTGTCTGTCTGTCTGTCTGTCTGTCTGTCCGTGTGTCTGTCTGTATAGTTACCTACAGCCTAAACGGCTGGACCGATTTGCTTCAAACTTGGTACATAGTATTATTATGACTCCCTACAGAGGGGTTTTTGGAATTAGCATTCTAGCTCCAAAACTAACGGTACCTGCCATACGATTTTTTCTGAAAAATTAATTTTTCTCAAAAACGGCTCCTACGATTTTGATAAAACTTTCTGAATTGTGTTTTCTGTGCAAACTTTATGTTTTGGTTGGAATAGATTTTTCGGGAAAAGTCTTATAACGGTACCTCCCATAGGACCGGTTTTTTGAAATCCGATTTTCTCGTAAGCCACTTGACGGATTTCGATGAAACTTTTTATGTAGAAGCCCTCTTATAAAAGAAATAATATAATTTCGAAAATTTTTCAAAAAAAGTTTTTTTGAGTTTTTTAAAAAAGTTTCAAAATTTTTTTTTAATTTTAGTTTTTTCCAAAAACGGTTTAATCTACAATTTTTTAATTTTATTTTTCTGATAAAAACTACAAAGTGCTAGAAGTTGGCATACTCAAAAAAAATTTGGAATATATTTTCGAAAAGTTTTTCAAAAAAAACTATTTTTTGAAAAAACTGGTCCAACGATTTTGAAAATTTTTTTCGTAAAAATTCAAAAACGTAAAAGAAACCTGATGGCTTACTTCATTTTCTCCAAAAAACGGTTAAGGTATTGATTTTTAAGTGATTTATAAAATTTCATATGATTTTTTCAACGCTTTTTTCCCAAAATCTCAAGCACCCAAGACCATTTTAACACATTAGAGCAAGTTCGTACGACCCAGTCGTGCAGTTTATTTATAAATTTTTCATCAATCACAAATCACATGAAGCAATATTTTTGAATAAGAGCTAAGTTAACCACTCCAATCTGCTCCATTTTTAATTATCCTCCATCCCATTTCAACGACTGGCAACTTGCCAGGATATTGTTATTACTCACCATAATTAATTCAAAGTCGTGATTTTGTTCCTAAATGTACACTAATGGAAGGTAAACACTATATTGAAGTTTTTTCTTTTTTGAACACAGCTTAAAACCATGCCACCGTGAATCTCAAATCAAACATAAAGGTGCTTCCATATTATGCCGATCGGTCTATGCCGGTTGGCCAAGCCGAACGAGTTAGTACTTGATTCGGTTTGAATTCGGTTCGGGATGGCTTTCCGCACGTCCACACTTATTCGGCTCAGCTGGTCGCCATAGGCCGATCGGCATCATTCAGCATAATATAGACGCGCCTTAAGCTTTGTTTGTTAAGTCCTTAAGTCAACCTGGAGTTGTCAAGAAAACCTAGGGCGACCCTGTACAAAGTCCAACAAACAAAAACAATAGAAGTATCACCTGAGTATATAAAATGTCACAATGGCAGTTGAATAAGTGTCATATGACAGTGTCCGGAATTATATTCGTATGCACGTGCCTTAATGTAACTCGTAACTAAAAGATCACATTTACACCTTACGAATTATCCTTGACCAATCATCGGAGTATCAAGTGCCTCCACTCTAGCTCATGTTCATCGACTTCGAGAAGGCCTTTGTTCGCGTTAATCGCGATGTCATCTGGAGATCCCTTGATGCTAGAAGCATCCATAGTAAAATTGTTGCCTTAATAAAAGAATAGTACAAGGTGTTTCGTTTTGCACAGTAGACAGCTTTCCTATGTATTCGAAGTGACTTATTTCGTTTTATTTGCGATTGATGATGTTATAACTTCCATACGGTGGTCGGTATAAAAATTATAGACTTGATGGAATCTATTTCGCAAGTTAAGCCGATTAATTTCGAGTAAGTTGCATTCCAACCGTTGTCTGCAATTCATTGAAAGATCCTGTGGCTTCAAACTCTATCCAATAATGACCTGTAAACAAGTGCATCAAGCAATAAGGAACTAGCCATTGGCCATACACTGAATAAGCCTGATGACAAAAAAAAAAAGAAGAAACAAGAAACAAGGAGATCAACTGTCATGAAGGAACCTCAGTCATAGAATTTGCAGTGGAGGTCACCGCTTAATTATCGTGCTAGGAATAGAGAGAGATGAAAATATCAGGTTGATAGCCAATGCTCCAGTAGTATTTAATGTGTTACTTCTAACAGCAACTACCGGAAACCAAGGAGACTGTACTCTATTTTGGACAGAACAATGTGCTTTGTAAAGCCGCGGAAGTCTACCATTGCACGGTGGTACCATGTGTTCAAATGCTATATGCTCAAGCTTTTTCCAATTAAGGGGCGGGGCTTATGCTAGCCACTTTCAAACCGTCTAACCTTTCTACATTACACTGTATCTGTATACCCATTATTTCATGGTAGAATAAAACGTAATATCCCAGTGGGAAATTTCATAAAATTCATTAAGGAATAACCTGCTTTTTCCTTGAGGAAATGGGAGTTGCAACAGCTTCTTTTCTGCTGATTCCTTTGAGGAATTTAACATGGGGTTGTCCTAGGCCAAGAAGCACATGCTTACATTCTCGATGAACATTCATGAATGAAATCACTACTTCCTCAGAAGTTGGTTATTCATCAGCTTGTGTTATGAAAAACTTCTCTCGCTCAAGAATCATCTTTGCAAACAGAAAAGTGGATTAAGGCAACGAACTGATGAACTTATGCATGACTTTTCCTTATGTGAATCACCGCATACTTTTCTTTAATAAAATAACTATTTCAATTCCGTACAAAAGACAGTTGTTTTCTTATGTGTCCCAATCACAAAGCAGCCCAGCAGGAAATTCGGCGTCAATGAAAATTTTTGCTGAATTCCTCAATGAATTCAGTAGCAGAATAAGTAGAAAAATTAAATGCAATGATAAAGTCAGTGAAAAGTAATGCAACGTTTCCTCAGTTCATGACTCGAAACCCATCATCTGCTTTTGTGATTGGGACACATAAGAAAACAACTGTCTTTTGTACGGAATTGAAATAGTTATTTTATTAAAGAAAAGTATGCGGTGATTCACATAAGGAAAAGTCATGCATAAGTTCATCAGTTCGCTGCCTTAATCCACTTTTCTGTTTGATGAGAATACATCATGTTTTTCATCACCCAAGCTGATGAATAACCAACTTCTGAGGAAGTAGTGATTTCATTAATGAATGTTCATCGAGAATGTAAGCATGTGCTTCTTGGCCTAGGACACCCCCATGTTAAATTCCTCAAAGGAATCAGCAGAAAAGAAGCTGTTGCAACTCCCATTTCCTCAAGGAAAAAGCAGGTTATTCCTCAATGAATTTTATGAAATTTCCCACTGGGAGATGATGGGTTTCGAGTCATGAACTGAGGAAACGTTGCATTACTTTTCACTGACTTTATCATTGCATTTAATTTTTCTACTTATTCTGCTACTGAATTCATTGAGGAATTCAGCAAAAATTTTCATTGACGCTGAATTTCCTGCTGGGTATGGTTTTTGTTTAATTGTAGGTATTTTAAATCCTTAATGGAACTGGGAGCCTTTATGTTTAAATAGCAAGATAGGTACCTCTTATATCAACAACAACGATAAAATGTCTCATCCAACAGATGTAACCTGCTTCCCAATGATTCATCAATTAAGTTGCAAAGTTTATTAACCTCAAAAAAAAAATAAATACTGCCTCTGTTTGTTTAAAAATAAATATTGCCATATTCAAGCGGCAAAAGTTCAAAAAAAAAAACCAATAAAAATATTTATTCATTATAATTTACATAGATGTGACCTCCAAAAATTGAAACAATGAGCAATGATCGTCAAGTAAATGAAGCTGAAAATAGATCATAATTGACCACAAAAAACGACAGAACCTTATGAGTTATGATGTCTCAAAATAGTGTATTTACAAAATGAGTATTACTTTTTCTAGGTCACATATATTATTTCTTGCTTCCGATTTCATTTGCCATTTACGATAATGGATTTTTTAACAATCAAACAACGCGTTAAAATCATTAAAGCTTTACTACAAAAGTTGGTGTTGGAACAACAGACAATAAACACCGATTTTTCGAACAACATTTTCTTCGGCGATGAGGCACATATTTCTCACTCGGTGGTTGACTTTTTGATGTTATCTATGGTCGAAAGGTGTCATTGGTCCTTATTCCTTCGAAGATGTCAATATGCAGACGGTTACATTCGGAGCAAGGCGGACGTATGATAACTGATTATCTTTGGCTGATGATTTAAGATCATAAGTTGGACGATATGTGGTTTCAACTTCTAATAAGACGGGGCAACAACACGACCAATTATGGCTGGCTTTTGGGTGAGAAGTTTCCTGGGAGCATAATTTCACGTTTTGACCTTTGACGACGTCAATTTTTTGGTGGCCAATCATGCGTCTTGATACCGTTAGATTGTCTACCCAAAGACCGTACTAACGGGAACTCTAAACGCATTAAAAACTTATATTACTCAAGTTATGGCCGAGATACCGCCCGAAATGGTGGAAAAGTGATTAAAATTACTTAAAGGCAAAATCCAATCTTTATGATGAAATTTTCATAGAAAATTATGTTTTATTTAGATTTACTTTCGAAATCAGAAAATAAATGACCAAATATTTATTCAGATATCTACTATTTTTTGTAAATAGCTTACAACGATGTACGTTATCTTCGGTAATACCCTTCGCAAAACATCGTCAAAGGTCAAACTACTCTTAACTTCACGAGCCACTTTACCTAAGTTCGAAAAGTGCTATTCATCGCCCCATGTTTTCGAATATTTTTCGAAGATGCCAATCGTTACTTGAGAGTGGTGCCTCATACATTTTATGTGTCCTCATAAATCTTCGTCTGTTGAACAGACATTACGAGGCTCTTAAGTTAGTAATGATCCGTTGCATACAACTCTTGATTTTTTTTTTTAATTTTAGTCAAAAACTTAGGTGTTATCATAACTTTTGGAATATTAAATTTTAAGTTCAGTTATAATATTTTTTAGGCAATACCTCTTGTTAATGTTAGAAAAAACTTCGATTTTATTGGTGAGCCAACACAATGATCTTGCAAATCTTATCAATTGATTTTTCCAAAGTTGGACACATAACTCTTCGCAAGACTGTCTTCAAATACGCACTCAGGTGTTCAGACATCCTCTAAAAGTATGCAATATAAGGAAGCCAATATTTGAATTTTAAAAAATGTTACCATTATTTCTTCTTGTCCGACTTTCTTATAAGAATGACGTTCAGCAACAGGACTTGCTATTCCATGCATAACTGTCAAATTTTCTAACCCTTCGAAAATCAAAGTTTCCAGGACATCAAACATTTTACACGAATGCTCATGCAAGGCCTGAATGTTGAATATTCCATTTCTCCCGCGAAACTTTTCCAACATGTCTTCATTTTCTGTAAAGAACCTTAAGAAAAGTATAAAATATTGAAACAAGTTGACACAAATACACTAAACACAGTATTCACTCTAAATATTGTTCAAACGCATGCCCTCTACCGTCCAAACTTATCAAAATCCAAGCATTGCGGAGTGCCCGTTTTTCCAACATCGTAAATCCAGTGTCATCTGGAACATTTTCCAGTACTAATTTTGGCAAAGGCAATGGAACTTCAAACATGGTGAATAAATTTTGATAAAACTATTAATTTTGTTCAATCAAATTTAAAGTACTATTGAAAAAGACTTAAAAAAACATTGATTTGTTTATTTTTTAAAAGTTTTAAAGTAAAACATGACCTTTCAAAAACCTCTTATTTTCACTGAACACACTCATCAAACAGGTGTCATTGCCAACAAAGCCAACAACGTGACATTTTGCTTGTTTATTTTTGCTTCGCCGGCACAACAATGCCCCAAATCACATCTGTTTATCTGTCAAACAATGACAACACGTCAAGTATAAAAATATTTTCGTTTTTCGAGTTCAGTTTAATTTTCCAAAATTAAAATTTACTAAAAAATCAACAAAAAACATATAAAAACATGAAAAATTAGTTCGATTTCACTTCGATTGGCATGGGATTACATTAAGGTGGTGAAATTTTTGAAATTAACACCGCACATCATCAGTTATTAAAATGTTTAAATTGGAATCGTACATTACCCCAATTATTCTCAATCATGTTGCCAAGTATGTGAAAAATATTCGTCCTGAGGACTCACAGGTATCTAAAATCCCTTCATTTTATAACTCACTTATTAAACAGTATTCCTTTATAGGTATCCCTGTGGGAGGGTGAAGTATCTTTCCAAAATCTTGACCTCCGACTGGATGTCCTTGAGGAAGAACTTAATCTTCCGTTTGAATTTTTATCCGGCCATGTCCACGAGCTGTCGATTTTGGTGCCATGGATGAAAATAACCTCGGAACCAATCAAAATCACCATCAACACCATCGAATTTGTGCTGAAACTGAAGGACTCCAATGCGGAGGCAGCGAATCCATCACCAAAGAAAACTGAAAAGAAAAAGAGAGTGTCCAGGGTGGAAGATGGCACTCACCCCCAGCAACAAGGCTATATGCCTGGACTGGTTAATAAAGTTATCAATAACATGGTGATCAATTGCCACAATATCATCCTCAAGTACGTGGAAGAGGATATTGTTGTTTCGATGAACATTCAGCTGTTGTCATTCAGTTCGGCAGATGAGGCATGGAAGCCGGCCTTCACTGACATTCATCCGCTGAGAGTATTCATGCGAAAGCTCGTGCAGGTCTCGGATTTGACTATTTGCTTAGATAAACGCAATGCTGCGGGGCAGATAGATGTGTGCCAGGAACCCATTTTGTATCGGTAAGGATAATTTTTGTTAATGAAACTTGTAATTTTTAAATCGGTTTGTATTCTGAAGAAGGCGACAAAGATATAGGCTTTAGGAATGTCAAGTTAAGCAAAAATTGGGGTTAACTTGTTATTAAACATGATATTTTAAAAACCTTCGACAAGTGGCTAAGGAAGATTTATAATATGTTGTCCCGCTGTATGTACAGCAGCGCCTTAGATCCTCTTGGAGCACAAGGCAGCAACAAGATCCTTCCACCTGTCCCAGTTCAACGCATTTGACCTTAGTTGTGGCCGCGATTGAATACTCTGAGTCTAAGCTTATTTTAATCCAGATGACTTCCAAGTTGTTTTTTGGTCTTCCAACGCGTCTATTGCTCTGGTTATTCCATTAAGAATTTTTTCGCTATAACCTCGTCCTCTTTCTGTACGGTCCTACTCCATAATTTAAAGTTCAATATAGTATGCGGCCACTCTTATCTATAGAATGTACCCCAGGCAATGATTAAAAAAGCTGCAACGTGTTCCCTCACTCGAACATCGCCGAAATGTTTCTTATCTAACCTTGTTTTTTCAACCTTCACCTTAACCTTTCCTAAAAAGTGCTCCAGCGAAATAGCCAGATGCATTCCTCCCCTTAAACAATTCAACAGTAATACCCGTACTGCAAGGGACGCTCATCAGTTTACCCTTGAGCCTAACTTCGGAAATACTGCCAAGTACAGTGATTTTTTCCTTAGCCGCACCACGAGAATGTGGAATGATTTTCCCGGCTGCATTGTCTTTCCCTCCCGTTTTAACATTCAGAGTTTCAAAACCGTTGTGCAACGACATCTCCTGAATCCTTCTTTTTTTACCTAACGCTCGCACTGTGTTTAATCATCTTAACAACCCCTTTAGTGCACGCAAATTATAAAAAAAATTGTCTCATTTGCACCCACCACGACAGTTACCACATCGTTAAATGCCAACAAGAATTGAATTGGTGACAAGACATCTCCTTGTCGACGCATGATCGCCCACTGCGAAAACCAGCTTGTTGCCTGCTGAGCATGGATTCGATACTGGACTTTACCTTCTCGAAAATAATAGTTGCCAGTGACTTCGGAAAATTGGACAGAATGGTAATACCACGCCAGTTATTTACTTTAATTCCATTCTTCTAGTCCCTGGGTTAGGTTCCCATCACCCAAACATTCTGTACTAGTTTGAGTAAAATACCGGAAGCTGCTTCAAGGTCTACCCTTAGGGATTCTGCAGGTTTACCGTCAAATCCAGCTGCTTTGTTTGCCTTTAGAAGATGGATCGCATTACTTGTCTCTGTACTTATTGATGTGACTGATGAATCTGCGTTGTGGTCGTCATTAAGTATTGCAAAGAAATGCTTCTTCTATCTTTGCAGCTGATCTTCTATCGGCACTGAAAGGTTTCCATTCAAATCCAACACGTCCCCTCTTCCTGCAGCATGTTTCGCATTATCCGCGATTTTGTCTACCCTTGGATTCTTATGAAGTCTCACACATCTCTGAACTGTCTTATGAGGTGCTCTGAACCCGTTCCGCAGAATCAAATTACTCTGCGCATCAGTGTCTCAATTGCTGCTTCTTCGATTTGTAATTTGTGAGTCGGCTCAGGTGTCTTGAGAGATGTTGACAGAGTATTGCCATATTTCAAAAGCATAGCGAGTTTTGTTTGAGTTCCATTCAGGGGAAAAGGTTCCAAATTCACTACGAGCTTTGTGTATACTATTGTTAATATCCATCTCTGTTTAGCCGTCGAGCGCTTTAAAACTGCCCAGAACATTATTATGCTTCACGCCTCCTCAAAATCTACAAAAATTAGGTAAGGCCCTGAAACAAAGTGTTGGTTAAAACTCAACAGACTGTTTGATACATGATCGACTTGTGCGGATGCTCGCTTGTCATTGGTTTTCAACCGCTCGAGAATCATTTGGAAAAACATTCAAAACGGCAATAGCAAACCACTTTTTGTAGTTGTTAAGGTCGCGTTTATTGATAACTTAACAACATCACCGTCCAGTTCCTGGGCCAAGTTCCTTTTTTCCATACATTTTGAACCAACGGATTTCCTGTTGGAGGTTCGGAGTCGATTCCCCTGAAAGATTTATGCTTAATGTTCCAACCAGAATCGTCATTGACAGAGACACAAACATGTTTCTTTCATAAGCGTAGCATCGTTGATAAGGATTTGTCATTTTTTTGTTCGCTTACATATTTTCCTTCTCCTCTTCTTGTCGCATTTGCTGTGGAGCTGTCCATCCTCAATCCTCCTGAATCTTCACACACAGTATGAGGGCAAGCTTTACGTGAACACCTAGCAATTAAGCCTTAAATTGCACGGCGGGCCTACTCGCATACACAGTCAAATTGGGCTTAGACCAGAGCCCTAAGATCTACCCTAAGGTAGATATCTTAGTACCAATTTTATGGAACATGTTGAGGCATGTCCAAACTCCTCCAAGAATAAAATCCTTGGATATCATATGTTACCGCATTCGGTTAACCACAACCACCACGATACTCCCAGGAGGGGGCCTACCTCATAGATAGTCTCCCAGGTGACGAAGCCGAGACTTCATCACCTGGGAGGGCCTATCTCCCGTGATACCATAATATAGCTTCCGGTGAAGCTTCACAACTATAAGGTCACTTCCATCAACACTCAAGGCCTGTAAGCCTTAAGATATGCGCATTCAACTACTTGCCAAGGTAGAAGCAAATGGCCAAATGCGCATACCAAACCTTTCTCTATTTGCCGCATACAAGTTTTACTTCGCATACGTTACCGGTAAGGAATCAATACTGCAAGGAATGGAAATACAGCTGCAAATACTTACTCCTGTTTCATTTACAACCATTTCCCTGCCATTCATATTATTTCTGGGTTGCCACGCAGAGTCGGATGATAGGCACGTCTATGCTCTCTTAAGTTCCAACTTCTATCTCAGAGCCACCTCCACTTCAAAGAAGTAATGGTTGGATAGTAGCCAGCTACAAAATATCGTCAGAACTAAGCCCGGCAGGTTCCTTAAAAGGAGCAGAGGTGCTGCTGCCTCAATGCTCCAAGGATCCCGCAACGAAGCAGAAGGAGTGTTAGCTGCCTTGGTTAAGCGTTCAAAAAACCTTAAGAGAGTTATAGTCGTCATATGATCCTTTTAAGTTGGCTAACTGACTCGAAAACTTAATGACTTTTATAACGGATGGAATGTAACCTATTCAACGCCATATCATGTCATAGCTGCTATACCTTAAAGTACGAGTAGGCCACGTAAGTTATAGTGAAAAAAAACCACCCCCGCAATACGTCAATGTCGGTGTTTCTAATGTAACCTATTAAAGAAGACATCTCATTAAGGATTGTGGGGTTGGCATCATTTGCATAATTCGTGTTTAATTTTGCGTTCCTTGCTTCATTCTGTGTAGGTCATTGAACTGCTGTAGTCTAGACCCATGAAGAAAAATTGATGACCGATTGCTACTGCGTTAAAAACCGCTGCTATACAAGATCCACCCCGATTGTTTTGTACCATTTCCATATTTTTATTGAAAATTTAATTCCTAGCCAAGTTTTCCATCTAAGTTGAAATGTATGTATGTTCTTTTTTTTCTTTCTCAGATGCTCACTTGAAATGCGAATAGTCCGCAAATACAACGTAAACACCTTCCATCTTGGCAGCATTACACGAATTGCAATCTTCACCAAACTAATGGAAATGAACGTGTCTTCTCTACAATTCCCCATGGCAATGAGATTGTTTAAGCTTTTGCTGGCTCTCAAAAATGGCGAATTGAAATCGAAATCAACAACAAATGTCCATGATGATGAGAATGATGTCCAAGAAGGTGCTGCCTCTGTATCAAATTCCTATCTCAACTGGGCTTGGAATCTTATACCAAGTTTTGGCTTAACTGAAACCGAAGAAGAAGACACAAGTGTCGAGGAGATTACCGGTCAGCTATTAGACATTGGAATCTATGTCGAAGCTTTAAATTTCACCCTGAAAAGTTCAGAGTTTATAACTGATTCGATTGTAGGTGCAACTAAGAAAATCCGCTACTCACCGATTGTCAAAGTAATCTTAGGCGGAATGTATTCCGAAACCGTAATGATTTCCGACAAGAACTGGTCCAACACAAAGTCAGGCTGCTCCAGCATTGCTATTGAGCCACTCGATGGCTTCAAAGACGAAGAATCCGAAATGATTTCGTTGGTGACCACATCTCCATTGAGTACGAAGGCTTTTCTTGACCGCAGTCTGTTCGATGAGACGAATGTGGAAAAAGATTGGAATGTCACCACCATCGAAGAGTACAATACAAAAGTTACCGAAGACTATCTGCTCTACCGCAGCCCTGCCATGGCCTTTGATTTAGTGCAATATAAAGAAGAAACAGATGATGCAGAAGCATCATCCATAGCAAAGTCCGAAGAGAGCAAAATCCGAATTGTTTATCGAATGTTGGCGTCGTCGATGACCCTACGACACAATCAAACATACTGCCGCATCGCTGCTGTGCTGCATGAGCTAATCGCTGCTTATGACTATCCGCCGTATATCAATGACAAAACCGATGCTAATGGAGGATCATCTCCAAAACTTCATCCTCCACTGCTAGAGGATTATGATTCTCTGATGAATGGAATACCTTTGAGAATTTATAAATTCAACCTAAGTGCAATAAATATCGAATTCCATCCAAAAACTGAACCACTCAGCATAAAGTCGTCATCAAAGAAACTTCCCTTGGCTCTGCGAAGTAATCTGCCATATTTTAAGCTCAGTTTCGAAAACGTCGAAGGACAATGGACGACGCCACTTGATCCCGATAAACTTGTCCATACAACATGCCAGCTGCCAGACAAACCAATCGAACTTTTGAATGCATGCTATGCGAACGCCCAAGTTCGGTTTAAAAATGTCGCCCTCAAGCTAAAGCAATCCAACGATAGTTCTAAACTATTCAGTATTCCAAAGGGGAGCATCAATTACGGAGATCTCCTGCAACCGACGCTGTGGAAGAATGAGGAAGTTCCTTTGCGTAAAATAGATTTAGCACTCGAAGCATTTGCACTCGAGTTCTCGAAAAGTGAATTGATTCTGGCCCTTCGACTATGGAATACAGTTCGAAACTTCGATAGCCAAGTTATTCGACAGATTTTGAAACAAGCTTCCAATTCCACAACGGAGGAAGCAAAGTCAGTGAAACTGCGAAGTCAATTTAAGAAATTGAATGTAGAACTGAAAAAACTAACCACAACAACGATGTATCGAGGAAGTCTTAAGCTATTGCAGTCACATATAGTGCGTCCTAAGCTAGCTGCTGGACATTGCAAGAATACACTTTTGACGACGATAGGTGGTGGTCAAAGGAATAAGTGGTTGGAATGGTATTTACAGATGCCGAACGATTTTGATAGCGACACTTGTACAAAGTCGGTGATGGCACTGTGGATGGAGGAATACAATTTGCTGATCGATGAAAATCTGGTTGATTTTCTAGAGTTCATGGAAGCTGAGCCTATTATTGTCCATCAAAAAGGTACGTTTGTTTTTGCTTTGGAATAAAATACTTTTCAAACATGATTCGGATTTATCAATGATTTGTTCGATGATGATAGAGTTATGTAGAGTTAAAGAAGGTTTAAAATGTTGAAATGTAGGGGTAAAACTACTCCAAAAAACCCTTGGCCTCATTTTCCTTCTAATCTTGTCCAGACTTAAACATGAATGTACTTAAGAGCAAGAGGGAATCTTAACTGTGATCTGATAACCATTGAAATCTTTCGGAGTTCCTTCATAACATAACCATTTTTGTTTAAATGCGAATGTTTCGTACTGACCCCCAACGTATCACAGTTACATTGAGCGCAGTCTGAGGGAAAAACTTACTACATAAACAAAATATGCGAATTGTAGTGCCTTGTAGGTAAGGTTAGGTTAAGGTGGCTGTCAGGAAACGTCTGACCAAGTAGTAGGTCCAATCACTCATCACTTAATAAACTACTTGGAACTTTCAATAAAGCGATGGAGACGGTAAATGTCTGTGTGAGTTCTGGTATTGTTGAAGAAGAATTCTCCTAGGTGCAACTCTTCTTCTTCCTCGTCCATACAACATCTGCAGAAATCATTTGAGAAAACGCCCAGTCTATGTAGCAGCATGTCTGCTTATAAGACAGTGTCCGGTTATGACACAGATTATGAAGCTCAGGTCTCCCAAGAGATAACAAACATTTGGTGCGTTTTAGATTCAGTTTTGGTCAAACCAGTTCTGTCGTGTCTAGCGACAGTTAAGTTTTGTCCTTGGCATTTTGTTTTAGTGGGAGTTTACATGTAGCTATAAGTATGCCAATACTATTCCTGCAGTGTGCAATTGGTGTTGAAGTTCCATTTCTGGCGAGATCATCGGCCTTTTCGTTTCCTAGAATATCTCTATGCCCCGACACCCTTAAAAAGTGAAAATTAAACTGCCATCTCCACGAGAGATGAGCAACAGTTGCTGATTTTGTAGGAACCGCACCAAGTGATTTAAGGGCTGTTCGTCTGTCTGAAAAGATGCGAACGTAGCCATCAGTGTAGAAATAAATTGATCATTTCTCGTGAATTTCCCCTTGTCCCAATCAGATCGCGATGGAATGGAAACTTGGAAGTTGTTTTTAAAAACCAGCTGGGGATGGTGTAGTCGGAGTGACTTGGAGTTGAACAGAATAATTAGTATGTCCTATGGAGTTGTTGGTCCATTGAAAGGTTTCGTTTGTTTTGCCGTTTGTTTACTAAAAATGTCGGCTTAAGGTATCATACGGAGTGCTACAGTGACACATAGACATGCTGATCGTTGGACTTTGCTAAGATTGTCACACTTAGCCTCACTTGAAAGAGTTGAGCGCTATTAATGGATGGAGCTTTTAGTTTTGGAATTTCGTATTTTCTGGTGAAGAGGACAAGTTCAGTTTTGTGGGGGTTTACGTCCAGCCCAGATTTTCTTGTCCATTTGAGAAGCTTGTTAAGAGCTGTTTGCATAAGCTCGAGAGTTTGAGCAACGTCTTCAGTGTTCGCAATAACTCTCAAACCCTCTGCATCCAGGCCAAATAGAAGTTCATTGACAACTATGTTCCATAGAAAAGGGGATATGGGTCCAAGTTTACCGCATATGTTCCTCCAGGAGGCTCTTTAATTTTTAAGTCAGTTGCTTTTTAATAATTTTTCAGGGATTCTTTATATAAGTCCCAACATGAACATTGTTTGGAATATCTAGCGCGATTGAAAGACTTTCTACAATCTCTCCTGAGCAGTGCTAGTCCCGAGTTCCACCAAGGTGTCTTATATGATTTGTTTAGGGGTGCCCTAAGATCATTAACTATTTCATCGAAAACGTTTATGCTGGAATGGATTTTGCCTTTCTGCTTCAGATACGATTCTAATAAGCATGTCAATAGAGAGAGGGCTGATATGGTCGTGGTCAAAGTTGGTCGAGGCAAGAAGTATGTGCTCTTTCAGTCTCGATCGCTGTAATCAGAGAGTTAACATAAACTTATATTACTTCTTTTCTTACTAATATCTTGGGCCTTGGATCACCTTTGTCCACTGCATGCAGCAAGTTGTATCCAGGGCTTCTGAGTATTTGAACAACGGATTTCACAACCCATACTGCCTGGATCAGGACGATATTTTTCCCGTTTATGTGCAGACTGACGGTAGGACGAAGCCAGTTTGCAGTGTTGGAGGTTATTCCGCAGTTACTGAAAAATCTTGGTTACAGTTTTTCAGACCAACCCCATCGCGGTACTGTTGAAATATTCCTCGTTTGTGGTGTATTTAGTCTTCATGTGGGGGAGTTTATTGACCGGTTAGCATCCTCGTCGGATGTCGAGTTTGATTTGCATTAGTACCCGCTTATTTAAAAAAAAATATATGGGCTTCTCAAAAACCTAAAATACCTCAAAAAGTGAATAGCATTTTGTTTACAATATTTAATCCATGCAAGCATTAAATTATTGAAGTCACATAATTTTTTAAACAGCATTCGCAGAACCCTCCCCAGAAGTAAATCCATCGACACCGCGAGCGCCTTTCGTGAGGCAATCTTCAAAAAAATCATTACCATCCGAAAGATTACCATCGCGTCGTATCAGTTATCCCGAAGAAACCATACATGTCAGTTCGGAGAGAGATGACAAAGCCAATGTCGAGACAAGTCGAGAAAAAGAACTAAGAGAACAATTCTCCTACAGCAAAATGTAAGCTTTATTTTTATTTTCTAAGTTGTAAATTAAACCTAATTAATGTTGTTTTTTTTACCAAAGCCTCCCGTACATAAAAAGCATGGTTGTTCGAATACAAATTGCCAAGGGCAATGTGCGATTAACTTCAAGTCCGAATGAAAGTTCTCCAAACATTGCCAATTACACTCAAATCACGTAGGTTTCAAAACTTTTTTTTAAGTTAAATTTTAAAGCAAATTTTAAATTTCAGACTGCCCAAACTTTTATTTAGTTCAGCATCAGCTGAACAAATTGATCGTTTTAACATACAAAATGAGTTTAAAATTCAAAACACCAAACCATCCAAAGATACATTCCCCTGGACATGTAGCATTTCTGACTTTGGCATCCAAAGCTCACTAAACAATATCTCCCAAGAAGTCATACATCCAATTCAAACATCGATCACAATTGCCATGACCCATAAAAAGGAAACCCTAAGTGTCCCGAAGACCGAACAACAGCAGCAACAAAAGCCAGTTGTTGTAGAAGAATCGGAAGCAGAGAAATCAAAATTAACTGCATCATCACCTATATTGCCAGCTGCAGACAGTGGCTTCAGCCCAAGAGCCTCTGAGGACTTCCATCGTAAGACAACAGCAGGTGGTAGTATATCGGCTAATGGAAGGAGTCAATCGTCGATGGAAAACGAAAGAATGAGCATTGGATCGGAGAAGAAAAGAAGTTTTCTGCAGGAAGCAGTCGAGACTGTCTTTTCTGGTCGACGAAAGTCTCAAACAAAGGACGTCGTGGCAATAAGCTTACACGTCGACACATCACCTATCCACGTTGAATTCGGTTCTGAGAGGACCCAACTCATGCGAGATCATCTTTCTTTTCTCTCGAAAGCTGTTGGCTTCTTGCGATTACCTCAAAACAAAACAGCCACAAAAGAAAGAGATGACATCCAGATTGTAACGGGTGCCGAAGAGAACACCAACATCAAGCAATTTCTCGAAATGGACACCAACTCAGAGACTTCCATGGTTTCGATAGAAAAGACCAGCAGTAAATTTGTTGCTTCGATTCTCCTACAATGGACCATTACCAAGTTCACTGCAGAGTTGGATGCTTCAAAAGCATCCAAATGTAAGCTTGTTCTCGATATGGAAGACCTGATATCGTCGGTTGACAAACGAGAAGATTTCACAAAGTTCAGCAGCAAAGTTGGAACATTGAATATGCGTTTCTTTGAAATTAACGCTGCAAATGAGTTCGTTCTAAGTGATCGTTTAAGGATCAAAATGCAAACAGATTCCTCGCAATCGCCTCTTTTCAATATGATAGTCACCACGGTGAGTGTGAAGAACTTCTTCAAGAAGATCGGAGCAAAACGTAAGGAATCTGATCTTTGCCGTGCAATATCTGAAGTCATTGTCAAAATGGAAGCAATAGAAATGATTATTGACATGGATAAAGTAGCTGTTCTAGCTCCAGCTATCAAAGCGTTAACAGGTGGGCAAAAGGTTGTCAAAAACACTGACGTTGCAACAGCTACAGTAGCTCCCTGCACGTCATACCAATTGCCAATGGTTCATTTGGATAGCAAAGGCTTCACTGTGTACATTCCCGCCGAAAGTCCAAAGACTTGGTGTTCCGTTTCGATTCTTAAAATTGGTTCAATCAAAGTTTCACCAAACTTGGAGAACCCTCTTCAACGATGTCCTGTGCGTACCGATGTATTTCAAAAAGCCGCCCAAATGGGCATTCTTGGTACTCCAGGCTCCATCATAGAAGACCGGCAGTATGAGTTGACTTTGCAAAATATTTCAGCTGCAACAGGTAACTGGAATGAAATCCTAGCCCACATGAAAGACCACGCAGATAACTTCCACAACACAAATCCAGCCTTCGAATGGAACAATCAGAGTCGGAAGAACTCACTTGAGCTGAGAAAAGTCTTTAGTAATTTTACTTTTATCACAACCTACGCTCCCTGCATCACATGCAATAACGTCTTGGTTTGTGGCCAGGCAATAGAGTTTAACTGTTCCAATGATTTGGTAGCTGCTTTGACTACAGACCAGTTAAGTTTGTTCAGTTGTATTGTCATCAAGATGGAGAATATCATGAAACCCACCGAACCAAGCCAAGCTAAGGTGACGAAAAAGTCAAGGAAATCTTCATCGGTGACTTCAATCAAGGACCAAAAACCATCAAAAAGAAAACTTAAAGAGTTTAAATCATCGGCGTCTTTTAAGTCGTTGGACACTCTGGACACAAACCAGCAGCGCGTTCTTGAAGAGTCCTTTGAAAAACCAGTTACTGACTCTGGGTTTTCTTCAGGCAAACGATCCATGTCAAAGAAGATGATCAGAGACACCTCCATCAGCACCAGTTTGCAAACAAGTGCGAGACAAATGCCACATACAACGTCGTTTGTGGCTGGAATTTTCATTATTAACCTGTACCATTACACGAGAACAGAAAACAAGGATTCGACGCTAGTTGAGAAGCTTACACCGCTCTTATCGATCAATCTTAACCAACCAAGTTTTCTGATCTCCCAGTCGATCTTCGAGGTTACCAAAAGGTATTCCCTCTTCAATTTCACCTTCAGCTTGTATCATCTGCCAGAAAATGAGACTAGAAGTGTAGAGGATGACGATGGTGAGGACGAAGAAGCAATTCCAGAAATTCTTTTCGATACAAAACGAGGAGAAGTGGGTTCTTCAGGAATTCCACCGCCATTATTCGTTCTCAAATCACACACAACCAAATCCAAAAAGCATGAAGTTGATTTGAGCTTTTCCAAGCCTTCCACGATAAGGCTATCGAAGATCTCGATCAAAAGTCTGACCCAGCACATGGTGTTGTTCTATGAGACGTTGCTTGAAAATTCCTGTTTTAACTCTCGTTCCGAAAAGTCAATATTCCGAGCAACAAAGATTCAAATGATGAAAAATATGTTCCTCAAAGCTGATCGTTTTAATTTGAAAATCGATATGGTGTCGTTGAAGTTCTCGGAAGAGTGCAAGTACAGCATGAAGGTTAGCTTGGTAGATTTTAGACTTGCGACAAGATTCCTCCAGCGACCGGAAAAGATGAACACCAAGGGATCGATGGGAGGACTGTATGTTCAATCGAATAATAAAATCATCGTTCATCCGATTGGGGTTAAGTTCAATTTTGACTTTGTCCAAGAGTCCTGGAATCGACTGCCAATGGTTACGGCAAACATGAAATTCAATGTCATTCATTGTGATATTGGGGCTGAGACGATTAGCAATTACTCAGACGCAATGAAGGCCTATAAGGCTGGCATGGAAGTATCAAACAGTCTTTGGGAAGATTTCTTGAAGAGGAGATGTGGAAATGCTGTAGAAACTAATAGGGAAAGGTTGCAAAAAGTCCATCTGCCGGAAGTCGAACACAAAAAGACTGGTGAACCAAAGGAGGAGTTCTATCAAGATGATTTAAGGTAAATTTCAAAAAGGTTCTTTCTAACCTTGTTTGTACTCTTATTTTAATTTTCAGAGCTGGTGCGTTTCAGTTTGTTGAAATGGTAGCCGATACATTCCTTCCGATGCCTTATCAAATTCAAATAATCAAGAAGAACTATGGCATCATATGCTGGCGGTATCCGCAACCCAGAAAGATGGCTAACATTCACATATTTCCAGTTCCAATGGCGGTTCGTAAAACAATTATTTACTTAAAAAGAAAATGTTTAATATAGATACTTTTTGCGTAGGTTCCAAACCCGATCCGTATTAAATGCCGAATGGAATATTTCAGTGAAGCCCATGAGAGTTTCTTGCATTATTGTGATTTTTGGCTCTCAGAAACAGTTTCGTTGTCAATCCAGCTTCCCGAACGTGAAATTACGGCAAATATTTGGAGAGTCGTGATACAACAATCGTTGGTGTCAATAAATCAAGAGTGTTTCGATACGAGTGAGGAAGATGAGGAGCTGCGATCGGTATGTAAAGTTATATATCTTTTAATTGGGTAAGAGTATCGTTAAGATCCTTAAAATATATGACCGTATTTTTAAACTTTGGGGTAGGCTTGGTTGAGAACGTTGTTTTCTATAAATCAGGTGCGAAGGTGTCTTGGTCCAGTTTTGAATATAAAGATTTGTAGAGGATATCGAATTGAGCAAATTAGATTCGCTTCTTTACCATGCCAACACTGGCTCACATTTAAAAAAAAACAAATTTTTCCATAGCCAAATATAAGGCTGAATCTGTCTCATAGTTACAAAAAAATATACTTCTTTGGTTAGACGAGCATTAAAAGTGGCACTCATGTGGCCAACTAAAAAGAGTAAGATGCAAAACAGTTTGCATGGGACATATTTTTTTTCGTAATATAACTCGGGAATCAAAATCGTGATCCGAATAGTATCCCTCTGTTGCAAAGAGGGGTTTTTCTACTCTAGAAAAACCACTGCGTAAGTAACGCAGTATATGCTGAGATTTTAAAAAAACACTTCAGCCGTTAACCAATGAGAAAGACAACTAAATTATTGCCGTCAATCATAATTATCTATTTTATTTGGACAAAGATCAGGATTATCTATGTTTAAAATCTATTTTTAAGTCCAACAAGCCTGTAAGAGTGGATTGCCTCCCGGTCGAGATTTTAGAGATGACATTTTCTAAAGAGCGTACACAAACTTATCTGTAGATACAGCCTCGTCCGATTAAAGTACCCATTTCCAATTTGATATAGCTCCCAGTGGCATACACAACGTTCTCGTAATTCTTAATAAACGTGATAATGTCGGAAGGTTGGGATATTTTATCCCTTAAAGAGGAAGATGTCACCAAAATGTTGGCCGCCACCACTCATCTAGGAAGTGAGAACATCAACTTCCAAATGAAATAATACGTCTTCAAAAGCGTCATCCCAATAATTTTAATATCATCAGCTTGGGCAAGATCTGGTAGAAACTAATGTTGGCTGCCATCGAGTACCCACAAGACGTTTATATTAACTCATCTCGTCCACTTGGTCAGAATGCTGTTCTAATGTTCGCCACGTACACCGACATCGTACCAATTGCTGGACATTTCACACTCGTTAGTTTCACCAATCAGATCCAGTCTGCTTTCGTATGTCAACATTCCAGTCATTGCTATCACCAACAACGACAGCCGATTACGTTATGTTGATATCACATGCAACAACAAGTCACCACACTCCATTTATTCTTGGCTCGTGAAGTTCTTCGTCTGCGTGGAACCATCTCGCGCTAATCCGAATGTAGAGTTGTTGTAGATCTGTTCTTCTACCACGACCCACAGGAGACTGAGAAGGATTGACTAAGTTATCGACCATGCAGTCGCAAAGACCAACAACTGGGCCGATGAAGTCGTTGCTGCTAATACAGCTGTTGCCACTACCACAGACGGTGCTGAGGACTGGGCCGACGACATCAAGACATCATGGGGTGGTGATGGAAACTTCTAAACACTCGATTTCGTAGTAAACTGAAAAAAACTATGCCTAATGAGTTGAATGGTGCATCTTTTGAGTTATCCACAATTAAAAAGATATTCCGCGTTAACTACAGGAGCTCCTTAATGTCACTTATAAAATCATTTCTGAGTGAACCATCCATCTCGAAATCGGTTTCAAAGTCGCCTTTAACAGCGTGAGGCATACCTGATAAACTGGTTCGATTTTGCAAGATGAAGATGGAGAGCTCGTGCTATTCCATAAAGATTGGGAAGACCCGCTATGGTGTAACCTCTTCGACTTCAATCAGCTGCACGATTTTTTTATAAATTCGTTAAATGAGTTGGCTACGCCGATGATGATATTGTCAACCTTGGTGATGAACGATGGGAGCTGAGAGTGTAACATTCAAAATTGTTGATGAAAGGTTAAGAATGGTTAATGAGCGCATCGTCATCCGAGGCTTATAAAGCAAAATCACTACGCTGGACTGTAAAAGTTACCTTATGTAAGAACCCCCTTCTTCGATGTTTATTCTGCAAGTTTGGTTTCCTTTTTCTATTCCGTCTAAAATTGTTCGGAGTACTGCCTTTTGTTAGGAGGAAACAGTTGCTTCTAGAGTAATATCTTCTCATGAAAAAGTGCATCTCTAATAATCTATCGGTGTTAAATTCTACGATCTTATCCTACAGATTATCAATGTTCAAATATGTATGCGAAAGTAAGTTACTTAACTCCTCTTGAAGTGGTCTTCCCTTAGTAGTTATATTTATTTTAATTGCTGGCATGCCCCAAGGCTTTGTTCTATCTCCAACTCTCCACTGATCTAAGAAAAACTTGTTGGCAGAGCTCAGGTTATGTAGGTTAAGTTAGGTGTTAGGTCATGTTTTTAATACCATTTCTTGAAATCATAGTGTTTTCTTGTTCCATTTAATTTTTTTATTTTTCAATTTTCAGATTGTCAGCATTGGTATCGACGAGATCCTCAATTCAGCCCGAAAAGAATCAGACTTCATATTACATCCAAAAGTGCTAGTCGGTTGCATGCGTATAGACACAATATTCCGACCATCTGCAATCCCAAAATTCCAAATACTCCTCAACATCAACGAAATTCAAGTCAACCTCCAGAATCACCAAAACCTCAATTCCGAGCTCCCGGCCCAATTGAAAAAGTTCAAAATTTCCGAAAACAGTAAACCCATCAGCCAAACATTTGCCCGCATATGTTTTGAGAAGACCAGTATTCATGCATCGTTCCATACGCTTGGTAACTACTCCATACATTCCGTCTTGACCTTTGGTATAAAATGTTTAGACCATGGTTATCTGAACCTTATAGCCATGATTGAACCAACTGACTTGAGTGCTTACTTCAGAATAAATGGTGCTATTGAAAGTAGTATTGTCGCCGACAAGCTCAGCCTTAACCTGGGTCCATCAATTCTGCATAACTTGATATGTGCCAAACAAAACTGGGAAGCCTATTTCCGAGAAGAAAGCGAACGTAAAACTTTTCTTATAAGCAAGTTCATAGTTGCAAATCGAACCCACACTAGCTTGAGTTTCGGTCAAAGCGGAACTGACGAACGTATTCTCTTGCATCCCAAAGAATGTTGTAAATATTCCTTCAACAGTGAATGCTTTGGTCAAGAGATAACTTTTTACTTGTTCAATGGAAAGATAGAACAGAAAAGCAATTCTGTTTGTATATCACTTGAATTCCCAGCATCAGCTGAGAGTATAGTAAGTCATGTTCCAATCGATGATAAATGTTTGGTCGTAAGGACGAGAAGACTGTCAGCAACACAGTATTATATTCTGATTAAGGGACAGATTGAACTAATATCGATGGTTAATGATTCGTTCTTGTTGGAGTTTTATCGGGATGAAAAGAAGACTGAAGATGGTGAAATTCGTCTGGACAAAAAAGATCGAGCCACATTTTTACAAACCGTTATGACTGATAGCAACATATGTATAAGGTGAGTTTTTCGTTTTTATAATTCAAAAGGTTTGAAATTCAATTTAAGATAAATGAAAAGTTCAACGTTTTTGTCACAACAGCTAACAAAAACCTTACAACGTATGCCTCATGCCTCCCACATCATGTGTTTGTAGCGTTTATCCCGTCAGCCTTAGAAAGCGGAACGGAAGTCGGTGTCATCTCTACGACAATTTTTCGTAAAGACTTATACTTGTCAAATTATTCATCCTCGGCTTTTAATCTATCTTCTTGAAATGGATTTCTTCTTATTTAAAAAATCCGTTATGGTCAAAATACGAATGATTTTCGATGTTCTCAAAGTTGATCATCCAACAGATACATTTCTGACGATGATGTGGTCGGTAGCCAATTAAAAGTGGTTTATCTTTCAAGATGACGAGATAATGCTTCGTCGTCAAATCCTGCATTTTATTGTGTGGTATGATATTGTGGCCAATTCCCATGGAATGGGTCTCTATTGTTCGAATTGATGTTTATGTTAACATTCTTCAAGTTTAACGGATGTTAATGTGTATTTATTTTAGATATGGGGTATTTTGCTTATGTTTGCGTTGAAATGTGGATGTTAACATACTACAGTATTCGTTTCAAATCTGCCCTCTGCGATTCATTCTTAACTACCTCAGTGGTCGCCAATAGATGGCTATTCTCTTATTCTACTTTATCTCAACAGTTTCTCAGTTTGGAGCCTCAAAACCAGCTTAGGGTTCAATGTCGCCAAATGCCCCTATCAAAATGTCCTTCAATTTACTAACCTAGACATGCTACAAGAACGAAGATTTATATCCAGGATTTTCTTCATTCACCGACTCCGCTCATGTTCCGTTGACAGTGAAACTCTTTAAAACGCTATCATTTTTAGCATTTACCCTCGTAACCTACGAATTTCTCGCCTTTTCAATTGCGCCTTCCCAACGTACTTCTTCGAACCTACTCCACGTAGAGTTCTCAATTTAAAAATTAATCGAAATCGGTGAAGTGGTTCATGAGAAAGTCTACTTTGAAAAAACCGGTTCGAAGTACTGTTATAAGACCCTTCCTAAACGAAGAAAGAATTAATAAAAAAACACTTTCAGGAACTTTTATCAAAACCTTATGATCCGTTTTTGGGAAAATGTGTTTTCCCTTTAAAGAAATATGGCAGGTACCGTTAGTTTCAGAAATAGAATGCCAATTATAAAATACCGTCTGTAGGGATCAATAAAAATACTGTGTACCAACTTTGAAGCAACATATAGGGAACATTTGTGGAACTGATGCGTGCGAATACTACATTGTGTAAACAGTGAGGAGAAGCAATTTTGGCTTGTTCCATTGGTTTTCAGAATGAGTGGTTCCCGAGTGAAACGAGTGGAAAGTGCTTTGACTGAAATCATCTGCCGTTGACAGTATGAAGTTCTGAAAACCGATGAAACAAGCAAAATTGCTTTTGCTCGTATTTACTCGTATGCCAGACTTTCGGCCACTTGACATTGGTGTGCGCACTGTGCAGCCAGCCAGATTCTCAGACTCTTGGTATTCAGTATCATTCATTCATCTTCGCTGATCGGCTTCGGCGCATATATTAAAAGTTTTTGGATTGAAAAAAAAAACAAATTAACTCTCTTCCCGATTTCGAGTCAAAAAATATTTGTTGAGTAATGTCTGTGCGCACGCAACAATGTCGCTAGTTTCGCCAATCTAACTGGTTGTATATTTGTTTAGGTCAATGAACTAGCAACTAGCCACAACCAAAGTAGAGGAACGAAGTCGCGTGAGTGATACTGTACTGGCTACGAAGAATTAAGCTATCATCAGGCGGTCCTTGTAATGGTCATTGCAATTACTCTATGACTTGATTATGGCTCGATTTATCTGTCCTAAAGTCGTCATGTTGTGTAATGGTCATTTTAAAATGTCATAGCAAAGACCCACGCAATAACCACAATGTCACGAATTTTTGGGCCCTTGCCCAAAATTTCATTGTTGATATGACGCAATGACCAGGCGGAATTTCTGCCGGACCACTTTTCATGGTGGTTTTGTTGTTGACAGATCAGGAAATTTCGATACAGCAGTGCTTCCTAGTGTATCAATCCTCTCATAAATTTTGTACCAAAGTCTTCTGTTTCACGACGTAACAGCCATTGTTTGGACCACACAAAACGAACTCTTGGTGTGTGCGTATTTTGGGACAACAACGACAGATTTGGTTAATTCGTGTAATGTTCATTGTAGCTAGCCATGACACGGTGAACAATGACCATGCACTGACATCACAAAGACACATTTTCTGTGACGCCAGAATGCCATTGCAATGACCATTTACAAGGAACTCTTATGCTAACTTTAAGCTTTTAGTTATCTCAAATCTAAAGTGAAATGATAATGAAGGAAAGTATTTAACCAACCATTTAGAAACGCATTACATAAAAAATAATAAACATAAAAAATTTTTTTGATATAATATTTTTTTTAATATACTCCTAGACTGAAAATGGAAGGTGAACAAGGTAAAGGCCAAACTGGTAACATTCCACTTAAATCAAATAAAAGCTATCCTTGGCTAGTTAAAGGTAAGTTACTATCAAACATTCTTTAGATTTCCTCTAAAACTGTTGATTTTTCTGAAAAATAGTACCCGTTATTGGTCCTGACAAGTACATCAGCTATTGGATACGAATTGTCCGTGAAACGATTCCCCAACTATCCACCGACACATTTCATCCAGAAAAAATTCTTATTTGTATTTGGCCAATTTTTGAAATACGCTCCATGATGACATGTCCCATGACGGGTGTGGAGAATTCCACAAACAAAAAATTCACCCTCGCTCCAGAAGGTAAAAGCTATGCTCTGAGTGTCCCAGCAACTCATCAAACAGATCATCGGATATCTTTCATCGACGAGTAAGCAAATTTACTTTTGTTTCTTTTAAAAATCTATTATGTTCGTCCTTTATTTAGTTTTAAATCCGCTCCAGATTTCAATCTGACATTAAAAGCCATCGATTGGAACAAGTTCTTTTGGTATGATGAAAAAATCTGGACTGTTGATAAATCACTCTTGGAACTAAGTAAGCCAGCTATCCAAAAGTGGCCAATGAACGATGAGGAAGAACTTCGAATACGACGTACATGCATGGACAATAAAAACACCTCTCTTCTCTACAAATGTGCCCCAAGCAGAGAGTTTTCTTGCACCCTTAGTCTAGAAGTTGCTCCTTGGGGAACTTTCATAAATGCCACAGGCCAAAGAATTGCTGTAAAAAGTTCGGATTTTAAGGATAAGGATACAATAGAAATTGTATCAAATGCAATCGCAATGTTGCCTCTAATCAAAACAGAATTTACAGTAGCAGTTCCAGATGGCCAGTCCTGGATGTCTTCGCTGCCAATTGTCTTTGACAAAAGTATAGACACCTCGAAGAGAAAATGCTATCGTCTGAACGAAAATGACTCTTCAGATGTTGTCATTTTGAGAGGTGGAGAAGTATTCAAGTTCCATCTGACGTTCTGCACGGAAAATGAAAGGAACATTTTTATTTTGAAACCAAAGTACGTGATAGCCAACATGGTCAAACAACCACTTGTAGTATTACCATTCTGCTTGGATCATAAAGAAACCACTAGTAGGTCCAATATCGAAGAACTGGCGCCTCAGAAGGGTGTAACTTTGCCAATTGGAACTACATCTGAGTATAGGTAAGATATAGGGAACCATCAGAGACCGAAACTGTAACAATGATTTCGTCCTTTCAGTATCGGAATATGTCTTGACGGATTCAATGATTTGAATGTGCACAAATCAACCAGATCGACTGACTCTGCTTTCGTATTCTTCGTGTGCATCAGAATGACTGAGTTGTCCGACGTATCCATTCCAATACTATTGATGCATCCATTCAATCGAAAATGTTTCAGTGTACAGCAGAACAAGTCATCTGTAAGCCTTTTAAAGAAAAAGCATTTCGATAAAAAAAAAACTGATCAACTCTTCTTTCCTTTAGGTTCCTCTGTCAGCGTCTCTCATAGACAAAAATGGTCAATTCTTTTTAAGTATTTTCGAAGATAATTCTCCGATGATGCTTGTCAACAATCAAACTGATTTGCAGCTTATTGTTGGGCAAACAACAAGCTCTGAAAATAGTAAAGTTTCAAATACCATACCTGAAAGCGATGGTAAACACTTTGAATGGTACCAAATATCAAAACCTCATAGTTGCATGTATTATACGCCTCCAACATCGTTTGCAAATTTTCCAGATGTTGAAACTTCTGTGTGCAATATAAGTTTAGCTTTGTGTAATGGTAAGTTTTTGGAAGCATTTAAGTGTCAGAATGATGATACAACGTACCAAATACAATAATTATACCAAAACAAATTGAATAACGTTTGTTTTTCGTTTCAGAAAACAACAATAAGAAAACAATAAAATGGTCAAAGTCAATTAAAACAAATGCTTCGTTGGAAAAATTTCTACACATACCCGCCCATGGTGATGTGAAAATCATTGTCTGTGATAAACATCGTATTATAAGAGTTTCGATATTCTACATTGCACAGGTAAGATATTAATACTTTTTATTTTCCATAAATTCCAAAAGGTTGAAAAAAAAAAACAACTCAAAATTATTTTTAAAATCCTCACGTTGGGCGCCACTTTTTTTTTATGGGCGGTTATGATTTTAGACGCGGAGCACAACTATCCCACTTGTCTGCTTCACACTAGTTATCCGCCTGTGGCCTATTCCAGGATTGCCCTCAAAAAGTTTTGGCTAACCTCCCTGTTTTTGGATTGTTCCATTTCTGAGGCCAACTTAAAACCTACTATGGTGTCGCTGGATTTTTTTGTAGCCGGAGTTCTTACCCCTACCCCTTCTCTACCGCCCTCGCGATCGAATTTGAACGTTTTTTAATATTTCCTTTTTGACAGGGTTGCCAGGCTCTCTCCTTTCAATATGGTATTTAAACACCATTTCATTCAAATAAATTATTGAAATAGGAATGTGTGAAAAAGAATACAGGCAGCAAAATTATTCAGGCTTATTTACCTTTAAGCAGTAAGTCAAGGGCGGCGATAAAAAGTAGAGGACTCAACATCAGTAGAGGACTCAACATCAAGACAAATTCTTTTTACAAAATTCTGCTCTCAAAATTCTAATTTTCAAAATTATAAAAAAATGTTTGGAAAATGTTAAAATGTCAAAAAAAAAGTATAAAAAATAAGTCAGCCGAATTTTTTTCTTTTTAATAGCCAGAATTTTGGGAAGCAGATTTTTGTCATGAATGAAAAAAAGCAGAATTTTTGTTTTAAAAGCAGAATTTTAAAAAGCAGTACTTTGAAACCAGCCTTATTTGACTCGCTAACCAAGTGTTCCTCTGTGGTTTGGAATTATTCGGTGACCTCAGCTGGGCATCAAAATCTCACTCATAAACGATCCCATGGTTGTCTCTTGAATGCTTTTTAAAATCTTAAAACACAATAATTATGCAAATCCTCTTAAAAATCACATCACAGCATCGTCACCCCCCATGTTGGGCGCCATTTCAATGCGACTATACCGATAAAAAGTAAGGACAACCAAAGAGTGATCACTCTTTTCTTTCGTTAGGACATTACTAACGTTACGCTTAGCTAAACTGCCGGGTCAGGTTTCAAGAATTCGGCAGACATGACAGATGACCAAGTTGTTTTTACGGTTTTTGTTGTTCGTTGTATGTATTTTCGTTTACCTTTCTATGGTCCTGGAACGCTCTCCGCGAAGACGTAGTTTAACTCACGGAAACAGTGAACAGTCGAATAATGTCATAAGTAGTGCATGCAGAGCAAGGGGTTCACGAAAAAGTTTCAAGTTTTTATGAAATATCTCTAGGGATTTATTACGCGTATGTTAAACTAGTTTTCTTAAAAATACTGATATTAACAAATTTAAATCAAAATCGTTTGTTCCGTTCTTCAAAATAAAGCTGGAACTTGGTAGGTACCAGCTACCAGTCGACAACTGGCGGACGATATCGTGTTGTCGTGTTTGATATACTTGCCCTATAAAGCATGTAAATCTATTGTTAATTAATTCAATATCAAAAATAATTCCTCGGACGTTTACCATCACATCTCAATCGATTTCTGCATTCGTTTATTATTATTATTATTATAATTTATTAAAAAAGTAAGTAAATTACAGATTTAATACTACTTAAAACTAGTCCTAGCTGCCAGGGCTTTCAACTAGCATATTAAAAAAGATAAAGATAAATTAATTTTAAGTAGAAGTTATAGTGAGATTAATTTTAAATAGAGTTTTCAAGATTTAGAGCCGTCATGATGTTGTAAACAAAATTTATATTATCCGTATTGACATTTGATAGGAGGTGAGGGAGACTGTGTTTAGAAACATTTTTGCAGGATTCTGTTACTTTTGTGCAGGAAAGAAGATGTGCCATGGTAAGCGTAGGTTTAGCCTCGCAAAGATGACATAGAGCTGGTGATTCCTTGTTGAATAGATGTTTGTGCGTTATGTATGAGTGGCCAAGTCTAAGTCTGATGTATATCTTCAGTTTTTTTTGAGAAATATTGTTTGGGTAAATTGTTTTGAATCCATTGGGATTAAAGTTTTTATACGTGTGGTTGTAGTTAGACCAATCAATTTTCTTTTTGTATTTCCAGTTTTCGAAAAGGAAGTTTTTAATATCTTTTTTATTGTATTGGTAGAACATTTGTAGGGGTTCTTTTATCGCCGATTTTGCTGCTGCATCTGCAGCTTCATTGCCGGTTATTCCAGCGTGGCCGGGAATCCAAACGATTTTTAACGTATTGCTATTTGATATGAGCTGGTTGCGTATTGTTTCGATGATTTCGATGGAGTTCGAGATATTTGCCACTGCAGATATTGAAGAAAGGCTATCTGAAAAAATAATAGTTTTATTTTTCTTGGAACAATTAATTGCTTTAAGTATGGCGAAAGCTTCGGCAGTAAATATTGATGAAAAAGTTGGTAGTAATCCTTTAGATAAGACAGAGCCGTTTTCGTCGACAACTGCAAACGAAGTGTGGTTGACCGTTTTTGAGGCGTCAGTAAAAAGAAGGTTCCAGCCAAGGGATTTGAATTTGTCGACTAGGGCCAGGAATAAGGATTTGTATATGTCATCAGGGGTGGTAGATTTGGGATAGTTGCAAAGTTCCGTATTTATGGTGTGACTTGGAAGGTTCCAGGGTGGTTGGCTGTAACACAAGTGATTTTTAAGTATAATTGGTATATTTGAATCCTTTGCAAAAGAAAGTGCATTGCATAGGGTTGATTTAAGACGCTGGGACCTCTTTCGATTTAAAACTTTCTTGACTTCCTTGTGGATTGGTGATTGAAGTGACGGGCTGAGTTTTTGAATGATGTTGGCCGTTAGGAGGTCGATTCTATCGGTGAGTTGGGGAAGTCCAGCTTCGGTAAGAATATTGTTGATAGGGGTTGAGCGGAGGGCCTTTAAACTTGCTCTAACGGCAGCATGATATGGGGTTTACTCTTCCAATAATTTGGATACCATGCAAAATATTGCTTCTTGTCCTTTTTCACTCGCTTTCAAAGCCACGCGTTGGGCGCCAATTAATATGATGGTGCCAGCAAAAGCCTTTAGCTATCATAGAATTTAAAATGTATTCTTTCTCAACTAAACACCTATTTTCTCTTTAGCAAAATATGCTCTCGAACTCATTTTCGATAACATCAACTTATGGACCATTTTCAATTCTTTTCAGCAACTGGAATTTTCCGTAAAAGACTTACGTTCTCGTCTACTCACACCACAATCAAATGACTCGCCCGAGAATTCCAGAATCAACGCACAAAACATCGACTCCATTCTAAATGACGAACCACTACAACGTATCAAACCCAATCCATCATCACAATGCATGCATCAGTCATGTGATCCATCGTTGCTGCCAAATGCTCAACTTAAAATCTTATTCTCCGTAAACGAAATCAACGTAAAAGTCTTTGTTGAATGCAAAAGTGTGGACTATTTGAAGAAGGAAATATTTGCCCTCTACATTGACGACTTTCTCCTTTCGTACAACAACAGCAAACGCACCCTTAACTTGCAATTAACTAACCTCCAAATAGATAACCAACTTTTTTCATCGGGAAACTATGACTTCCCAGTGATTCTGTGCTCACAGGAACTGTACAAACGTTCGCCAAGCTCACCATCAGTGTATTACATCAAGAGATGCAACGAAAAAGACCGGCCTAGTCCAATGGTGGAAATAACAGCCATTTTCTATGATGACGAACTTAGAGTGTCTTCGGTTGGTTGTCGGTTTAGCCCGATCCGGGCCTACATTGAGGACACCTTTTTGAGTGAAGTACTGGATTATTTAGTCGAATGTGATCCGGGAAACTTGGTTTCGCATTCAAGTTCGTCTAACTTCTATGTTAATTTGGCGGAGGGAGAGTGTTTAGTTCCTCGCGACATTGTCGCCAAGGCCCTTTACATATCCGAACCGATGAAGATGCAATTGTTCCGAATAGAATCAATGAACGTGTTGCTTTCGGTGCACACTTGCGTTCGTTTATACATTGCTCTCGATCACAGCCCCTTGCAGTTCTCTTCCTACGAACGGCAGGACATCTTTACACTCCCGCTTCGATTTGGTCATACACTTGGCATGCACTACATATCCGGAGCGCTTTTCGGTGCTGGTTGGGTTGTTGGATCTCTTGAGATGTTAGGCAGTCCGAGTGGCCTGGCTCGCTCCTTTTCTTTGGGTCTAAAGGATTTTGTATCAATGCCAGTGCAAGGCCTTCTAAGAGGTCCGTGGGGTTTTGTTGTGGGGGTGACACAAGGATCTGCGTCACTGCTACGAAATGTAACAGCAGGCACTGTCAACTCAGTCAGCAAGCTCGCCGGCTCAGTATCAAGGAATCTAGACCGTTTAACCCTAGACCCGGAGCACATTCAACGAACTGAAGCTCTGAGAAGATGTCGGCCGCAAGGATTCACCGAAGGTTTCACTCAGGGTATCACAGGACTTGGAATCAGTATTTTAGGAGCTGTTGGAGGAATTGCAAGGCATACCCTGGAAGCCCGCTCTACAGCTGAGGTTGTGACTGGAATGGGCAAAGGTATTGTTGGTGCAATCACGAAACCAATCAGTGGAGCCGCTGAACTACTCGCCCTTACTGGACAAGGTGTTTTGCATACGGTGGGCTTCAATGCAATGCCCCATCAGAGATCCCCATCCGTCCCTCGGAATATTGCAGCGCAAATCTCCGAGCAGAAGCTGTGGAACTTACTTTTGAGTATTCTTACAACTGTGCTTGAAAAGGATCAAATACTGTTCTACAATGAAGTGACTTTGGTGGTTGATGGGAAACTCCGCCAAGGGTCTGTGTTCCTTACATCAACTATATTGGCTCTCTTTGATGCAAATAGTAATAAGTTTTCACTGATCAATCCATCGCAAAGACTGGAGGTTTCTTTCGACGCCAATGACAAGACGCTCTTGAATGTTTGTGTTAAAAAACAACAAAATGAATTTGAAGAGGTTATTTAAAGGATTTCAATTTTGTTTTTTAATAGTTTTTATTCTTTTCTTTCTATTTCGCAGGGCTCCTCCTATACAAACCAACGAATAATGTCATTTTTGCAAACCTCAAGCCATCATATGGGAATGAGTATGACAACAGAATCATTTGATGATATCCTTAAAAAGGACTCCTTGCAAAATAGCTGTTCTTTCTATATAAGTGAACATTTGGGGCAGTATTTGATTGAATATTTAAAAATCATTAATTTAAATAATACATAGAGCGACCATTCAAAAAAAAAATACATAGATTAATATATTTAATACATAGATGCAAATTTTTAAGAGTAGTGTGATTTTACTTAAATTACATATATTTTGCCAAATTATTGTTTTCCTTCTTTCTTTTTTAAACTATACATGTTAACGTTTTTCTACACTTTTTGTTGTTTTTAGGTATAAATATTTTTCTAAATTATAGACAAAATTAAATAAAATTTAATATTTCGTTAATTATGCAAGTTTTTTTTTTAAATACAAAGTCGACTTAGCGTCGAAAAAAGGGCTTTAAAAGTTTGTGGTTTGTATGAACAGTTAATTAAATTCAAATTTTGTGAGCAATAAGACTTAAATTAAAACTCCTGGGCGCCACGGTTGCTTCACGACAACTATAGTCTCATCCACATACAGACGGCCTTGCTTCACGGTACTGACAACTCTAGTCTCATCCACATACAGACGGCCGAAGTCTGGTTCCCTCTTTTCGCCTACAAGTTTAAAATCAATTGATTTGATATAATGTGAACTTTATAACGATTATGTTGACGTTCTCCCATGCATTTTAAATGGGGACAAATAGTAAAATAAAATGTGTACAAGCATACCGGATGCATACCATGTCGAATTCAGGCACACGTATTCATGGACACGAACAAAATGTTTTAAGTGTTTTAGACAAGGTGGCGCTAAGGTGGTAGGATTGTTCTTGGAACTTTACTCGGGGTTGACCGGTTTTCTTGACAACCCAGATAGTTCTAAAAATGACCTAGGTTTTGCGGATCTCAAGTAAGATGACTTGAGAGGGTTAATCTGTCAGAAGCTCTGTTCTTTGAACTTTACCTATAGGATCGACCCAGGTTTTCTTGAAAAACCCAAGAGTTGGCTAAACACCTATGGGTTTTACGGATCTCAAAAAGCACGTTATGGTTGCAGATTGTATGTGTTTGTCACAACCTTCAATATCAAAATTTTTTGTCGTGATGCCGAGATCAGATCGGAGAAAAGTTCGAATCGGGGTCATAGTCGGTCCTATCGAGGTATCTGTCGGAGCGGACAGTTTGCCGCAACGCATACTTTTTCGGAGGTTTCAATTGCGTCAGAGGTTTCCATAATCGTAATTTTTTTATTTCTTACATTTTGCAACACTTTCCTTAAATTCGTAAACAAATTCCGCCAAGAATTTGTGTCGAAAGAAATCGGAAACCAAATTGTACCTTGCTGCCAAAAATTACACAAAAAATGTACTTGAACGCACTGCAACGCAATTTCCCGCTGTGCGTTAAAATTTTTCGGAGAAATATTCCGAACAGCTGGTCGGAAAAGTACCTCGAAGCGAAAATCGTTCGAATCGTATAAAATTCGCAAAAATTCCGTTCCGACGGATACATCGACAGGGCCAATACTTTTCTCCGATCGGACGATTTCCCGAACGGATATGATGATAGGCGGAATTGTTGCAAGACAAGAGGAGGATAGCGTCGGTAAGGTGGACAGGAAGGTAGAAGGTTCAGATAGGCAAGATAGGTAATGTGACGTGGTCTGCTTATAGTTGACAGAGTTAGCTCGTCGGACGGGTAGTCAACTTGTTCCCGAAACTTAACCTCGTCCGAGAACAACAACATTCATCAGCCCGAGGAAGAAAAATTCAAAAAAAAAATCAACAAAACTTCAAGACTGCGGAAGGAGAGAATGAAAATCTCAAGGGCACTGCGGATGTTATTGCAGGGACACTTGTCCAGGCACCGTCTAACGCCGACAGTCTATAGATTAGTAGATTTTATACTGGGTGATCGGTATCGGATGGCGATGGATTAAGACAAGACAAAAATCGTAAGGGCGGTGGAGGTGGGGGTCTCTTCCCCTCTGTTAAGCTGACTTAAATTTTAAAAATATACATGTATTTAAAAATAACAGTAACTCCTGCAACGCCATGCCATACCTTTTTGTAAGCCAGAAATCTCCTTTTATTGTATATACAGTACGCTCTCGGTAAAAGCAACCCACAATTAATGCAATACCTCGGTTAAAGCAACACCCAAATGTTGAGCACTAGTGACGTCCGCCCTATCATGGTAACCGATCGAAGAAAAAGTTCTTTCCTCCGATCGGAGGATTCTCCTAACGGATACCATGATATGGGGGAGTAATCGCAACTCTCAAAAGAAATGTGACTTAGTAAACGCAGCTTTCCATCCATGTTCATAAGATTTTATCAATTTATTCCCCTCTATCATGGTAACCGATCGGAGAGAAATCTCCTCAGGTTCGACTTATCAGAGATCCTTCCGAAACAAAATGGAGTATGCGTTGAAATTGCCAAAATCAGATCAACGCGTTGCGAATTCGTGCGATGTCTGACGCTTAAGTGTCAAAATCAAAGCGACGCACACAGAATTCTTGCGATGAATGGCGTCTCATAAGTTTGTGTTTCTTCGAATTTTCTCCGGCAGACATTTACATACGGTAGTTTGTCAGAGAACATTAAATAGAAAGCAAAATAAAAAAAATTGAAAATTATTTGTGAATATGTCGTCTAAACTGTAAGTTGAATTTAACATTCATTTATCTTAGTTATATTTATATTATGTATGTTTTGTTTATAAAAAAAAAAGAAATACAAACGGCTGGTTGAAATGGTGAAGGCCAAGCCAGACATTACCAGGAACTTCACCAGCCGATCACTGGGTATTTCTTAAGGATTTTCTTTTTTCTTTACTTCTTTCTCTTCATACCTTTCTGCGTCTAAAAATAGCACTGCGCTGTCCATTCATTTTTTTTAACTTTAAATGAGATTGATTTTAATGAGCTGTGAAATAACACAAACATTCACTTTGAAAAAGATTTGTCATTTCAGTCTTATGATTTATGTCAATTACTTTGCGATGGTACACGTTTTCATTTTCGTTCCGATTCGGATACCATGAACAAGAAAATCCCGAAAATCGGACCATTTCTACGATCAAAGGATTCTCCGAACGGATACCATGATAGAGGGGGGGGGGATTTTTATTATTTTATTTGCGCCATAAACGAAAAAGAAGATGAAAATGTTTGGTGATAAAGTTGTGAAAAAGATAAACAAAGCTGAGCTTTTATTTTATTTGAAGGTATGCGTGTGTTTTACGCACACTTTCACACCTAATATGAATTCCAGCTTTTGGGGGGAAAATGAATGTGCACAACATGGTACCTCATTTTGTTACTCAATTATTTGCGTCCAGCTAATTTTCTCTCTGATTTCGAAGTTAAGTTCTAATTCAAGGCAAAACTTTTTGTGACTCGGTTATTGCAACAACCTCAATTAACGCAACTGCTCGAATTTTCATCGGTTGCTTTTATCGACGGGGGTACTGTAGTTATTTTAGTGAACCGTTTTTGAAAAATAACCTTTTAAAATCAAAATTTTGAATATGAAAAATCACCTTTTTTACGACATTTGTTAGAACCCCCTTGAAAACGCCGAATAACGCAATAAGTGGGTAGAGACTACCCCCAAATTGTTTTTTAAATTTTTAATTCCATAAATTAGTAACTTGTTTACAAATGAATTAATTTTCTTTATGCTATAACCAAGTGAAAGTCTCCCATGCACTTTTAATTCTTCCAATGAGTTCCGATTCAGTTGGATATTGCATTCCAGACTTGTCTACTTTGCGCGCTAACCATCTTCTGTGATTACAGCAGCGGACAAGCGAATTATTTTGAGGCACGCGTCCAACCAGCACGAATATGCAGGTAAAATTAAAGAAAAAACCGTTGTAAAAGCATGCATGCGGATTGCGCAAAGAATGATTTCTAATGCTGAACATTAAAAACGTCTAAAAATAAAACAAAAACCACCTCTTAACCAACTTCGAAAGATGCAACGCCTCGATTTCTCGACTTTACTAGCTTAGAGGTGTGGATAGTGCCCCTATCCACACCTAGCTTGCTAATCCATTCTAAGGGTCCCAAAATATCCCTGATTGCAGGGATTCCAAGTTCGGAGAACATACAAATAAACAAAAACACATTACAGATTTCGTAAAAAAAAAATATCTATATTACACTTAAAACACAAAAATATAAATGTCCAGTTTATAAAGTATGTAAAGTAATTATAAGCAGGTAAATTATAAAATAGAGAAAAATAATTTTGCTTTCCGTTGGATTATTGTTTTTGGGAGCCATTTACAAATTCCTTCGAGACACTCAAGACTTAGGTTCAATATAAACGGTTGTTGACCATCATTTTATGATATTTGAATTTAAAAAAAAAAATGAAACCTTTTTGACAATTTTGTTCTAATCATTTTCTAAAAACATTGTATTTTTCATTCAAGTTATGAAATAAAACTGAAAGAAACACTTAAACAATAAAACATGTAATGAGATTGATAGAAAGAAAATTATTTATGTACTCGCATTTATGTATACTATATCGATTCGATTCGATATGTCTTAATGTTTTTTTTTTCTTCTACAATATTATTATTTATTTTATTTAAACTAATATTAAAAAAAAATGAAGTAAAGTTCTAAATTTCTTTACATAATGTTACATCTCTTCTTAGCTTGTGAATCCGTTGCTGTAATGGTCTCTTTGATTTTGATGTCATCATATTCGTCTTCGACAACGGGTTCCGGTGAACATTTAATAGGTTCCACTCCGCACTGTTCATTTGTGTCGGCAACAGTGCTGTCGGGATTATTGAATGTCTGCTCTTCTGTGGCAGTGAGGTCTTCGTCCACAACAATTGCTGACACATTCTCAACTATCTCCTTTTCAATAGAGTCCATAATCTGTTTTTTGGGCGTTGATTGAACTGATGCTCGAGCAAGACGTGCTCTCAGCATTGCTATTGGACTTGACATAGCGTTGAAGAAACCAGTCATGCCAATATCGATTTTCGCCCGTTTGGGGCTCTTGGGACTGAGTTCAGGCTGTACTTCCAATGAAGATTGATGACTTGGCGATGATCGATCTCGTTTGCGTGATCGTGAGAAGAACGAAAATGATTCGTTGTTTGGCACTTCAGATCCAACTGTAACATTCATACTGGAGCTGGTGAAGTCCAACTCGGTGTTGATCTTGCGATAAGACTCACGAATTTGCAAGTTTCCGCTGAAGGTGTAATCACCGATGGGGCGAATACTGCGACGACCCGATATTGCAGAAAAGGTTCTCGGGCAAGACTTGCGATCGGGGGTATAAGATGTTAAAGGTTCTCGCGGAGTTTTAATTTCAGATTTGGGAGAATGTTTTGATGGTCCTTCGAAGAGGTGTAGGGATTGCTTGGGACTGGAAACTTTAGCTGGAGTGGAAACTGTAAAATTGTTGGTGGGTCCTTTTGGCGATTCTTCTCCTTCATTCAATTGTAACGGCTCCATCATTTCTACGTCATCCGATTCTCCCTGCACTGGTTTTTCAAGGTTTGGTGTCTCGTCATTTGGCTTCTCTTTGATTGGGGTGGTCTGCATAACTATTATTTCCTCGGTAGTTTTCTCAAGCAACGACTGTTCTTTCTCTGTAGTGTCCAACAAGCTTATAATGACAAGTTCTGGTTCCGTCAAGGCTTCCTTAGTTTGTGTCTTTTCTGTACTCTTTACTGCAATATTTTTCTCTTCAGCAGTTATCTTAACGTCATCTTTATTTTCCTTAGTCTTTTCTTGGTCCAATTTTGGAGGATTTGATTTATTTTTATTGTTTTCCTCGGTTTTTGTTGTCTTGGTCTTGTCAGCGGATTTCTCCTTGTTTTCATTTTTGGTGGTTGCTTCTTCTGCTGCTGCCACAGGCTCCTTCTTCTTTTCCGTGGGTTTTTGTAAATCTTTTTTGGAAGTATTGCCATTTGATGACGACTCTGCTGGTTTGGCTTTAGCTCCAGCTTCATTTGCGTTGGGTTTTTCTTTCATACTGTTGCCGTTGACACCGTTTTGGTTTTTCTTGTCGTCATTCTTGTTCGATTTGCTGTTATCTATTTTCTTGGAATCAGAAGATGATGTTGAGGAAGACCTGTTTGATTCAGTCGTAGGTTGTTTTTTATCTGCAGAAAGCTTTCTATCCTGCTGGGAGTCTTTTTTCAAGTTATCAGTCTTTTGGTTGTTGGTTGATTCTTTCCTGTTATTGTCATTTTTATTGTTGTCATTCTTTTCATTGGGTTTCATTGGCTTCGCGGATGTACTTAGGGATAGAGGGGTACGCCGAGGCGGTTGCTGTACAGAACCAAATCTAGCAGACATCTTGGATTCGTTTTATCTAAAAAAAAAAAAAAGTACATGTTAAATATTTGACCAAAATCTTTTTCTGTCTATGGGACCCTATTATTTGAACAAAATTTATTGATGGATTCGGCAGCCTAACTGAAAAATTTGGAAGACAAAAAACAATCAATCAGCAAACATTAAGGATGAAATGAAACGAGAACAACTTCGCCCTGCTATAAGCTAGCAAACAATATCTGCGCGGAAATAGAACGAAGAATCTTGCTTATCGGCGTTTCGTTGAACTTAAAAAGCATCCCAGAAATAAAGCCAGAACCAAGGAGACACTAAACTTAACACTCATCAATCATCCCGGCCCTACTTTATGGTGCAGAAGTGGAAACCCTTACTCAGTCGAATTAAAGCTACCATGTCGAAATCGGGAGAACAATTTAAAAATTTGGTGGATAAGAAACAACAACGAGATGTGCTAATACATAGTAAAAATAGCAAGTAGTAAAAAAAAATACGTATTCAACTTTTAAGAAGAAGAAGGCAGCAAGGTTAGGTTAAGGTGGCTGTCAGTTCGAAAGGTGTAATAGTTGAAACACTTAGTCCAAAGGAAGACTGACAGACAGACAAATTTGGGGTATTATTCCCAAAAAACTTACAAGCTTAGAACCAAATTGAGCTTCTCACAAAGAGTGTAAGAGAATTTGTGTTCAAATCTCAGTTTATCTATGTTATTTAAGAATCCTAAAAAGAGTTTCCGTGCTGATGTGCAGATTGCTGTTGAATATTTAGTTCAGAGTCAAAGAAACTTGTGAAGTCTGTATAAGTGGTAAATCTGAAAGTCTGCCATTTCCAAAAAAAAATCGAAAAGCGTCTCACATGCTATACTGGATTTAATACACACGAAGGTATGTGGACTTCATTGACGATTACAGCAAATAAACTACAGTATCTTGATGCGGCGAAAAATATTAAAGATTTTGTGGAGGCAGCGAAAACTCATTTTGGACGGTGGAGGCGGCGAAAATTTGGGGCATGAAGTGCAGAAATATTTAAGGGAACAAGAAATTCCATCTGAATACACAGCAGAATGGGGTTGCTGAAAGACGCAACAAATTGCTTGTTGATATGTCCAGGTTCATGCTGATTGATGTGAAGCTGAGCAAGGTTTTTTTTTTTGGGGGGGCTGCTTATACACAGAAAAATTTACCAACAAGAGCGGTTTCAATAACACCTTTTGAACTCTGGTATGATTCTAAACTAGATTTCAAATATTTCCCGATTTTTGGCGAACTGTAGAGATTTTGGGGAAGTTGTTATCAGAAATGGATGCGAAAAGGATAATGAGGATTTTTTTTCTAAATAAAATTAAACAACAAAAACTTACTGAAAGAGATTCGATTTCTGGAAGTGAGTTCTTTGGGTTCGATGACATAGAAACAAATGAAGTTCTAGAGCGGAGGATATGTGATAGACCAACAAAGGCAGACTTATAATTGAAATCAATGTGGTGTGCAGTTTTAAAATATCTTCTAAGAATAAGGAGTTTTGAAATCGGGCAATACAGGAAGAAATGGATCCACTTTCCCCGAAGCAAATTTGGGACCTAGTTGAAACAAAAGCAAAGTTTTCTTGGTATTCTTTTAAATCTTGAACATCGTTGGAAACTTATTATTATTCTACAGATCAAGCATAGGTCAAACCCATGTGCCCTTCCACCTAAGGATTGTCCTCTCAATAGCATCTTGCTTCAGCAAAAATTTATTTGTAGCAATGGGAAATGGGAAACCCAGATAGATAGATAATGCTTAGTCAAAATGGGTAAGTGATAAACCAGAACTGAAAAAGTCTTCTGACTTGTTGCTTCTTTTAAGACATCACGCGGACGGTTAAAAAAGAAAACAAACGTTTCAGTGTTACATTCACAAAATAAAATTGCCCAAAACGACGTACCTATGCTTAGCTTAGAATTCGTTCTTATCTATAACTTGGAAATTGTTGCTAAAAACCATTTTATCGTAAACTTTTTGAATTGTTTGGCATTGTATCACAAACAACTAAAACAATATTAAATCCAGCAAACACAGTTGCAGTGGTCGTGATGGATGAATTAAGAAATTAAGGAATGTTAATTAATGTTGAACTGTTAAGAACAACAACAAAACAACACACACCCACCCCTAATAAAGTACATACGACGCAAATAAATGGCAAAACTATATATAAAACCCAAGTCCACTTAACGTTCGCTATCACCAGTACACACATAAAGCCACAATTTCTCTTAGCAAGTTCAGTGTGTACCATTTTTATGAAAAAATTCCCCTCAATCAACAACAGGAGGAATTCTGTAATTCTAAACAATCTTTTTGTTTGCCGTTGCCATGTATAGTTTTTAATATCAGTCCCCATTTATTTCCCCATCATCATTCCGATGAACAAAAAACACACTTAAAATAAAAAAAGGAAAAAATAAATCAAATTGGAAAAAGCACAGCACAGCACAGCAAAACAAGAAACTACTCGTATCGTATCCGTACTATGTAAATGTATAGACACTATGACTGCCGGGCCGACACCGAACCAAAGTCGTCGCGATGTTGGCTGGCAATCGCTTGAAAAAAAGGCGACAAGTTGAAAATATGCCACACACCCTTCCATGATTTTTAGTTTATAGTTTATTTTTAACGAACTCACAGATATAATTCTTCTAAGTTGTTTTTGTTTATGACTTTTTTTTAAATTTTATTTATATCAGCGTCAGAGACGTTGAGAAGGTACTTGAGATTGCTTATATGTAGGTGATACAGCAGATAGGATGTTTACAAATAATAAGTCATTAAAATTGGGTTTATGCGTTATCGATGACAATTTTGGGGCATGATTTCAAGTGCGGCCAACAAATCAGAACTCAATGAATTAGAATTTCATTTTGTATGGTTTCATGCAAAAAAAAGGGTTCCACTTCAGTGACCAGTCGCTGTCGCTGTCGGTCACAGTTCCATTGCAATGCGCAGTTTTAATATAATTTGTTGGCCACTCGACCGTCATTTGATTGAAGGGAGCACCCGCTCTGCAGCATGCAGTAAAAAACAAACACAACCATTTCGATTACGTAAATGTAATGTGCGAGAACTAAATTGTTCTTGTATACATATTTTATTTTAATAAGTTTGAATACAGCAACGCATTTGAAAAATAAACTGAGAATATCTAAGACAATTTGAAAATTGTTCCATCATTGTGTTGATGTTGAAAACTACTCCTCATTATAAGAATTTATGTTTCAAATTTTCGAAGAAGGAAAGCTTGTGAGTTCGTTGTGCTGATCATTGGTATGAAGCAGATTATGAATAGATTTAGAACCACATTGTCTTAGGCTCCTTGGAATACGAGAAAATAAAACTGGAGACATCTGCTGATCGTTGTGTAGAGGCGAGTGAAAATGTTGTAAATTACTTTGGCATTTAGATAGATCAGTATCTACAATAATTACACCGCCATGCGGCTCTGTCTTTCACCGGTCGATAATTGCATATGACTATGTGAATGTGGTTCAACATATTTCCCCTTCTCATCAGAAAAGGATTCGTGTGTTTGAAAGTCTATGGACCTGCTTGCCTAAAAAACGAGGGGTTATACTTTTTTTTTGTCGTAGTTACCTCAATAATGAATATTTTGAAGGAGTGCTCTTAGGCGGCATCATCCCACCAGACAGTTTTCTATTTAACTAAATATTACAAGGCAATAAACGAAAAACAACCTACAAAACATGGTAGGTACCATTAAAAAAAAATACGACATTCATATATATGTAGTATGAAGAGAAGCTACCTCTATAGCATGCTGGTAGGTTGTGGACTCAAAGAACTAAGCCATATTGATTGTTTGTATAATAAGGGCCCACTCAATGGAAAAGTTGGATAGGATAGAAAAGGACATAATTCAATAGGAGAAGAAAATATAGCCGAACAGAGCATTCCACGTTCGTGTTGTGCGGCTAGACAAAGTGTCTCTTGACTTAACATAACGTCTGAAATTAGGCTCAATAATATATACTAATGAGCATTCCTTGAGGAATGAGTAATACGGGTAAATTGTTTCAGATGACGAATACAATTGGCTATCTCACTTGAGCATTGTTTGTTAAATAACGATAAATTAAGGTGAGCAAGGGAACATTGTTCAAGTGAAACAAAGGTCTCCGTTATTGTTATTTCGCCTATCAATTTTAAGACTCTTCTCTAAATTCTACATGGGAGACGCATATACTCATGTTTTGGTCGAGCAGATAGGAACAAATATTTGTTTAATACTCCAAAAAAACCCAGCGGTATTCTAAGCAACGTACGATTCTGTTCGTTTCACAGAAGTCGATTTTAAAACACATACCTAAAGCACAAGGTTGTTGTGTTTATTGATTCAAGTGCCACTCCATGAATACAAGATATTGCTATCCGAAGAACAAAACAGATTGAGGACTACAACAGGATCTAACTAAGTTTTGGTGATCTACTGATTCCCATTTTAGCTCTTTTATATTAATGTTAGTTATCATAACAGGACACTGACTGAAAAGCATCCAACGTCTCCGCTGCATTAAAACAATTTCAGTTGAAGTCTCCAAGACCTAAACTCCATTCTGATTATTACTTCAATGATCCTTGTGATCAAGCTAAGAAAGCCATTTGAAAATTCAACAAAGAAGCTACTCACTACTCAGCTTTGTGTAAAATCACGATAGACCAATAAATGGTCTTAGTGTGTCCGTATTTTTGCTGGAAGCAACAATATTCAAACCTTACATTGGCAAACAGGTTGGTGCACGAATTATATGCTGCAAGGTCATGGCAACGATGCTGGCTTTAGGATTGATGCCATTAAACCCGAAGTACACAGGCCAAAAGTACATGTCAGCAGATTAAACAAAAGATCAATACGCACATTGAGTGAGTTTATAGGTGTCTCCAATGGTTTAAAAAAAAACCGAAAACCGACTGATACGCAACATAAGCGACCAAATACCTCATATCGACAGAAAAGCTTATATAGACTCATAAGATTATGCTGAAGAAGAATCTGGACAATTTGGTGTCACTTAATTGCTGAATGGGAGTCAAAGGCCTTGGATGTTTAAAACAGAATAAATTCAAATTATTTGCCCTGTGAATCGAAAATGAAATGTATGCAGTTCCATGAATATAATATACATATAATGGTAGGTTACGGGTTTTATAGAACTCTTTTCCAGCCTAATGTTCCAATAACTCAAGAAATGCTATGAATTGGAGCTTTTAAAAAAATATATAAATACATTTTGCCGCCATATGCTGCGTGAGAAATTTAAAATGTTGAAAGAAAGTATCGTGTTCACGCCCCAACATATATTAAACATAGTTTTCTTATTATTAAGTAGTATTGTTCGAACCACTTAGAGGTAACGTTGTTCCATTAATTTAGGAATAATCGTGTGGAGTCTTTTCTTCTTATTGCAAGTAATAGCATTAAACTTATCAGCGTTCTCATATCGGAAACCAAGGAGGGGGGAAGATATACATATAGGTATATACAATACATATACAAATGTATTTAGAATGGCTAGAAGAACTCAAAAGCGAAAATGTAAGTTCGCAAGGAACACTTTTTAAATTTCTTACACTATGTCGATTAACCCACTCGAAAACTGCTTTTAACTTAGCAATCTCAGCAAATATGTACATTCATCGAAGTCTTGACAATTGCTTTTGCCTTGTACGAAGGCACTTAAAAAAGAAAAAAAGCATTGAATAATGCATCATAATCTATGCTCCAACCAATAAAGCCTACAAAACAAGACCGAAATGAGCACGACATGCCAGAAGTTATCTTCTATAGCGCAACCAGTTTGAGGAAACCTCACATATTGTCTTTCTGCACATCATCATATCTTACTTTGAAGCTATATGAAGGTATGGCTTATGCTTAGACTAAGCAAACAACAAGCTTAGATACATTTTGTAACCGCTCACCCTTTACAGTGAGTTTTGCAACATTCTGCCCAGCTCCTATAATTTTAAAATTCTTTCAAAGTTATTCGGTTTCCCATTCCATCCATTTGTTATTCCGTCCTCTTTGTTATTGTTTTTTTCTACTCCATTTGCTCGATGCATGTTTGCTATTTCTTGCATACCTGTCGCGCAAGTATTCTGCACATGAAAAGTTAAAAAGAAAAGAAAAAACAACAGAGAAAAAGAACCTGTATCCAAGTGTGCCAGTTTGCTTGCTTGCACTTTCTACATTATTCATTTTGCAGTTAGAAAGAAGAAACCGTCTTAGATACCTCATAAGTAAGTATGAGTGTTTGTTTTGCCTTTCTCAAATCCATGCCCCATCATCAGTTGGAAACCGGATGCTCATTTTTGGCAAACCCTTTTCATTGTCAAACTAATGACCCTTGAAATCAAAAAATGTGTCGTCTTTTTCAAATTGAGCATTCAAAACTTGGCCCCTATTAGCCAGGAACATGGGCTTGGGATGATAAGTTGTTGTCTGTCTTCCGTATCATAATCTACTTACAAACTTATCATGAATAAAGGAAACAAAAGAAAACTCAAGTAGTTAGGTAGCACACGCAATATACAAAGGTTTTATTGTGCAACAATCTGAGTAGTATTGATTGTTTCATTTTACAAAGCACACAATCAGCAGTGATGCGTTTCGTTCGATAGGTTCCAGTTCTATATCTAGTAAAATGTTTAATGCCTTTTACAGAATTAACGGATTTTTTTTTCTAGTCCAAGTCTTTATTGGGAAACAGTCAATATGTTTGTACTTGAAATGTATTGGGAAGGGAAATATGTACATGCATTTTTTTTTTTCTTTTCAAGATTTATATTGGCCTCTGCCAGACTGGAACTTCATTTAAGAAGTCAACGCACATTGCCTATTAAAAAAAAAAAGAAAAAAAGCTGTACGTGCTCATGCATTTCAAGAATTCAATGTTGTAGCTTTATTTTTTTTAAAGTTGATGATGGGCATCTAAGAATTTGTATGCTAAAGACCCTTTGAAAAATTCAGTATGTGATTGTATTCAATGTGGGGGGGGGGGGTACCTACTTCAGTTCCATCCCGATGAACTCGTCACAAAAAGTGAATTTTTGTTGCCAGTTTCTTTGTCTGAGCAACTTACTGCAACATTTTATTCGTATAAGATCGTTCCTACATATTTTTATTTGACAGTATCTCAGTAATGTGTTATTGTGTTTAAACTGTTCCGAAATTCAATCCGTTGTTTTGATTTAGATTAGACTGTCTTTATCTCTTTCGTATGATCTCGAGAGTGAATGGCACCCCGTCAAAGTCTCCAACCAATTTTAATCTAAACGAATTACTATTTACGTATTCTCAGAAATGTAAACAAATTTGATTTGCTTTGTATGATTCGTAGCTAAGCAAGTTGATGTTGCGAAAGAAATGTCACCTAAGTTCTGTTTTCTGAGGCAGACACGACAGAAACCGCGTGGTTGTCACCCTTTTGGTTCAGACATGTGGTTCTTATTACTTAATTCCATTCCATATGTGTTTTTGTTTTCGGTAAGTAAACACCAATCTCAACTGGAAAGCTTGGTTGTTTCGCGATTGCTTACTCAGACACCCAGAATATTATGGAGCTGGAAATATATATTTGTATAGGTATGTGTGACTCTCTGCGCCAAAACTAAGGAAAGTATATACCCATATGATAAATGTTTCAGCGAAAAGAGCAACTCTTTAAAATTTGAATGAGAAACGAAATTAAAAAAAAAAAATTTTTCCTCTTGCTGCGACAGAAACACTTCGCATGACTCATGACGAAATTTGATAGAACCAAAAGTATGAAGATCCCACCAGAAGAACTTGATTTCAAAAACACCATCCTAAAATATATTGACACGGTTTAGTTTAAGTTTGCATATTTCATGGTGATCAACTGAGAAAGGACAATGTCAGACAATAGAGTAGAATTCAGATAACATTCAAATTTAAAAACATCCTTTTCTAGTGGGTCTAATACAGTGACCAAGCGTGAAAAATCATAGCTGATGGCTCGCCGACATGTAGTGTTGAAACTCTAATATTGAATTCCATTTAACCAAAAAACCACTCTCGATTGATCTCGAGCACTTTTCATTTTCCATGAAGCCAAAAAAGCAATCTAGATTCGATCTCATTGAATCTATATCACTTTTTGCGAATCTCGATTCAGTCAGACACACACAGTTGACACAGTAATATTCCTAAACGTCATAAGTTGGAAATTTGTTTTTCTCATTGTGGTTAATTATATTTCATGATGGATGATGATGGAAAATTTTTCAACTGGAAATTTGTTAAAGTAAACCGATAGGCATTCCGTCAAAGATGTTGCTGCATATCAATTAGACGAAGAAGTGGACTATCATTTAAGCTGTTAATGACACACACACAATAATACAAACAAAATCAATCTCATTTTATTTTCCATGCAACCAGAAAAATCGTGAAATATAGATCTAATCTGAGAGCGAATCTAAAAATGACGTGGAATTCGCCATAAGATAGGTAATCCCACACACTTCTCGCCTTGTTATTTATTGGTGGTCTTAGAAGATGGCTCATTCACTTAACAATTTAGGTCTATTAGATTTCGAAAATGTTCCATGTCGAGCGATTGGTCCGCCAGTTATCGAAATACAATTCTCTCTTTCGGCATTCCCATACAAAATTCAAAAGTAAAATACAAATCGGTGGAACCGTTCCCGAGTTTCAGCAAAGGCTAGCACAGTAGTAGCCTTATGATGTTGAACTAATGCATTGCTGCTGGAACACAATGGAGCCGGAGCCGGATCCGCAAACGAATCCGTATTGTCAATATATTGAATACACACGAATTCAATGTTGTGAACACAACGAGACGGATCCGCAAACGCAGCCGCAAACGGCGACGGACGAGTTGGCCAATTTTTAATAAATACGTGCGTGTTTTTGACATTCCATACAAAAAAAGAGCAACGTGCTAATAAAATCCTTTTAGAAATTAGGTCAGGGTACAAATGTATAAAAAAGACTATACATGATGCGATATATGTTTTATCATCTATTATATGCATATACATATATGTATGTTTTTCAGTGGAAATTGTAAAAATAAAAAGGTGGAGTACGTACGACTCCATTGTGGGCACTTCAAATTAGGTACGTACGGGATGCGATACGGTTGCGGCTGCGGTTCCGGCTGCGTTTTTCTATTGTGTTCCAGCAGTTAACCGGCGCAATCTCCCGACTTCCATGCCATGAACAATTTTCAGAGGCTTTAGAACGTGGCGAGGGAGGGAAAAATACATGTCGAGGTTTTTAATTGTTTGCATATTTAAAATAATCCTATTTTTTTTTATTAAAAGATTTGTTTTTGAAAATTCGCTTTAAGTTTAGTTTTTGAAATAAAAGCAAAACAAAATTCCGTCCGTCTGTATCGGTACCTACAGTCTAAACGGTTAGACCGGTTTGGTAATGGTACAGTGGATGTTGGTTGCTACCAACAAAAATTCTTTCCTATCTTTCCATTCCTTCTAACTAATGCCGTACAATTGGCATTCAAAAGACCTTGGGTCTTTTTATTACTTAATATTAGTATTAACGTACTACACAGGGCTTTTTAATGAAAAACTCATTTTCTCAAAAACGGCTTCTACGATTTTGATAGTACCTCCCATAGGACTGGTTTATTTTCAAATCAGATTTTCTCGTAAACCACTAGACAGATTTCTTAAACATTAAAAAAAAGAGTTAAAAAAGAAAAATTTGGATTACAAAGTAAGAGAATCTAGCATTCTTGAAAAAAAATACCTATGACAAAAAAAAAACTGCGGTTAAGTTTTTTGCAAGTAGCTCGAACACTGAGTCATATAAACTTGGGTTTGAGATTAATTTTTGCTTTAAAATTAAAGTTAGGTAAGAAACGAAATTATGTACCTACATATGCTTTTACAAATTTCAAAGGTTTAACAACAAAAAATATGCTATCCCTGTTACTTAGACGAATCGAAATTGTTGACTAGCTTGGTAAAAATTTAAAAATGAAAAGATTTAGGAAACCCTGAACGTCAGTGAAAGATTTTCTGTTAATTTTTAATATAATTCCGATTCTATTCTTTATAGGTATTTGCTGTCGTATAAAATCAAAAGCATTGTTTCCCCATTTCGGATTTGAAAATAAATAAAGTGCACGACTGGGTCGGACAAACTTGCTCTAATGTGAGACAGTGGTCTTGGGGTTTGAGATTTTGGAAAAAAAGCAGGAAAAACCTAGGTGTAGGTATGAAATTTTATTGATCACTTAAAATCAATAGTTATGTAAAACGTTTTTTGGAAAAAATTAAGTAAGCCATCAGATTTCTTTTACTTTTCTGAATATTAAGGAATTTTTTTCAAAATCGTTGGACGTTTTTTTGAAAAATTTTCCGAAAACATATTCCAAATTTTTTTGCATGATATCAACATCTAGCGGTTTAAAGTTCTTATCAGGAAACAAAAATTTAAAAAATTTAAATTTTTAAAAAAAACCAAAAGTTAAAAAACTCAAAAAAATTTTTTTTGAAAATTAAAGAATTTATATTATTTCGTTTATAACAGAGCTTTTATATTAAAATTTTCATTGAAATCAGTGAAGTCGTTTGCGAATAATTCTGATTTCAAAAAACTGGTCTTATCGGAGGTACCGTTATAAGACTTTTCTTGAAAAATCTGTTCCCACCAAAACATAAAGTTTACTCAAAAAACACCATTCAGAAAGTTTTATTAAAATCGTAGGAGCCGTTTGTGAGATAAATGAGTTTTTCATAAAAATTCATATAGCAGGTACTGTTAGCTTTGGAGCTAGAATGCTAATTCCGAGAACCCCTCTGTAGGACATCATAATAATACTATGTACCAAGTTTGAAGCAAATCGGTTCAGCCGTTTAGGCTGTAGGTGCCGATACAGACGGACGGACAGACAGATATACAGACAGACAGAATTGTCGGACACACTTTTTTAGGCTTCTCTATCTTCGTAATGTTATGTAAAAAATTTTTTTACGAATGCATAACTTGCCTGATAGTATGTAGGTACCTATAATTGCAAGTAAAAAAAATAATAGGTACTCTATTAGACGTGTTAGTATTGGTGGCGATTCATGTCATCCAATGTACCTAATTAGCAGAAAAAAAATTGTCATTCTGTCTAGCCTTCTCTTCTCCTGGACAGAAAATAATTTCTTTTGTCAAAGCTTACTGTTTGTTATCTAAACACAGAAGATCCTATAACAAAAAAACATCTAGGCTCAAAAAAATGCTGCTTTTCGACCTTGCTCCTGTTTTCCCTCAATAATTTTGTTTTCTTACGTCCTATGGCAAGTTTCCTAATATTTTGTTAGTTCATAAATTTGTATTATGTGAATTCGTTACCGAGATATGGAGCTTATGGTTTTCCCTCAATAAATTTATTTCCTTACGTCCTTCGGCAAATTCACCAAGTTTCGACCTTTTCCCACTAAAAGTATGTAGGTAGGTACCTGTCAACTGAAGTTACACACGTGAACATATTTGTTTTACTTATCACAAGTCAAGATCTTCAGATTTTCAGTTAGATGCCTTTCATACTCTTCTAAGACGCTTGTTCCATAATATAAATATTTATGCATATACTTTTAGGGAACTTTTTGATAATTCCAAATGAAATAACATGTTCAAATTAAAATTAAAATGCAACAACTTTTAATTTTTCATTTCGAATTATATTTTTGAAATCAAATCATGCCTTAAAACTTTGATTTTCTGAATTTCATAGTGGAGGTACTAACGATCACAATGGGATTCGATTGCACAAATGTTGCATGTATTCGACTACCTTCCCAAAGTAGACATCTAGTTGTTGGATTTTAGTTTTTATTTTAAAACAAGTTTCAATCATAGTTTATTTACCTCGACACGCATCAAACCACATACCTACCCAACCTGAATGTAATGATTTCGGGTCAAATGCACCCTCCAATTAACGTAAATAACCCACAAAATAACAATGCTTTGTATCAATCAACTTCAGCTTTCGTTTATTCAGAAAGCATTGTTAAGTAAGGTATAGAGTCTCCAAACAAAGAGTTCTCATAGAAGTAATAAGACTGCCCAAGGCAGAATATTCAGCTTCGATTTTCGACGGACAGAATATTGTTCACAAACAAGGAAAAGAAAAAACATATTCCCTTTTATCATACTACTCTACGCCTTAACCGATGGCATTTTTAAATGTTGTAGGTATCTACCTAAAAAAAAAATTCCCTATTACTGCAAGAAATCAATATACACATGATGGGATCAGAGAATCCATGGACCATGGGTCTAAGGTTACAGAGCGCCTTGCGTAGCGGCCAAACAGCATCATTTTATTTTTTACGTCTGATGTACCTATCAACTATCATGCTTTCATCATACTTCCTACCTGCTAACAAAACAACTTAAAAGGTTGTTACGTAGGTACAGTAAAATTAATGTACCTACATACTTTTTGGACAAAAAAAAAGAAAGATAAGAAGGAAAGATAAAAAACAATTTCAAGGTTAAGGGATATGTTTGTTTCATGCGTAGCGATAGTTCTTAAAAAAAGATAAATTAAAAAGATAAGAACTCAGCCTTAAAAAAATTTACTTTGACACTCAATTCTTGGATAATAGTCATGGTCATATAAAAAATGCCAGATTTGCGTCTTATCATGAAGAAGGCTATGCTGGTGCTGGCACGAGTGTTTTTTGATAAGAAAGCCAAAGCATACAAAACAAGCTTAACTGGAAGCAAGCCACCACAACTTAAATGTTTCAATCTATTTCATGTTTTCTCCTACATTCTAGGTAGGTACATTTCAATGATTTAATTTTGGTTGGATTTTTTTGTATGTTTTCCTTTGGCGTACTTTTTATACTTAAAAAAAAGCTTTACCCTTGAATTAATCAAACCAGAAACCACCCAACCAAACCCAACACCATCACAATGTAAGCAAAATAGCAAACAATGAACTTTTCGGAGAACTGAAAGCGGAAGGAGAAATTTGCAGGTAAAGCATACAACGATAAAATATCGCAAACACACGAACAAATACACACAAAGAAATATATAAAAAAAGAATAAAAATGCAGCGACCCGGCAGCCTAAACAAGCCTACTCAAATGAAAACGACAAAAGGTTCTCTATATCTGGCCACCACTGTTTGTAGGGAATTTCTATTTGAAAAAATGGCGGTTTACTCCTTGTAAATGGAAAATTTTCTTTGTTCAATGAAAAATCTTTTCACAGGCTCATTTTCAATCTAAACAACTTAATTATCACTAAAAACTATTTAAATTATCTATTGGAATCTGTAAACGTGAACATTTTACAGCGAAATATTTCTAAAAATTCATAGAAAAGGGTTTTTATATTAGCCGAGCCGAACTACCCCAACAAGACTGAAGACGCCGCGGCCACCGCTACCGATGCGGCTGCTTTTATGCAACCACGCAAGTAAATTTTCAAGAGGCCGCCGACAAACTTTCACACAAAATCTGATAAAAAATTAAATGTTTTATTCGAACCTTTTGTCTTGTTATTATTAAATTGTATCTTATCCTTTGATTTATTTATTTTTTGTAACACACAACACAATTAACACAAAAATTAGTTTTTTTTTCTTTTCCTCGTATTCTTTCCTCGATCTCAACAAACAAACAACGAACGATACGGGCCGACAAATTCAACTGAACTAAACGCATGAAAATATGGGAAAAAAGAAGCACAGCATAGCAAAGCATAGCATATTATGCGAATTATAGGGAATTTTTCCTATAATTTAACGAAGTTGGTGTTATGAATTTCCGAAAAGGAAATTCATTGAAGAAGGCTTTTGTTAGAGGTCACTAAGGAAGTGTATGCATCGACTCAGAATTTAAAGATAGGCTATTTGGTGGGTGATAATATAAATTGTTTTAAAAGAGCCCAGTTATAAATTCTCAAAAAATAAATGCATATTCCGTTAAAATGAGTTTTCAATTCAAATTTTATGTATTGATTTCATATGACGGATAACTTTGATATAAAGTTATTCTTTTATGGTTGGTTTCTGCATTGCATATATAAACTATAGTATTCCCACTTGAGGTGCTCCATCTATCGACGAAAAACTAAGCTCTAGAATACCATGGGAAGCAACAACAACAATTTCCACCATTTTAATTGTTGTTGTTGCTTCCCATGGTATTCTCGAGCTTAGTTTTTCGTCGATAGATGGCGCACCTCAGGTGGTAGTACTATAGTTTATATATACAATGGTTTCTGCAAAGAATGATACAACGGTGCCGTGAAATAAGGCCAAATGGAGACACGTTTGGCCTTATTTCGCATACGCAGGTATAGTTGCCATTACAAAATGCGCAGAGAGAGATGTACACGTATTCACAGACTGGAAAAAATATTTCGAGGGTGTTTCAGGCAAGCGGAGTACGAGTTGGCGGTCTGTATATGGTCTGTGTTCAGAACATCTTGATAAATTAATATTATAGGAAGTGGGAAAAAATCAAGATCAAGACAAATATGGTCATTTTGATGAGTAGTTATAAGTGTTAATGTTTTCACTCTTTTGTATAATGTCGTGTAGCTCAATCCAGATTTACTTTTCTTAAAATTTTAGGATCAAGAAGTTGCAGCACAATGTACTTAAATAAAGGAAATTCAATCTATACTATAATATATGACAACCAAAGTAAGTAATGATCTGGAAGTGCGGTATTCACGGATCAATCTTCTTTTCTACAGTGAGTATTTACAAGCACTTGCAAAACTTATAAGTGTTGACAAAACCAATCTTAAAAACAAATTAAGGCTCGCGCAAACCAAAGCGGCTGCGGTGGCGACCTAGCAGGTCGCGCGATAAAGAGGCGGACAAAAATCTGCTCAAACCAACGCGATATTTTCAGTCGCGGCCAAGCCGTGAAAAATATCATTTTTAGTTGAATTGAAATAATAATATTTAATAATTATTAATATCTAATTATTCCCACAAATGGATGAAACCCTACTACTTTTAGACGAGACAAAAAAGTAAAAAAAATTTCATAAGTGTATCTTGCATATTTCTCATTATATTTTTCAAAAACATTTTTAGTTTTTAAATATTCAAAATGGCTTGCAATACTTTCAAACAATAAATAAAAAGATATCACGAATGTCAGCTGCGATACGGCGGGCAAATGGTGCACGCAGCAGTGGATCGTATTCACAACCCACATATCGCTTAGGTGTGTGCCATTTGTATGGTTTACATGTGCATCATCTGTTTGGTGATCACCACCGCAGCCGCTTTGGTTTGCGCGAGCCTTTACGCAGCAAGCTAAAATTTTGCTCCCATACAAAATTTAGTCAAGCTAAAAAGCGGGTGGAAATGGTACAGTGGATGATGTGCTTAGTTGCTAACCTAAAAGTTGTGGGTTCGAGCCCCAGCCTGGGCAGCAATTTTTCAATATTCCCCAGCTTCAACTGGACGCCACCCATGGGATTTTCATGAGATAAATATCACCAATTTCTCAATCAATTGTGCCAACAAAAAAATCTTTCCTATCTTCCTATTCCTTCTAACTAATGCCGTGCAGTTTACATTCAAAAAGTCCTTGGGTCTTACTATAATGACGCAACACATGCCAGCTACTGGCAAGGCAGTTGCTTCATGTATTCATTGTCAGATACCTATCGGTGTTTCAGTTGGCTGGACGTTTGTCAGTGTGAGTGGAAAATGTGAGTATATTGCTAGTTTCATGCCAGTAGCTGGCAGGTGTGGCGTCCGGAATACAGGCATATAGTTAAAATTATTATTTTTATTATTAAAATTATTATTATTATTAAAATTAAGCAAGACATTTTAGCCGAGTGGTGCGCAACTCCAGCTAAAATTTCAATTTGTTCACATGGTTCATTGTTGAGCTCTCAAAATATAGCGGATTGATGAATTGCTTGGTACAAGTATTTCCAGCTAAATTTTGACAGATCTTTACAGGTCGTAGCTAAAAAGTTGAATCGAAGTTGTTGAACCTCCTGCGGAAATTTGTTATAAGGGATATAAATATGTTATTTCGAGAAGATATTATACAAACACAAATAATAATTATTGTTCTACTAAAATAAATTAAACACAAAATTAAGTAGTGTTTTTATCAACAAAAATAAAGTCCCGACGACACCTCTACTATAGCCCTCTCTAAATTGTGTTTTGTTTTGTGCCATACGATGCCGATATGGAACAGTTTTTACGGTTGAGTGTTGAAATGGAATGTATTACTATAATTGTAACATCACAATATTATTTCATGTCAACTTTGTCAGCTGAACTAGTTCATTATGTCATTACTTGATAAATATATTTTCGGTCTTCTTGCTGGCCTTTGTTTTGTAAAACAAGTTGTGTTTTAATCTTTGCGGAAAATTTTACAATACAAGGGTCTAATAACAATAATGAAAACAAAGGTAGTAATATCTTCTTCAATTTTGGAACAATATATATTTTTTATAGTATTCACTTAAAATCTTTTCGTGAGCAAGAAACAGGCAGCTCCCGGAGTTTTTTGTTGTTATTAAAAAGACAAAACCAGATTTTAATAGAATAATTTATTGAATGAAAAATAATCACGTCCGCTTCTCACAACACCAAACACTGGATAGAGAAAAAGTCGTTAATTCAAAATGAATATCCCTTAACGATCACAAGCGCCACCGTGTATTTGAAACTTAAACTAAATATCATTTAAGGCACGTTCAGTGGTTCATAAATTCAACACTCCCACTTTTAGTTATAAGTTTCTATACAATAAAATAACATCAAGAATTATTAAAATCTAAGTACCTAATCTAATTTATCAAAAACGTAAAAAAAATAAATTAATACTTTACTGAAATAACTGAATTTAAAAAAAGCAAACTGGTTTATCAAATCAAAAAATAAAACATTATATAAATTCATTTTTTAAAAACAATCGTTTGGGCTCGGATCATTTTTTAGGAATGATGTTCATCAATGAACAAAACGATTGATGTTTGACCCTTGTTAAAGGCTTCGTGAAGATATCCGCCAGTTGTTGGCTTGTTGGCACATATTCAAGATTGAAGATCCCATCCTCAAATTGATCCCGAATAAAATGGTATCGAACGTTTATGTGTTTAGTCCGCTTGTGAAATTCTGACAGTCCATATAGAAAATTGGAGTTTCAACTTCGTGCTGCAACAAATCGGTAAGAAGACTTTTTAACCACACAAGCTCTTTTATGGCATGTGAAGCTGCCATGTATTCCGACTCTGTTGTCGACAATGCCACTGTTCGCTGACGCTCTGATCCCCAGCTAAGGACGCAGCCACCAAATAAGAAGACGTATCCAGAAGTGGACCTTGCCGTCTTTTTGCATCCTGCATAGTCTGCATCGCTGTAACCTTTTAGCTTCAGGTCTTCTCCGCCTCCAAATTTCAATCCAAGCTCAGGTGTTCCTTTGATGTATCTTAAGATTCTTTTCAATCCATTAACGTGTGCTTCTGCAGGATTCTCCATATATCTGCTAACGTTTCCAACCGCAAAACTTATATCTGGGCGTGTTGCAACAGCCAAATACATCAGACTGCCAACTGCCTCTCTATATGGAAAATCAATTTTCTTGCTCCCATCAAAATCACTTAAGTTCTGTGATGTGTCTGATGGTGTTGCGACTGGATTGCAATTTTCCATTCCAAAGCGATGAACTATCTTTTCAACATACGCCTTCTGGTTAACGTGTATTGAACCATCTGACCTCTGATCGATTTCGAGTCCCAGGAAACATTTCGCCTCAAAAACTTTGACTTCAAACTCTTTTCGCAGATGCTCAATAACTCTTGTGACAGCCGTTTCACTTTCTGCTGCAATCAGCCCATCATCCACATAAATAGCTAAAAGCATCATCCCATCAGAACCATGATGAACAAAAACGCAAGGATCCGAAACACTTGCAGCAAAATCAAACTTTGATATAAAAGCAGTGAACTTTTTGTTCCAGCAACGGGAAGCCTGCTTCAAACCGTAAAGGCTTTTATTTAGTTTGCACACCTTTCCACTGCAATCATCGAACCCCATCGGCTGTCTCATATACACATCTTCAATCAAGTCGCCGTTTAAGAATGCGGTCTTCACATCAAACTGCTTCAACAACATACACTTTGAAGCTGCTATTGCAAGTATGGTACGTATTGATGTGAACTTCACCACAGGGCTAAAAGTTTCCTGATAATCGACACCATATTGCTGGGTAAAACCTCGCACAACCAAACGTGCTTTGAACCGCTCGATGCTGCCATCGGTTTTCTGCTTCAACTTATAAACCCAACGATTATCAATTACCTTATGGTCCTTTGGAGGAACAACCAACGTCCAAGTACGATTTTTGGAAAGGGATTCCATCTCTTCGTCCATCGCCTCCTCCCACTGCTTATGGTCATGTGATGCAATCGCTTCTTCATAAGAAGTTGGTTCTTCGTAAACTGCCATTAATGCTGCTGCATGATTAGCTGATGACTCATCAAAAGATAAACGTCGACGTGGCGGAGACACAACTTTATTTCTCAGGCGTTTCTTGATTATGTTTTTGTTGTCCAGGCTGCAATGGGCACCATCATATGTTTGGTTCACTGGTGTCTTTAGTGAATCGAAAACAGATTCATCAACCTCAGCACAATATTCTGATTCCGAAAGAACCTCTCCGTCTGCTTTATCCATACTCTGCTCAACGCCACCAACATCTACAACAGCCATTGCTTCTTCTACGAGAAAAACAACATCACGTGCCACTTCAATGCTGTTGGTTTCAGGATTCCATACTCTATATGCCTTGGAGTCGTTATCATACCCAACAAATACACATTTTGTTGCTTTTCGGCCCAATTTGTGTCGCTTCTCTTTTGGGATATGTATGAAGACTTCAGATCCGAAAATTCGAAGATGTTCCACTTTTGATTTTGTGTTGAACCACAGCTCGTACGGTGACTTATCTGCAACAGTACTCGTTCCAGAACGATTCAAAACATGAACGGCAGTATTCACGGCTTCAGCCCAGAATCTCTTTTCTATGTTCTTAGCATGCAGCATGGTTCTCGCCGATTCAACAATAGTTCGCATCTCTCTTTCAGCACAGCCATTCTGTTGAGGCGTATATGTAGGGTTCCCAACCGTCCTCCATTTGGGAGGACAGTCCTCCTTTTCAACTTTTTGTCCTCCTGTCCTCCCTTTTTCAAAAATGTCCTCCAATCCAAAAATCTAAAGTTGATTTTGTATGCCACACATGCCAGCTACTGGCAAGACAGTTGCAATACACTCACATTTTCTACACACACAGACAAACTTCCAGCCAACTGGAACACATATAGGTATCTCACAATTATTAATACATGTAGTAACTTGCTTGCCGTAGCCCGTAGCTGGCATGTGTGGCGTCAAGGTAAGTCTTCTCAATGGCATGCACCTAGAACACAACCTTTTTGGCTGCATGCATTACTTTTATTTGAACAGTTTACTTTTTTGAGTGCAGATCACTAATTCAAACTTTGGCAGGAACAACTCTTTATTCACTGGGCTTCAAAACGAAAATAACAAAATTTTTAAAGCCAACTGTGACGCCCATATAATTCATAACTGCCTTAGACATTCACTTGACCAGTTGTCAACAGATGTTGAAAATATAATTTAAAGGTTTTTTCTCATTTTTCAATATCAGCAAAAAGAAGGACTGAATTAATGAATATTTATAATTTAGTGGATTATGAATTTTCGGACCTGATAAGACATATTACTACCCGTTGGTTATCCTTACTTCCTGCTGTTCAGCATTTGCTAACTATAGTTGGAAAGCAATAACGTCCTACTTTTCCAATATTGACGATTGTCCAGAATCGGTTAAGCAAATTTTGTCTAAAAACAGTCCAACCAGATCTAGTTGAAAAGTACTTGTACTTTTTAGATCATATGATCCTTTTTTCCAAGAAGCAACATTACTTCTTGAGTCTAATAGTACGACATCATTCAATTTATTTGAAGTGATGCAAAAGTAAACAAAGGCTCGAAACAAGACTGAATGACAGGTTTCTTGGGAACGACTTTCACCAGTATTTTGTTAAGATTTCTCAGACCGAAAAACTTACAATTGAACATGAATTTATGAACTTTTGTAGAAAATCTTAAAAATATATTAAAAGCAAATTTAGATTTGATACAGAAAAGGATAACTGGCTTTTTCTAATATCACCGCTTTCACTCACACTAAAAATGTTTCCTAATTTGTCTGTATTTTTTGATATATGCGAAACTTTGAATATTAAAGTTGATGTTGACTTATTGTATGAAGAAATAATTCCATTAAGAAATAATTTTAAACACATTTTCAAACAAGATTCATGGAAAGTTTTGACAAAAAAGTGTAGATAAATGGGTGTTTTTACTTTCTAAAATTGAAGAAAAGAAAAATATTTTTAAAATCATGAGTTTTATTTTAAGCATTTCTACTTCTTCGGCATTTTGCGAGTTTTTTCGGTAATGAATATAAAATGGCGGGACGAAAGAAATAGAGCAGACATTGAACTTATAAGAGCAGAGCTTTTAATTACCATAAAAAATACAAAACCCTGTATTGAGTACTTTGATTCAATTAAAAATGACAAATTACGTTCCAATGTTTAAAACAAACAAACATACACATTTATTAAGTAGTTATGTTTTCCAAAAATATTTTTTTTAAATGTTATCTAAAGTGTGATATCTTACTCTAAGATAGTTACGTTTATCTAAATATCTGTTACTTTACTTAGCTATATGAAAAGCTTTTATTTTTTTGTTTTTTTCTATTACATTTATTTATTTTTTTATTACAACAAATGCCTTATATTATTTTTTTTTATATTAATTGTTCCTTTTTTCGTTTAATATTGAATTATTTTGTTTCAATTGTTAATGTAAAAGATTTAATTTATTTTTAATACTAAGCTTTTTGAATTTTTTTAATAAAACCAAAAAACATAGTCATTTATTTTTGTTTTATCTTGGATTGCGTCCTCCTTTCATTTCGAGTAAAGTTGGGAACCCTACGTATATGGCACTGTACGTTGATGATGAATACCCATGCTGCTGAAAAACGACTTCAGTTCATCGTTGACAAACTCCGTCCCATTGTCAGATCTCAGAACACGAATGTTGTGGCCTTGTTCTTTTTGCGCTATTTTCAAAAAATTCTTGATCTGCGCCACTTCAGATTTTTGCTTCAAAAAATAAACACGCCGAAAATGAGAGAAGTCATCTTTCAGCAACAAGAAATACCTTGATCCACCAAGAGATGTTTCTTCCATTGGTCCACATACATCGGCATGAATAACCTGTCCACATGTTTTAGAAACTTCTTCACGACTCTTGAAACTGCTTCGGTGATGTTTTCCATAAACGCATGCCTCACAGGTAAACTCTTCGTTAATGAACTCAATTCCCTTTCGTTCCAAAAACTTCTTTACGTGTAATATGTGTTGATGCCCCAAACGTTCATGCCAAATACGAAGAGAATCCTTCTTTATGACTACGTTTGCACTCACCGAATCGTTTTGTGTTTCTTCAATTACTTTGAAAAACATCCTGAAAAGCTTCTCATGTCGAGCTCCCACTGCAACAATTTCATCTCCATTCAACAGCTCACAGCATTTTTTATCCGAGCGAAACAAATACCCGCGATCCATAGCTTTTCCCGAAGAAAACAAATTCAGATGAATTTCTGGAACATACAGCACATCCGTAATATGCTTCCGAATCCATTCACTGCCGTTGTAAGCAAGTATTTGAATATCGCCTTTTCCTTGAGCTACAATCTTTTTACCGTTGCCAACAGTTACGCTCAATGATGCCTCCTTGAAATTTTGAAACCACTCACGACGATGACTCATGTGGTCGCTCGCACCGGAATCTAAGACCCACATATCTTTATCATCGGGCGAAAAAGACACGTGACTAACAAAAGCACCTGTCGATTTTGTTTTGGTTTCAGTGTGCTTACGTGGACAATCACGCTTCCAGTGTCCCTTTTCACCACAAGAAAAACATGCTCCTTTAGGTTTTCCGTGTTTTTTGATGTGACATTCCTTGGTCTTCGACGGATTGCTCTTTTTTGAAAAATGCCTCTTCATAACTAGAGCTTCCACGCTCTCCACTTCACCTTGCGCTTTCAAGCGGAGTTCTTCAGCCATCAACCTTGCACGTAAATTGGACATAGTCTGCTCAGTCGCACTTGTTGATTCCCAGGCACTGTGGAAATGATTGAACTCTGCTGGTAATGACATGAGGATTTTAGTCATAACCATTGAATCAGAAATGTGTTCTTTTTGATCCTTCATCTGCTGTACAATTTCCATAAGCTTTGACAAAAAAGTAGCTATATCGTCACACGAGTCCTTTGTGAAGCTATAATACCTTTGCTGCAAAAACAAAATATTTGATTTTGAAGCCTGTTCATAGGTGCTCTTAAGGGTCGTCCACATTTCACAAGCTGTTTCACAGTTCATTATCTGCAACAGCGGCTGCTTGTGACATGCACCAGAAATTGCACGCCGTGCCTTCGCATCAGCCTTCTTCCAAACAGCTAGATTAGCTGCATAATTTTCAGCACTAGCTAATGGAGCAACTAAGGACCCATCTGCAACATCCCACAGCTCACCCGCTTCCAAAAACTGTCTCATGAGGAATTTCCACGTAAGCCAATTAGAGCCTCCTTCTAATCGGTCAATATTGAAACGTTCTCCATCCATGTCTCGATTTATTTTGCCAAACAAATTTCTAATTTTCTATTTCCTTAATTTCTGGTATGGTCTGGGCCCATAACCTGTTGTTATTAAAAAGACAAAACCAGATTTTAATAGAATAATTTATTGAATGAAAAATAATCACGTCCGCTTCTCACAACACCAAACACTGGATAGAGAAAAAGTCGTTAATTCAAAATGAATATCCCTTAACGATCACAAGCGCCACCGTGTATTTGAAACTTAAACTAAATATCATTTAAGGCACGTTCAGTGGTTCATAAATTCAACATTTTTGTTTAATGTTTCTAAAATTTTTAAAGTGAGTTTTTCTCTTTTTCCAAATGTGTAATTTCAACATTTTTGGGAACCTAGCATGTTCCGCATTCGATTGACATTCCTCGATAAATTTTTTAGGAATATTTTTCAAGATTTAATTGTCAGTAATTTAGATTTTAGGAGTATGTTTTAATTTGGGCCGAAATTAGGATATTTGAAAACTTGCTAGAAAAGTTTTTTTCATCTAGGTCTGTAAATTTGGTTTGACACCATCAGGCTATCTTCCATTTTTTTCTTTCTTACAACCTTTCATTCTTTCTTCTTGTTTTCATGTTATTTTATTTTGTTTACTTCTGCGGTTGCTTTGAATTTTGTTTTGTTTCCTTTTCCGTTACCTTGGATTTTGTTTCCAAATTGACATCTTCAAAAATGTCTAATCAATTTTCTTTTTTCTTTTTACACAATTTGCAACCTTGATTTTCCAAATCAAAAAAATTGAAATATTATTTTGTATGTTAAATAGAGTTAAATATGGAAATTTTCTACGAAATCACATTTTTAGCTTAATGAAAACGTAATATTACCTTTCAATTTTTTCTAACCAATAACTTTAATATTTGCTTTCGGAAAAGAGTTTGAAAATTGGTCAACATTAGTTAAGTTTGCCTTCCAAAAGAAAGATATAAAACACTGCTTTTTGAAAATTCTAATTAGAGTTAAAAAAATTTCAGTGAATAGCACTTTTCGAACTTAATTTAAAATGCTCATAGAGTTAAGAGATAGGTTTGATAGTGTTCCTTGAACACCGACCTTAAAGTTATTTTGCCATTTAAATCAAAAGCATGCTCATCTAACATCTATGTCATATTTTATCCTCAAGGAGTTCCCATAATTTTCCCTTTTAACGAAACAAGAAAGAACAAAATTTCCGAACATGCTAGAAAAATGAATTTTTCCCATTCCAATAAACACCACTAAAAATTTCCCACTTGCTCTCAAACTTTCAAATTAGTCATTTCCAGTTCGTCGCTTCTGTCAAAAAACAAGTAAAAAATATCTTACTTCTTCTCGTGTGGTACCAACAAATTTTTTATTCCTCATAAAAATTGCAGAAATATAAATTAAAATATTTGTAAGTCAATAAAATTCATAACTTTATCGTTATACCTTTGTATTAAATTATTAATTTCATCAATGCCACTCACAATCGACATGTAAAAACTAAAAAACATTTCATCTGTTTTTTTTTCCTTCCCGTAGGGCTTTTAAAACAACTTGCCGCACCTACGCGATTGATTTGGATTCCCTGCAGGCAAATTTTTAGATATATTTATTCTTCGTCAACGTCAACGTTTTAACTCACTACCATGGCTCATATCCTAGAGAATCAGCTTATGAATGCAGCTCAGCATATCGAGCAACAACTGGACCAGCAATTAGATCGTCTGGAGAGCCTCGGGACGGATGATCTGCAGATGATTCGGGAGCAACGAATCAAAGAAATGAAGGAGCTAAATAAAAAGAAACAAGAATGGTTGGCTAATGTAAGTATTTTTTTTTTTTTTTTTTTGTCTGCGTTGTTAAGAATTAACTTGAGTATTTTTGTATTTGGAAAGTATTTTTAATTTTCTTCGTCTTTGAAGTTTTCACATGACGCGACGTAGATACGTTGTTGGGCAGGAAATCTGTGATCTGTGTAAGGCACTTGGTGTGGAAAAAAAAAACTGTCGTCATAACAAATCAGGAAATGTACGCGTATTCTGTGTTCAAGTTGCTATACCATGTCCAAATATAACTCGATCCATAAGTAGAGTGTCTGACTGGCACATGGTTAGACTGTTTAAGGATGGTCCTACACAGTTTTGTGATGGAAAGTCGGATTGCGTTTGTGTGAGCTATAAAAAGGAAGTCTCCAGGATGGTTAACATAATTATTTTATGCCCAGCTGAGTATTCAGTGAAATGTTCTGCCAATATGCTGCCGGCATCTTGTCTGAGTAAACATTTAACAATCCCAATTAGAACGAAGAGTCTGAAAAGCCAAACAAAAACTAGAGATTGTGTCTCCCGAGACTGTGAATGCCAACTTTCTTTTCGTCTTAAAAGAATGCAGCTTAGTGTGTCATTTCTTTGTAAGGCAACAAATAATAAAATGCCAATGTGTATTCTGGGGAGAAGGAGAAATGCAGTGAGCTAATATTGAATAGCGCTTAGAAAGAATGCGAGATAAACTGAGAATCCTAGCATACAGTTCCAGCAAGGATAAAATGGCTGTTGAATGTTTTGCTCTAGAGTTCGTTATACAGCATCATTTAGTGTAATACTCTGACAAATGCAGCGCAGAAAGACAAAACCATGTTCCTTGCCCAGCCCAATTCAGTTTGTTTTTATATATTTGGCCATTGGCCTCTATTTTGGCTACGGTTGTGAAGCTCCACCGGAAGCTATATGATGGATATAGGCATTCCGGGGTTGGGAGGTTCTTGTGTTTAACGACACTGCTTCTCCGCCTCGGACTATCTACTACCCCATAGATAGTCCTTTAGTTGGAATATAGTATTGGCTGTTGTTACCGAATGCATCCTTGCATGCAAGAGGTGTTAGATATGTATCGGGTGTTGACATTATGCCTCTACATGTTCACAGAATCACAATTGGGATATAACTACCCCAGGGCCATGGTCAAAGGATAATCTTGACTGTGTTATACTTGTAAGCTCGCCTTGTGGGAACTGGGAAGCCTTAATTGGTAGGTGCGTAAGTAAAAATATTAAAAAGCCCCTCAAAATAAAAGATGTTACCTTTCGGAACGTTTCACTCGCGTTTCGACGGTTGTCAGTCTCTTGTTCACAAAATAAATGTTGGTGTGTTCCAAGGCTTTGGCCTGTCTCCGACACTCACATCTTAACACATCTCTTGTCTAAGACAGTATATCCCAGGTACGCAACTCTGTTCTCCGGATGTATGATTGGTTCATTAAATATTTTGATCTTGCAGCATTGTCCATAACGGAATTGTAAATCCTGAGTAAATAAATGCTTCAAAAACTCCATACTGTCTCTTATCGTTAAAGCACCCCCCCCCCCCCTATATCTATCCATGAGTAACACATATCGAGCTTTGCGTTCTTGGAATATGAATCACGAACCACCTTCTGAGGACCGAACACATATTTAGCGTTGCCAAAAATGCAGCGCAAGTTAAGTTACCTACTTCTTCTTGTTAATCTGACTTCAATCTACAACGCATACATGTATCCAAAGCTAAAGTAATACTCTCATAGCTGGTTAGGATTTCCCAAGTACCATTTGCGTCACCTGGATAGAATCAGAAAAGTACCTTAAAATTGATTGGAAAAGAACCACAACAGATGCCCTTTAATATCGTCGTTATATTTTTTGCCTCGGATTGTGTCTGCTTGCATAGACTCCAGCGAAACAGAAAGTTACATTCCTACCCTGAAACAACTTCGCCCGAATAGTCGCTTCACTAGAAATGCCCATCTGGGTTCTCTCTTAAAATTATTTTCGACCGAACTGTTAAGTATAGAGACTCATTTTTAAGCCGCACGAAAAGAATCCCGTTATACTTAGCCCGTCTAAATGTCTATCTCGCATTGCAATATTATGTGATTCAAAACCTCCTACAGTGGGTGTTCATGATAAGAGTATTTATTACCCCTTAACGCGCGCTGACTGAATACAAATAAATTGGGGTTCGAATTTTATCAAAAGTATATTCTTTTTGTATGCTTTTACGCAACAAGCAAGCAAACAAGCATTGCTTACGTCAACCTTAAAGTAAACTGCCTTTTAAATGAAAGCAACCACACAACCATCTCCTACCTTGCACAACAGGGAATCTTCTTCAAAGGATTTTTTTAAATGCCAATCACAAAATTCATGCAGGATTCACTCATTCGTAATCGGCCATGTGTTTTCGTGGGAGAAGCCAGCTTGAATTTGCCGGAAACACCAACAAAAACGTCTTCCCTAATCCAAATACTTATGTACAACTGTTTGGTTACCCCCAATAGTGAACATTTTTCGAATTAGCCTCTGGTTTGTCGTGAACCGCTCTTCTCCCTTTTTTCCGTTAACAATTTCAACTTAGAACAATGTGGAAACTAAAAAAAAAAACATTCCCCAGCTGTATTTATTCTTTTGCTGACTTCCAGGTCTGTTCCACTATCCAGTGGCAGATAACTACCTGAACTGACTGACATGAACCTATTGTATCCTGTCTACCAACAACCTGCTGTTGTTTGTTCCGATTTAACTTGGTTTGGTGGAACAACTAGAGCGTGGTTCTCCTAGGACCTACTAAATATGCCTCACCAGCCGGCTCGATATCAAGCCTGTCGTCTCCAATTTCGTACTACAAATAGTCGGATCTCTCTGTGCTTGGGCGCTCCATCGAAAATGATTTCTACCTTGGCTTCTGACTCCCTCTGGTTTGAAGTAGAAAACTTACGAGCTGGAGCGTGGATGTCCATTTGCTCTAACATGGCCCATTCATTTTAGTCGTTGAATTCTGGCTAGGTATAAAATCATTCATCGTTGTATATCTTCTTCGCCGAATATTCCGTTCCCTGTCTACGCAGACAGGACTTTCAACCGTACACAAAACTTTTCTCTCGAATACTTTAAGTGACTTTTCACCCGATTAGGAGAGGGTCCATGAATGAATGAATGAAATAATTAATTGGGGGAAAGTGCACTGCGACCTTTAAGATCTATTGTACCCCCTTTTCTAAAGCGCTGGATGAGGATACTCATCCTACAGCACTTTCTCCAACTTGGTTTCTTTTAGGAAGCCAAGTATTTGAGGTATTTTTAGAGAAGGTAACCTGCCCTTCTCTATCTGGTAATTACCCAGGTGTTTTTGTCTTATGTGCATAAGTGCACCACATCTACCTAGTATGTGGTCCGGTGTTTCTTCTTCTTCATCGCAGAATCTGCATGTTGCGCTGCTTGACAGCCCTAGGATATTGAGGTGTCTTTTTAGTTTGCAGTGCCCTGTGAGAAAGCCCGTTATGATTCTCAGGTTGTTTCTGTTTAAGTTAATGCAGGCTGTAAATCTTTCTAGGTTGTAGTTCCCCAGTAACATTTTTGCCTGTCTTAGCTTTGGGAGTTCTTTCCAATGGTTGGATCTTTTGATTTCTTCATTTGTTTTGATCTTGTTTTTGATCACATTCTCCCCAAAACCGCAGTAGGGTTCCGGTCCAATAAAGGGTGTTGTTGCCCCTATTTTCGCCAGACGGTCAGCCTCTTCATTGCCTTCAACACCAACATGGCCTGGTATCCAATGGAGAGTGACTGTGTTTTCCCTGCCCAAAGTGTTGAGTTTGTCTAGGCATTCCCATACCAGTTTGGAACTGATACTGTATGAGCTAAGGGCTTTAAGTGCTGCTTGGCTGTCTGACATTATTGCAATGTTTTGCTTGCGATAGTTCCTATTTAAGTTTAGTCCATGGTTCTGCACCATAAAGCTGGACTCGTATTTTCTTCTCGATAGGGCCTTGTACCTCAACTTATTAAGCCCAAAGAAATAGCAATTAGCAAGAGTTAATCTACGTTTGATTTCCGCTCTAGTGTTGTTATCTGTGGTTACAGCAGTGCCCAGGTAAGCAAATGGCTACCCCAAAAGTATACCTATCAATGGTCACGTTCTGACCAAGTCGGTCTGACTTCGTCTTATCCTCTTTTATTTTCAGTCTCATTCAGATTGATACTGACTCCATGTCGATTTATTAAAGATGATGCCTGATGTCGCCATTTAAAAGAAGACATCGGCATAGTCCTCAACTTGTAAAATGTCATGTTAACCTTCAGATATTGCGTCTATTTAAATTTGAAACCTTTAAAAAATCCAGCAATATAAATCTTAACTGCCTTGTTGCATTAGATAAACATTATTTTTTGTTTATTTTCAGGGTCATGGTGTGTACTCCGAACTAGCCGACGAAAAGGAATTCTTTGAAGTTTCTAAAAAATCCCCCAACATCGTCTGCCATTTCTATAGAGACTCAACAGAACGATGCCGTATTGTCGATATGCATTTGAAAATCCTCGCTGCCAAGCATGTGGAAGCAAAGTTTTGCAAAGTCAATGCCGAAAAGTCACCATTCCTTACTCAGAGACTGAGAATCAAAATCATCCCCACTATTGCTCTAGTGAAAGATAGTAAAACAAAAGACTTTATCGTTGGCTTCACCGATTTGGGTAACTGCGATGACTTCTCAACAGAAATGCTCGAGTGGAGAATAGCACAGTCAGGAGCCATTGATTATAAGGTTTGTTTTTTTTTTCCTTCTCCAATTTCATATTCGATTTAATTTTCGTTCTCCGATCAATCGTAGGGTGACCTGATCAATCCGCCAGATACAAAGAAGTCTACCAAGAGCTTTATCAATCGACCAAAAAAGACTATTCGCGGCGGATATGATTCGGATGACTCAGACATCGACTTTGATGATTAGCGACAGAGAATGTAAGCGTGTCTCGCTTTCGTAGCACGCCAACTTAGCGTTATAGTTAAAATCTTTTCGATTTTTTATAAAAAAAAAACAAGTATACATGCTGAAATTATAAAAGTAAGAAACAATAAAACAAAACAAAAAAATATATGTCTCAAACAACACATATAAATGTTGTTTGTAATAGAAAACCGAGATAGAATTTAACAAAAAAAACCAAGATTCTTATTTAGAACAAAAAATCTTTTCCAAAAAAAGTGCACAAAATTTTTCTTGATTTTCAAATCACAAAAACAAAACAAAACAAAAAGACATGACGAGTATTTTTCATAATTACTTTTTCTTTTAACGTTTAACTTAGCAATAAAGAATTTTTATATTTCGTTGGTAAGATGTGCGGCAGTTTTATTTAAATTGCAAGCGAATATAATATTTGTTGTTTAATTAAAAAAAAAATCTATATTTAATACTCTTTTCTGTAAATTATTTTATTATTTTCTCGTTTTAACATTTTTTTACATTTAACAATCTTTTTTATTTTTAATACATACCTAATTTTTTATATAATCTTCTCTTTCTATGATTTTGTCACATTTTTACTTTAGTTCTCTGCGTAGATCTTTGAATTTCGTAGGCAATATTTTTTACACTGTGACTAAAGTTTAATAAAAACAAAAAATTATAAACCAAATGTGCAAAGTATTTTTTTTTTTTTTTACTATCCAGTTTGGTATATGTACTCTGACTCAATCCACAGAAATATACACCGAAATCGTTTTTAATGCCGATTTCAATGAATACAATTCTACGTGACTTCACTATTTGGGCCACACAACACCCGAAGGACTATATGCCGAGATTTTCGCAGAGTTAATTCACTTGAATTGAGTTAGATTCTCGACGAGTCAACAAGTATCTCTTCAGCTTACACCCTAGACTTGTTTCTTACCTCTCATCCTGATAAACATATTGTCAACGTAGTATCGCATCGGGGGACTTAAGAGCATTGTATCAAATCAGGCAATTTCTCGTACTTCAAAGAGAACCCTAAGGCAGTACAAGAAAGTCAACTGGGACGGTCTTGACAATTTATACCTAAACTTTTACTGTTCACAACTCACAGTGGTTACTCGATAGTGGCGTTGAACGCTCCAACGCTGATATGATTACAAACATTATTTTCTTAAAGGAAATTCATGGTTTGACTCGAGCTCTAAAAAGACTATCGAAGTGAGCTAAATAAGTTTGCGGTGGTATACAAATCCAACACTTCATTTGAAAATCGGAGTGAGTTTAAACAAGCGCAAGATCTGTAATGCCCACACTCGAAGAACCAAGTCTTAAAGAGGAGGGTGTTTTCTTAGACGTGTGGTTTTCCATCTGGCAATACTTTTTTCGGAGTTGGTCTTTTTGACAACTGTCACTTGATTTATGCTCTGCTTGGTTTGCCAATTCATAATGAATAGACTTACTCCTGAACAACGATTGCAAATCGTGCATATTTATTACCAAAATAATCGACCAGGAAGTTATTCGAGCTAGCCACTTGTCCGAAATCATTTTTAAAACATAATGGCAAGCCCTTATCTTTATAATAAATCGAAATTCATAACCATAACATTAATTTATATGCGTTTTATTTCTTCTTAAAAACCAAATGTCTAAAAAAACACCCTTTAGTACTATTGAAAATGCTATTTAGTTTTACATGTAAGAGAACCATTATCTTATCTAAAGTATAAACCTACCATTAAGTAGACTTGAAATTACAAATGCTTGTGTTGTTGTCCCTTTCTAGATTGTTTCTAAACGATCGTTACGTTATTAAAAAAAAAAAATACTTCATTTTGTTCTTTCACCGAGTTGGTTGTCTTTTTAGTACAAATATTTGGTCATTATTTGTAAAAAAGAAAAGCAAAAACTACCTTTGGTTCCGACGTTCTTTGACAGTAGCACACCAGTGATGGGCGAATAAATCATCTCTCTCTCTTGCTAGGTAAGAGATAGATGATTTATTCGAGTCACAGTTTGCTGCAAATTCAACGCTCCCAGAGAGTTATATGACTCCTCTATCCTCCTCAATTTAAAGACAATTTCCAAACTACATTCTTGTTGTTTTGGATGGGTTTCAGCCTCACAAAAATAAATGCTGATGTGCCCAAATTTCTGTTCTGTAACCGACTTTCTTTCTGATATTTAGCCACGACAAGACAAGATTCTTGTCTATCAACAGTTTGAAATTTAATGCTTCAAAAACTCGACGCTAATAGACAGCGTCGTTAATGTATAATATGCAATCTATGTCACTTCCTATGAGTGGAACTTGCATCGCGGAAACCAAACAGAGCTTTGCGTTCTAACTTCTGAATACATACGTGCATTACAAACTACTTTCTGTGCAACATGTGTTCGTTGAAGTCGCCAAAAAGTGTGAAAAAAGGTATCAGCTTCTTGGTTTGTTGCCAGATTCATTCTAAAATGGGTTTTACTCGGTCTTCGAGTTCAATGTCGCTTACTCAACTTCGTTGCTGGACTTCGACGCCTTTATTATTAGATTTGGATTCAACAATATATCAGATGTGTCGACATTACTAAAACTCTCATCAATACTGCATGCGAATAGACACTCCCGAAGACATTCTTAGAAGTATGTATACAAACCATATATGAGAGATTTTGAATCTCCTTTATTAACTGTTTTTCAGTAAGAAAATACAAAATGAAGTATCTAAACCCACTTAAAATATTTATTTTGTTTTCAAGAAATGTTTATAAAAAAAACTCCAGTTCCAGTCGCATACGAAGAAAAAAGTTTGATATTCCCTGTTTTATTCTCTATTGTGACTCCGCCACATATATTTGTGTCATATATTTTTGTGGCTGGACAAACGTCAAGCAAATTAAAAAAAAAAAACTCACCCCTCTCGTTCGTTCACGTACCTATTTGATTTGAGTTGTGTTTTGTGTGTTGAATTGAAATCGAACACGAAATCCATTTGTGACCGCCGCAGCCTCACCGTGTCGACCGGTGCTGAAATTTTTTGAATTTATTTTGCTTTTGCATTAAAAAATATCATAATACTGCGCAAGTTTAACACAGAACTAACAAAATCCAAAAGATTTATTACCACAATATCGCTCCGCTGGTGAATTTTGTGGTCTCATTGGGACACGCAGAGTAGACCGACGATTGCTCAAAATCACTGAAAAACAGGTCATCAACGTCATTCGTGGTGTAAGGTGTGCTTTTTCCGCGAAGCAATTTATCATATTGCCGCCCCATTTTTTTGCCGCAGTTGTTCATCATCAATAATTAATTAAACTTTCATCATTGGTTTGTCGCTTTTGTATTTTGTTATAAATTATTTTTGTATATTGAAAAGTTCACACAGAAAATAAAGTAAACTACCCTTGAAAAATTAAGTTTTCTATTTTGTATTTTGTACTCCCTCACCCCCTGTGTGTGTGCAAAAAATTAAATTGAAAAGTTTTCTCCTCGCTCGATATTTCCCGTCGTTCGTCGTCGTATTCTCTGGTCGGGGGTAAACAAGTGCAATAATTTTTTGTAAAAATAAAAAATTCAAGTAACGTTTAAATAAAAAATAAATATAATATTAAAATCAAACCCACATCGTAGCCAGCGCTCCATTTAGAAGAAAAAATAACCGGAAAATCATGTTTGGCCACCGCAACTAGGAGGTGATCGATTATTTTTTTTCGCACACAAGATTATTGCGAGGTCCCAATATTCAAAAATACACTGTTGGAACTCTAAATATACATAAATTCTGTACGACATTTGGGTCTTAATCTATTATGAGCAACAGTGAACCTCGTCAGGAGGAACAAAACTCTCAACAGCAGCAGCAGCAGCAGCAAACATTAGAAGCTCCATTTACAACCGGATTAGCATCAACTTCAAGCAGTATGCTTACGAGCAGCACTCCCATTCGCATTGGTGGAACATCTGGGGAGCCACCTTCCCCAGGTGGTGGTGGCGGTGGCACTAGTGGCGGTATGGGTGGGTCAGGTTCTAGTACCAATGTTATGGCCAGCAGTGTTCCTGCAGCAACCGGAAGTAGTTTGCAGAGTCAACATCAGAGTTTGCATCAAAGTATCTCCAGCTCGTATGTTGGCTCAGCGGCAGCAGCAAGTCAGTCGATTGGAGTCGGCGGAACACCACCTAGCAGTGCTACAGGAAGACATTCAGCGGGTAAGGAAAATCTTGTTTTTTTTTTAATAGCTATATGAAAAAAAAGTTTAAAAGTTTTTGTTTATCGTTGCGTTACATTTAATTATTATTATTTGTTTAATGAATACAAAAATTAACAAGTTCTAAGCTACACACAGTAAAACGTTACTTTTTTTTTTAGTTAATCTTACATAATTTGTTTAAAGTTCTTTTCTGTTTGAAACTTACACAACAATAATTATTCCAATGGTTAAGCAATTTAATACTTTGATTGTTATTAACAGGATTTAGTGTTCTTGAAAAAAAAACTGGTTTTAAAATTTAAAATAAAATTAACTCAATTTTTTAATAAATTATATTAAAATAATAGACCTTATATGAATTTATCAATAAAACATGAGGCTTTAATTAATAAAAATACTTAGGTGCTCGACGCTTACAATTTTTGCCGAAAAAAAAACGTTTTTAAAGTTTCCAAACAAAAACTTTATGAAAAAATAAATAAACCAAGATAAAAACACCCTACACTCAATATAGGGTAGGTGTACAAGTGTGCGGTCAGTTAAACAATTAAAAGCTTAATCAAACCGAAGCGAATTATCTATTTGGGATGACAACAGAACTTTCAGCGTGTGACATTTTTGATTCAATCAACAAACTGTTGATATTGGCAACTGTCAGACAACTAAATGCCCCCACCAAGTTTACGAATTTAAATTTAACTGACACCTCGATTAAATACACGCGTTCTTATGTGTATCATTGCAGCTAGCAGTCCATAAGCAACGCATGTGACGGACGCAACGGACAAAGTAGCGAAATTTCTAATAGCGAGTTTTATTCATGAAAAGAATTGCACTTTCTGTCAAAAGTTTTGATCTTTTTCACTTTTGAGAATTTCATTCATTCAAAAAGTGCAATTCTAGATCGATTCTCAACACGAAAGAATTCATCTCTCATGGGTTGGGAGAATCGTTCTGAACACTTTTCTGTCAAACGTCAGATGAGAAATAGTTTGTTATTTTTTGTTGTTTGTTGTGAAATTGTGCCAGTGTGTAATAAATATAACAAAAGGAAAACAGCCAATTTCTGCCGAACCCTGTTCGATAACTCACAAATTCGGTAGTTTTAGGCAGAAGAGTGCGCTCACGAGAGAGAAAAACATTTCCCCTTCCTGCCGATTTTAGCCCAAGAAATTTCTTCGGGTAGAAATGTGAGTTCTGTCAAAACTAGAATTTAACAATTTAAAAAAAAAAAAAATTTTATCATTTGCGGTTTTGCGTTTCATCACGTGGTTTTTGCGTCCTGTATGTATTTAATTGAAATTTATATTGTTTTATTCATTTTTCAAATTTAAAATTCGGAAAATCACGACAAAAAACCAAGTTAAATATTTATTTTTTCTTGACGTTTTAATTTTTTGACGTTGAACACAATTTTTGTGTTCAACACGTTCGTTTACTTTTTCACAAATTTTCTCTCATTGAGAGAATTTGAGAGAATTTCATCCCCACTCTTCAATATTTGACAGACTTCCTATTTTAGCCCACAACAGTAAACAAACGAACCTAAAAATAAACAAATAATGAACGAAGAACTTAATAATGTACTTTAATTATCCAATTAATTATCAATTATCTAATGATTACTTTTTCCAATGACAACAAATAAAATGCCAAAAAGTCAAATTTAAATTGACATGGATACCCAAAACAAGTTTCATTCAAAAGGGCAATTCTCGATTTTGAGAACAGTTCTTCCAAATTTGAATGAAATTCGCTATAACTTTCTTTCCATCTGATCCGTTGACAGAACTGTCTTAAAAAAAATTTTGACGTTTTATAGCTGTTTTCCACAAAATTTGAAAAAATTCCATCTTGACAAAAAAAAAACAAAAACGGGAGCTACAGTTCATTCGCAACAAACAGTTGAATACCCTATTCCAACATGAATTCGTTTTTAAATTTTTTTAGAGAACCACGGCTAACAGAAAATGCAAAACATTTTTTTAAATTTATTTTTTGTGGCCCTATTTTATGACAAGTTTTTTATATGCTCTTAGGGTATTACGATAATAGAGAAACCCAAAACAAGTGGTTTTCGCAATACCGTCCGTCGGTCTGTCTGTGCGGATGTGCGTCTGTGCGCTTTTCTCGCCGAGCTACAGCTACGATTTTTGTGTATTTCATTTTATCGTGCAAACGTTATCGTTTAGATGATATTGATTTGACGATTATTGGCTTACGTGAAGCAATCATTTAAGTATCTAAACGATATCGTCGAATAGTGATTTTTAATTTTACGTGAAGCAAGTCTATCGTCGAAACGATATCGTCTGACGATAATCGACTTACGGAATGACCCCCCTGTCCTTTCAAGTAACGGTTTTTTGCTTAAACTCCAAATTTTACAAACCTAGGGCTTTTTGATGAAATTGCGTTATTTGTTTCTAGCTTAAATAGTCATAACGAAAATCAGGTTTTAACAGTTTTTTATTCAAATGGCCAAAGTTGGCAACGGCTTGACCGAATTCACTCAAACTTTGTTTGGTATAGTTCCTTGCAATTTCCTATTAGATCGCGTTGCATTTTTTTCAGTTACTCTTTTTTAAATGGTGGCTCCCATACAACTAGCCACTAGGTTTTGGCCAGCTTTTTTCGTTTTTCTAATTCGGTCAATAGAGGATGTAACAATTTTAATTAAACTTTGTGTGTAATATAACAACTTTAAATAGAAGGCTTCGAAGAAAATTGCATTTTTAGTTTTTAGCTACAAATGATAAGAACGGAAATCGATTTTAAAGTTTTTATTAAACTTGCCATAAGTGGACAACGATATTAACGAAAGGGTTAAGATTTTTACCTGTATATCTTTCATAGCGCCCAAAAGATGGCATCTTCATTTTAAATATTAAAGGTTTCTTGCTCCCGTATATCGGGCTTTTCAGTTTTAGCCATTTTTTTTAGTTTTTACCAAATTTTTCAAAAAAAAAAAAAAAAAAAAATTAATTACTTTGTGGGTATTTTTTGGCAAAGGTATGTACCTACCTAGTTCATTGATAACTGCGTTCTTCAGTTTTGGTTAAAAATACATGTAAAGGACATCTGTTTAGTGTCTATACTACTAAGTCCGGTCAAGTTAGCCCGAAAAATAGGGGTACCCTTGCTCCTTACATAAATTCCCAAGACACTGAAAATTTGTGTGAACATTAGGGATACCATAATCATGAAATTATAAAAAGGCCCCTCGATCCCATGTGTTCAAAATATTTTATTCAAGGTCAAAGGTCCCGGAAATGTTTCTTTTTTTTTTAATTTACTCAAAAACGGTTTGTTAAAGGGAAACATTTGTTTCACAAACGTTTAGCTGAGGTAATTTTCAACACAAATATAATTCAAAGAATCGTACCTACTAATAACTAATTTTATGAATTTTTTCGAAAAATTTGAATTAAATTACCTACCCGTGAGATACCTACTTGGGATTTTTTGAACTGCAGTAACTTTTTAACGGTACATGTTGCGGACAAAACTGTCATAGGTAACCATTTTTGTTGAAAATTTGCATCAGCTACACATTTGTGGATTAATCTTTTTTCTTAAATAAACCATTTTTGAGTAAATTAAAAATAAAACATTTTCATGACCTTTGACCTTAAATAATTTTTTTTGCACACATGGGATCGATGGGGAATTTGTATAGTTTCCTTATAATGGTATCCCTAACGCTAACGTTCATTCAAATTTGCAGCTTCTTGGGAGTTTATGCAAGGGTAAATGTTTTTTTTGACCGGACTATTAATTCAATTGGAGGGCATAGTACCGGGAAAAATTAACGTAGGTATCTTATAAAACTTCCACAATACCCAAAATGCGGGACATAAAAACTTCTGAAACAAGGAATTTGAACTTCTTTGCTTATTTTATACGTCAAAGAGTAGGTAGGTATTTGTTATTGCTCGAAAAATTTGCTACCATCGTGCTATTGTACCTACCCCAGAGGCAGTAGACAATATGTTAATATGAATTTTGTGTCCCTTATTCGATCACTACTAGAGCAATAAAAAAAGGCACCACACCGAAAGTTTCAAATTTATATTGCCAAGACAAAATTATTACTACACCATTTTGATGCAAGATCGATTTTAACTACAAGACAACGCATAATTTGAATTTTGAATTATGTATTAGATTTGAAATGATATTGTCAATGTGGGAGTGTCTTCGAAATCATTGAACTACGCCCTGTTACGTAACCAAGGATAACATACACAAATTTTTCATATCCTTACTTTAAAACTGCGAACAATAGTAGGTAAGTTAACATTGATTAAGACTTTTTTACGAAAATACCCCCAAAAAGTGGGCGTGTTTAAAACCTTTATTTAAAAACTATCAAGCCTACCATAGGTATGAGTAAAATTACTTTATACTTTTTTATACTTTTTTCTTGACTATTTTAACCGATTAAGGGTAGGTATGTGATCAAAAAAAAATCGCACCTCCGAAGTTGGCGTATTGGAATAGTTTACACGAACAAAATTGTTTAGATATATTTTTTTTTTATATATCGGACGAAAAAAAACTGGGAACAAATTATTATATTTACCTACCGTTAAATTTTAAAACTAAGTTTTTTTGAAAGAAAAGCGGGCGTAAGCCACGCCCGATATTATACATTTTTCTTTCAAACACAAGGTACATAATATTGTTTTGTGTAATAGGCAAATCAAGGATTTTGGATTTAATATAAGAACCGTTAATTTGCAAAAATAAGTTTATATTAGTTTCTTGTGAAAAGTGAGCATCAAAATCAAATTTGTAGGTACAGCATTATGAATTGGAATGCTGTCTTTTGTCGTTAAAGCTATACATACCTCCTATGCCGTTATCCAAGAATGCTAATTGCATCGAGGAGGCTGAAAAGCTATCAGTACTTGGTATGTGTATCAGTGAAAACCTTCGTTGGAATGACCATATACTTGAGATTGCCAAGAATGCTGCAAGATGCTTAGGCTTTCTTAATGGATGCAAGAAGTTAAGAAGTTTTTCACCCCTTCTGATCAGGCCACAATTTACAAAGCGTTTATACGCCCTAAACTCGAGTATAACTCCCATCTGTGGAGATGAGTGATAGTCACTTTAACATCGTCGAAATGTTTTTTATCTTTTCTTATTTTACGGGTTCTTCTACAAAAAATGCTCACTCGAGGTAGCCAGCTGCGTTCCACCCCTCAAACATTTTCCCCGTAATACTCGTCTTGCTAGGAGTGCTCATCAGTTTGCACTTGATTCCAATTTTGGACGTACGGTGAAATAAAAGCATTCATTCTTCAGCCGAACAACACGAATGTGAAATAAATTGCCTGGTTCAATTTTTCATTGCCTTTGATCTTCAAGCATTCAAGACCAATGTTCATCGACACCTCCTTTTCCTTCCTCCCTAATTTCCTCTGACTAATCATTAACAGGGCTATCCAAAACCCTTGAGCGCGTGTGCCATACAAAATAAAGTGCACGACTGGGTCGGACAAACTTGCTCTAATGTGAGACAGTGGTGCTGGGGTTTGAGATTTTGGAAAAAGCAGGGAAAAAAACTTTATGAAATTTTATTGATTGAAAATTAAATTTTTTTTTTTAAAACTCAAAAAAACTGTTTTTCAAAAATTTTAAAATTTATATTATTTCGTCTTTAAAAGGGCTTCTACATTAAAAATTTTATCGAAATCCGTCAAGTGGCTTACGAGAAAATCTGATTTTAAAAAACGGTCCTATAGGGGGGTACCGTTATAAGACTTTTCCTGAAAAATCTATTCCAACCAAAACATAAAGTTTGCCCAGAAAACACTATTCAGAAAGTTTTATCAAAATCTTAGGAGCCGTTTTTGAGAAAAATTAACTTTTCACTAAAAATCGTATGGCAAGTACCGTAAGTCTTAGAGCTAGAATGCGAATTCCAAAGTTTTTGGTGGTACAGTGGAACGAGGTGATAATTATCTCACGAAAATCCCACGGGTGGCATCCAGTTGAAACTGGGGGAATAAATAAAAATTGCTGCCCAGTCTGGATTTTAATTCACAACTCTAGGTTTAGCAGCCAAGCACTACATCCACTGTACCATTGGCACCTGCTAGGTTGCTGAGAAGATATTTTAGTTGCGCCACAAAATATTTTTTTGGGAGTGTCTATTCGCATGCAGTAGTGTTTCCAACTTCGGTTATGTCCACAAAGGTGACATATTTAACTATACATACTCCAGTGTGATTTTGGGTGAAACTGGTGCATGCAAAGAGACTGCTTATAAATCGAGTAGATAAAATCAATGGGTGCAGTTTTGTTTGTTACATTTGTTTTCGGCACGAGTGGTTGCACACACATCTATTCTGACATGTCCTTATCATTTGCATTCCTTGACGCAAACGGACATGTTCAGCTTCACAAGTTTTCCAACAATCATTTAATACTTGTACGGAAGTGTATGCAATCGCATAGAGTACCTACCTAGCTTCAAAGAAATAGTAAAAATGTTTGTAAATGCCAATCTTTCCACAGGATTTAACATTTTTGTAAAAACGAAAATGCTCCCAACTTTGTCTTTTATATCCAAACCACTTAAACGTTTACATTAAACATTCATATTCCATGAATTTTATAAATTGCATCCCTCGTAAATGTAAATTAGAGACGAATGAACGTATACCTACGACTATTTCATTCTTTTACCTTTCACTTGCCAACGGAAGTTCAGAATGCCTGGAGGCTGGAGCTGGAGCCCTCTCCAACTTTAAATACTTTTCAAACTTTTCATATGCCACTCTTGTAAGATAGTTTTATGATTCCTATTTCATATCCATCATACCTATACGAATACCTACGAGTATAGACATGGATGAAGGTAACTCTACTTCATAGGGTAGGTAGGTACATAATAACTTTGTTGCAAAACTTTTCGCTATTTTCAAATAAAAATTTCATTTGATTTTTGTTTGTTCAAAAAAAAAAAAAAATTCTCGATGTAATTGAAATTGCACTAGAAAACACACAAATAAGGGCAAAGTGGAAGCAGGGACCCACCGGCCGGCGGCAGCGAAACGAAAAGGCAAACTATAGGCCACCACAACAGTTTTCGTAATCATGATTGACGTGACCTTTTCTGCAAGAACTCTCTTTGCTATTAATCAATAGGTATAAACATACTATAGCTGATAGTGATATATCCAACTACATATACTCGTTCACCACCGCACCCCCATTCTGGGAGGATAATCAATTATTCAAAGCTGGTATCTGTCCAATTAGCTAATTTACTTAATTGATACTGTATACCAGTATGACTTGCCATCCGAAGTATCATCATCATCATCAGATACCCAGTTCCACGAGTATGTAGGTACTGTAGGATTGGGACGATTGTTTGATCGCTCCAACTAGAATTGAAACATATTAAATTACCACAAAGAACTGCATTTGGGTATATAAGTCGTCTCTATAGGTTCCTGCCAGGCATTATATAGAATTTGCACATCCAAAGCAAACAAAATGCTGTTGCTTGAAGCGAAACCACACCCTTGATTAGTGCAATCAAATGGAATCAAGGGCTTCGGTCTTTGCCTTTCCACTCCCAATCCCAAACTCTTAGTCTGAGTGAGTCATATCAATGGCTATATATGTAGTATATGGTATAGGTAACTACCAACCTCAACTGACTTTATCGATACCTGGCTTCTGTCCCAGTAAAAGCAATATATTACCATACATTAATTAAACTGCATTGTCTCGATGTCAAGAATTTTATTTTTTAATAATAAATTAACGTTGAGTGGAAAAAAAATAATTTTTGCTTTGTGGACAGGTTTTGAGGTTGAATGTTTTCTATGAAAGTGATGTCACAATATCACATCACAAAAGTCAGCTAGACCTATTAGTGTCATAATTAATCTTATTTTGCATGGGAACGCAACACACTGCCTTGAGAGAGTTTTTTTTTTCTTAATAAAAAAACTCTATGAAGTTAATTTTGAAAAGCTTGTTTCCATTGTTCTTTGCAAATTGTATTTGAGATTCAATTGGAGATAGTAAGTATGTAAAATTAATTAAGTTTCTGATACCAAAATGTTTGAACCTAGAACCAATCAAATAAATACTACCTTGAAGAAAATCGGTCCCTCTGTTTACGATTCATTGGTGCGAACAGACAGGCTAAACCCTGTAAGGTATAGATATTGTAATTAAGTGAAATTAATTAAGTTTAACATTCCTTATAAATAGAGATGTATTTAACTCTTATTACATAATAAAATACTTGGCACAACAGCTCCAAGCGGTGCCAGGGCTTGTGACTTACACTCTCAAAAATTCCTGTGTGTGCGTTGATATTCTGCAGTAATGGAAGGGACCTACAATTTACCGCCGAACCCGAAGAGAAGCACTTTCCATGACATGATTAACTCTTGGAGGATTTGTTACTTCCTCGCAACAGGCAGTACCCTGAAAAAGAATTGAGGTGGAGTCAGGGATCAAACTCAGTGTGGCAGTCCGACACACTCACCACAATGCCACGGGTACTAGAATTAAACTCTTACTTTTATTATTAACAGCACAAGCTTAAAAAAAGTCCTTTTCCGTGCTTTCAAATCAAGGAAACACTGGCAGAACATTCTTTATATAAGATTTTAAGTACTGATGGTGGCGTCTGATTGAGTTGCCCTCTGGTGCCTCAAACTTCGTTTTAGTTTCCTTTAAATAAAACAATTAATTGGCATTTATTTTAATTTCTTAAAAAAAAAATCATATGCGAAAACTTACATGCAGTGTGTTAGCCTAAAAGTTATGGTTTACCACAAACGTCACTTCGATAGCAGGGCGACTTCAGGGCTCAACGAACAAAGTTAATAACTATAGTTTTTATAGCAAAGAAGGCCACGACGAATTATGGTACCTAACTAAACGTTCATTGATGAATACTTAACTTTTGCTGTCTGTCCTATCTTATCCCTAAAATTTTAGAATGTCTATGTAAACCCACACTTAATTGACAACAAAATGGCCAAAGATGCGTTGACTAAAGATAGGTAAGAATTTAGACTGAAGAGTCAGGCATTTAACGTCTCCGTCTGGCTTTTGTCAGGCCACGAATTTTCAGCATTTTTCCTTTTTTGCTCTGATCAAAGCATTTTTTTAAATTATAAAAGTAAAAGTTTCATGATACCTCCACAATTAAGTCTGGATGCATTCATTACCTTTATTTCATTGAATCAGTTCTTAACAAGCGCTGACAAGAAAACTGTAGTACGTTCTGATGTGATGATGTCATAACTGCGTTCCTAAACTCACGTTCAAGTGTCAAATAGTTACGATTTGTAACTATTTCCAACTCACCTCCATAATATGAGTTGTAATAATTACAACAATTATTGTTGATCTGTCAAATTGGACGTTATGCTTTAAACAATTTAATGCCTCCTTCACAACGACGCTGATGCTTTGAGCTTCGCTTTGACAGAACGCAGACATTGGAATTTGTGTATGATGTCTGATTCACAACGACGCTTTGAGCTTCGCTTTGACAGAACGCAAAAGTTCAGACACAGGAATTCATGTAAAATGCTCACAATGAGGCGTTGAGTTTTAACGTTACGTTTTGGCATCAAAAAGTAATTACACACCACGTAGCATGAAGCGAATGTGAAGCAAAAGTCGAAATATTTGATCATTTGCGAGCGTTTGACTTTTCAAATTACTGTTGCTGTTCTGTGTGTTTCCCTTTTAATTTTCTTCAATTTCAAAAATGAGTTGATATCCCTCGTCTTCTATGTGTTTGCATTAATTTCAAAGTTTTAAGCATTTAATCAGAGGATTTGGAACAAATAATACAAAATTAAGTCTGAAAAGGGTGTGAATTTATACAGGGTGTCCCCTAATTCGTAGACAGGGTTTTATATTATGATTCTTGGGTACCTACATTTTAAGCAAAAAATCGTTCAACAGTAAAGGCCTATCTCCAATTTTAATATCATTTTTTGGGGATTTAAGAAAAGGCTTACTTTGGTGTATCCTTACTCACTGCTCCCTCGTACATGTCCATGAGCATCCGCAAATATGTAGGTTTCTAGAACTCCTCGTTGACTGAGGATCTCGTGGCAATATAAGCCACTTTCCCAAAAACTTCTATTATTGAAATTAGATTTTCTGTATCCATTCTTAATTTCAAGACAAATAATAATAAGATACTTCAAACAAATATTTGTTACTCAAATGTCATCTTAAGTCTCGACGCGTCCGTAAGGCTTGTTCGACGTAACGTAAGTACGCGAAGCTGAGGTGAACGCTATTTTCTTTGAGTGATCAACAAGAAAGATTAAAATGGATTTCTCGCCAATTTTAACGATGAAAAAGAATGATTTAATTAGTTCCTCAATATAAAAAAAAATGTCAAAAGTGGTTGTTTGTCAGTTGTTTAACAAAATCCAACAAGGTAGATACCGTTCCTAAATGTTTTGTAAAAAACCCAACAAATTCCAACAATGACACTTCAACAAATTTAGTTTGACATAACAATTGTTGACTATGGTTAGAAAAAGAAAAAGCCTGTGCTTCTGTCAAAATTTAACAAATAGTTGCGCTGTTACTTAAATCTAATGAATACCTATACATATACATACCTATAAATATATTGAAAACCAAAATGAACATGGAAAAATTTCAGAATTAATGTTTTTTTTTTTTTTCAAAGGAGTAGGTACCTAAACATCAAATCCAACCAAAGTCCTTCTGAGTGCATGTTATTTCAATTTTTTTCAGACTTAAATTAACATGCTGCGTCAGAGCGATTCAGAATAAAAAATTGTATGCTTAACAAATCTTTTATAAATATGCATGTGAGTCTTACTTGGGTATGTAAGTTACTCACACAAGCTACTTCTGAAAAAATTAACTCGTGTAAACGGCTCTGTAAGTGACTTAAAGCAATGTATATGTATATATTTTTATAGTGATTTCAAGGAACATGTTTTTTCTGTTTGTGAACTTCATCAATGGCGGCGCTAGTTGTCTTATCTAGTTTACATCAAATGTCGCCCATTGTTGTTTTTGCTTCCCATGGCAATCTAGACAAAAACCTCTTCAATCTGGTGCTTTTGTTCGTCATAGATGACACACTAAACGTTCCTCTTATTAAGGTACTACAGATTATATACCTATACAATGCTTACAGTAAATTTCATTAACTTACGTAAGCTGTAAGTTGAAAGGAAAACTTACAAGTGTAAACGCGTTTTTCACTCTTACGGAAATCTCGCAGCTTACATTAAACACTTCTTACTGTGAGTTCATCTATAGTATAAACCTTCCTGTAACCGTAAGATACATTTGAAACAGCAATATTATAGACGCACACATATATATGTACAGTGCTCAGTAGATGAGAGTTGGGACTGGGAGGCTGCGAAGCATGGCACAAATAGGAGAACTGAAGAATAAAACAATGTGTTGTGTAGTGTAATGCATTTTTTCATTCTCTCCCACTCAATTCCATATATTTATGTTTTGCTCTCTTTGTCGTGACGTATTTTCGTTTCATCGAGAATTAAATAAGAACTTAATTGCCTGCGGGTTTTTTGTGATCCATAAGCGTTTCCGCTTAAGTTTAACGAATCAAACCCTAAAGCTGTTCTTAAATTGAAGCTTTTTTAAGATTATCAGTTCATTTCTCTGTAGCCCCTGTTTGAAGGTTTTTAAAGCACATTATTTTAGCATACAAGATCTGGTATTAAAACGAGATAGGTAAAACCTTAAAAGGGTTCTTATTTAAGCTCTTACTTAAACAAATTTAGCAAAACTAGACAAAAATGGTGGTTTAGGCGGCTTGCCAATACTCTCAGGTGCTTTATGATAAAACGTTTGCAGAATCTTAATTTTAACTTCACTTAAAAAAAATTATTCAGAAATTCTTGGCAAAACTTGATCTAAGCCGAAACTCCTTAAATGCATTGCTTTTCACATCCAGTTACAGTGAATTCATCACATCCCGATAAAAAGATATCCTTTACCAAATATCTTCTGAGAAAATTGTTGTCCTTGAACAATCAAAATCTTGAAATTATTTTAAAGAACTGTGTGCAAACCATAATTTTAATTAAGTGCATAATAAACACAAATATATTAATTGCCTTTTGGAACTCAAAAAAAAGATCCAAAAACTTAATGAGTTCAAACTCATAGTTAATTAAAGCGATTTATTATAAAGATAGCTTCCATTTTATGTGACTCTACTGACTTATCAGAGATCTCAATGTTTATGTATTTTATATCACAAACAAACGTTTCGTTGGTCAATCTAAAATTAAAAAGATAAATTAACTGCTCGGAACAAGTAAACCTGCCAACTGCTCGAGCTTGAGAACACTTGTATACACGAATAGATTCTGGGTGTCAAACGCATTCACTACCTATAGATAATTATTAATATAATTGTTTGTGTATAGATAATAATAAAAAAAAATATAAATAAAATGCTTATCTTTAATTTTTTTATTCGAAACGACATTTGAGAAAAAGATATATGAGAGTATCGGTTTATTTCTGATTCGATATTATTTATCAGAATCGAGTAAGTAGTTGAAGTTTACATTCCGAACAGTGTAAGGTGTGTGTTAAACGAGTGTTTTTTTTTATTATCAGCCCAATGGCAAGTGAAAATGGATTTTGGAGTAGTTCCCTTGCAAAACTAAGTGAGTTCTTTATCCGTTGGATTTTTAAATAGGTATGTTTTTGTTTATAATACAGGATCAGCGTTGTTTTCTATTCCAAAATGTCCAAGTGGACTCTTAAAAATGTTCCATCAAGTGAACAGTCAGAACATTTAAAAATTTTGTGAGTTAATTAGATGCAAGCTAATGGATACAAAATTCCCATCGAATCCATCGTAGTTATGTGGATTAGAAAATGATTTGAGCCTGAACAAAACAGGCACATAAAGTGCTGAAAAGTACACAGTGAAAACAACGTGCTGTCCTGCTTCAACGAATTGCATATCTGTAGGACTACGTCTCTTTAAGTCAGCGTGAACTAAAACTTAATCATGTTCGACATTTCATCGTGCATAAAATTCTTAAGTAATTACATTCCAAAAATCTTTAAATTACTTTCCGAAAGACCACGCATCAATTACTGTCATTTTTGCATGAAAAAGCTGCGCAAATGACGTTTGAAAGATTTCAAATTGTTCTCATAGATGTCACCAGTGTACGTGTGTTTTCGATGATTGAACTGCTTCGTTCTTTTGTGTACTTTTTCCACTTTGTATTTCCAGGTAGTTCAGGCTTTAGTCTTGGCTAACCTGGTCGAGGCGATGCGATGCGGAATATGATCAGACACTTTGCAAAGGAGAGAACTGGAATCTTAGACCTCTTTATGCAAGAATATGCAGCAAAAAGTTTTCTTCGGTGATGTCAAATCTTAAACTGGAAACCTAGTCAGACAGGCTATGCAAAGATTCTACAGAGATATACTTTAAAGACATAGGCTATACTCTGCACATTATGACTAAACAACACCCCGTTAAGATTTCGAAAGACCATTTCCCACTTCTTTCCCTTATTTGTTCTAAAACCAAACATCAAAGAGCGAAACAGCTATTGAAATCTTTACAGATGGCTCCTAAATAGAAATTGGTACTGGTGCAGGTTTTCTACTCAGAAACTCTTGAGCAAGCTGATTGATTCGGGATCCCCGATCACAGCAGCGTCTCTTAGACTGGAATACTTTCAGTGGCAACATAAGATTTTCTTGAATTCGTGGCCAGTGGTGTGCAAGGAAAGAAAAGGATATGGCAACGTTTATAAGAACACAATCCACAATTTCTTCTCCATTATTTTTTTCACTTTACTTTGTGCCTATTAAAAAAATTCCCTAGAACGTTACTTCTTCTTTAAAGGCTTTTACGATTTTTTTAAACCAAATTTTAATAAAAGTTAAAAGTCTAGCCGTTTTTATCTCTTGGACGTGCTGTTCACTCATGTAACTTGCCATGTTTTTTCGGCATCAGTAGCTGAATAATAAAAAACAGATTTGACAGATGTCACCAAATCAACTTGGCCGCCAAAATCTACTCGCTCCAATCGAAAACCCTCAATGGAAATATTCATACTACCGTAGGGACTGGTTTTCAATAAAAAGAGTCGTATAATTCCCACATAAAATATTTCATCTAAATCGGTCAAGTGGCTTACGAAAAAGTCTGACTTGAAAAAAAAGGTTTTATGGAAAGTACCGTTATAAGGTCTTTACTTATTATCCAATCAAAAGATAGAATCAATATAACTGGCATTGTTGAGAAAGTTGTATCAAAATCGTATTAGCGGTTTTTGAGAACATACGTTAGGTACTACCGCAAGATAAATAATTCCTGTGCAGACAGACATTTGTTTATATTTCGTTGAAATTTATAGAAACTCGTATAGTTTTCGGAAGCTAGTATTAAATGGTCATGGACTTCTGACATCGCAACGACATTCTGACGTGACAAGAAAAGAAGTCATTGCAACGTCAGTGGACTTTTTTTTACAGTTTTATTGCTAGCTACAGTGACTAAGAATGGCGCAGGTCTGTCATTGGTGTCAAAAAATGCGATGGCGAGCATAGGTTGACATTGTGATTTATGACATTCGATGTCATCGCGATGACATGCAAAACAATGACGATCACACGACTTGACCACTTTGAAAGTTGATGGTGACCTGAAACTGCGCGATGATGATCACACGACATTCATAAATTTAGTCATCGTGACTGAAAATATTGACGTGAGTTTGTAAAGTTCCTTGATCAAATTCCTGCCGTGCCATTGTTGTTAATTAAAAACTTTTGTCCTTGTCTCCTATCAACGATGACAGGGTGATTACACGGTCATCGAAAATTGTTATTTCGATATGACCCAAAACATTTGTGTCATTGTGCTTGTCATTCTAACCGGCAGTACATGACAGCATTTGATGATGGCGATCACACGATGTGACGACCTTAGGACAGGTAAATTAACACATCATTATGACGTCAGAGTGTCATTGCGATAACTGATTTTGATGACCGTTTTAAACTGTCTTAAGCTAAAAAAAACATTACGACAATGTCTACTCGACAGCTGTACCTACAACAACAACAAAAAAAAACAAAAAATCTAGTACATATTTTTTTTTATTGAAGCAAACTTCTAATGTTATCCAAATTTTAATAATCATTTCGCTTAGATTAGATAATCTGTAAAATCTACATACATAACTAGGCGCTTCTGGTGTCATATTGGTGTCACGACGCTGATTTCACTTCAAGAAGGCAGCGAACTTACGTCAAAATGAAGTACTAGGTACTTATGCAGTTTATACTTGTCCTTCAATCCTTGGGTTATTTTAATAAACAAGAAGACTATTATTAGACAACTTGGCTCTAAATTCTTTCAAAAGCCAAAAGTCTATTCACGCTTTATTCTCAAATCCATTAGAATATAAAGTGAATGGAAAAAATGATAGCAAACTTCACTTGCATTTTTATGCAAAAACCCACTTGCTATGCACGCAATAAAAGTAAAAGAACAATTGCCCTCAGCTTTGACGTTTAATTTTGTTTATTGTCCAATATCTACATTTTTCCCGCATTTATTTCTTATGATAGCATCGTTCAACTGAATAAATTTCTCAACTATGTACCTCGTGGAAAAAAATATGAACATAAAAACTTTTCTCAAAGATGCGTAGAAATATTTAATCCAATTGAACAGATTCCAGAAGTGGTAGTATACTGCTCGAGTCGTTTCCATTGTCGTCGTCGTCGGCGTCGCCGTCGTGTCAAAAACATAGTATTATGTACATAATTGTGACGCAAACAAAAGCAAACTTTGGCGTTTAGTTCTCGTGATGATGTTCAAATATATATTTCTCAATTGAGAATAGATTGTAAACTGAAAACTAGGTCGATGGAAATTGACATGAGGTTTAATTTAATGGCGAACCATTCAAATTGACATTGAAACTTTTATTAAGTTTGAAGTTGGGTTTATTTTTAAGTTTTATGGCTGATCATTTTAATAGAAGAAGCAAATATTTTTATGAACAGTTTAACAACTTGTGATGCACCTTTCACGAGGAACGAGTGAGATATAAAAGCACGATTTCATCGTCAATTATTTTTCTTGCCAAATATCAACTCGTGTCGTGACGTGACTTGTTTTTCAACCCCTCTCTCTCTCGAAATTATTTATTATCAATTAGCAAAATGCCTGACAACTGTCAAAATTGAAAATTTAATTTAAAGCCACTTGAATTCAATAACCACCAACGCAACGCAACGCAACGAACGTCTGCGATGATGTAATTTTCTAATTCCAAGAAGTTTAATAATTGGGTAATAAAACTCCCAATTTATATATACCCCACCCCCCTCCCGCTCCAATCAACAACAACATCAAATAATACACAAAGTTGTTTGTTGGTGGGTTCTGTTTTTGTTTGAGTACCAAATCAATATAAATTTGATAGCATGAAATAACACAACAGCAACAAAAGAAGTGAACGTGTTCATTAAGGACCCGATTACATCATTGCACCATCGACAACGTTGTGCTTAGCACGATACAAATCTGATACATCTATCCATCCATGCTCATCGTTAATTATTGGAAGTAGACTTATAGTGATGCGTTTCTGTCGCCTGAACATGAACACAAATAAAGTTCTCATCTTCTTGTTCAGATTTTCCTGTTCGATAGTAAATAAAAAAGAATAAAAATACTCATACTCGTACATAACCCCGATAGCTTGTGAGTCGTGATAAAGATTTTCCTTTCATTTTATTCTGCTTTAACGGAAACCCATACATACAAAAGGTATACGAGGAGTAAACGAGAACACACTTATACAACATAGAAAAGCTTTATAGAATAATCTTTTTCCTTATTCGTATCGTAAGGACATTCCTTTGGTATACTATAGGTACGGATATACTTAGATATTTACGCTACGCTATGCACCTCCCTATTTTTCTTTTCTCGTGCTGTGCTTGGTTTACGGTACAACGACGACGTTGAAGGATATAAGATATCATAGGATTCTTTGTATACATACATATCGGTATAAGCAAGAGTGCCTTTTGTTTGGTGTTATGAATAAATCAGTTGTGTTAATCAGACTAAGCAAAAAGCGCGTTCAGTTGAATAATGAACTTATTAAGATTGATTTACACTTCATGAAACGTCAACCTCACGTTGTCGGCGTTAATGACCAAGATAATTTAAAAACCAAACCCTATTCTTCAATCCTTGAGTCTCAGGAGATTTGTTGGTTTAAAAATTAAACAAAAGAAATACAGTGTACCCAAAGGACACCTGGGAAAAGGAAATTTAAATTATGTAGATGCCAAAAGGTGAATTGGATATTCTGGGCACACAGCATAGCCAGTGAAACATGACTGAACTCAGAGTCGTGAATGAATGCATTCATTTTTGAATGCGTTCACTGAATTATTTATCTATTTTTTCTTTCAAGGTGAAATGATTGCTTTGACTTAAAACTGTCGGTCTAATTTAGAACAAAAAGCCAGTTCATGTCAGGGTTGACAATATTGTAGTTTAGTTTTAAAATGTTTAGGAAACTGAAAAATTTTACAAATCAGCTGACATTTCGAATTTCTCTTAAGCGGGGTTCACATGGGACAATGCAGAGTCCAAGACAATGAGACAAGATAATAATTGTTATATGTGAGCAACTGTTTCCAGGACAAGACAATTGTTATTATAATGTCCTCCGAGCTAGCCTGCCGAGCTATCTCTGAGGACAATATCGACTGGCTGTCATTGTCTTGTCCACCCCGTTCAAGAAGCCATTGTATGTACATTTTTATAGCAATTTCATTGTACATGTTTATTTAGTTCTGAACTTCGTCAATGGAGGCGCTAGTTGTCTTGACTACCTTACATCAAATGTCTTCTATTGTTGTTTTAGCTTCCAATGGCAGTCTAGACAAAAACCACTCCTAACTCACAAATCAAGTGTTTGTGAACTTCGTCCATAGATGGCGCACCAAACTTTCCTCTTTTTGGGAGTGCTATAGATTATAAATACTATGAAGAAGCTCGCACAAGACAATTGAGTATTGTCCCATTGTCTTGTCTGCGTGTGAACGCTGCTTTGTGCTTGCACTACCTGGTTAGGGCGGTAAGGGGAGCAGAACAAGTTGTACTAAACTGAGTTTGCCAATTTTATGTAAACAAAAAGTGACGTATTGTAGAAGATTATTCCTCATGGAACATGAAATAACAGATAACACACTTATTGTTTGAATAATTGAGTGTTACCAATTTTTAATGTTTGGAATCTTAAATTTTACAACAAAATGTCAGGACCGATTCGTTGGCGTTGCCAACTCGCAACTCCATTTTCACACTTGTCTGCTTCACACTATGATGTTCGCCAGGTTCACCTCAAAAAAACAATTTCTGGAGCCAGCTAAATATGTACTGTTGTATTAAGAGTCTTGGGGAGAGTACGATAACTTGGCCGCCAAGATTTGATAACGGGGTTTTATAGAGGGGTTAAAAACAAGCATTTTTTACTATGGGAGGGGGGTCTATCTCACCCCGTTTAGAAAGTAGGGGCAATTTTCGAAAAAATGACTTAATCAAAAAAAAAAAAATAAATAAAAAACAACGGTAACACCTACAATAAAGAACTATACCGGGTTCGAAAGCCAGAACTCTGTTCTTTAATTTTCAATTTAAATTTTTTTATTTATGCCAATAGTTTTCAAAAAAATTGCATTCAAACTCAAAATTTTGATAAAAAAAAAATGAAAAAAAAAAGTTTAGACCATTTTTTTTCCAAATTGTGCAATTAAATGCTAAATTGGCTTTGCATATTCGATGCTCATATTAATTCTGAATTAAACGCAAGAAACCAAATAAATTTATATCTTTTAGGTTTTGAGAAAATTGAAAATTACTAAAACTACTTTCTTATGAGGTTTTTGTTTTTTTGGTATTTACGGTGTTCTCGCTTTGAGGATTGATGTCATCTTTGTACAGCAATTCATTTAGCGCGTTACCCAGAATGTACCACGAGGAGGTAGAATTGCATTGCCAAGCGAAGCGGGCCACCCAGGTACTGTTAATAACAAAAACTATTTGATATAGGCGCCTGCCTGACGACTGGACATACCCTTAGCGGAGCAACGAAGTTGCGTGAGCGCGGTGTGCCCCGAAAAAGGAGGAGAAAATCAAAAGATCCCGCGAAGCGAGCCACCCTGATACAACTGATTGCAAATACTATTGACACAGGCGAATGCCTGACAAATATACATACCCTTAGCGGAGCAGCGGAGCTGCGTGAGCGCGGTGTGCCCCCGAAAAAGGAGGAGAAAATCAAAAGATCCCGCGAAGCGGGCCACCCAGGTCAAATTAATTACAAATGTTATTGACACAGGCGCCTGCCTGACAAATATACATACCCTTAGCGGAGCAGCGAAGCTGCGTGAGCGCGGTGTGCCCCCGAAAAAGGAGGAGAAAATCAAAAGATCCCGCGAAGCGTGCCACCCAGGTGCAATTGATTACAAATACTATTGACACAGGCGCCTGCCTGACATAAAAACATACCCTTAAAAAGGGGGTTAAAATCCCTAGATCCTGCGAAGCGGGCCACCCAGGTACTGTTGAAGTGTTGATACCATAAACTGTTTGAGTTCGTCTGCCTGACGTCTGGAATGTGTGTTAGCACTGTATATGGTAAGCAAGTTTACTCAAATACCAAAAATAATACAACTTGATTACAAAAGTAGTTTTGGAAATTTTCAATTTTCTCAGTAACTAGAAGACATAAAAAGATTCGGTTTTTTGTATTCGATTAAGAATTAATATAGGCACTGATGACAGAAAGCCAGTTTAGCACTTTATTTTACAATTTTGAAAGAAATCGGTGTAAACTTTTTTTTTTATTTTTTTTTTATCAAAATTTTGAGTTTGCATGCAAATAATTTTAAAACGATTGACATTTAGAATTTCATTTTAATTTAAAATTAAAGAACAGATTTCTGGCTTTCAAAACCGGTATAAAACTTCATTGTAGGTAATACCATTCTTTTTTAAGATTTTAATTTCCATTTTAAGTCATTTTTTCGAAAATCGTCCCTACCTTCTAAACGGGGTGAGATGGACCCCCCCCTCCCATAGTAAAAAATGCTTGTATTTAACCCCTCTATAAAAAACCGTTATCAATTCTTGGCGGCCAAGTTATCGTACTCGTGCCAGAGTCTTTAATTCTCTATTCTTCCCCCTCGTGATCGTACTGGAACGTAATTGTAAATGTCTGGAACAGACATGTGTGGATGAAAAAATTGGCAGCACAAGTATTCAATCTTTTTTGGAATCCATTTCCTTCCAAAAAAAGTCCACTCATACGTCAAGTGCTCGTTGCAGGGATGAAGAATCCTCGCTTATGATGGCTCCATCGATAGCAAAAAAAAAAAAAAAAACTGATGGACTTTCGGGCCCGGGACTTCACCTTCAAACAAGGAGCCAAGGACTGTCATAAAAAGCAGTGGGATTCAAGACACTTCACTGGTCTACACCTATTGTGATTTTCAATTCTTTGAGGACTCCAGCTGGACATTTTGCTTTTGTCACTGCTCTTTCATATAAAGGATTCTCGAACTCCTCGTTGCCTGAGGGCCACACATATCAGATCTCGTGGGTGTTCATGCTTTTTCAAAATCAAAAAATCACTATGCTAATCTTCTAAGGAATCCCGATGTTTTTCTTCGTACCTTCATTTCGAAGTCGGTTATCGAAAACTCGCTCAACAATATTCATGATGATATCAGCTGTAGGTTCCACGACTACTTTGTTTTGACAAATACTTCTGTTCATTATGGTTTACGCGTTCATTTGACTGAAGGTAAGAATGGGATCTTTTCGTTCAGCTTTGATCTGCGATACTATGTTCCGTTTGCTTCCGCTTATTTTCGTTCGTCCTTAATGGAGACCATGCCGTAGTTGTGTTTCACTTCACAAACACAAACAAGAACACTCGTAGCAGAAGAAAGTTTGGTGGATAATTCATTGTTTTTTAGGTAGTGTCTGTTCGCATGCACTAGTGTGATTGGTTTTGACAGTGTCGACAATGCCAATGGGAACATCTATTTTACTAACGAAATTTTGATGTAGGCGCCTGCCAGATAATTGGCTATAGCCAAAGCGAAGCAAGTTCACTGATCGTTCATTTATTTTCATGTTTATAAAATTGAAGTGAAAAATATATTAAAACAAAAATTTAAATGTCTGAGTCTCAGGAACTGGTAGTGGAATGTTCGCAAAAACCTTTCCAAAGGCTTCAAACTAGTATGTTCTGTTAAATAATAATTAAATCTGTCCAAAAATGATGTTTCTCACGTCCTACCGCAAAGAGCTTACCTACCAATTGGAAAATTCGAATTTGACGTTTCTCAATTATACACAAAAGTATTCGCCTAGATTTCGGTAAATAAGAGAAATTTTTTTCTCATTTCACACATTTTGACAGTTTTCATTTTTTTGACACAAAAAGAACACGAACAAAGCTAATGTTTAACCAAACTTAACGAAGCATTCAGAACTCGGATTAATAAGGAAACTTTTAGGTGTCAAATCATGTTCACAGCTAAACAAAAATTTTTAGGTTATCAAGTACATATTTCAGTGTACATATTTATTATACGACAAATGGATTTGACAATGTACACATATCTTGTTTTATCAAAAAAAAAAAAAAAAGTGAAGGGATTAATTAGCTTGAACGACTCCAAAACACCTGGACGAGATTGGAATAACTTAAAGCCCTTAATCTTTATTAGGTTAAGCTTAAACGTATTTCGTTACGTATCGATCGATTTTCAAATTTAATTGCATTTTCCATTCAATAAATCAAGTTCACCTCACTGAATATAATACGATACAATGCACAACACAATAATAACACCCTCGAGGTGCTCTAAAACTTTCAATTTATCAATTTAAATTGAGATTTCTATTTATTTTCATTTAAGGAAAAGTCAATATAAGGCAATAAATCACCTTTGTTCATTCTCGTTGTGTGATAGATATGGCCTTTGATTGTCTTTATTTATGTGCTTTGCACAATTTAGTGAATAAATTTTCTGCAAAATGTAGGGTACGAACTCACGTAACTAGATACTTTTTTAATGTACGCATACATGTATAATATTAAATTAGAAATTAAATAAAACTAGACGAAATGGATACGCTCGTGCAATTTAACAAAAAAAAAATTGAACTTGTTTTCAAAACAAAAGACAATAGGGAAAGCAATAAAATCATTTGATTGCTTCCGAAATTATTAATTTTATGAAAAGAATACAACCTTGGGTTTCTTTTTATAGCGTATGTCTATTAAATAAAAATAAAGAAGCTCATAATTAACTTGTTTACGAGCTTGAAAAATGAAATTTAATAGACGTTACGTAGTAATATGAACACTTACCTATATTTTATTTTTGAAAGACAAATATAAAACTCAACACAGAGGGCGCTACAATAGTCTTAAAGCACTTTTCATTGGTTTCACTAAGAGAACCACTAATTAAAAAAAAAATGATCAAGAAAGACTGCTTCTAATCAGTTGTGAAGTGCAGTGTTCGTTCGCATGCACCATAACCATAATTTTGATTAAGGGGCTAGTTGTTATAGTGATTCGAAAAACCAAACCGAAAAAGTTGAAACAGCGTGAAATCAGGAATTTTTTCGTGATTAGTGTTCAAAGCGATCAGAAAAAATACGTTTCTTTGACATTTCACAAAACAAGTGTTTATCTGCACGTATCAGTGTATTCATTTTCGACATTGCTGGCACGGTGCATGGGAGTAAATAACCTGGCACCAAATTTTTCAGGGAAACAGAAAAAAATAGGAACGGAAGATGTTTCAATTTCATCGAAATGAAAATCAGCTGATATGTTAAATAAAAATCCACTATACAAATAAACGAATACCTACATTTTTAACAAAAAGTATTAAATCATAATTAAATTTTTATTAGAAAAAAAAAATCTATGAGTACTTTAAATCAATCATAACATACTCGTAATACATTTTCCATTTGAAATTTTTTTCTGATTGATTTTTCTGATCGCTGAAACTGTCCCCTAAATGTTGAACTGGTGTGTCCAACTGTACATGTGCCATGCAGCCCGTTTCGAGGAATAAATGAATAATAACACAATTCCATTGTTTTTAAAATCTATACCTAGTATTCCCAAAAAGCGGAACGTTTTGTGCGCCATCTATGGACGACGTTCACAAGCTTTGATTGGAGAGTAATTTTAGTGGTTTTTGTCTAAACTGCTATGGGAAGCAAAAACAATTCCATGAAATTACTATAAAAATGTATATACAATGACAATTCTTCCTTGCTAAGCTTCGGTGAATGTTTTCACAATTTTCCGATTTGAAAATATGTCACTTGTGTGCTTGTGTCTTCTTTAGTATTCAGTGGCGGACATTTGAGTTATGATTGTATTTGTGCTTCTTGAGTGGAATGGAGAAGCAAAATTGTCTCCTCGGAATCATCAGAAGTGTCATTTTTGTACCAATGGATTCCGGATGCTTCTGAACGCTTCTTTTCCTCAAATGGAAAGTGCTGTTAGATCGTGGCATTTTTCGGCAACATAGTTCCTTTTGCATACATTGAATATTGAGCTGTCAAAAAGATATAATATCTTTTGATAGTGTTTTGTAACGAGCTGTTTCGTTGCGTTGGGATCGTTGCTGGTAGCCACTATAGCTCGTCGGTGGGTGGGGCGGTACCGTGATTCGCAAACTTGTATCTAACCGAAAAGATCAAGCCAGTCTTTGTTTCATTTCTTTGGGTATTAATAGATGCGCTAGAATGTCGCATCTACCCATCCTTTAATGGTTGCTGTTTCGTCTAAGCAACCCCTTGACTCTCGGTAAAAAAAAAGGTCGTGACAGTTGGTGCTTAACTTAAAAATGTTGAAAAAGTTTAATCTTGATGCTCCAAAAGACATAATATAAGACTGGCGGTGAATATTATAGAACTATGCACATAAGCCACGGGTCTTAAAAGATGATCCAACTCCAACAAAAAATTATCGCGTACGAAAAACTACGAATTTGACATGTTGGCACTGTGCCAGTAAATCAACGAAGAACACATAATTCCGAATGAAACATCAAGATTTGATTGCCAAAAGTTTTCAGAAAAATAAGGGATGTTTCCGCAGATCAAACATAAAATGCGAATTCAACGTTTTTCGACGCCTGAAGAAGCGGTTGATGTATTCAAAATGCTTGCTTTGGTTATACCTCATCGGAGTGATAACAATTCAATGTTCCATTTGACTGCTTCATCCAAAATCTTTTTCGCAACTGTGTAAGTTCTATTTGAAAGCTGATCGGTTTCCTCAATGCAAGTGACACTCAGGAATATTGACATAATTGGCTGCGCACAATGGTGTAGCAGCAGCAGTAGCACGTAGCAATGTCAAAGTAAATGTCAAAAAAAGTAGCTCACAAAGCAGCATACACGAATACAATGTGTAGCACTGAACTCAAACAAAAAACATGTCTGCCATTTTGGTTTGTTGTTGTTTTGCAGCGCAGCACGTTCGTGAAGTTCAAGTCGAGTCGACTTGTACTACAGCAACTCTCTCTGCTGCAGCTGCTACTTCACATTGTAGCCGTGCAATACGATTTACGTACATTTAACTTTGACATTTTCTGCGTGCTACTGCTGCTGCTACACCATTGTGCGCACCCAGTAAGGGTATTGGTTATGCTTATGCGACAGAACATAGCATTGTGTTTGGGAAGCATCAAATTCCACATGGTTGATAATTTCATATTGGACAATTCTGTAAAGATTGGAATTTAGTGAGCTTATAATACGTTGCCACTGCAATTCCACATCCTGAGAAATAGGTTGTGAATTTGGGAACGAATATGAGAAGCTAAGAGTATTGTCTAAAGTCTAAACTATTAAGTGAACTGACAAGAGATCGTTCATAAAGATGTGGAAGAGAGTCGGAAACAAAACTGAGCCTTGGGGCACACCAGCTTTTCTTTTGTAAATATCAGAGTGGAAACCTTCCAAAACGAATCGAACAGAACGGTTCGAAAGGTTACTTCTATTGAAAATATAAAATATTCCAACAACACCTAGTTCCTTAAATATTTTCTTTAAATGTTTAAAAATGCACTATTTCTTTCAATGCCATTAAAAGTAGTTATCTGTTCAGCTAGAAAGCTTTTAAGATATAATTTCCATTAGTGATTGGAAGGGGGCAAAGGGTAAGCGGAAGAAGAGTAAAACTATCCAATGCAACAAAAGAATTCCATTGCAATATTGTGGTAAAATTGTGTCCTTATTGTTGTGTCCTATTACTTGACTTTTTTGTATTAAAAGGACAATAAATAGAAAGAAGAAAATACAAACGAACAAAGAAAATCGATACATTCCTTTCGCTGCTAGTACCTACCGATCGAGTACGATAAATGTTATAGTACATAAACGAGGACCTTTAAAATTGCTCTCAGGAAATAAACAAATCAGGAAATGTTGCAGTACTAACTCGCCTTGAGGCGTTTACTTTTTATTCAATAACTTAATTAAAGGATTTATTTAAGGGGTCGGAAACCATAAAAATAAAATTCTTAAATTCCCCAATCGAGTAATCTACTGTATCGAATCAAACGACAATCAGGATTACTAGAACTATGAGGGAAAACCAAGGATTATGAAGATTTTTTCCTTCCCCGTAAGACTCCCTTAGACTTAGATTCATATTCTAAACTCTGAATTGAACCACCTTAAAGAACATCTTTAAACTGTTTCGAAAAGTTTTGTTAAATTCTGACCCGTTTTGAAGTTCTCCCACTCAGCTATATTTTCCTTCCAAACTTCATAGTTGTGGATATATCCTTTCCTCCATCATGAAATGAAAAATATGGTGCGGACCTGCAACTGCAATGGCAATGAATAAGAGGTTAGATTGAATAGCAAAACAAATTATCATTAAACTGACGATGCATCGCCAACGCAGTCATTTTAAATTGATGTTTGTAATTCAATCAATTTAGCTCTGATTCCATTTAACGTTTGATTCAATTTAGCGAATAAATTGTAAAATGTTTCGCCATTCCTGTTCGTTTGTAGAAGCAAATTGACTTGAGATTTATTAAGGAATTTTTAGGTACGTGGGCAGTTATGTTCCTGATGGATGATGGATGATGAATTATAGAAATTGTGGTATCCTTCGTAATTTGAACTGAAGATTGTTATTTCTGGGTGGGAGTAGAAAAAAAAAGTAATGAGTTATAAGGCAAAAAGTATTCAAGGCAATTGTACACCTTGTCTCTTAAATTTACTGTAAAGTTCCGGAGGGAAGTTGGTAGTTCTACTCATCGAAAATGGGGATTTCGTTTCCCGTCACAACATTTTTAGAAACTATAAAGCTTAAGTGGTGGCTGCATTCCTAAATTACAATAAGTATACATTTTGACATAACTTCATAAGCAGTGTTAACTGTTAAGTCAGAGCTATCATGGACTGACCGGCGCCATTGTATATAAAAACTATAGTACTATCACCTGAGGTGCGCCATCTATCGACGAAAAACTAAACTCGAGAATACCATGGGAAGCAACAACAACAATTAAAATGGTGGAAATTGTTGTTGTTGCTTCCCATGATATTCTAGAGCTTAGTTTTTCGTCGACAGATGGCGCACCTAAGGTGGGAATACTATAGTTTATATATACAATGCCGGCGCCAACCATGATACAACTAAAAACAGGATAGCACCTCCCAATTCTCATTTTTGTTTCGTTCTGCGCATCTACGTCATGAACACATAATATGAAGTTTTCGCCTTCTCGTTTTCGACTTCCCGTTTTAATTTTTATTTCGTTCTACGCTCTATACCATTGTATTTATAATCTATAGTATTCCCAATAAGGAATAAGAGGAACGCTTGGTGAGCCATCTATGGACGAAGTTCACAAACACTTGATTGGTGAGTTAGGAGTGGTTTTTGTCTAGATTAATAATATATTAGATAGCCGACGTTAAATGAATTGTTTGTTTTGAAAGATTCTACCATTAATTTGACAGATCGGAAGGAAACTGTTCCTTTGCCTCTGATACTAGCTTTCTTGGGTTCATTATAGTTCGCCCTTTACATAACGTTACGTTTCGTACATTATCAACATAATATCTTGGTTGTTGTGCTCATGCACATGAAAATTCACTTGCTTTAAAACGCTTGTTGCTCAATGAATCACCTCTACTTGTCACTTCTGTCCACTTTGACGTATCCGTTGTTGCAAGAGTTTATAAAGAATTTTGTGAGTCGGCCCCTTGAATACTTAACAACGGTAAAAGATAAGTAAAACATTTTGAAGTATTCCAGCAAATAAATGTCGCAGGGAACTGTTGGTCTTAAGCATGACTTGACGTTCCAAATGTTGTCTCAGGCCTCTCACTGGTGGTGTCGAAGGTCTCTATAGTGTAATCTTTCCCAATTTGTACATGTTTTCTTTTGCTAATTCAGTTTAGCATTTATGCCAAAGCTGGACTTGGCATGATAGAGTTCTTCTCTGCTGATGTCGCTTTGAAATACGTGAACGATTTGAATTTATGAGTTTTCTACACATTCCACGTACCTACGTTAAGATCTTTTACCGTTTTTCGTTTGCGAGGGTCTGGATTTGCTTGCTCATAGCGCATCTTCTGCGTGTAGTTCCTGAGAAGAGTGGAATCTGCTAAGGGGAATTTAATTTTTACATTCGTTTACATTCGAACGATTTATTCGTTCAAAATAGGCCGAAAAATCTCTTAAAACGGATCACCTCCTTGAAAGAGAAGCTCTTCCGCGAATCTCTCGCGAATCTTCCGCGAGTCTTCTGTTAACCTTCCACATTATTTTTGATGTTTTTAGAAATATGAACTTTTTGAGAAGGCCAACGAATCGCCAAGTAATCTGTGATTTGTCAAAATAGTACATTTTAGTCAAACAAACATTCCATGCGTTCTTTAATAGATTTAGGTAGGTATTATTTAAAAAAAAACTTAAAAAAAAAAAAACAATAAGCTAAACATACTTTCAAGACCTAAAGACCTGAACAATCATTGTATTAAATATGTTTTTGTTTTAAATATATACAATAAAAAAAAAAGTGTAGCAATTTAGTTATCCATTTTAATTGGCTGCTTTTTATTACATTCATTCTCCATTTTGTTAATATTTTCGAGCTACCCTTGAGTATCTTAAGAACATTTAAAATAAAATCACAAACTTACATAATGTCCACTTTTATTATATACTTTCTTATAAATAACACACACTTTTTATGTATAAGTAGTTTTGACATTTCACTGGAGTCCAATAAAAAACAATATCTGTATGTATTATATAATTATATAACAAAAATGTATAAAATAAACTTAAATCACTCATTATTATTTTATTAATTTTATACATATATTATTTTGTATATTTAAAACTATGCTATAACTTCTAAAAAAATCCTTTTTTTCATTGAAAAAAAAAACATTCATGTGTCATTTGTCTCCGCCTCAAAACGACAACAAAACAAAAATATAAAATAACCTTAGCCGACGAGAAAATACTTCGACGAACATCAATGCAAGTCCTCTTGCCAAAACGTCCTTCAACTGACAGTTTAAGCAACAGCCCAGGTCCTTCGTCGCCAGGTGATAAAAAATAATAGTAGTTGGCTTTTTCTAAACAAGAAAGTATACCTACATATATTTTGTATATATTATTTCTTTTTTGTACATAAAATATCCGAGTTAGTTTAATGTTTGGTTTTATTGTTTATCATAATTTTTTTTGTTTGCCTGGTAGATGTACGTGAAAGATTTAGAAAAACTAAAACAATGTAACGTGCGTTTAAAAAAAATTATATACTTACAATGTGTGCAGAACTGAAAATAAAATTCAACCCACCAAACGCCCGCGCCCTTCGCTAAAATATGAAACCATTCAGAGACACAAGGATAAATGATAATGTAAAGACACAACCACACTGGGGAACAAAATAAGTGCAACGGATGATTTCTTGATTAAAAAAATGTTTATGGCTTTTCTGAAAATGTAGTCTATGTTGAAAATGGCAGCAGGACTCAGGATCATATATCCTTGTTAAATGGATTTAAATTCCTTATGCTTTACTTTTTTATGACAACCTGGGAGATTATAAAAAAGCTTCGAAGTCTGTGCTGCTATACAATTCCAAGATCAAACCTCAATCCTTTCTAAGATAAAAGAGCCTACTCATTGCAATTGCAGTTCTCATATGAGCTAGAAAAGCTCCTAGGAGGAACCCAAATAGCGCTGGTATGCGAAGTTTTGTTGCCGTAACAAAATAACTTAACGAAGGTGTAATAGGATGATTTTTACGGAGAAGGACAGGATGAACTACAACTCTCTCGGAAGACTATACTGAATCTGCCAAGCCAACCCTAGGACATTTTCATGTAACCGTATACTCCAACATTTATGCCACCTAAGTTGGTTCAGCCCGCCACCAAGGCGAGGAGTATGGTTCTCAAACAGTTCTTCTGTCAAATCTTGGATTGTTTAAGTCTACAAGGGGAGACGGAACACAATCATAAGTTGCCTAGACAATACTAAGTTAATTTCATGCAACCATACCCTCCAGACTTTTTGCAATATTTGGGCAGGGTGCTGGTTGGTAAGGTAACATTGAATCCGTCAAAGGAGTCGGCCAAGTAAGCGGGTCCAGCTTATTAGAAAATATCCAAGAGTCATACCCCACCACCTAAGGTGACATATATGATTCCCAGACGTGTCCTCTACCATTGGTTTCTCTCTGGGAACCACTCGTTCTGAAAACCAATGGAACAAGCAAAATTGTTTGCGGTCAGTTTTGGCACAATGCCTATTCGCACTTACCAGTTTCACAAGTTTTCCCAATGTCGACCTAGTTTGCGGTTCACGGTATATAAAGATATTCTTACACGTTCCTAGTATTAAATACCGCTCACTCAACTTCATTGCTGGGCTTCGACGCCTATATCATCACGCACTCAAAACGTCTCCTATGATAGTCACTTCTTGAACAACCGAACTGTTCCGTATAAAAGGGTTGAAAGGTCGGCTTTTAGTTATTTACTTTTGACAGTGCAAACAGCCCATGTATGCGTTCTAATGCCCGCCTGGGCTTCTTACTTTGGCACGGATCCTAGTGGTCAAACTTTGAATGACTCTTCTGCATAGATCCGGCTGAATTTGTAAGATAAGCCTGAGTCATGTCTATATATAAGTGACTTCAGCAAACCCCACAAGAAAAATTCTAGCGAGGATCAAATAGCATCACTTCAGCTCTGTGAGATATACCTCTTAACCTCAAATTGTTCTTGCTGAAACAAAATGTCGTATAGACGATTTAATTAACTCGTCTCATAAGAAATTGGTTTTCATCGTTCTGTAGCGCTCGCCAATAATTGTGACGGCTCACCAACGCGCCAAGTCAACACAGCCATTCATCCAAATATGTGCCGCGTCGCTAAAGACGGTTTTTCAGATATAATCTAGGTCCTCCTCCAAACGCTCCAACAAAATGCTTTTTCTATTGCCATGACTTTTGAGATCCTGTCGAATCGCCAAGTTGAAGTCTGCAAAAATTTGAGTTCTTGTGCACGGCGAAGAATTGAATGCCTTGGGTTCTGTTCTGTCGTACACTTTCACGAACCGCGGTGATGTCGTCGGTGGATCTTGAGTTCCTTTGACATACGAATGTTGGCTGATTGATTGCCGAACGGGTAATTTTTGTTCAATCGTTTAACTTTGGCGTCAATAAATGAATAATAAACAACCGATTTGACAGATGTCACCAAAGCAACATGGACGCCAAAATCTAACCACGCCAATTGAAAACAGCCTATCAAGCAAAGTGTGTTAAGAGGCGAAATGTAAAGAGCGCTTGCTGAATAAAGTTGTATATTGCCAAGTCTACAGGTTCTTCTTTTTTATATTCAAAATGGATTCAGAGAAAAAAAAAATTTTAATGCGTTCGTCTAATTTTGTTCCCCAGTGTAAAGCAAACAATAATCCCTCTTACATTTATGTCCCGTTCAGTCATGTGCATTGCCGCACAAAAAGAAAAAAATTTTTTTTTGCTGTCGTTGTTGGTATTTACGTTTTTTTGTTTTTCCATTTTGTTATTATTTTCTTTGTGTTCTTAATTTTGTTGTCATTCATTATTATTGTTATTATTTTGATGCGTCTATGTGTATTTTTGAATGTCATGGTGGTTAATATTTTTGTGTGTACTAAATGTCATTTCCATTTGAGTATTGATTATGTAATAATTGAAATGAAGAATTTTTATTTTTCATGGTAAGTAATTATTTAGGTCAAGGAAAAATGAAATGTCTTTCAAGTTCCATGGAAGCTTTTGGTTCAAATAATAAAAAACGCAAAGACTAGAGCAGTATAGTTAACCTTTTCTGTTAGGAACAGAGACTTGAACTTTAAGTCGAAATTCTTGAGGGAAAAGTGATTATGTCAAAATTTGATTATATGTATGACATATGTGTTAACCTTAAAGCACACGTTGCACTTTATCAGAATCTAATTGGGGTTGAAGATTAATGAATTTGGTGGATTACATATAAAAAAGAAACCACAACAAGAATATGAGGGGTTATCCATCTGGTGGCCATATTTGTAGATATAATTATGTGTAGCTCGCGAACAAAATGTCAAATTACTGTAATCAAGGTAAAGCCATGCGATGTCAAACCATCGTGTATGTTATATATTATATATGTATCGATGATGCCAGCCCAAAATTCACCCAAAGTAGTGACTTTTTCTGGATTATTTGCGATTCGGTATTAATCATTTGTACATTTTGTTGAAGACAGACTTTTCTAAATGACAGCCAATTTGATAACATCTATCAAATTGGCTGTCATTCATTAATATGGTCGCAATCACGTTTCAAAGGAGAATGACCACTTTTCATACAAGTCTGGGCCCAGTGCGTACACACATAAGACAGGTATCAATAAAAAGGTGACGCTTAGCTGAATATATATTCCAAATATTTTCAAATTCGGTTTTGTAGTTTTCGAGATATTTGACCTTGAAGTTGATGTTTGCAGAATCACAAAAAAGGCATATTTTCACTATAAACGCCAATAACTTCTGACTCATGGGTTTTACAGAAAAGATTTTGGTACCAAATGAAAGATCATAAAATTGTCTTTCTTAGCAAATCAGTATTTTGTATATATATATAGTACAAGATCATATACAAGGCTCCGATATTGTTTGAAAACATATTTTTAAGTTGCTTTTCAAATGCAGATATTTCGAAAATATCAGTGATGACATATATATTTGTATACATAGTTCTAATCCTTATTTCATAACCTTTAATTTGATATATAAATCAACTATAGTTTCTCACAAAAAAACCATCTTATTAAAAGAATTCTTCTGAAAATACAGATTTTTGTTTTCAAAGACAACATACTTACTTTTTCTTCATATTCTTTTTACATTTTTTCTCCCAAAATAATCACATATTCTATTTAGAAAACTAAAATTCATTCAACGTTTATTTTAAGTCTTAATTTATTTCTTTTTTTGTAAAAATATGGTATATATTTTATTTTACGTGTCTTCATCACCGTTTTCATCAATAAGAACACTATCTAAATATAAAGCTGGTGGTATCGTTATATTTGTACCATGGCGTGCATAACCCAAATACCATAAGATACTCATTACATGTGCGCAACACCCAACGGTTCGCATTCCAACAAGACAATTGCAATAATATGCCTTAATTGCATTGCAACTGTTTGCATCATTCGGCTCGTTGCTCACTAGTATGTAAGTGAAATAGATTTTCCCACTTATGTGCCGCGACTTGATTCTTCCCCTCATTAAAAAATTGTTTCCAACTAGGCTTGTGTGAGCTAAGCTTATACGCTCACGGCGTTCGCAGACTTCTATTACGTAGTCGCCATTTTCTTTTAAATGCTCTCCACAATAGGAGCGGGCTTGCTTTATTTGATAGTTCCCCGAAGATATTTTTCGAAGCTCTTCTAAATTGAGAAGCGGGAAGTTGTCAAGACTTGGAATTTGCCCATTAATACGGAGAAATGCAGCCCTTGCTCTGTTTAGATTTTGCTCTTTAACAAAATCTCCCAAATAGTTTGGAGTGTTTAATTTATTTAATGCCAACTCCAGCAAGGAGCTCGCATCAGAATTGTCTTCTATCAATGGATGGAATTTATTAAGAAGCGCAGCTGCAATTTTAAAATCATCCATTAAATGACCCGCTGCTAAGTTGTTGAAGTCCTGCCGAAACAGCTTAAAATCTCTTTTAAATCGGCCGTTTACAACTTCAACCACCCATCGAACCATTGTTACGCATCTTGACCTATTCGCTTGTGCTGTTGTGAGTTGAAAATTACCTTCCAACACAGATTCAGGCATGTGACACTTGTAACCATAGGATTCTAAGCAAGGAACTGCATCTCTAAATCCTCTATCCAAGATGAACACATCGTCCTGTCTGAAGAATTGTCTTGCATAGGTGTTTTCGTCTCTAAAAATGCTTTTCATGATGTGTTCTTATTGATGAAAACGGTGATGAAGACACGTAAAATAAAATATATACCATATTTTTACAAAAAAAGAAATAAATTAAGACTTAAAATAAACGTTGAATGAATTTTAGTTTTCTAAATAGAATATGTGATTATTTTGGGAGAAAAAATGTAAAAAGAATATGAAGAAAAAGTAAGTATGTTGTCTTTGAAAACAAAAATCTGTATTTTCAGAAGAATTCTTTTAATAAGATGGTTTTTTTGTGAGAAACTATAGTTGATTTATATATCAAATTAAAGGTTATGAAATAAGGATTAGAACTATGTATACAAATATATATGTCATCACTGATATTTTCGAAATATCTGCATTTGAAAAGCAACTTAAAAATATGTTTTCAAACAATATCGGAGCCTTGTATATGATCTTGTACTATATATATATACAAAATACTGATTTGCTAAGAAAGACAATTTTATGATCTTTCATTTGGTACCAAAATCTTTTCTGTAAAACCCATGAGTCAGAAGTTATTGGCGTTTATAGTGAAAATATGCCATTTTTGTGATTCTGCAAACATCAACTTCAAGGTCAAATATCTCGAAAACTACAAAACCGAATTTGAAAATATTTGGAATATATATTCAGCTAAGCGTCACCTTTTTATTGATACCTGTCTTATGTGTGTACACACTGGGCCCAAAAATGGTCATTGTCCTTTTGCAAATCGCTAAAACCCTTTGTTTTTATAGCGTGAGGAAATTATATTCTGTCGACTAGGGAGCATCTACTCTTTATGTCGAAAACTTAAAAAAATCTGTGGACGCGTGAGTGCGAAATTAAATTAGTGTCAAATCTCCCACAGAGAAATATTTTGTTCTTCCTATTGACTTTCTTTTCAGGAAAGGCTAAGTATTCATTCACCTCTTCTCTTGTAAAATACAAAACTATAATACAATCTTTCCCATGTGATATTTTCAATTTCACAATATGCAACCATATGGGACACTTATCAGATGACATGACCGTATAAATTAAAGGTGTGAAAACTACGCTGATATATTTTTGTATGGAAAATGGAATTACCATTTTCAATCGAAGTTCACTCAAAAAAAGTCATCGGATGTTCAAATCACTTTAGAGTTGATTGCAAAAGATATGGGCAACCAAAAATAGCAGGCTGAATCGCATTTCATGCGGTGCCAGTGGAAATTGTTGGTAGCTGAATTTTTTATTAGGAAGTCTACTACAGCAAATTTATTGTGAATTGTCCTGTGGTGGACCAAATACATTTTTAAAAATGCAATAAAACGAACAAAATAAAATTTTTTAATGTGCTATGCCTTTATTCGTAAGAGCAAACACTCCCATTAATTATTATGTAACACAAAGTCGTTCAAGTAGCTGCCTTGGTTGGCTTCGCAGTAGCGCATTCTTTCTCTCCAATTTTCCAAGACCTTGTTGATGGTTCGGATTTCGGATTTCTTGAATGATATTGGCCTAAAGCGCTTGAATCGTTTCCGGGTTGTTGGCATCGGTCCTTCAAGGTTCCCCATCACAAAAAAAAACCAAAGCTTTCATATCGCGGATTCTAGGCAGCCAATTGGCATTCTTGGCAATGTCGGCTGATAACATGATTTTTGAATTTGGTGCGAAAAAGATAGATTGTGGCATGGTGTGCCATCCTGCATGAACCAGAGGTCGTCCAAATCCATTTCTTCAATTTCAATAAATAAAAGTCGGTTAACATGGCTCTCTAACGCCTACCGTTGACCGAAACTTTGTTCCCAGCCTCATTTTCGAAAAAAAATGTCCCAATGATGATACCACTCCACAATCCGCACCAAACTGTCACTCTCTGTAGATGCGTTTGCTTCTCCTCAATAAAGTGCAGGTTTTCCCAGCCCCAGATGCGGTACCTAATTTTGTTTGTTAACGTAGCCGCCGAGATGAAATTGGGCCTGTCTTTCCGCTCAAAATCGTTGTATAATTCAAGCTGCTCTAAGGCCCAAACTGCGAAGCTATAACTAGCGGATGGTCGTGTGCCTTCAGTTGTTAAGCCAGTTGGACCTTTGTAAGCGCATAATCCGAGAACTTTGTGCAGAGTTATTCTCCTCAGGCTAGTGCGTGAAACGTTGAGCTGTTAAGACCGCTGGCGAGCTGATGTTCATGAATTGAGTACCACACACTCGGCTACAGGAGACACATTCTCGTCTGTGCACACCGTACGGCGAAGAAGACCATGAGTGTTGTCCACTAGCATACCAGTATCATGAACTTTTTGTACAAGCTTGCGTTCAGCAAGTGTGGTGGGTGCTTTATTTCAGCCAAAATTTCTTTTCAAAAAACGCACTCACATTGGAAATAAGTTCTTAATATTCCTAACATTGTTCAAGCATAGAGCGACTCATTTCAGACTGTGAATATTTTGAGCGGTGAACAGCTGTCAGTGTCAAAATAACTTATGATTTAAAAAGAAACCACTAGATGGCCCACCTTGTAAAATAAATACATACGTCATTAATCAGATAGTCAATAAGTGATAGATGTCATCGTGGTATTAAGGGTGTGTTCATATGCGCCATTTTTTGTTGATTTCTTTTAGCTATTAACGGAGATGGAGGATGTCCGAGTATATGAAATATTAATGAATGATTTTTAATCTTAACATGAAACCATGTTAAAACAATTATCGAAGATTTTTCGTGAAATATCCTCAAAATTTTACGAAATCGGAAAGTATACATCTACGTGTGCCTACTTTTAATGCGATCAAGCTTCTTCTGCTATTTTTCGGTCCCAAAAAGATTCCATTTACGTTCTGACGACTAACAAATATTTGAAAATGCACCTTGTTACTCAAAGGACAATTCTTCTAATAACTACTTTAGATATACGTAGAGACAATCAAACTGAAACAAATACCATTTCATTTGACATGTCAGTAGCAACTTCGAATCTTCATTTTGTAGATATGGATTATGTCCAACACCATGTTTTAAGCATTTAAAAATCCTCTTCTATCCTTGTTTTCTCCTCTCCTTTTTTTAAACTGAAGTTTATATTGTGTGGCAGGATAGTTTTTCATGCCACTTTTTGAAACAAAAGAAACCTTATCTGTAGTTGTAGAGCGAAACTTTTCTGAAGGTGAAATTGTGTGAAACATTCAACCTACTTTTGCATTTGTAATTTGAGCTTCCTTTAGTTTTTGTGTTGGAAGTACACGAAACAACCGTGCATACTGCACGACATGTGAATCCTTGATAGTTGATTCAAATGCCTTGCAAAGCAATCAAAAAAAAGATTTTGTCCTTAGATAAGATTGTTACTTTGTTTCCGAATGACAGAATATTGTATGTCCTGGATTATTTTTTGCAGTCAGGTCCTTTAATATTTATATTTTATTTTATTTATTATTTTATTTATATTATTATTTATTTATTCGAATAACTCACTGCCAGTTCAATCGATACTTTCTGACAAAGATGTGAATAATATTCGCTGGACGAACTAATGGAAAATTTACCCTTTCGCGGCATAAAAGTATTCACTGCAATACTCGTCTGTATTACTCGGCGTTTAAAAAATGGGCGTCCAGTTGAGAGGGCGCCTTGTGTAACCCAAGGATTGAGAAGTGACATTTCCAATGAAATAATGACAGTGCTGCCACTAGTCAAAGGTTCATCCTTTCGGGCTTTAATCATACATCTTAAATGTGTTACTTATCATTTAACTTCGGTGTTGAGAAGGTCGTACATCATCGAAATACTTTTAAATTTTTGATTTAATGCAGAACGTAATGAACAATCAGGTCTTCTTGTCTAAGTCTTCCCTTTTTCACAAAACTGTTTCCAATTAACCACTGTCTACTGTCTTGTAGCACTTGCCTTGGTGGACATAACAGTTTTCATTCTCTTTGAGCCTTCATTTTTATTCTAATGTTGGTACTGAATTATCCAGGATCTGCCCTATAGTTGTTCAGCTATATACGCGCACCGCACAGTCCTTATTAGGTAATTCAGGTGAGTTCATTCTATACGTGCAGTACTGAAATGTGTTGTTCTTGTTTCTTTTTGTGGGTCATCAATACATATCGGAATTCGGAAACTTGCTGGTGTTTCGGAACAGAGTTTTTTTCCATTTCAAGGGAGTTACGCGCGTTTTTAAAATGAGAGACCCCCTTTTTTGATTCAGCAATCCACTTCAGGGTTCAGGGATGTAAAAGTTATAACTCTTAAAATTCGATAAAGATGAACTGAACTGTTATTATTTAATAACTGAAATAATGTTAAAAAACGGCTTACTTAAGTGATATTTTTAATTTGGTTGCATAAAAGTAACTGGCGCATATTTTCTCCCAGCAGTGCGTGCAATAAGCTCTTATCATGCGAGACCTAATGGAGTACAGTCATAAATTATTGAGCTAAGTGGAATTATGTGAGACTTCAAAACATTTAATTAAAATTTAACACGCAACAATATATTAAAGTTATAATTTGTTAACAAAATGGAATGCAACATTCTCCAGGGGATACATTATTTGCAATAAATCAAAGAATTTTTTTCAGATTGCGGACCAGTGACGCCGTCCTTAATCGACAACAAATGGTAACTTTTTTAAGGATGCATTTTGTCACAAGGTGAACCTCTTGTTTCGTGTGGTTTGGTGTCGTCTTGTAAACGGCGGGCGTGTTAACACAGTCATTCTTCCAAAAATACGCCTCATCGTTAACTATGATTTCCTGACCTTCTTCGTCCTCTTCCAAACGCGTTGTCTATGTTCATGGTCATGTTTCCCTTGAACACTGCCGTAATGTTTCTTCCTGTCTCATTGCAATAACCAATGCTCCAGCGAAATATACAGGTGCATTCCTCCATTTAAACAATTTCTCCGTATCACTCGCATCGCTAGAGATGCCAATGAATTTATCCTTGAACCAAACTTCGGTCGTACTGTACAGTATGGATACTCTTTTTTAGCCGCACTACGAGAATGTGGAATGCTTAAAATGGCTCGATTTTTTCCTCCCATTGTGATTAACTTTCCTGAACGGTCGCACTGTGTTAATTCATGTTAAGGATATTAATAATTATCCTCTTGAGTGCACGCAAATTATATAAAAAAGAAGGAATACTGCGCTCATGGGTGAATTGGTTTTGTACGGTGTTGTTCTGAGTCCCGACGCGAAATTTGACAATTTGAAGTATGCTAAAATTCTACTTCTTGTGTACGTTAAGGAATCGACTGCTTCGGGTTCCGCTGTACACTTTTACAGAACGCAGCAGTGTTCTTGGCCAATTTTGCGTTCGTTTGACGTTCTAATGTTGGCTGATTGAATTCCGACCCGGCCGTCACAAATCTGACCACCAAATGTTGAGGAATCGACTGTGAAGGGCCACCACGTCTACCGTGAAATGGGCTTGACGCGCTCAACGTTTGCACAAACGAACACTGATTTTGATCATAGAGTTTTATCATTTGGATTGGATCACAAAGTTATTTGGCGTCAGTAACAAATTTGGCAGATGTCACCAAAAGAACATGGGCGCCAAAATCTACCCGCACCAATTGAAAAACCTCAAATAAAAAAAAAATAAAAACTTCAAATATGCTACATTTTTGATAGCCGCTTTTATTTGACGCTTCTCAAGGTCCATTTCTTTACAACGGATACAATCTGTTTATGAAACATGTTTCGAAATGACATTGTTCGTTTCCCTGTTAAGAAGTTTAATTTCCAAGATCCAGTTATGTTCTGTTAAATAGTTTTTAATGCCATTTCTTTAATATATACTAGATATATGGATATGGAGCATAAAGCAGCAACAAAATCCTTCCATCTATCCCGTTTTATAACAGCTGGCCTTTCCTGCGACCACGATTGATTACTCTGAGGCAGTTTCTTTTGAAACAGATAACCTCAAATTCCTTTTTGGTATTCCAATATATTATCCTGATGGTTTATTCCTAGGAAGGGTTCTTTCGTTGTGTTGCCATCAACAGTTTCCTAAGTGTATTGCCTATCAAAATGCATAACTTGTGCCTGTAGTTACAGATTGTCCTGTTTCGTCAAGTTTTCTATAAGTTTCGTTAACGGACAAAAATTTGACAGATGTTTTGTTTTGACAGATAATTCCGTCTGTCATATGACAGAAAGAAAAAGGGCTTTATGTACATATATTTATTAATACTGACAACTCTCGTTAGTTCCAAAAACTGCCACACGAAAAAGGAGAAAAAAGTTTATCCAACTAGTTTTTAAGAGTAATTCACACAATCACCTTGGTCTCTATAAACACTTAGCAATTTCAAATTATCTCGAATGACAGGCAATTAAATAACTTTCTTTAAAGCAAAGCGTTTGTTTGATGGAAGTAAATTAAACCAGACATTCCACACCACAGTCACTTAAACAAGGTCAAAGGTCATCATAATTTCGCACTGTGCTAAGTACATAAATCATTTAATTTAGTCCATTAGACTCCTCAAGGCTTTGTTGTATACTTCCATAACACTCGTTGTAATGTACACCATCATAGTTCACCCATAAGTCGTGTTGAGTGCCATCGACATTTTCGCCAAGTTTTTCCAATTAGAGAAAAAAGCCAACACAAAATTGTTAATAGTTCGTTTGGCCGTAGCTGTATTTTTAAATGGTGCTTAAGATAAAATGGCAGAGGTTAAATGAATGCTAAATGTATTTTCGCATGTCATTAAATTCTTACGATTCCAATTCCAACAATAGAAGTATTTGTTTTTTATTCAGGCAATGAGTTCTTGAAGTTATTCATCATTCATTGGAATGGAATTTGTGATTAGACTGTAGGCACTTTCAAAGAGACGCCTTTTAATGAAGTCTAATACAGACTGGATGTAGAGAATAGATACAGTTTAAAAATATTGAACTTTGTGGGCTTCTGGGTGTTTTTTTTTTTAACAATGAGATGGTTTGAATGTAAATATTCTTTCTTCAAAAAATCACTTAGAAAAAAAAATTTCGTCTAATTTCATAAAAATTCTAATTCAGTCATCTGTCAAACTTCGAAGCCGGCTAATTCACCGTGTACAATTCACTGTGCACAATTCACTGTGGGGACACTTCACTGTGCACAATTCACTGTGGTACATAATTCACTGTGGCGGGCAATTAACTGTTATGGACAATAAATTTACAGTGGTGGACAACTGTGGTGGGATTATTCACTGTGGCAAAAGTTGAATAAATTCCACCTCTATAGAAATGAGCAGACATTGAAATACATCAAATGGAAGATTCGCGCGCGAATAGTACACCACAATGAAATGCACACAGTTAGTTGTCCACCACAGTGAATTGTCCCCACAGTGATTGTGCACAGTGAATTAGCCTAGACCCGTCAAACTTTCACTTTGATGTTCCCAAACAGAAACTTCCTTTTCATTTATAAAAATAACAAGTTGTAAGGAATAAATTAATTTTGCTGACGATACAATATTCGCACATAAAAATAAAAAAAGTCGAATTGTATCTACGATAGGATCGTAGAGTGTGTAACGAAAGTATTTAGAAAATATGTGATTTTGAGATGATTCAGCATTTAATCCTTTGCTATGGTTGCTTCTTCTTCTTTCTACTTTTGTCATCATTTTCATTTTGTCATCATTCATCTCTATAAACCTTTATCCGGCTTTAGAATCCATTGTTTACTCTCCACAGTATGTGTAACAGAAAAGAAAGCTAAAGTTAAAAAAAAAAAATAAGCCGCCGACGCAACGCGACGATTTTATAGTGTCACCACTTAAAGTAGAATGGCATGTTGTTCGCATTCATAAGGATGCGACACCTACCATCTACCATCTACCATCTACCATCTACCATCTACCATCTACCATCTACCATCTACCATCTACCATCTACCATCTACCATCTACCATCTACCATCTACCATCTACCATCTACCATCTACCATCTACCATCTACCATCTACCATCTACCATCTACCATCTACCATCTACCATCTACCATCTACCATCTACCATCTACCATCTACCATCTACCATCTACCATCTACCATCTACCATCTACCATCTACCATCTACCATCTACCATCTACCATCTACCATCTACCATCTACCATCTACCATCTACCATCTACCATCTACCATCTACCATCTACCATCTACCATCTACCATCTACCATCTACCATCTACCATCTACCATCTACCATCTACCATCTACCATCTACCATCTACCATCTACCATCTACCACCTACCATCTACCATCTACCATCTACCATCTACCATCTACCATCTACCATCTACCATTTACCATCTACACGGAAAGAATTTTTAGATCAGATCAAGAAAAATGAGCTGCAAATCACGAAAATCTTATGCAGTTTCTCACCCTAGCTCGGGGTTTTGTAAATTACGACTCCTTGTTCGCAATTTTCAAAATTGAACGAAATGAAGATATTGACACTCAAAAATAGCAAATTACCACTTTTTTGGGTCAATAATTCGATCCTGAGAAATAAAACATTGCCATCGCGAATCGAAAATTGATCCAAATTTGTATCAATTTTATATTTACTCGATTGTAAATTGCAAAAAAGCTAGTCGTAGATTTCCATCTTTTTGTTTTGAATCAAAAATATGTTTTTGAAAAAATGAGTGGTAAAGTCGTAAATTGCAACCCCATTTTACTCAATTTGTAACAAATTATATCGCTTTGAGAGAGAAGCAACGTTTTCTATTTCTTGAAAAGCATTATTTATTATTATTTATTACTTACTTGGCTGATTCTAGGAATCGAACTCGAGACCCTCTGCATACCAACCTAGCACACATCTACTAGGCCATGGTGATGTATCCAAGTCGGATATCAAAATTAATAATAAGAAGCAACCTGAATATGAGTTACATTTTAGGCGAGAAAAATATACCTAGTCGTCTTATTTTGGTTGTCTAACCTCTAACCTCTAATGTACATTTTTTTGTGATGATCATTTAAGTAAAGGTAAGAAATTGTATATAATGAGTAGTTGAAATTCAACCTTGTACTCCCTATGTACATAATAGAACTACAAAAAAGGCATTATTGGAGACACAAGCGGGGCCAGGCCTAATGACTTATATTCTAAACGATTCCTGTATGTGCGTTGATATTCTGGTGGAATATCATTTCCCGCTGAATCCGAATGGCTTACAAAGATCCACTTTTAATATTAAATAGATTTATTTTTCGATGATTTTACATTTCCTCAAAAGAGACAGTACCAAAAAAAAAAAGATAATTATTAGTTCGAGGCAGGGATCGAACTCCGGACCTTCGACGTAGCCGTCAGACACACTTGAGTTGAATTTAATACTCAGTGATTGTAAATCACGAAAAAATTTTAGCAAATCCAGATTGGTAAAAAGTATAAATGGAATTATTCCCTTGAAGTAGTAAATTGCGACAAAAAGGTTGTAATTTACTTTGAAGGGCACAAGCTTGAATTATAACTTTTAATTGTAAATCTCAACTCAGGAATTGTTGTAATTTGCGATGAATTGAAAGTTAAACTGCCAATTGTTCTATCAGTTTCGAATCAAAGCGCCGTGATTTACAAAAAAAACATGTTTTGTAAATTGCAACTGAATATTTCGCAATTGGTGATTTTTCAATTCTCTCCGTGTACCATCTACCATCTACCATCTACCATCTACCATCTACCATCTACCATCTACCATCTACCATCTACCATCTACCATCTACCATCTACCATCTACCATCTACCATCTACCATCTACCATCTACCATCTACCATCTACCATCTACCATCTACCATCTACCATCTACCATCTACCATCTACCATCTACCATCTACCATCTGCCATCTACCATCTACCATGTACCATCTACCATCTACCATCTACCATCTACCATCTACCATCAACCATCTACCAAAAACTAAGGACTCACTCATGTCCATTCAATGATTTTCATGGTATTTTGCAGGACAGCGCGTGCTTCTGCACTGAGTCTCTTTAAAAGAGGTGACTTCTTTGGTCAGTGCGATGTTAATCCAGAATCCTTAAGTTTTCTTTAAACAGTTTTGGTGAATACTCGAATGTTTCTCACTTCGAAATGTCTGTTATTAGACTCCGATGACGTCATGGATCTGTATTTAAGGACATAGCTTACGAGAAATCGGTCATCTTCTTGCGTAGCGACCTTTCGTCCGAACTTATTGTATGCAGCAGTGAAATATTTCAATATAACCAAGAGTCCCACATTCAATCGCAGCGAAAGGGACAACGCGTAGCTTGCCTGAAAACATGTTAACAATTCCCTGTGTCAGTTACAATTCTTATACCATTAAATTACGAAACAAGTCACTTAATCCGCCAAGTACAAAACTTCAGATCTACCACACAAACTGTTCATTTCTGGGCTCAAAAGTAGACTATATGTATTAACCCAGTGTCTAAACTATTTTTCTACTAAAAATCATCCAAATTAGTTCAGTAATTCAGGTTTTTATGCAGAAAAAACATAAAAACTTTCAAATTTCACCTATATTAATACAAAGTATACATTTTATCAAAATTGAAATCGAAAAAAAGTTTTAATGAAGTTCCGTTTGTATAAGACGACATGTAAAATCCACACAATATAATTTTTCTGACGTCATTTCTACGACACATGGCTGAGTTCACACCAATGACAGTTGTCTTACGTCAAAATGAAGTCATAGGTACATAATTGATTGTGTATAATTTATAAATGTCGTCTAATCTTAGCTTTAACGTTGAAATTAATCAGCCATCTCACCAAGCAAATGTCTTCAAATAATTTTTAAAGATAAATTCCGCACATAGATATATCATATATCCCATCTTGTAACACAGACTGTAACACATGTAAAGCCTATCAACCGTATTTAAATTGACGTGGAGTTGGAAGATCTGTTCTGTGCGTTCTATTGTCCATTGGTCGTTATAACGACGCACAAGCACAAATGAGAAGACGGAGGGCTTAGCTGGGTGGGTGCTAGGCAAGTGTGCGATACTTGAGTCTGCCGACTATGTGGGCCTCATAAGTAATGCTGCCATGACGTCAGATTTCTTTTCATCTTTAATTTTATTCATCTCGTCTCGCATTAATAATTCAATTGCTCCCTGGCTATATTTAAAGAAGATTCCATTGTTAAATAAGTATCTTCGTATCTGAAAAATGTCAGAATGATAAAATGAGTTCATAGTGCTGGCAATTTCCGCATCTAGAGGATAAAAATGCCATTCATACGAGTAAGTTTATTGTAAATCCGATTAACATAGATTTTCATACTTTTCTTAACGTTTAAAAGCTTGTAGTGTATATTACACATTGGATGTAGTATTTAATGACAGCAACAACAATGTTAAGTGGATAAATAGGTACCTAGCGGGGGGCACTCTATTGCTGTAGGAAAGTACACTGTACATCTCGTCCTCGTGTAGGTTAGGTACTTCAATTAAGTTGTGAGGTCTGTAATATTTATCGTGTCCGACGACGCTATATATGTAAGTTCTAACGACTTGACTGTCTAAGTGCTTGTTTTGAAGGATTCGCTTAAAGGGCGTGTTATTATTTTTAATGAATGAAACAAAAAAAATTAGATTTATTTTTAAATTGCACGGCACCAAGTGTTATTTGTTTTGAATATTGTTCAGGCGCCAACAACTATGACGCGTGGAAAGTGGATATAAAGACAAAATAAAAAAAAAAAAAACAAAGACATTTAAATTTTTCTATTTTATCATTTTCACATCATGATTGTTTTGACAATTCTCGAGCGTCTCCACATTTTCACAACAAGAGGCAAGAGGTAGGTACCTACTATAACGCAAATTATGCATTCATAAAAAAACTTTAACAATCAAACACGACACTACGAATATAGGATAGGTAGTCGAAAAAAGTAAATCTGACGTTTCTGGTCTGTCTATCCGTTTGTATCCGTAACTGCAGCCTAAACGGCTGGACCGATTTGCTTCAAACTTGGTACACAGTATTTTTTTTACAAAAGGGTTTTTGGAAGTGGGATTCCAGCTCTAAATAAAAACTAAAGTAATTTTTCGGAAAAGTGTGGTTTGTTTTTGAATGTCTTCGTTTGTTTCTTGTTACTCGGTTCTCTTGTTTTTTTAGCTGTTGCCCTGTCAGACAAAGCACATGTTCAGCAATTTACAACTAGAACCTAATGCCTGAATCACAAACACGCTTTGGCTTCGGCTCCGTCTGACGTTTACGAGTTCAGACATAGGAATTCAATGTATACTATCACAAAGAAGCTTTGACCTCACGTTTCGTTTGGCAACCGTAAAGAGAAAAACGTAATGTTACGTAATGTGACTCCAAACGGAAGCTCTAGTTCAAATGTACTGAACATTTGCTTTGTGTGACAACAAACAAAATTAATTTTTTTTGAAAGTCATTCTAGTGACGTCATGAATAAGCAATATTTAATAATAGTTGTTTTGTGTAATTCGATGTAGACAATGATAAAGATTATTTAATAATATAAATATTGAAACTTAAAAAGTATTTTATTTATTTTTGAGCACAAATTGTATTCGGAAAAATCACAATGCGACGATAATGCATACTGCCATTAATGAACTGTTATTAAATGAGAAATGTCAAACAAAGCAAATTCAAAGCGGGTGCATCGTAACGTAGACGAAGCCGAAGCCAAAGCGTGTTTGTGATTCAAACATAAAGCTCCCGTTTGGAGTATCATTACGTAACATTACTTTTTTTTCTTTACGATTGCCAAACAAAACGTGAGGTCGAAGCTTCATTGCGATAGCTTACATTACATTGAATTCCTCTGGCTCAACTCGTAAAAGTCAGGCAAAGCCAAAGCCTAAGCATGTTTGTGTTTCAGGCAGAATAGGCTTTGAAACTAATATCATATTTGTGATGTTTAGTCTCCAAGTTGTGTTGTATGAAATAAATAAGTAAATAAACAAAAAATATTATAACGTATGTACATACAAACATACATACATACATTATATTCTGTATATTAAATTATTTTTTATTTGAATACAATGTAATTTTCACAACTTAATTTTAATTTTGTTTTATTTTTATTAACGCGACGCGTTTCAGACGCAACGTTCCATCATCGGGCGAATAAATTACTAAATGAAATTAAATGAAATGTCATTTCCCGAGTCATTGTTTTCACGTTGCATCGTGCCCTTGAAGTAAAATGAGACGGCTACTGCTTATCTTGCTTTTGTCTATTGTGGTGTTTCAATTCGTTGTGAATATCAGTTTGTCGTTTAATAGTTTGTGCTGTTATGTTATGTTAGATTTGTATAGCTATTTCGAATTCTTCCAGTGCATCCGGTAATCTCCCATTTCTACAAATGTGCAATGGAATGAGGTTGTGATTCAAGTCTGTATATAGTTGTGACTGTTTTGCACCAAGTGTAAAGCGAAATTGGTTTTTGTGTTAGGGGTAAGTTTGTGTTCAGAAAATTGGAAAACAGTAGCCGTCTCAACATACTTCAAAGGCACAATGCAATTACTTTTTTATAATATGCAAGTTAATTCCTGATCAGTTGAGCAAATCATTTTGTAGAAATCGGTTTGTTTTTTTTTTTTTTTTTTAGTGTAAAGGAGTTTTAATTTTTTTTATCATTTTAAAATGAGATCAAGATCTGAACTTTCTAGAAGTAGTTTCCAGATGAGGACGTTTAATATACGTTTACCTGAAAATCGAGAGCGGAGTCTCGAGCGTTTTCAAGTGCAGGAGCGAGTGCAGGAGCGAGTGCCGGAGCGAGTGCAGAAGCGAGTTCAGGAGCGAGTGCAGGAGCGAGTGCAACAGCGAGTGCCAGAGCGAGTGCAAGAGCGAGTGCAAGAGCGAGTGCAGGAGCGAGTGCCGGAGCGAGTGCAGAAGCGAGTGCAGGAGCGAGTGCAAGAGCGAGTGCAGGAGCGAGTGCCGGAGCGAGTACAGAAGCGAGTTTAGGAGCGAGTTCAGGAGCGAGTGCTGAAGCGAGTGCAGGAGCGAGTGTGTCAGCGAGTGCGGGTGCGATTGCGAGCCCGAGAGAGGGCGCGCATGAGGGCGCGCATAAGGGCGCGCATGAGGGCGCGCATAAGGGCGCGCATGAGAGCGCGCATGAGGGCGCGCATGCGGGTTCGAAAGCGCGTGCTAGAGTCAAGTACGGAGTGTTTTTATCTATTGTGGCAATTTATATATTTGCTAGCTCGCGCTAGAGAATGGAGCTTTGAACGTACTTATCGCTTTAGAGATCAGACAGAAAGACAACAGACGTCAAGGACTAGAGTTCGCAATCGATTTTTAGCTCCCAGAAACAGATCGGCTTTCAGGTATGATCCATATATTGACTATGCTCTATGCGAGCTAGAGTCGGGTATCGAGCGTTTGCAGGAAATATTTAGAAATATACAATCTCGAGCTAGAGAATGGAGCTCTGAGCGTCCTCGACGACTTAGAGATCAGAAAGAAAGACGACAAACGTCAACGTCAACTAGTGTTCGCAATAGAGTTTTAGCTCCTAGAAACAGATCGGCTTTCATATACGTCCCATACATTGACTATGCTCTACGCGAGCTAGAGTCGACAATCGAGCGTTTGCAGGAATTATTTATAAATGTACAAGAATGGAGCTCTAAGCGTACTCAACGCTCAAGAGGTCAGAGGGAAAGACAACACTCGTCAACGCCTAGAGTTCGCAATCGAGTTTTAACTCCCAGAAGCAGATCGGCTTGCAGATATTTTCCATATATTGATGATGCTCAACAGTCTTACCTCAAATTCATAAGTAAGTACAACAGCCTTTTTGGAATGACTTCGTTTTGCGGGGCGCAAAAGAATTTAGAGAAGCAAATTTTATGCCAACTTTTAAAATAGAGGGACAAGTTTGTATATTATCTTGTAGGAAGCACACCCGGCCAAATAAAATCTTCCAACTCTAAACGAGGTAGCCGTTCTCTTGGTTGAAGAAGAAAAAGGCCCCAGAGATATAGTGTTGCACGTTAGAAACGGCCAGCTTAAAAAGGTCTCTGAGTTTTAGTCCACTCAATAGAGACTGAGGGCTGATGAATACATTCATCTCAGAGACGCTTGTAGTCAAGACACAAATATTGACAAATGTGGAGCACTGCCACTCAGTTAGATCTATCAAATATATTTGTAATTTTGTGTATCAATAAGGGATCTGACCAAGCTACTTCTAGAGTCAGAAACCCAAATGATGAAGTGGAAAACTATGTATATCAATAAGGGATCTGACCAAGCTACTTTTTAGGGTCAGAAACCCAAATGATGAAGTGGAAAACTATGTGAGTGGCCAGTATATAAGTACATCTGAAGCTATCAGGAAAATATTAGAATTTTCGATCCACTAGCGGTATCCTACAGTCTTGCCGTTAGCCGTCTACTTAGCAAAAAGCCAACGGGTGTATTTTACAGCTGAACAAGTGGAGAAAACCCCAATTAAAACTAAACTTTCTTTCAGCAATTGTTTCGTCAGAAAAATTGCTGCGACTCTCTTAAAGGATGGAAAAACTGCTCTTTCTATTTTTAAACTTCCACTATCCGTAAAACTTGAGCAACAATCTACATGTTCTACCCGCAAAAATGAGCCTCTAATTAAATTACTACAAGACGCCTTCATTGATTATGTGGGATGAACGCACCATGAGCCATAGAGCACATTTCGAGGGCGTGGACAGAACCTTAAAGGATCTTAGAAACTCCTCTGCTCTCATTGGCAGATACTATCAAAGCATGCTTTAAATCTTCTCCCTTATGGACTTGTATTGAAAATTTCAAATTACGGACGAATATGAGAGCTCATCTTCATGAAATGACAGATATAGTGTTAAAATTTAAAATTTCTCCCACTCCAATATTAAGTAGAAATTTGTGACATCCTCCTGGATGAATCTTTTGACCAAAACGGAGCTTAAAATTATTTGACAATTCAGATACGTATATAACGGTGGATTAATTTAGTAGTTTCCTACCTGTCATACCTACTGTTTGTGTCGTGGCAGAATTATAACCTGATTCGTTAAGCGTTCGTTTTAAATGACGGATGTGATGTATTTGTCTGTCATTTTTGACAGCTAACTGACAAATAATATAGAATAGATTTTAGTTTCGTAAAATGCATAACAAATTCGTAATTTTAGTAATTTTTTAGTTCGTTCATATCGTATAAAACGTAGATAATTACGAAGAACTGAAAAAGTGACACGTAAAACAGCATTAATGAATCATGTCCCTTTCTATTTGGTTTGTTACTCATTTAAGCTTCGTGTTTTGTAGCTTTTGACAAAAAAGTACGAAATTGGAATGATTGAAACACGAGATTGCTTTTTGTTGTTGTAAGTTATTAATTGTTAACTCATATATGAGTTCAGAAGCCATTTTGATGACGCCGTTTTGTCATTTTCTAATTGACAACTAAAATGACTTATTCCTAATCATTCTGTCAATAATAGATTTCCAATAATAATGACTCAAGTAATGACATAAATTAATTTAGGTATTCATGAAAGACTTGAGTTTATAGAATTTTGCACTCAAGTCAAATCAAATATTCAAATAGCTTAGCTTTATTTTAACCATCATGCTGGCTGATGTATGACATCGATTTTTGTTTTAAAACGTTGAATCTTAAACTTGCGTATATAAGATAAGGATGACATAATATGTAAGTTAGGTTTGTCATTTAAAAATGATTTTATGAATTATTCATAATTTCAGGCTATTGTCTGAGCTAATGTCTGAGATCCTTTTGGATCCTTTTTTATTTATTTTAATCATATTAAAGAAACAAAGTAATTTTAAGGAATAACCCATTGTTCGATGATGACAACAGTTTCACATTTCCGCCGCCATGTTTTATTTTATAACTGTATTCGCAGTATTTATTTGAATGCAACATAATCCTTCAATCAATTTTAAAATGTCTCATAAAAGTCTTTCAAAATCATTCTTAATTCCAAGGAAAATAATATCCCTTCAAAGGAATTGGATAATATTATACGCTACTTGAGACATTGCTTTTAAAGTGTCATCGCAATTTTGATACCCTTGTCAGTTTAAAATTGTTTTTTTTTTTTTAACCATGATTGCAAACCGTCTTCTTTTTCAAGTAAGCAATTGAAATATTTAAAGAAGTTTTTCTTCTCCTCTTCAGTTGGATAGATGGAAAAGTAGGGTAGGGAGTCTTTCTCATTTAAAAAAGAAATATTCTTTATATTATTGATTATTGAAATGATCAAAAAAGTTATACTAAAAAATATGTCAAATTCCTAATTCAAGTATTTTTCCTCAAAACATTAGTATGTGCTTCAGAAGTGCCAAGTAGAGTACAAACAGACGCATATGCAAACATATCAAAGGAAAGGTAGCAGAAACAAAATCATTGTATGACATCGATATTATAATTAAGTTTTAATTAACCGCTAATTAACTGCAGTAAATTTTGTTCCCTCTGCTTAATATTTTGAATTTGTGAATATCTGTCTTTCTTTCTTCGTATTTCAGAGTTGAATAAAAACTTAATTCTGGTGTTCAAAATATTCTATTTGCTTGTGCCATTAATTAACACCTAATTATTGCTTCAAAAAAATGTCTGTTCTGCTGATTTTTTTCATCTATTTTTAAATTAAACTTTTCACACTATCTCTACACAGTTTTGTTGGGGTTAGAGGTGGAAAAATACCCTCGTCCGGTCTGTCAATGTTTTTGAAACTTTTAAAAAAATGACAACGTTCAAAGTTCACGTTTGTCTACCCATCTAATTTTTTTTGTGATAAAAATAAAATTAAAAACATTTCTTAGTTTAAAAGTTTTTTTTTGTTGTTTAATTTTAATCTATTTAATTGTTATCAGGAAAAATGTTATCACTTTATGATAAAATCCAGTCTATATTAAAACTGTTTCATCCGTCAAGTATAAGACAAACATAAACATTCTACAATTAAACACTCGAACAAATATTGATACGAGTGAAAAAGAGTATAAAAATCCATCATGGATGGCCTCGAACTTTTTTTTTTTCTGTTGGTGTGTATTCTAGCTGATTGTGTATCATCGCTTAAAAAAAAAGACTGATTGGATGATAAATGCGTTTAATAATCTTTTAATTAATTGTTTACGCGCCGTTTGTTTAAATTGATAACATACAATCATGCAATGTGTTTCATTTAAAAATTTTGCCGACCATCGATCGGTCTTATATAAAAATTAGTGAATACTTTGATGCCTTGCATTTGGTTTTAGTATCTCTAAAGGGGTTGGCTTTTAATGCAAATAATGAACGCTTTGAAATTATACTAAAAAAGTAACGTTTTTGTGTTTACTCTTTACTGTCCTTCAAAATACATGTTTTAATTAAATTGCTGAATCCACTTGTAACCTGAAAGAACTTTGTGTTAAAAAGTCTTCGAAAAGTAAATAACAAACTGCTTGAGAAGTGCAGCCTTTGCTAAAGACAGCGGCTTTTCTCTTCGATTTTGAATTCATTGAAAAAAAAGAAAGTAATAAAAAATACAATAAAAACAAAACAAAAAATGTATCTACTATTTACCGCGTGACTCAACACACTAGCAGCTGATTGTTAAATATGTTTAAAAAAATAAAAATTAAACACCAACGTTCTAACTAATAAAAAGACCAACCTAGGCGTGGCATCTATTATTATTATTATTATTATATTATTATTTATTTATTTATATTTATACATATAATAAAATTGTAACGGGTCGATGTCTGTACATTGAAGATATAGATGCAAAACTAATATGGGGAGTCTCTGTTAGACCCACAGAAGCCAAAACAACCGTTTTTAGAATTTTTGTCTGTCTGTCTGTCTGTCTGTCTGTCTGTCTGTCTGTCTGTCTGTATGTTTGTACGCGCATCACGCAAAAACTACTGCATGGAATTGAATGCGGTTTTCGCAGATTTATTGGTAGTACGCCAACTTAAAATATAGGCTATATTTTATCGCATCAAAATATATAATTCTGGTTTTTTTCTTAATATTGCTGCAATCAAACGTTATTCAATGAACTTAACGCAAAATTAAAAGATTTTAAGGAAGTTAGCGTCTCACTTACATAATAAAATAGGGCCACACTTACCTACGTATACATGAATAGAAATAAGTTAGTCGTTCGGAATAGAAGATACATCAAAAACATCATAGATGGCGCTATTTACCACCATATAGACAATGTCTTATTCAGCGAAAGCAGAAATCGAAAAATAATGTAACCATAAAGAACGGTGAACGAACAATACTTACCCCCAAAACTGATGAAGCGGTGCTGCCATAAATAGCAGTATCGGCACGTAGAATCCTTTTGAAAGTGGGCATTCCAATTAGGTTTATTGCTATATTTGCAATTTAAACCGTTATGATAGTTTGAAATAATATTATACAGAAGCCAAAAACCTTACGGCTGTAGAGCTGGTAAGGTATGTAGCTTTTATACCACGCATATCCCCCCATTTTGAACCGGTTGTGCAAAAACAAAAATATACTGAGATACCCACTTTATTCTAAAATCCACGCGTACGAAGTAGCGGGCAAAAGCTAGTTGTATAATATAATCTATAGTACTACCACTTGAGGTGCACCATCTATCGACGAAAAACTAAGCTCTAAAATACCATGAGAAGCAACAACAGCAATTAAAATGGTGGAAATTGTTGTTGTTGCTTCCCATTGTACTCTAGAGCTTAGTTTTTCGTCAATAGATGGCGCACCTCAAGTGGGAATACTATAGTTTATATATGCAATGGCGTTGGTACAGGCAGACAGTGTCTGTCAGATTTTCTTTCCAGTCTTCTCTATTTTGTACTCTTTTTTGTGTGTGTGGTGAACTAGATTTGGTGCCTGGGCTGGGCCATTCCATCTATGAACTATGAAGCTACTAATAGTAGGAACCTTAACTGGCTGCGCACAATGGTGTAGCTGCAGCAGTATCACGTAGCACTGTCAAAGTTAATGTCAAAAAAAGTAGCGCACTAAAAAGCATACACAAATACAATGTGCAGCACTAAACTCAAACAAAAGTCTGTGAAGTTGGAGTCGATTCGACTTGTACTTCAGCTACTCTCTATACTTCAGCTGCTACTTTGCATTGTAGCCGTGCAATACGATTTACGTACATTTAACTTTGACACACCATTGTTCGCAGCCAGTTAAGCTGCAACTATGACCTTGTACCTTATGGGTATAGAATGAAACATCAGAAGCACACACAAATTTTAGTAGCTATTAGAAAATCTTTTAAATAAATTCGATTTCGGTACCAAGTATGAGTTGGAAACACACATGCAGAGAGGGCGCTGCTGTCGACAAATTTGCACATCTCGAAAGCATTTTTCCTGAAAAATAAATTTTGCGAAATATAAAATATTGAAAACGAATAATAATTCTAATTTTTCTATTATAACTTCTTAAAAGTCAACATTATAAAGGGTGTTTTGTTTAGAACTGAAGAAATAAAACTCATATAACAACGTTATGGCCAAGAATGTAGCTTTATTGTAAAGATAAGGGTTTGTCATTATGTTTTAAAAATGATTCCGGGCAAGTGGCTGATACGTCTGGCTCGAATAAATTCCTTGGTGGTTATGTAGACCGAATATTGGACGCAGCGCGCGATACGAAATTTGCACGATTTGCAAACGTTGTTCCCTAGTAAGTCTTTTCATTATGAAATGGCAAACCAAACTGAGCTTAAATCAAGTGACAGCTGTCAAAAAGATGCAACTCCGAAAAAAGTATTGCCAGATTGGTAATCACAAGTCTAAAAAAAACACCGTTTATGATAATTTTGCATCAGGCATAGGAATTTCAGTCCCTTAACGATGCTCACGCCCACAGTGACCAAAAGTTGTACTACAAACTCAATTGATGACATAAAATCTAGAATCTACTATGTAAAATTCGTGATTTTTGCCTTCGGGACCAGTTTCCCTGCGCCGCGCCGTGTAACTCCTTGTCGTACTTTGATGTCCCTTGCAGCAAGAGATCTCGAGATAACACCGCGATCAAAAACCTTCTCTAAGTCGGTGAACATTAGGTAGATACTCCGATGAGCAAGGATTATTTTAAAGGTGTTAATGTGCCGACAAATGATCGACCACTCTTGAACCCCGCTTGGCGCTTCTTGAGCGAAGACTCGATTTTGGACATCCCGAGAAAAATAGTTGTCATTAGCTTTAGAAACACGAGCAAACTAGTGATACCTCGTCAGTTGTTACAATTATTAGGTTGCCCTTTCTTGAGTATCTTACCGATATCTCCGTCTTTCCATTCCCCATTTCGTTTTCCCCACCAGCCTTAAACAGTGGCAACAAAATACTTGCGGTGGGTCAGTATATATGTAATTGCCTCTAAAAAGCGTACGTTAATAACCGGCATTTGATAATATTCACTTAAAACTTCGTTTCGCCATCGTAGTTGGTCTTTAATTGACACTAAAAGGCTACCGTTCGTGTACAGGACAGGGTTATTGGTACCAGAGAACTGCATGAATACATTCATTTGCACTTGTGAATCAAATTGAGAGTTCACTCTCAATTTTTCCGAGCCAAGAAAAAGTAACAAAGCAACACCAACGATTAGTGACAATGGTTTTATGACTTATTTTATTAGCAACAATTTAAATACACCCTTTTTTACAGAGTATAGAATATCCACACACACAGCATTATAGAGAATCACGATTTGAGAGCCACTCCAAAAATTTGTGAGCCACTCTAAAATTTGTGAGCCACTGGAAATATTCGCTGCCTAATGCAGTATTCAGGCACATTCCATTATACAGAAAAGGAATCACTGCCTGAATCTCATTCGCTTAAACGAATATGAGCTCGGGCTCGGCTCATTTCATTTTAGCTATAATACATTGCTTGTATTGCCTTGGGTGAAATGGAATGTGCTGGAATACTGCATTAGGCAGCGAATATTTCCAGTGGCTCACAATTTGAGCTACTCGTCGCAGTTCCCTGATTGGTACCACCTTGTTGACCAACAAGTTGCTTAGTATAAAACTTCTACACCAACTTTGCATTTCCCCTTTTTACAACCTCTGCAGCGCTCTTCTCCAATTTGTCCAGTCCATAGCCCTTCTATTTCGACTCACACATCTCTGGAATATACCTTGTGAACTGCTCAATAATTCATAAGCGATTCCCGTTTCCGAAACGCATTAAACCGTTTGCAGAAGTGTTTTTGTTCCAACTTGGCAACACTGACTGTGTGTGCCTGTGCATCTTCTACGATATTCCCACGCTAGTTTCGACAGACCTCAGCCAGACCTTGGACAAATGCTTTATCTTCTGTCTTCTTCTTCAATAATTTCAGATGTGATTAGTTTTGTACTCTTCGGCACCACAATAATTAATGTGACGTATTCTATAATTGGTCGGTGTGGGCATTTCAAGCTTGAAAGATCAAAACTTTAAAGTGATAAATAGCACATCAAAAATTCATCACGTAATCCGTATTCATATGGATGCACTTATGAATCTTTAAACACCCAGGAAATAAATTCGCAATAAGTCATCTGGGTGGCGTGTGAGTAATTTTTTTAATGAATCTAAAAGCTAGAACAAGTCCATAATGATTTGCTAACGAAGTTATTATCAATCACTTAACAAATTAACCTGCCACTAACAACAACTATATACGACTTGACAGGACAGAAATAAAAGGTGTTCCCTATGACTGTTAACAAATTACAACTCAATCTAAACTCATGTAGATACGAATGTACCTAACCTATAACGAGTATCTTATCCAATTATTATTAGATTTGTATCTTTGAGTTTTGTGTTTATTTGTGTTTCTCGATGTTTTTGCTTATCATAACACTCATTCCCCCCCCCCCCCCCCCCCTTCCCCAAATCTTTTTCCTTAAAAAGGCCTTACAGAAGTACTATAGAGAATGAAAAACAACAGAAAAAAAAAATACTTAATAAAATTAAATAAAAGCTTTCTTAATGCCGTCTCGTGCACTTGGCCAAAATGAAAAAAATATGAAAAAAAACACACCCCTCCTAGAATATCAAACAGCGCACAACAAGAAGGTACTCCACTCGTACTTGACCACGTTGATTGGCTTTTCGTGTTTTTTTTTTTTCTTTAGGTTTAATATCTTATTCATTTAATAATAAATTTATTAGTGTATCTGTTAGTATACCTAGTGATAGATAGATAGTCCAACAGGCTGTTTGAATTTTTTGTTTTGTTTTATTTGTTGCTTGTTTACAATTTGCAATTTGTTATTGTTTTTTGTTTATTCCTCTTCAAATTCATTCCGCTCGCTGTCGAATGTGTGCTTGAAAAAAAAAAATATATAAAAATATTTATGTATCGTAGACGTAGTTTTGGTTTCGGACTCTCTGTGATTAGTTTTCTTTTTGACCAGAAAGTGGACAGTAGAATCTTTGTTGAACTACAAAATAAAACAAACCAAAAAAAAAAAAAAAAAAAAATTAAATAAAAGAACTTAATTAAACAAATTTATAAATGTAAAAATAGAATGCGCATGTTTTTGTACCTTGAGATACATTTGCTCGTATTATTATTATTATTATTGTCTTGTATCTTTTTTTTTTTTAAGAATAAAATTTAAATTTATTTATAATTTTTTTGTGGACGGTGTTGTGTTGTAATATTAGCGCAAAAGTGCAGCAAATTTTGATCAAATATACTTTTGATCTTTCAGTACATTGAATTTTGGCTAATTTGGTGCAATGAAATTCTTTCTAGGCATCGCCAATTGGGGAGATAGCAGCTCAAAGTTTGATGGCAATTCGACAGATAAAGTGAGTTGGCATTAAGTTTTTTTTTTTAATTTTTTATCAATTGAAATAAAAAAAATCACTTTTTTTCTTTTAGCAACAGTCTACAGATACATCGAAGCTCAATCGCAAAGAGTCATACAAAGCACAGAGGAAGAATTATCGTCGTGAGAAGAAGCGTGTTGCATCTGAATTATTGAATTCACTGCAAGATCCAGCTGTGATTGTTCTCGCCGATTGGTTGAAGGTACCTACTTTTTGTATGATAAAAAATTTAATTATTTATTAGAAATTGGACAAATTATGGGGTAGTTTTAGGTTTTTTTTTTTTATTAAAGTGCATCTATATACTTTGTGCTTGTTCGAGTGCTACTTTTCTATTAAGTGGCAGTTTTACAGTATTGCGACTTAGAATACATTGTCATGTGAGGTATACTCGATGTTTTGAACCAATATTTACGTTTGATAATTTGTAATGAACGTCCATTCAGCTTCTGAAATATTATATTTTTTTTTTTTTTCAAGGCCGGTAGTTTGAAATTTTACAATAACAAAATTAAAGTTTGGTCAAAATCATAAGGTCGAATTGGATAAGGTATTGTGGTGGGATTCCCAGTCTGCGTAGAGCGGCCTATACCCAAGACTCATGTTCTCGAATACAGGGTGTGTGATTTTTTTTTTAAAGAATTTTCAATACTATTGGTTTTTATTTAAACTCTGCGCTCATTGAATCCATTGCGTAATCTTTTAAAAAGGCTTTTAATCTTGGCCAGAAGAATGGTAGCAGAAATCAGAAATTGCCACAATTATTGTTCCAACTAATTGGCTTCAAATTAATTAGTCCAGTTTTTCAGACTTTTTCACAATAACCCCAGAAATTAAATTCACAATTGTGTCGCCGTATGTATTTTGTCTGTGATTTCGTAAAATAAGTACATAGCATATATTTTTATTAGCCGACTAAGCGATGTCCGTTCGTGCGTGTGTCTACTCTCTAAGTTCGCAATTTCAGAACTAAAAACCTTTAATTTAGAATATACACCAGTAAAATCTGTCAACAAACACGCCCACAATCATTATTTTTGCAAAATTTAATTATGTTTTTGTGCAGTTTGTTCGTCAAACCATCACAATGCTTAAATTTTGTTCACAAATTTTTTGTACCTACAGTTTATTATATAAATATTTGAATTAGGGAGTGGCTGACGCCCATTTTTCATACAAAACCATCAAAATGTATTATTTTCATAAATAAACGGTGCCTGTTTTCGAGCGAAGAAACTAAAATTTTGTGGCTTGTTGTTGTGAGTCTAGGTCACAGGAACTTGCTCTAATGCTAAGATAATTGTAATTTTGAAAACAAAAAAAAATTTAAAGAAATCTTTAATTTTTCTTTATGATTTAGAGTTTTCTTGGAAAAAAACTAAATGTCCAGTAAAATTTTATTGTTAAAAATATTGAAAATCGTTCGACTAGATACTTTCAAATTTACCTATAATTATTTTTGCAAAACTTTTCAAACAAAAAAAAAATATTTAAAATTTGTTTGAAATATGTGAATAATATTGCAATTTGTAGTTTTTATCTGGGAAAATAGTGTCAAACAAATTCAATGAACACACTCCAAATTTCTCTCAAACCAAAAAGAAATAAAGTGCACGACTGGGTCGTACGAACTGGCTCTAATGTGTTAAAATGATTTTGGGGCTTGAGATTTTCGGAAAAAAAGCATTGAAAAGATCATATACAATTTTATTAATCATTTCAAAATCAATAGTTAAAACGTTTTTTGGAGAAAATGAAATAAGCCATCAGATTTCTTTTACTTTTTTAAATTTTAAGGATTTTTTTTTCAAAATCGTTCGGCCAGTATATTTCAAAAAATCGTTTTTTTTTTTAAACTTTCTGAAAACATATTCCAATTTTTTATTTTGAGAATGCAAACATCTAGCAAATTAAAGTTTTTATCAGAAAACAAAATTTTAAAAAATTCGAATGGACAGTTTTTGAAAAAACGAAAAATTAAAAAATAATTTAACATTTTTGTTTTTAAAACTCAAACAAAGTTTTTTTGAAAAATTAAAGAAATTATATTGTTTTGTTTATAAGAGAGCTTTCACATTAAAATGTTCATCAAAATCCGTGAAGGGGCTTACGAGAAAATCGTTTAAGAAAAAACTCTTCCTAGGGGAGGTACCGTTATAAGACTTTTCCTGAAAAATCTGTTTCAACCAAAACATAAAGTTTACTCAAAAAACAGTATTCAGGAAGTTTTATCAAAATCGTAGGAGCCGTTTTTGAGATAAATGAGTTTTTCACAAAAAAAATAATATGGCAGGTACCGTTAGTTTTGGAGCTAGAACTACGAATGCATAACTTGCCTTATAGTACCTATAATCGCAAGTAAAAAGCGTTTGAGAATGTCTAAAAGGGGTCTGGTTAAAAATCCCGAAAGATCAAAATCACGAACGTTGAAAATCCCTAAAATTCGAAATCCAGAAAAATGAAAATCCCGAAAAAATCGCGAAAAGCTATTAATACTGAAAAACCAAATAATTTTTGATTTGAAATACGTCCAGTAGCCTGGCAGAAACCTGTGTCAACAGTTGTCTTAATCAGCATTACCTACTTGGGTGGCAATATTGCTTTGTTTTTGATCGTTCGGGGTTTAGAACGTTCGGAATTTTAAACGGCTCCCGTCTAAAAACCATGAAAAGAAGATTATAAATGACTTCCTTTGTCCAAAATTTTTATTGAAATTAGAAGAATACCTTGTTTGTGAGAAAACCTGATTTGAAAAAAAAAAACCAGTTCTATGAGAGGTACCGTTATGAGACAAATTTTGAAAAATCCATACCAAAACTCTTACTCTGTAGGTTTTAACAAAATCATTTGAGTCGTTTACTAGAAAAGTAAACTTTTTCTTCACGATTGAATAGCAGGTACCTACCGTTGTTTTTGGGCCAAGAGTAAATAACTTAAAATACGTTTCGAGGGAGGACCAAATACTAAATACCAAATCCCTTCTGATTTGGCTAAAATTTACAAAGTTTTTATACGCCCTAAACTTGAGTATAACTCCCATGCTTCTCAAACTTTTTTACACCTGCTCGACAGAGTTCAGAAAAAAGCTTTAAAACATTTCCATCACTCGAACATCGTCGAAATGTTTCATGTCTTTCCTTATTTTACAGATTCTTTTACAAAAAAAAAAAAACATTTCCCCCATAACACTCGTCTTGCTAGGAACGCTCATCAGTTTACACTTGAGCCCAATTTCGGACGTTATACCGTAAAATATAGGGATTCTTTCTTTAGCCGTACAACACGAATGTGGAATGAATTGTCTAGCACAATTTTTCCTTGCCATTTTGATCTTCAAACATTCAAGACCAATGTTCATCGACACCCTCTTTCCCTTCCTCCCTAATTTCCTATCGCTCGCGCTGTGAATAATCATTAAAAGGGCTATACAAACCACTTGAGTGCGTGTGCCGTAGGTATAAAAAAAAAAATAAATAAAGAGCAAGTAACTCGATCCGCTTCCCTGGTGTAGGTACATATACTGTGATTTTGAATTCTTCCGTGACTCTAGGTGTAATGGACATCTTACGTTTGTCACTCTTCCTACTGCATTTCAATGAGGATCTTAACATAGGTGAATAAATGTTTCTTGAAAATGAGGGCCACACATATCAGATCTCGTGGTGGTCTTTCGAATGCTATTTCAAACTTAATACAGAAACAATGCAAATCCTTTAAAGAATCCCGATGTTCAATAATGATCCTATAATATTTTGGATAACATGTAGGTATGTTGTTGACTTCTCCGCACTGGCACTGGCCACCAGACAGCCGTATTGAAGCCTTATGCTTTAAGGTAAAATAAATCAGAACCCATTTCGTTCAGAGACTGCTATTTGTGCTCATGGTCTTTTCAGTGTACAAATCTGAAAAAAAAACACAAAATAATTGTTAATTTAAAATGTTTGGTATTATTTCTATGCGAAATTGAAATTGGAAATCCTCCAAATCGTAAAACATCTTTGAACATTTTTAAACGTTCGTTGCATCTTGTAAATTAAATTGTTTCCTAACATTATTTAACAAAAAAAAATTTATTTGATTGATTTGATTCAAGATTTACCTAATAAAATTAAATAAGATAGGAATACCTACCTACTTCCAGAAGTGAACAACACCGACATGACTTGCATCCACAAAACCAAATAATTTCACTTGTCTATCTCTGTCTTAATAAGAGTAATATCTAAAACAAGAATGATCACTGATCGATCACTTTCACTGAATTACTACACCAACGTCATCATAAAATTTCGCATCTCCAAATCAATTTAATTTTCCATCAAATTAAATAATGCCCGGCATTCTCCCATAATACATTGTGTCATCGAGTATCGCGATTATCGTGTCTGTGTCGGTGTGTGTGTATAACGTTTCTTAAGCTTCGTAATTGAAAAATTCACAAACAACCACCCCTAATTTTTGATTTTGTTTGTTTTATATTATTTCGCATCATTTTGTTCTTGTATTGCGTAATTGAATTGTAAAAAAATATTGTATCTACATCATATTATTATGCGAACAGCGAACATTTTATAACCACAAATTAGCACACACGAGACACGATCGTTTCGCTTTGTGAACGATCATCTCACGAGCGGCAAAAAAATCCAAGAATAGCACGATGAAATTATTTTGTTCGTTTGTTACAATTCACATTTTGTTTTTGTCGTAAAAGTAAGTAATAGAAGAATGAGAGCTAAAGAAAGCATACTTACCTGGCGTAGGGGTTACCGTGATCATGAAGGCGGTTCCCCCGGGGCGAGACTCGGCCATTGCACTTCGGTTGGGTTGACCTCCGCGATTATTCCTAATGCGAATAACTCGTGCGTGTAATTTTTGGTAGCCGGGGATGGCGTTCGCGCCGCCCCGACCATTATAATACTTAATTATTTAAATATCAAAGTAGAAAGAATTATTATTTTTATTTTTTGTGCAAGATTTATTTTTGGTTGGAATGGAATAGACAATAGATATTTCAAGAAAAAGCTTTTAACGGTACCTCCATAGGACCGGTGTTTTTAAATCAAATTTTCTTGTAAACGACTGACTTTTTTCGATGAAATTTTTTTTAGTTTAATCCCTTTTGTAGACGAAAAATATTAATTTTGAAACCATTCAAACAAAGTTTTATTTTGAGTTTTTAAAGAAGGGTTTGTTCAATTCAAAAAAAAATTATTAGGTATTGTGATAAAAATTACTTTGTTTTCGAAAAGTTTTTCAAAAAAATCGATTTTAAATTTTATCCTTAAAACCAAAAAAGTAAATCAGATGGCTTACCTACTTAATTTTTTCCAAAAAATGTTTAAACTAGTGAATTTAAAGTGAGTATATAAATAAATTTCATTGAGATTTTTTTTCTCTGATAAGTCAAGTTATGCATTCGTAAACAAAAAAATTGTTTTTGGACAATCAAACATAACATTACGATGATAGAGAAGCCTAAAAAGGTAGGTCCGACAATTCTGTCTGTCCGTCTGTCTGTATCGGCACTTATAGCCTAAATGGCTGGGCCCTGGACCGATACGCTTCAAACTTGGTACATAGTATTATTATGACGTTTTACAGAGGGGTTTTTGGAATCAGCATTCTAGCTCCAAAACTAACGGTACCTGCCATATGATTTTGTATGAAAAACTCATTTATCTCAAAAACGGCTCCTACGATTTTGATAAAACTTTCTGAATGGTGTTTTTTGAGTAAACTTTATGCTTTGGTTGGAACAGATTTTTCAGAAAGTCTTATAACGGTACCTCCCATAGCACCGGTTTTTTTAAATCAGATTTTCTCGTAAACCACTTGACGGATTTCGATGAAATTTTTAATATAGGAGCCTTTTTACAGACGAAATAAATTTAAAAAAAAAAGTTTTTTTGAGTTCTTAAAAAAAGATTAATTTTTTTTTTATTTTTTGTTTTTTTTCCAAAAACGGGTTGATCTATTTTTTTTTAAATTTTATTTTTCTGGTAGAAACTACGAATTGCTAAAAGTTGGCATAGGTACTCCAAAAAAATTTGGAATATGATTTCGAAAAGTTTTTCAAAAAGAACTAGGTATTTTGTTTTTTAAAACTGTTCGAACGATTTTGAAAAAAAATTTCTTAAAATTCTTAACAGTAAACGACATCAGATGGCTTACTTATTTTTGTCCAAAAAACGTTTTAACTAGTGAGTTTTAAGTGATCAATAAAATTACATATATCATTTAGTCCCTGCTTTTTTTCAAAATCTCAAACCCCAAGACCACTGTCACACATTAGAGCAAGTTCGTCCGACCCAGTCGTGCACTTTTTTTGTGTGGATTCGATGGGAATTTGAATTATTTTATGTACTGTGGCGTGCACTGATAAAGAACAAAAGATTTCTGTGATTTTGGTTTAAATTAAAAAAAATATTCTCACTAGGTATGTATATATGATGTGGTGGCAAATGTGTATAAAGGGTGTTTTCTTGGATGTCATATGAAGGGTGATCGGTATAATATGTATCAAGAAGCTAGAGCGAGTAAGTTGGGTTAAGATAAGGAAGGAGATAATCGGGGTGGACTATTCCCTTCCGTTTAGCCGGGAGGTGCAATTTTAAAAGTGAAAAAATCTCACAGCTAACACACTTGGCAGTGATAAGTTCACAACTTATGGGAAGCTTGTCTTACAGTTAGTTCATGTATAGTGTAAACCTCCCGGTAAGTTACTTCTGTAAGACTTACGCAAGTTGTAAGTACATTTTGGGAAACATAGCTAACACGACAAAATGTCTATGGGGAAGGGCCGCTATGATGCTTTCTCAAAATGTCTAATAATCCCCAATTATAATCCCTAACTTATAACATTGTAAGGTACATATTAGTTGATGTAGTTAAATTGCTGTCAGCAATATTATTATACGCATCATAATTATGTGTGCACAGATTTCAGTCCATCCTAGTTGATCTCGGATCTCGCGCTCGATTTTATTGCTTGATTCACTACTTGCACATCATCGTTTTGGGATTTTGTCTTTGGGGATTTTGTTTTTGAGATTATGGCATTTCCAAGCCTCTCTAACCCACATTTAACGCATTTTACGTGTGTAATCTTTGCCTATCAATATCCAACTCTGAGTTGTTGATTTTTCACATAAGAACAATCTGAAGAAAAAGAATGCATCACGGACATTCACCCTCTTTCAATTATGAACATTCTTACATATCAAATGCTAGGTATACCTACATTATAATTTTACTATCATTTCTTGCCTGCCATTATCATCCCTCCTTACCTTATCGCTTACCCTAATTGAATTCCCGTTAAATTTATATCAATTTGTTCTCCTATTCGTATAGTACAGCACATAGTAATAAAGTGAAATGTGCATTGGTAATTCATCGCAATTTCATAATGTACTAGTTATTTTTGTTCGCTCTCAAAATGCACACTTTGTTTATGTCATAAAAGTTACAAGAGAGAATATGAGACCAGAATAAAGCATACTTACCTGGCGTAGGGGCTACCGTGATCATGAAGGCGGTTCCCCCAGAGTGAGACTTGGCCATTGCACTTCGGCTGGGTTGACCTCCGCGATTATTCCTAATGCGAATAACTCGTGCGCGAAATTTTTGGTAGCCGGGGATGGCGTTCGCGCCGCCCCGACATAATAATCTGTTACAAAATTATAAAATATGGCGATGGCGATAGATCTTACAATGAGTGTATGTAATGTAAAAGTGTAAATTGCGATAAAATAGTTTTAAAAATGATTGGTCTAGCTCACAGGTCACAACAGTACAGTGAAGGTATATATTGCGCAGGTTGTCAAAACCTGATCTGCCACTTTGGCTGCTCAAATTAAAAAAAATGGCTGAACAGGGGGCATAATGGTGGTAAAAATCAACAAAAATTTATCTTTTTTATTAAATACTAGCAGACCCGTGCTCGCGTTGCTTCGCAAAGTTTAATTGCGCTTTATTAACCATAAGTTTATTTATACATACTTACCATATATAAATGAAAAGTTAGATTATCTTTAATGGAAACATACAAAAAAAGACTTTGTTGTTTTTTATAATTCTTTATTTCAAAGCCTCTGGATAAACAATGTTGGCAGTTTTATTATTTTCAGGAAGAAGTAAATACTGATTATTTTTTGAGCCAACTCTTGAAAGTGCAACATAAAGCTGACCATGGGAAAAAACATTTTCCCTTAGGTCAACCCCAACAAATTTAAATGATTGACCCTGAGCCTTGGTAATTGTCATGCAAAAGCATGGTTTGATTGGAAATTGTACCCGTCTGAATTGAAAAGGAAGATCTGTTGGCATCATTGGTATCCTTGGAATAAGAGCATATCGTCCTACTGCTGGCCCAGTTAGAATTTGAACCTTTATTATATTTTTGGAAAGTTCTTTGATTTGGAGTCGTGTTCCGTTGCATAGGTTTGGAGGACTTAGATTTCTTATCAGAATTATTGGTGTACCAATTTTTAAGTTAAGCTGATACGGCGGCAGACCCGCTGGGCTGAGTGAATTTAAAAATTCCTGAGGGTAGTGCACACTGTCATTATCATTTATAACACTATCAATGGCTTTATATTTATGTAACTCTGTTCTTAAATTCATAAGCACGATTTGGTTGATTTCATCCACAGAGTAATTTTTGGTGACACAATAGCTCGTTGTTTCTTTGCTCAGAACGTGCTTGATGTAATATATCTTCACACATACATTCTTTAAAATGGTCCCATAAGCTTTTAGGTTCATTTGGCTGACAGAACATTATCAATATCGCAAACAAATCTCTTATTTGTGATGGTGACTGTGTTGCGGAGGCATCAACTAAAGTTTGTTTCCAGTGTTCATCATCTTCAAGAAGTCCCAAGTTTTTGCACGCTGCTTGGTATGTTTGTTCTATTTTACCGTTGACTGTTCTTAACATTTTGAAAGAAACTGGTCCAGGAACATTGTTAAGAAGAATTCGTAAAAAAAGCAATCAGCGGAATTGGGGTGGATTGTATATACTCTATACCTAGAGTATCGTCTCTTCTGATTCCTGGATGCCCTGGAACCAATTGTCCGCGCTTACGACGATTAAATTTATTGTTGCTCCAGGTATAATAGGACACACATAATCACTATTTCCTATCAAAATCTAATTTCTAAAAATTTTAGTTTTTGTCTTGTTTTGTTCAAATTGATCTGCAAGCTTAAAATTGAATGATGAGCTCATATAGTGATTACCCTGGCAATTAAATGTCTCAGCTGACAGCTGTGACAGCAGTTATTGTACATGGGCCAAACAAAATTTATTTTATTGAATTTTTCCCTGCCTGCTAAAGAAGAATTTTGTTTCCGATACTGGAACAGCGGCTGGCTGCGAAGGAGGGAAGCACATATGCATATACATATACAAAAATGTGGGGAATAGGGTATCCAACAGTTCGTTGCAAACGTACTGTAGCTCTCGGTTATGTTTTTTTTATTTTGTTTTATTTACGTCTGAAGTTTCCTTGGATATTATTTCCAATTTATTACCTATTAATTTTTTTGTATTCCAGCCGTTGCCATGGATTTCATTTTGATCATGAGCATATCTGTACAAAAAATTGACAAAAAATAAGAAAAAATGAAATATCTTTACTTACCAAACAAATTAAACAAATATAAATTAGCCCTAAGCATTCTTCGGAAAATAAAGAATATTATAAAATTTGTTTCAAGTGAATTGGTGAAGTACTTTTCGAGATCATGTGGGCCAAACATTTTTCTAGTTACGTCTTTATATAATAGTATAGATATGCTTATTTATATAAATTTAATCATCTAAGACAATCACTTTTAAAAAAACCACGAGATTTCTATACTATTTTTACATGCAAACAAGTTAAAGTGTCTCCAGAGCCAGCCATTTTTCTTTATTTTGACAGATGCGCAGAAGTATGCAAAAATGAAAACGCTAAAGATATTACCTTTAATTATGTGTACTGTGGGCAGAGAGAAGATACTATAGAGAGAGACAACTTTCCTCGCCTCCGTCCCCGCACAGATTTTTGTTTACATTTTTTATAACGAGTTGAATTCCTATCGGTATATGCATGTTTTATCCTTGTCCAGAACAAACAAAATCAAAAAAAAAAAAAACATGTGTGGTTTTATGAAACCACCGTAAAAGTGAAACTAACGAGCGCCTTTCACTTTATCCCTACTCCGCGGCCGACCGTCACGCGACATGCAACACACAGACGAAAAAGTTTGAGACGATGTAATAAAAGTTTCACTTTAATAAGTGTCTCTTTCTCTCTTATTTAAAGGTCTATGGACTTGCATCTGTGTTGTCCTCACATTTTTTTTATATGGAGTTTAATACAGATGCAAGTTGCTGGCAGAATCGCAGCTTGTAGGCTAAAAGAGAGCCATCGTCGAAGTTGCATCTCTCTATTAGTATCTTCTCTCTGCCGTGGGTCTAGCTATAGTTTGACGTCAAGCTTACAAAGCCACTGGCTGAGCAAAATGGTGTAGCTGCTAGCAGTATACGTAGCAATAGCAATGTCAAAGTTAAATGTACGTTAATCGTATTGCACGGCTACAATTATTGGAAGTAGCAGCTGCAGCATAGAGACAGAGAGTAGCTGAAGTACAACTCGACTCGACTCCAACTTCACGAACGTACAACACACCAAAATGGCACACATGATTTTTATTAGAGTTCAGTCTACACATTGTATTCGTGTTCGTGGTTCGTTTATGCTGCTTGCGCTACTTTGTTTGACATTAACTTTGACTTTGCTACTTGCTACTGCTGCAACTACACAATTTATTGTGCGCAGCCAGTCAGTCAGTAAGTACTTTTTACTTTAAAACAAAGTCTTAGGACACACCCACTTTTTAGATGCGTTTTCGTAAAGGTCTTAATCCGTTTATATGCATTTATGCTCCAATGTACTAATATTCGGTCGCAGTTTTGACGTAAGAAAATGAAATTTTTTTGCATGTAATCCTTGGTTACGTAGAAGAATTTGGTTCAAAAATTATGAGAAATTTTGACAGTTTTCATCAGTTTTCAGAACATGAACAAAGCTAGTAGATACCTATAGTACCCATTGTTTTATTTTTCCTTGAGTGTTAACTCACACCGAACACAGAACAAAAACTGGACTGTAAGTAATGTGACATAAAACGCTCTAGTGCGTATTCAGAGCACACAATTGTATCCGAGTGTGGATATCGAACAATCATTTAAAAATATATAAAAATTAAATTGTCCAAATTCAATCAATTTGTATTTCATCACTTCTTACTAAGACATTGCAATTTATTTTGTTTTTCCATTTCAGGTTCGCGGTACACTTAAATCGTGGACAAAACTATGGTGTGTCTTAAAGCCAGGTCTGCTTCTTCTCTACAAAAGTCCAAAAGTGAAGAGCAGCCATTGGGTAGGAACGATTCTGCTTAATTCTTGTCAAGTCATCGAACGCCCCAGCAAGAAAGATGGCTTCTGTTTCAAATTGTTCCATCCTCTTGAGCAGTCAATATGGGCACCACGAGGACCAGACAAGGAGACCATAGGTTGGCTAATAAATCTTAAAAAAAAAGCTCAACAAATTCATAAAAATTCACTTAACTAAATCTTTTTCTTATAATAGGTGCAGTCGTCCAACCTTTACCAACTGCTTACCTAATCTTTCGAGCTCCTAGTCAGGCTGCTGGTAAATGTTGGATGGATGCCCTGGAGCTCTCCTTGCGCTGTTCGGCATTGCTACTACGTTCGAACAGTAACTCAGGCGGTGGAACAAATGCGGTCACTGATGGTAATGCATCAGGCCAGAGTTCCCATGAGACACAGTGGTCCGAAGCAGATTACGAAAAGCACTTTAATGATCAGGGTGAGTAATCTATATTTTTGTTTTGTTGTTTCTAACTGTTGTTAAGTGTTAAATTTAAATAAAAATAAGATCAAAGTATTACGGCTAAGAATAAAAGCCGCATGGAAAAGCAACACTCGTTCGGTAATTTTCTAACTGTCGAAAGTGCTGCAAAACAACTAACATCAAGCTCATTGAGCTTAGCTAGATCACCAACTCCAATATTTCAACAATTATACTTGACAATGACAAATTGGGAACGAATGATGTCAAATACGGCTGATTTTCCAAAAATACGAAAATTTCGAAAACTTCGACATCTTGCCAGCAAAGATGGCGGCGATATGAGTGATGTGTCAAGTGGATTGGACTTTAGTCCGAAAAGGCGACACTTGCTTAAGAAATCGATGTCAATGCATTCATTTGGACGGACAAGTCAAACTAGTGATGAGGAAGAATCACCATCTCATCGAAGACTCAGTACGCCGGGTGTATTTTTGAACCCGTTTATAAATGGTACAGAATAAGTCTTTTTTTTTTGTCGAAGTATGACCTTTCGTAGGAGTTGATTCATTTAGTGCGAAGCAGTTGGTAAATTCGAATTAAAAAGCAGACAGTATTTGCAAGTTTAATTTTAAGGGAATAGTTTACAGTTTTGAAACTTCATCTTGAGGAAAAACTTGTTTTGAAACTTAAGCTAACGTATTTTTTCATTCTTCTGCAATTAAGCTCTCAAAGCTATACTTTAAATTCACAAGCAAAGCATACTACATTGCATTAATTTATAGGTTCAGTCTTAACACAATTTAGAAAATACATATTCATTGCCAATATTATACTCAGTATGTTACACTTAAATTTTTTAAAATTAATATTTTTTTTTTAAATCATAATGTACATTGTACAGCTATATTTAGATTAGATAAAAAAACAAGGTACAGAAAAGTCGTATGTTAATCCCAATTACGTGTATGCAAGTGTACAAAAGAACACTTTTCATTTGAGAAACCAAAGCACGGAATACTCTCCCAAAACCGGTCCATTTGTCTAAAAAAATCAGTTAGTCAATTCTAAACATTTCATTTGAAGAATCCTTATGAACACGTTTATGTTCTCCAAACGTCAAAGCCTTTATTAAGCCGAGAAGGAAAGATACAACTCAAAAATTGAACAGATGCAGTTTTGCGTAAAGGAGTGTGCTATATAATTAAAATTATGAAAATCATTCTCAGCTTATTGATCCAAAAATATGTCACCAGTGGCGAAACTGAAGACAGTGATGCATACGAAAGTACACTCACATAAATAATGTGTTTGGTATTTGAGTTTTGCATGTAAAGGGTTTTTTTTTAGAGGTATAGAACTTTAAGTTGGCAACGCTATTTTAACTGGCGGCCATTTTGTCAACTGTGAAGTGATTTATTTTTAGTTTGGTTTGGCAAATTTATTTATTTTGAAAATCATGGTTCTGTTCGAAATACGTATCGCGAACTACGTCCATTTTACGGTGTTTAGCGATGAAGTTTACTATTGGTTGAATGGAAACGTCAATTTGGAGTGATGATAATCCTCAAATGTATAGGTTGAGCCACCGTTACATCCACAAAAACTGACTGGTGTGCTTTATGGGTTGGTGGAATAATTGGTCCGTACTTCTTTAAAAACGATGCTGGCCAGAACGTTACAGTCAATGGTGACCGCTATATAACCATGATTACTGACTTTTTCGTTCATCAATAGAACAACCATGATGTGCAGGAGCTGTGGATTCGACAAGTCGGCGCAATTACATGACATACAGCGAGTTTCACAATTGATTTGTCGAAGAAACCGTTCGGTGGGCACATAATTTCACCTTTTGGTCCTGTGAACGAAATCGTGCGATTTAACGCCGCTTGACTGTTTCCTGTGGGGATATGTGAAGTCGTTAATCTACTCCGATAAGCCCGAAACGATTTACCACTTGGAGGACAACATTTGCAGCGTTATTGCCGATATATGGAAACAAATGTTGGAAAAACTCATCGCAAAATTGGACCTCCAGATTAGACTAGGTCCGTCATTATGTCAGATATTATGTTTAAATTATAATGTCAGAAGGATATCTTTCGAATAAAGTAAACTTCATGTCATGTCTCTCCATTTAGAGTCTTATTGTCCAGCACCTCCCAACTGCTTCAAATGATCACTAATTTCTTAATTTCTTATCAATTTCGACAAAAGAACTCATGGAATGGTTAAGTTCATAAAAATGAAGGTTCAATTGGAAAAAAGACTATAGACAAAGGCAATTCTAGGTACTTCCCAATTGTTTTACTTATAGCACTTTCCATTGGAGAAGAAGAAGCGTCCAAAAGCATCGGAAAGTCTTCTGGAACCGTTCCTTTGGTACAAAAAGGACATACTTCTGAAGATTCTGAGAATAGAAGTTTACTTTTTGATTTGATGTAGAAAGAAGATTCCAGAAGCACGGATACATAATATATGTATTATATTTAAAAAAAATGAGTTGGGGAGTGTCTGTTCGCTCGCAGCATCGTCGAAAGTTTTGGTAGTGTCGACAAGTGTGACCTTTGGTTGGAATCAAAACTGATGAAGAGTGAGCGGTATTGGATATGAGGAAGGGTTAAAAATCCCTTTGTAGTGCGTTCCATGTTCCCCGAGCGAAGCCAATTTAAAGTTGCATTCATCAACGAAAATTAAATCAGAACAGTACCTACTTTGAATAATAACTATCGGATTAGTTAAAGCAGTTTCGCTGCTTAAGACTAAACTTCATTGAAACACAAAGTGTATAAAAGGTCACAAAATTACAAAGCAGTAAAAGCATGGATCCCTTTTTCTATTCAATATGCATTTTTTAAATTAGCGCCTCAGATATGATTTGTCAAACAAAAACGAGGGATATAGAAATATGCTTCTTTAGTTTGCTTCATATTCTTTCAAATGTTACCTACGAAATGACAGGAATCAAGTGAATTGCAGCTCGGTCTTGTGGGAAGTTAATAAACTTTCGTTGAGTGTATGTTTTAGGAACTTCGTTGGAAGCAGGGTCATGCTCAAGCTATAGTTCACACTTACTTAAGTAAAAAGCGGCGCAATACGTTGAGTCTCTATATAATTAAGCGTCAGCCTTAACAATTCAGTGCTGTCATTATTTAAAAAGATGGAATACTAAGGAAATGGTAACTCTAAAATTTTAAGCAGCTTTTGTAGTTAACTTCTATGAATTCTTGTCTTCTTTTTTATTAAATCAGAAAACCAAACCATACAAGCGAAGACAACTTTTCTTTTTTGACATTTGAAAAATTTGATGAAGCACTGATGTCTTCGATGTGAAGTTAAAAGCTTAGCAGTTTTTTGACATATCACGGAACCGCTACCACAATGACATTTTTCAGTGCCTAATATTTCACATTTGCAATATTTTCGTGTTCCATATCTCGTGTGAACATAGACCAAAGTCTTGCGAACAAAGTTTCACAACGACAACTTCGTTGAAATTACACTTAACATTGCTGTTATCGGGTAATTCAAATGTCTACCCCTAATGCGAGTAAAGTAGGACATTTCATTTAAAAAAGTGATTTCTTGGATAAGCTCAATTCGAATAGGATAGGTTATCGAAACGTAACAGCCCTTTGTACAAAATACATGATAAATACCATCTTTGAGTGCTCGTTTTCATACGTTTGACAGCCCTGAACTAGCTAGACAGACGCAAGTCCTGTATTAGAGCACACTTTTAAACAAATCAAATCATCTGTAAATTTTAACTATTCACTAAAAAAATATTTGAACCCATTATTCTTAGGCTATCTTCATTCGAAACAAACCCTTAAATGAAGACTAATAAATTACACTTTGTTTGAATTTATTTTTTAGACCTTGACGCTGACAGCCAAAATGAAGGAGCTGCGGCTGTTATGTCAGGACCAGATTCTGAATCTGATTCTGACCTTGGTGAAGGTCCTGAGCAAATGAGTGCTGATCCTCCCGAGACGCCATATGTTCCATGTCCAGAAGAAGAATTTGGAGATGTAAGTTTTATCACATTTGAATATTACAACATGACGGACCTAATCAATCCTTGCTTTCAGGCAGGAGAACAAGTCGAGGAACTTGCCGAAGAGCATAAAAGTCTCATTTGGTTTTTGATGAAACAGGTCCGTCCTGGTATGGATCTGAGCAAAGTGGTATTGCCAACATTTATCTTAGAGCCCAGGTCTTTTCTGGACAAACTTGCCGATTCATACTATCACGCCGATATACTTTCAGCGTAATATAAATCTTGACCAGGAAAACTCTCCTCTAGCATGATTAATTTGTGAATTTTTTTTTTATTTCAGAGCTGTTCTTGAAGATGATCCATTTACACGAATGAAAAAAGTTGTCCAGTGGTACCTGTCGGGTTTCTATAAAAAACCAAAAGGCCTAAAGAAACCCTATAATCCGATTATAGGAGAGACTTTTCGCTGTTATTGGCAACATCCGAATGGTAGCCGGACTTATTACATCGCCGAACAGGTGTCTCACCATCCACCGGTATCGGCCTTGTATGTGACCAATCGTCAAGATGGATTTTGCATTACATGCAGCATTTTGGCTAAATCCAAGTTCTATGGTAATAGTACTTCGGCAATGCTTGAGGGAGTTGCCACTTTGACACTCTTGCCACGTGGTGAATGTTATACGCTGACAACTCCGTATGCCCACTGCAAGGGTATCCTTATGGGAACTCTGTCAATGGAATTGGGTGGCAAGATTTGCATTGAATGTGAAAATACTGGCTACAAGACCGAAATTGAATTCAAATTGAAGCCATTCCTTGGTGGATCAGAATATACAAATTTAGTCACAGGAAAAGTTAAGTTAGGCAAAGAAACTTTGGCAAATATTAATGGACATTGGGATACAGAAATCCGTATTAAGGATTCTAAATCGTCTGAAGAATCGATATTGTTTAGTGCCACACCAGAGACAAAACAGAAACGGCTTATGCGTTATTGTGTTCCTATTGACGCACAGGAACCAATGGAATCTGAACGGTTGTGGCAATTAGTTTCGGCTGCCATTCGGCGTGACGATCAAGTAGCTGCTACCGAAGAGAAAACTGTGCTGGAAGAGATGCAAAGGAATGCTGCCAAGGAAAGGAAGGCCCTTTGCACGGAGTGGATACCAACGCATTTCCAACAGGATTTAATAACTGGACAGGTGAGTTTGGTTGGGGAAAAAAAATCAAAAAATTTTAAACAACTACATATTTCTTAGCTAATAAAAAAGTAGTTAATTCGATGTAAAATGACTAAATGGCCAAATGACTAAACGACTTAATGATTAAATGAAATACAAGATCGATGGTAAAGAGTTGACTCTGGTAACACTGCTTATCATTAATTGTCATTTCGTGTTTGCATTTTCTGACATTTGACATTTAATTTTGAAAGCAAGTTTTAGGGGTACGTTCACGAAGTAGAACACAGGCTTTTTGCGAAATTAAGTTCATTGTCCACTTCAAGTAAATAGCACGGACCAATAAGATACAGAGCGCCAACTCACTGTATGGTCTCTCTTTTTGCCTACAAGCTAAAAATCAGCTGATATGCCATTTATTTTGAGAGTGTGACGCTCTCCCTTGCTTTTAAAACCCATTTAGCAAGCACACCTAAAAAATAAATGGCATACGCAGGTAAAGTTGCCATAACAAAATGCACAGAGAGATGTACACGTATTCACAGACAGGAAAAAATATTTCGAGGGTGTTTCTGGCAAGAGAAGTACGAGTTGGCGGTCTGTACATTGGTCTGTGGTAAATAGGCTTGAAAAGCTAAGAGTGTTTTAATAGTGTTCTATGAATACCATCCTAAATGACTAAAACAGCCTACAAAATTGTCCTTTCAAAACTATCAGCATTGACGCACCCTGTAACCTTCGTACTTGTAGAAATTGATTGCTTATTTAAAATGTAGTTTTATGCAGTATTGTGAATTTTGTGGACATCATCATAATTTGCTCTCCAATCTGTACTGCTGCATGATTGATAAAATATCGTGGACAAACGCAGAGAAAATTTCATGGCTGCCATAGTGGGCTATATGTCAGATAGGCCACTGTTGCACTCAAAATTTGTATCTAACTGCGTGCTTGTGGAGTAGTAAAAAACAAGACGGTATTTGGCTATTAAAACTTTAAATATGCTAGCGCTATAACTGTTTGATAACGATTTTTATTTGACGTTTAATCAGGCCCGTTTCCTTTCTGTGCATTTCTACGAATTTCGCTGTTCATTAAAGTATTAGAAATCGTACAGATTCTCTACAAGAGAACGGGGAGTAGCTTTGTTTTTTTTTTAAAATTAAACCCGTGGTGGAATCTGGTTACATGATACCTCAAAGAAACAAACATGTAAAGATAGGGTTTTTTTTTGTCCACGCCACCTGTAATGCGATAATTCAGACGACAAAAAAGTTGAAACAGTTTGACAATTTACTTATTAGATTTGTTTGATGTTCCCTGCCAAAGTGTTTGTGAAAAATGTCAGTGTTGGTCCGTGAAATGCCAAAAACGGACTTATCTTAATTTTTCATTAAAAATACTTTGCTTGCATGTAAAACAAGGCAAACAAGCTGACGGTCATGGAACAAATCTAATAAATCTTCTTAAATCGCACGACTTTGGAGACCAACTCATATTTTCAAAACGCGAAATTATGCGCCCCCATGTATCCTTCAGCAAATTAATTGTGACATGCGCTGTGTGATATGTTGCTCCGTCTTGGTGAACCCACAGCTCCCCCATATCAAGTCGATTCCATTGAGGAACAAAAAAGTCATTGATCATGACTCTATAACGTTCTCCATTCACTGTAATGGCTGAATTACAACGACGCGTTCACCTCAGCTTCGCGTACGTTACGTCGAACAAGCTTTACGGACGCGTCGAGATGAAAGATGACATTTGAGTAAATCAACTAATCAAAAATAATAATTCTAATGAAAAAAATATTTTTTTGAAGAATATTTTTAGTATTTGTCTTGAAATTCAGAATATATACAGGTGGTTTATATGTGCGGATATGCTCATGAACATGCACGAGGGAGCTGTGAAAACAGTAAGATTTCCAGCTGGAGTCACCGAAGCGTTCCAAATCAACCTAGATGTAGTACATACATCAAAGAAGCGTCCTGACTCCTGAGCCCTTTACTCGCTTAAAACTCCGATATGTTCTGTGATCGAAAATAAGTCTAAACCTTTGTTCTGTCTGGCACATACATACACACGGTTCACAATGTTGGACAATGTACACAGCCACTTCTATAAATTCACACCCTTTTCAGACTTATTTTTTTTTTATTTGTTTCAAATCTTTAAAATGGTTAAAACTTTGATATAAATGCACACATATAGAGGACAAAAATACAACAAGGCAATGATCCATTGACCGAGGGATATCAAACCATTTTTGAAACTGCAAAAACTTAAATTGAAACACACAGAAACAGTAATAATAATTATTTGAAACGTCAAACGCGCGCAAATGTTCAAATATTTCAACTTATGCTTCAGCTTCGCTTCATGCTACGTGGTTTGTGTACTTACTTTTTTATATCAAAACGTAACGTTAAAGCTCAACGCCTCATTGTGAGCATTAATACATGAATTCCTATGTTTGAACTTTTGCGTTCTGTCAAAGCGAAGCTCAAAGCGTCGTTGTGAAGCAGGCATAATACATGAATTCCTATGTTTGAACTTTTGCGTTCTGTCAAAGCGAAGCTCAAAGCGTCGTTGTGAAGCAGGCATAACTCTCTTGCCGGCATCGTTTTTAAAGAAGTAGAACAATGAATTCACAAGCCTATAAATCACACCAAATTGTCAGTTTTTCTGGGTGTAATGACGTCTCATACAGTCGAAATGCGACAACAAAAAACGAGCTTCATTCAAATGGATGTAGTGCTCGATGAGTTTCATGAACAGAACCATATTTTTTTCAAAATAAGAGTCAAACAGATGTGCAGAAAATTCTGTGCAGTCAAAATAATTTACACAGGCTCTTATGGGACAGCCCCACTCAAAATATGCAGGGGTTGCAGTGACTCCACGATATCTCTACTTCTAAATCGGATGCCTTGTTTCATTGCAGCGCCACGACAACAAACGAAAAAATGCAAATATGTAACTGCAGTCTGGCATTACTTTATTTGACAGTACCTGTCTGTCTTCAAACAAATGCATCGTGTATTCGTCAACACGGTTGAATTTTTTTGAACTGAAAAGCTGTCTAGTTAGGTGCTAGCCAGACAACTTAAGTGGAGTAACAATATTGCATAAGGGGAAATGACTACGAAATAGAAGTTTATCCTTCAAAAGTTGGCCATTCACATTAGTGTAACTTTTATGAAACTAGTGACACTAGAACATACAAAAAGACAGACTAAAATATTTTTGACAGAAGAAGGCATCAAATTTTTTGAAGAGTATGCACATCTGTTTTAGGTGCGGAGCTACATGCAGTCACGCGTGCAGTCTGACTGTTTTCGGCTTAAATCTGCACAATTTGCTGTGTTGTTCAGGCGTCAGTCGATTCTTGACGAAATGTCAAACCAAACTTAATATAAATCACATGACAGATAGAGAAATGGCTGTCAATAAAAACAGTGCTGCCAACTTAAAGTTCTATAACCTCTAAAATCCCCTTAAGAACTTTGGTTGCATTTTTTTTTTTTCATTCCTCTGAATTTTAAATTTCTTAATATCTTATAAATTTTTAAAATTACTTTTCAAGTGGATCTACAAATACGCTGACCTCCGCCCATGGGATCCACGCAACGATGTCAAACAATATGAATCAGAGTATCAAGTTTTAACAAAAACCTGTCATAAGGCACCAATGGTTCGTACCGGCAGCATTGTTAGCTCTGATCCATTGCATGTTATACGCGCTGAATCAAGACAATCTTTATGTGCTTTAAAACCGCCCAAACGTAACGCCATACTTGCGAGCAAATCAATCACCCAACTATCACACGATCGAATGAATATCCATTCAGACTCTAGTCAATCAAATGAGGAATGTGTAAAGAAAGTCATGACTGGAAAATCTATTAAAAAGTAAGTATACATAGTAACGTAATGCTTGAATATAAAACAAAATGATGTTAAAAAATTTAATTTTATATTTTCTTGCAGTATTATGACATCAGTGGAGCAAGTAAATAAGACTCTAGAAGAACACTCAAGACAGTTAAAAAAGATTCAAGCCACCTTGGAGCGGGTACAATATGCGCCGGTTCAACGTCCCACATCACTTATGCCAAGTTCTATATCGCAATCAACAGTTATTAAGTGCCTGGTGTATTCGTTTGTGGGGATCGTAGTTAGTGTTTTTCTCAAGTGGTTATTTAAGTAGAGAATACGAGTAGTTTTCAAATAGAATAATGTTTTGTGTGTAATTTTCTTCTTAGAAATTGGCTTCTTCCAAATTGTTCATAATTCGAAATTTTTATTATTTTTTGTTTGTATAAATGTACAGGGTGGTTCAGAATGTTTAGTAAATTTTGTTGTTGCATTTCTTTCTTTTTGGTTCTATTTTTTTTTTAAGTCAATGAAATATCGTTAAAAGTCTATTTTTTTGTAAAAATTAAAGTTGGCAATCAAGGATGTTTTAAACAAACGGCTTCACTCATTCAACTTAGTCTTTCGCTTCTTACCCGGTATCTATTATTGTATGTCTTAAAACATTATATCGCCCTTCATATTGTTAAATCCTTCAAAACCCAAACCGTTCGTAACTTTTCATTTTTGTACGATTCTGCGAAACAACAATAAGTTCCCAACAAATTCGTAAATTCAAAATTGCATTTGGATCACCTTGTATATTTTCAATTTATACAAATACACAGTCTGCCCCAAGTCTTTAGAATAAATGTAAAATTCTTCCACATAATATTATTTAAATTTTTAAGATTTATTATAAATAATATATCACTTAAATGCAAATAAAAATGTCTTTGTGTAGCGAGGAGCGCAAAAAATACAATGCTTTATATATAATAAAATATATATATTTATATTAGTTTATAAATACATAGGTACACCTTCACATGCATATTAATAATCACGTTTCTATGATATACCTAAATGTTGCTTTTAAAAATAAAGGAAGTACATACCTCTATTTGTCCCAAGCTTTACATTTTGAAATAAAATATATAATACAATTTTATTGTAGCATTACGTTGATAAGCGTAACGGTTTTTTATAATTTTTACTTGCCTCGATTCAATCAATTTTTCGCAATTTAATGTAATTTTAAAGAAAACGGTATAATAAACATTTTCTTTTAGCTAGGGAAATTCTAAATGCTATTTAATAAATGTTAATAAAAAAAAAAAAAAACACCAATAAATTGTCGACAGGGGGAAGGGACAACAATTAAGCTGTAATAAAATGTCAGTATGATGGTGATATTAATAAATCGACATTCGTGCAACGTCTCTGTCAGTCATTATTTATTTTTATAAAGTTAATTTAATTATGCTTTTAATTTCTGATTGATGTTCCGTAATACGCGAAAGAAAAAGGAAGCATGTGTCAAAACCGAACGAACAGTTTCTTTCGAACTGTCAAATACATCAGTTGGCTATAGGTAATAGCCTTTAGAAATAAGAAGAAAGAAACCTTTACAAAAAAAAAAAAAAAATCAAATTATCGTGAGGCGAAACGTACGACTGAAAGCGTACGGAAATAAAGGTGAACGAAACTTATCAAAAAGTCATTTCGGGTTGGGTATTATACAAATCACAAGTATATGTATTTCTACTGTTTTGTAAAGCAACGTACTTTCCCATTCAGTTATGGTAAGCCCATTGGTCTAATTGTTAAACTCTTCATCAATTGAGTGAAATTGAAACACAACTGTTTAAGAGCGACTTAATATAAGTATTAATTCAGAAAAAGCAAAGTGACAGATGTCAAACTATAGCACTTTCCATTGGACGACAAGAAGCGTCCAGAAGCATCCGGAAGTCTTCTGAGACCGTTCCATTGGTAAGCAAATGACACTTCTGACGATTCTGAGAAGAGAATTTTGCTTCTGGATTTGAAGTCAGAATCCACTCAAGAAGCACAAATACAAATATAACTCAAATGTCACCCATAGAATATTCATTGGGGAAATGTCTATTCGCGTGCAGCAATGCCGAAAGTTTTATTAATGTCAATAAATGTTACATATTTTTGAATCCAAATCTGATGATAAGGACGTCGAATACTGCATTGTGTTAAAATTGAACAGAAGCGATTTTGCTTGTTCCATTAGTTTTCAGAATGAGTGGTTCCCCGAGTGAAACCAATGGAAAGTGCTATTAATTATTGGATTCACTCGGGAAAGCACTCATTCTGAAAACCAATGAAACTCGTTAAATTGCTCTTGCTCAATTTTGACACATTGTAGTTTTCATCAATCAGAGATTTTTACTCTATCGTATTAAATACCGCTCACTCAACATCGTTGCTGGGCTTCGCCAATTATTATCTTCAGGTTTGGATTCAAAAACATGTCGACATACATAACAAAAACGTTCGGCAATACTGAGTGCGAATAAACACTCCCCAATGTGAATATTCTGTGACTGCCATTTTATAATTGTATTTGTTAAGTATATCCTCAACTCGCCCCAAGAAAATACCAACATCGACTTCAGGGCGGGCCAGGTTAAGAAAAACAGAGCAAGTTGAGGTTTTTCACAAAATGATTTGTGGCGACCCCAGGTCGACTTCAGGACTACAAACAAAGCTATTTTTAATCATCAAAATCGGCCAAGTTGTTTAGGGGACACAAATTATGCATACACGCACACTTAGAAAAACCGAAAGATATAAGCTAATAACGATCTTTATTCTTTTGATGTTTCCGTAACTAAAATTGACTGTTACAAATTTAAAATTATTTTATTCAACAATTTTATGCAAGTGATTAAATTGTTTTATGAAAGTGGTGCTTTTGGTCGAGCAACATTTTACTGTCGCCATAATTTACCTTGCGAGAGGACTGTTTGCAACGTGGTGGATAATTTCGAGTCGACCGGTTCAGTGAATAATCCACCAATTTTAACGACGCTGGTATTGCATTTATTTTATTCTAACTTTTTGTAAAAATAAAAAATTACAAAGTCTGTTCTACACCTTAGGATTCCTTCATTTCAAAATCTGGTACTGCCATGCAATACCTTGTGAACATACCCGAGCTCTTTGAAAATGTCAATCAAATGTCATTTCTTTCCATTAAATATTAAAAACGCAAAGTTGAAAAAAAAAATTGTAAACACGGCACTCTTTACGCAATTAATAACAAATCTTCGTCGATTATTGCCTTTAGACATTCGTTTATCTTTGTTTAACATAATGGACAAAGAAAAACTTGCAGAACGTTTAAAAGGTATGTAATTTCCCCCAAGAAATCATCTTGATCCAATCACCAATATGCACTTCAATTGATTTTGTACATGCGTCAACAAAAAATAAAAACAACCCGTAACACAGTAAAGTCCATAAATAGTTGTCTAATTTTTCTTTTAACTTTTAATAATAATTAGAGCCAACAGTTGATGCGATCCAGAAATTCTTTGCCGAAAAATTGGGATTCTCCAGTACTTCCTTAGGTGAACAGGTTTGTGTACACCAAAAATTGTTATCAAAATATGCATTAATTGTCCCGATTGCAGGAAAAAGTGATTGATGATCTAACATTCGATGGTCTGACCAAGCACTGGAAGGACAATGGCTTCAAAAACATTATTACAATGGTTGGAGCTGGAATATCAACGTGTTAGCTAAATAAATGTTCACTTACTTGTTAGAAAAAATAACCCGTTCAATCTTTATAGCTGCTGGAATCCCAGATTTCCGTTCTCCTGGCTCAGGGCTCTATGACAACCTCCAGAAATACAACCTTCCACATCCAACTTCAATATTTGAAATGGACTACTTTATGGACAATCCTGCACCCTTTTTTGCTCTGGCCAAAGAACTCTATCCGGGGAATTTTTATCCAACTCCATCGCATTATTTCGTGCGGCTGCTTCATGAGAAAGGTCTTCTCCTCCGACATTATACCCAAAATATAGACACTTTAGAAAGAATTGCTGAAATACCAGAATCCAAGCTGGTAGAAGCACATGGAACATTCTTCACCAGTCATTGTTTGGGCTGTCGCAAGCGGCACACTATGGAATGGATGAAGGAACAAATCTTCGCGGACAATATACCAACATGTGCCACTTGCAACAGCCTGGTGAAGCCTGACATTGTGTTCTTTGGCGAGAACTTACCCGAAGAGTTCTACGAGGCTCCAGAAAAGGATTTCCCAAAGTGTGATTTGCTTATTATAATGGGAACATCTCTCGAGGTGCAACCGTTTGCTGGTCTCATCGATAAAGTTGGTCCGGATTGTATGCGATTGTTGATCAACAGAGATAAAGTTGGACGTGGAGGAAGATCTTGGTATTCATTTGGACCTGGGCTAAGGTATGGCAAGGATGACAATACAAGGGATGTGGCTTATATTGGAGACTGCGACAAAGGTGTCTATGCTGTCGCCGATGCTTTAGGTTGGGGCGATGAGTTGAAGAAATTGGTGAATTCAGAACATAAACGATTGGAAGCGAAGAATAACTCTAGTGAGAGTTCTGACTTAGTAGAAGAGGGAGCTAGTGCAATAAAGTCTAAGACAAAATCAGAACAAGGATCTCCAGAAACGGAGAAAAGCGACAAGTTGACTTCTTCGCCAAAGGAGGAGCATAATGAAAGTAAAACTAAATAAAAGATAGGTATAATGTTGGATATTGGATAAGGTGAGAAAGGTAACAGACATGGTCATAAGGCAGAGATTTTATTGATGTGATTCTTCTAGCTTTAAGATATTCAATAAAATATAATTGTGTTTTCATCACACAAAATAGGACAAACAAAAACCATTTATTGTAGCCTGGGAAGGTAGAAATTGCGGGATTAAGTCTTAAAATCCACTTTTTGTTTCGCTAACGAAAATAGGTACGTTCATATTCGTTCCCAGATTCACAATCCTGTTCCTAGGATGTGGAACTGCAACGACTGGGTAGGATAAACTCTTAACTGGTCTTAATAACATTGTCAAATGGGAAGTTATCAACCGTGTGGATTTTAATGCTTCAATGCTGTCTTCTCTCGTTAAAGTTTAACCTATCTCCTATGACACCATCCATGAGTGGCACTCTAGAATGCCGCAAAATGCTAAGGTTTCCTGAATCGATGTAAGAAATATTTGTCCTCTTCTGATCCGGGCGCGGAAGCGCGGTGGCAGCGTGGCAGCCCAGTCGCAATTGTATTTCGAAACTCAATTACCTTGCACAAGTATTTTTAAACTTTTTTCTAATGACCCTTTACGAATTGGTGTCACTCAACAGCACTGCAGGACTGAAATACTATTTTGAATTTATTTGAACTGTTTTAAGTTCATTATGAACACTTTCTTGTTATATATGAGCTCAGTTATGAGATTTTGAGCAAACGCCAGCGGATGTGATTTCTACGAGTGCATCGCAGTCTTTTGCATAGCAAATGCAATTTTTGACATAAATAACATTATTTGTTGTTAAAATGTTTCCCGTTAAAAATTTCTTTAAGTTTTATTTCTTTAAAAACGTCTCTAGTGCCCAAATTAAAACACCAGAATATTTTTGGGTGCTACAACATTATAAGATTTGGACGTTCTCGGATTTTAAATAATTATGGCATGGGCGATATGACAACCTATATGGGTCTCCCGACGACTTTTGTCAGGAGATTTTGGACCACCTGTTAGAACCTAAACTAGGCAATAAATAAATTAGTCTTTTCCCTCTTTAATGAAAAATAACACGTATTCTTATTTTAACTTTTTTTTTTAAAACACTTATGTAAGTAATCAAAACCACACTCGACTCGACTCATTCGCCTTCAAATAATAACTGCCGCTTTCATCTTCAGTCGATTCACTGAATGCCTTCCTGGCTGCGCACAATGGTGTAGCAGTTGCAGTAGCAGTAGCACGCAGCAATGTCAAAGTTAAATGTATGTAAATCGTGTTGCACGGCTACAATGTGAAATAGCAGATGCAGCAGAGAGAGTCGCTGAAGTACAAGTCGACTCGACTTGAACTTCACGACCTGCTGCGCTGCAAAACAACAACAAACCAAAATGGCAGTTCTTTTACCTTTCTGTTTGCTGAATAGGTAATACGAATGCGTTTTAGGATGCTGCTAACACATGATTTAGTTTTTGGGCGATATGACATTTTGTGATTAGCTCAGTTTGTTTAAGTTTACCCAGGGTCGCTCCAGGTTTAATAAATTGACAACTACAAGAGTTATTTGTTCGATTTGTGTTTACTTTCATCAAAATAAATGTATTCACTTGCATTTCTTTTACTTTTTTCGAAAAAAAAGATTTGAAAAATCAAACAGAAGAAAAATGCACAAGAAATGCTTGACAGCAAAAGTAACTTCAACAGCTAATTCGCTTACCTCAACTCGCCGCAGCTAAATACCAAGATCGACTTCAGGGTGACTTCAGGGCGACCCCAGGTTTCAAAAAACAAAAAAATTTCTCTTGAGGGCGAGTTGAGGTATTTCAAATAATACCGGCAAGTGCGAGTCGGACTCGCGCACTAAGGGTTCCGTATACCATTATCTATAAAAACGAGCAAAAAATCACGTTTGTTGTATGGGAGCCCCCTTATTTTTTTAAAAATAAGTTTTTAGTACCTATTTGTTGTTATAGCGAACACAATAATATGTCATCTGTCGAAATTTCAACTCTCTAACTATCACGCGGTTCATGGGATACAGCCTGTTGACGGACGGACAGCGAAGTTTTCACCCTCAGCAAACAAAGCTTTTATTTGAGCATTTGTATCTTGGGCCATAAGACAACACGTAAGTAATGTCAAAATGCCCAACACCAATGTCAATTCGCCCAAATTGCGGTAATAATCTTACAACAAGAAAATTGGGGCCTATCATGGTAACCGATCGGAGAGAAATTTGCTCAGATTCGGACGAAATTTACGAATTTTGTATCATGGTAGCCGTTCCGATTGATTAACCGGATATTCTTCGGAAAAAAATTGAAGCATGCTTTTAAATGTCAAAATCACAGCGGCGCACATTGAATTCATGCGATCCAAAGCGTCTATTTGATTTGTGTTTCTTCCTATTCTCTCTCTCTCGGTCAGCAAATCACATGTGGAACTTTGGCGTATGGTAATAAAAAAATACATATTTTCAAATAAAAAGGAAAGACAAACTATTTAATTTCTTGTGTATTTGTTTTGTGATTCTCTTTTCTTTGTTTGAAGTTCTCTGCTTGTATTAAGATTAACATATTTCATCCCTTAAAAATACGGCTGTGCTGGATTATTCCACTATAAAAGAGGTTCATACTTTATTTATTTTTTCTTTTCCTTATGCCATGTGTGCGCTTCGTTACACAGTTTTATTTCTCTTCCGATTCGGATACCATGAACACAATAAATGCTCCGATCGGGACTTTTCTCCGATCGGAGGATTCTCCGAACAGATATCATGTCATGATAGGGGCCATTATTAAACAACAAATTTGTCGTTGTGACATTTTTAATTTGGGCGTTATGGTTTTGGGGTGCAGGGAATTTATTCCACGGGAATCTGCTCCACATGGGAACTTATTTCACTTTTAGTGGGAATGTGCTCCACTTTTTGAAGTGAAGTAAATGCCCACCCAGAGTGGGAATTTGTTTCACCTAAAATTTTGTGGATTTTTTTCCCACACAAGAACGTATTCAATTTAGGTATTTAATTTAAGGAACAAAATTACCATACTTTATTTATTTTATTAAATAATTAGTTTTTGAATAAATCAATAACAATAACAAAATTCAAATATTAAAAAAAAGGAGTAGGTATATAATTAAATTTTAAAACTAAATTATTTTGAAACAAAGATTTTTAACACTAAGTAATTAAGCGTTTTGCTCTTAGATCAATTTTTACCGAAATACTGTCAGTGAACTTTGAACAATTTTGTTTTACAATATGGGCATTTGGACATAACATTGAAGAGCGCGAATTATTAAAGTTAAAAGGTTTCGAGAGCAATATTTAAATTGATTTGAGAACAATATTAAAATTTTTTGAGCATAACTAAGGTAAGAATATTTTCAAAAATCGCGCGATTTTTGAAAATATTCTTACCTTAGTTATGCTCAAAAAATTTTAATATTGTTCTCAAATCAATTTAAATATTGCTCTCGAAACCTTTTAACTGGTTGTATTTTCGTCAAGGTTATGACTTATAGATTTTGATATTAGGTACCTATTTCAAAATTGATTTGAGAGCAATATTAAATTTTTTTGAGAATAAGGTAAAAATATTTTCAACTTCACTTTAAAAAGTGTAGCACTTTCTCACCGAAAAGTTAAATAAATTCCCACTCTGGGTGGGCATTTACTTCACTTCAAAAAGTGGAGCACATTCCCACTAAAAGTGGAATAAATTCCCATGTGGAGCAGATTCCCGTGGAATAAATTCCCTGCACCGGTTTTGGCCGATAAAACCTAACGCCGAAGCTCGAGTATAATGTTCATTATATACATAAATTAAACTAACCATTTACGAAAGTCTTACAGATGTAACTTACCGGAAACTTTACACCGTACACGAAGTTACAGTACGACATGCTTCCCGTAAGTTGTAAGCTTACCACTGCCTGGTGTGTAGGCTGTGAGATTTACGTAAGTGTCAAAAAACGTGTTTACACTTGTAAGTTTTTCTTTCAACTTGCAACATAAAATTTACTGTAAGTCACATACAGAGCAGTTTACATCAGCAATTTTTTCAGAAGTACTCACTGCGATAAATGACGTTAGGTTTACAAATACCCCTCCTGACCTGAACAGTCATACTACATACAGTGAAAGCTCCCATCGCGGACACCTCCCTTAGGCGGACAATCCTCTTGGGCGGACAAATTCTCCCGACCGTGGATCTTGAATTTAAATTCCGTACGTTTTATGATCCCTTAAACGAACACTCCTTTACCCGGACGCGGGCAGGCACATAAGCCACAATTTGGTAAATTCTATTCTCTTAGGCGGACAAAAACATCATCAGCTACATTTTCCCATAGCTTTTCTTACATGTTATGAGAATGATAAGGACAAATGAACTAATTTAACCAATAAAACAGCAAAATTGCAATGTAGCTGTGTGTGTTTGTGGTCTGTTACAAATAATCTAGCATACCTGAAATAATTTTTAGTTTTTTTTTTTTAGTTTTTGAAGTGCAATTGGCATGATTTAATTTTTATAACTTTCTATCAATAAATAGGTTAATACATATAAAATTATATGCTAAACTATTTTTGATTGGTTTTTTAATTTTTTCCCCTTGGACGGACAACTCCCTTAGACGGACACAAGTGCCTCGACCGTCGCTGACCGCTTAAGGGAGTTTTCACTGTAATTCAAAATATGAATTCACTGATAAAATAAAAAAAGTGATTAACGAATCTGGGATATTTTTTACTCTAAATTTCAAACTTGCATACGTTTCTTGTACCTTTACTTGGATACACATAAAATACAATTTTGGTTTAAAAAAACTTGAAACTTATAAGATAAGAACAATGAAGCATTTTCGGTTGAAATGAACACACAAATTCCTGGAATTAAATGAAATTAAAACGTTGTAGAGTGGTATCATCAGTTGTTTAAGAAAAATAAAATAGAATGATTTTAAAAAACAAAAGCTCAAAACTTTTAATAACTCTGTGGACAGTTAATTTATTAATAGAATGCAGTGCAAGTAAGAATCTTATTTACTTCGTTCAAAAATTTTATTGCTTAGTATCTGTAAATTGCAGTAGGTACTGTTATAATGACTAATGACGATCTGTTGTTTCTTATTCTTTTTAACAAAAAATATAGGTTCTTATAAATATCCGGTAAGAAGCTTTCAATATTGTTTTTAAGCATGGAACAAAAACGTTAAAGTGTTTTTGTTGTTTAATATTTAAGTTTGATATTTTAGCCTGATCGAATCCAAAAGTGCTACCAATTCAGGGATGTGGTATTTTGGGAAAGCTTAGGCTTAAAGCAAAATTTTCAGTTTTTCCTCAATAACTCAACACAAACAAAACGCAAATTTTGAGTTATTTAACAAAAATAATTTCTTTTAGAAAACTATGCTAAAATACTTTTTTTACACCGTCTAATGAATTCTCTAATTTTGAAAAAAAAATGCATGGTGCTATCCTTGGACCAAAACACGATGGCGTCAACAAAATAAACTGTTGAATTCAACTAAATCAATGGAATACAAATCTATTGATACAGTTATGGAGGAGGAACAAGCCGTCCAATTACCCAGTCGAATTTTTAAACTCATTCTTCTTCGCTCTTCGTTCTTAAAATAGGTTCACTGTTGATGTTAATCTGCAATTTGCAACCGGCAAAGCTGTGCAAATTTTATCCACGCCACCAGTTTGTTCCGCCCATACCCATGCACGCGATATAGATTTACAGTGTACCTTCAAGGAACTGCAATTTTCTGTACGCCTCAAAACGTCTGATCAACATAAAAATAACGACAAAACATTATAGTGTGCACTCTGGCGTATGCGTACTTTTCTGAGTTTATTAAATAAAATAAAAAACACCCATGTTCTCATAATTTAGACAACTTCCATGGAGGTGCGGTGACGTATTGCGTGGTAGTGTTTGCTAAACATCAAAATATTTTACTATCGAAAGTATCGATGTTTTTCTGAAAAACTATCGATACTATCGATAATTTTTTAAAATCATTAATTAATCAAAATGAAAATGAAATAATTCTGTTTACATAAAAAAAACAAGCTTTAAACAAAATAAAACAATGCCATGTTAGTTTATTATAAGTTCAAGAGAAATGTGCAAAGCATAGGTAGAAGGAAAAATGTTTTGATTATGTTTGATAAAAAGCAAATTGTTTAAGTTTGTATCTTTAAGGCGATTTCTTCTTTACGTCATTATGTCTCCTGCTTTGGAAAAAATTCGTTCAGAAGGAACCGAAGAAGCTGGAATGCAGAGATACTTAATCGCGATTTCTCGTAGTTTACTTGTTGATTGATACCAATACGTAAGTGAACAAGAACTTCTATCCATTAAAGATTTTTTCAAGTAGTGACGTACATTATGTCAATTATGGCTTCTGCTTCTGTCAAGCGAGTTGAACTTGACATCTGGTCACGTACAGTGTTATATTCCATTTAAACCACCTCTTCACTTGGAATGAAAATAATGCGTTCCAAATATTTCACATTGAATAAAGAATCAAGGAAATAGTTTATCCGGAATATTCCATTGAGAAACGAAAAAAGGGCGTTCCATTTACTCCGAATATACGGAATGAATAAAGAAACTCACACATTACTACAGTTTGTGTATCAAAGGACTGGAATTTGAATTTGCAAGTGTACAGGGATGTCGAAGATCGAAGACAAATTTTCAAAAAAGATATATTAAATTTTGATATTAAAAATTTGTTAAAATATTTGCCTTCTTCGATAGTATCGATAGTTTTTTACTATCGATACTATCACCGATAGTTTAAAACTTTCGATAGTATCGATAGACTATCGATGTATAGCCAACACTAGTGAATGGTGTACTAGCTCCTCATACGCTAGGTTGCTTGTTCAAGACCAGTTCGGGCAAAAATTCTTCGAAAATTATATTGAACATAAAAGCCATTGCGCACCACTAAAAGAGTCTGATGATCGGGTTGGTGCCCGTGAAGTATAGGACAGTATTAGGTTTATTTATTGAAAATGTTTATATCTATGTATCATCGTTTATATCATCGCGCTATCTGATCGGAATGGAAAAAAGAAGATTCACATTCACCAGCAAATCTCAAAATAATCTTCTTCGGATTAATGCATTGAAAACAAGAACATTCGAAAGATTTGAACATTTTGATTTTATTAGTGAACCTCGAGTGGGTTGGTGCGTCGTCCCATATACGGCAATTTTGTTTGTAATCGCAGCCATTCAATCGAAAATGTATCTTGTCCCTAAAAATATTTTAGGCCAAATGTTGGTCTCTTCCCAACGCCGGCAGCTAGCGAACAAATGGCTTTGCCTGCGGTCATGAACTTTGACAGGGTCAGATGGATCTTGTACGGGTGAAGGCCCAAGTCCTGACCCAAAATTAAATAAATAAATTGTTGGCACAACAGCTCCAAGCGGGGCCTTGGCCGGGGCCTGTGACTTACACTCTCAACCATTGCTGTGTGTGCGTTGATATTCTGCAGGAAAGGCAGTGACCTACAATTTACCGCCGAATCCGAACGGCTTACAGAGAAGCACTTTCCATGCCATTAATTACTCTTGGAGGATTTGTCACTTCATCGCAAGAGGCAGTACCCTGGAAAAGAACTTAGGTGTAGTTGTCATGGATTGAACCCAGAAACTTCGGTATGGCAGTCCGACACACTAACCACTACGCCACGGGGCGGGGTAGTACTAATTTTTAACTTTTGTCAGGAGAATTATTCGTTTTAGTTCAGTTCCGAAAGTTACCGAAAAAGCCAAGTTTAAACGATAATATTTCCCTGCTCCTCATCGAAAAGTACTGCCACTAAAAAGTTTAGAAAATCCGAGTCTTCGTTACTTCTCTCAACAGAAGTTAGAACCAGGTTCCCGTTAGAAATCAGTTTTGTCAAAGCATGTTAATTTTATGTTAGATTTTAATTTAAATCAAAATCCCTAGAGCCATTTCCGAGCAAATCTAGAAAAACAAAAACTGTTACCTATTTAAAATATCAATTCGGCCCTTAACAAAACAAAAAATTTCAATAGTTTGAAGACCATTTGTTGAGAATGTAGTTTTACGTGAAAAAGCACCAACTGTTTAGTCTGACTAAAACAAGTTGAAATCTCTCGCAGAACCGTTTTGATCATAGCTATTAATTAACGAAAGTGCCCTGACTCTGACTTGCCAAAATCGAATTTGAGTAATCGAGGAAAAACTAAAATTTGCATTCCGACTCCATTAGATATTGAAGTCGTAGCACTGAATTTATATCAGTATTCATCTCTAACATATTAAATAGTAAAAAATAAAAAAAAAACACTAAAATGGATTTGTTCCTGCTAAACCGTTAATTCTTCAACGCATTCTACAGCCTGTGATAACACCGACCGAACTGTATATTACGTTGGAAGTAAACTCAAACTTTACGTTAAGCTGTACATCAAACGAGCCGATTATTTGGAGTACGGGAATATTTGAGCAGCCCAAAAGTCCTAATACCACGACCACAACTCCACAAGGATACATAACAATACTTTATCTTCAAAACATATCTGTGCGACATGCTGGTAGATATTTCTGCATCAAGAAGAATGTTCTAGTGGATGGAAAGTTTAATTATTATAAATGTCCCGATATGTCCGTATCTTGTGTCAATATATTTGTTAACGGTAAGTTTGAAAAAAATCTGTGTCATTTTAAAATCATCATTTTTGATACGCTGACAGTATGTAAAAAAATTTCATGATTATCGGTTGAGTGGTTCAAATCGTGAAAGCGGTTATAAGCGCACTTATGGCCAGCACCAGAGACATACAGATGCAGACCGCCAACTCTTTTTGACGTGATAACGTCTAATAAATCGGAATATATGGGCAGCACGCACGAAAAAGTGGCACAGTCACAGTCACGTTATACAGGGTGATTCACGAGCGTTGTGCCAAAAAGCTAGAGCGTGTAGGTTAAGTTGAGATAAGAAAAAAATCGTATGGGAGGGGGGGGTCTATTCCCCTCCGTTTAGCCGGGAGGGGCAATTTTCTGAAAAATTGACTTATTTTTTAAAAAAAAATATTAAAAATCAACGGCTTCGTCTGCAACACCGTTTTATACCTTTTTGCAAAGCCAAAAACTTCATCTTTCATCTTGTTTTTAAATTAAATTGTTTTAACGAATAGTTTAAAAAACATAAATTTTCAAACTCAAAATTTTGAAAAAATAATTTTAAAACTAATTTTTTTTCAAAATTTTCCGTGATTAAGTATAATTTTTGTTCTCAGAATTCAACGCTTTCATTAATTTTTAATCCAACACTGAAAACCGTATGGCTCTACGATTTTTTGTTGCCAAGGTATTCAAAAATAACTGAACCTACTTCTTCAAAAAACAAGAAATCCTAGCCTTACGGAATGGCACAAGTGACCATTTAGCCAATTTTTTCGTGTTTTTGTGAAGAAGTAGGTTCGGTTATTTTTGAATACCTTGGCAACAAAAAATCGTAGAGCCATACGGTTTTCAGTGTTGGATTAAACATTAATAAGAGCGTTGAATTCTGAGAACAAAAATTACACTTAATTATGTAAAATTTTGAAAAAAATTAGTTTTAAAATTATTTTTTCAAATTTTTTTTTTCAAAATTTTGAGTTTGAAAATTTATGTTTTTTGAACTATTCGTTAAAACAATTTAATTTAAAAACGAAATGAAAGAAGAAGTTTTTGGCTTTCCAAAAAAGTATAACACGCTGTTGTAAACGAAGCCGTTGATTTTTAATATTTTTTTTAACAAAATAAGTCAATTTTTCAGAAAATTGCCCCTCCTGGCTAAACGGGGGGGAATAGACCCCCCTCCCATACGATTTTTTTCTTGTCTCAACTCAACCTACACGCTCTAGCTTTTTGGCACAAGGCTCGTGAATCACCCTGTATATCTGCTTTGATAGCATAGAAAGTCGATAAAGTGGGAGGGGAGGGTGTTGGGTGGTTAGTGATTGTAAGTGGTGGTGGGTGTGGGTGGGGGGGGGTAGTGTCGGGATTCGGGAAGAGGAAAAATTAAAAATTGTCAAATATGGTGGGTTGTTGGTTGTCGTTCGTAGGTGGGTTGGGTGGCTGGCGGTTTAGGTGGTGGGGATGGTTGATCTGATGGGGTGGAGGGGGAGGGGGTGATGAAAAAATTGTCAAAAATGGTGGGCTGTTGGTTGTATTTGGTAGTGGTAGGTTGGTGTTTGGGTTAAGGGGTGAAAAAAAAAAATTCAAAAATGGTGGGTTGGGGGTTGGTTATCACGTAAAATTATCGTCCGTAAACCGACTTTACAAACAACCAGTTTTTTATTTTTTCTCTTTGCCTACAAGCTTGATGTGCATTTTATTTTGAGTATGTTGAAGCTTTCTCACTTAAGCTCTCCCGTGCATTTTAAATGGGAAACCAATACACGAAAAAATAGAACGCACAGCCACAGCCACAGTTATTCATATACGGTGGTGAATACAATATTTTTAGGGGCTTTCAGGCAAAAGGAATACGAGTTGGTTGTCTGTGTTCTGCGTTTTGTATAGCTTGTGGACAAAGCTGCCATTGGTCCTCAGAGTTCATATCAACCAGTCATGGCTCATGAGATTCCCCTCAAGGTCACTTCTCATTGAAGTCGTCTAGCATTGAATTTCCTAGGCATAGTCATTGTTCGCCTGAGATCCTTCTTTGATATCCGTACTCGACGTTTGGCACCATCTGGGTACTAAGCCAAACCAATGTTAGCTTTTCTGAAGGTTGGAGTTTGGACATGTAGAGTGCATGACAATCCGTTTACATAACCGTTATTATGTATTTGGTAGAGAAAAGACAAGGCCACACTAGGTGGATCTACACTTCCCTAGAATACCAACTATTCGACACGAAGTTCTATGTGATTTTTTTTTACATTCAAAACTGCGATCTGTGAATGTGTTTTGAAAACTGAAATCTGAAAACCCTTTCATATGCGTTGTACGTAGGTACTTTTACTTTGTTTAATATCTCATTGATTTTTTTCCAGATCCAAAAGTGCAATTGGCACAAATCAAAGGGTTCGCAATTGATGTCACCAAGAATATGATTATAAGGATCCCATGTATACCAACGAAAATGTTAACTGATGTGGAATTGATAAAACCAAACGGACAGGTACCTATAATAGTTTCTATATTTACTGTGAATGAATTAGGGGTCTGTTGTGCCGTATCATGTTATTCAGGAGCTCTTTTTTTTCATTAATTTGCGAGCAATCAAGGGTTTATTAATACCCTTTACATGAATTAACACAGTGCGAGTGGTTAGGAAAGTAGGATAGGAGATAAAAGAAGATACCGATGCATATTGGTTTTGAATGTATGCAAATGCAAATCACAATGGGAGGGAAAAATTGAGCCGCTTAAAGCATTTCATATTCTTTAAGTGAGGCTAAAAAAAGAGTCTCTATACTTAACAATACATCCGTAGTTAGGCTCGAGGGTAAATTGATGGGCATTCCTAGCAATGCAAGTATTACGGGGAAATTTGTTAAGGGGTGGAATGCATAATGGCTATTTCGCTGGAGCACGGTTTATGGAAATAGCGATTAAACAAGGTTATACAAGAAACATTACTATGATGTTCGAGTGAAACAAATGTTTCGGTAATGGATCTTTCTCCAATCAGTTTTAAGCCTATTTTTGGATCCTATCCACAAGTTGAGAGTGAGTGACAGGAGCACCTGCCTGAGATTGAAGGAAAAGATCTCATTGAAAGATATTATTTAAGTTAGTATTTAAGAGACAGCTGACGGATCGGATATAGACTGTAAGAAGAAAATTCAGTTTATAAAAAAGAAGTTGGCCGTCACGTGACAACACATTCTATAAATAGGAAAAAATAAATATATCTATTTTAGAGACTGTTTTATGTTTTATTGTGGGTGAATTCTGTAACAGTAGCTTTGAAGGTGTATTATTAGAAGGGTTATGATTGGCCAGTTGGCATCAGAGCATTATGTCTTGTTTCGTGACCGCACACGGTCGATTTCATTGTTTTAATAAACATTTGGAGCTCATGATAAAACACAAAGCCCCCCTACAATCACCATACACGCAGATCAGTTACAGTCACCCCACCAAATCTACCACAGCAGTAACCACGCATACCACCCACCATTTTTGTCAATTTTTTCCTCACCCATACCCCACCTACAACCAACCACCAACCAACACTCAACACCAAACCCCAACTCCCAACCAACCACCCACCATCGACCAGCCACCCAACCATCCAACATTTTTGACAGTTCCGCTGCAGCGTAGTGCGACTTAACTCATACAATATCAAACAGGGAACGGCAATTTATCGATTAGACATGGAACCATTGAACACATTTCATTTGCTTCATTCGGGGAAGCACTCATGCTGTGCAAACGAGTGGAACAAGCGAAGTCGTTTCTGATAAATATTGACATATTGTCTATTCTCACACTCCAATTTCATATGTCTTGCTGAAGGCATGCGCAGCCCAATACACTGAGCAAAGGGATTTTTTCTCCATCTTCGTATTCATAAAGGTAGTTCCACACTATCCCACAGTGTAATACGACATGTCAAAAATGTGTGATGAAACAGATGTATAATAGTGTGGAAACAGAATATGACAGCGCAGATCTCATACGATTTGACATGTGTTTAGATCTGAAATATTTTTTTAGGATTGAATGTAAAACCATCACACATTCCTTCACACTTTTTTTTGACATGTCGTACTACACTGTGGGATAGTGCGGAACTACCTTAAGCGCTCACTCAAATTCGTTACTCGCGTTCGACACTACCAACACTTTCGGCAAAGATGCCTTTAAATGAACACTTCACACTGGATCAAACACTCGGTTTTTGTCTAAAACCCCAAAACCTACACCAAAACTACAAGGTTTCCCATACATTTGTCTCTATCGTAAGCTAGTAGTTTTTGATAAAACTCCGCAAAACCTACTTGCAATCGCAAGTATATGAAAACAAATTGATCTTTTGGCACCATCAAATCGTCGATAAAACAGTGTAGTTTCCTCAGAGTATGGGATTTTTACCGACAAAAGAGAGAAAAAGCGAGGTGTATTACTTATTTGAGTGGGATTTTCACTAAATGTCAAGGGGTTTTTTAGGAAAAGTACCTTCAAACACTCACATATTTATGAAACGTCAAACAAAACTTAGTTTTTGTTCAATGTGAATGCTCCAACTAGGTTTCGTTAACTTTTTGAGTTTTTGGTCAAGTGTGAAAACCCTATTACATTTGAGTTATGTTTTATTTTATTTAATTATCTATTTATCTTATTAATTAAAGATTTTGATACTTTTATTTATTTTTATTTGTAGATACTGAATGGGCCTTTGGTTCACAGTAAATATTACAAAAACGATATTACAAAATTTGATAAACGAACTGGATTTGATATGACAATTCAAAATAAAAGAGATGAAGGATTGTTCATTTGTCGACCAAAGTTCCCATCAAGAACAAACCGGAAAGAAAGTTCTACATTCTATGTATTCTTTGTGGAGAAAAATAGCACAATGGAATTAGGTAATTCAAATTAATCATTTTATACAGCTTCATCTTTTATTCTACTACATGCTGTCAGGTCACAACTTATCTTCATTATGTCCAAAATCTTTTCATTTTCATTTGTATCTTTACGGCTGGCAATGGTACAGTGGATGTACCTAGCTCTTGGTTCCTAAGTCCTAACCTAGAATTGTGGGTTTGAGACCTCTCAAGGGTGTTTTTGAGAGGTATAGAACTATAAAATAAAATAAAACACACAAGCTGTATAATTTGTTATACGATTTACTTTAATTGAAAGACTATTCTCCGCCATTTTTATTCTGGCATATGGTCATAGTGCGGCGCGGCGGCTGCCTTACTGGCTGCGCACAATGGTGTAGCAGTAGCAGTAGCACGCAGCAATGTCAAAGTTAAATGTATGTAAATCGTATTGCACGGCTACAATGTGAAGTAGCAGATGCAGCAGAGTGAGTCGCTGAGGTACAAGTCGACTCGACTTGAACTTCACCACCTGCTGCGCTGCAAAACAACAACAAACCAAAATGGCAGACATGATTTTTGTTTGAGTTCAGTGCTACACATTGTATTCGTGTATGCTGCTTTGTGAGCTACTTTTTTTGGCATTTACTTTGACATTGCTGCGTGCTACTGTTACTGCTACACCATTGTGCGCAGCCAGTAAAGGTTTAATTTTCGCATTGACGTAGCCATTTAACCAGAAAAGAAATGAGCTTCATTGCTTGAATGGAAGTAGTGCGCGAGATGCTTTTCAAGAAGATAAATATTTTTTCGAAATAAATCTTCACAGTTTGCATGAGTTGTTCAGGCGTCAGTTGATTCATGATTAAATGGCAAACCAAACTAAAAATATATCAATTTTTTTGTGTGAATTCGACAAGGTTTCTTTCGCTGTATGTTAACTGATGATTCCAATGTAAGATTCCTGGGTGAAACGCCAAAAAAATTTTTTTTGACCAAATGCCATTAAAACCTAATTTGATTCAATTAATCACATGTCACATGACAAAATGACTATCAATGCAAACAGTGCTGCCAATTAAAAGTCTTATACCTCTATAAAAACACCCTTTATAATACTCAGACATGATACTTAAAATGGCTTGAAAATTTCAAAAGCAATGTACTTATACTAACGGCAGGGAACGCTTTCAGCTTAAGTAAAAATTATTATTTTTTGAATTAGTTGTGTCCGTTTGTATCGAATGTTTTTTTTTTCATTTATTTCTTTTAACTATAAGCACTGAACCCAGCAGCTCGAATAATACCCTTTCCGCCTATGCATGCTTTACATGGTGAGACTTTTATTCTAAAGTGCTTTGTAGATGTGGATGTGGAGCCATCTACAACTTCGTCTTATGAAATTCATTGGGAAACACCAAACCAAATGGACGCTAAAAATGTGAGCAAAATATTTTAAATATTTGATAACTAAATAACACTCGGCCACAATTATTTGTGCACTTTTTTAAAGCCCGTCTCTATATTTTCAGAGATCGAATGTCACTCACAGTAGCAGCGTTTTGCAGTCATCCCAACAAGCTGACATGTTTTTCAGACCTTCCAGCTATAATCGCGACTTCAAGGAACTAAATCGTTTTGTTGCTCAAAGTGAACTTACTATAAGAAATTCTCAAGCCAGTGATGAAGGCTATTACAATTGCTTGTTCCGAAACACTTCTGGAAGCATAATGGCAAATGCAACGTACTACGTCAAAAAATTGAGTATGCTAGTCTTTAATATAAAAAATGCATTAAAATTTATTCATTTTTTAAAGGTATTGGTGAAATATTTTTGGATGAAAATGCACCACACAACTTTACCTTCTTCAAAAATTCGACTAAAACTGCTGAGCTTTACGTGAATTTTCAAAGCCTTCTAGCTTTGGAAATAAGTTGGATTGCTCCTAAGGGAGTACCCATAGAAGAATATGGTGAAAAATTTGCTCACTTTTCAAATGAATTGTCTTCCTTTATGCAAATAAAAAACATATCTGTAGAAGATACTGGTGAATACATTTGTACAGCCGCCAACAACATGTCGACGAAAACGGTTAAGTTTTGGGTCGACATTAAAGGTAAGTTCACACTAGTTATTTTTGAATAACTCATTTCAAGGAAAAGAAAGACTTTACCTTCAAAATTCCAAACAAAACAGTCTTATTAAAATCGTTGACGTTATTTTCAAGAAAAATAAGCTTTTCGTTAAGAGTTGTATGACAAGTACTTACCGTTAATTTAAGACCTTGAACGCCAATTTCAAAAACAGTAGGGCATGATTGTCTTAAAACGTTTTTTACTAAGGTTGAAGAAATTCGGTCTAATTGTTTAGTTTGGAGGAATCCAAGCCAGACATATAGATCTACTTTTTCGGAATTAGACAAAAACAGGATTACCTTTTAAATTCCTGTGGTTATTTCCATCTTGGATTTACTGGAAACCCCCTTTCAACTTCGGCCCTATTTAGTGTAGTTGTTCCGCTTCAGGTGGCCAGTTTAAGGTCTGACCATTTCACATTCAGAACCGAAATTCGTTGTCCTTTTTTCTTTTACTGGGGCCACTATCTGATTCAGTATATTGTTTCGGAAGCAATTCTTTTTAACGTGGTAGGGAAGTTGCCCCAACGCATAACTCAAAACCTGGGTGATGAACGGTTCCAAAGAAATTGATAGGTATGAGGTAGTTAGAGCTCTTGGCATCGATTGGTGTCAACCAGTGGTAATGCAGTCGCATTTCAATGAAAGAAACATTTTTTTTCTTTGAATTTTAATCAGCAAAATTTTAGCGTTACAGCATAGTTTTCTTCAATCCACTATTTTTCCATTTTGAAGGTAGTATTGGGTTTTCATGTGCAACAAAGCGGACGAAGATAGGCTGGCTTACACAGGCCTATCAAGTTTTGTTTTAATTTCATTAAATTTATCTAGTATCTACTTACACTTGCAAGTTGCTTTTTAGTTTCACTTTCAAGTAAGTAAAGTTCGACAGTGAGTATTGCATGGCATGCATACCCTCTACATGTATGCATATCTACTACAAGTACAAGACCGGATTGCTCTGTTTAGTTTAGTTTTTGATAAGTTTTTTCTACCGGCTGCGTACTTAACTGGAGTTTATTTGACATAATTCTTTGAAAGCGCAAAATGTTTGTTCCGTTTTGACAGAACTTCCGTGCTCTTCTGTTTGTTATTTTTCTCGTGCTTATTGACAGAAAGTGAGAACGTTTCGTTGAGTTTTGACACTATATTCCGCTCATTATAAGGGCGTTGGCAATTGAAATTAGTCTATAGTGTTAATATTGTCAAACAGAGAGACGCTAAACTAAACGATAAACTTAATATATTTCCTTTTCTCATAGGTAAGCCCCAAATTAACGTTAAGCGATCATACAACATCCAAGCTGGAGAAGATCTTGAACTGTCAATCAGGACGATTGCAAATCCCACCCCCACGCTATCACAGTTTACCTGGAGTTTCATTCCGTGTCAGTTTTTATATAAAAGTATGAAGGGTTCATGCAAGAAAAAACCAATCACTGTCAAGGTATGACACCAATTTTTATAATCTAAACTTAATTTTTAACCTTTATCATCTAAAACGAAGAATTCCAGTCTAACTAGGACATTGGACAATTTAAGGAATTTCAATACACTATTTGAACTTACCATCAAACCCGAAACACCCGGTGAAATACAATTTAAAGTCACAAATGACTTTGGAACCAGACTTTCTAGAAGTTTCGTTTTAATTGGTGACATCCCAGGCAATATATCCATTATCGGAATAGATCCTGGGCATGAAATAACTGAAGGAGATGAAGTCATCATGACTTGTGCTGGATTGAAAGCAATGTTTTATTTTACGACATGGTCGAAAAATAACATGGTAATGCAAAGTATGGGTGAAGTAGAAGTTAAAACGAACAACTCTCAGTTATCCTATCGAAGAACTGTCAAATTCAAGAATATCACCAAGCAGGATGCCGGAGAATATAAATGTAAAGGCACATTGGAAGATACATTTGATCAGATCATCGAATCAGTAAATATCGTAGTGCATGGTTAGTTTAAAACTTCATATTCGCACAAGGTTCCATTACAACGGTCTTTTTTATTTTGAAGAACCGGAAGCCCCTTCCATTAATAAAACGAATATGGAAGATGAAGTTGAACGTTTTGTTGATCAATTTCTGCAGCTGACTTGTAAGGCTACTGGCAAGCCTAAGCCAACAATCACATGGTACAAGGACGATGGACAAATAAATCAAAGTTCCCACTTGGATTTGTTGGAAAATAATTCCATCTTGCGAATACAAAACGTAAATTCATCCGATGCTGGCGTTTACACATGTGTGGCCAAAAGTCGATTAGGTTCGGACAGTAAGAGCTTACTTATAGAAATTAAAGATATAACAGGTGAGCCCTTACTATTTCGAGTTTACTTTATTAATAAACATTTTCTATAGAGTCATCAAATCGTAAAGCAGCATTTGCAATTATTGGCGGTATAGCTGTGGTCACAATTTTAGTTATTTCCTTTAGTTTTTATATTTACAAAATGAAAAAGGTAAGTCCCCGAATAATGAACGAATATTCCCGTTGAATGCAAATGGAAATACTGTAGAGGGAAAACAATAATTCTGAAATGAACGGCGACAGTTTTTTTTAATATTTAATTCGTCCAGAAAGAACGTTTGAAAAATTAAATATTGAGCCCTACAATTTTCAATATTTTGATGGTGAAAGGTTCAACCCTATTTCTCAAGACTCAAGACCAGTGATGCCGTTCGGGAATTTTCGAGCGAAGTGTTTCCAGAAGAAAATGGTAGTGTTTTGCCCTAAAGCGTAGTGTCGTCATAAAACCATAGAATCTTATGAGAAAAACAATATTATTTTAAATCAATATTTTATTACTATATAAACTATATCTTTTTATAACAAGGTATTTTTCAAAAACATTTAATTTATATTGCAAATGATATTATGATATATAAAAAAAATGAAGTGCAAGACTGGGTCCGACAAACTCGCTCTAATGTGAGACAGTGGTCTTGGGTTTTGAAATTTTGGAAAAAAGCAGGGAAAAAATTAGGTATATGAAATTTTATTGATCACTTAAAAATCAATAGTTAAAACTTTTTTTTTGGGAAAAATTAATTAAGCTATCTGATTTTGATTATTGTTAAGAATTTTAAGATTTTTTTTCTCAAAATCGTTAGACCAGTTTTTTTTCAAAAAAACAGTTTTCTTTGAAAAGCTTTTCGAAAATATATTCCAAATTTTGCTTGAGTATGCCAACTTCTAGCACTTTGTAGTTTTATCAGAAATATAAAATTTTTAAAAAAATAGCTTAAACCGCTCTTGAAAAGAAACGAAAAAATAAAAAAAAAAATTTAAAACTCCCAAATTTTTTTTTCAAAAACTTAAAACTTTATATTATTTCGCCTTTAAAAGTTCTTCTACATTGAAAATTTCATCGAAATCCGTCAAGTGGCTTACGAGAAAATCTGATTTAAAAAAACCGGTCCAATGGGGGGTACCGTTATAAGACTTTTCCTGAAAAATCTTTTCCAACTAAAACATTAAGTTTGCAAAGTAAACACTATTCAGAAAGTTTTATCACAATCGTACGAGCCGTTTTTGAGAAAAATTGATTTTTCACTAAAAATCATATGGCAGCTATCGTTAGTTTTCGAGCTATAATGCTAATTCCAAAACCCCTCTGTAGGACGTCATAATAACACTATGTACCAAGTTTGAATCAAAATCGGTCCCTTTAGGCTGTAGGTAACTATACAGACAGACAGACTTACGGACAGAATTGTCGGACCCACTTTTCATGTTTGATTGTTAGAATTTTGTTATTACGAATTCATAACTTGCCTATAATCGCAAGTAAAAAATATATACGTCGAACTTCCTGGAAAGATTTGTTGTTTGAGAAAAGACTCTTTCAGTTGTTGCACTACTATAGGGAAATCATACAAAAGCTCCTATAAAGTCTTTTAAATGAGGGTACATTGTTTCCCCCAAATCATTTTTTTGAGGAAAGAATGAATTCCAAAAGTCTTCGAGACTATCTAATTTTGGGTACAAATTCGTCCAAAATTATAAATCGTCAGTCGGCTTCTAGTTTTTCAACATCCTAATCTTTTACTACATTCTGAAAATGTTGGATAAGAAGGCTTTCCCCAAAGAAGATTTTAAAACTTGAACAGCGATTAAAACTTGATTTTCAAAACTAATTCTTTTAAGAATTTGCTTACATAGAATAAAGTAAAATTCTTGGCAGTAATGACGTATTTCCCTTATCTACGTCTAATTCATCAAATTCACCATTCAGTATCATCTTTTCAGCTTTTGGGCCAAGGAACACTTTGTTCAGGACTTTATAAATCGAATTATCAGAAAAATCAATTTCAATGAGTCTCCGAATTGATTAACTTTAAATCGATAAACTTGTTAACACATTCTTAAAAGAAAATTTAATTGACCTGAAAATAAAGTGAAAACGTGGAGACTCGGATTGAAATTCTAAATTAATTGCATTTAAGGAGTAATCCAACAAATACAAGTAACACTGGTGGTTTGTATTGAATCGACTTGTAATATATTTTGCTATGTCATTGTTTTGTTCAAAATCTGTAATAATAGTGTACCAAGGCCCTCCACTGCTCTAAGACTCGATGCACTGCTGCTTCCAAGGACAACCAACGAGTTTTTGCTGCTTATAAGATTTTGTGCGTCTTAAGGTCAAAATATTCCTGAAATTCTTTTAGATCTTCTTGACGCTTAGTACTATGACTGAAAAAATAGTAAATATCTCTTGCTAGATGCTCAATTTCGATTGGAATGGCTTTGAAAGCGGCAGAAAAACAAAGGCTAATTGAGTGGCAAAATCAACCATAACATATAAGTATGGATTGATGTTTTTTGACAGAGCTAAGACACCTTTTATACTCCCCATCATAACGGCAGCAATATCAGCCGCAATCCCAACTAAATTTGCAATAGTTATTTTTTTCTTTTTCAAAAAATGTTTTCATGGAATTAAAAATATAAATTGAATCACTTCAATCAATCAATCATGATTTTTACTGTCGATTTACACGGTGCAAAAAAGTACGAAGAAGACGGTAAAAAAGTGAAGCGTTTTTAGAAAAGAGGAAGTGACCGGAGTGTTGACATTAAAACGAAGTGAAACACTCCGATCGAAGTGACAACGGCATCACTGCTCAAGACATGCCACAAAGTCACCTTGGTGGTCGAAATAAATCAAAGACAACAGTTTTTGATCCGACACCGATGGATGTTACCACTTTGCGATGAAAATAAAAAAGAAAAGTTCGGGACGAGGAGGGGACCATAACACCTGCTACTATCGAAATGCAACATGAACTATGCTACTATACTGGAAATTTAGAAAATACAACAACCTGACCCAAAATCCCGTACTCTTACTAGTCCAAATATTGTTCGTGACCTTGCAAGAACCCTTAACGACTCGCTTTGTTCTTAATATGTATCATGTCAATGTTGTCCACGAACCCAAGTAATTGTGTCGATTTATTAAAGATGGTGCCGTTGTGCTGGCATGGGTATGACATTTTCAAGCCTAATGTTAAAACAGCTGACAGTGCGTCACCTTGTCTTTTTTTTCAAAAAAAAAAATTCTTTGCTTAACATTCTGTGCCTTGAAACTTTTTCATGGGAGTTTTATGATCCGCGATATTTGATAAAAACTAAAATTCAAGATGGTGGCTTGCGGCTAGAGTTCAGAGTTGCAGCAATTTGTGACTGAAAATTGAAATTCGGATGCGTTTGTCATTTCTTTTACTATTGTGAATTTTCCATCTACAGTATTTTCCTGTCCAATCAAGTCAAACTGATAAAAATCAAATCTTATTTCTTGTAGAATCTTCAACAATCCGTTTTCAATAACTTTGAAGAGGGTGCCATTGATCAACTTGATCCAAACTTGTCACTCGATGAGCAAGCCGACTTATTGCCATATAATAGATGTTACGAGTTCCCCAGGAATAGGTTGAAATTGGGTATGCACTATTAAAGCCTTATACTTTGAAATGTCAGCTTTTTCTTGCTATACTTTAGGAAAACAACTTGGCGCTGGTGCTTTTGGGGTAGTTTTGCAGGGTTTGGCTGAACGAATAATTGAAAACGAAGAAGAAACTGTGGTGGCGGTAAAAAAGGTGAAACGAAATGCAGACCATGAAGTCCTGAAAGCACTCGTGTCGGAATTGAAGATAATGGTTCACCTTGGACAACATTTAAATGTTGTTAATTTGCTTGGTGCCGTTACTGAAAATAAGAGTGAGTCATCATAAATTTCACTCTATAGTTTTGTTTAAAATTTTAATTTCTTGCTATTTTTAGGTGAAATAATGATAATTGTCGAGTACTGCCCATATGGATGTGTCCAGGACGTTTTGCTGCATAATCGGAAATGGTTTGTCGATCAAATCGATCCAATTAATGACACAATTGATTCTACTATATCAAAGGAAATTTATTCGGAGAATAGCTTAGGTGCTAATAGGTAAGTTGCTCTATGATTTCGTTTGCTTCACTTTCACAGCAGTCCAATCTAACCTATCAAACTTAGTCTATCAACTTATTAAGGGAATAGTTTGACATCACGTACTGGATGGTTTGTTATCAAAACAGTAGGTTTATATCTTCTATTATTTTCTTCTTCTTTTCCGGAAGTTGCTTTTGGGCCCAACACTCAAACTCCTATAGGGCGGCAAAACAGGTCCTTCCACCTTTTTATGTTCCTCGCACGATACCTCAGCTATGACAACGACCTCTTGGACTGAACTTTCTTCATGGCAGTTGATCCCCATGTTTACTTTGGTCTCCCAACTCGCCTTGTAAATACCCAGATAGATGAGTGACTTCCCGTATAGTCCTCTGTCTCGCAATAACCAGGTGTTGTTGGTTCCGCCGGGTGTGCATTATAATTGTGTTTTTGGCTTCATTAGCACATTCCAAATGGTAACTTATCTCCCATTTTCGCGAACCCAATTATAGTAGTCATATCCTAAGTAAAATCGATGACAGAACATTATCCTGTGTCACTCCCTGTCGCACTACATCGGAAAACTTCCCTTCTTTCTTGTCACGAATAATGCCTTCTCCTTTAGGGTTTTGGCAAAATGACGAAAAAAATATTAATGATAGCGGTTGTTTTGAAATTTAAACATCTCCGTAAGCAGTGTGATTCCCTCCATCGTTGTGGGATAGTAAAATGGTCGACTAGATTGTGTTTTTGCCCACCAGAAGAGCCCCAACCAACTTTATGCTCGGTTTGTGTGTGGAAACAGGGTTCCACCTACCGGGCGTTATATTAATCGACAAGCATTTTTTATTTCACTGGCCCAAGGCATGTTCACTGTCAACCTATAACGCGTTCAAGGTCTAAGTTGTCCAAGCCAACTTTGGCATTAAGGTCCTCGTCCCCGTGATGAAAGTGGTGTTTCCTTTCGGATCGTTGCTGTAGCTTAGGATATAACTGAAACTGGACTCAATTAAATTATATTTTATTATGTTTGCAGCAACTCATCTAGCTTCAACTGCGATCCAACTGAGAGAATCATTCTTTCAACTTCAGACCTGGTAAGTTGGGCGTTCCAAGTAGCACGTGGAATGGACTACTTATCTTCAAAAAGAATTTTGCATCGGGATTTAGCTGCAAGAAATATTCTTCTCTGCAAAGATAACGTTGTAAAAATTTGTGACTTTGGACTGTCCAAGTCGATGTACAAAAATGATAATTACAAAAAACAAACTGACACACCTTTGCCCATCAAATGGTTGGCATTGGAGTCCTTGGCTGATCAAGTTTTTAACGTTTTAACTGATGTTTGGTCTTTTGGAATAACGCTGTGGGAGTTTTTCTCATTGGCAACTGTGCCTTACCCTGGAATGGATGTCAATCATGATTTCTTTACAAAATTAAGGAGCGGCTACCGCATGGAAAGGCCACCTTACGCGAATCAGGCAATGTAATTAATTTATTTAAAAATGAAAACAAAATTAAATTTAACTGAGTTCCTTGTAAACATACATAGATATGAAATAATGCTGGAGTGCTGGAGTGAAGATCCCGAGCAGCGACCACTTTTTAATGAATTGGAAATGAAATTTTCCAAGCTTCTCGATGCGGAAGTGGCTCATGTAAGTTGCTTAAACTGCAAAAGGATAAAAACCAAGTATACACTAATATTGAAATGGCTTTGATTTCCAGCATTATGTTAACCTTAATGAACCCCACGTCAAATGGAATACTGAGTACCAGAAAAAAATAGAATTAAACTATTTGACAATCATGGGGGCAGACAATGAAGCAAAAGCAATGATTCCTTTTCCGATCTATGAAAACGAATTACCCGTCCCGAAGGAAGGTACAAATCCTTTATTTATACTTTTTTTAATAAATTATCTAGAATGCAATTCTTTAATGTTTTTCTTTACAGAGAAAAATCCACCTATTGGTTACCTTCCTATGGTTTCCTTCAAGACCACAAGTGATAAGGGAATGTTACGTCAAATTGATGATGGTTATGTTAAGCCTGATAGCCATTGATGATAAGATGGGCACACAGGAGTCTTGAAAAATGTTGAAAATTCGTTCTTGACTTAAAAAAAAAACTAATGAGATAATAATAACTTATTTAAATATCTTGAAGTATATATGATTATTGAAAATATACCCTTGCAAAAAACTTATAAATGATTCGTAAGGACCATATTGACTGGTGTTACTTTTTTTTAAATAATAAGCCCGCGCACAGTGGGTTATTAATACCCTTAATATGAGCTAACACAGTTCGAGCGTTTAGGGAGTTTGGACAGGAGATAAAAGGAAATATCGATGCACATTGGTTTTGAATGTCTGCAAATCACAATGGAAGGGGAAAATTGAGCGGCGTAAAGCATTCCACATTCTTGTCGTGCAGCTTAAAAAAGAGTCTCTATACTTAACAGTACCTATATCCAAAGTTAGGCTCAAGAGTAAATCGATGGGCATTCTTAGTATTACGGAAAAATTGTTTAAGGGAAGGAATGCATCTGGCTATTTCGCAGAAGCACTATCTATAAAAGTAGCGATAAAACAAGGTGAGGCAGTACACATTACGTGTAACTTTGACCGGAACAGTCTGCATCCAATTTTTCTGTACCGCAGACAATGGTTAACAGTTTGCTCGAAATATTGGCAGAGCATTTCCATGTTTCGGAAGTACATAACGGCACAAATCTATCATTCCATCCAAACTTGGTAGGTAGTTATATTTCGCCGGAGTCGAAACATCTTACGTTGTTCTAGGACTTTTGGATAAATCAATGCAAGATCGACCACTTTTAAAACCGCTTTATATCTGCTGAGCGTAAATGCGTTTCTGGACTTTATCCACTCGAGAGTATGGTTGCGATTGACTTCGGAATCTTCGGGACGGGACGGTGATACCACGCCAGTTATTGTTGTTTTTAAGGTTTCCTTGCTTTGGTAACCTTACAATAACTTCACCCTTCTAGTTCCTTGGGAGAGTTTCCGTCTCCGAAACAGCTTGTGCTCGTTTGAGCAAAATAAAAAAATCCGCTTCAGGATCTAATTTTAGGAATTCCGTCAAGTCTAGCTGCTTTTTTTTTGCTTTTGGAAGATGGATCGCGTTTCTTTATCGCTGTAATTGTTGGGGAGCTGGTGTTAATACCCATAGAAGACGAAGTGAAAGAATTTAAAAGTGTTTTGCTGACTTTATTGTAAAAATGTAGTCACACCAATATAGTATGACCTTAAACTGAAGGCTGGTTTCACAATGTCTTTCTTTTGGATGTACAATAGGAATGTTTGATGAAAAATGAGAGGAAAAGAATTTTTTTTTCAAAAAACTTAATTTTTTCCGAGTGTGTCGCTCGAAAACGGTTGAGAATTTGTAAAAAACGTAGAGTAAAAGTTTTAGATAATTTTATGACGTTTATCTTATTCTCAGACAATTTTTCCCATCGACTCACCGTTTTGGATATACATATACACGTCTTTGACGTGTTAACCCCCTAGGCACCCTGAACAAGTTTCTGAAGGAACCGCTTTTCTGCCAGCTCACGCTCGCTACAACTCATTCTTTGACTGGACTATTAGGAAAAACTATATTTTCTTCAAGGTCCCCAACGCAGTGCCACCAAATTTTGTTAAAGGATTTAATTTCATTTAAATATTACATAGATATTGTGATGTAATTTTTTGTAAAATCGGTCCATAATTAAAATTTTTTGAAAAATGCGACCGCAACGCTAACTGGAGGGGGAATTAAAAAACTTAAGTTTTGAACGTTGAGGCACTATATGACAAGACAGTCTAAGGCCATCTCCAGAGTACTATAGATTTTATAAAGAAACTAGCGGCCCGCTCCAGCTTCGCACGGGTATAAAATATATAGCCTATGTGATTAAAATCGATCCAGTAGTTTTGATTTATTCATTACTGCCCGTGGCCCGCACGCGTTAAATTTGGAGTAAAACTATCCCCCTTTCCCTATACCATTAAGATTTCCTGCTATCTTTTGAATATCTAAATTCATACACTACATTTTTACTTATTTACTTTTTACATTTTTAACTATTTATTTTATTATTACAACATATTACAGAATGTTCATATAAACAACGTTCACAGCTTTCTTGTCATTAGACAATACAAACATGTTTTCTCTGGAGGTCACTCTTGAAAGAGCGACATACAGTTGTCCATGTGAAAAACAGTCAACGCTCAAATCTAAGCCTGCAACGTTGAAGGTTTGACCCTGCGATTTATTAATGGTCATTGCAAAAGATGTCTTTACCGGAAACTGTAAACGTTTAAATTGGAATGGTAAATCCGATGGTATCAGAGGGATTCGGGGAATCAATACATCTTCTCCGGTACCACATCCTGTGAGTATTGTGCACTCTATTATGAAAGTTTTCAATGATTTTACCAGCAAACGCGTGCCATTGCAAAGTTTAGGTGGATTCAGGTTTCTTAATAAAATAACAGGACAACCTACTTTCAACACCATTTTGTGAGGAGGGAGTCCAGACGGGTTCAAAGAGTTTAGAAATTCTGTAGGAAAATGAACAGCTTCTTCCAAATCGAGAACAGTATCGACCGAGTAGTATATTTTCGTCGGCGCATCAATCTTTGAAAGAATCAAGTTATTTACTTTATCTACTTGTTCGTTAGTTGGTGACAGAATCGCTCTTTCTTTAAACCAAGATATTGTCTTATAACTTATGTTATCAATGTCAGGATAGACATTGTTGACTAACTCTTGGATGTTGTCTATCAAAACGCAAAGGTTTTCTAGGTCAATCCTTCCCTCACTTTGTGTTAACTCTCCATTGCCAACTTTTAGCAGCATCTCTGGAAATAGCCTGTTCTCACGTGAAGTTGACGAAACCCTCATATTAGTTTTAAGCTCTAATTTATTGACATGTGGCCAAAGGTTGTATCTTTTTAGGCAAGCATTTATTTCGTCAGCACGTGTTCCTCGAGTCACAACTGGTAGGATTTGACGGAAATCTCCTGAGAACAGAATTGTACATCCACCCATAGGTGAATTTTTGTTGCGCAAATCGCGCATTGTCCTATCCAGTGCTTCCACAGACGTCTTGTTTGACATGGTAGCTTCGTCCCAGACTATTAATGAGCAGTCACGCATCAATTTTCCTGTATTGCTCTGTTTAGAAACACTACAAACGCTGTTATTATTATCGGTGGCGATTTTCAGCGGGAGCTTGAATGTGGAGTGTGCGGTTCGGCCTCCTTCCAAAAGCGTAGCGGCAATGCCGGATGACGCAACAGCTAACGCAATTTTTCCGATAGATCTCACTTTTTTTAAAAGCAGATTGATTAAAAATGTTTTTCCTGTACCTCCTGGGGCATCAAGGAAAAACAATTTCCCTTCATTGTTATCAATTGTTGATAGTAATGCAGTGAATACTTTTTTCTGATCGATGTTTAATCGTGGCTCATCTTGAGCTATATTTTGTAAAAGTCTCGTTTTATCGTATGATGTTTCTCTTGTGTATTCGGCGAATCTCACGCTCTACTGAAGATTCTCTCTCTCTCAGCTCTATATCTATCTCGAGCCTGACTGAGGCGAGCCTCACGTTCCGTTGACGATTCTTCATCTCTTGCTGAACGTACTCTTCTGGCATTCACTGTACTACGACCTATGTTCGAACGACGACGTCTTCCAGACATGACTTTATAATTTCTGTACAAAATTAACTCAGTTCTATATGTATGATTACCTATGCACAAATTGCCATATTATTAGTATGTGCCGCAGTAAAAAATATCTAAATTCTTACCATTTAGAAACAAAAGATATTTAATCTAATCTTATCTCACCTTATGTAGGTACTTATAATTACTATAAGTGCGATTTAAAAATTAACCTTAGAATAGAATATAATTTATATTTTAAAACTACTATCATACAATTATTTATCGTAACTTACTTATAATTACTGATACGTTGTCGCGCTGAAAAGCACGTTTTTATTACCTAAGTATTGCTATTTTCCTCGCTGGAGAGCTCCGATATAATAAACGCGTCCGATCGCTGCTAAATTCAAAGTGCTATAGGGAAAACCGCGGCCTCAGACGGGCTATTTACAGGCACGCTCTTGCCGCACCGGGCGGCCGGCCGGTACCGCCGCAAACGCTACGTCCCGCAATTTTTAAATCTGTAATATCTTCGAAAATATTCACTTTAATCATACGGTGTAAAGGGCCATATAAACTACTCAAAACAAAATAGGGCCCACTAAGTTTTTTGGCTTTCATCTGAAAAAAATTATTGTTTATATTTTTTTTTTTTGTTATTATATTTCAGCTTAGTATTAAGTAATAGTGTACACACTTTTAACACGGAAAAAAATTCTTTATTAAAGTTACACTGAAAAAAACATTTTATAGGAATATTTACAAAAATAAAAATAAAATTAAACTTTACATATCACTATTTGTTGTTGTGATTTCTTGTTTATTTCTTTTGCTTAGTAGCGAGTAGGGCCTCCTCTACTCCGTATGCACTGTATAAGTCTATCTGGTACGCTTTCGATCAGATGCCTTACATTTTGTTCGGGTATACGCTCCCAACAGGCTTTTAACGCGTTTATGAGCTCCTGTTTAGTGTTAACAATGCTGTGGTTTTCTTTGAGGCTTCTTTTTAACTGGTCCCATAAATGCTCGATCGGATTGAGGTCTGGGCTCTTTGCTGGCCATGGCAAAAGTGTAATATTGGCGTCAGAAAGAGCTGCTTGCGTGATACGGGCCGTATGTGGGCGAGCATTGTCTTGCATAAGAACAAACCCATTGCCAACTCTTTGTGAAAATGGGATCACAACAGGTCGTATTACCATTTCAAGGTAACTGGCGGCGGTAACGGTGCCCTCATCCAGGATAATCAGCTCGGTTCTGCCTAGCAAACTTATTCCAGCCCATACCATAACACTGGGGCCCCCGAATCGGTCACTTCCGTGAATGCACGGGTCGCTGAAACGTTCACCTGTCCTTCTCCATACTCGTACTCGTTTATCATCACTCAAAAACTTGATTTTGCATTCGTCTGTAAAGAGTACAGACCTCCAATTGTCCATGGTCCAATTTGAATGCTCACGGGCGTACCTTAATCGCGCTGCCCGATGGGCCGGTGTAAGTTTCGGCCGAATAGCACGCACTCTGGAACGTTGACCATCTTCGTGGAGTCGATTGCGAATGGTTTGATCACTGAGTTGAGTGCCAGTTGACTGCCGCAGTTGAGTTTGTAAAGCCCGGGCGGTTACAGTACGCTCCCGACGTGCTGTTATTCGAATGTAACGGTCTTCTTGCTAAGTTGTGGCTCGAATTCTTCCTGATCCTGGTCTCCTTGATACACTCCCGGTTTCCTGGAAGCGTTCCCACACGTTTCGGATAGCTCGCCGCGACACACCGATTCGATTTGCAACAGCCCTTTGCGACACTCCTTGCTCCAGCATATTTACTGCTCTAATTGCGTTTTCAGTATCCAAATGGCGTCTAGAACCGGGCATTGTAATGACGTTTAATCCCGAAGAAATAAAGAACAGCAGTTAAATAAAGAAACACTTAGCAACAACGCTATAATCGGACTGAGAAAACAAATGCAATAATTGTTGAATTGATTGTTTTTTCGAGCGATCGGCTTTTTTTGCCTATTCACTTGGAGGTAACGGTAAAATTGTTGTTGAAAGCATTGATAAGGACTCATACACATGCAAACTTTACAATAAAATGCTAGGCTTCGATAATGTTCACCAATTAAGTATTTTTTAGGCAAAATACAAAATCAATCTTGGGTGGGCCCTATTTTGTTTTGAGTAGTTTAGATCTATATTAAATGAACAATGTATTCAAGGTATTAAATTGGTTAAGGATTAATGCTGTATTGGTTAAAATCACTTCGAAAATTAGCCATTATTTGTCGTAAAAAGTAAATGACAAAAAAAGTTATTGTGGGTTATCCATAAGAGATAGACATATACCATCACGGACTTTTCTGTAGACCTTTTCAATGTGTACAATACTTAGTACATTATTTTGATAAAACTCGTAGGGTTCATTCTGCGTTTACAATGTAAGCGGAAAAAATGTAATTATTTACGACATCACATTAGAAACCTCAAAAATAACAGTTTTTCTCCACTATTTAATGGATGTTATTATACATATAAACCTTCCTCTTGAATCACTATATCTATTAAAAAAAACCGCATCAAAATCCGTTGCGTTGTTTCAAAAATTTAAGCATACAAAGGGACATAGGGACAGAGAAAGCGACTTTGTTTTATACTATGTAGTGATGAAGAGGCTCATAAAATTAAGAGTTGTTTGATAATGTTTCTTGAACACCACCCTAAGAGTCTACTTAAAGCTTAAAGTTAGTCATATGTTTTGATATTATATACATATAAACATAATCGTAAGAACATTCATATTAGGTATTTTTTTTTTGTATTTTTTCGATTAAAATTATAAAATTACAGAATAGTCATTTTTCATAAGATAAGAAAATAAGAACAAAGAACTCACAGTACCTAAAAGATATTCAATTATAAATTTCAATCTGTAAAAAGTTTCGAATACTTTTTCTTGAATTCATATAAAAATAAATTTCTCTCCTGGCATAAAACGAAATTTTGTAGTGTGCAGTTTTGAAATTTGACAATAATATCCTTTAAGAGCAATATTTTTTTATGATAAGTTTGTTGAAATGAATTTGGAAAAAAAAAGTTTAAAACTTTTAATAGTACTTTGGACATCAAGTGTTTCAATAAACTGTATTCCAAGTAAGTATCTTAAAAGCTTCATAAGGTTCTCAATCTTAAACAACAAGTATAATGAAGTTGTAATTGGTGCCAATCTGTTTTTTTTTTTCCAACGAAAACATTAGATTTTGAACGTCCAAAAATAACACCCACGGATTGGGACATCAGCTTGGATATTAATTCAAACTTTACATTAAAATGTTCTTCGAACGAGCCGATTACTTGGCGTACTGGGATATTTGACCAGCTCGAAAGCCATAACATCACTATCAAAACTCGGGCTGGACAGTACGTTGAAATGATTTATCTTCAAAACCTATCTGCGCAGCATGTTGGAAGATATTTCTGCGTCAAGAAAAATGCTCTATTAGATGTTCCATTTTACAAATGTGACACACCGAACGTCACTTGCATTAACATATTTGTAAACGGTAAGTTTTTTTTTTCCAAAATTAATTTTGGTTTTATCAATTTGACAAGGCTTTGGAACTTTTAAAATATTTTTACTAGCTCTATCACGCAGGTATTACAACGGCTTCTTTTTTTAAATATGGCCATGAGTTGGCAACGGCTTGTTTGAAAGTTGATATTGTTTATTAAAGCTCCCAATACGATAACATTACAATGTTTGTGTTGACTAATAATAAGGGGGTTTTTAACTGAGGTTTTGACAGCCTGATGGTGGCCATGTTGTTTTGGTGACACCTGTAAAATCTTTTGTTTGTTATTCAGTTACTGATTCCAAATCACCATCAAGAGTTACACGATTAAACAAAACGCCAAATTGTAATTTAATGGTAGACGTGGTGGTCCTTCACAATCGACTCTTCAAGATTTTGTGGCAGAATTTCCTTCCTTTATATTCGTAAGTCAAAGGAAGGCAAGATCAGCCGAGTACATTGCCTCGGTACGTGAAAGTGTACACCTGAACCAGAATTCCTCAATTCCTCGCCGTGCATAAGAACTCGGCCTTTTGCAGACTTCAACTTGGTGAAGATCTTACTTACTCAGGAGCTCAAAGTTCATGACGATATGCTGTCTTAATAGGAATTCAATGAACTTATCATATGCTACCGTTTCAATTCCACATTCGACAACATTGATGTGATTCTGAAAACGAATATGATAAGCTGAGAGTACTGTCGTCAACAACAGAATTAAGATGATTAGATTCTTAGATAAGAGATTATACATAGACTTAAGGAGTAGGAAGAGAGGCAGAGACAAAACGGACATTGCGAGACAACAATAAGTTATCATTACAAATTATTACAATATGAGTACTTTTAAGAGTACGCAGGTCTCGAATCACTTATTTCCCAGGAACCAGCTCTGATTATTTTTGACCCCCTCTATCTTCTGTTCGAACAGAAACTTCAGAATAACTTTAGTGTGATAAAATTCTTAAGCCAGGTACTTCTCCATTTTGTTGGAGCGAATTAAACATTTGGGTAGTGCCAACAGTACCATCATGCTCTCTAAAGTAGGTACTGGAGGTAACGCCACCTCGGTGGTTCTAACCTTAATGAAAGGAAAATCTGCACCTCCTCGGGGTAGAGAGCTAGTAACGATAACGCACAAGGGGACCAAAAGACTGCCGGTATAAGAAAAAAACCAAGCGTTGCTGGTCAGGGCACGGACTTGTCCTGGGGTTGAAGAAAATCTCCCTATAAAGGCGGCAGAACTGTAGGTTGCGGCCTGGTGGCGGATGAGCAGGAGCACATCTCGTCTAGGTCCGTATGGTTAAATTATGGCCATGAGAAACTGATTTTCATTTGTCCGTTATTCTAATAATTGACAGTGAACGCCTCACCAACGTCGTTTTCGAAAAAAATTCTAACATTGCCGTTGCCGGCACAAATTCCACACGAACGGTTAAGTCCATAGAGACGATTTTTCGGGAAAAATTAGTGTCCTTTTTCAAACGAGCCGAAGCCCAGTCAGCGAACAAACGGCGCGCGTTGTCTATGGCCATGAACTTTGAGCTCCTGCGTTAGTTCGATATTGCACGGGTGTTTAGGCCCGAGTCCTACACTGTTCAATCGCGTATATTTCCATGGTGATTTAGTACCAGTAACTAAATAATAAACAACGGCCAAATCAACATGGCCGCCACAAACACTATCAAAATCTACTTGCGTCAATTGAAAATCCTTTCAGTAAGTTAAGAAAATCCTAACGGAAGTTTCTTTGCGCAGACTGGTTGGTTGGTTTAAAATAACTCATTTCAGGGTGCACCATAAATCAATTAAAAAGAAAAAGGTCTCGACATCTTTGACATCAATAAACAATGATATATCAGGCTAACTTACAAGTAAGTGCCTAGTTACTGTTAATAAATTTGACATCTTGTTTTTGTTTGAGTCGATATCGGATACCTGAAATGTTGAGATTTTTAGTCAGTTACATTTTCATGATAACCATGTTAGAGAACAGCTATAAGCTCTATTTTACCTTTTTAGAGCTTATACAAAGTTTTTCTTGTTCTCACCGATTCTACTCGATCTAGCCTTTTGTCTTATTTTATAGGAGAAGTTTGATTTGAATAGTTTTTTTTTTTACATTAGAAATTAAAATCATTTGAGTTTTAAATTGGTTTCCAATATTTGATCGATTTTTTTTTTTAGATCCAAACGTGCATTTAGTACCGATTGTAGGATACGCAATTGATGTCACTTCACAGGACATTATTATGATCCCATGTAAGCCAACAAACCCTGGCATCGAAGTGGAATTAATACGACCAAACGGACAGGTAGGTAACAGTACATTTAAGCTTATCGTGGAATCCACAAAAATACAATACAGACTAGCGACCGAAGTTTGGTTCTCTTATTTTGCCTACAAACTTAAAATCAACTTATATGTGCGTTCTAGTATGCGTTTTAAAAACGTTTTCCCGTGATTTTAAACGGAGATTAAACAGACGAGTAAAACGATATGCACACGCGTGGATGTTCATATAGCTACCATAGTGAATTAAATATATTTAGGGGGTGTTAAAAGGGGTCTGGACCGGTCGCTGCCGATAGTCTGTATTGTGTGTCTGTGGTATAAAACCTTGTGTGTTTTTAATTTTGTTCAACTGAAAGCCTTTATTTTCCGGTGACGTGAAATAATTCACTACAAAATATGAGAGCGACCAACGAATATACAAAATGACGAAGAAATGATATCTACAACCGTTACCACAAAGGTTACCCCTTATTGTAGACAAAGACGATTTCCACATCAGCTCCAAACGTTTTTCGTACTCACAAAGTACTCGTAACAATTTCAAAAATTATTTTTTTTCCTAACTTTAGTTCTGCCTCGAGAAATATAGCCTCTATCTAGATTCTTATCCTTGTACCTTGTACTACCAAAACGTCAGTAGGCTTCTCACCAAATCTCCGATGGTTGTTTATTTCATTGCGCAGTCTCTCCTTTATGATGTCTTTGCCCTTACTGAAACTTACCTTTGTCCCAATGTCCATACACAGCGAATTTTTCACTTAGGATTTCACCGTCTTTCGAGCTGATGGAATGAGCAGTAATTTTACTCATTTTGTCCCTCATCTTTAAAATTCACTAATACGTCATCTCAGAAAATGTGTCAACTCCTTACTACAGCCCAACTTTACACAAATGTATTCCAATTTTCTCTCTGTCAAGCTGTCTTCCCGACTTTTCATTCACAGAAAAGGTGCCCAAAACGACATATCTAATAACCGGCCAAATAGCCAAACTCTCTGCAAGACCCTAAGCTATTTGAAAGCATTGTCTAGTTCTCACTTTATTTTCACTCCAAATCTATCTTTTCTCCACAACACCACGGTTTCTTAAAGGGTTGATCTACCACCGTAACCTAACTGAATTTGTCTCAAAAACTCTGAAAGAGCTGGAAAGGGCAAATGAAGTGCACATGATTGAAACAGATTTTAGCAAAGCTTTCGATAAAAAAATGTCACCAAACTACGCAGTTTCATCACTTGGCTTAGATTATACCCAGGACAACGTCAGTACGGAGTTATCTTTAACACTTTAATCTCTGATCGCATCAATGTCACTTAAAGTGTGCCTCAAGGGAGTCACATGGGCCCCCTAATGTTTGTTTTAACAATCAACTATGTTATAGCCATGTAATTGAGGAGAGGACTCTAATCGAATAAGGTAGCCAAGTTTGGTCCCCATTTCACATCTAGCTTAACCCACTGCCGCAGAAATGAAGCTGAGGAGCTTAGGTTTATTCGGTTGCACCTTCGAAGTCTACCTTGCTTTGATAACTTTATCGTGCCCCTTACGTAGATCGATTAAAAGTAATTTTTGTAGAACCTTAAAAAAATCAAGAAGTTGCTGATGTACTTTTTCAGTATCAATTCCTAATGGTGACTAAAGTTTCTCCCATACTACTGGAAACGGATGGGCCCCCTTGAAATCAATTCACCTAATATTTGATATATACCCCACTCTTTCACTCGCCTCTCCACCGCACAAACTGGCTATTTAGACTAAACTGTTCGCCGCGAATAGCAAAATCTTTGCTACAAACTGTCAAAGTGTCAAAGACTATTCGCTTTCCACATACCATCCACTTCGTCGCAACGAATTCGCATTTGACTTACCTCAAAATTTCAATGCCCGGTTGTGATTTACGGATATGCCGCTTGTTGTTCGCAACGAATGATAAAAATTCCATGCGAATAAAATGTCATAATAGCCGGCTATTCGTTGTTCATTGATCGCTCTCGTGTGAATAGCTGAATAGTCCTAAAGTAGATTCAACTTGACATAATGTAGGTACGTTCCACAAGGCTGATAAGGTTTAGTTTTTATTTTTATCTTTATGTTGTTATAATATTCTGTATTTAATGAAATTATCTGTCATACGAGTACATTTTAAATGGGATTTTTTTTTTTTTAGGTTCTGAATGGACCTATTGATCACAATGCGTTTTTAACAAATGATATTTCAAGTTTTGATAAATATACTGGTTTTAAATTGAAAATTCAAAATGTAAGAGATGAAGGTTTGTATATTTGTCGCCCAAAGTTCCCGTCAACTTCAAATCTGGAAGAAACCACTTCATTTTATGTATTTTTCGAAAAGGATTTTAAGAAAGGTAAATCAAAATAGATTTCTAAAATACTGTTTGTATATTTTATTTAGTAATATGTTACAACTCACCTTCATCATAAACAAAAAAGATGCCTCCCTCACTTTGTCTCGCCCTATTTTATGAAAAAAAAAACTGTAAAATCTTTTGAACTTAAAAGAAATATCCTATAGTGCGCCATTTATGGACGAAGTTCACAAACACTTGATTGGAGAGTTATGAGTGGTTTTGCCCAGATTGTCATGGAAAGTCAAAACAACAATAGAAGACATTTGATGTAAAGTAGATAAAACAACTAGCGCCGCCATTGACGATGTTCACTATTAAAAAATCATGTTCCATGAAATTACTATGAAAATATAAATACCATGACAACTTTGTATATAAAATCTTTAGTAGTCTGGAGAAAAGAATCACCTCTGGCGACACCTAGACTTTAAAAACCATATCTCCAAACTTCTCGTTTTGGAGAGAAAATATAAGTAAAAAAGTTAAAATATGTGATAATTACTAGCGACAACCATAGTCCTACAATCGCATTATTTTATAGTCGTTCTCCAGACTACTATAGATTATATTGTAATATTTTTAGTCTAAGGTTCGAAAAGAAAACTTTCTTTTCTTTTACTTTTAATTCACCACTTCTTTCTCTATATATCAAACTCACTTTTTACTAAGTTCAAACTCTTTATTTATTTATTTTATACGTAGAATACTAATTATTCACCATTTAATCGTCACCACGGTTAAAATCAAACTGTCCAGTTTTCAGCTTGAGATGTCCTATTTATACTGGTGTAAAGCTTCTCGAAGAATCTAATACTCGAACCTTTCAGAACATTCAAGATGCTTTCAAAGCTTTTAGAGCTTTCAAATTTCATAATGGTCAAGAACAGTATTGTTCAGAATTATTACAGCATAATTACTCTAGTATAACTTTGGGCGAATTGTACCCAAAGACAAAAACCATTCGTATAACAATATTATAATACAATGCTGAGACTAAAATGAAACCAACTTGTGGCAGGCAACTATACTCTGTTACACATAATTGGGCAGCACAGGGAAGATGGGGATGTTTGTCTCTCATTCGCACTCTTTTGTTTTCCGTAAGTGCTTTTCACACAAAAGCTCTTGCAGGGTTTCCGTAGTAAGCATTTCAAATAAGCAACAATCTTAAAAAAATGTTAAAGCTCTAAAACCAAAAGCTCTTCAGCAGAAACCCAAGGAAAGAAAGCTGAACGAGTTACCAAAAGAACACTGGTAACTCTGAATGCACATCAATTAAAAAGGGGTTGAATTTTAAATAGGAGCAGCCAGCAGCCAGGCCACAAACAATCAGTGCACGTGCACATTTAGATGTGCCTTGAATAAGACGTGGGACTCACGTCAGATGCAATTGGAAATTCAGTGGTGGTTGAACAATTTGTATGGGGGTTTCCTTCAATTTAGTGTGGTGCAAAAATATGTCACGCTACTGATAAAAGAAAAGCTTCCTCATAAGAGGTGTACTGCCCAATTATGTGTAACAGAGTATAGCAGTTCATTATGATTATAAAAGGTCCATGGTCAATGTTTTTAATATGAAGAAAGCTGGAGAAAGAAATTTTAAGTATTGCAAAATAAAAAAAAAAACTTTTATCTGCTGGAAACGCTTACAGCAATAGTTAGGTATTAATTTCTTATTTATTTTTAGCAGGTATATATTGTAATGATTTCTCAATTTGCGTTGTGCTATTAATACCTAATTATTTAACTATTGGACCAGGCCCAGCAGCTCGGATAATCTCCTTTCCATCTGCACATGCTTTACTTGGTGAAACTTTTATTTTAAAGTGCTTTGTGGATATGGATCCAAATAGTGGCTTCGCAGGTGACATTGTATGGGAAATGCCAAACCAAATGGAGTCTGAAAATGTAAGTTTTATTTTATATACCTTTAAAGTTATAAATTAAAAACGATGTACCTACATCATGTGCCGTTCTTGATAGTCATTTTCATTGGTCATTGGCTTCTAATGCCTGTCATATATAATTCGCATGTCCGAACACAACAATACAAATAAAGTGCACTACTGGGTCGCACGAACTTGCTTTATAATGTGTGCAATGGTGCTTGAGTTTTTGAAAAAAAGTTAGCACGAAAACAAATCATATGAAATTTTATTAATGACTTAAAAATCACAACTTAAAACATTTCTTGGAAAAATGATGTAAGCCATCTGATTTCTTTATCTGTTTTGAATTTAAAGAAAACAAATTTCAAAATCATGCGTCTAGTCTTTTCAAAATATACGTTTTTTTGACAAACTTTTCGAAAACGGACTCCAATTTTTTTTTTGAGAACGCAAATTTTCAGCACTTTGTAGTTTTTATCAGAAAAATAAAATTCGAAAAAAAATTTAATTGTTAACACAAAAAAACACCATTCAGGAAGTTTAATCAAAATCCGTTTTTGAGGAAAATGTGTTTTTCATTAAAAATCATATGACAGGTACCTACGGTTAGTTTTAGAGCTAGAATGCTTATTCCAAAACCCCTTTGTACGAAGTCATAATAATACTGTGAACCAAGTTTGAATCAAATCGGCAAAGACATTTAGGCCTTAGATACCGATACAGCTGATAAACCACTCTCGGAGTTTCCAAAGACCCTTGGGTGCTTGGGTCTGCTATGGTTATATCTCATATATGTCTAATATGACCCTCTACCATCGTGTAGTAATAAAATATTTATGTTTAATCAAAAATCATTCTTTATTTCTCAGAGATCTCTAGTGACTCACGAAGGGACTTTTAAGAAAACATCACCAAAAGTTGATATGTTTTTTAGATACTCTAGATCTAAAGCCCGCTTTCATAAATTTGATCGTTTTATAGATCAAAGTGTACTTACCATAACTAATTCTCAAATAAGTGATCAAGGATATTTCAACTGTTCGCTCCGGGATCGGCCTGACAGCTTTATAAAGAAGGCCTCATATTACGTCAAACATTTAAGTATGTAAATATTGTGTTTCAAAGTTCAAAAATTCTATTAAATAAAATAATTTTTTAAGGAAATGGAGAAATATTTTTCGATGACACAAATTCACCAACAAATTTCACTTTCCTCCGAAACATGACTAGGATTGCTGAGCTCTTTGTTAATTTTCAAAGTCTATTGCCCTTGGAATTCAAGTGGACACGCATAGGAGGCGTGTATGGTGAAAAATTTGTTCACTTTTCAAACGGATTATCTTCATATATGCAAATAAAACACGTATCTGTTGAAGATACAGGTGAATACATTTGTACAGCAGCCAATAAACTGTTGACAAAAACGGTTAAGTTGTGGGTTGATATTAAAGGTAAGTTCACACAAGCAGCGCAACAACGGCCTGAAACACTAAGAATCTATTTAAACCAAACCGAAAAATAGAAATAATTTTAATTTCTGAATTTGACTGAGCGGGCTCTTAAAGCTGAACTTATTGAACTGGTTGGACTCTAAATGTGGTGAGGCATGAAAAGTCAAAACTAGGACCTACAAATCGTGGCTCCAGTATGAGCTCAACGATGAGCGAAGAAAGGATGAACAACGCTTCTTCAGGAAAAAGATGAAAGGCAACAATCAACATGAAGCCGAGGAGATGAAGAGATGCTTTGAAAGGAAAAAAAAGTGCCAAACTTCTGTAAAACAGTGAAACAATAAAAATCAGGATTCACAAGCCGCCCTGTGCTCTGCAAAGATGGGAATGCAAACAGTATAGTATGTATATCAAGAGGCTATTTTAAACAGTTGTTGAATGGCGATGACAACTAAGATAAAGCCCATAATCGACTTGTACCAGTTAATCTAGATGACAATCATGAGATTCATCCGCGTGACCAAAACGAAATTACAGAAGCTACGACCAGCTTAAAAACAATCAAAGCAGCTGGATCCGATGGTCGTCAAGTGGAACTTCATAAACACGCTGCACGTGACCTAGTCAAAAGCATAATACAAAATTTTCCGCAAAATATGATAGGAGGAAAGTATGCCCGATAATAATTAAAGTCTCAGTACCATTTGTCCGATCCACAAAGAGTCAAAGAGGAAGACCGCCTTCTCTGCGCCGATCCAAGAGACATAAGCCTCTTATCCAGCACTTTACGTGAACGTCCTAAGCCGTTTACTGATGATCTTATAGGCTTTACCAATGCGGCTTCAGATTTGGGAAAACTACGAAAAACCAGAGCCTCACATTACGCCAGATCCTGGAGAGAACTCAACTAACTGTTCGTGAAACTTAAAGCATCCTAGACAGTGTTACTAGAGTTGAACTACATAAATAGTGACATGTCCAACTTTAAAATTCTGCTAAACTGATACACCTATTCAGGATGACGATGAAAAATGCTAGCTGTTCCGTCAAAAAGACTCTGAAACCTTCAGCATTTTGGCAAGTCACCCTTTTTTGGTTTTTAAGTCTAAGTCTACGTCGATTTTAGAGTGGAGTATAGCAACTTTGTTGGGCTTAGAAAGAATATCTGTGCCGCGAATACTGGTACATACAGGCGAGCTGTTTTGGCATTAAGTGAAACCCAAGCAGCTGTAATTTCTGATTGTTTTGAATTCAGCTTACCTGGGTATAACTTAGTACTATTATTCTTTTCTCACCACTGTCTAGTCGTGTACGTCAAAATTCATGTTGCTAACCAGCTTATGCTAAAATGTAATCAGTGTTCAAACACAGACTTTAATTTCATGTGGTTTAAACTCACCGTCCAAAAGCACGTCATAGATACTTGTTTTATTTACAGACCCCCAGTCCGGACAGTATCTCGACTTTTAACGAATTTGATGCACTGTCGAACTCCATCCAAAGAATTGTTACCCAATATCGTCGTCCTGAAATCGTTGTTACGGGCGATTTAAATGTACACAATTCTACGTGACTTCGATATTCTCGGTAGGCAACACCCAAAGAATGCTTAACAACTTAACTCAGCTAATTTACAAGTCAACACGAACTCCTGACATTGCAGGTCATTCGCTAAATACTCAAACTACTCCAGACTTGTTTCTTGCTTCTCATCCCTATAAAAATACGATACATTAATAATCGACTCTAGGCACGTCAGACCATTGTATCATTTCAGCCCATTCCAGTTAAAGACACAAACCCAACGAAAACCGTATGGCAATACGAGAATAAGCGAACTGGGACGGTCTCAACAATTTCTTCAGAAACTTTAACTGGTCACTATGTTTCCTCGATAGTGACACAGACCTGAGCGCTTAGATGCAATTACAAGCATTATTCTCTGCGGAATGAGAAATTTTGTTCCGATCAGGACAAAAAGCATCAAACCAGAAGACAATTGATGGTTCGACTTGAGCTGGAAAGATGTGAGAGAAGTTTGTTTCCGATCAGTGCTTCTGCTTAGGTTTCCTAAATCGATGTAAGAAATATCTTTCACTTTCTAATTTGGCTACAATCTACAAGGCATACATCCGCCCGAAGCTTGAGTATAATTCTTATTTGAAGTATACTTGAGTATTCGTTGGCCGAAAACGATATCGAAATTTGAAATTTGAAATATTATCGTACACAACAAATTGGATGTTGACATCACCCAACGGAAAAAGGCGTCGGATAGGAGGTACACTGAGGAGATCTGATGAAAGCAACATAGCGAAACAATATTTCGGAAGAAGTGCTGAGGAAAATATAAGCGTAGGAAAACCAAAATCATCTTAGAGATCATCTGGTTTTAAATGTTTGCATCCTTAGCATGGAAGGATTTCGGCGCTACCCAGGCTCCAGGAGAAGTTTAACCTGTACCTGCGGCCGGAGCCGGACAACAAATTAAAACAAATATTGTCTTTCTCATTTACACTATTCAAATAAATTATTCTATGCTTTGCTAAAATAGTTGGATGATAGTGAGTGATTTGATTTTTTGAATTATCTCTGTCTGTCCAATAAAGAATTTATATATTTTGTTCGTCCAGAAGTAATGTTATTAGTTTCAGGTCTTTTTAAGCTATGACAGTGGTTTAAAGGTAAACTAAAAATAATTTTGTTCTTAACAGGTGAACCAAAAATTTTGGTTAAAAGGTCATACAATGTACAAATGGGACAAGAGCTTGAATTATCAGTTACGACAATTGCGAACCCTCCCATACTGCTATATATTAAATGGAGTTTCATTAAATGTCCATTTTTATGGAAAAGTGTAAAGGGTTTATGTGAAGGGGATCCAGCCAATTTGGGAGTATGTAGAAGTGTCAACCATAGTTTGTTTTAATAAAGCCTCAAATAAATATCTTTTTTCTTCTTAAACGAAGAAATATAGAATAAAATTCAACAAAACCAATGATTTTACAACAATATTCGGTCTAGTTATCAAACCAAAAGTACCAGGTGAAGTACGATTTAAAGTTGCAAACGACTTTGGAACCTCACTTGCAAAAAGTTTTGTTTCGATCAGTGATATCCCAGGCAATATATCTATTATCGGAATAGATCCAAAGCATGAAATAACTGAAGGCGATGAAGTAATCATGAAGTGTGCAGCACAGCGAAGCTTATTTTCATTTCCGGCATGGTTAAGAAACAACTATATAATGAGCAATATTGGAGAAGTAAAAGTCTCGATGGAGTCTTCAAAGTTCTCTTATATAAGTATTGTAAAATTCAAGAATATCACCAAGCAGGATGCTGGAGAATATATGTGTAGAGGAACTATGCAAGACACAAATGATGTGATCACCGAATCAGTTAATATCATAGTTTATGGTGAATTTTAGGCATCATCACAAGGTCTTAGTATAACTTTTTTTTTTTAAGAACCTGAAGCCCCGGTTATTGATGAAACGAGTTTGGAAGATGTAGTGGAACGTTTTGTTGATCAATTTCTGCAGCTGACTTGTACGGCCACTGGCAAGCCTAAGCCAACCATTACATGGTACAAAGATGACGAAGAAATAAATCAAAGTCCCAATGTTGATTTTTTTGAAAACAATTCCATCTTGCGAATCCAAAGCGTTAATTCATCCGATACTGGCGTTTACAAATGTGTGGCCAAAAATCGATTAGGTTCGGACAGGAAGAGCTTACTTGTGGAAATAAAAGACATATCAGGTGAGCCCTTACTATATCTAGGTAACTTCATTAAAAAACATTTTCCATAGAGTCATCAAATCGTAAGACTGCGTTTGCAATTATTGGCGGTATAGCGGTGGTCACAATTTTGGTTATTTCCTTTAGTTATTACATTTACAAAATGAAAAAGGTAAGTCCCCGAATAATAAAGGGATATTCCCATTCAATGCAATTAAAAATACTTTATTGGGAAACAATAATGAAAGAATGAACGGCGACGCCTTTTTAAATTAAAATATTTTGAACCTTAAAATCTTGTTGCACCATTTGTTAAAGAGAATCACATCTTAATTTTTGTTGAATATCAGTCACGAAAACATGGCGAACCTCAATGCCAAAATTGGCTCGGACAATGTATATCCTAAACGTGTAAGAGGTGTAGTACATGGATTGGACCAGCGAAGTGAGAGTGGTAATTGCTTGTTAATTTTTGTGACGCTCGTCAGGTGGTAAAATGATGAACCCTGTTTCGACTCAAGACCTTTACAAAATCACCTTAGTCTCACTTGGTGGTAAAAATAATCAAAACTAACAATTAAATCCAACTACGATGGATGCAATCACTTTGCGATGGAAAAAAACAAAAACATTTCGGAAGGAGGAGGGGACCAGCATCAGTTAAGAGATACTTTACGGAGACGTTTAGAAAAAACAGCAACCATACCCGAAATCCACAACCTGCTCTTTTTAACGCAAAACAAAAAAACATTCATCTTAATGGGGGCTCAAACTTTAAACCTACCTAAATGTTTTCATTCTTGGAAAATGTTAAGATGGTTTTTATGGAAGAGATAGAGTTTTTGCGATATCCCAAGACACCATTGAGAAAATAAAGTATCCCAGAGCCAGAGCACTAAAAATTAGTGTTAACAATGAGTAAGAGTAAGGAGCAGCTTACAAGGGAATATAGAGGTGTGTGTTATGAGATACCTAGAAGGAACAGATAGGGAAAATCGATGGAAAGCGCTGAAGGAAATGCAAGAAGAGGAGATGCAAATGTTCAGTATAAAATTACAAAGGGCTTTGTAGACCATTAAAAGAATCACCAACCACACTGTTTTTGACGGAAACGTAAGTTTCTTAGCGAAAGTGGAAGACTAGTAACGAAGAATGAAAGAGAATTTCTGCATATCTTCCAAATTCCTGAGAGCTGGCCCCTGTTCACGCTGTTTGGGAAAGTTAAATTTGGCAATTATGTAGTGTTTGCTAATGTCACTTATTTTTGGCAATGCTGCAAGTCGATGCATTTGACGTTTGCAAATTCAGTTTAAAGAAAAGCTGCTCATCTTACTTCTGAAAATGTGGCAGCCATCTCTCATGTTGGTGGATCTTATCTTAACGGCTTAAACCACGTTTCCAGCTGACACTTTTAGCAGTTCACAATGTCAAAAATCAAAGTTGTGTTTTGCGTTCGTTTGCTTGGTTATGTCATAAAGAATGCTTCTTGAGAAATACTTATTCGATTTAGTTCCAAAAGATATGTTGAGAATGAAATTTTTAAATTCCGACATCTGAAGGACACAAATTCTTTGCTTAAAATTCTATGCCTTGAAATTTTTTTTAAATTAGTGAGTTTTATGATCCGGGATATTTAATACAAATCAAAATTCAAGGTGGTGGATTGAGTTCCAAAAAAATGTGACTACAAATCGAAACTTGGACCGCCGAGTCAAACTTTTTCCATTTTAAAAAAATTTTCTGCCCACTTAAATCAAAATGATAAATTTAATCTTATTTCTTAAAGAATCTCCAACAATCCGTTTTCAATAACTTTGAAGAGGGTGCCATTGATCAACTTGATCCAAACTTGTCGCTCAATGAACAGGCGAACTTACTGCCTTATAATAGATGTTACGAGTTCCCCAAGAATAGGTTGAAATTGGGTAGGCACTATTCTTCAAACCTTATATTTGAAATGTTCAGCTTTCGATTTCGTTACTTTAGGAAAACAACTTGGCTCTGGAGCATTTGGCGTGGTTTGGAAGGGTTTCGCTGAGCGAATAATTGAAAACGAAGAAGACACTGTGGTGGCGGTAAAAATGGTGAAAGAAAATGCAGACCATGAAGTCCTGAAAGCATTCGTGTCGGAACTAAAGATAATGGTTCACCTTGGACACCATTTAAATGTTGTTAATTTGCTTGGTGCCGTCACTGAAAATAAGAGTGAGTCACCATAAAGATGACTCTAGAGCTTCGTCCAAACTTTAAGTTTCTTGTTATTTTTAGGTAAAATAATGATAATTGTCGAGTACTGCCCGTATGGATGTGTTCAGGACGTTTTGCTGCATAATCGGAAATGGTTTGTCGATCAAATCGATCCCTATAATGACAAAATTGATTCGACTATATCAAATGAAATTTATTCGGAGAAAAGCTTACGTGCTAAGAGGTAAGTTGCTCGATAATTTCTTTTGCTTCACAGCAAAATAACCTTACCTAACAAACTTAGTCTGTCAACATATTATTAAGGGTTTAGTTTGACAGCTGTTGAAACAGTAACACACATAACTTTTATATCTTCTTCTACTACATATATTCTTCTTGTTTCCATGAAGCTGCTTTAGGCGGCAACACTTCAACTCCTGATGCAGTATAGGGCGGCAAGCCAGGTCCTTCCACCTCTCTCTTTTCCACGATACCTCAGTTGTGACCACGACTTTTGGAACTGATCGTCCTTCATTGCAGTTGATCTCCATGTTTCCATTGGTCGTCGAACTCGCCTTGCACCTGGAAGATTCCTTTGAAAGCACTGCTTTGCTGTGTTGTCATCAGATTACCTAAATGTATGGCAAATCCAGCGATACTTCCTTTGCTTGATGTCTTAATCCACTTTTGTTTGACCAGTCTGCAGTTCTTAGTTGGATATAATTTGTGACCACCGGATCTTAAGAATTGAATGCAAGATGTTGATAGAGCATTTCCGCTTTTCACAGGCCCATAGCAACTTGGCTTTTCCAATTGGTCTCTGAGTTTCAACTAAGTACGAAGCGATATGTTTGAAGAATTCCATACACAGAAGAAAGCACTCCAAGTGCACTAAGAGCTTTATTTATTCTATTGCTGACGTCCAGGTCTGATCCGTGGTCCACCATCGAGTTCCAGAAAACTACCCAAATAGATGACATGAGTGGCTTCAAGTATTGTCCCCTGTCTCGCAAAAACCTGCTGTTGTTGGTTCCGTTTTGTGTTTTTGGCGTAAACCTTGTTGCGAACGCCTGGCGCGAGTTAAGCTGTTGTAGCTAGGGCAAAGCAAACAAATATATGCTTTATAGAACAAAATCTCTTTAAAAAAAATATATCTCTACATTTTCTTGTGTAAATTTTTTCAATACGCCCACTTTTAAAGGCGTGATTTTGATAAAATACCTTTGTTTAGGTAAGATCGTTTAAAAGCTACTCGATTCAGCTGTAGTTTTACACATATGCCTTAAAATTGACTAGGGATCAAAGCTCAGTTAGTGCTTTAAGTCAGTTTTTAAATTTTTTTAGACACGCCTACTTTTAAGGGACGTTTTCGTCAAAAGTCGTAATATGTATTAATATTTTTAATGTTTTTTAACTCGGTCGCAGGTTTTAAATAAGAAGATGAACAATTCGATATGCATTCCTTGATTATGTAGCAGAATGTGGTTCAAGAATTGCTAAGTACATCAATAATTCCATTACATTTCCATTGCCATTCAAAATCAAATTTTTAAAAATGTAAGTTTTTCTTGTTTTGTTCAAATCGATCTGCAAGCTTAAAATTGAATGTCACTGAGCTCATAATAACTGCCCTGGCAGTAAAAAGTCTCAACCTTGGGCGTGGCACACGCCTTTTTTGTATTGCTATAGAGTTTATTGCACATCAGCCATACAATGAATGTTATTGAATTTGTTCCTGTATGCCAAAGAAGAATTTTGTTTCTGAAACTGGAACATCGGCTGGCTGCGGGAGGTGAACGCATACACACACGAAAATATAGGGAATAGGGTGTCCAACAGTCCGTTGGAAGCGTACTGTAGCTCTCGCTTATGTTTAAGATAGAAATTGGTACCTACTTTTGCGTCCATTTGTAGCGTTTGATTTGATGTTTAGTTTGTTTTGACTTTTGAATGTTCAGTATTATTATAGAACCTACTTTATGTGATGTTAAATTTCAAGGAAAAGAAACAACGAGACGAGCGCTAGGCTAGCGCCCCTAGTAGCGGTATTTAAAAACAAATTTTAGAATGTGTTTAAGTGTTTATATGATCTGTCACTATCTTAAATTTGTTTTGAATCGTTCAGTAGTGTCCCAGTTTGTGGTTTGCATTCAAACTTGAAAAACGGAAAAAATCCATCGTTGTTCGATAATAAAATGGTTGACTAGATTGTCCGGGCCAACTTTGCATTAAGGTCCCCGTCCCCGTGACGAAAGTGCTATTTACTTTCTTAACGTTGCTGTAGACTTAATTAAGATTAGGATAGAACGTGATTTTTTCTTCCTCTGCTACAATTTCCGTCGAATTCTTGAGTTACACCTTGCAATCATTCTTCCTGCCGTAACTGGACTACATGAAATTATATTTTATTATATTTTCAGTAACTCATCTAGCTTCAACTGCAATCGAGTTGGGAAAATAATTCTTTCGACTTCAGATCTGGTAAATTGGGCGTTCCAAGTAGCACGTGGAATGGACTACTTATCTTCCAGAAGAATTTTGCATCGTGATTTAGCTGCAAGAAATATTCTTCTCTGCAAAGATAACGTCGTAAAAATTTGTGACTTTGGACTGTCCAAGTCGATGTACAAAAATGATAATTACAAAAAACAAACCGACACACCTTTGCCCATCAAATGGTTGGCCTTGGAGTCCTGGGCTGATCAAGTATATAACGTCTTAACTGATGTTTGGTCTTTTGGAATAACGCTGTGGGAGTTTTTCTCATTGGCAACTGTGCCTTATCCTGGAATGGATGCCAATTATGATATTTTTATAAAATTAAGAAACGGCTACCGTATGGAGAAGCCACCTTACGCAAATCAGGAAATGTAATTAATTTATTTAAAATAGTAACAAAATTAAATTAAATTGAGTTCCTTGTAAACGTAGATATGACATAATGCTGGAGTGCTGGAGTGAAGATCCCGAACAGCGACCACTTTTTAAGGAATTGGAAATGAAATTTTCCAAGCTTCTCGATGAGGAAGTAACTCATGTAAGTTGCTTAAATAACCGAGTTACTCATATTAAAATGTCTGTTATTTCCAGCATTACATTTACCTTAATGAACCGCACGTCAAATGGAATAAAGAGTACCAGAAAAAAATAGAATTAGACTATTTGACAATCATGGGGACAGACAATGAAGCCAGCCCAATGATTTCCTCACCGATTTATGCAAACAAATTACCCGTTCCGGAGGAAGGTTAAAGTCATTTATTTATACTTTTTTTAATAAATTGTCTTGAATGTTCTTCTTTACAGAGAAAAATCCACCTGACAGTTGTTATCTTCCGATGGTTTCTTTCGAGAGCACTAGGAACAAGGGAATATTACGTCAATTGGATGATGGTTATGTTAAGCCTGAAAGGCATGTCTCCATCGATGATAAAATGGCCACATAGGAGCCTGGATAGATTCCCTTTTGCTTTAATAAGAAAATACCAATTTATTTTTATAGCTTTAAAAATAAAATTACTTATTGTATGTAAAATATACCGATGAAAAAAATGTATCAATGATTGGTTGGGACCATATCGACCGGTGTTACTTGGACCGAAACAGTGAAACCGGACGTAAACGACGAGACTGTTGTACTGCAAGCTGTCACTCTTAAAGACGTATATTGTCGGGCTACTACAAGTCCTTTGGGTTTGGCGTAGGTGCCGGACTTGTCGCGAGAGGTAAGAAGAGACACGGTTGCCAAAGTTTCTGCCCCTATCTTGAGATTGTAGCTTCGCGACATCAAATTAACCCTTCAACGTCACAATCAATGTCAAACCCCTTAAACGTACGGGCATCCAAGAAATTAATGGCATGTCTGCTAGCGTTTGCAATATGGTAAATTTGGCTGACGGTATATGTTCATCAGTAGACCAGTAAGTCCCCATGTGTGTATTGAGGTGTGGCATTGTATTTATAATCTATAGTACTCCCAATAAGAGGAACGTTTGGTGCGCCATCTATGGACGAAGTTCACAAACACTTGATTTGTGAGTTAGAAGTGGTTTTTGTATAGACTGGCATGGGAAGCAAAAACAACAATAGAAGACATTTGATGTAAAGTAGATAAGACAGCTAGCACCTCCATTGACGAAGTTCAGAACTAAAAAAACATGTTCCATGAAATAACTATAAAAATTAATATGCAATGGGTGTGGGAAATAGGTGCTAGCTATGATGACACATGACCTGAAGAGTCCATCACTTTTTTGCGTTCTTCATCTTGAAATCAACGAGATTAAATTGCGTACTTGGGGCATTCATCATTATCATACGTCTTCTCGAGAAGATCATATAACTCTTCTTTGGCTGTGTCATCTGTTTAGGCAGTGGAGGCGTGGGTGCAGATCACCGAGATTTTATTGATTGATTTTGGACATAATGGCACGAAACCCTATTTTCTTCATTTTCCGTCTATCACAAAATCGCATCCAAATGACAGCTGTCTTCTTGGCCTGTAGCACTTGCTCTGATATATTGCACAGTTATTTATACTAAACAGTCTTTGGCTTTGATAGTATCTAGACCTTTCAGTAGTTGTTCCGCTTTAGGTGGTTTAAGGTTTGACCATTTCACTTTCAGAACCGAAATTCGTTGTCCCTTTTTTCTTTTACCGGGACCACTATCTTTAAGGTCATCTCTATCTGAGACAGTTTATTGTTTCGGAAGCAATTCTTTTTTACGTGGTAGGAAAGTTGCCCCAACGCATAACTCAAAACCTGATCGATGGCCGGTTCCATAGAAATTGATTGGTATGAGGTAGTTAGAGCTCTTGGCATCGCCAGATTGGTGTCAATTAGTGCCAATGCAGTCAGATCGTCTAATAGATCCGCAGACGGATGAGTCATCAAAATATTCGAGCAAAAGCTATTGTCAGATCCCTAACGTACCTACATGTTGTAAATGGCTTGTCATCACATTGGGTGTTTGTTTTTACCATGTATTTGTTGTTTTTGAAAAGTTTTTGTAATTTGATTCAAATTTTTTATATTTCAAACACTCCTTCTTTATTCAAAAGTGTTCAGTTTCATAAAAATGAAATTGTGTGAGGTTGTGTCTCTGTTTTGCCGGTAGTGCTGAGGCTGTCTTCAATGCAAAATTTAAGCGTTACAGCATAGTTTTCTTCAATCCACTATTTTTCCATTTTGAATAAGGTAGTATTGGGTTTTCATGTGCAACAAAGCGGACGAAGATAGGCTGGCTTACATATGCCAATCAAGTTTGTTTTAATTTCATACAATTTACCTACTTACACTTGCAAGTAAGTAAAGTTCGACAGTGAGTATTTGCATGCCATGCATACCCTCTACATGTATGCATGCATACCTACTACAAGACCGGATTGCTCTGTTTAGTTTATTTTTTGATAAGTTTTTTCTACCGGCTGCGTATTTTACTGGAGTTTATTTGACATAATTCTTTGAAAGCGCAAAATGTTTGTTCTGTTTTGACAGAACTTCCCTGCTCTTCTGTTCGTTATTTTTCTCGTGTTTATTGACAGAAAGTGAGAACGTTGCGTTGAGTTTTGACACTATATTCCGCTCATTATTAGGGCGTTGGCAATTGAAATTAGTCTATAGTGTTAATATTGTCAAACAGAGAGACGCTAAACTATACGATAAACTTAATATCTTTCCTTTTCTCATAGGTAAGCCCCAAATTAACGTTAAGCGATCATACAACATCCAAGCTGGTGAAGATCTTGAACTGTCAATCAGGACGATTGCAAATCCCTGCCCCACGCTATCACAGTTTACCTGGAGTTTCATTCCGTGTCAGTTTTTATATAAAAGTATGAAGGGTTCATGCAAGAAAAAACCAATCACTGTCAAGGTATGACACCAATTTTTATAATCTAAGCTTAATTTATAACCTTTATCCTCTAAAATGAAGAATTCCAGTCTTACTAGGACATTGGACAATTTTAGGAATTTCAATACACTATTTGAACTGACCATCAAACCAGAAATACCGGGTGAAATACAATTTAAAGTCACAAATGACTTTGGAACCAGACTTTCAAGAAGTTTCGTTTTAATTGGTGACATCCCAGGCAATATATCCATTATCGGAATAGATCCTGGGCATGAAATAACTGAAGGAGATGAAGTCATCATGACTTGTGCTGGATTGAAAGCAATGTTTTATTTTACGACATGGTCGAAAAATAACATGGTAATGCAAAGTATGGGTGAAGTAGAAGTTAAAATGAACAACTCTCAGTTATCCTATCGAAGAACTGTCAAGTTCAAGAATATCACCAAGCAGGATGCCGGAGAATATAAATGTAAAGGCACATTGGAAGAAACATTTGAGGTGATCATCGAATCAGTAAATATCGTAGTGCATGGTTAGTTTAAAACTTCATATTCGCACAAGGTTTCATTATAACGGTCTTTTTTATTTTGAAGAACCGGAAGCCCCTTCCATTAATAAAACGAATATGGAAGATGAAGTGGAACGTTTTGTTGATCAATTTCTGCAGCTAACTTGTAAGGCTACTGGCAAGCCTAAGCCAACAATCACATGGTACAAGGACGATAAACAAATGAATTATAGTTCCCACGTGGATTTGTTGGAAAATAATTCCATCTTGCGAATACAAAACGTAAATTCATCCGATGCTGGCGTTTACACATGTGTGGCCAAAAGTCGATTAGGTTCGGACAGTAAGAGCTTACTTGTAGAAATTAAAGATATAACAGGTGAGCCCTTACTATTTCCAGTTTACTTTATTAATAAACATTTTCCATAGAGTCATCAAATCGTAAAGCAGCATTTGCAATTATTGGCGGTATAGCTGTGGTCACAATTTTAGTTATTTCCTTTAGTTTTCACATTTACAAAATGAAAAAGGAAAGTCCCCGAATAATGAACAGATATTCCCATTGAATGCAAATGGAAATACTGTAGAGGGAAAACAATAATTCTGAAATGAACGGCGACAGTTTTTTTTAATATTTAATTCGTCCAGAAAGATCGTTTGAAAAATTAAATATTCAGCCCTACAATTTTCAATATTTTGATGGTGAAAGGTTCAACCCTGTTTCTCAAGACTCAAGACCTGCCACAAAGTCACCTTGGTGGTCGAAATAAATCAAAGACAACAGTTTTTGATCCGACACCGACACCGATGGATGTTACCACTTTGCGATGAAAATAAAAAAGAAAAGTTCGGGAGGAGGAGGACTATAACACCTGCAGCTACTATCGAAATGCAACATGTACTATGCTACTATACTGGAAATTTAGAAAATACAGCAACCAGACGTACTCTTACTAGTCCAAATAGTGTTCGTGACCTTGTCAGAACCCTTAAAGACTCGCTTTGTTCTTCATATCACGTCAATGTTGTCCGCGAACCCAAGTATTTGTGTCGATTTATTAAAGATGGTGCCCGATGTGCTGGCATGGGTATGACATTTTCAAACCCAATGTTAAAACAGCTGCATGATGTCTCTTTTTTTTTTTTGAAAAAAAAAAAAATTCTTTGCTTAAAACTCTGTGTCTTAAAACTTTTTCATGGGAGTTTTATGATCCGCAGTATTTGATAGTAAAGATTTGTGTTTGCTTATGAAAGGAAAACTGCCGAAGGCTGTCGAAGATGGAAACGGTGAACTATATTTTCTTGATGCGGCTGGCGCAACTGGGAAAACGGTCCTGATATTGATATCATTGGTATTAGCAGTTATACGTGCTATAGCATCTACCGGAATCGTTGCAACTCTGTTGAGAGGTGGAAAAACATTTGGCACAACAAATGCATGTCTCAAGTCATCGTATTTGTGGAGATATACGTCAAAACCATTCCATTGAGTGTGAACATGAGAAGGATACTGCAACAGGATAGAAGTTTTCTCCAAAGAACTGTTGAGAATTTTGAAGGTCCAATGGAAAAGAATGACTGATTCCGCAAATTCCCTTGACTTCAGCCGATTTGCCCTGTCCTGTTCAAATGCATTCAGTTCCCAGTGAAACTTGCATTTACGATGACAACAAACAAGTCACAAGGGCGGTCGCTGGAAGTGAGCTGCATAAATCTCGAAATATCCTAATTATTCGTTAGTCATGTGTTTTGATATAAACATATACCTATCCTAAAGAACATTAATACACATAAGTTTTTGTTTATTTTTGCATTTTTTTCGATTAGAATTACAGAAAGTCATATTTCACAATTGACTGATAAGAAAATATGAACAATCAACTCACAGTAATAAAATATTTTATTAAAAATTTCAAACTGCCAAAAGTTTTGGGTACTTTTTCTTGGATTCATATAAAAATAAATTTCTCTCCTGGCATTAACCGACATTTTTTAGTGGGCAGTTTTTAAATTTAATTTTATCCTTTAAGTGCAAAACCAAAACCACTAACAACACTCAAGGTTTCTTTTTTAATCATAAGTGTGTTGAAATGAATTTAGAAAACAAAAGTGTGAAACTGTTAATAGTTCTCTGGACATCAAGTGTTTCAATAAATTGTATTCCAAGTATGTATCCAAAAAGTTTCGTAAGTTGTTTCTCTATCTTAAAATTCTAATATAATATTGTTAACTAGTTAGTAATTCTGATTTTTTTTTTTCGACAAAATGAATAGATGTTGATCGCCCAGAAATATCACCCACGGATTCGGATATCAGCTTTGATGTTAATTCAAACTTCACATTGAACTGTACATCAAACGACCCCATTGCTTGGCGTACTGGGATATTTGACCAGCTCGAAAGTCTTAACGCCACTATCAAAACCCAGGCTGGTCAGTACATTGCAACGATTTATCTTCAAAACATATCTGCGCAACATGTTGGAAGATATTTTTGCATCAAGAAAAATGCTCTATTAGATGTTCCATTTTACAAATGTGACACACCGAACGTCACTTGTATTAACATATTTGTAAACGGTAAGTTTTTTTTTTAAATCAAATTTGGTTTTATCGATTTGGCAAGTCTCTGAACTTTTAAAATATTTTTACTAGCTCTATCACGCAGGTATTGTTTTCATATTACAAGGGCTTTTTTTAACTATAGCCATCAGTTGGCAACGGCTTGATTGAAAGTTGATATTGTTTATTAAAGCTTCCAATACGGCCTCACAAAACGTTCCGCTTTTTGGGAATACTATAGACTTTAAATACAACGGTTTTTCTTTTTCAGATCCAAACGCGCTCTTGGTACCAATTGAGGGATACGCAATTGATGTCACTTCGCAGGAAATTATTACGATCCCATGACAGGTACAGTACATTTAAGTTTATAGTGGAATCCACAAAAATACAATACAGACCAGCGACCGAAGTTTGGTTCTCTCATTTTGCCTACAAATTTAAAATCAACTCATCATGTGCGTTTCAGAATGCGTTTGTAACCGTTTTCCCGTGATTTTAAACGGAGATTAAGCAGACGAGTAAAACGATATGCACACGCATGGATGTTCATATACCGTGGTGAATAAAATATATTTAGGGGTGTTAAATGGGGTCCGCACCGATCGCTGCCGATGGTCTGTATTGTGTGTCTGTGATTAAAACCATGTGTGTTCTTAATTTTGTTCAACTGAAAGACTTTATTTTTCGGTGACCTGACATATCTCACTACAAAATATGAAAGTGACCAACGATTATTTTCCTCCATATCTTTAGTTGCATCGAGAAATATAGACTTATTCTTATTCATATAATTGTAGGAACTATTAAAACGACGTCAGAGGGCTTCGCATCGAAATTCCGATGGTGTATCCAATATACATAGTCTATCTTCCTATGTATTACTCTCAATATCCCATCCTTGACTTCTTCACTTCGGATTTCGCCGTCCTTAGAGCTGTTGGTAAGAGCAGTAATGGTAGGTATTGATTTTGGTCGCAGAGTTCTTCTGACCGGACATAATAACCTTGATGCTAACCTTTTGAAAGGGTCAAGTGGCTCTTCCTTTGTGCTGTAATTACTTTATCTAAACGGAGTGCCTATATTCTCTGCTGTTGTATCTCTTATTATATGTTATATATATAAATGAAGTGCACTTGATTACAATTTCTGATCCCATTATAGCCACTTCAGGTGTTCCTCAAGGCTGTCACCTTGGTCCCTTGAAAGTTGTCTTATCAATAAATGATGTTAGCCCAGTAATTAAGGACTCCGATCTATTTATCTACTCAGAACACATGCAAATCATTAAGAAACTTTTCACCTCCTCTGACTTGACGCTTCAAAAAGAGCTAAACTTATTCCAAACATGGTCACCTTTATTAGACCCTCCTTGAAACCACGCACCAATTCACCATTTTCGCATATAAATTATTGCTACGAACTGTCAAAGTCTTTCCGCGTTCCACATAGTTGCAATCCATTAGTCGCAACGAACAAATTATTCGCGAGCGACTAACCTCAAAGCTTCAGTGTTTAGTTGCTATATATGGACATGCCGTTTGTTGTTCTCAACGAATGAAAGAAATTTTATTTGAATGAAGTGTCATAATAGGCGGCCGCGGCTATTCGTTGATTCGTTGTTCTTTGATCGTTCTCATATCTCATGTGATATGTGAATCTGAATAGTCACTAATTTGGTCTTGAGTATGTGGTACGTTCCACAAAGATGTTTAGCTTTATTTTTTATATTATTACTAGCTTTCACCCGCGGCTTCGCTCGCGGCAAATACAGGGTTGGCCTTCGCCATAGTAATTTTTAAAAATAAAGTCCACTACTGAATCGCACCAACTTGCTCTAATAAGACATTGGTCTTGGCTTGAGATTTTGAAAAAAAAAAATTTTTTTCGAAACTCTTATTCTTTGGATGAATTTCAATGCATGGTAGTAAAATTATCAAAATTTGTGGATTGGTTTCTTAAAATAAAAACATTTTTTGGAGAACATTTTTCAAAAAGAAATTAAACTCCCCCAATACATAGGTATTCTGAATTTATCATATAACTACTTATTATTTTTGAAAAAGTTAATGATCTGTTTTCAAAATATTAAATTATGAAGAGAAATGTTTTTGAAAAAACGAAAAAATATTTATTAAAAATATAGGAATGTAGTACTTAGGTATTAATTAAGCTACTTTAACCTACATAATGTATGTGTAAATTTCCGACAGAATCGGTTAAACCGTCTTCGAAAAAGCCGAAAGCAAAAAAAAAACCCGTCCTATGGAAGGTACCGTTCTTGGCAATTCTTGGTAACTTTGTTTCCAGCCATTTTATAGGTCATACGGTCATACATAAAAAGCTAAACTAATCAAAATCGTTTGAGTCATTTTCGAGAAAAAATGAGCTTCAACATAACTATAGTTGCAGGTACCGTTAGTTTTTGAGCTGCAAAAAAATTCAATTTCCCTTCTGTACAATACCTACAAAACTCGATATACCTAGTGTGAAAGAATTAGGCACACCCGTTTGAGCTTTTGTAGGTGTCTTCATGTACATACATACATAGTCAGATGGAAAGGCAAACAAATAAGACAGACAGACAAACAGATTTTTTTGACCAACTTTTTTGGTCCTCGCTATCATCATTCAAACTTTTTTTTTCGACGAACTTGAAGTTTATGTATATTCGCATGTAAAAATTCCAGCGCATTTCAATTATTGACTCCTAAAGGAATACTTTTGATACCTTGGGTTTCATTATTTCAATTTTCATAAGAATCTCTAGTTGAGAGTTGAGACTAAAGAAATGTATAGCCTATGTAACTCACAGATAATGTATAGCTTTCTTTTAGTTAAAGAATTTTAAAAACGGTTAAGTAGCTTAGGAGCGCAAGCCTTACAAATAAACGCACTTACTCTTCCCATTTTACTATAAGGCAACTTATGCATTCGTAAAAAAAATAATCTAACAATCAAACATGACATTACTATGATAGAGAGATCGAAAAAAGTGGGAATAATGTTTTCTGTGCAAACTTTATGTTTTGTTCCGAATAGATTTTTCAGGAAAAGTCTTCTAACGGTACGTCCTATTTAAAATTTAGATGTCATCTATTGGGTGCTATAAATGATATAAATGTCCGTTTATGGCCGAGTTAATAAAATTGCTTAAAAAAATTTCCGTTATTATCATTTGTAGCCAAAAACTTAATTGCAGTTTTCATCAAAACATTTTATGTATCTACGAGTATATTACATACAAAGTTTTATAAAAATCGGCGGAATTTTTTTTGATTAAATTAGAAGAAACTATATTATTTGGCCAAAACCTAGTGGCTTTTTGTATGCGAGCCACCATTTAAAAAAGCATAACTAACAAAAATGCAATGTCATCTGATACAGAGTTGAAAGGAACTATACCAAACAAAGTTTGTTTGAATTCGATACAACCGTTGACAACTTATGGCCATTTGAAAAAAAAGACGTTAAGACCAGATCTGCGTTATTAGCATTTTTTGCAAAACCTAAAAACGCAGTTCTATTAAGAACACTAAAAGAATATAACACACAAAGTTTAATCAAACAAAATCGTTAAAGCCGTTTTTGAGCCAATTTTGAAAAAAACCAAAAAAAGTTGGCTAAGACTGAACGGCTCGTTGTATGGGAGCTACCATTTAGAAAGGCTTCACTATAGAATTTACAAAGCCATTCTATAGAACACTATAAAGAACGATAACAAACAAAGTTTGAGTCAATTCAATCAAGCCGTTGCGAACTTATGGCCATTTGAAAAAAAGCCATTTAAACCTGATTTTCGTTACGACCATTTGAGCCAAAATCAACAAAAAAACGCAGTTTTGTTAGAATTGCTTAAAGTTATCTGTATTTTGAGTTTAATCTAAAATCGTTTAAGCCGTTTTCGAGAAAATTCAAAAAACCGTTACTTGAAAGATCTAAATCTAAATCGTTTGAGCCGTTTTCGAGAAAATTCAAAAAACCGTTACTTGAAAGATTCCAGTTAGAGACGGGCTAAAACGAAATAATTTTTTTTTTATACGAATGCATAACTTGCCTTATAGTACCTATAATCGCAAGTAAAAACCTCAGCAACCGTTTTTCTTCAAACTACTATATATCAAGTTTGAAGAAAATCCGTCAAGCCGTTTAGGCTGTGGCTGGACGTGAAAAAGCGCACAGACGCACATCCGCACACCCGCACAGACAGACCGACGTACGGTATGGCGAAAACCACTTTTTTGGGCTTCTTTTTCATCGTAATGTCATGTTTGATTAAAACCTCGATTCTTTTTTTCTGCACGAAACCAATACTTGCCCTAAAAAAAGACAATACACTATTATTAAAGATAATTTACTTACTGTATGTATGTATGTATGTATGTACGTTATGTTCAAATCGATTTGCAAGCTTAAAGTTGAATGTCACTGAGCTCATAGTAATTGCCCTGGCTATAAAAAGTCTCAAATTTAGGCGCGGCACACGCCTTTTTTATTACGCCAGCAGTTATTGAACATGGGCCACACAAAATTAATGTTATTGAATTTTTTCCTGCCTGCTAAAGAAGAATTGTGTTTCTGAAACTGGAACAGCGGCTGGCTGCGGGAGGCGCACGCATACACATACAAAAATATAGGGAATAGGGTATCCAACAGTTCGTTGAAAACGTACTCTAGCTCTCCCTTATGTTTTATTTTTTTTATTTTTGAAATATTAAAAATCAAATAAATTTTATTGAAATAAATTCCAATAAATACTACGAATAAATATTATTTTACAGTGGAACAAATCTTATAAATGGGCTACAAAAAATTCAGCTTGACGGTTTTAACATTTTTTTTTCTTCTAAACCATCTACATTATGGTCCCTTTCATTTAAAAGAATATATATAAAAATCCACCCATCCTAACTCTAGAAATAAGGTCACACACAAAAATTAAATTGATTTTTATATATATAGATGATGTTATAATATTCTGTTTTAATGATCATACATTTTAAATGTGAAATTTGTTTCTTAGGTTCTGAATGGATCGATTGTTAACAATGAACTTCAAACAAATGATATTTCCAGTTTTGATAAATATAATGGTTTTAAATTGAGAATTCAAAATACAAGAGATGAAGGTTTGTATATTTGTCGCCCAAAGTTCCCATCAACTTCAAATCTGGATGAAACTACTTCATTCTATGTTTTTTTCGAAGAGGATTTTAAGGAAGGTAAATCAAAATAGATTTTTAAAATACTGTATGTGTGTATGTAAACTTAGTAATATGTTACAACTCATCATCATTACCAAAATGGATGCCTTCTTCAACTTGTTTTGCCCTGTTTGGTGAAAAAAAAAATTAAATCTTTTGAACTAAGAAGAAATAATATGCTTAACTCTTCTTATAATGACAATTAAAAGTTGAAAATATTTGTTCAATATCAACTAATACGAGAAAATGGAGGAAGACAACATTGTACCTGTCACTCCGACGGTGACGTACGCCATCAAGAAGTATTGCACGTTGTCGATTTCTAGTTTACGAACAGTTTCATCGGATAGTAATTATGGTCGAAATAAACTTAGTTCCGGTTGCATTAGGGAGGCAAATTTAAATTGAACGGTTGTAAGTCTAAAGGGCCTAAGTGCTAAGTGCCAAAAAATCAAAAGTCAATATTTTTAGGAAAATAGAATCTAAGTGCCAAGCCTAATAATATTCAAATCGATCCAAGTGAATGTTTCTTTTAAAAAATTGCTCACATACAAATATAGTAAATGGTGCGGTCTAAGTGCCAACGAGCTGTGTATTATATGTTTTACTGTTAGGGTCTAAGAGCCACCATTGTATATGAAATCTATAGTAGTCTGGATTACAAAATCCAATCGACTGTGGCCAAATTTTTCGTTTTTGGAGAGAAAATATAGGTGGATAGGTTTAAATATGTGATAATTATCAGCGACATCTATATGCCCAAAAACCGCATCATCTCTTACTCGTTCTCCAGACTACTATTTATATCTTAATATTAAATTGGGCCATTAGACTTACAATCCTTCAATGGCAACACGATTGACTTTTATTCGAATTGTTCGAAGGACGTTTGCAAATCACTTGTTTTAAATAATATTTAAATAATCTATAATAAATTTACTTCATCTTAATTTAATACTTATGTATAGCTACGCACTAGCACCTAAATTATATATTTTTGTTTGCATAGTCTAAAAATGGTTAAATCTTATTTAATTGATGTAAATAAATAAATAAATATAAATAAATTACGTACTTGTCACCTGTCACCTATTAATATGTCTGTGTCATGGACCTATTGTATGCACTGCTAGTCTAATCTCTAATGTCAGCTTCATACAGTAATTGTCAAAAAAGGTCGCCAAAATAAAGGCTCGCGATGCCAGCTCTCGAAACGCCACTTCAGGGAAAAATTAACAACTAAAATGTTGACATATATGTACATAGAAGCTCGAGACATCTGTTCTTGAAAATTCAAAAAGTTGCATATACACCATCAAAAAATGACACACATTTTTAAATTTCCTAAATAGAAAATGTGCAACATCTATGTTTTATTTTTTAATTTCATTTTTGAAATGGGCAATGTGTTAGATATTTTGCCTTAAACAATCGCAGCTAAAGCAGATGGAGCCCAGCACCAAGAATTTTATCGCCCATAGTTGCGTGTTCGTGTCGCAAAAAATCTATAAAATCTATAGTTGTAGTCTGGAGGAAAGGATCGGCTGTGGCGTAACGTAGACTTTCCAAAGAATTTCTCCAAAATTCTCATTTTGGAGAGAAAATATAGGTAAAAAAGTTAAAATATGTGATAATTACTAGCGACATAACCAAAGTCCTATACAATCGCATTATTTTAGTCGTTCTCACGACTACTATAGATTATAATAATATACAATGCCGAGACTAAAATGGAACCAACTTGTGGCAGGCAACTAGCAGTCCATATAATATAATAGCTCCATGGTTCATATACTTAATATGAAGAAAGCTGGAAAAAGAAATGTTCAGTATTGCAAATTAAAAAAAAAAAAACTTTTATCTGCTGGAAACGTTTACAGCAATAATTATTAATAAATCATTTATTTTTAGCAGGTATATATTGTTATGATTTCTCAATGTGCATTGTGCTACTAATAATTATTTAACTTTTGGACCCAGACCCAGCTGCTCGGATTATCTCCATTCCATCTGCACATGCTTTACTTGGTGAAACTTTTATTTTAAAGTGCTTTGTGGATATGGATCCAAATAGTGGCTTCGCAGGTGACATTGTATGGGAAATGCCAAACCAAATGGAGTCTGAAAATGTAAGTTTTATTTTATATACCTTTAAAGTTATAAATTAAAAATGATGAACCTACATCATGGGCCATTCCCACGCTTGATAGTCATTTACCACATTGGTCATTGGCTTCTTATGCCTCCCATATATAATCCGCATGTCCGAACACCACAATATAAATAAAGTGCACGCCTGGGTCGCACGAACTTGCTTTATAATGTGTGCAATGGTGCTTGAGTTTTTGAAAAAAAGTTAGCACGAAAACAAATCATATGAAATTTTATTAATGACTTAAAAATCACTAGTTAAAACGTTTCTTGGAAGAATGATGTAAGCCATCTGATTTCTTTATCTGTTTTGAATTTAAAGAAAACAAATTTCAAAATCATTCGTCCAGTCTTTTCAAAATACGCTTTTTTGACAAACTTTTCGAAAACGGACTCCAATTTTTTTTTTGTGAATGCAAATTTTCAGCACTTTGTAGTTTTTATCAGAAAAATAAAATTCGAAAAAAAATTTAATTGTTAACACAAAAAACACCATTCAGGAAGTTTAATCAAAATCCGTTTTTGAGGAAAATGTGTTTTTCATTAAAAATCATATGACAGGTACCTACGGTTAGTTTTAGAGCTAGAATGCTTATTCCAAAACCCCTCTGTACGAAGTCATAATAATACTGTGAACCAAGTTTAAATCAAATCGGCAAAGACATTTAGGCCTTAGATACCGATACAGCTGATAAACCACTCTCGGAGTTTCCAAGGACCCTTGGGTGCTTGGGTCTACTATGGTTATATCTCATATATGTCTTATATGTCCCTCTACCATCGTGTAGTAATAAAATATTTATGTTTAATCAAAAATCTTTCTTTATTTCTCAGAGATCTCTAGTGACTCACGAAGGGACTTTTAAGAAAACATCACCAAAAGTTGATATGTTTTTTAGATACTCTAGATCTAAAGCCCGCTTTAAGAAATTTAATCGTTTTATTAATCAAAGTGTACTTACAATAACTAATTCTCAAATAAGTGATCAAGGATATTTCAACTGTTCGCTCCGGGATCGGCCTGACAGCTTTATAAAGAAGGCCTCATATTACGTCAAACATTTAAGTATGTAAATATTGTGTTTCAAAGTTCAAAAATTCTATTAAATAAAATAATTTTTTTAAGGAAATGGAGAAATATTTTTCGATGACACAAATTCACCAAAAAATTTCACTTTCCTCCGAAACATGACTAAGACTGCTGAGCTCTTTGTTAATTTTCAAAGTCTATTGCCCTTGGAATTCAAGTGGACACGCATAGGAGGAGTGTATGGTGAAAAATTTGTTCACTTTTCAAACGGATTATCTTCATATATGCAAATAAAACACGTATCTGTTGAAGATACAGGTGAATACATTTGTACAGCAGCCAATAAACTGTCGACAAAAACGGTTAAGTTGTGGGTTGATATTAAAGGTAAGTTCACACAAGCAGCGCAACAACGGCCTGAAACACTAAGAATCTATTAAACCAAACCGAAAAATAGAAATAATTTTAATTTCTGAATTTGACTGAGCGGGCTCTTAAAGCTGAACTTATTGAACTGGTTGGACTCCAAATGTGGTGAGGCATGAAAAATCAAAACTAGGACCTATAGATCGTGGCCCCAGTATGAGCTCAACGGTGAGCGAAAGAAGGATGAACAACTCTTCTTCAGGAAAGAGCTCTCAACATAAAGCCGAGAAGATGAAGAGATGCTTTAACAGAAAAAAAAGTGTGAAACTTCTTTTAAAGAGTGAAACAATAATAATCAGGATGCACAACCCGCCCTGCGCCCTGAAAAGATGGGAATGCCAACAGTATAGAATGTATATCATCAAGAGACTATTTTAAACAGTTGTTGAATAGCAATGACAACTAAGATAACGCACATAATCGACTTGTACCAGTTAATCTAGATGACAATTATGAGATTCATCCGCCTGACCAAAACAAAATTACAGAAGCCATCACCAGCTAAAAAACAAACAAAGCAGCTATATGCGATGGTCGTCAAGTGGAACTTCATAAACACCCTGGACATGACCTGGTCAAAAGCATATAGAAAATTATCGGAGGAAAGTATGCCCGATAATTAATATCTCAGTACCATTTGTCTGATCCATAAAGAGTCAAAGAGAAGACCGCCTTCTCTGCGCCGACCCAAGAGGCATAAGCCTCTTATCCAGCACTTTATGTGAACGTCTTTAGCCGTTTGCTAATGATCTAATACGCCCTTACCAAAGCGGCTTCAGATTTGGAAAATCTACGTAAGACCAGAGCTTCACATTACGCCAGATCCTGGAGAGAACTCAACTAACTGTTCGTGAAACTTAAAGCATCTTAGAGAGTGTTACTAGAGTTTAACTACATATTATAGTGACATGTCCAACTTTAAAATTCCTACTAAACTGATACACCTTTTCAGGATGACGTTGAAAAATGCTATAGCTGTTCCGTCAAAGTTAATAGAGACTCTGAATCCTTCGACACCACCAGAGGGTAAAGACAAGGTGATGCTGTGTCATAGGTTAGGTTAGGTTAAGGTGGCTGTCAGTCAACGACTGACACACTTAGACCAGATACTAGGTCCATTGTGATACCACATATGAAAGTAAGGCACTACCTCACTAATTTTAAAACCAATTGGAACTTTTAACAAAGCGGTGGAGACAGTGTATGTCTGTCTGAGTTAGGTCATTTATATCGTTGAGGAAGAAATCTCCCAAATGTAATTTTCGTCTTTGTGAGAGAGCAGGGCATGAACAAAGAAGATGTGTTATAGTCTCTTCTTCTTCCTCGTCCATGCAACTTCTGCAGAAGTCGTTCGAGAAGACACCGAGTCTAGTAGCATGTCTGCCTATAAGACAGTGTCCAGTTATGACACCGATTAAGGAGCTAAGGTGTGATCTACCAAGAGATAACAAACATATGGAGCGTTTTGGATCTAGTTTTGGCCAGATCTGTTTTGTCGCCTGACAGGTAGTCAAATTTGACCACCTTAGATTTGTTTCGTTCATGGCATCGTATTTTAGCATGAGTTTACATGTAGCGATAGGTATACCAATATTCCTCCTGTCGGGTGAAAGTGGTTCAGTAGTTCCATTTCTAGCGAGTTCATCGGCCTTGCAGTTTCCTGGGATATCTCTATGTCCCGGCACCCAAAAAAGGTGAATGTTAAACTGTTCTGCCATCTCCGCGAGAGATGTGCGACAGTTGCGGGCTGTTGCTGAGTTCGTGGAAACCGCCTCGAATGATTTAAGGGCTGCTTGGCTGTCTGAAAAGATACGGATATTCGACGTGGATATCACGTTTTCCTTGAGCCAGGATAGAACCTCTTTTATCGCCAGAAGTTCCGCTTGGAACACGCTACAATAGTTAGGGAGTCGGAAAGATAGACTAAGATTTAGTCCTTCTGAGTACACTCCGCCCCCAACTCCATCTTCGGTTTTTGAACCATCAGTGTAGAAATGAATCGAATCATCTCTCGAGAAATGTCCTTCGTCCCAGTCAGACCGTGATGGAATGGAGACTCGAAAGTTGTTTTCAAAAACCAGTTGGGGTATGGTGTAGTCAGAGTGACTTGGAATCGTTCTGAATGAATTCAGAATAATAGTGTGGCCAATTGAGTTATTGGTCCATTGAGACGTGGCTCTGAGACGGATTGCTGTACTCGCGGCCATTTGTTTACTAAAAATGTCGAGGGGTGTAAGATTAAGAAGAATGTCTAAGGCAGCTGAAGGTGTCGTACGCAGTGCTCCAGTGATACATAGACATGCTGATCTTTGGACTTTGCTTAGGTGGTCCCGGTAGGACACTTTATCCAAAGCAGTCCACCATACTGTTATCCCATAAGTTAGTATCGGTCTTATGACCGCTGTATATAGCCAGTGGGTAATTTGTGGGGATAAACCCCACTTATTCCCTATTGCTTTTTTGCAAGAGAAGAGAGCCACCGTGGCCTTTTTTACTCTTTCCTGAATGTTGGGTTTCCATGTGAGCTTCTTATCTAGAACAAGGCCTAGATATTTAGCTTCATTTGAGAAAGTTAGTGGAGTTCCATTAATGGACGGAACATTTAGGTGTGGAATTTTATATTTCCTTGTGAAGAGGACCAGTTCAGTTTTGTGGGGGTTTACTCCTAGCCCACATTTACCAGTCCACTTAAGAAGCTTGTTAAGAGCTGTTTGCATTAGCTCAATAAGAATTTGAGCATGTTTTCCTGATATCGCAATGGCGACGTCATCAGCGTATGCAATCACTTTGAATCCTTCTGCTTCCAGGTCAACTAGAAGTTCATTGACAACTAAGTTCCATAAAAGAGGGGATAGGACTCCACCTTGTGGAGTACCTCTGCTGACTGATCTTCTTAGGGAGACGTCTCCTAGGGTTGAGTTGATTAGCCTACTTTTTAGCATAAGATTTATAAGCTCACTCAGGGATCTGTCTACTTTAAGATTGTCTAGTGCCGTTGTGATTGCTTGGTTGCTGACGTTGTTAAAGGCACCCTCGATATCAAGGAATGCTACCAGAGTATACTCTTTGTGATGTAGGGAATATTCGATAGCGCTTACTAAGGTATGCAAGGCAGTGTCTACCGATTTTCCTTTGCAGTAAGCGTGTTGTGCTGTAGACACTAGAGTTGTGTCTATGGCATTTCGCAAATGGATATCAATCAGACGTTCTAAAGTTTTAAGAAGGAATGATGATAGACTTATAGGTCTGAGGTCTTTTGGATACACTTGGGAACATTTTCCCGCTTTGGGAATGAACACAACTTTTACTTCCCTCCATAACGATGGAATGTATTTCAACTCTAAACATCCGTTTAGTACTACTTCCAGGATAGGGATAATAATATCCATAGATTGTTGAAGTTCTGCTGGTATTATGCCGTCAGGTCCAGCAGATTTATATGGATTGAAGCTGTTGATGGCCCATTTTAGTTTTTCCCTAGTGACTAGACCAAGTTTACTAGTATTATTATTGATTGATCCAATTGGACTACAATCAAGGTTTACTATGTTAAGGGAGCTACCTGGGAAATGGGTGTCAAGTAGCAAGTTAAGCGATTCTTCGCAGGTATTGGTCCATGAGCCGTCTGCTTTTTTAAAGAAGCTAGGCATTGTAGGATTGGTAGAGAGGATTTTCCTTAATCTGGAAGCCTCTGAAGTGTCTTCTATTTTACCACAGAAGTTCCTCCAGGAGGCTCTTTTACTTTTCCTCAGCTCTTTTTTATATAATTTCAGGGATTCTTTGTAGGAATCCCAGTCTGCGATTTCTTTGGAGTATTTAGCTCGGTTGAAGGACTTTCTACAAGTCTTCCTGAGCGGTTCAAGCCCCGAGTTCCACCAAGGTGGCTTCCGTTTTCCTCTTATACGAGTAAGAGGGCAGGAGGCTGACAATGATTTGTTAAGGGCTGCTGTTAGATCGTTGACTTTTTTGTCAAGTTCGTTTATATTAGAAGGGATTTTCAAAAGATCAGGTTTAATTAAACTTTTTAGAGTATCCCTGTATTTTTGCCAATCAGTCTTTCGATAATTACGGAAGGCTGGTTGTTTATTAGTGTCATCAATAAGTTCGAATTGGATGTATCTGTGATCAGAGAATGAGTGCTCTGCAGACACCTTCCAATTCGTGATCCTATGATGAATCGAATCGGAGACAAGTGTTATGTCTAAGACTTCTTGTCTGTTTCTGGTTATGAATGTTGGTTCATTCCCAGTGTTAGTTACAATTAGGTTAGTACTGAGAATATAATCAAAAAGAGACTCACCTCTATCATTTATATCTGTACTCCCCCAGACTGTATGGTGTGCGTTGGCGTCACAACCAATTAGGAGGCACGTATTTAGCCGCTCTGAATCCTCTATAATTCTCCTCAGCATGTCGCTGGGGAGGGGGCCGAGATGGTCGTGGCCAAGGTAAGCTGAGGCAAGCCAGTATATGCCTTTTATGGTCTGCAGTCTGACCGTGGTAACGTCTCGATCGCTGTAGTCAGGGAGTATAAATACATTAATATTACTTCTCACTAATATGCAGGATCGTGGCTCACCTTTGTCCAATGCATACAGCAAGTAGTACCCAGGAGTCCTGAGTCCATGAACAATAGATTTGACAATCCATGGTTCCTGGATCAGGACAATATCTTCCCCTTTTGTTTGCAGCCGGAGAAGAAGGGAGGCCGAAGCCAGTTTGGAATGTTGGAGGTTAATCTGTAGTAGCTGAACCATCTCGGTTGCAGTTTTCCAGACCACCTCTTACAGTGCTATTGAGGTCCTCCTCTGAGTCAGACTCCGAGGATGACCGTAAAAGAAAATCTTCATTAATGTAGTCTTCAGTCTCCATGTCGGAAGGACTGTCGACAGTGTGAGCATCCAAGTCGGATGCGGTATCTGGTTTGGAGGAGGGCATACCTATAGAAGGAGTGCTGGGTGCATCTATTTCCATTTCTGGAAGGTTGATAACACCAGCAGGTTCCTCCACTGCGGGTATATCCTCCGATGTTGTGAGTGCTAGTCTGGCACTTTCTTCGTCTTTCCTATACACTTTCAGCGTAATGGTAGACCATCCAAACCTAATCACTCCTTTGGTCGACGCTAGTGGAGCCAGTGAATCCCTATTGATGACTATAATAGCCGATCTATAAGGACCCTCCGGATCCTCCAGCTTGGCGACTTTCCAGTCATGAGTAGGCAGGGATGGGTTACCATATTGTAGCATTTTAAGGATGATTTCTTTGTCGGAGAGTTCAGCTGGTAATCTGGTACGAGCTCTTGGTCTGCAAGGAATGTCTTCTCTTGCCACAACCTCGAGCTTAGCACCAGGCCAGAGTCCCTCCAACCTACTGATAGCGAGCTTATATAGATCGCACGACCTCCGACCATCGAAGGCGACGAGCTTGACGCGCCCCTGGTACCACCCGGCATCCTCAAAAATGGCAGGTTCACCTGGATTTTCCATCATGAGGGTCCAGTAGGAAGCCTGAAGCTTGTTCAAGACCGTCGTCCACCGATCGAAGGAGATCATACCATCTACATTACTCCTATCAATCACCGCTAAAATGGTTTTATCCTTTAGTACGTCACTAAAGGATAGATCTTTCCTGATGTTGGAAAGAGTATTGGAATTGGCCTTTGGTCTTTTGGGTTCCGGACCGGTTCCCTCAAAGGATCGCTGGCGCTTAGACGTAGAGTCTTCGCTTTTAATTATATTTTTTGCCCACACGAGTTTGGCAGATTGCTTCGAGTCCAGATCCGACACCGGTAAGTCACCTAGCATCTTCACTAATCTCTCCGCGTTCCGTTTGTCTTTTCGTGAGTACGTTACACTCCTCCCTCCAGCGGTGGTACTGTAAGTCACAGTATCACCGTCGCAGGGGGGAATCCCCATGGAGCTCGAGGAAGGTTTACCCCTGACGCCGGTGGAACCGTAAGTCACGGCACCATCAGCCCCCTGGACACCCCTTCCTGAGCCCGAAGGTTTTTGTTGGGCGGTGGTGTTCCTCTCCTTGTCCGAGGTGGAGCTGAAAGTCACAGCTACACCCCCGTCAAGGAGGGGAATTTCTTGAGAGTCTGAGCTCAATAGTGCGGTGGGAGTGTCACAGTGTGTCACTGTGGCACTGCCACTGTTTTTGTTATTTACATCCGCAACTGTCGGGGGGCAGTCACGGAGGGCAGCAGAGGTACTGTAAGTCACAGTATCCCCACTACCGACCGTGATTTGTCCCGACAGCTGCGGAGGAGCGTCCAGACTGGTAGCACTTCCCCTACTCTCGGACGGCTTTACAGCCTTCCCGGGAGTTGAGGTCGTCCTACCGGTCATATCGCCTGACGTGTGAATTTGTTTTTGTTTTTCTTTTTTATATGCTTTCTTTTTGTCTTTCATTAATGAACTTTTGGTCACTGGCGACTCCTCCTCTTTCGAGGCAAAGCCCGTGCCGGCAGTCGTGACTCCTGCCGACATTTGAGTGGACATCCCCACTCGAATTTTATTATTATTTGTAGCTTTTGAGTTCATGATTTTAGTTAGATTGAGTTATTTTAGTTAGTGTGATTCTGCGATTGTTGAAGTGTGTGTGTGTGTGTGTGTGTGTGTGTGTGTGTGTGTGTGTGTGTGTGTGTGTGTGTGTGTGTGTGTGTGTGTGTGTGTGTGTGTGTGTGTGTGTGTGTGTGTGTGTGTGTGTGTGTGTATGTATGTGTGTGTGTGTGTGTGTGTGTGTGTGTGTGTGTGTGTGTGTGTGTGTGTGTGTGTGTGTGTGTGTGTGTGTGTGTGTGTGTGTGTGTGTGTGTGTGTGTGTGTGTGTGTGTGTGTGTGTGTGTGTGTGTGTGTGTGTGTGTGTGTGTGTGTGTGTGTGTGTGTGAGTGTGTGTGTGTGTGTGTGTGTGTGTGTGTGTGTGTGTGTGTGTGTGTGTGTGTGTGTGTGTGTGTGTGTGTGTGTGTGTATGTGTGTGTGTGTGTGTGTGTGTGTGTGTGTGTGTGTGTGTGTGTGTGTGTGTGTGTGTGTGTATGTGTTGAAGAATCTCACGTAAGCCCCCTCACCGCGACAAGGTCAACTCATAGAGGGGGGATGCTGTGTCATGCAGCTGTTTTAACATTGTGCTTGAAAATGTCATACGGAACACCCATGCCAGCACATCGGGCACCATCTTTATTAAATCGACTCAATTAATTCAATTTGCGGACGACATTGATGTGATAGGAAGAGCACAGCGAGTAATGACCAATGCCTTCACTACTATGAAGTCAGCAGCAAGCAGAATGGGACTGAAAATAAACGAGGCAAGACGAAGTATATATGCTTTCATCAACAAAAGTCCAATCCCACCACCGACTTGGTTAGAACTTGGCCTTTGATAGGGATGACATCAAGGTAGTCAGTGAACTTATCTCCTGTGCCTATAATCTATCTCTGTGCTAAATTTCATTCAGATCCATTCAGCCATTCTGGTGTGATTTCAAAAATTAAAACAAATCTATCCCACGGGAACCATACATTTTACCGGAATAAAAAGTAGCTAATATGCTATTCCAGACTATAATCTATCTCTGTGTTAAATTTCATTCAGATCCGCTCAGCCATTCTGGTGTGATTTCAAAAATTAAAACAAATCTATCCCACGGGAACCATACATTTTACAGGGATAAAAAGTAGCTAATATGCTATTCCAGACTATAAGCTATCTCTGTGCTAAATTTTATCCAGATCCATTTAGCCGTTCTGGCGTTAGTTAGCAACAAACATCCAAACATCCAAACATACAAACATCGTAACTTTCACATCCTACTAATATTATAAATGTGAAAGTTACGATGTTTGGATGTTTGTTGCTAACTAACGCCAGAACGGCTGAACGGATCTGGATAAAATTTGGTACAAAGATAGCTTATAGTCTGGAATAGCAGATAGGCCATTTTTTATCCCGGTAAAATGTATGGTTCCAGTGGGATAGATTTGTTTTAGTTTTGAAAATTAGACTAGAATGGCTGAGCGGATCTGAATGAAATTTAGCACAGAGATAGATTATAGTCTGGAATAGCACATAGGTGGTTTCTTTTTATCACGGTTTAATGTAGGTGAATTATAAAGCTATAAAAGAAGAAGAAGCTAGATTACGATAGACGACTCCTCAAGCTACAGTCTACTTCTTGATCATCTGAAACGCGAGCGAAGCCGCGGGTAAAGGCTTACTTACTTATGTTGGCGCCACTGGAGCGTGGTACTCCAAGGCCTTGCTGAGAATGCCCCTCCAGCCGGCTCGATCTCTAGCCTGCTGTCTCTAATTTCGTACTCCAAGTTGACGGATGTCTCCCTCTACCTGGTCGCTCCATCGAAGATGAGGTCTACCTTGGCTTCTGACTCCCTCGGGTTTGGCGTTGAAGACTTTACGAGCTGGAGCGTCGATGTCCATTCGCTCTACATGGCCCAGCCATCTTAGTCTTTGGATTCGAATTTTTCTGGCTAGGCTTATGTCGCTGTACAGCTCGTACAGTTCGTTGTTATATCTTCTTCTCCAAACGTTGTTTTCGCGATTTACGCAGACAGGACCATAGATCGTACGCAGAACTTTTCTCTCGAAGACTCCAAGTGAATTTTCATCCGATTGGGAGAGGGTCCATGCTTCCGCACCATATAGCAGGACTGGGATGATGAGTGTTTTATATAGTGTCACCTTGGTTCTTCTCGATAGGGCTTTACTCCTCAATTGCTTACTCAGCCCAAAGAAACAGCAATTAGCAAGAGTTAGTCTGCGTTTGATTTCTGCGCTGATGTTGTTGCCTGTGTTTACAGCAGTGCCCAGGTAGACAAATTCACTGACTACCTCGAAGTTATACCTATCAATGGTCACGTTCTGACCAAGTCGGTGGTGGGATTGGACTTTTGTTGATGAAAGCATATACTTCGTCTTGTCCTCGTTTATTTTCAGCCCCATTCTGCTTGCTGCTGACTCCGTAGTAGTGAAAGCACCGGTTACTGCTCGCTTTGTTCTTTCTATCACTTCAATGTCGTCAGCAAACCCGAGTAATTGTGTCGATTAATTGAAAATGGTGCCTGATGTACTGGCATGGGTGGTCCGTATTACATTTTCAAGCACAATATTAAAACAGCTGCATGACAGTGCGTCACCTTGTCTTAGCCCTCTGGTGGTTTCGAAGGTTTCAGTAGAGTCTCTACCAACTTGGACGGAACAGCGAGCATTCTCCAACGTCATCCTGATAAGGCGTATCAGTTTAGCAGGGATTCTAAAGTTAGACATGGCACGATACAGTTCAACTCTATAAACACTGTCGTAGGCGGCTTTAAAATCGACGAACAGGTGGTGGGTGTCGATGTTATATTCTTGGGTTTTCTCCAGGATCTGGCGTAATGTGAATATTTGGTCGGTGGTAGATTTTCCAGGTCTGAAGCCGCATTGGTAAGGACCTATCAGGTCGTCAGCAAATGGCTTGAGACGTTCACATAAAACGCTGGACAGGATCTTATAGGCGATGTTTAAAAGGCTTATGCCTCTATAGTTGGCGCAGAGTAGGCGGTCTCCTTTTTTGTGAATCGGGCAGATGGTACTGAGATTCCACTCATCGGGCATACTTTCCTCCGACCATATTTTGCAGATGAGTTGGTGTATGCTCCTGACCAGGTCATCTCCAGCGCGTTTAAAAAGCTCCGCTTGAAGGCCATCACATCCAGCTGCCTTATTCATCTTTAGTCTGGTGATGGCTACTTTGATTTCATTTTGGTCGGGCGGGTGTAGTTCGTGGTCGTCATCTAGATTAATTGGAACAAGTTGATCTTGGGCGGGATCTTGGCTGTCATCGCCATTTAGCAACCGGTTAAAGTAGTCTCTCCAGATGGCTAACATCGCCTGCGTTTCCACTATGGTATTTCCATCCTGATCTTTGCAGGGCCCAGGGCGGCTTGTGAAACCGGATGTAGGCTGTTTCACCTTTTTATAGAAGTTTCGTACCTCTTTTCTGCAAAAACATCTCTGCATCTCCTCGACTTCGCGTTGCTGGTGTTCTTTTTTCTTTCTCCTGAGTAGACGTTTCTCAACTTTCCTTCGCTCAACATAGAGATTTCTGCATGCTCTATCTGGAGCCACGACTTGTATGCCTCCGTTTTGGCTTTGTTTGCCTGAGCACATTTGGAGTCGAACCAGGGGTTTCTGGGGGGTGGATGTGAGAAGCCCAATACCTCTGACGCAGGACTTCTTATGGCTTTTTGACATAGCTGCCATTGGTCTTCCGGGTTCATGTCATCAGTCGAAGGATTTCTCGCAAGCTCAAGGGATACGCGGTCGGCATAGGCAGCGGCGGTCTCTTCCGACTGAAGACGTCCAACATTGAATTTCCTAGGTGTAGTCGGTGTTCGCCTAAGCATGGAGATCCGTACCCTAAGTTTTGCACCGACTAGGTAGTGGTCCGAATCGATGTTTGCTCCTCGGAAAGTACGGACATTCATAATGCTGGAGGAGTGTCTTCCATCAATCACAACATGGTCGATTTGGTTGCAGGTTCGACCATCTGGGGATCGCCATGTGCCCTTGTGGATGTCGGGACGTGGGAATCGCGTGCTGCTCAGCACCATGTTTTTTCCCGCTGCAAAATCGATGAGCCTGAGTCCGTTGTCGGAGGTGGTGTCGTGCAGGCTGTGTTTTCCGAGCGTCATACCAAAGATGTCCTCTCTCCCAATTTTGGCATTGAAGTCTCCCAAAAGAATTTTAATGTCATGTTTTGGGCACTGCTCATATGTTTTGGCGAGGAGCTCGTAGAAACATTCTTTGGTAGCGTCGTCTTTCTCTTCTGTAGGGGCATGGGCGCTAATTAGGCTTATGTGGAGGAATTTGGCCTTAATGCGGATCGTTGTCACTCTCTCGCTGACTTCGCGAAAGCTCAAGACCTTTTGCCTAAGTCTTCCTCTGACAGCGAATCCGCACCCAAACAAGCGCGATCTCCCATCAAGGTGGCATTTCCCATAATAGAAATTACAGTCCTCCGTAATTCTCAGGCCCGGTCCATCCCATCGCATCTCCTGCAGGGCTGTTATATCAGCGTTGAGACTGGCGAGGGTCTCGGCTAGCTGCTCGGCTTTACGCGGCCTGTTTAGCGTACGCACATTCCATGTGCATATGCGTAAATCGTTGTCCGTTTTTCGTTTGCGGGGGGGGTCGTCAACATTTTTGGTTCTTTCATCCGAGGCATTTTCTGCGGTTTTCATCACAATCGTGTTTCCCTTTCATGACCGGCTTGTGAGGCCTGTGTATGACATAGATCTTTGTGGTGGTTGGATCTTCAGAGCGTATCTCTTTCTTCCTGCTCCTAGTTCCTGAGAAGATAACTCAGGTATCTACAACCTATGGATCCGATGGATCCAACGTTCGTCGTTAGTTCACCTTTCGGCTATCCAGCAGGCACCACTTGGAGGTGACGATACGATTTTACCCGCGGGTAAAGGCTAGTGAAAAATAAACGTGCGTTACGGCAACATAAGCCTAGGCAGAAAAATTAAAAATCAAGGACTAAAATACCTGGCCAAGTAGAGCGAACAAATGGCCCCAAGCACCAACAACAAAGTATTCCACAATTAACAAATGCACTACTAGTCCAACAACAAAATAATCAGTGCGCGACAGCAAAAATTCAGTGCCGCTATTTAGATTAGCATCGAGTAGTCCCTTCTTCTTTCTTCACCTTCACCCCACACAGCCAATCTAGGTTTTTATTGTGACTCTCAAATGCGCACAGTGGGGTCTCAATAAAAATCTGGAGAGTAATAAGAATGGGTAATTGATTGCATGATGATTCTTCCAGGATGGATCAAAACAAATTGACATGAAGGCATAATCGCTCATGTTGTTGAATTTTGGCAAGTCAAAGTCACCCTTTTTTGGGTTTTAAGTCTATGTCTGTTTTCTTGTTATATGGTGGAAGATTTTAGAGTGGAGTATAGCAACATTGTTGGGCTTAGAAAGAATATCTGTGCCGCGAATACTGCTACATACAGGCGAGCTGTTTTGGCATTGAGTGAAACCCAAGCAGGTGTGAATTCTGATTGTTTGGAATTCAGCTTACCTGGGTATAACTTAGTGCTATTATTCTTTTCGCACCACTGTCTAGTCGTGTACGTCAGAATCGATGTTGCTAACCAGCTTATGCCAAAATGTAATCAGTGTTCAAACACAGACTTTAATTTCATGTGGTTTAAACTCACCGTCAAAAAGCACTTCATCCATACTTGTTTTATTTACAGACCCCCCAGTCCGCACAGTATCTCGACTTTTAACGAATTTGATGCGCTGTCGAACTCCATCCAAAGAATTTTTACCCAATATCGTCGCCCTGAAATCGTTGTTACGGGCGATTTAAATGTACACAATTCTACGTGACTTCGATATTCTCGGTAGGCAACACCCAAAGAATGCTTAACAACTTAACTCAGCTAATTTACAAGTCAACACGAACTCCTGACATTGCAGGTCATTCGCTAAATACTCAAACTACTCCAGACTTGTTTCTTGCTTCTCATCCCTATAAAAATACGATACATTAATAATCGACTCTAGGCACGTCAGACCATTGTATCATTTCAGCCCATTCCAGTTAAAGACACAAACCCAACGAAAACCGTATGGCAATACGAGAATAAGCGAACTGGGACGGTCTCAACAATTTCTTCAGAAACTTTAACTGGTCACTATGTTTCCTCGATAGTGACACAGACCTGAGCGCTTAGATGCAATTACAAGCATTATTCTCTGCGGAATGAGAAATTTTGTTCCGATCAGGACAAAAAGCATCAAACCAGAAGACAATTGATGGTTCGACTTGAGCTGGAAAGATGTGAGAGAAGTTAGTTTCCGATCAGTGCTTAGGTTTCCTAAATCGATGTAAGAAATATCTTTCACCTTCTAATTTGGCTACAATCTACAAGGCATACATCCGCCCGAAGCTTGAGTATAATTCTTATTTGAAGTATACTTGAGTATTCGTTGGCCGAAAACGATATCGAAATTTGAAATTTGAAATATTATCGTACACAACAAATTGGATGTTGACATCACCCAACGGAAAAAGGCGTCGGATAGGAGGTACACTGAGGAGATCTGATGAAAGCAACATAGCGAAACAATATTTCGGAAGAAGTGCTGAGGAAAATATAAGCGTAGGAAAACCAAAATCATCTTAGAGATCATCTGGTTTTAAATGTTTGCATCCTTAGCATGGAAGGATTTCGGCGCTACCCAGGCTCCAGGAGAAGTTTAACCTGTACCTGCGGCCGGAGCCGGACAACAAATTAAAACAAATATTATCTTTCTCATTTACACTATTCAAATAAATTATTCTATGCTTTGCTAAAATAGTTGGATGATAGTGAGTGATTTGATTTTTTGAATTATCTCTGTCTGTCCAATAAAGAATTTATATATTTTGTTCGTCCAGAAGTAATGTTATTAGTTTCAGGTCTTTTTAAGCTATGACAGTGGTTTAAAGGTAAACTAAAAATCATTTTGTTCTTTACAGGTGAACCAAACATTTTGGTTAAAAGGTCATACAATGTACAAATGGGACAAGAGCTTGAATTATCAGTAACGACAGTTGCGAACCCTCCCATACTGCTATATATTAAATGGAGTTTCATTAAATGTCCATTTTTATGGAAAAGTGTAAAGGGTTTATGTGAAGGAGATCCAGCCAATTTGGGAGTATGTAGAAGTGTCAACCATAGTTTGTTTTAATAAAGCCTTAAATAAATATCTTTTTTCTTCTTAAACGAAGAAATATAGAATAAAATTCAACAAAACCAATGATTTTACAACAATATTCGGTCTAGTTATCAAACCAAAAGTACCAGGTGAAGTACGATTTAAAGTTGCAAACGACTTTGGAACCTCACTTGCAAAAAGTTTTGTTTCGATCAGTGATATCCCAGGCAATATATCTATTATCGGAATAGATCCAAAGCATGAAATAACTGAAGGCGATGAAGTAATCATGAAGTGTGCAGCACAGCGAAGCTTATTTTCGTTTCCGGCATGGTTAAGAAACAACAACATAATGAGCAATATTGGTGAACTAAAAGTCTCGATGGAGTCTTCAAAGTTCTCTTATATAAGTATTGTAAAATTCAAGAATATCACCAAGCAGGATGCTGGAGAATATATATGTAGAGGAACTATGCAAGACACAAATGATGTAATCACCAAATCAGTTAATATCATAGTTTATGGTGAATTTCAGGCATCATCACAAAGCCATAGTATAACGTTGTTGTCTTTTTTTTTTTAAGAACCTGAAGCCCCGGTTATTGATGAAACGAGTATGGAAGATGTAGTGGAACGTTTTGTTGATCAATTTCTGCAGCTGACTTGTAAGGCCACTGGCAAGCCTAAGCCAACCATCACATGGTACAAAGATGACGAAGAAATAAATCAAAGTCCCAATGTTGATTTGTTTGAAAACAATTCCATCTTGAGAATCCAAAGCGTTAATTCATCCGATACTGGCGTTTACAAATGTGTGGCCAAAAATCGATTAGGTTCGGACAGGAAGAGCTTACTTGTGGAAATAAAAGACATATCAGGTGAGCCCTTACTATTTCTAGGTAACTTCATTAAAAAACATTTTCCATAGAGTCATCAAATCGTAAGACTGCGTTTGCAATTATTGGCGGTATAGCGGTGGTCACAATTTTGGTTATTTCCTTTAGTTATTACATTTACAAAATGAAAAAGGTAAGTCCCCGAATAATAAAGGGATATTCCCATTCAATGCAATTAAAAATACTTTATTGGGAAACAATAATGAAAGAATGAACGGCGACGCCTTTTTAAATTAAAATATTTTGAACCTTAAAATCTTCTTACACCATTCGTTAAAGAGAATCACATCTTAATTTTTTGTTGAATATCGATCAAGAAAACATGGGGAACCTCAATGCCAAAATTGGCTCGGACAATGTATATCCTAAACGTGTAAGAGGTGTAGTACATGGATTGGACCAGCGAAGTGAGAGTGGTAATTGCTTGTTAATTTTTGTGACGCTCGTCAGGTGGTAAAATGATGAACCCTGTTTCGACTCAAGACCTTTACAAAATCACCTTAGTCTCACTTGGTGGTAAAAATAATCAAAACTAACAATTAAATCCAACTACGATGGATGCAATCACTTTGCGATGGAAAAAAACAAAAACATTTCGGAAGGAGGAGGGGACCAGCATCAGTTAAGAGATACTTTACGGAGACGTTTAGAAAAAACAGCAACCATACCCGAAATCCACAACCTGCTCTTTTTAACGCAAAACAAAAAAACATTCATCTTAATGGGGGCTCAAACTTTAAACCTACCTAAATGTTTTCATTCTTGGAAAATGTTAAGATGGTTTTTATGGAAGAGATAGAGTTTTTGCGATATCCCAAGACACCATTGAGAAAATAAAGTATCCCAGAGCCAGAGCACTAAAAATTAGTGTTAACAATGAGTAAGAGTAAGGAGCAGCTTACAAGGGAATATAGAGGTGTGTGTTATGAGATACCTAGAAGGAACAGATAGGGAAAATCGATGGAAAGCGCTGAAGGAAATGCAAGAAGAGGAGATGCAAATGTTCAGTATAAAATTACAAAGGGCTTTGTAGACCATTAAAAGAATCACCAACCACACTGTTTTTGACGGAAACGTAAGTTTCTTAGCGAAAGTGGAAGACTAGTAACGAAGAATGAAAGAGAATTTCTGCATATCTTCCAAATTCCTGAGAGCTGGCCCCTGTTCACGCTGTTTGGGAAAGTTAAATTTGGCAATTATGTAGTGTTTGCTAATGTCACTTATTTTTGGCAATGCTGCAAGTCGATGCATTTGACGTTTGCAAATTCAGTTTAAAGAAAAGCTGCTCATCTTACTTCTGAAAATGTGGCAGCCATCTCTCATGTTGGTGGATCTTATCTTAACGGCTTAAACCACGTTTCCAGCTGACACTTTTAGCAGTTCACAATGTCAAAAATCAAAGTTGTGTTTTGCGTTCGTTTGCTTGGTTATGTCATAAAGAATGCTTCTTGAGAAATACTTATTCGATTTAGTTCCAAAAGATATGTTGAGAATGAAATTTTTAAATTCCGACATCTGAAGGACACAAATTCTTTGCTTAAAATTCTATGCCTTGAAATTTTTTTTAAATTAGTGAGTTTTATGATCCGGGATATTTAATACAAATCAAAATTCAAGGTGGTGGATTGAGTTCCAAAAAAATGTGACTACAAATCGAAACTTGGACCGCCGAGTCAAACTTTTTCCATTTTAAAAAAATTTTCTGCCCACTTAAATCAAAATGATAAATTTAATCTTATTTCTTAAAGAATCTCCAACAATCCGTTTTCAATAACTTTGAAGAGGGTGCCATTGATCAACTTGATCCAAACTTGTCGCTCAATGAACAGGCGAACTTACTGCCTTATAATAGATGTTACGAGTTCCCCAAGAATAGGTTGAAATTGGGTAGGCACTATTCTTCAAACCTTATATTTGAAATGTTCAGCTTTCGATTTCGTTACTTTAGGAAAACAACTTGGCTCTGGAGCATTTGGCGTGGTTTGGAAGGGTTTCGCTGAGCGAATAATTGAAAACGAAGAAGACACTGTGGTGGCGGTAAAAATGGTGAAAGAAAATGCAGACCATGAAGTCCTGAAAGCATTCGTGTCGGAACTAAAGATAATGGTTCACCTTGGACACCATTTAAATGTTGTTAATTTGCTTGGTGCCGTCACTGAAAATAAGAGTGAGTCACCATAAAGATGACTCTAGAGCTTCGTCCAAACTTTAAGTTTCTTGTTATTTTTAGGTAAAATAATGATAATTGTCGAGTACTGCCCGTATGGATGTGTTCAGGACGTTTTGCTGCATAATCGGAAATGGTTTGTCGATCAAATCGATCCCTATAATGACAAAATTGATTCGACTATATCAAATGAAATTTATTCGGAGAAAAGCTTACGTGCTAAGAGGTAAGTTGCTCGATAATTTCTTTTGCTTCACAGCAAAATAACCTTACCTAACAAACTTAGTCTGTCAACATATGACAGCTGTTGAAACAGTAACACACATAACTTTTATATCTTCTTCTACTATATTCTTCTTGTTTTCATGAAGCTGCTTTAGGCGGCAACACAGGTCCTTCCACCTCTCTCTTTTCCACGATACCTCAGTTGTGACCACGACTTTTGGAACTGATCGTCCTTCATTGCAGTTGATCTCCATGTTTCCATTGGTCGTCGAACTCGCCTTGCACCTGGAAGATTCCTTTGAAAGCACTGCTTTGCTGTGTTGTCATCAGATTACCTAAATGTATGGCAAATCCAGCGATACTTCCTTTGCTTGATGTCTTAATCCACTTTTGTTTGACCAGTCTGCAGTTCTTAGTTGGATATAATTTGTGACCACCGGATCTTAAGAATTGAATGCAAGATGTTGATAGAGCATTTCCGCTTTTCACAGGCCCATAGCAACTTGGCTTTTCCAATTGGTCTCTGAGTTTCAACTAAGTACGAAGCGATATGTTTGAAGAATTCCATACACAGAAGAAAGCACTCCAAGTGCACTAAGAGCTTTATTTATTCTATTGCTGACGTCCAGGTCTGATCCGTGGTCCACCATCGAGTTCCAGAAAACTACCCAAATAGATGACATGAGTGGCTTCAAGTATTGTCCCCTGTCTCGCAAAAACCTGCTGTTGTTGGTTCCGTTTTGTGTTTTTGGCGTAAACCTTGTTGCGAACGCCTGGCGCGAGTTAAGCTGTTGTAGCTAGGGCAAAGCAAACAAATATATGCTTTATAGAACAAAATCTCTTTAAAAAAAATATATCTCTACATTTTCTTGTGTAAATTTTTTCAATACGCCCACTTTTAAAGGCGTGATTTTGATAAAATACCTTTGTTTAGGTAAGATCGTTTAAAAGCTACTCGATTCAGCTGTAGTTTTACACATATGCCTTAAAATTGACTAGGGATCAAAGCTCAGTTAGTGCTTTAAGTCAGTTTTTAAATTTTTTTAGACACGCCTACTTTTAAGGGACGTTTTCGTCAAAAGTCGTAATATGTATTAATATTTTTAATGTTTTTTAACTCGGTCGCAGGTTTTAAATAAGAAGATGAACAATTCGATATGCATTCCTTGATTATGTAGCAGAATGTGGTTCAAGAATTGCTAAGTACATCAATAATTCCATTACATTTCCATTGCCATTCAAAATCAAATTTTTAAAAATGTAAGTTTTTCTTGTTTTGTTCAAATCGATCTGCAAGCTTAAAATTGAATGTCACTGAGCTCATAATAACTGCCCTGGCAGTAAAAAGTCTCAACCTTGGGCGTGGCACACGCCTTTTTTGTATTGCTATAGAGTTTATTGCACATCAGCCATACAATGAATGTTATTGAATTTGTTCCTGTATGCCAAAGAAGAATTTTGTTTCTGAAACTGGAACATCGGCTGGCTGCGGGAGGTGAACGCATACACACACGAAAATATAGGGAATAGGGTGTCCAACAGTCCGTTGGAAGCGTACTGTAGCTCTCGCTTATGTTTAAGATAGAAATTGGTACCTACTTTTGCGTCCATTTGTAGCGTTTGATTTGATGTTTAGTTTGTTTTGACTTTTGAATGTTCAGTATTATTATAGAACCTACTTTATGTGATGTTAAATTTCAAGGAAAAGAAACAACGAGACGAGCGCTAGGCTAGCGCCCCTAGTAGCGGTATTTAAAAACAAATTTTAGAATGTGTTTAAGTGTTTATATGATCTGTCACTATCTTAAATTTGTTTTGAATCGTTCAGTAGTGTCCCAGTTTGTGGTTTGCATTCAAACTTGAAAAACGGAAAAAATCCATCGTTGTTCGATAATAAAATGGTTGACTAGATTGTCCGGGCCAACTTTGCATTAAGGTCCCCGTCCCCGTGACGAAAGTGATATTTACTTTCTTAACGTTGCTGTAGACTTAATTAAGCTTAGGATAGAACGTGATTTTTTCTTCCTCCGCTACAATTTCCGTCGAATTCTTGGGTTACACCTTGCAATCATTCTTCCTACCGTAACTAGACTACATGAAATTATATTTTATTATATTTTCAGTAACTCATCTAGCTTCAACTGCAATCGAGTTGGAAGAATCATTCTTTCGACTTCAGATCTGGTAAATTGGGCGTTCCAAGTAGCAAGTGGAATGGACTACTTATCTTCCAGAAGAATTTTGCATCGTGATTTAGCTGCAAGAAATATTCTTCTCTGCAAAGATAACGTTGTAAAAATTTGTGACTTTGGACTGTCCAAGTCGATGTACAAAAATGATAATTACAAAAAACAAACCGACACACCTTTGCCCATCAAATGGTTGGCCTTGGAGTCCTGGGCTGATCAAGTATATAATGTGTTAACTGATGTTTGGTCTTTTGGAATAACGCTGTGGGAGTTTTTCTCATTGGCAACTGTGCCTTATCCTGGAATGGATGCCAATTATGATATTTTTATAAAATTAAGAAACGGCTACCGTATGGAGAAGCCACCTTACGCAAATCAGGAAATGTAATTAATTTATTTAAAATAGTAACAAAATTAAATTTAATTGAGTTCCTTGTAAACGTAGATATGACATAATGCTGGAGTGCTGGAGTGAAGATCCCGAGCAGCGACCACTTTTTAAGGAATTGGAAATGAAATTTTCCAAGCTTCTCGATGAGGAAGTAACTCATGTAAGTTGCTTACACTGCAAAAGGATAATAACCGAGTAAGCTTATATTGAAATGGGTTTGATTTCCAGCATTATATTAACCTTAATGAACCGCACGTCAAATGGAATACAGAGTACCAGAAAAAAATAGAATTAGACTATTTGACAATCATGGGGACAGACAATGAAGCCAGCCCAATGATTTCCTCACCGATTTATGCAAACAAATTACCCGTCCCGGAGGAAGGTTAAAATAATTTATCTATACTTTTTTAATAAATTGTCTTGAATGTTCTTCTTTACAGAGAAAAATCCACCTGACAGTTGTTATCTTCCGATGGTTTCTTTCGAGAGCACTAGGAACAAGGGAATATTACGTCAATTGGATGATGGTTATGTTAAGCCTGAAAGGCATGTCTCCATCGATGATAAAATGGCCACATAGGAGTCTGGATAGATTCCCTTTTGCTTTAATAAGAAAATACCAATTTATTTTTATAGCTTTAAAAATAAAATTACTTATTGTATGTAAAAGATACCGATGAAAAAAATGTATCAATGATTGGTTGGGACCATATCGACCGGTGTTACTTGGACCGAAACAGTGAAACCGGACGTAAACGACGAGACTGTTGTACTGCAAGCTGTCACTCTTAAAGACGTATATTGTCGGGCTACTACAAGTCCTTTGGGTTTGACGTAGGTGCCGAACTTGTCGCGAGAGGTAAGAAGAGACACGGTTGCCAAAGTTTCTGCCGCTCTCTTGAGATTGTAGCTTCGCGACATCAAATTAACCCTTCAACGTCACAATCAATGTCGAACCCCTTAAACGTACGGGCGACGCTTACAGACAATATGGTAGGCACCCCATTGAGCTACTTCGACATATTCGGAGCTCAGGTCTTTGGGTCCTCTCACTACTATTAGTCAGGGTAGTGAAGTAGAGAAGGTGGCGGATGAGCCCATATAGGACCAACGGTAGCTCTCACATCCCCGTAGTGGGTTACTGACTCTGGATTTCTCCAGCTCCTTTTGTCCAAGGAGAGCAGCATAGGGCCTGGTCCTCCAGGTTGGGGGTTGTGCGTCGGGGTAACTTCCCTACCACGTAAAAAACCTCTTGTTCCGAAACAACCAACTGCCTCGGATATGGATGACCCTACTGATGACGACCCTAGCAAACGAAACAAGGACAACGAATTTCGGTTCTGCACGTGGAATGTCCGGACCCTTAACAGACCACGTGCAGCCGAACAATTAGTGGAAGCCCTAGATGTTGTCAAAGCCGACATCACAGCCATCCAAGAAGTGCGATGGGATGGTGAAGGCACAAGGAGGATGAAAAACTGTGACATCTACTACGGCAAGTGCTACAGGACAAGGAAACAGCGGCTATTTGGATGCGGATTTGTGATAAGAGGAAGGCTTAGGCAAGAAGTCTTGGGGTTTCGTGGCATAAGCGAACGCATTGTCACAATCCGCATTAAATCCAAATTCAGCAACATCTCGCTGATCTGCGTCCACGCCCCCACGGAGGAAAAAGATGACACGACCAAAGAAGAATTCTACGATCTTCTCGAGAAGACGTATGATGAATGCCCGAAGTACGACACTAAGTTTATTCTTGTTGACTTCAACGCCAAAATCGGAAAGGAGGGTAACTTTGGCTCGACAGTCGGAAAGCATAGCCTGCACGACAACACTTCCGGTAACGGACACAGGCTAATCGACTTTGCTGCGGGGCGAAGTGTCATCTTAGCTAGCACATACTTCCCACACCTCAATATACACAAGGGGACCTGGCGGTCTCCTGATCAAAATACCGTCAACCAAATTGATCACATTGCGATTGATAGCAGACATACCTCCAATGTCATGGATGTCCGCACTTTCCGACGGGCCAACATTGGCTCGGACCACTACCTTGTTGTAGCTAAAGTGTGAATGCAGATTTCCACCAAACCGCAGGATCGCGCATCCACTGTGAGAAAGTTTGATGTTGCGAAGTTACAATCGCAAGAGACCGCCACAACCTTTGCCAATCATGTCTCCTCTTATCTCTTGACAAGCCCGGCGCCTGCGCCAAACCCAGAGGCCCAGTGGCAATATTGCAAAATGGCCATCAAAACCGCTGCCACGGATGTTTTGGGTTTCATTAGGCGACCACAACGAAACACCTGGTTTGATGATGAGTGCAGGCTCGCACACTTGGCCAAAGACGAAGCATATCATGCAGTTCTGAATGCCAGAACTAGAGCTGCCAAGAGCGCTTTCCGTGCGGTGTACCAGCAAAAGAGGAAAGAGGAACATCGGCTTTTCAGAAGAAAAAAAAGAGAACTGGAAAAACGAATGGTTGAATCTATTGAGGGGTGCTACGGCAGAAGCAATGTTCGAAAGTTCTACCAAAGGGTAAAGCATTCGTCCAAGGGTTACAAAGCCCGAGCGGAAGCATGTAGAGACGAGGGTGGGAATGTCGTTGTAGATACACATTCGGTGCTGAGAATTTGGAAAGAACACTTCTGCAGACTGTAAAACGGCGAAGACAACCAACTAATCCCTGTCAGGCAGAATGATCCATTCGATGATGAAGAACAAAATTTCCGTCCTCCCGACCAAGAAGAAGTTCGGATAGCAATATCTAAACTAAAGTCCAACAAGGCTGCTGGAGCTGATGGCTTTACGGCTGAACTCTTCAAAGCAGCGGGAGATGACTTGGTGAGGAGCATACACCAACTCATCTGTACAATATGGTCGGATGAAAGTATGCCTGACAAATGGAACCTCAGCATTGTGTGCCCTATCCACAAGAAAGGAGATACTCTAAGCTGCGCCAACTACAGAGGTATAAGTCTCCTAAATGTCGCCTATAAAATCTTGTCGGCCATTCTGTGTTAACGTCTGGACCCTTTCGCACGTGAACTGATTGGCCCCTATCAGTGTGGTTTCAGGCCCGGTAAGTCAACCGTTGACCAAATTTTCACACTTCGGCAGATTTTGGAAAAGACCCAAGAATTCCAGATCGATACTCACCACCTCTTTATCGATTTTAAAGTCGCCTATGACAGCGTAAACAGGAACGAGCTATACAGAGCCATGTCGCTTCTTGGCATCCCTGCCAAACTCGTTCGATTGTGCAGGATGACTATAGAGAACTCTCGCTGCTCCGTCAAGGTTGGTAAGAACACCACCGACTCATTTAATGTCGAGAAAGGCTTACGACAGGGTGACGCGCTGTCATGTAACCTCTTCAACATCATTCTTGAGGCAATCGTACGCAACTCGCATGTCAACACCAGCGGTACGATTTCTTTTAGATCCGTTCAATTACTTGGCTATGCTGATGATATTGACATTATTGGAAGAACGAAGCGCGCTGTCAGTGGAGCATTCGCAAGTATTGAAGTGGAAGCGGCTCGAATGGATCTGGCTGTAAATGAAGATAAAACAAAGTATATGCTGTCCTCGGGTGAAGTAGATCATCACCGTAGGCTCGGACAAAACGTCACAATGGACAGATATAACTTTGAGGTTGTCAAGGACTTTGTCTATATGGGTTCCACTATAACCTCTCAGAACAACATCAGTGAAGAGATCAGTCGAAGAATCACTCTTGCCAATCGCTGTTTCTTCGGGCTAAGAAGGCATCTTAGTAGTAAAGCCCTCTCTCAAAGGACCAAGGAGACACTATACAAGACCCTTATCATCCCAGTCCTGCTGTATGGGGCAGAAGCGTGGACACTGACACAATCGGATGAATACAGGCTGGGGTGCTTTGAGAGAAAGATTCTTCGGGTGATATTCGGGCCTGTATGTATCAATGGAGTATGGAGGAGAAGATTCAATGACGAACTGTACGGGCTATACAGCGACATTGACTTGGTTAAGAAGCTGAAAATTCAGCGGCTTAGATGGCTGGGTCATGTGGAGCGTATGGACGAAAACGCTCCTGCCCGACGAGTCTTCAATTCCAACCCGGAGGGCCGACGCAGTTCTGGAAGACCCCATCTAAGGTGGCGCGATCAAGTGGTAAACGACCTCAACCAACTTGGTGTGCGCAACTGGAGGCCACTGGCTAGGGACCGGCCTAGCTGGCGAGGATTGTTGGTTGAGGCCGTGGTCCACAATGGACTGTCTGCGCCACCTTAAGTAAGTAAATAAGTAAGTTGGATGATAGTGAGTGATTTGATTTTTTAAATTATCTCTGTCTGTCCAATAATGAATTTATATATTTTGTTCGTCAAGAAGTAATGTTCTTAGTTTCAGGTCTTTTTCAGCTATGACAGTGGTTTAAAGGTAAACTTAAAATCATTTTGTTCTTTACAGGTGAACCAAACATTTTGGTTAAAAGGTCATACAATGTACAAATGGGGCAAGAGCTTGAATTATCAGTTACGACAATTACGAACCCTCCCATACTGCTATATATTAAATGGAGTTTCATTAAATGTCCATTTTTATGGAAAAGTGTAAAGGGTTTATGTGAAGGAGATCCAGCCAATTTGGGAGTATGTAGAAGTGTCAACCATAGTTTGTTTTAATAAAGCCTTAAATAAATATCTTTTTTCTTCTTAAACGAAGAAATATAGAATAAAATTCAACAAAACCAATGATTTTACAACAATATTCGGTCTAGTTATCAAACCAAAAGTACCAGGTGAAGTACGATTTAAAGTTGCAAACGACTTTGGAACCTCACTTGCAAAAAGTTTTGTTTCGATCAGTGATATCCCAGGCAATATATCTATTATCGGAATAGATCCAAAGCATGAAATAACTGAAGGCGATGAAGTAATCATAAAGTGTGCAGCACAGCGAAGCTTATTTTCGTTTCCGGCATGGTTAAGAAACAACAACATAATGAGCAATATTGGTGAACTAAAAGTCTCGATGGAGTCTTCAAAGTTCTCTTATATAAGTATTGTAGAATTCAAGAATATCACCAAGCAGGATGCTGGAGAATATATATGTAGAGGAACTATGCAAGACACAAATGATGTGATCACCGAATCAGTTAATATCACAGTTTATGGTGAATTTTAGGCATCATCACAAGGTCTTAGTATAACTTTTTTTTTTAAGAACCTGAAGCCCCGGTTATTGATGAAACGAGTATGGAAGATGTAGTGGAACGTTTTGTTGATCAATTTCTGCAGCTGACTTGTAAGGCCACTGGCAAGCCTAAGCCAACCATCACATGGTACAAAGATGACGAAGAAATAAATCAAAGTCCCAATGTTGATTTTTTTGAAAACAATTCCATCTTGAGAATCCAAAGCGTTAATTCATCCGATACTGGCGTTTACAAATGTGTGGCCAAAAATCGATTAGGTTCGGACAGGAAGAGCTTACTTGTGGAAATAAAAGACATATCAGGTGAGCCCTTACTATATCTAGGTAACTTCATTAAAAAACATTTTCCATAGAGTCATCAAATCGTAAGACTGCGTTTGCAATTATTGGCGGTATAGCGGTGGTCACAATTTTGGTTATTTCCTTTAGTTTTTACATTTACAAAATGAAAAAGGTAAGTCCCCGAATAATAAAGGGATATTCCCATTCAATGCAATTAAAAATACTTTATTGGGAAACAATAATGAAAGAATGAACGGCGACGCCTTTTTAAATTAAAATATTTTGAACCTTAAAATCTTCTTACACCATTCGTTAAAGAGAATCACATCTTAATTTTTGTTGAATATCGATCAAGCCAACATGGGGAACCTCAATGCCAAAGTCGCCTCGGACAATGTATATCCTAAACGTGTAAGAGGTGTACATGGATTGGACCAGCGAAGTGAGAGTGGCATTTGCTTGTTAATTTTTGTGACGCTCGTCAGGTGGTAAAATGATGAACCCTGTTTCGACTCAAGAACTTTACAAAATCACCTTAGTCTCACTTGGTGGTAAAAATAATCAAAACTAACAACTAAATCCGACAACGATGGATGCAATCACTTTGCGATGGAAAAAACAAAAACATTTCGGAAGGAGGAGGGGACCAGCATCATTTAAGAGATACTCTACTGAGACGTTTAGAAAAAACAGAAACCATACCCGAAATCCACAACATGCTCTTTTTAACGCAAAACAAACAAACATTCATCTTATGTGGGCTCAAACTATAGAAGCCTATAGATATCCCAAGACACCAGAAGGAAAATAAAGTTCCCCGGAGCACTAAAAATTAGGGTTAACAATGACTAAGTGTAGGGAGCAGATTACAAGGGAGTATAGAAGTGTGTTTTGAGATACCTAGAAGGAACAAATTGGGAAAATCGATGGAAAGCGCTGAAGGAAATGCAAGAAGAGGAGATGCAAATGTTCAGTATAAAATTACAAAGGGCTTTGTAGACCATTAAAAGAATCACCAACCACACTGTTTTTGATGGAAACGTAAGTTTCTTAGCGAAAGTAGAAGACTAGTAACGAAGAATGAAAGAGAATTTCTGCATATCTTCCAAATTCCTGAGAGCTGGCCCCTGTTCACGCTGTTTGGGAAAATTAAATTTGGCAATTATGTAGTGTTTGCTAATATTCACTTATTTTTGGCAATGCTGCAAGTTGATGCATTTGATGTTTGCAAATTCAGTTTAAAGAAAAGCTGCTCATCTTACTTCTGAAAATGTGGCAGCCATCTCTCATGTTGGTGGATCTTATCTTAACGGCTTAAACCACGTTTCCAGCTGACACTTTTAGCAGTTCGCAATGTCAAAAATCAAAGTTGTGTTTTGCGTTCGTTTGCTTGGTTATGTCATAAAGAATCCTGCTTAAGAAATTCTTATTCGATTTAGTTCCAAAAGATATGTTGAGAATGAAATTTTTAAATTCCTACAACATCTGAAGGACACAAATTCTTTGCTTAAAATTCTTTGCCTTGAAAACTTTTTTAAATTAGTGAGTTTTACGATCCGGGATATTTAATACAAATCAAAATTCAAGGTGGTTCCAAAAAATGTGACTGCAAATCGAAACTTGGACCGCCGAGTCATTTCTTTCATAAAAGTTTTTCCATCTTAAGTATTTTCTGCTCACTCAAATCAAACTGATAAATCTAATCTCATTTCTTAAAGAATCTCCAACAATCCGTTTTCAATAACTTTGAAGAGGGTGCCATTGATCAACTTGATCCAAACTTGTCGCTCAATGAACAGGCGAACTTACTGCCATATAATAGATGTTACGAGTTCCCCAAGAATAGGTTGAAATTGGGTAGGCACTATTCTTCAAACCTTATATTTGAAATGTTCAGCTTTCGATTTCGTTACTTTAGGAAAACAACTTGGCTCTGGAGCATTTGGCGTGGTTTGGAAGGGTTTCGCTGAGCGAATAATTGAAAACGAAGAAGACACTGTGGTGGCGGTAAAAATGGTGAAAGAAAATGCAGACCATGAAGTCCTGAAAGCATTCGTGTCGGAACTAAAGATAATGGTTCACCTTGGACACCATTTAAATGTTGTTAATTTGCTTGGTTCCGTCACTGAAAATAAGAGTGAGTCACCATAAAGATGACTCTAGAGCTTCGTCCAAACTTTTAGTTTCTTGCTGTTTTTAGGTAAAATAATGATAATTGTCGAGTACTGCCCGTATGGATGTGTTCAGGACGTTTTGCTGCATAATCGCAAATGGTTTGTCGATCAAATCGATCCCTATAATGACAAAATTGATTCGACTATATCAAATGAAATTTATTCGGAGAAAAGCTTACGTGCTAAGAAGAGGTAAATTGCTCGCTGATTTGGTTTGTTTCACAGCAAAATAACCTTACCTAACAAACTTAGTCTGTCAACATATTAAGGGGTTAGTTTGACAGCTTTTGAAACAGTAACACACATAACTTTTATATCTTCTTCTACTATATTCTTCTTGTTTTCATGAAGCTGCTTTAGGCGGCAACACTTCAACTCCTGATGCAGTATAGGGCGGCAAGCCAGGTCCTTCCACCTCTCTGTTTTCCACGATACCTCAGCTGTGACCACGACTTTTAGAACTGATCGTCCTTCATTGCAGTTGATCTCCGTGTTTCCATTGGTCGTCGAACTCGCCTTGCACCTGGAAGATTCCTTTGAAAGCACTGCTTTCCTATATTGCCATCAGGTTACCTAAATGTATGGCAAATCCAGCGATACTTCCTTTGCTTGATGTCTAAATCCACTTTTGTTTGACCGGTCTGCAGTTCTTAGTTGGATATCATTTGTGACCACCGGATCTTAAGAATTGAATGCAAGATGTTGATGGAGCATTTCCGCTTTTCACAGGCCCATAGCAACTTGGCTTTTCCAATTAGTCTCTGAGTTTCAACTAAGTACGAAGCGATATTTTTGAAGAATTCCATACACAGAAGAAAGCACTCCAAGTGCACTAAGAGCTTTATTTATTCTATTGCCGACGTCCAGATATGTAGATGAAATGAGTGGTTTCAAGTATTGTCCCCTGTCTCGCAAAAACCTGGGGTGGAATCGGCTAAGGTGATTTGTGATATGTGATAGTCACAATCTACAAATTTCGTCTGGCTAAGGTGATTGTCACATGTGACAATCACGTTTTTGTGACTTTTTCTTGTGACAGCTATTTAGGTGTCACTTGCATACAAAAATAATCTATACATATAATAAAATTGTAACGGGTCGATGTCTGTACATTGAAGATATAGATGCGAAACTAATATGGGGAGTCTCTATTAGACCCACAGAAGCCAAAACAACCGTTTTTAGAATTTTTGTCTGTTTGTCTGTCTGTCTGTCTGTCTGTCTGTCTGTCTGTCTGTCTGTCTGTCTGTATGTTTGTACGCGCATCACGCAAAAACTACTGCATGTAATTGAATGCGGTTTTCGCAGTTATATTGGTAGTACGCCAACTTAAAATATAGGCTATATTTTATCGCAGGAAAATATATAATTCTGGTTGTTTTTTTAATATTGCTGAAATCGAACATTATTCAATGAACTTAACACAAAATTAAAAGATTTTAAGGAAGTTAGCGTCTCACTTACATAATAAAATAGTGCCACACTTACCTACGTATAAATGAATAGAAATAAGTTAGTCGTTCTGAATAGAAGTTACATCAAAAACATCATAGATGGCGCTATTTACCACCATATGGACAATGCCTTATTCAGCGAAAGCAGAAATCGAAAAATAATGTAACCATAAAGAACGGTGAACGAGCAATACTAACGCCCAAAACTGATGAAGCGGAGCTGCCATAAATAGCAGTATCGGGGCACAGCATCGTTTTGAAAGTGGGCATTCCAATTAGGTATATTCGTATATTTCTTCAACTTTGCAATTTAAACCGTTATGATACTTCGAAATAATACTATACAGAAGCCAAAAATCTTACGGCTGTAGAGTTGGTAAAGTATATAGCTTTCATACCACGCATACCCCCCATTTTGAACCGGTTGTGCAAAAACAAAAATATGCTGAGATACCTATTTTATTCTAAAATCCACGCGTACGAAGTAGCGGGCAAAAGCTAGTAATAAATAAATAATAAACCTCTGACGCTGACTTATAAAACAAAATACCCTTCAAGCAAAAATCACTGACTTCAGAATTCTCGGTTCAATTCTGGCTCACCTGAGTCTGCGTTTAGAGAGGCCTCTCACGAAATTGCATGCATGGCATACAAAATTAAGAAAGAGAATCGAGAGTCGAGCATTTTTTTTCTTTTTCAATAGATTGAGAGAGGGATGGAGAGAGCAGGAGCCTTTTATTCATGTATAATATGTTTACTTTTTGTTTTTAGTAAACATCATGGTCTTTTTGAGTGGACACGTACTTAATACTCGTGCTTCAAATACGTTTATATTTTATAAAGTAATTAGTAATTTGCCTAAAATTCAGAGTTAATATAATTAAACAACAAATAAATATAAATTGTGTAGCCCGGCCACTTATAAGTCGGCAAACATATATTAATACCGTGTTAATTTATAATTAATGAAATGTAATCGTACCCTGGAAAAAAATCTTTTTGGTTTATAAAGAATAAGGAATAAAAAAAATAAAAATATGGCAACAAATTTTATTTATATTTTGTTTTGGACGACAGAAGTTTTTTTCGATACTCCAACTTGTTTGCTTTTATGACATTTTTGTTTTCAAGTTTGTTTTGGGTGCAATTTCGCTGAGCGGGACGCGCTCGCTCACTCTCTCTCTCTCTCTCTCTCTCACTCTCTCTCTCTCTATTTCTCGCTCACAAGTGAGTCCGTGGGAATTCTAATTTACATACTAAATGGAGCCGACAAACGTCGTTTTACGGCTCCTTATTTGGGTCCGTATGCGGAGTCTAGTATGTTAATTTGACTCCGCGCGTGGATCCAATTCGGATCAATTTGCTTGAAGGGTAATTTGCTTTTGCTGTCAAAGATTTGTCAAAGATCTACACTAATGTTGTTTTCGATTGGGAGAAATTAGTTTCTCCTCATGATTAAAGTAAAAATAAAAACATTGCAAAAAAAAAAACAGAAATGAACATTTTTTTGATATTTTTCTGAAACGCGTATACATATGTTGTGAGCAATCACGTGAAGTGACAACTAAATTAATCTTTTCTAAATAAATACATAATTGTCACGTCCCTTAAAGATATATTATATTAAAATGCTTTTTGGCTAGAATATAAACAAAATATTAAAAGTTTTGTTTGAAAGCGGGCTGAAACGCCATGATCCAAATATTAATTATTATTTAGATTTGCCTATTGCATCTGGGGCAAAATGTCAAAAAGTTGAAAAACAAAATAAATTATTTTGTATGTAGATATGTTTTTATATGAAATTGAAGACTATCTACTTTTAAGAGTATCAATTTTCAATATAACCAAAAATGTAAATTACATATACATATATTAAAATTGTTCGAATTGTTTAATTTGAAATACAAAATATATAGAATCTGTGACGTTCGTATATATGCGTCTTCAGACCGCATATTTCATAAAAAGCAGAAGTAAGACTCGAAAAACACAACTCCGAAAGAAACGATTTGTCTTCGGAGTTCTCTCCGATTGCCCAACGGAAAATGACATAATGAAAATAAACAAAATTCTGGTGATCACATTATGCAGACGCACAAAATTATTTTATCACATGTGATTGTCAGAAATGTGACAATCACATATCACATTAGCCGATTCCACCCCTGATGTTGTTGGTTCCGTTTTGTGGCGCGAGTTAAGCTGTTGTAGCTAGGGCAAAGCAAAAAAATATATGTTTTATAGAACAAAATCTCTTTATAAAATATATCTCTACATTTTCTTGTGTAAAGTTTTTGAATATGCCCACTTTTAAAGGCGTGATTTTGATAAAATACCTTTATTTAGGTAAGATCGTTTAAAAGCTACTCGATTCAGCTGTAGTTTTACACATATGCCTTAAAATTGACTAAGGATCAAAGCACAGTTAGTGCTTTAAGTCCATTTTTGAATTGTTTTAGGCACGTCTACTTTTAAGGGGCGTTTTCGTCAAAAGTCGTAATATGTATTAATTTTTTAATGTTTTTTAACTCGGTCGCAGTTTTGAAATAAGAAGATAAACAATTCGATATGCATTCCTTGATTATGTAGCAGAGTGTGGTTCAAGAATTCCTAAATACATCAATAATTCCATTCCATTTCCATTTCCATTTCCATTCAAAATTAATTTTTAAAAATTTAAGTTTTTCTTGTTGTGTTCAAATCGATCTGCAAGCTTAAAATTGAATGTCACTGAGCTCATAATAACTGCCCTGGCAGTAAAAAGTCTCAACCTTGGGCGTGGCACACGCCTTTTTTGTATTGTGCCAGCACTAATTGAACATCACACCACACAAAATTAATGTTATTGAATTTTTTTCTGTCTGCTAAAGAAGAATTTTGTTTCTGAAACTGAAACATCGGCTGGCTGCGGGAGGCGAACGCTTACACACACAAAAATATAGGGAATAGGGTGTCCAACAAAACGTTGGAAGCGTACTGTAGCTCTCGCTTATGTTTAAGATAGAAATTTGTACCTACCTTTGGGTCCATTTGTAGGGTTTGATTTGATGCTTTGTTTGTTTTGTCTTTTGAATGTTCAGTCTTATTAGTACTTTATGTGCCGTCAAATTTCAAGAAAAAGACACAACCCTAACAGCCCCCAGTAGAGGTTTTTAAAAACAAATTTTAGAACGACTGTGTTTAAGTGTTTATATGATCTGTCACTATCTTAAATTTGTTTTGAATCGTTCAGTAGTGTCCCAGTTTGTGGTTTGCATTCAAACATGAAAAACGGAAAAAATCCATCGTTGTTCGATAATAAAATGGTTGACTAGATTGTCCGGGCCAACTTTGCATTAAGGTCCCCGTCCCCGTGACGAAAGTGATATTTACTTTCTTAAAGTTGATGTAGACTTAATTAAGCTTAAGGGCTAACTATAATTGAAGAATGGTACGTACGTTGACTTACAAAACAGTAGAAATACATGTGATTTGTATACCCAACCCGAAATGACTTTTTGTTCAGTTTCGGCAAGTTTCGTTCAGTTGCGTTTTCGTACGTAATGTACACTTTGAGTTGTACATTACGTACGAAAATCTGACATTCCTTTTTTTTTTAAAAGGTATTCTTCTTCTTTCTTTCTTCTTATTTTTAAAGGCTATTATGGGCAATTGATGTACTTTACAAATCGGAAGGAAACTTTTCGTTCGGTTTTGACACTTGCTTACTTTTTCTTTCGCGTATTATGGTTGGGCCTTTAGGATAGAAAGTGAATTTTTCTTCCACCGCTACAATTTCCGTCGAATTCTTGGGTTACACCTTGCAATCATTCTTCCTACCGTAACTGGACTACATGTAATTATATTTTATTATATTTTCAGTAACTCATCTAGCTTCAACTGCAATCGAGTTGGAAGAATCATTCTTTCGACTTCAGATCTGGTAAATTGGGCGTTCCAAGTAGCACGTGGAATGGACTACTTATCTTCGAGAAGAATTTTGCATCGTGATTTAGCTGCAAGAAATATTCTTCTCTGCAAAGATAACGTAAAAATTTGTGACTTTGGACTGTCCAAGTCGATGTACAAAAATGATAATTACAAAAAACAAACCGACACACCTTTGCCCATCAAATGGTTGGCCTTGGAGTCCTTGGCTGATCAAGTATATAACGCGTTAACTGATGTTTGGTCTTTTGGAATAACGCTGTGGAAGTTTTTCTCATTGGCAACTGTGCCTTATCCTGGAATGGATGCCAATTATGATATTTTTATAAAATTAAGAAACGGCTACCGTATGGAGAAGCCACCTTACGCAAATCAGAAAATGTAATTTATTTATTTAAAATAGTAACAAAATTAAATTAAATTGAGTTCCTTGTAAACGTAGATATGACATAATGCTAGAGTGCTGGAGTGAAGATCCCGAGCAGCGACCACTTTTTAAGGAATTGGAAATGAAATTTTCCAAGCTTCTCGATGAGGAAGTAACTCATGTAAGTTGCTCAAACTGCAAAAGGATAATAACCGAGTAAGCTTATATTGAAATGGGTTTGATTTCCAGCATTATATTAACCTTAATGAACCGCACGTCAAATGGAATACAGAATACCAGAAAAAAATAGAATTAGACTATTTGACAATCATGGGGACAGACAATGAAGCCAGCCCAATGATTTCCTCACCGATTTATGCAAACAAATTACCCGTCGCGGAGGAAGGTTAAAATAATTTATCTATACTTTTTTAATAAATTGTCTTGAATGTTCTTTACAGAGAAAAATCCACCTGAAAGTTGTTATCTTCCGATGGTTTCTTTCGAGAGCACTAGGAACAAGGGAATATTACGTCAATTGGATGATGGTTATGTTAAGCCTGAAAGGCATGTCTCCATCGATGATAAAATGGCCACATAGGAGTCTGGATAGATTCCCTTTTGCTTTAATAAGAAAATACCAATTTATTTTTATAGCTTTAAAAATAAAATTACTTATTGTATGTAAAATATACCGATGAAAAAAAATTATCAATGATTGGTTGGGACCATATCGACCGGTGTTACTTGGACCGAAACAGTGAAACTGGACGTAAACGACGAGACTGTTGTACTGCAAGCTGTCACTCTTAAAGACGTATATTGTCGGGCTACTACAAGTCCCTTGGGTTTGGCGTAGGTGCCGGACTTGTCGCGAGAGGTAAGAAGAGACACGGTTGCCAAAGTTTCTGCCGTTCTCTTGAGATTGTAGCTTCGCGACATCAAATTAACCCTTCAACGTCACGATCAATGTCGAACCCCTTAAACGTACGGGCATCCAAGAAATTAATGGCATGTCTGCTAGCGTTTGCAATATGGTAAATTTGGCTGACGGTATATGTTCATCAGTAGACCAGTAAGTCCCCATGTGTGTATTGAGGTGTGGCATTGTATTTATAATCTATAGTACTCCCAATAAGAGGAACGTTTGGTGCGCCATCTATGGACGAAGTTCACAAACACTTGATTTGTGAGTTAAAAGTGGTTTTTGTATAGACTGGCATGGGAAGCAAAAACTACAATAGAAAACATTTGATGTAAAGTAGATAAGACAGCTAGCACCGCCATCGACGAAGTTCAGAACTAAGAAAACATGTTCCATGAAATTACTGTACAAATTATGACACATGACCTGAGTCCATTACTTTTTTGCGTTCTTCATGTTAAGGCCAGCAAGATTAATCTGCGTACTTGGGACATTCATCATTATCATACGCCTTCTCGAGAAGATCGTATAACTTTTCCTTGGCTGTGTCATCTGTTTAGGCAGTGGAAGCGTGGGCGCAGATCACCGAGATTTTATTGATTGATTTTGGACTTAATGGCACGAAACCCTATATGGTTTCTTCATTTTCCGTCTATCACAAAATCGCATCCAAATGACAGCTGTCTTCTTTGCTTGTAGCACTTGCTCTGATATATTGCACAGTTATTTATACTAAACAGTCTTTGGCTTTGATAGTATCTAGACCTTTCAGTAGTTGTTCCGCTTTAGGTGGTTTAAGGTTTGACCATTTCACTTTCAGAACCGAAATTCGTTGTCCCTTTTTTCTTTTACCGGGGACACTATCTTTAAGGTCATCTCTATCTGAGACAGTTTATTGTTTCGGAAGCAATTCTTTTTTACGTGGTAGGGAAGTTGCCCCAACGCATTACTCAAAACCTGGGCGATGACCAGTTCCATAGAAATTGATTGGTATGAGGTAGTTAGAGCTCTTGGCATCGCCAGATTGGTGTCAATTAGTGCCAATGCAGTCAGATCGTCTAATAGATCCGCAGACGGATGAGTCATCAAAATATTCGAGCAAAAGCTATTGTCAGATCCCTAACGTACCTACATGTTGTAAATGGCTTGTCATCACATTGGGTGTTTGTTTTTACCATGTATTTGTTGTTTTTGAAAAGTTTTTGTAATTTGATTCAAATTTTTTATATTTCAAACACTCCTTCTTTATTCAAAAGTGTTCAGTTTCATAAAAATGAAATTGTGTGAGGTTGTGTCTCTGTTTTGCCGGTAGTGCTGAGGCTGTCTTCAATGCAAAATTTAAGCGTTACAGCATAGTTTTCTTCAATCCACTATTTTTCCATTTTGAATAAGGTAGTATTGGGTTTTCATGTGCAACAAAGCGGACGAAGATAGGCTGGCTTACATATGCCAATCAAGTTTGTTTTAATTTCATACAATTTACCTACTTACACTTGCAAGTTGCTTTTTAGTTTCACGAAAGTAAGTAAAGTTCGACAGTGAGTATTTGCATGCCATGCATACCCTCTACATGTATGCATGCATACCTACTACAAGACCGGATTGCTCTGTTTAGTTCATTTTTTGATAAGTTTTTTCTACCGGCTGCGTATTTTACTGGAGTTTATTTGACATAATTCTTTGAAAGCGCAAAATGTTTGTTCTGTTTTGACAGAACTTCCCTGCTCTTCTGTTCGTTATTTTTCTCGTGTTTATTGACAGAAAATGAGAACGTTTCGTTGAGTTTTGACACTATATTCCGCTCATTATTAGGGCGTTGGCAATTGAAATTAGTCTATAGTGTTAATATTGTCAAACAGAGAGACGCTAAATTATACGATAAACTTAATATCATTCCTTTTCTCATAGGTAAGCCCCAAATTAACGTTAAGCGATCATACAACATCCAAGCTGGAGAAGATCTTGAACTGTCAATCAGGACGATTGCAAATCCCACCCCCACGCTATCACAGTTTACCTGGAGTTTCATTCCGTGTCAGTTTTTATATAAAAGTATGAAGGGTTCATGCAAGAAAAAACCAATCACTGTCAAGGTATGACACCAATTTTTATAATCTAAGCTTAATTTTTAACCTTTATCCTCTAAAACGAAGAATTCCAGTCTAACTAGGACATTGGACAATTTAAGGAATTTCAATACACTATTTGAACTTACCATCAAACCCGAAACACCCGGTGAAATACAATTTAAAGTCACAAATGACTTTGGAACCAGACTTTCTAGAAGTTTCGTTTTAATTGGTGACATCCCAGGCAATATATCCATTATCGGAATAGATCCTGGGCATGAAATAACTGAAGGAGATGAAGTCATCATGACTTGTGCTGGATTGAAAGCAATGTTTTATTTTACGACATGGACGAAAAATAACATGGTAATGCAAAGTATGGGTGAAGTAGAAGTTAAAACAAACAACTCTCAGTTATCCTATCGAAGAACTGTCAAATTCAAGAATATCACCAAGCAGGATGCCGGAGAATATAAATGTAAGGGCACATTGGAAGAGACATTTGATGTGATCATTGAATCAGTAACTATCGTAGTGCATGGTTGGCTTAAAACTTCATATTCGCACAAGGTTCCAGTATAACGGTGTTTTGTATTTTTAAGAACCTGAAGCCCCGGCCATTAATAAAACGAATATGGAAGATGAAGTGGAACGTTTTGTTGATCAATTTCTGCAGCTGACTTGTAAGGCTACTGGCAAGCCTAAGCCAACAATCACATGGTACAAGGACGATAAACAAATGAATCATAGTTCCCACGTGGATTTGTTGGAAAATAATTCCATCTTGCGAATACAAAACGTAAATTCATCCGATGCTGGCGTTTACACATGTGTGGCCAAAAGTCGATTAGGTTCGGACAGTAAGAGCTTACTTATAGAAATTAAAGATATAACAGGTGAGCCCTTACTATTTCCAGTTTACTTTATTAATAAACATTTTCCATAGAGTCATCAAATCGTAAAGCAGCATTTGCAATTATTGGCGGTATAGCTGTGGTCACAATTTTAGTTATTTCCTTTAGTTTTTATATTTACAAAATGAAAAAGGTAAGTCCCCTAATAATGAACGAATATTCCCGTTGAATGCAAATGGAATAGAGGGAAAACAATAATGCTGAATTGAACGGCGACAGTTTTTTTTTAATATTTAATCCGTCCAGATACAATTTTCAATATTTTGATGGTGAAAGGTTCAACCCTATTTCTCAAGACTCAAGACATGCCACAAAGTCACCTTGGTGGTCGAAATAAATCAAAGACAACAGTTTTTGATCCGACACCGATGGATGTTACCACTTTGCAATGAAAATAAAAAAGAAAAGTTCGGGACGAGGAGGGGACCATAACACCTGCTACTATCGAAATGCAACATGTACTATGCTACTATACTGGAAATTTAGAAAATACAACAACCTGACCCAAAATCCCGTACTCTTACTAGTCCAAATATTGTTCGTGACCTTGCAAGAACCCTTAACGACTCGCTTTGTTCTTAATATGTATCATGTCAATGTTGTCCGCGAACACCAGTAATTGTGTCGATTTATTAAAGATGGTGCCCGATGTGCTGGCATGGCGCATGGGTATGACATTTTCAAGCCCAATGTTAAAACAGTGCGTCACCTTGTCTTTTTTTGAAAAAAAAAATTCTTTGCTTAAAACTCTGCGCCTTAAAACTTTTTCATGGGAGTTTTATGATCCGCAGTATTTGATAGTAAAGATTTGTGTTTGCTTATGAAAGGATAACTGCCGAAGGCTGTCGAAGATGGAAACGGTGAACTATATTTTCTTGATGCGGCTGGCGCAACTGGGAAAACGGTCCTGATATTGATATCATTGGTATTAGCAGTTATACTTGCTATAGCATCTACCGGAATCGTTGCAACTCTGTTGAGAGGTGGAAAAACATTTGGCACAACAAATGCATGTCTCAAGTCATCGTATTTGTGGAGATATACGTCAAAACCATTCCATTGAGTGTGAACATGAGAAGGATACTGCAACAGGATAGAAGTTTTCTCCAAAGAACTGTTGAGAATTTTGAAGGTCCAATGGAAAAGAATGACTGATTCCGCAAATTCCCTTGACTTCAGCCGATTTGCCCTGTCCTGTTCAAATGCATTCAGTTCCCAGTGAAACTTGCATTTACGATGACAACAAACAAGTCACAAGGGCGGTCGCTGGAAGTGAGCTGCATAAATCTCGAAATATCCTAATTATTCGTTAGTCATGTGTTTTGATATAAACATATACCTATCCTAAAGAACATTAATACACATAAGTTTTTGTTTATTTTTGCATTTTTTTCGATTAGAATTACAGAAAGTCATATTTCACAATTGACTGATAAGAAAATATGAACAATCAACTCACAGTAATAAAATATTTTATTAAAAATTTCAAACTGCCAAAAGTTTTGGGTACTTTTTCTTGGATTCATATAAAAATAAATTTCTCTCCTGGCATTAACCGACATTTTGTAGTGGGCAGTTTTTAAATTTAATTTTATCCTTTAAGTGCAAAACCAAAACCACTAACAACACTCAAGGTTTCTTTTTTAATCATAAGTGTGTTGAAATGAATTTAGAAAACAAAAGTGTGAAACTGTTAATAGTTCTCTGGACATCAAGTGTTTCAATAAATTGTATTCCAAGTATGTATCCAAAAAGTTTCGTAAGTTGTTTCTCTATCTTAAAATTCTAATATAATATTGTTAACTAGTTAGTAATTCTGATTTTTTTTTTTCGACAAAATGAATAGATGTTGATCGCCCAGAAATATCACCCACGGATTCGGATATCAGCTTTGATGTTAATTCAAACTTCACATTGAACTGTACATCAAACGACCCCATTGCTTGGCGTACTGGGATATTTAACCAGCTTAAAAGTCTTAACGCCACTATCAAAACCCAGGCTGGTCAGTACATTGAAACGATTTATCTTCAAAACATATCTGCGCAACATGTTGGAAGATATTTTTGCATCAAGAAAAATGCTCTATTAGATGTTCCATTTTACAAATGTGACACACCGAACGTCACTTGTATTAACATATTTGTAAACGGTAAGTTTTTTTTTTAAATCAAATTTGGTTTTATCGATTTGGCAAGTCTCTGAACTTTTAAAATATTTTTACTAGCTCTATCACGCAGGTATTGTTTTCATATTACAAGGGCTTTTTTTAACTATAGCCATCAGTTGGCAACGGCTTGATTGAAAGTTGATATTGTTTATTAAAGCTTCCAATACGGCCTCACAAAACGTTCCGCTTTTTGGGAATACTATAGACTTTAAATACAACGGTTTTTCTTTTTCAGATCCAAACGCGCTCTTGGTACCAATTGAGGGATACGCAATTGATGTCACTTCGCAGGAAATTATTACGATCCCATGACAGGTACAGTACATTTAAGTTTATAGTGGAATCCACAAAAATACAATACAGACCAGCGACCGAAGTTTGGTTCTCTCATTTTGCCTACAAATTTAAAATCAACTCATCATGTGCGTTTCAGAATGCGTTTGTAACCGTTTTCCCGTGATTTTAAACGGAGATTAAGCAGTCGAGTAAAACGATATGCACACGCATGGATGTTCATATACCGTGGTGAATAAAATATATTTAGGGGTGTTAAATGGGGTCCGCACCGATCGCTGCCGATGGTCTGTATTGTGTGTCTGTGATTAAAACCATGTGTGTTCTTAATTTTGTTCAACTGAAAGACTTTATTTTTCGGTGACCTGACATATCTCACTACAAAATATGAAAGTGACCAACGATTATTTTCCTCCATATCTTTAGTTGCATCGAGAAATATAGACTTATTCTTATTCATATAATTGTAGGAACTATTAAAACGACGTCAGAGGGCTTCGCATCGAAATTCCGATGGTGTATCCAATATACATAGTCTATCTTCCTATGTATTACTCTCAATATCCCATCCTTGACTTCTTCACTTCGGATTTCGCCGTCCTTAGAGCTGTTGGTAAGAGCAGTAATGGTAGGTATTGATTTTGGTCGCAGAGTTCTTCTGACCGGACATAATAACCTTGATGCTAACCTTTTGAAAGGGTCAAGTGGCTCTTCCTTTGTGCTGTAATTACTTTATCTAAACGGAGTGCCTATATATTCTCTGCTGTTATTTATCTCTTATCTTATGTTATATATATAAATGAAGTGCACTTGATTACAATTTCTGATCCCATTATAGCCACTTCAGGTGTTCCTCAAGGCTGTCACCTTGGTCCCTTGATAGTTGTCTTATCAATAAATGATGTTAGCCCAGTAATTAAGGACTCCAATCTCTTTATCTACGCAGAACACATAAAAATCATTAAGAAACTTTCCACCTCCTCTGACTTAACGCTTCAAAAAGAGATAAACTTATTCCAAACATGGTCACCTTTATTAGACCCTCCTTGAAACCTCCAATTCACCATTTTCGCATATAAATTATTGCTACGAACTGTCAAAGTCTTTCCGCGTTCCACATAGTTGCAATCCATTAGTCGCAACGAACAAATTATTCGCGAGCGACTAACCTCAAAGCTTCAGTGTTTAGTTGCTATATATGGACATGCCGTTTGTTGTTCTCAACGAATGAAAGAAATTTTATTTGAATGAAGTGTCATAATAGGCGGCCGCGGCTATTCGTTGATTCGTTGTTCTTTGATCGTTCTCATATCTCATGTGATATGTGAATCTGAATAGTCACTAATTTGGTCTTGAGTATGTGGTACGTTCCACAAAGATGTTTAGCTTTATTTTTTATATTATTACTAGCTTTCACCCGCGGCTTCGCTCGCGGCAAATACAGGGTTGGCCTTCGCCATAGTAATTTTTAAAAATAAAGTCCACTACTGAATCGCACCAACTTGCTCTAATAAGACATTGGTCTTGGCTTGAGATTTTGAAAAAAAAAAATTTTTTTCGAAACTCTTATTCTTTGGATGAATTTCAATGCATGGTAGTAAAATTATCAAAATTTGTGGATTGGTTTCTTAAAATAAAAACATTTTTTGGAGAACATTTTTCAAAAAGAAATTAAACTCCCCCAATACATAGGTATTCTGAATTTATCATATAACTACTTATTATTTTTGAAAAAGTTAATGATCTGTTTTCAAAATATTAAATTATGAAGAGAAATGTTTTTGAAAAAACGAAAAAATATTTATTAAAAATATAGGAATGTAGTACTTAGGTATTAATTAAGCTACTTTAACCTACATAATGTATGTGTAAATTTCCGACAGAATCGGTTAAACCGTCTTCGAAAAAGCCGAAAGCAAAAAAAAAACCCGTCCTATGGAAGGTACCGTTCTTGGCAATTCTTGGTAACTTTGTTTCCAGCCATTTTATAGGTCATACGGTCATACATAAAAAGCTAAACTAATCAAAATCGTTTGAGTCATTTTCGAGAAAAAATGAGCTTCAACATAACTATAGTTGCAGGTACCGTTAGTTTTTGAGCTGCAAAAAAATTCAATTTCCCTTCTGTACAATACCTACAAAACTCGATATACCTAGTGTGAAAGAATTAGGCACACCCGTTTGAGCTTTTGTAGGTGTCTTCAGGTACATACATACATAGTCAGATGGAAAGGCAAACAAATAAGACAGACAGACAAACAGATTTTTTTGACCAACTTTTTTGGTCCTCGCTATCATCATTCAAACTTTTTTTTTCGACGAACTTGAAGTTTATGTATATTCGCATGTAAAAATTCCAGCGCATTTCAATTATTGACTCCTAAAGGAATACTTTTGATACCTTGGGTTTCATTATTTCAATTTTCATAAGAATCTCTAGTTGAGAGTTGAGACTAAAGAAATGTATAGCCTATGTAACTCACAGATAATGTATAGCTTTCTTTTAGTTAAAGAATTTTAAAAACGGTTGAGTAGCTTAGGAGCGCAAGCCTTACAAATAAACGCACTTACTTTTCCCATTTTACTATAAGGCAAGTTATGCATTCGTAAAAAAAATAATCAAACAATCAAACATGACATTACTATGATAGAGAGATCGAAAAAAGTGGGAATAATGTTTTCTGTGCAAACTTTATGTTTTGTTCCGAATAGATTTTTCAGGAAAAGTCTTCTAACGGTACGTCCTATTTAAAATTTAGATGTCATCTATTGGGTGCTATAAATGATATAAATGTCCGTTTATGGCCGAATTAATAAAATTGCTTAAAAAAATTTCCGTTATTATCATTTGTAGCCAAAAACTTAATTGCAGTTTTCATCAAAACATTTTATGTATCTACGAGTATATTACATACAAAGTTTTATAAAAATCGGCGGAATTTTTTTTTGATTAAATTAGAAGAAACTATATTATTTGGCCAAAACCTAGTGGCTTTTTGTATGCGAGCCACCATTTAAAAAAGCATAACTGACAAAAATGCAATGTCATCTGATACAGAGTTGAAAGGAACTATACCAAACAAAGTTTGTTTGAATTCGATACAACCGTTGACAACTTATGGCCATTTGAAAAAAAAGACGTTAAGACCAGATCTGCGTTATTAGCATTTTTTGCAAAACCTAAAAACGCAGTTCTATTAAGAACACTAAAAGAATATAACACACAAAGTTTAATCAAACAAAATCGTTAAAGCCGTTTTTGAGCCAATTTTGAAAAAAACCAAAAAAAGTTGGCTAAGACTGAACGGCTCGTTGTATGGGAGCTACCATTTAGAAAGGCTTCACTATAGAATTTACAAAGCCATTCTATAGAACACTATAAAGAACGATAACAAACAAAGTTTGAGTCAATTCAATCAAGCCGTTGCGAACTTATGGCCATTTGAAAAAAAGCCATTTAAACCTGATTTTCGTTACGACCATTTGAGCCAAAATCAACAAAAAAACGCAGTTTTGTTAGAATTGCTTAAAGTTATCTGTATTTTGAGTTTAATCTAAAATCGTTTAAGCCGTTTTCGAGAAAATTCAAAAAACCGTTACTTGAAAGATCTAAATCTAAATCGTTTGAGCCGTTTTCGAGAAAATTCAAAAAACCGTTACTTGAAAGATTCCAGTTAGAGACGGGCTAAAACGAAATAATTTTTTTTTTATACGAATGCATAACTTGCCTTATAGTACCTATAATCGCAAGTAAAAACCTCAGCAACCGTTTTTCTTCAAACTACTATATATCAAGTTTGAAGAAAATCCGTCAAGCCGTTTAGGCTGTGGCTGGACGTGAAAAAGCGCACAGACGCACATCCGCACACCCGCACAGACAGACCGACGTACGGTATGGCGAAAACCACTTTTTTGGGCTTCTTTTTCATCGTAATGTCATGTTTGATTAAAACCTCGATTCTTTTTTTCTGCACGAAACCAATACTTGCCCTAAAAAAAGACAATACACTATTATTAAAGATAATTTACTTACTGTATGTATGTATGTATGTATGTACGTTATGTTCAAATCGATTTGCAAGCTTAAAGTTGAATGTCACTGAGCTCATAGTAATTGCCCTGGCTATAAAAAGTCTCAAATTTAGGCGCGGCACACGCCTTTTTTATTACGCCAGCAGTTATTGAACATGGGCCACACAAAATTAATGTTATTGAATTTTTTCCTGCCTGCTAAAGAAGAATTGTGTTTCTGAAACTGGAACAGCGGCTGGCTGCGGGAGGCGCACGCATACACATACAAAAATATAGGGAATAGGGTATCCAACAGTTCGTTGAAAACGTACTCTAGCTCTCCCTTATGTTTTATTTTTTTTATTTTTGAAATACATATTAAAAATCAAATAAATTTTATTGAAATAAATTCCAATAAATACTACGAATAAATATTATTTTACAGTGGAACAAATCTTATAAATGGGCTACAAAAAATTCAGCTTGACGGTTTTAACATTTTTTTTTCTTCTAAACCATCTACATTATGGTCCCTTTCATTTAAAAGAATATATATAAAAATCCACCCATCCTAACTCTAGAAATAAGGTCACACACAAAAATTAAATTGATTTTTATATATATAGATGATGTTATAATATTCTGTTTTAATGATCATACATTTTAAATGTGAAATTTGTTTCTTAGGTTCTGAATGGATCGATTGTTAACAATGAACTTCAAACAAATGATATTTCCAGTTTTGATAAATATAATGGTTTTAAATTGAGAATTCAAAATACAAGAGATGAAGGTTTGTATATTTGTCGCCCAAAGTTCCCATCAACTTCAAATCTGGATGAAACTACTTCATTCTATGTTTTTTTCGAAGAGGATTTTAAGGAAGGTAAATCAAAATAGATTTTTAAAATACTGTATGTGTGTATGTAAACTTAGTAATATGTTACAACTCATCATCATTACCAAAATGGATGCCTTCTTCAACTTGTTTTGCCCTGTTTGGTGAAAAAAAAAATTAAATCTTTTGAACTAAGAAGAAATAATATGCTTAACTCTTCTTATAATGACAATTAAAAGTTGAAAATATTTGTTCAATATCAACTAATACGAGAAAATGGAGGAAGACAACATTGTACCTGTCACTCCGACGGTGACGTACGCCATCAAGAAGTATTGCACGTTGTCGATTTCTAGTTTACGAACAGTTTCATCGGATAGTAATTATGGTCGAAATAAACTTAGTTCCGGTTGCATTAGGGAGGCAAATTTAAATTGAACGGTTGTAAGTCTAAAGGGCCTAAGTGCTAAGTGCCAAAAAATCAAAAGTCAATATTTTTAGGAAAATAGAATCTAAGTGCCAAGCCTAATAATATTCAAATCGATCCAAGTGAATGTTTCTTTTAAAAAATTGCTCACATACAAATATAGTAAATGGTGCGGTCTAAGTGCCAACGAGCTGTGTATTATATGTTTTACTGTTAGGGTCTAAGAGCCACCATTGTATATGAAATCTATAGTAGTCTGGATTACAAAATCCAATCGACTGTGGCCAAATTTTTCGTTTTTGGAGAGAAAATATAGGTGGATAGGTTTAAATATGTGATAATTATCAGCGACATCTATATGCCCAAAAACCGCATCATCTCTTACTCGTTCTCCAGACTACTATTTATATCTTAATATTAAATTGGGCCATTAGACTTACAATCCTTCAATGGCAACACGATTGACTTTTATTCGAATTGTTCGAAGGACGTTTGCAAATCACTTGTTTTAAATAATATTTAAATAATCTATAATAAATTTACTTCATCTTAATTTAATACTTATGTATAGCTACGCACTAGCACCTAAATTATATATTTTTGTTTGCATAGTCTAAAAATGGTTAAATCTTATTTAATTGATGTAAATAAATAAATAAATATAAATAAATTACGTACTTGTCACCTGTCACCTATTAATATGTCTGTGTCATGGACCTATTGTATGCACTGCTAGTCTAATCTCTAATGTCAGCTTCATACAGTAATTGTCAAAAAAGGTCGCCAAAATAAAGGCTCGCGATGCCAGCTCTCGAAACGCCACTTCAGGGAAAAATTAACAACTAAAATGTTGACATATATGTACATAGAAGCTCGAGACATCTGTTCTTGAAAATTCAAAAAGTTGCATATACACCATCAAAAAATGACAGACATTTTTAAATTTCCTAAATAGAAAATGTGCAACATCTATGTTTTATTTTTTAATTTCATTTTTGAAATGGGCAATGTGTTAGATATTTTGCCTTAAACAATCGCAGCTAAAGCAGATGGAGCCCAGCACCAAGAATTTTATCGCCCATAGTTGCGTGTTCGTGTCGCAAAAAATCTATAAAATCTATAGTTGTAGTCTGGAGGAAAGGATCGGCTGTGGCGTAACGTAGACTTTCCAAAGAATTTCTCCAAAATTCTCATTTTGGAGAGAAAATATAGGTAAAAAAGTTAAAATATGTGATAATTACTAGCGACATAACCAAAGTCCTATACAATCGCATTATTTTAGTCGTTCTCACGACTACTATAGATTATAATAATATACAATGCCGAGACTAAAATGGAACCAACTTGTGGCAGGCAACTAGCAGTCCATATAATATAATAGCTCCATGGTTCATATACTTAATATGAAGAAAGCTGGAAAAAGAAATGTTCAGTATTGCAAATTAAAAAAAAAAAAACTTTTATCTGCTGGAAACGTTTACAGCAATAATTATTAATAAATCATTTATTTTTAGCAGGTATATATTGTTATGATTTCTCAATGTGCATTGTGCTACTAATAATTATTTAACTTTTGGACCCAGACCCAGCTGCTCGGATTATCTCCATTCCATCTGCACATGCTTTACTTGGTGAAACTTTTATTTTAAAGTGCTTTGTGGATATGGATCCAAATAGTGGCTTCGCAGGTGACATTGTATGGGAAATGCCAAACCAAATGGAGTCTGAAAATGTAAGTTTTATTTTATATACCTTTAAAGTTATAAATTAAAAATGATGAACCTACATCATGGGCCATTCCCACGCTTGATAGTCATTTACCACATTGGTCATTGGCTTCTTATGCCTCCCATATATAATCCGCATGTCCGAACACCACAATATAAATAAAGTGCACGCCTGGGTCGCACGAACTTGCTTTATAATGTGTGCAATGGTGCTTGAGTTTTTGAAAAAAAGTTAGCACGAAAACAAATCATATGAAATTTTATTAATGACTTAAAAATCACTAGTTAAAACGTTTCTTGGAAGAATGATGTAAGCCATTTCTTTATCTGTTTTGAATTTAAAGAAAACAAATTTCAAAATCATTCGTCCAGTCTTTTCAAAATACGCTTTTTTGACAAACTTTTCGAAAACGGACTCCAATTTTTTTTTTGTGAATGCAAATTTTCAGCACTTTGTAGTTTTTATCAGAAAAATAAAATTCGAAAAAAAATTTAATTGTTAACACAAAAAACACCATTCAGGAAGTTTAATCAAAATCCGTTTTTGAGGAAAATGTGTTTTTCATTAAAAATCATATGACAGGTACCTACGGTTAGTTTTAGAGCTAGAATGCTTATTCCAAAACCCCTCTGTACGAAGTCATAATAATACTGTGAACCAAGTTTAAATCAAATCGGCAAAGACATTTAGGCCTTAGATACCGATACAGCTGATAAACCACTCTCGGAGTTTCCAAGGACCCTTGGGTGCTTGGGTCTACTATGGTTATATCTCATATATGTCTTATATGTCCCTCTACCATCGTGTAGTAATAAAATATTTATGTTTAATCAAAAATCTTTCTTTATTTCTCAGAGATCTCTAGTGACTCACGAAGGGACTTTTAAGAAAACATCACCAAAAGTTGATATGTTTTTTAGATACTCTAGATCTAAAGCCCGCTTTAAGAAATTTAATCGTTTTATTAATCAAAGTGTACTTACAATAACTAATTCTCAAATAAGTGATCAAGGATATTTCAACTGTTCGCTCCGGGATCGGCCTGACAGCTTTATAAAGAAGGCCTCATATTACGTCAAACATTTAAGTATGTAAATATTGTGTTTCAAAGTTCAAAAATTCTATTAAATAAAATAATTTTTTTAAGGAAATGGAGAAATATTTTTCGATGACACAAATTCACCAAAAAATTTCACTTTCCTCCGAAACATGACTAAGACTGCTGAGCTCTTTGTTAATTTTCAAAGTCTATTGCCCTTGGAATTCAAGTGGACACGCATAGGAGGAGTGTATGGTGAAAAATTTGTTCACTTTTCAAACGGATTATCTTCATATATGCAAATAAAACACGTATCTGTTGAAGATACAGGTGAATACATTTGTACAGCAGCCAATAAACTGTCGACAAAAACGGTTAAGTTGTGGGTTGATATTAAAGGTAAGTTCACACAAGCAGCGCACCAACGGCCTGAAACACTAAGAATCTATCAAACCAAACCGAAAAAGAACAATATTTTAAATAAAAATAATTTCTGAATTTTACTGAGCGGGCTCTTAAAGCTGAACTATATTGAACTGGTTCGACTCCAAAAGTGGGGAGGTATGAAAAGTCAAAACTATTACTATTTATGGGAATGCAAACACATAGTATGTATATAAAGAGACTATTTTAAACAGCTGTTGAATAGATGACAATCATGAGATTCATCCGCCTGACCAAAACGAAATTACAGAAGAGCCATCACCAGCTTAAAAACAAACAAAGCGGCTGGATCCGATGGCCGTCAAGTGGAACTTCTTAAACACACTGGACATGACCTGGTCGAAAGCATTATATAAAATCGTCCGCAAAATATGATCGGAGGAAAGTATGCCCGATAATTGGAATCTCAGTACCATTTGCCCTGTCCAGAAAAAGTAGAGTAGTAGTAATTGCTGCTTAACTGAAACACCAACATTATACACCTTATCAGTATGACGCTAAAATATGCTAGCTGTTCCGCCAAAGATAAAGTTATTTGAGACTCTGAAACCGTCGACACGACCAGAGGGTTAAGACAAGGTGACGCAGCACATCGGGCACTATTAAATCGACATTGACGTGATAGGAAGAACGAAGTGAGTAATAAACGGTGCCTGCTCATTGTCACAGTCTTGCTATATGGTGCAGAAGCATGGATCCTCTCCCAATGGGAATGGGATGAAAACATACTTAGAGTCTTCGAAAAAAAGAGAGCGAAACATTTGGCGAAGAAGATACAACAATTAAAAATATACGTGCGTTATGTCATCAGAAGCCTAGGCAGAAAAATAAAAAATCAAGGACTAAAACGGCTGGCCATGTAGAGCGAAAACGTCCAAACCATTTCATCAGAAACTTTAGCTGGTCACTATGTTTCGTCGATACTGACGTCGACTCCAGTGCTGACATGATTACAAACATAATTCTCTGCGGAATGAGAAATTTTGTTCCGAACAGGACAAAGAGCATCAAACCAGAAGACAATTCATGGTTCGACTTGAGCTGTAAAGAGGCTATCGAGGTGAGAGAAGTTAGTTTCCGATGAATGCTTAGGTTTCCTAAATCGATGTAAGAAATATCTTTCACCTTCTGATTTGGCTACAATCTACAAGGCATGCATCCACCATCCATCTGGGCACGTGCTCCTGTCACTCAGTTGCGCTTCCTGGAAAGGATCCAACAAAAAAGCCTTAAAACTGATAGGTGAAAGAATTATTACCGAAACCTTTGTTTCACTCGAACATCGATGTAATATTTCATTTCTTCAGTGCTCCAGGGAAATAGCCAGATGCATTCCCCCACTTAAACGATTTCCCCGTAACACTCGCATCGCTATGAATTCCCATCAATTCATCCTCGAGTCTAACTTTGGACGTAATCTTAAGTAAAGAGACTCTTTTTTATCCGCACCACAAGCTCGTACTGTGTTAACTCATGTTAAGGGTATTAGTAACCCCTTGTGTGTGGGCTCATTATTAAAAAAAAGTCCTCAAAACCAAACCAGAGGGAACCAAAAGCCAGGGTTGACCTCATCTTCGATGTAGCGACCAGGTAGAAGTTTTCCGAACGATAGAAAACTTGGCGAAACGTAGCAATGAGTGGGACTCCACCAGTTGAAAATTTTTGGATTCAGCTTTTATTCTGTGCTGTTATAATGCTTTTTAACAAGGAGACGGAATTCCTGTCTTAACCGTTATTTGCAGTTACTTGAGTATTCGTTGGCCGAAAACGATACCGAAATTTCAAATCTATATATATAAAAATGAATTGGTGTCTGTTTGTACGCGCCTAACTCAGCTGAATATCATCCAATTTGCATGGGGATTTTTTTGTTGGGTTTGTATTAAACCAGGTAAACGAATAGCGGAGCCGAATTTTTCAAATTTCGAACGGTATTTTTTAAAAATCGTTAAAACACAAAATTGCGGAACAAATATCGACAGACTATGAATTTGTTCTTTGTACAAGCATAACTTGGCTAAATATTATCCGATTTGCATGAGAATTTTTTTGTTGGATTTATTTTCAACCAGGTAAACACACAACGGAGCCGGTTTTTTTTTTTTTTTTTTTTTTTTTTTTTTTTTGTTAACGAGTTTCTTCTCCACATGTGCAAGTGACCCGTTCGCCAGAGCTGCTCTACTCGGAAACGCTTCGCTATTATATTTGGAATGCGCCGCACAAAAAATTTCAACGTCGAAAACAAGGGCAAGCTGTTGCCGGATATGCGGATGTGTATTAAACTGATGCGCCTGGTCAAACTTCGTACGAAAACTGTTGATGGTGTGCTGTGTGCCACATTTAGAGAAGCCTGTCAGCGAATGAATTTGCTTGCCAACGACAATCATTCGGAAGGCAACACTTGCCGATGCTACAGTTTCTGCGCCTGCGACTCAAATTCGTAGATTGTTTGCCATCATCATCTCGACATGTTTTCCATCGAACCCCCTCATTTTGTGGGACAAATACAAGGACAACATAGCTGGCGATATTTTGCATCGAGTTCGAAGAACAACATCAAATCACGAACTTCAAATGAACGATAAAATCCGCAACGAGGCGCTGATATTGATCGAAGGCATGTGTATGCTCATGTGCAGCAACCTGTTGAGCCAGAATTCGATCGAGAGGCTTTGACAGAAACAGTTCGCACAAATGTCCCACTGCTCAATCCCGAGCAAAAGAACGTGGACGACTCATTGATGAAGGCGGTTGACTACGGTAACGGTGGCATATTCTTCCTGGATGCACCTGGGTGGAACTGGCAAAACGTTTCTCCTTTCGTTGATTTTGGTTTCAATTCGGCCAAGATCCGTAATCGCGCTTGCGGTTGCCTCTTCTCGAATAGCGGCCACGTTGTTGGAAGGTGGTTGCACAGCACATTCAGCGTTAAAATTGCCACTGAATCTGCAGTTGAATGACGAACCAACATGCAATATTTCAAGAAATTCTGCTATGGCACAAGTGTTGAAAACTTTCAAAATTATCATCTGGGATGAATGCTCTTGATCGAGCAATGAAAGATCTACGGAACAATATGAGACTCTTTGGAGGAGCAATGATATTGCTAGCCGGTGATTTCCGTCAAATTTTACCAGTAATCCCGCGATCAACGCCTACAGATGAAATCAAAGCTTGCCTAAAATTATCGTATTTCTGGTGATACGTAAAGAAGCTGCAGTTGACGACGAACATGCGAGTTGCGTTGCAGAACGATCCATCAGCCGATGATTTTGCAAAAAAACAATTGGCAATTGGAAATGGTTGAATTACCGTTGATGTTGCAACTGGCCTAATTTCGTTCCCGCTGAATTGTGAATTCACATCATAGAAGGAAGAACTCATCAGCAAAGTGTTCCCTTACATCGGTCAGAATTATTTGAACCGCGATTGGCTCAGTGAACTCGCGATATTAGCTGCGACAAATAAGGACGTCGATGATTTGAATTTCATCATTCAAAATAAAATCGCAGCTCCACTGCATTCATTCAAATCGGTGGATCGCATAACAAATGATGACGAAGTAACAAACTATCCAATTGAATTTTTGAATTCGTTGGATGTTCCCGGTCTACCACCGCATAATTTGCAACTCAAAGTCGGCTCTGTCATCATAATGCTGCGAAATCTGAACCAACCAAAATTATGTAATGGAACTAGGTTGACAGTGAAGAAACTCATGAACAACGTCGTCCATAAGCAACAATAATCAAAGACAAGTTCAAAGGCGAAGAAGTTCTCATTCCAAGAATTCCTATGATACAGAACGACTCACCATTCGAGTTTAAGCGGATTCAGTTTCCCGTTCGACCCGCATTCGCCATGACAATTAACAAATCGCAAGGCCAATCGTTGCAAGTGTGTGGCCTTAATCTTGAATTCCCTTGCTTTTCACACGGACAACTGTACGTGGCGTGTTCGCGTGTCGGAAAGCAATCTGCATTATTTGTTTATGCACCGGACAAAAAAACAAACAACGTTGTTTATCACAAAGCGTTGCAGTGACCTAATCATTTCTGTTTAAATAAAAGTAATTTTAATCAATTTAATATCAATTGTTTAATTCTTTCTTAAGAGAGGCTCGACTTTGGAAAGGGACATTTAATCAATTTAAGGCGGAACAAAGTTCGCCGGGTCAGCTAGTTTGAAATATTTTCGTACACAACAAATTGGATGTTGACATCACATAACGGAAAAAGGCGTTAGATAGGAGATGCAATGAGGATATCTGATGACAGCAATATAGCGGAACAATATTTCGGAAGAAATGCTGAGGAAAATATAAGCGTTGAAAAACCAAAATCATCTTAGAGATCATCTGTTTTAAAATGTTCGTATCCACAGCATAGGGCAATAATTGCGGTGAATAATCATTCATTGAAGGATTTCGGTGCTACCCAGGCTCCAGGAGAAGTTTAAGCTGTATACTTGCGGCTGGACAACATATAAATAGAGAAAATTTCTTTCTTATTAAAACTATTAAAATAAATTTTATACTCTGCTGAAATATGGATGATAGTGAGTCTGTCCAATAATAAATTTATATGTTTTAGTCGTCAAGAAGTAATGTTCTTAGTTTCAGGTCTTTCACAGTGACAGTGATTTAAAGGTAAACTAAAACTCATTTTGTTCTTTACAGGTGAACCCCAAATTTTTGTTGCAAGATCATACTATGTACAAATTGGACAAGAGCTTGAATTGTCAGTAAAGACAATTGCGAACCCCGATCCCACACTTCAAAATATTGATTGGAGTTTCTTTCATTGTCCAAATTTATGGCAAAGTCTTAAGGGTTTATGTGACGGAGATTCAATCACTTTGGGAGTATGTAGAAGAGCCAGCTATAGTTTTTTTTAATAAAGACTTTAATAAATATATCTCTTTTTCTTTTTTAACGAAGAAATTTAGAAGACAATTGAACAAAACCAATGATTTCACAACAATATTCGGTCTATTTATCAAACCAGAAATACCATTTGAAGTACGATTTAAAGTTGCAAACGACTTTGGAACCGCGTTTGGAAAAAGTTTTGTTTCGATTAGTGAAATCCCAGGCAATTTATCCATTCTCGGAATAGATCCAGAGCAGAAAATAACTGAAGGCGATGAAGTAATCATGAAGTGTGCAGCTCAGCGAAGCTTTTTTGGTTTGCCAATATGGTTAAGAAACAACAACACAATGAGCAATAATGGTGAAGTAAAAGTCACGTTTGATTCTTCAAAGTTCACTTTTAAAAGGATTGTGATATTCAAGAATATCACCAAGCAGGATGCTGGAGAATATATATGTAAAGGAACAATGATAGGCACATTTGATGAGATCACGGAATCAGTTAATATCATAATTCATGGTAAATTTAAGGCATCATCACAAAGTCTTAATATAACGTTTTTTTTTTAAGAACCTGAAGCCCCGGTTATTAATGAAACGAATATGGAAGATGTAGTGGAACGTTTTGTTGATCAATTTCTGCAGCTGACTTGTAAGGCTACTGGCAAGCCTAAGCCAAACATCACATGGTACAAAGATGACGAAGAAATAAAACAGAGTCCCAATGTTGATTTTTTTGAAAACAGTTCCGTCTTGCGAATCCAAAGCGTTAATTCATCCGATACTGGCGTTTACAAATGTGTGGCCAAAAATCGATTGGGATCAAACAGTAAAAGTTCATTTGTGGAAATCAAAGAAATAACAGGTTAGCGCTTATTAATTGTTAGTTACTTCTTTAATATGTATTTCCTTCTAAATTTTGTATAGAGTCATCAAATAGTATAATTGTGTTTGGCGGTATAGCGGTGGTCATAATTTTAGTTATTTCGTTTAGCTTTAACATTTACAAAATAAAAAAGGTAAGTCCTCGCATAATAAAGGGATATTCCCATTCAATACAAATAAAAATACTTTATTGGGAAACAATAATGAAAGAATGAACGGCGACGCCTTTTTAAATTAAAATATTTTGAACCTTAAAATCTTCTTGCACCATTCGTTAAAGAGAATCACATCTTAATTTTTGTTGAATATCGATCAAGAAAACATGGGGAACCTCAATGCCAAAGTTGGCTCGGAATATATCCTAAACGTGTAAGAGGTGTACATGGATTGGACCAGCGAAGTGAGAGTGGTAATTGCTTGTTAATTTTTGTGACGCTTGTCAGGTTGTAAAATGATGAACCCTGTTTCGACTCAAGAACTTTACAAAATCACCTTAGTCTCACTTGGTGGTAAAAATAATCAAAACTAACAATTAAATCCAACAACGATGGATGCAATCATTTTGGAAAAAACAAAAACATTTCGCAAGGTGGAGAGGACCAGCATGAGCATCAGTTAAGAGATACTCTACTGAGACGTTTAGAAAAAACAGCAACCATTCCCGAAATCCACAACCTGCTCTTTATAACGCAAAACAAACAAACACTCATCTTAAGTGGGCTCAAAATTTAAGCCCACCTAAATGTTTTCATTCTGGGAAAATGTTAAGATGGTTTTTATGGAAGAGATAGAGTTTTTGCGATATCCCAAGACACCATGGAGAAAATATGTATGAGTATGAGTAAGGAGCAGCTTACAAGGGAATATAGAGGTGTGTGTTATGAGATACCTAGAAGGAACAGATAGGGAAAATCGATGGAAAGCGCTGAAGGAAATGCAATGGGCTTTGTAGACAAACAAAAGTATCACCAACCACACTCTTTTTTATACTCGAACGTAAGTTTTTTAGCGTCAGTAGAAGACTAGTAACGAAGAATGAAAGAGCATTTCTGCATATCTTCCAAATACCTGAGAGTTGGTCCCTGACATAGCAGCATGTATTATGTTGCCAATCGTTCACGCTGTTTGGGAAAATTAAATTTGACAATTATGTAGTGTTTGCTATTGTCACTGATTTTTGGCAATACTGCAAGTCGATTCATTTGACGTTTGGAAATTCAGTTGAAAAAACTGCTCGTCTTACTTCTGAAAATGTGGCAGCTATCCCTGTTGTTGGTAACGCCAGCTTTTATTGGAATCGTTTGTGATGTTACTTAGAAGGAAATGCTTGTACTTTAGTAAGTACATTCTAAAAGCACTGTTTTCATCAAGGTTTCTTTTGAGAGAGCAATGATGTCAGTAGCTTTGGTGACAACTATGGTCATTTGACCTCTATGCTCGGACAACATAATCCGGTTTAAAAACAAGGCCCATCGTTCTGAAATCCAGCGATATAAATATCCACGGCGTAAATGATTGGTGGATCTTATCGTAACGCCAAACCTCGTTTCCAGCTGTCACTTTTGGTAATTCGCAATGTCGAAAATTCAAGTTGTGTTTTGCGTTCGTTGTTACGGAGTCATAAAGAATTCAGCTTGAGAAATTCTTATTCGATTTAGTTTCAAGACATGTTGAGAATGAAATTTTTAAATTCCTACATTATTTGACAGACACAAATTCTTTGCTTAAAATTCTATGCCTTGAAAACTTTTTTATAGGAGTGAGTTTTATGATCTGGGATATTAAATCAAGATTCAAGGTGGTGGATTGAGTTTCAGAAAAATGTGACTGCAAACCGAAACTTGGACTGCCGTATTCATTTCTTTCATTAAAGTTTTTCCATTTAAAAAAAATTCTCCTGCCCACTCAAATCAAACTGATAAATTTAATCTAAATTCTTAAAGAATCTTCAACAATCCGTTTTCAATAACTTTGAAGAGGGTGCCATTGATCAACTTGATCCAAACTTGTCGCTGGATGAGCAAGCCGACTTATTGCCATATAATAGATGTTACGAGTTCCCCAGGAATAGGTTGAAATTGGGTATGCACTTTTAAAGCCTTATACTTTAAAATGTCAGCACTTTCTTGCTATACTTTAGGAAAACAACTTGGAGCTGGAGCTTTTGGGGTAGTTTTGCAGGGTTTGGCTGAAAGAATAATTGAAAACGAAGAAGAAACTGTGGTGGCGGTAAAAAAGGTGAAACGGAATGCAGACCATGAAGTCTTGAAAGCACTCGTTTCGGAATTGAAGATAATGGTTCACCTTGGACAACATTTAAATGTTGTTAATTTGCTTGGTGCCGTCACTGAAAATAAGAGTGAGTCATCATAAATTTGACTCTAGTCTAGAGCTTCGTCCAAAATTTTAATTTCTTGCTATTTTTAGGTGAAATAATGATAATTGTCGAGTACTGCCCATATGGATGTGTCCAGAACGTTTTGTTGCATAATCGTAAATGGTTTGTCGATCAAATTGATCCAATTAATGACAAAATTGATTGTACTATACCAAATGAAATTTATTGGGAGCATAGCTTAGGTGCTAAGAGGTAAGTTGCTCTATGATTTGGTTCGCTTCACAGCAGTCTTATCTAACCTTACAAGCTTAAGCTATCAACATATTAAGGTGTTAGTTTGACAGCAGTTACTGGATGTTTTGTGGTCAAAACATTTACTCGTATAACGTTTATATCTTCTTCCATACATATATTCTTCTTGTTTTCCGGAAGCTGCTTTTGGCTTCAACACTCAAACTCCTAATGAAGTATAGGGTGGCAAACCAGGTCCTTTCAGCTCTCTCTGTTACTTCCACGATACCTTAGCTGTGACCACGACTTCTGGAACTGAACTCCCGTCATGTAGTTGATTTCCATGTTTCCTTTGGTCTTCCAGTTTGCCTTGCACCTATGGAGGATTCCTTTGAAAGCACTGCTTCGCTGTGTTGTCATCAGGTTACCTTTCGTTGAAGATCGTATGATCTGAAACCAATCATCCACAATCTTGGGGGAATCCGAAAACGGCCATGTATTTCTATGGTTGAGTGGATAATGGCCTCACTGCAACAACATCCGCAGTGCCTTTGAAGTGGTGCTTCTGTCCGTCCGCTGTCTCTAAAATTGTTGGTGATTTTCTTCGGAATTCTTCTCTCTCTCGACCTGATTTGTGTTTTTGTTCGCAGGCGAGGCTTAGTTTCGGGGACAATTTCCCCCATCCGATGAGCTAAGCCTGTGCACCGCAAGCAGTTCTCGTCCCTAGAACTCAGTACTCAAACCTTCCCTTCCTCAACATTCCTTTTCCCAGTATCCTACCTTATCCTTATTCCTTCCCTCCAAACTATCGACGTTTTGTTCTTCGTTGAACAGTGCACAGACAATTAATTGTCCAATCCACTTCTTCTTTCTCGTCACAAACGATGACTGAAGTTTAACTGCTGTTGTTAGTAGGTGATGGTCACTTTCTAAACCTACACTTCTCTAGTTCCTTGCATAGCAAAGTGATTCCCTCTTAATATTATAATGGTCGACTGGGCCAACTTTGCATTAAGGTCCCCGTCCCCGTCATGAAAGCGATGTTTACTTTCTTAACGTTGCTGTAGACTAGACTTAATTAAGCTTAGGATAGAATGTGTTTTTGTCATTCTCCCTACCGAAACTGGACTCCAGAAAATTATATTTTATTATATTTTCAGTAACTCATCTAGCTTCAACTGCGATCCAACTGAGAGAATCATTCTTTCAACTTCAGACCTGGTAAGTTGGGCGTTCCAAGTAGCACGTGGAATGGACTACTTATCTTCGAGAAGAATTTTACATCGTGATTTAGCTGCAAGAAATATTCTTCTCTGCAAAGATAACGTTGTTAAAATTTGTGACTTTGGACTGTCCAAGTCGATGTACAAAAATGATAATTACAAAAAACAAAATGACACACCTTTGCCCGTCAAATGGTTGGCCTTGGAGTCCTGGGCTGATCAAGTATATAACGTATTAACTGATGTTTGGTCTTTTGGAATAACGCTGTGGGAGTTTTTCTCATTGGCAACTGTGCCTTATCCTGGAATGGATGCCAATTATGATATTTTTATAAAATTAAGAAATGGCTACCGCATGGAGAAGCCACCTTACGCAAATCAGGAAATGTAATTAATTTATTTAAAATAGTAACAAAATTAAATTTAATTGAGTTCCTTGTAAACGTAGATATGACATAATGCTAGAGTGCTGGAGTGAAGATCCCGAGCAGCGACCACTATTTAATGAATTGGAAATGAAATTTTCCAAGCTTCTTGATGAGGAAGTGGCTCATGTAAGTTGCTTAAATAACCGAGTTACTCATATTAAAATGTCTGTTATTTCCAGCATTACATTAACCTTAATGAACCGCACGTCAAATGGAATAAAGAGTACCAGAAAAAAATAGAATTAGACTATTTGACAATCATGGGGACAGACAATGAAGCCAGCCCAATGATTTCCTCACCGATTTATGCAAACAAATTACCCGTCCCGGAGGAAGGTTAAAATCATTTATTTATACTTTTTTTAATAAATTGTCTTGAATATTCTTCTTTACAGAGAAAAATCCACCTGACAGTTGTTATCTTCCGATGGTTTCTTTCGAGAGCACCAGGAACAAGGGAATATTACGTCAATTGGATGATGGTTATGTTAAGCCTGAAAAGCATGTCTCCATCCATGATAAAATGGCCACATAGGAGTCTTGATAGATTTACAAATTCCCTTTTGTGCTAATAAGAAAATACCAATTTATTTTTATAGCTTTAAAAATAAAATTACTTATTGTATGTGAAATATACCGATGGAAAAAATATATCAATGATTGGTGCGGACCATATTGACCGGTGTTACTTGGACCGAAACAGTGAAACTGGACGTAAACGACGAGACTGTTGTACTGCTAGATGTCACTCTTAAAAATGTATATATATATATATTATATATATATATATAATATATATATACATATATATATATATATATATATATATATATGTTTTATATTGTCGGGCTACAAATCAGTGGCGGACTAAGCTTGTTGGAGGCCCAGGGCGGCAATGCTGAAATGAGGCCCCTTGCAGATTTTTTACTTGCTCTATAGGGCAAGTATTGGTTTCGTGCAGAAAAAAAAAATCGGTTTTAATCAAACATGACATTACGATGATAGAGAAGCCCAAAAAAGTGGTTTTCGCCATACCGTCCGTCGGTCTGTCTGTGCGGATGTGCGGATGTGCGCTTTTTCACGGCATGCTACAGCCTAAACGGCTTGACGGATTTTCTTCAAACTTCATGTATAGCAGTTTGAAGAAAAACCATTGTCGAGGTTTTTACTTGCGATTATAGGTACTATAAGGCAAGATATGCATTCGTCGAAAAAAAAAGTTTTGAGATAACAATCTGATATGAAATTACGATGACAGCGAAGACGAAAAAAGATGGTCTAAAAATTCTGTCCGTCTGTATGTCTGTCTGTCTGTCTGTCTGTATGTATAGAGACCTACAGCCCAAACGGGTGGGCCGGATTGCTTCAAACTTGGTATATAGACTTTTTTAGGTATTGTACAGAGGGGAAATTGAAATTTTTTTTTAGCTCAAAAAATAACGGTACCTGCCATATAACCGTTACGTTAAAGCTTATTTTTCTCAAAAACGGCTCTAACGATTTCTATTTAAGAAAATCAGTGTTGCTTTTTAGGTACGACCAATCATATGGCTGAAAAAAAAGTTTTAAAAAATGGCTAAGAACGGTACTTTCCATAGGACCGTTTTTTTTGCTTTCGACTAACTCGAAAACGACTCAACCGATTCTTTCGAAATTTCACACACATATAGCTGTAGGTAGCTCAATTTGTATTGCATACCAATATTTTTGAAAAATATTTTTTTGTGTTTTTAAAAGCATTTTAAACAAAAAAATTTAAAAAATTAAAATTTTGAAAACTACTTATTAAATTTTTTTCTAAAAATTTTAAATAAATGTATTTGCTGAATACCTATAAACTGGCGTTTTTGAATGTTTTTTAAATTTTTTTTCAAAAAGTTTTTCAAAAAAAACTTTTTTTCTCAAAAACCACTCCACAGATTTTTATAAATTTATTCTCAAAAATTCAAATTTATCCAAGAAATAAAATGGCGTACTTTTTTTTCAGCTCAAATTAGTTTAAGTATTTATTTAAGAATTTTGAAAATTTTAATTTTATCAAAATCTCAAGCCCCTAAACCACTGTCACACATTCGAGCAAGTTCGTGTGACCCAGTCGTGCATTTTATTTATTTCGTTTTAGCCCGGCTCAAACTGGTACCTTTCAAGTAACGGTTTTTTCAATTTGGATTTTCTCGAAAACGGCTCTAACGATTTTGATTAAACTCAAAATTTAGCTAACTTTATGTATTTTGAACAAAACTGCGTTTTTTGTTTTTGGCTCAAATGGCCGTAACGAAAATCAGGTTTTAACGGTTTTTTTTTTCAAATAGCCATAAGTTCACAACGGCTTGATTGAATCGACTCAAACTTCGTTTTTCATAGTTTTCTATAGGATTTTTTAGTAAATTTTTCACTGAAGCTTTTCTAAACGGTAGCTCCCATAATACGAGCCGTTGAGTTTTAGCCAACTTTTTTTGGTTTTTTCTAATTTGCTCGAAAATGGCTCTAACGATTTTGATTAAACTGTGTGTGTTATATTCTTTTAGTGTTTTTAAGAGAACTGCGTTTTCAGTTTTTGGCTAAAAATGCAAATAACGGAGATCTGCTCTTAACGTTTTTTTTTTTTAAATGGCCATAAGTTTTCAACGGTTGCATCGAATTCACTCAAATTTTGTTTGGTATAGTTTCTTTCAGCTTCCTATCAGATGGCATTAATTTTTTTTCAGTTTCTTTTTTTTAAATGGTGGCTCCTATACAAAGAGCCATTAGTTTTAGGCCAATTTGTTCGTTTTTTCTAATTTACTCAAAAAAGGCACCCCACGATTTTTATGAAACTTTGTATGTAATTATGTATATAGAATACTTCAAAGAAAACTGCATTTTTAGTTTTTGGCTAAATATGATAATAGCGGAAATTTGATTTAACAGTATTACTAATTTGGCCATAAGTGGACATTTGTCATTTACAACACCCAAAAGATGACATCATAAATTTAAATATTAAAGGTTTCTTAACGTTATCTTTCGTATATCGGTTTTTCCAGTTTTTGTCAACATTTTTTAGGTTTGACCAAATTTTTCAAAAATGAGTTGTTCTCATTGATCGAAAAGTTTGTTTTCATCGTACTATTGCACCCACAGAGCAAGTACGTGCGACCCAGTCGTGCATTTTATTTTAATAGTAATTTTGACTTCACGTCTGTAAGACCTTAGGTTTTTTGCACGGCACCGGTGCGGTGGCATCCAGTTGAAACTGAGGGAATATAGAAAAATTGCTGCCCATGTTGGAGCTCAAAACCCTAACTCTAGGTAAGCAATCAACAACTACATTCACTCTACCATGGCCACCCGCAATGAAGTCAGCTTTTACGACAAAATAAAATCATCAATCATAGTAATCTACTTATTTAAAAATGGATGTGTGTATGTATATGTATGTATGTATGTATGTATGTTGCGTATGGACTCCTTACTGCTGGAACACAATAGAAAAACGCAGCCGGAACCGCATCCGCAACCGTACCGCATGCCGTACGTACCTAATTAGAAGTGCCCACAATGGAGTCGTACGTACTCCACGTTTTTTTACAATTTCCACTGAGAAACATACATATATATGAATATAAAAGATGATAAAACATAATTATATCGCATCATGTATAGTCTTTTCAATAAATTTTTAATTACCTGACCTAATTTCTAAAAGGATTTTATTAGCACGTTGCTCTTTTTTATACCCTATTCCATAGAATGGGTATATTGTATTTGGTGTGGAGTTTGTAACATAGAGAAATAATACCGTTAGGTATGGAAAAGTATATATATTCTGACTCAGAATCAAAAGCCTAGTCGATTTAGCCATGTCCGTCCGTCCGTCCGTCCGTCCGTCCGTCCGTCCGTCCGTCCGTCCGTATGTATACTCTCTAGAGGTCGCAATTTTTGAGCTAGAAAGCTGAAATTTGGTATATATAATCTTTGGTTCAAGAGTAAGGCTAAGTTCTTGAACCAGTTAATTTCGCCCACAAACACGCCCACAATCGCCATTTTTGTTGAACAACCTCAATTTGGTAAACTTAAATTATGTTTTTTGTACAGTTACGATAAAACCATAACGCTTAAATTTTGCACACGCAAGCTTTAGGTAAACCTTCCTCCAATTAAATAAAAATATTTCAGTTTGGGCGTGGCTGACGCCCATTTTTCATACAAAACCATCAATATTGTTTTTATAAAATAACAAATGTTATATTAAAGAGAAAAACATAACATTTTGTGGGTATTACTTGCACATAAACATCTTGTGTATGAAATCAATAAATTTGATTTTGGGCGTGGCTGACGCCCACTTTTCAATAGAAACTATTAAAAAATTGTTTTTGTAAATAAACGGTACTTATAATGAATCCGCAAGCCAAAATTTGGCGTCTCTTAGTAGAAACTAAATCGTTTGTGTATGAAAAGAAATTTTTGAATTTTGGGCGTGGCTTACACCAACTTTTCATGAAAGAACGAAAAACGTAGTTTTAAAAATTAAAGGGACTACCAATATTCAATTTAAACCTTTTTCCCTTCCGTTCGTTTTATGAAAAATATATTTCTACATTTTCTTGTGTAAATTTTTTGAATACGCCCACTTTTGAAGGCGTGATTTTGATAAAATACCTTTGTTCAGGTAAGATTGTTTAAAAACTACTCGATTCAGCTGTAGTTTTACACATATGCCTAAATACTGATCAAAGCTCAGTTAGTGCTTCAAATTTTTAAGACACGCCCACTTTTTAGGGGCGTTTCCGTCAAAAGTTGTATAAGGCATTAATTTTTTAACGTTTTTTAACTATCGGTCGCAGTTTTGAAGTAAAAAGATGAACACTTAGATTTATATTCCTTGCTTACGTAGCAGAGTGTGGTCCAAGAATTGTTAAAAACACCCATAATCGCTATTTCCATTCAAAATCTAATTTTTAAAAATTTAAGTTTTGTCTTGTTTTGTTCAAATCGATCTGCAAGAATAAAATTGAATGTCACTGAGCTCATACCACATACCAATTGCCTTGGCAATAAAAAGTTTTAACTTTGGGCGTGGCGCACGCCTTTTTTTATTTTGCCAGCACTAATTGAACTTCACACCACACAAAATTAATGTTATTGAATTTTTTTCTGTCTGCTAAAGAAGAATTTTGTTTCTGAAACTGAAACATCGGCTGGCTACGGGAGGCAGACGCATACACACACAAAAATATGGGGAATAGGGTATCCAACAGTTCGTTGCAAGCGTACTGTAGCTCTCGCTTATGTTTTTTTTTTTTTTTGTATGGAATGTCAAAAATACGCACGTATTTATTAAAAGTTGGCCAACTCGTCCGTCGCGGTTTGCGGGTGCGGTTGCGGATCCGTCTCGTTGTGTTCACAACATTGAATTCGTGTGTATTCAATATTTTGACATGCGATACGGCTGCGGCTGCGGTTCCGGCTCCGGCTCCATTGTGTTCCAGCAGTTAACCGCCCAATGTATGTTTATGAAATTTTTAGGGTAAATATAGTTTAGTCGAGGGATGGTTCCTGTGAAGGTTTCGTGCCGATCGGGTGGAAGGAAAAAAAATGCAGGCTTTTAACAATTTTTGTTCAATTTTTTTCTATATTTTTTTTTGGTTTTTTTTCATTAATTTTTAAGCGGTTTCAAACATCAGCAAAATTCCGGAGTGGTTGGGTGGAAGACAGAAAAATGCAGGCTTTTGGCAAAGTTTTTTTTCAACTTACTTTATAAAAATGTTTTCCTTTCGTTGAATAAAAGCATCATACGACGACGATTTTATTTAATACTCGCAACGTCGCAACCCGGCTTTTACGACAAAATAATAAAATGGAAGGCACTTTACTTTACCAAAAAAACTCGATAATCATAATTTCATGCAAATCGGTCCCGTCGTTTTGAAGTTTATAAGGAACATACATAAAAACATCGATTTTCTTATATTTCGTATGGATAGATGTCTAAAAACCTGTTGGAAATACGCTTTCAGATTGTTTGATACTTTAAATTATTTATACTTTGCTCTAGAATTTTGTTTCAAGTTATTTTCTTAAACTGTTATTGTGAAAATTAAATTAATTATTATTAAATCAATATCGTTCCTATGAAGAAGTTCTCTTACTATTTATAAAGAAAATATCCTTTCATAAGATACTTTTAAAAAAACCAAACTTACCTATCCTACTAATATTATAAATGTGAAAATTACGATGTTTGGATGTTTGGATGTTTGTTGCTAACTAACGCCAGAACGGCTAAACGGATCTGAATAAAATTTGGCACAGAGACTGATTACAGTCTGGAATAGCCTATTGGCTACTTTTTATCCCGGTAAAATGTATGGTTCCCGTTTGATAGATATGTTTTAATTTTTGAAATCACACCAGAATGGCTAAATGGATCTGGATGAAATTTGGCACAGAGCTAGATTATAATCTGGTATAGCACATAGGTTTCTTTTTATCACGGTTAAATGTAGGTATTAAATTATACAGCTATAAAAGAAAAAGAAGCTAGATTACGATAGACTATACTCCTTAAGCTACAGTCTACTTCTTGATCAGCTGAAACGCGAGCGAAGCCGCGGGTAAAGGCTAGTGTACCTATACAATTAAAAGAGTAGTTTTTTTTTTTTATATTCCTTGCGATTATAAGTACCTAAGTATGTATGTACAAGAATTTTGATTTTCTCGTAAAAGGAAGTCATTTATAAGTCAATTAATATTGCATTTCAAAATTTCTGATATCCTTAATTTTCGATTTTTAAAATTAAAATAATGAAGTTTTTTTGAGATTGAAATGATGGAAACTTAAGATTTCTCTGTATTCTTGTATTGAAACAATTTTTTAAATATTTGTTCGGAAAGTTGTTTAAAAAATCTTTTTTAAAGGAACTGATCGAACAATTTTTAATGTTTGTTTTGTCCTATATAGCTTTGTACATATAGTTATTTGAAAATACAATATTATTAATTAAGTTTTTCCAATAAAACTCTAAAACCAATAAGAAATAATACAAGAATTTTACAAATATTTTTTTTCAAGTTAGGTAAATAGCCCGTATTTTATTTTACATATATGTTTTCGTGCCTTCATTTTGCTGAACTCCTTAATTATGTACATAGTTGAAAACGATTTCCCTTGAAGCTTTTCTCTCAATTGACAAAATTGACAGATTGACTATACGTTCTTGGCTCATAGTAGATCGAAGGTAACTTTTTATTAGTTTTAATTTTGAAAAACTCCTTTTGCATGATGCGACTGAGACGCAAATGGTCAAAAAATATTGGATAATAAGTGATGTGCAGGGCAATGATTCGCTGAATTCCCAATTAATAATGAACTGCAGGTTTTCTTGGGCTATCGTTTTTTTTGTAGCAACGTCCACACTCGTATCGGTTGCACAAAGATGTCTACGATATCTTTTTATTTCTTCAAGCACTTGTTCTTTATTAAACTCATAGTAAATTTGTACCAGATTGTCCAGAGCATTAGCGAAAGCGTCATCAGAAGCTTGAAGCTTCATAAACTTTGTTTGAACAATTTGGAAAATGTTGTTTATTTCCTGGATAGCCGTACATCGATGAGACAATTCTTGTTTTTAAATCGGTCAAGGCACTCAACCATTGTTCGACGAACTTCTTCTTGAATTGTTAACCTAGCATCATGAGCGACTTCACTCCTGGCATTGTTTCCAAATATGTTTGAACTAAATTTACTTCTTTCAGTATCGCTTGCCAAAAATGAATATAGGTCAAGAAGTTGAAGTCATATACAGCTGGAAGGAGCAAGCCTGCTGCTCACCTTGTGTCAAGATTTGCTTTAGATGAATCTTGCATATTTTCTATAGTGCTGATAATTGTTTCTATACATGTTCTTTTACTACTCTTACAGAATCGTAATGAGAACTCCAGCGAGTATCTGACAAACGTTTCAAACTCGTCCCTGATTTTCTAGAAGCAACTCCCATCTTTGTGTAGAGAAACGCATGAAAATGCATGGACTCCACAAAGATTAAGTGAATGATTAGCACAAGGACTGAGTAGAGCTTTTGGATTTACCTGTCGAATTTTTCGTAGTACACCTCCGTTTACACCTATCTAGCCCATCTTTTTCCAGCTGCTTTTTAATGTCTATCGACATATCTTCTGCAGTCTTGCCAGACATAACGAAACAACATAAAAAGGATTCCCGAACTTCTATAACGCCATCTTCTATATGGACGTATCTAATTATTTGACTCAATTGGTCAGTTCTGCTTTCATCGGGTGTACTGTCAAAAATCATTCCGTAGTACTTAGCCTTTTTAACATCTGCGAAATTTTTTTTCTTAACTTGTTCACCCAAACTGAAAATAAAGTAATTTTGTATGTTTTTTGACAAATAAAATGGTACTCTCATTGACCCGCCAGCGGAGTTTTGAAGTCTTAAACAATGTTCCTTTAAAACTTGATCATTTTTTGCCATTAGTTCCACCAATTCTTAAAAATGTCCTCTGTTTTCTGATGAAACGTCTTCACGATGGCCGCGAAAAGGCAGATTTTGCTCAGCTTAGAATAGCGTTATATATCAAGAAGGCGATTTAAAATGTTTCTCCATTTCCTGGTACTATCGTTAATAATTCTCTGACTATCCTTTTCAATGCAGCAAATTTCAAAAGAAAAAAAAAAAAGAAAATGCACGACTGGGTCGCACGTACTTGCTCTGTGCAAAAGTACGACGAAAACAAACTTTTCGATCAATAAGATTAACTCATTTTTAAAAAATTTGGTAAAAACTAAAATTGGCTAAAACTGGAAAACTCTATATACGGGAGCTAACGTTAAGTAACCTATAGTATATCAAATTTAGATGTCGTCTTTTGGGTGATATAAATGATACAAATTTCCGCTTACGGCCAAATTAATAAAACTTATATTACCAATTTCTGCTATTATCATCATCATGTGTATCCAAAAACTAAAAATGCAGTTTACTTTGAAGTATTCTATATATGTTATATAAAAAGTTTCATAAAAATGGGGGGGAGCCTTTTTTGAGTAAATTAGAAAAAACGAAAAAATTGGCCAAAATCTAATGGGTCTTTGTATAGGAGCCACCATTTAAAACAAAGAAAATGAAAAAAAAAAATCAATGCCATCTGATAGGAAGCTGAAAGAAACTATACCAAACAAAGTTTAAGTGAATTCTATGCAACCGTTGACAACTTATGGCCATTTGAAAAAAAGGTGTTAAGAGCAGATCTCAGTTATTTGCATTTTTAGCCAAAAACTGAAAACGCAGTTCTCTTAAAAACACTAAAAGAATATAACACACAAAGTTTAATCAAAATCGTTAGAGCCATTTTTGAGCAAATTAAAAAAAAACCAAAAAAGGTTGGCTAAAACTCAACGGCTCGTTGTATGGAAGCCACCGTTTAGAAGGGCTTCAGGGAAAAATTTATTAAACCATCCTATAGAAAACGATGAAAAACTATGTCAAACGAAATTTGAGTCGATTCAATCAAGCCGTTGTGAACTGCTATTTGAAAAAAAGCCGTTAAAACATGATTTTCGTTACGACCATTTGAGCCAAAAACCAAAAACGCAGTTTTGTTAGAAATGCTTAAAGTTAGCTAAATTTTAAGTTTAATCAAAATCGTTAGAGCCGTTTTCGAGAAAATCCAAATTGAAAAAAACCGTTACTTGAAAGGTACCAGTTTGAGCAGGGCTTAAACGAAATAAAAAAAAACCTTGACAACCATTTTCCTTCAAACTACTATATATCAAGTTTGAAGAAAATCGGTCAAGCGGTTTAGGCTGTAGCATGACGTGAAAAAGCGCACATCCGCACATCCGCGCATCCGCACAGACGCACAGACAGACCGACGGACGGTATGGCGAAAACCACTTTTTTGGGCTTCACTATCATCGAAATGTCATGTTTGATTAAAACCTCGATTTTTTTTTTCTGCACGAAACCAATACTTTCCCTATTGAGCAAGTAAAATAAAATGCACGACTGGGTCGCACGAACTTGCTCTAATGGGTGACAGTGGTTTAGGGGCTTGAAATTCAAAATTCTTAAATAATTACTTAAACTAATTTGAGCTGAAAAAAAAGTACGCCATTTTATTTCTTGGAAAAATTTGAATTTATGAGAAAAAATTTATAAAAATCTGTGGAGCGGTTTTTGAGAAAACAATTTTTTTTTGAAAAACTTTTTGAAAAAAAATTTCAAAAAAAAATTTAAAAACGCCAGTTCATAGGTATTCAGCAAATACATTTATTTAAATTTTTTAAAAAAAAAATTTAATAAGCCGTTTTCAAAATATTAATTTTTTAATTTTTTTTTTAAAAATGCTTTTAAAAATACAAAAAAAAAATTTTTCAAAAATATTGGTATGCAATACAAATTGAGCTACCTACAGCTATATGTGTGTGAAATTTCGAAAGAATCGGTTGAGTCGTTTTCGAGATAGTCGAAAGCAAAAAAAACGGTCCTATGGAAAGTACCGTTCTTAGCCATTTTTTAAAACTTTTTTTTCAGTCATATTATTGGTCGTACTTAAAAAGCAACACTGATTTTTTTAAATCGAAATCGTTAGAGTCGTTTCTGAGAAAACTAAGCTTTAACGTAACGGTTGTATGGCAGGTACCGTTATTTTTTAAGCTAAAAAAAAATTTCAATTTCCCCTCTGTACAATTCCTAAAAAAGTCTATATACCAAGTTTGAAGCAATTCGGCCCACCCGTTTGGGCTGTAGGTCTCTATACATACAGACAGACAGACAGACAGACAGACAGACATACAGACGGACAGAATTTTAAGACCATCTTTTTTCGTCTTCGCTATCATCGTAATGTCATGTTTGATTGTTATCTCAAAACTTTTTTTTTCGACGAATGCATAACTTGCCTTATAGTACCTATAATCGCAAGTAAAAATGCGATACGCTTGCCGCAGCGGGGAAATACGCGCTGCGATGGGCAAGTTTATTTTTTTTTAAGACAGGTCCTCTGTCTTTCCTGGGGTGACTTCTATGCCCTCCTGCAACATTAATTATAAATTCTGAAAAAGAAAAGAAAATATATGTATTAGTTTATTAGTTAAGTAAATTCCTAAGAAGTAAATTTGCAAAGAGTAAATTTCGGTTTTCGAAAAATTTCCATGTGCAAGCACAGGAATTTTTCCGATACACCGTCTAACCAGTAAGTGAGTTATATTTCCAAAATTATTACTGAAAAATGTTCTCAATACTTTAAAGAACAAATTTTAGTAATGATATTGGAAATATGGACAATTAAAAGCACTAAATTTTAACAATTATTACTCACCTTGTTCAATCCACAGCATTTTTCGTTGTTTACGTTTTGTAATTTTTTGTTGACAGTTCTTATTTTTAATGTTTGAGTGTAATGTTTACCTCTTCAGGTGCGCATGCGAAAATAGATATCTTTTTTCCTCGCACCTGAAGGAAAGGGGGTCAGGTAAACTTGAGTGAATTCGCTCAGTTTAAAAATAAAGTCAAAATGAATTTTAGTGATCGCAGATGGGGTGAATTTGAGGGAAATTTCACGATTTACACTTAGACTTATAAAATGTGAGGAAATTAGGTAGTTTTGTTTGTAATATGTATTAAGTTTATGTTAAGTTAAGTTCTTATGATGGAAATCATCATTATTAGTGCAATGTGTAGGTATGTAAGTTAGATTTTAAGTATGTGGGCCAGGGGTAATTGCAATTTGATGATAAAGATAGGATATGCTACTTATTATTTTTTTTATAGATATGAAATGAAATAGTTATCTCGCTCAGATGTAGAGGTAACTATTTACTTATATGGAAAATGAAGACTGGGGTTGACCTTTGTGGGATTTCATGGTCATAGCTAAGTTAAATTCGGAGTGCAAAGTATAACATAAACGGCCATTGTTTTTGAATCGGAAATTCAAATTATTTTTAAGCGATTTAAAGTTCGGAAGTTTTTTTTTAAGAAAAGCAAAAGAAAACCAGTAATTAAATACAAAGGAAATTGTAGGTAAAGTGGAAAAATGATTCAAGTGATAGATTATAATGATCAGTTTAATAAATAGGTATATAAATATGTATATAGATATAACTACAAAGAGAACTGGAATTTGGAAATCCAAAATTAAGATTATAGAAGATCTTGATTGCAGTTCGCCAATAATTTCAGAGGTATGAAAGATCAATGAAGTTTTAATAGTTTATTGGAAGTGAATCGAACTATCTAATCTAGGTTTAGGTTCTACATATTTGAGCTGCCAAGGACTGCACCAGCGGGCCTGAGCCTCTGCCGTTTTTTCTTCTACCAGCAGTGAAGATTTTTTTTCGAGAGGAAGCTTTCTTTTGAAGCTAAACAAAAGCAAAGTATTCAACTGTACAAAACCCCTATAGTGTCCTGGATTTTGTGTTTATATACGCGAGTGATATTAATATCAAAATCCCAAGAGGATACAGACTTTTAAGTGGTGGTTTTGTGAAGAGGAAAAGCTTCACTGAGCTTAAAGAAATTGAAACTTTTTTTTTTTATTATTTGAAAGTGAAAAGGAGCAGGAATTAAGATTCAGATTTTTTTATATAAAGAATCAACTTCTCCGTGTAAAAGAATTCAGTTCTCCATTTTTGTTTAAGTTCAATTTTTGTAGTTTTTTATTGGAAAAGTGAAAAGTGGTTTTGGTGGCTGATTTTTAATAATTTTTTTTACATACAAAACAAAGCTCCAACGACTTCGACTCCAGTTCTTCGTAGTGCTGCCCAGCGCCGGATCTAGGGGGGGGGGCAAAGGGGGCACTTGCCCCGGGCGCCTGGCCTTGGGGGGCGCCAAATGGAAGAAGAAGAAATATAGGAGAGCAAAAAAAAAAAGGTATTCAACATTTGAACAGGGCGCCAAAGTAATGCAATGTTTATTATTTATTTCGTGTTCCAAATATGAACGAAATATGTAATGAACCACTTTCGTCGCCCTTTAAACAAATTCGGCGCCCCTCATGGGGGCGCAAAATTGGAAGATGAAGAGAGAAACGAGAGTAACAAAAAAAATTAAGGTCTTCAACTTTTGAAAATGATAAACAAATTCGTTGCCCTTCAGCAGGGCGCAAAATTAAAAGATGAACAAAAAAAAAAAGTAAGAGTAATAGGGTTTTCACAGCGAGCCGAAAACCCGGTTTTCAGCTAAAAGTTTACGAAAACCTGAAAATCATTCCCACGGGACTTTTCAAGTTTTCGTTTGACATTTCACTTAATTATATCAAATTTTGAAATGAAAATATTTTCGGCTGCTATGATTGATTTTTACTTGCGATTATAGGTGTTAATGCGAACGCACCATAGTTAAAAGTAGTTCACGCATTGACCACTAAGCGGAGCTACTAACAGTAGACAACAACTGTCAAAACTTTCCAAAATGTTCTTAATATAGTTTTTGTTCATTTCATTCTAACCTTTGTTGCCACGAGGAGTTCAATTTACCTAAAAGATAGATTGAAGAAATTATTTTATTGTTAAATTGGAAAAAGAAAAAAAGACTAAGTAAGTTAAAATTAATGTAAATAAAAACTGAACTAACATTATTTATTTAATAATAAAGGTTTTGTAACGTATTCACAAATAACCAAATTGTTATTTCAATTCGAAACGTTGGACAAAAGAGTCTTTGGTTGCGACCAAATTGCCGCAACATTTTTACAAAACTTATTTGTAACTATTCCTTTACAATACAAAGATGCCACCTAAAAAGCCAAAAATTCCCGAACCAAGAGGGAACTCAAAAAAAAAAAAAAATAAGGATAATGCCCAAGAAGACCAGTTTAATTGCTGCAGCTGCAATCAACCCGATTCGGTCGATGACATGGTCCAATGCGACCAGTGCAATGGATGGAACCACCTTTATTGTGCCGGAGTCAACAGCAGCATAGAAGACAGGTCATATATATGCCCAAACTGCACAGGTAAGAGTAGGCAACTAGATAGTTTTTCAGGAACGGAACCCGCCTCGGCTGCGAGATTAGCAAATGAAAATGCAGCACCAATAATCGCTGCCCACACACAAAGCTCTGCGCAAAGTGCACCCAAAGGTGCTGCTGATCAAATAGTCCTTGTAAATGATACGTCGCACCCTTCAACATCATCAAATCCGATAATTGCTGTTAGCCATGAGGACCCTGCGATACATTCGACACCCAGTGCAGCCGAAGTTGCTGCCGGGTGTCGACCTCTTGCATCTGCCTTCCATCAAGGGCAATCGTCAATATTAACAGCACCGCCATTGGGTGCGAACAATTACAACCTCGCATTAAATTCGGCACCCAGTGCAGCCGAAGTTGCTGCCGGGTGTCGACCTCTTGCATCTGCCTCCCATCAATCGCAATCGACAACATTAAAAGCACCGCCATTGGGTGCGAATAACTACAACCAGGCGTTATATTCAAGCACTGCCGAGCGTCGACGTTCTGCTCCCCTCTCTTATCCATCGCAATCTTCAATATCAACAGCACCACCATTGGGTGCGAACAACTACAACCGGGCGTTATATTCAAGCACTGACGAGCGTCGACTTTCTGCCCCTCCCTCTTACCCGTCGTACCCGTTTACATCAGCAGCACCGACAGCTAAATTTGCTGGCGAGCCAGGAATTTCTCTCAATCAAGGATTCTCAGTTCCAACAACAGCTGGTAACATCGCGAATGCCACAACAGTTTCTGCGCCCAGTGCGGCCGAGGATGCTGCCATGCGTAGAAACTACATGCCAACAAGGAATAACTCTGAGAGAAGTTCCAAAGGCTCAACAAGCTCAAGGTCATCCAAGGTTTCAACCAATAAGCTCCGAATAGAACTACAAAAAATTGAAGAAGAAAAACAACTGAGAGAAGATCGAGACAAAGAAGAGCTTAGACTAAGAACAGAAAGGGAAGCTGAATACCTAAGTAAAAAATACAAGATCATGAGCCAAATTGTTAATTCATCCGATGAGGATGATGAAGCTGAGTGTGACGTCGAAAATAAAAACCCTTCGAGTGAAAATATACATAAGTGGATAGCGGGAATATCCGACAAAAACAACTTGCATTCCACGACAAACATTGGATCACATCTACCTGAATTCGTGCCAGCTATTTCTCAACATTTGCCTGAATTCGTGCCCGCTGCTTCTCAAAAACCGAACACAACTTGTAGCAATGGTGTAAGAGAAGAAGATACTCGCCAAAGGCCGTCTTGTACATCTGTCATAACGCAACAAGTCAGATTCCCTCATTCGCAAGGTGAAGTCGCTAGTCGAAATCCAGCCCAACAACAACTAACATTTACACCCTCGGCTGCTGAGCACGCTCCGACGGGGAATTTCTCACTCCCATTACAATATCCAGAGCATTCCTACGCACAGACTTCGCAACAGTTACCATCGTTTCAGAGTGTCCCACAAAATGCGCCCTCAAATTGTTTTTTTGACGAAAAATAATTTAGCAGCGCGCCACTTAATTCGGGATCTGCCAACCTTTGATGGAAAACCAGCTGAATGGCCCCTCTTCATTGCAAGCTATAATCGGAGTACCGAACTAGGTGGGTTTAGTACTGAAGAAAACCTACTACGTTTACACAGAGCTCTAAAAGGTGATGCACTAGAAGCTGTGAAAAGTCTCATCATACAACCAAACTGTGTTGGACGTGTGATAGATACTTTGAGAATGTTATACGGAAGACCAGAGCTTATTATCAATACTTTGATTCGGACAATTAGATCTACACCTCCTCCGAAAGCAGACAAACTGGAAACTATTGTCACCTTTGCCATAGCCGTTCAGAACCTTTGTGCTACATTCGAGGCTTCCGGTATTTTCGACAATCTCAACTATCCCATGCTGTTGCAAGAACTCGTTGATAAGCTTCCTCCTACTTTGCGCCTTAATTGGGCAATCCATAAGCAATCTTTGTCAGCATGTACACTCGTGGAATTTAGCACCTGGACATACGCGATGGCAGAAGCTGCCAATGGAGTACTCGTTTCAGCCCCTACCTCATTCGCCGAAGAAAAGAAAATGCGAAACAACAATAATTGGAAAAATAAGGGGATCGTCAATGCTCACTACAAGGACAGTGAACAAACTTCCACAAAGTCAGAAAACAAATGTTGCATTTGTGGTTTAAGCTGTGCGTCAGTAGCCGTATGTAAGCAGTTCCTTCAGCTTAACCGTACTGCCCGATGGGCAGAGGTCAGGAAGCAGCAATTATGCAGCAAATGCCTAAAGAGACATTTGAGATACAAATGCAAGTCAGATGCTACTTGTGGAAAAGATAACTGTGTCCTTAAACACCACCAACTCCTCCATAAAGACCATTCCCAAACAGTACCACCACCCGGCGCGGCCATCGTTGGAGTCCACTCTGAAGTCTGCTCCAACACCCTGAGTTTTAAAACCGACTCGGTTTTATTTCGAATTGTGCCGGTATTCCTCTATGGACAGGGAGTAAAAATAGAAGTGTTCGCGTTCCTGGACGATGGGTCATCTGTAACCTTGTTGGATGAAGAAATCGCAAGCCAGCTTAAGGTAAAAGGAGAAAAACGACCACTATGTTTAAAGTGGACTGGCAACACATCTCGTCTAGAAAATCGGTCAGAACTGATCAATCTTCAAATATCCAGTACCGAAGAAAATGCCAAAAAATTCAAACTCGCCAATGTTCATACCGTAAAAAAACTCGCCTTACCAGCCCAAACAATAAATCAATACGAGCTCCACATGAAGTTTGAGCATTTGAAAGGGTCATCCTTTGGCTCCTATCACAAAGCTGTCCCTCGACTACTGATTGGCATCAACAATGCTCAGCTAGGAAATTCCTTAAAGTCTAAAGAGGGGGGCTGGAACGAACCCATCGCGACTAAAACTCGCCTTGGATGGGTTGTTCATGGCAACTGTACCAATAAAGTTGACGATCACATTAAAAGCCACAATTTCCACATTTGCGACTGCAATGACTTTGACCTACGTCAATTAGTAAGCAACTTTATTTGTGACGACAACTTCGGAGCACAAGAGTCACAGAACGTCTCGATGTCACAAGACGATACTCGAGCCTTAGAGCTTCTCAACACTCATACGGTCCGCTCGGAAGGAAGGTTTGAGACAGCTCTCCTCTGGAAGTATGACGACGTGCAGCTACCAGATAGTTACCCAATGGCTAGGCGACGACTAGAATGCCTTCAAAAACGAATGAGCCATAACCCCGACCTAGCGAAGCTGTTGGACGGTAAAATTGAAGAATATGTCGCGAAGGGATATGCTCGAAAGATAACAAATCAAGAAATCATAGAAAACCAAAGCCGGTCGTGGTACCTACCAATTTTTCCAGTGGAAAACATTAATAAACCTGGCAAAATAAGAATCGTTTGGGACGCTGCAGCCACCGTTCATGGAACCTCTCTCAATTCAGTACTTCTCAAAGGTCCTGACCAGCTTACACCCTTAACCTCAGTAATCTACAAGTTCCGACAGCACCAGATTGCTATCTGCGGGGACATTAAGGAAATGTTCCACCAGGTCAAAATCCGAAAAGACGATCAACATTTTCAGCGATTTTTGTGGGGCTGCAATCAGAATGGAAGGCCTGACACTTATATCATGATGGTAATGACATTCGGAGCAACATGCTCCCCGTGTACGGCACATTACGTCAAAAACACCAATGCAGAGCAGTACGCCTCCGAGTATCCAAAAGCCGTCCTTTCCATTAAAGAGAACCACTACGTAGACGATTTGATGGATAGTGTACCAACGGAAGAGGAAGCAGTCCAACTAGCCCAAGACATTCGACACATCCACAAGCAAGGTGGCTTCCAAATCAGAAACTGGGTGTCCAATTCGCCTTATGTTTTAAAAGCTCTTGAGGCGGAACCAACAGAGCAGATCAGTATGAACGTCAACGTGGAACTAGGGACAGAAAAGGTGCTCGGAATGTGGTGGAGCACCTCACTTGATTGCCTTACCTTTAAACTTACATCTAACCCCAATCAAAGAGAAGTTCTTTTCGGGTCCAAACGTCCTACAAAACGTGAAGTCTTGAGGGTCATGATGACACTATTCGACCCTCTAGGACTGATAGCTTGTTTTTTGATGTATATCAAAATTCTTCTTCAGGACGTTTGGCGCTCTAAAATTGAGTGGGATGAAGCAATCAAAGAAGAAGAGTACAAAAAATGGACTAAGTGGATTAAACATTTACCAATAGTTGAGACTGTTAAAATTCCAAGATGCTATATAACGAACGCATGGGGCTCCGAAATACAGCTTCATATTTTCGTCGACGCCAGTGAAAACGGGTACGCTGCCGTAGCATACGTTAGAAATTCTAACAGCGAGCTCACAGAGACTCGCCTCATAGGTGCAAAAACACGAGTTGCACCTCTCAAGTCGCTATCGATCCCACGCCTCGAGTTGCAAGCAGCCCTTCTCGGTGCGCGACTTGGAAAATGTATAACCGACTCACACGGAATTTGATTTAATCGCCGTTTCTTTTGGTCGGACTCCAAAACGGTCCTCTGTTGGCTTCGGTCTGACCATCGGAGGTATAGACAATTTGTAGCCTTCCGAGTGAGTGAAATTCTGGACCTCAGCGCAGTTGACGAGTGGAGATGGACTCCTACTAGGATGAATGTAGCGGATGAAGCTACGAAATGGCAAAAACCCCCAGACCTCAAACCAACAAGCAGATGGTTCAACGGTCCCAGCTTTCTAAAGTTCTCACCAGATAACTGGCCGGCAGAAAAGGCCACGGGTTCAACAATCGAGGAGTTGAAAACTAATTTTCTTGGCGTTCATGTTCAAATTCGAGAAGAAATGTACAGGTCCAAACAACTATCCACCTGGAAAAGATTGCTTAGAAGCACGGCATACGTCCACCGCTTTATTAACAACACAAGCACAAAAAGAACCAAGTTACCTAAGATGAGTGGTCATTTCTCACGAGAAGAATTACAAATTGCCGAGAACAACCTACTGAAAGAGGCGCAAAACAGTGAATATACTGAAGAGATTGCTGATCTCACTACGAATCGCAGTATACAAAAAAGCAGTCGTATTCTCAACCTTAATCCATTCTTGGATGAAAACAACATCATTCGAGCTAATGGAAGGATTTGCCTTGCAGAATGTGCCGGAACAGAATATAAACAACCAATTGTTCTCCCAAGGTGGCACAGGATAACATCACTCATTATAGATGACGTTCATTGCAGATATAAACACCAAAATGACGAGACAGTTGTGAATGTCCTACGACAAAGGTTCTATATCTCTAACCTAAGATCTGCGCTCAAAACCATAAAAAAATCCTGTCAAGAGTGTAAAAATCGTAAAGCTCAGCCACGTCCACCAATTATGGCTCCTCTTCCCACCGCCCGACTAAGCTCATTTTGTCGACCATTTTCGTACGTCGGGGTTGACTACTTTGGCCCAATAACAGTCAGCCTAGGACGAAGAACGGAAAAGCGTTGGGGAGTTCTCTTTACCTGCCTTACCATAAGAGCTGTTCATGTTGAGATTGCCCACACTTTGACAACAGACTCATGTATTCTGTGCATCCGAAACTTTATCGCTAGACGAGGAACTCCAATCGAGTTTTATAGCGATAACGGCACCAACTTTCATGGAGCGGAGAGAGAGTTAAGAGAAGCATCGGCAGGCATTCAGAAAGACCGACTCACTGAGACGTTCACTACAGCAGCAACAGAATGGAAATTTATACCACCAGGTTCCCCACATATGGGCGGTAGCTGGGAGCGTTTAATACGTTCCATTAAAAACGTTCTATATGCTATATCTCCAACCAGAAATCCAAATGATGAACTTCTGCGAAGTATGTTGATGGAAATAGAAAATATCATCAATGCAAGGCCCTTGACATATATCCCGATAGATCCAGAAAACCCAGAAGCTCTCACGCCGAACCACTTTCTTTTGGGTTCAGCTTGCGGTTCAAAACCTTCCGCAATGTTCGACGATGATGTCCTTCTACTCCGCAAAAATTGGCTTATCTCGCAGCAGTTTGCGGACCGTTTCTGGAAGCGCTGGGTAGCAGAATACCTACCTACTCTTACCAGACGAGCAAAATGGTTCACTCCTGTGAAGCCTTTAGAGGTTGGCGATATAGTTTTGATCGTTGACCCCAACAGCCCTCGAAACAGTTGGCCGAAAGGACGTATAATTAGAGTTAGGTCCTCAAGCGATGGCCAAGTAAGGAGCGCCACCATCCAAACTCAAAATGGTATTTACGAAAGACCTGCAGTAAAACTAGCAGCCCTTGATGTCAGAGCTCCAGAAGAAACCAGGTCCATAGGCGAAACTACCAAGGGGGAGTGTTAATGCGAACGCACCATAGTTAAAAGTAGTTCACGCACTGACCACTAAGCGGAGCTACTAACAGTAGACAACAACTGTCAAAACTTTCCAAAATGTTCTTAATATAGTTTTTGTTCATTTCATTCTAACCTTTGTTGCCACGAGGAGTTCAATTTACCTAAAAGATAGATTGAAGAAATTATTTTATTGTTAAATTGGAAAAAGAAAAAAAGACTAAGTAAGTTAAAATTAATGTAAATAAAAACTGAACTAACATTATTTATTTAATAATAAAGGTTTTGTAACGTATTCACAAATAACCAAATTGTTATTTCAATTCGAAACGTTGGACAAAAGAGTCTTTGGTTGCGACCAAATTGCCGCAACATTTTTACAAAACTTATTTGTAACTATTCCTTTACAATACAAAGATGCCACCTAAAAAGCCAAAAATTCCCGAACCAAGAGGGAACTCAAAAAAAAAAAAAAATAAGGATAATGCCCAAGAAGACCAGTTTAATTGCTGCAGCTGCAATCAACCCGATTCGGTCGATGACATGGTCCAATGCGACCAGTGCAATGGATGGAACCACCTTTATTGTGCCGGAGTCAACAGCAGCATAGAAGACAGGTCATATATATGCCCAAACTGCACAGGTAAGAGTAGGCAACTAGATAGTTTTTCAGGAACGGAACCCGCCTCGGCTGCGAGATTAGCAAATGAAAATGCAGCACCAATAATCGCTGCCCACACACAAAGCTCTGCGCAAAGTGCACCCAAAGGTGCTGCTGATCAAATAGTCCTTGTAAATGATACGTCGCACCCTTCAACATCATCAAATCCGATAATTGCTGTTAGCCATGAGGACCCTGCGATACATTCGACACCCAGTGCAGCCGAAGTTGCTGCCGGGTGTCGACCTCTTGCATCTGCCTTCCATCAAGGGCAATCGTCAATATTAACAGCACCGCCATTGGGTGCGAACAATTACAACCTCGCATTAAATTCGGCACCCAGTGCAGCCGAAGTTGCTGCCGGGTGTCGACCTCTTGCATCTGCCTCCCATCAATCGCAATCGACAACATTAAAAGCACCGCCATTGGGTGCGAATAACTACAACCAGGCGTTATATTCAAGCACTGCCGAGCGTCGACGTTCTGCTCCCCTCTCTTATCCATCGCAATCTTCAATATCAACAGCACCACCATTGGGTGCGAACAACTACAACCGGGCGTTATATTCAAGCACTGACGAGCGTCGACTTTCTGCCCCTCCCTCTTACCCGTCGTACCCGTTTACATCAGCAGCACCGACAGCTAAATTTGCTGGCGAGCCAGGAATTTCTCTCAATCAAGGATTCTCAGTTCCAACAACAGCTGGTAACATCGCGAATGCCACAACAGTTTCTGCGCCCAGTGCGGCCGAGGATGCTGCCATGCGTAGAAACTACATGCCAACAAGGAATAACTCTGAGAGAAGTTCCAAAGGCTCAACAAGCTCAAGGTCATCCAAGGTTTCAACCAATAAGCTCCGAATAGAACTACAAAAAATTGAAGAAGAAAAACAACTAAGAGAAGATCGAGACAAAGAAGAGCTTAGACTAAGAACAGAAAGGGAAGCTGAATACCTAAGTAAAAAATACAAGATCATGAGCCAAATTGTTAATTCATCCGATGAGGATGATGAAGCTGAGTGTGACGTCGAAAATAAAAACCCTTCGAGTGAAAATATACATAAGTGGATAGCGGGAATATCCGACAAAAACAACTTGCATTCCACGACAAACATTGGATCACATCTACCTGAATTCGTGCCAGCTATTTCTCAACATTTGCCTGAATTCGTGCCCGCTGCTTCTCAAAAACCGAACACAACTTGTAGCAATGGTGTAAGAGAAGAAGATACTCGCCAAAGGCCGTCTTGTACATCTGTCATAACGCAACAAGTCAGATTCCCTCATTCGCAAGGTGAAGTCGCTAGTCGAAATCCAGCCCAACAACAACTAACATTTACACCCTCGGCTGCTGAGCACGCTCCGACGGGGAATTTCTCACTCCCATTACAATATCCAGAGCATTCCTACGCACAGACTTCGCAACAGTTACCATCGTTTCAGAGTGTCCCACAAAATGCGCCCTCAAATTGTTTTTTTGACGAAAAATAATTTAGCAGCGCGCCACTTAATTCGGGATCTGCCAACCTTTGATGGAAAACCAGCTGAATGGCCCCTCTTCATTGCAAGCTATAATCGGAGTACCGAACTAGGTGGGTTTAGTACTGAAGAAAACCTACTACGTTTACACAGAGCTCTAAAAGGTGATGCACTAGAAGCTGTGAAAAGTCTCATCATACAACCAAACTGTGTTGGACGTGTGATAGATACTTTGAGAATGTTATACGGAAGACCAGAGCTTATTATCAATACTTTGATTCGGACAATTAGATCTACACCTCCTCCGAAAGCAGACAAACTGGAAACTATTGTCACCTTTGCCATAGCCGTTCAGAACCTTTGTGCTACATTCGAGGCTTCCGGTATTTTCGACAATCTCAACTATCCCATGCTGTTGCAAGAACTCGTTGATAAGCTTCCTCCTACTTTGCGCCTTAATTGGGCAATCCATAAGCAATCTTTGTCAGCATGTACACTCGTGGAATTTAGCACCTGGACATACGCGATGGCAGAAGCTGCCAATGGAGTACTCGTTTCAGCCCCTACCTCATTCGCCGAAGAAAAGAAAATGCGAAACAACAATAATTGGAAAAATAAGGGGATCGTCAATGCTCACTACAAGGACAGTGAACAAACTTCCACAAAGTCAGAAAACAAATGTTGCATTTGTGGTTTAAGCTGTGCGTCAGTAGCCGTATGTAAGCAGTTCCTTCAGCTTAACCGTACTGCCCGATGGGCAGAGGTCAGGAAGCAGCAATTATGCAGCAAATGCCTAAAGAGACATTTGAGATACAAATGCAAGTCAGATGCTACTTGTGGAAAAGATAACTGTGTCCTTAAACACCACCAACTCCTCCATAAAGACCATTCCCAAACAGTACCACCACCCGGCGCGGCCATCGTTGGAGTCCACTCTGAAGTCTGCTCCAACACCCTGAGTTTTAAAACCGACTCGGTTTTATTTCGAATTGTGCCGGTATTCCTCTATGGACAGGGAGTAAAAATAGAAGTGTTCGCGTTCCTGGACGATGGGTCATCTGTAACCTTGTTGGATGAAGAAATCGCAAGCCAGCTTAAGGTAAAAGGAGAAAAACGACCACTATGTTTAAAGTGGACTGGCAACACATCTCGTCTAGAAAATCGGTCAGAACTGATCAATCTTCAAATATCCAGTACCGAAGAAAATGCCAAAAAATTCAAACTCGCCAATGTTCATACCGTAAAAAAACTCGCCTTACCAGCCCAAACAATAAATCAATACGAGCTCCACATGAAGTTTGAGCATTTGAAAGGGTCATCCTTTGGCTTCTATCACAAAGCTGTCCCTCGACTACTGATTGGCATCAACAATGCTCAGCTAGGAAATTCCTTAAAGTCTAAAGAGGGGGGCTGGAACGAACCCATCGCGACTAAAACTCGCCTTGGATGGGTTGTTCATGGCAACTGTACCAATAAAGTTGACGATCACATTAAAAGCCACAATTTCCACATTTGCGACTGCAATGACTTTGACCTACGTCAATTAGTAAGCAACTTTATTTGTGACGACAACTTCGGAGCACAAGAGTCACAGAACGTCTCGATGTCACAAGACGATACTCGAGCCTTAGAGCTTCTCAACACTCATACGGTCCGCTCGGAAGGAAGGTTTGAGACAGCTCTCCTCTGGAAGTATGACGACGTGCAGCTACCAGATAGTTACCCAATGGCTAGGCGACGACTAGAATGCCTTCAAAAACGAATGAGCCATAACCCCGACCTAGCGAAGCTGTTGGACGGTAAAATTGAAGAATATGTCGCGAAGGGATATGCTCGAAAGATAACAAATCAAGAAATCATAGAAAACCAAAGCCGGTCGTGGTACCTACCAATTTTTCCAGTGGAAAACATTAATAAACCTGGCAAAATAAGAATCGTTTGGGACGCTGCAGCCACCGTTCATGGAACCTCTCTCAATTCAGTACTTCTCAAAGGTCCTGACCAGCTTACACCCTTAACCTCAGTAATCTACAAGTTCCGACAGCACCAGATTGCTATCTGCGGGGACATTAAGGAAATGTTCCACCAGGTCAAAATCCGAAAAGACGATCAACATTTTCAGCGATTTTTGTGGGGCTGCAATCAGAATGGAAGGCCTGACACTTATATCATGATGGTAATGACATTCGGAGCAACATGCTCCCCGTGTACGGCACATTACGTCAAAAACACCAATGCAGAGCAGTACGCCTCCGAGTATCCAAAAGCCGTCCTTTCCATTAAAGAGAACCACTACGTAGACGATTTGATGGATAGTGTACCAACGGAAGAGGAAGCAGTCCAACTAGCCCAAGACATTCGACACATCCACAAGCAAGGTGGCTTCCAAATCAGAAACTGGGTGTCCAATTCGCCTTATGTTTTAAAAGCTCTTGAGGCGGAACCAACAGAGCAGATCAGTATGAACGTCAACGTGGAACTAGGGACAGAAAAGGTGCTCGGAATGTGGTGGAGCACCTCACTTGATTGCCTTACCTTTAAACTTACATCTAACCCCAATCAAAGAGAAGTTCTTTTCGGGTCCAAACGTCCTACAAAACGTGAAGTCTTGAGGGTCATGATGACACTATTCGACCCTCTAGGACTGATAGCTTGTTTTTTGATGTATATCAAAATTCTTCTTCAGGACGTTTGGCGCTCTAAAATTGAGTGGGATGAAGCAATCAAAGAAGAAGAGTACAAAAAATGGACTAAGTGGATTAAACATTTACCAATAGTTGAGACTGTTAAAATTCCAAGATGCTATATAACGAACGCATGGGGCTCCGAAATACAGCTTCATATTTTCGTCGACACCAGTGAAAACGGGTACGCTGCCGTAGCATACGTTAGAAATTCTAACAGCGAGCTCACAGAGACTCGCCTCATAGGTGCAAAAACACGAGTTGCACCTCTCAAGTCGCTATCGATCCCACGCCTCGAGTTGCAAGCAGCCCTTCTCGGTGCGCGACTTGGAAAATGTATAACCGACTCACACGGAATTTGATTTAATCGCCGTTTCTTTTGGTCGGACTCCAAAACGGTCCTCTGTTGGCTTCGGTCTGACCATCGGAGGTATAGACAATTTGTAGCCTTCCGAGTGAGTGAAATTCTGGACCTCAGCGCAGTTGACGAGTGGAGATGGACTCCTACTAGGATGAATGTAGCGGATGAAGCTACGAAATGGCAAAAACCCCCAGACCTCAAACCAACAAGCAGATGGTTCAACGGTCCCAGCTTTCTAAAGTTCTCACCAGATAACTGGCCGGCAGAAAAGGCCACGGGTTCAACAATCGAGGAGTTGAAAACTAATTTTCTTGGCGTTCATGTTCAAATTCGAGAAGAAATGTACAGGTCCAAACAACTATCCACCTGGAAAAGATTGCTTAGAAGCACGGCATACGTCCACCGCTTTATTAACAACACAAGCACAAAAAGAACCAAGTTACCTAAGATGAGTGGTCATTTCTCACGAGAAGAATTACAAATTGCCGAGAACAACCTACTGAAAGAGGCGCAAAACAGTGAATATACTGAAGAGATTGCTGATCTCACTACGAATCGCAGTATACAAAAAAGCAGTCGTATTCTCAACCTTAATCCATTCTTGGATGAAAACAACATCATTCGAGCTAATGGAAGGATTTGCCTTGCAGAATGTGCCGGAACAGAATATAAACAACCAATTGTTCTCCCAAGGTGGCACAGGATAACATCACTCATTATAGATGACGTTCATTGCAGATATAAACACCAAAATGACGAGACAGTTGTGAATGTCCTACGACAAAGGTTCTATATCTCTAACCTAAGATCTGCGCTCAAAACCATAAAAAAATCCTGTCAAGAGTGTAAAAATCGTAAAGCTCAGCCACGTCCACCAATTATGGCTCCTCTTCCCACCGCCCGACTAAGCTCATTTTGTCGACCATTTTCGTACGTCGGGGTTGACTACTTTGGCCCAATAACAGTCAGCCTAGGACGAAGAACGGAAAAGCGTTGGGGAGTTCTCTTTACCTGCCTTACCATAAGAGCTGTTCATGTTGAGATTGCCCACACTTTGACAACAGACTCATGTATTCTGTGCATCCGAAACTTTATCGCTAGACGAGGAACTCCAATCGAGTTTTATAGCGATAACGGCACCAACTTTCATGGAGCGGAGAGAGAGTTAAGAGAAGCATCGGCAGGCATTCAGAAAGACCGACTCACTGAGACGTTCACTACAGCAGCAACAGAATGGAAATTTATACCACCAGGTTCCCCACATATGGGCGGTAGCTGGGAGCGTTTAATACGTTCCATTAAAAACGTTCTATATGCTATATCTCCAACCAGAAATCCAAATGATGAACTTCTGCGAAGTATGTTGATGGAAATAGAAAATATCATCAATGCAAGGCCCTTGACATATATCCCGATAGATCCAGAAAACCCAGAAGCTCTCACGCCGAACCACTTTCTTTTGGGTTCAGCTTGCGGTTCAAAACCTTCCGCAATGTTCGACGATGATGTCCTTCTACTCCGCAAAAATTGGCTTATCTCGCAGCAGTTTGCGGACCGTTTCTGGAAGCGCTGGGTAGCAGAATACCTACCTACTCTTACCAGACGAGCAAAATGGTTCACTCCTGTGAAGCCTTTAGAGGTTGGCGATATAGTTTTGATCGTTGACCCCAACAGCCCTCGAAACAGTTGGCCGAAAGGACGTATAATTAGAGTTAGGTCCTCAAGCGATGGCCAAGTAAGGAGCGCCACCATCCAAACTCAAAATGGTATTTACGAAAGACCTGCAGTAAAACTAGCAGCCCTTGATGTCAGAGCTCCAGAAGAAACCAGGTCCATAGGCGAAACTACCAAGGGGGAGTGTTAATGCGAACGCACCATAGTTAAAAGTAGTTCACGCATTGACCACTAAGCGGAGCTACTAACAGTAGACAACAACTGTCAAAACTTTCCAAAATGTTCTTAATATAGTTTTTGTTCATTTCATTCTAACCTTTGTTGCCACGAGGAGTTCAATTTACCTAAAAGATAGATTGAAGAAATTATTTTATTGTTAAATTGGAAAAAGAAAAAAAGACTAAGTAAGTTAAAATTAATGTAAATAAAAACTGAACTAACATTATTTATTTAATAATAAAGGTTTTGTAACGTATTCACAAATAACCAAATTGTTATTTCAATTCGAAACGTTGGACAAAAGAGTCTTTGGTTGCGACCAAATTGCCGCAACAATAGGTATTATAAGGCAAGTTATGGATTCGTGCAAAAAAAAAATTTGAGATAACAATCACACATGACATTACGATGATGGAGAAGTCGAAAAAAGTGGGTCTGGAAATTCCGTCCGTCTGTCTGTCTGTCTGTCTGTCTGTTCGCGCCTCTGGAGGCTGAAGGCTGAACGGGTGGGCCGATTTGCTTCAAATTTGGTATTTAGGATTTATTTGGCCGTCCCTCGGAAATTTTTTTTTTATTTTTGCTCTAGGTCCAAAAATAACGGCACCTGCAATACAATCTTGAAGACAAAAATTGATTTTCTCAAAAACGGCTCTAACGATTTTGATAAAACTTTCAGAATGCTATTTTTGCAAGATAATCTATCTTTTGGTTTGAAATTTTTTTTCAAAATTTGTCTAATAACGGTACCTCTCATAGAACCAGTATTTTCAAATCAAATTTTCTCGTAAACTATACATTCGATTTCAATAAAATTTTGGCCACAGGAAGTCATTCATAATATGGCATTTCAAAATTTTCAAAAACTTTTTTTTTTGATTTTATATAATTTTTTCAAAAAAATTTTTGGTTTTCGAAATATGTAGGAAACGGGTACATTGATTTTTTTTAAAATTATTTTTCAAATGTAAACTACAGATTGCCATATATTTGCATACTCAAATAAATTTCAAAATATTTTTTGAAAAAGTTTTTCAAAAATATACTTTAAAAAAAAAAACTGGTCCAACGATTTTCGATATTTTTTTTTCCTAGATTGACGTATAGCTTTGAAATTTTATTGCATACTTAGTTTTTCCGAGAAAACTCTTAAACTAATTTAAAAAATAAAAGAATTTTCGAAATTATTTAATTTTTTTTTAATATCCATATATGCAGCCACTACGAAATTGCTTATCATAAGAACAAGTTCGTGCGACCCAGTCGTGCATTTTATTTTTTGACGTTTATGCACTTTTTAGGTGTGTTTGGAAAGAATTGAAAATTGAAACAAACTAAGGTGTGTTCTGAAAGAATCACAACAAACATAGGTGTGCTTGCTTTGTATTCCAACAAGTTTTCGACAGGTTTTATTTAAAACTAGTTGTTTTCGAAAATTTGTGTTTAGCAAAAATGTGTGGTAAAACTTGTGTTTTCGTTCAGGTTTTGGTGGTTTTCGACAAAAACCGTGTTTTCAGCTCGGTGTGAAAACTCTATATAAGAGTAAGAGAGAGTCACAAATGTAGGAAAAATCCCTTTTTGCGGTACTGCAAACGGCCCTGCAATAGTTGGGTAGACTACCAACAGTTTACTGGCACTAAAATGCAGCTTCAATGTAGTCTAGTGCGACTTTATTCATATAATTGCATACAAAGAATACGTGCATTTCAATTATTATTGTAGTGCAGTTCCATATGTGCGGTCTTGCATATGAACAAAGATCTGTTCGACGTAACTGGTTGCGCACAATGGTGAAGCTGCAGCTGTAGCACGTAGCATGTCGAAGTTAAATGTACGTTAATCGTATTGCACGGCTACAATGTGAAGTAGCAGCTGCAGCACAGAGAAGTTGAAGTCGACTGAATTTGAACTTCACGAACGTGCTGCAATGAAAAACAACAACAAACGAAATGGCGGACACTATTTTTGTTTGAGTTCAGTGCTACACCATTGTATTCGTGAATGCTGCTTAGTGAGCTACTTTTTTTCTACTGCTGCAACTTCACCATTTTGCGCAGCCAGTTAAGCATAGTTCAAGAGTTGACAACAAACCAGATATGACCTTCCCATTTGGCATGTGTGTCCGTAACGTAGAGCGCAAAACAAAACAAAAATGCAAGGGCGATGTGTGCTCGTGACGTAGAGAACGTGAAGGTGCTAGGTTTGAATTCGATACAACCGTTAACAACTTATGGCCGTTAAAAAAAAAAGACGTTAAGACAAGATCTCCCTTATTAGCATTTCTTGCCAGAAACAAAAAACGCAGTTCTCTTAAGAACACTAAAAGAATATAACACACAAAGTTTAATCAAAATCGTTGGAGCGGTTTTTGGGCAAATTAGAAAAAAGCAAAAAAAGTTGGCTAAAACTGAACGGCTCGTTGTATGGGAGCTACCATTTAGAGAGCCTTCAGTGAAAAATTTACAAAACCATCCTATAGAACACTATAAAGAACGATGCCAAACGAAGTTTGAGTCAATTCAATCAAGTCGTTGCGAACTTACGGCCATTTAAAAAAAGCCGTTTAAACCAGATTTTCGTTACCACCATTTAAGCCAAAAAGGAAAAACCTAGTTTGTTAGAAATATCTTAGATAAGTTAGAGTTTAATCAAAATCGTTAGAGCCGTTTTCGAGCAAATTCAAAATGAAAAAAACCCTTACATGAAAGGTACCAGTTTGAGCCGGGCTAAAACGAAATAAAAAAACCTCGACAAAGGTTTTTCTTCAAATTGCTATATACCAAGTTTGAAGAAAATCTGTCAAGCCGTTTAGGCTGTAGCATGACATGAAAAAGCGCACATCAACACAACCGCACAGACGCACAGACAGACCGACGGACGGTATGGCGAAAACCACTTTTTTGGGCTTCTCTATCATCGTACTCGATTTTTTTTTCTGCACGAAACCAATACTTGCCCTAAAGAGCAAGTAAAAATGAAAAAGAATTTTTGCTGTGTACTACTAAGCTATTTCACTAAAGCTGTTTTATGGATTAGTTATGATTTTGTATATCGGTGAGTAAAAGTTAAATGTGCAATCAAAATATCGGACAGAATCACAAATAAGCATACAGCCTTTCAACTTTTTATGAAGAACATTAGCAGGTTCTCCGCTGTCGTTTATCGAAATAGAAAAATTATCAAATCAATCTGGATTATGGGACATACCCCAAAGGTTTTATTTTGCACAAACGCCAAGATTGCATTTTGAGTAATCAGTAACACGAGAACCCTTAGCAATACCTTATTTTCTTAGGTAGGGTCACACAGACTTTTATGACATGTATCGTACATAAGCTAATGTCAACAGCATCAAGCATAAGAGCATAAAGATAACAACAGGTTAACGATATGAGTTCAAGTTTTGTACGTAAACTTAAAAAAAAAAAAATTGCTGGGGGGGGGGCGCCAAATTCAACTTTTGCCCCCCCCCTTGAACAAATCCTAGATCCGGCGCTGGTGCTGCCAGCAGGACACCGAGGGACCAGAAAAAGTAGTAAGTCCTAAATTTTAAGACTAGAAGGTCCTTTTAAAAAAAGATTGTTAAATTCAGTTAAGACAATACCATTTTAACTTTTCGTCGTAGGCTAGTTATTTTTTTTATTTTTTTTTTTTTACATTTTATTAGTTTTAAGAATTTGAATTTCAAAATTTTAGTTATAATTAAATTTTAGAGCTGGAGAGCTAGATTTTTAATGCAAATCCATATAAATAAAAATTATAAAGTTGATTGATTTTTTTTTTTGTTATGAATTGCTAATTCTTCTACAGCTAAGGGTGTGTGGAGGCGCACAAGGCCGTCCTGATGGGAATTCCGGTAGCATAACATGACCAACTGACCTTACGCTACGGACGGTATGCGACTGGTTGGTCATTTTAGGGGTTATTTCCGAACATCGGCCATGGAAATAACGTTCGGAAGTATCTTTCAGATACTTGGGTGGGTTGGCCAGGCCTTCGTCAATACCATCAGACGAGCGCTTGGGATTCAGTAGTACGGTATCTGAGGGAAATAGAAAAGTAAAGTGCTTTAGTTTTAGGGTTTAGATTAAGGTAGTTTTAAGAGATTATATAAGTTCAAATTCGTACCAACGAATTTGACTTTGGTGGAGGTGATTTTATTTAATTTTTTTATTATTATTTTTGGTGATGGGTTTCATATTATTATTATTTTTGGTGGTGGAATTTCATTTTTTTTTTATTATTTTGAATTTTAGGTAGGTTTAGTTAGGTTAGTTTATTTTCAAAAGCACAATACTTACATGTTCCTTCAGGTAGCGTCAAAGTCCTTCGATTTGTGATAACGTTTCATACCTTTTAGAGTAGAGTCATTCCTTTTCCAAACTCCTCTTCCTTTTCTTTAACTTTCTTCTTTTCTGGGACGATAATTTTGATTGTCGAGCAGGAGGGATAAGTGGAAGCGGCAAAGAACCACCCCATTTCCGTCGAGCATAGCCGTGCAACGACAAGCGTGCCGCCGCCCTTCTACTTTTCCAAAGTAAGTCCCCCGTAGAACCCTGACACGCAACAACTACAATACGTATTGAACAAGATCAATTATGTTTCCAAAGTTTTGCAAAAACGTGATATCGTTTTGAACGAAGCGAGTAAGGCTTTCTACGAAACAACGGATAAATTGAAAAAGTATAGAAATGACTTCGGGTCCTTCAAATCCAGGGCCACCGAAGCCGCGAGAAAATACGATATCGATCCTACCTTTCCAGAAAAGTGACGAAGAAAAACTAAAAAGCATTTCGATGAATTGGCTTCTGATCACCGATTCGAAAACCAGGAAGAAGTCTTTAGAGTAAATATTTTCAACAACGTACTCGACATAATACTCAATCAGTTAGATGCGCGTTTTATTGGTATGAGTGCAGTTTGTAAATCGTTCGACTTCCTGATTCCAAAAAATTTGCTTAGCTGGAATGAAACGATTTTACTCAAGAAATGTGACCAGTTTCAAAAGAAATATTGCGATATAATTGGACCCAATTTTTCGCTCCAATTTCTTAATGTATATCATCCGATCCTCCCTCAATTGATGGAGACGTGATCTATTCGCCAGCTTTGCAAAGAAATTATAACGGAATTTGGCGTGCTCGAATGTGACCTTACGGAAGCGTATAAAGCGATTCTACTGTGTCATACAATTCCTGTTACTTCCGCGGCAGCAGAAAGATGTTTCAGTAAGCTGAAGATTATAAAAAATTATTTAAGAAACAGCATTCAACAAGATCGCCTCCGAAATTTACCGTTAATTGCAATAGAAAATGAGGCGGCATCAAACTTGGATTTGAGTGAGATTATAGAGATTGTGAATTGGACGGGGAATTCTGTTAAAAATGGTTTTTTTGAGATTAATTAAATCTCATCTGTATAATAAATATCCTATATTGTCATGTGCGTCATTGTTTATTTATTCCCTTTTTCTTCTATTAAACACATGGAGATTCTAATAGAGACCACGAATGGATTTAGCCTACTAGTTATAAGTTCAACTCACTGTTTCCTATTCTTATTGCTATCAATAATTTTGAAGGCCAATATAAGTTCAAACTACGCGGAAAGAGGGGAGGAGGGCCCGATTCTTTCCCTATGCACCAGGGCCCTTGTCTCCCTAGCTACGCCACTATGCAGACATCATCTTGCAACGAAAGCCGAAAAACAACTTGAACGCCATCAAAAAATCAGGAAGGTCAATTTCAAGTATTAAAATAAGTTTCGGCGAATGTAAAGATCTTGTTGCTGCTTTATGCTCAAAGGTCCTGGAGGAGTCAAAGCGTTGCAGTACCTGTAGCCCGACAATATAATAAATATATGTATAAATAAATACGTATACTAGCGGTACCCGGCGCGCGTTGCTACGCCCAAAAAAACACTTATGTGTATTTAATGTGAAACTAAATTTATTTATATGTATATTTTATCTCAATGTTAGCGGATAAGCAATATTTTTGGTCGTTTCGGTTGGTGCATAAATATACAAATTTTTTGGCATACACACAAAGTGCAGTTAATTTGATTGTTAAACTGAACATGATAACATTGATAAACTGTGGCTTGAATATTTTGCTGCATTTGACAAAAATTTGGGAAAATAAAATGTCATTTGTTGTGCGATTCAATTCCTTTTCCTATGTTTAAAAGTTGTTTGGAAAATGTTTGGGTGGACGATTCTTGCACCAAATGGACACGCACGTTCGTTCAGAGTTTGATTTTTTCGACTCAGTTCCATTAATATGATGCTTTTATTCAACGAAAGGAAAACATTTTTATAAAAAAGTTGAAAAAAAAACTTTGCCAAAAGCCCGCATTTTTCTGTCTTCCACCCGGGCATTCCGCTTAAAAATTTATGAAAAATACCAAAAAAGAAATAAAAAAAACTGAACCAAAATTGTTAAAAGCATGCATTTTTTTTCCTTCCACCCGATCGGCACGAAACCTTCACAGGAACCATCCCTGGACTAAACTATATTTACCCCAAAAATTTCATAAAGATCCATTGGGTGGCTTAGGAGTCCATACGCAACATACATATATACCTACACACATCCATTTTTATGTATACACATATAGCCTTTAACCGCGGCTTCACTCGCGTTTCAGCTGATCAAGAAGTAGACTGTACCTTGAGGAGTATAGTCTATCGTAATCTAGCTTCTTCTTCTTTTATAGCTCTATAATTTAATACCTACATTTAACCGTGATAAAAAGAAACCTAAAAGATATACCAGATTATAATCTAGCTCTGTGCTAAATTTCATTCCGATCCGGTCAGCCATTCTGGTGTGATTTCAAAAATAGCCAATATGCTATTCCAGACTATAATCTATCTCTGTGCTAAATTTCATTCAGATGAGTTCAGCCATTCTGGTGTGATTTCAAAAATTAAAACGACTCTATCCCACGGGAACCATACATTTTACAGGGATAGAAAGTAGCCAATATGCTATTCCAGACTATAATCTATCTCTGTGCTTAATTTCATTCAGATGAGTTCAGCCATTCTTGTGTAATTTCAAAAACTAAAACAAATCTATCCCACGGGAATCATACATTCTACCGGAATAAAAAGTAGCCAATATGCTATTCCAGACTATAATCTATCTCTGTGCTAAATTTCATTCAGATCCGTTCAGCCATTCTGGTGTGATTTCAAAAATTAAAACAAATCTATCCCACGGGAACCATACATTTTACCAGGATAAAAAGTAGCCGATTTGCTATTCCAGACTATAATCTATCTCTGTGCTAAATTTCATTCAGATGAGTTCAGCCATTCTGGTGTGATTTCAAAAATTAAAACAAATCTATCCCACGGGAACCATACATTTTACCGGGATAAAAAGTAGCCAATATGCTATTCCAGACTATAATCTATCTCTGTGATAAATTTCATTCAGATGAGTTCAGCCATTCTGGTGTGATTTCAAAAATTAAAACGAATCTATCCCACGGGAACCATACATTTTACAGGGATAGAAAGTAGCCAATATGCTATTCCAGACTATAATCTATCTCTGTGCTTAATTTCATTCAGATGAGTTCAGCCATTCTTGTGTAATTTCAAAAACTAAAACAAATCTATCCCACGGGAACCATACATTTTACCGGGATAAAAAGTAAGCAATTTGCAATTCCAGACTATAATCTATCTCTGTGCTAATTTTCATTCAGATCCATTCATCCATTCTGGTGTAATTTCAAAAATTAAAACAAATCTATCCCACGGGAATCATACATTCTACCGGAATAAAAAGTAGCCAATATGCTATTCCAGACTATAATCTATCTCTGTGCTAAATTTCATTCAGATCCGTTCAGCCATTCTGGTGTGATTTCAAAAATTAAAACAAATCTATCCCACGGGAACCATACATTTTACCGGGATAAAAAGTAGCCGATTTGCTATTCCAGACTATAATCTATCTCTGTGCTAAATTTCATTCAGATGAGTTCAGCCATTCTGGTGTGATTTCAAAAATTAAAACAAATCTATCCCACGGGAACCATACATTTTACCGGGATAAAAAGTAGCCAATATGCTATTCCAGACTATAATCTATCTCTGTGCTAAATTTCATTCAGATGAGTTCAGCCATTCTGGTGTGATTTCAAAAATTAAAACAAATCTATCCCACGGGAACCATACATTTTACCGGGATACAAAGTAGCCAATATGCTATTCCAGACTATAATCTATCTCTGTGCTAAATTTCATTCAGATCCGTTCAGCCATTCTGGTGTGATTTCAAAAATTAAAACAAATCTATCCCACGGGAACCATACATTTTACAGGGATAGAAAGTAGCCAATATGCTATTCCAGACTATAATCTATCTCTGTGCTTAATTTCATTCAGATAAGTTCAGCCATTCTTGTGTAATTTCAAAAACTAAAACAAATCTATCCCACGGGAACCATACATTTTACCGGGATAAAAAGTAGCCAATTTGCTATTCCAGACTATAATCTATCTCTGTGCTAATTTTCATTCAGATCCATTCATCCATTCTGGTGTAATTTCAAAAATTAAAACAAATCTATCCCACGGGAACCATACATTTTACCGGGATAAAAAGTAGCCGATTTGCTATTCCAGACTATAATCTATCTCTGTGCTTAATTTCATTCAGATGAGTTCAGCCATTCTGGTGTGGTTTCAAAAATTAAAACAAATATATCCCACGGGAACCATACATTTTACCGGGATACAAAGTAGCCAATATGCTATTCCAGACTATAATCTATCTCTGTGCTAAATTTCATTCAGATCCGTTCAGCCATTCTGGTGTGATTTCAAAAATTAAAACAAATCTATCCCACGGGAACCATACATTTTACCGGGATAAAAAGTAGCCAATATGCTATTCCAGACTATAAGCTATCTCTGTGCTTAATTTCATTCAGATGAGTTCAGCCATTCTTGGTAATTTCAAAAACTAAAACAAATCTATCCCACGGGAACCATACATTTTACCGGGATAAAAAGTAGCCAATTTGCTATTCCAGACTATAATCTATCACTGTGCTAAATTTCATTCAGATCCGTTCAGCCAGTCTGGTGTGATTTCAAAAATTAAAACAAATCTATCCCACGGGAACCATACATTTTACCGGGATAAAAAGTAGCCAATTTGCTATTCCAGACTATAATCTATCTCTGTGCTTAATTTCATTCAGATCCGTTCAGCCATTCTGGTGTGATTTCAAAAATTAAAACAAATCTATCCCACGGGAACCATACATTTTACCGGGATAAAAAGTAGCCAATATGCTATTCCAGACTATAATCTATCTCTGTGCTTAATTTCATTCAGATGAGTTCAGCCATTCTTGGTAATTTCAAAAACTAAAACAAATCTATCCCACGGGAACCATACATTTTACCGGGATAAAAAGTAGCCAATTTGCTATTCCAGACTATAATCTATCACTGTGCTAAATTTCATTCAGATCCGTTCAGCCAGTCTGGTGTGATTTCAAAAATTAAAACAAATCTATCCCACGGGAACCATACATCTTACCGGGATAAAAAGTAGCCAATATGCTATTCCAGACTATAATCTATCTTTGTGCTAAATTTCATTCAGATGAGTTCAGCCATTCTGGTGTGATTTCAAAAATTAAAACAAATATATCCCACGGGAACCATACATTTTACGGGGATAAAAAGTAGGGAATATGCTATTCCAGACTATAATCTATCTCTGTGCTAAATTTCATTCAGATCCGTTCAGCCATTCTGGTGTGATTTCAAAAATTAAAACAAATCTATCCCACGGGAACCATACATTTTACCGGGATAAAAAGTAGCCAATATGCTATTCCAGACTATAATCTATCTCTGTGCTTAATTTCATTCAGATGAGTTCAGCCATTCTTGGTAATTTCAAAAACTAAAACAAATCTATCCCACGGGAACCATACATTTTACCGGGATAAAAAGTAGCCAATTTGCTATTCCAGACTATAATCTATCACTGTGCTAAATTTCATTCAGATCCGTTCAGCCAGTCTGGTGTGATTTCAAAAATTAAAACAAATCTATCCCACGGGAACCATACATTTTACCGGGATAAAAAGTAGCCAATATGCTATTCCAGACTATAATCTATCTCTGTGCTAAATTTCATTCAGATGAGTTCAGCCATTCTGGTGTGATTTCAAAAATTAAAACAAATATATCCCACGGGAACCATACATTTTACCGGGATACAAAGTAGCCAATATGCTATTCCAGACTATAATCTATCTCTGTGCTAAATTTCATTCAGATCCGTTCAGCCATTCTGGTGTGATTTCAAAAATTAAAACAAATCTATCCCACGGGAACCATACATTTTACCGGGATAAAAAGTAGCCAATATGCTATTCCAGACTATAAGCTATCTCTGTGCTTAATTTCATTCAGATGAGTTCAGCCATTCTTGGTAATTTCAAAAACTAAAACAAATCTATCCCACGGGAACCATACATTTTACCGGGATAAAAAGTAGCCAATTTGCTATTCCAGACTATAATCTATCTCTGTGCTAAATTTCATTCAGATGAGTTCAGCCATTCTGGTGTGATTTCAAAAATTAAAACAAATATATCCCACGGGAACCATACATTTTACCGGGATAAAAAGTAGGGAATATGCTATTCCAGACTATAATCTATCTCTGTGCTAAATTTCATTCAGATCCGTTCAGCCATTCTGGTGTGATTTCAAAAATTAAAACAAATCTATCCCACGGGAACCATACATTTTACCGGGATAAAAAGTAGCCAATATGCTATTCCAGACTATAATCTATCTCTGTGCTTAATTTCATTCAGATGAGTTCAGCCATTCTTGGTAATTTCAAAAACTAAAACAAATCTATCCCACGGGAACCATACATTTTACCGGGATAAAAAGTAGCCAATTTGCTATTCCAGACTATAATCTATCACTGTGCTAAATTTCATTCAGATCCGTTCAGCCAGTCTGGTGTGATTTCAAAAATTAAAACAAATCTATCCCACGGGAACCATACATTTTACCGGGATAAAAAGTAGCCAATATGCTATTCCAGACTATAATCTATCTCTGTGCTTAATTTCATTCAGATGAGTTCAGCCATTCTTGGTAATTTCAAAAATTAAAACAAATCTATCCCACGGGAACCATTCATTTTACCGGGATAAAAAATAGCCTATCTGCTATTCCAGATTATAAGCTATCTCTGTGCCAAATTTTATCCAGATCCGTTTAGCCGTTCTGGCGTGAGTTAGCAACAAACATCCAAACATCGTAACTTTCACATCTATACATATAATAAAATTGTAACGGGTCGATGTCTGTACATTGAAGATATAGATGCAAAACTAATATGGGGAGTCTCTATTAGACCCACAGACCCCAAAACAACCGTTTTTAGAATTTGTGTCTGTCTGTCTGTCTGTCTGTCTGTCTGTCTGTATGTTTGTACGCGCATCACGCAAAAACTACTGCATGGATTTGAATGCGGTTTTCGCAGATATATTGGTAGTACGCCAACTTAAAATATAGGCTATATTTTATCGCAGGAAAATATATAATTCTGGTTGTTTTTTTAATATTGCTGCAATCGAACGTTATTCAATGAACTTAACGCAAAATTGAAAGATTTTAAGGACGTTAGCGTCTCACTTACATAATAAATTAGCGCCACACTTACCTACGTATACATGAATAGAAATAAGTTAGTCGTTCTGAATAGAAGTTACATCAAAAACATCATAGATGGCGCTATTTACCACCATATAGACAATGCCTCATTCAGCGAAAGCGGAAATCGAAAAATAATGTAAGCATAAAGAACTGTGAACGAGCAATACTTACGCCTAAAACTGATGAAGCGGAGCTGCCATAAATAGCAGTATCGGCGCGCAGCATCGTTTTGAAAGTGGGCATTCCAATTAGGTATATTCTTATATTGCTTCAGAACTTAACCCTCCAACTTTGAAATTTAAACCGTTATGATACTTCGAAATAATATTATACAAAAGCCAAAAATCTTACGGCTGTAGAGCTGACTTTATAGCTTTCATACCACGCATACCCCCCATTTTGAACCGGTTGTGCAAAAACAAAAATATACTGAGATACCTACTTTATTCTAAAATCCATGCGTACGAAGTAGCGGGCAAAAGCTAGTTTATAATATTAGTAAGATTAGTAAGATTAACAGTGACAGCGTGTTGTACAAACAACAGTCTCGTCGTTTACGGCGGGTTTCACTGTATCGGTCCACGTAACACCGGACAATATGGTCCGAACTAATCATTGATAAACTTTTTTCAACGGTATATTTTACATAATTTAATATTTAGAACTATACAAAAAAATTGTTATTTTCTCATTAAGGCAAAAAGGAATTTGTGAAATCTATCAAGACCTATATGTGGCCATTTTATCATCGATGGAGAAATGCCTATCAGGCTGAGCATAACCATCATCCATTTGAAGTAATATTTCCTTGGTGGCCTTGAAGGAAACCATCGGAAGGTAACCATCATCGTCAGGTGGATTTTTCTCTGTGAAGAAGAACATTCAAGATAATTTATTAAAAAATTACAAAAAATTAAGTATGTTTTACCGTTCACCATGACGGGTATCTCGTTTTCAAAAATCGGAGAGGGAATTATTGATTTTTCTTTCTTGTATGTCCCCATGATTGTCAAATAGTTTATTTCAATCTTTTTCTGGTACTCTGTATTCCATTTGACGTGGGGTTCATTGAGGTTTACATAATGCTAGAAATAACAGACATTTTAATATGGGTAACTCGGTTATTTAAGCAACTTACATGAGCCACTTCCTCATCAAGAAGCTTGGAAAATTTCATTTCCAATTCATTAAAAAGTGGCCGCTGCTCGGGATCTTCATTCCAGCACTCTAGCATTATGTCATATCTACGTTTACAAGGAACTCAATTAAATTTAATTTTGTTACTATTTTAAATAAATTAATTACATTTCCTGATTTGCGTAAGGTGGCTTCTCCATGCGGTAGCCGTTTCTTAGTTTTATAAAAATATCATAATTGGCATCCATTCCAGGATAAGGCACAGTTGCCAATGAGAAAAACTCCCACAGCGTTATTCCAAAAGACCAAACATCAGTTAATGAGTTATATACTTGATCAGCCCAGGACTCCAAGGCCAACCATTTGATGGGCAAAGGTGTGTCAGTTTGTTTTTTGTAATTATCATTTTTGTACATCGACTTGGACAGTCCAAAGTCACATATTTTTACAACGTTATCTTTGCAGAGAAGAATATTTCTTGCAGCTAAATCACGATGCAAAATTCTTCTGGAAGATAAGTAGTCCATTCCACGTGCTACTTGGAACGCCCAATTTACCAGGTCTGAAGTCGAAAGAGTAATTCTGCCAGCTCGATGGTAGTTGAAGCTAGATGAGTTACTGAAAATATAAGAAAATATAATTTCCTGGAGTCCGGTTTCGGTAGGGAGAACTGATATACATATGACTGCAAGAAAATTGTATCGGAGGAAGGAAAAACCACGTTTTATCCTAAGTCTTCGGCATCGTTCTGAACGGAAACATCACTTTCATCATGGGGACCTCAATGGCAAAGTAAGCCGGACAACGTAAGCCTTGACCGCGTTATGGGTGGACAATGGACAAGGACATGCCTTAAGCCAGTGAAATACAAAATTTCGATTTTTTAACGCTCGTCACCTGTTTCCATACACAAACTTGGCATGAAGTAACCTCGTTCTCTCCTACTGGGCGAACACACAATTTAGTAGACCTTTTTATTATCCAACAACAGTATAGAAAATCAATTTGCGCTGCAAGGAATGAGAGGAGTGCAGCGCAAGCGACCATCACCTACTAGCAAGAACAATGCAGCTACGAAAAGCTGCTTCAAAACCGCTTTTTTTACTACTACAGCGCAAGGTACTTCGTTTTGCAAAGTGGACAGCTCTCCGATGCATTTGAAGGGCTACAAAGAGTGACACAGGATGATGCTCTGTCACCGATTTTGTTTTAACTTGCGCTTGATGATGTTATCAGTGTCACTACCAATGGGACCCGTTTCACTAGTTGCGTCATTTGGACTATGTTCATGACATTCATTTAACTCTGAAGAGCACTTTGTCAATGGTTTAAGGATTTACGCCAAAAACAGCAGTTTATTGTGAGAGAGGAGACAATAGAAGAAGTCACTCAGTTCAACTTCCTAGGAAGTTATTTTTCACTAGATGTAGATGGTGAAACAGACCTGGACGTAAATAAGCAAGGCTGTGCATCCGGAATCCTTTCTCAAGAGGAGACTCATTGCACTTTGTCTTCGTACTAAGTTGAAACTATTTAAGTCAAATGTCAAACCGACATATACAACATAGCTGCATTCCTGTGAAACATTGAAATGCTCTGCCAACATCTCGACTAAAGTACACGGTTTTGTGAACCGTTTCCTGCGTTACAAGTGCACGGTTGAGAACAGAGAATATATAAACAAAAGTAAATTAAAAAAGAATAAAGCAAATTTTTTTTATTTTTAAAAGTCAGTATTTTGAAAAGAAAATTTTTTTAAACAGATTTTTGTTAACCGGAATGAAAGAAGTAGTACCCCGTGGCGTAGTGGTGAGTGTGTCGGACTGCTACGCCGAAGGTTCTGGGTTCGATCCCTGCCGATTCCACCTAAAAAGTTCTTTTCCGGGTTACTGCCCCTTTCGAGGAAGTGACAAATCCTCCAAGAGTAATTAATGTCATGGAAAGTGTTTCTCTGTTAGCCGTTCGGATTCAGCGGTAAATTGTAGGTCCCTTCCATTCCTGCAGAATATCAACGCACACACAGGAATGGTTGAGAGTGTAAGTCACAGGCCCCGGCCCCGCTTGGAGCCGTTGTGCCAACAATTTATTTTTTTTTTAATGAAAGAAAGCAGTTTTTGAAACCAGAATTAAAATAAAATCAGTCCGACCTATTCCATACCTATCTATTGAGCCTTTAATGTTTATTTAACATTTTTGAAGTGAAACTTCTGTAGGCGCATATGGGTAAAATGTTTACTGATGCAGCGGCAATAAGCGTGACTTCCGTTCCCGAAAATGGGGAGAACGATTGAGACCGATTGACAAAGAGTGAGAAAGGGCGAACGTAGCATGCAGCACATGCACATAGCCATGGAGCGAGAGTAGGGATCAAGCGAGTGAGAAAGATCGAGAGAGAGAGAGAGAGAGAGAGAGAGAGAGAGAGAGAAGAGAAAGAGAGAGAGAGAGAGAGAGAGAGAGAGAGAGAGAGAGAGAGAGAGAGAGAGAGAGAGAGAGAGAGAGAGAGAGAGAGTGAGATAGAGCGAACGTGGCATCACGCTTCACGCACAGTAAGGTTTGTTTTATTATAGCACATACTGGTTCTGCATATTGTAAGAAACAAGGTAAAGTTTAAAGTATTTTAAAAATAACATAAAATAGAATAAATTTAAGTACCCTGGCAATGCTCTCAAGATATATTTTCCTCTATTTGTGAAGTAATTGTAGTGGGGTAGTAGTTCACAAATCGAGATCATAATTTGCTGTATCCTGAAGTCTTGACTGGTATAGACCAGTCAGTTGTGAGTGGTGAAACTAGAAGCAAGTGATTTTGAAGTGTGAAACTTAAGAAATTGTGAGAGTGAAAAAAAAGGAAACAAACAAGAGGAGCATTGCTAATTATTGTGTGGTGAGTTTAGCTCACTGAATTGTTTTATTATTAATATTTTTATAGTCAATTATATTTATTAAAATATACTTGTGAATTTGTGGTTTGCTGCGTTGATGTTTTCTCAAAATTAAAAAGCATTGGTATAACACCCATTGATTCCCCTACGAGTTGTGTTTGTGTATCAGCTCGATGGTGGTTGAATGGTCGTCTGGCTTAATTATAGATATCTACTTATACAGCATTGGTATAACATCCATTGTTACTCCTGCGAGTTAGATACTCAATGGTGGTTGAATGGTCGCCTGGCTTAAGAGATCGAATAGAGCATTGGTATAACATCCATTGTTTCTCCTACGAGTTGTGTATTCGTTGTGGGTTAAATGGTCGCCTGGCTTGAGTTTCAGTTTTTTTTGCATTGGTTTAATACCCACCGGTTCCCCTGCGAGAGATTCAACGGTGTGTGTGGTGGTCGCCTGGCAAAAGTGCATAAATGGTGTAAGTCCTTCCCTTTGATGGCCACCTGGCACATTGTGAGGGAGAGTATTTTATAGTTTCGCGCGTTCCACTCGTTCACACTTTTACCGTATTTAAGCATCGAAAAGTAGAAGGTAGTTGGTAGAGAAAAAAAGAAGGGGCACGGGTTTATATCTGTGTTTGCAACAACTCATGTGTTGTATTTTATTTGTATCGTTTCAGGATAAGTTGCCAGGAAGTCAAGGGATTGCCAGGACCAAATAATGATATAATAACTTATTAGAAATACGTTTGCCTTAAGTTTTCAATTAAATATTATAAATAAAAAAAAAAAAAAGTTTTAGTCTTATAATATCAAATATCTTAAACATAGAACGGTGGGTAGCAGGGACGGTATGCATTATGAATGTGTGTCTTAGCAGACACAAAAGTGTTTCGTATATCCACTGTAGGCACTTCCTTTTAAGAGGAATCTCTGCAGACCAAGTATTAAGGAATCGTTTGTTGTCGTGGACAGTTTCTCGGAACTCCACAGACCTATTATCTTAGGTATCATAAGAATTAAATCGTTTATTTTAAGATTATCATTAAGAATATGAAATAATCTGTAAAGCAAATTAAAATTACTAAAAATATTGTTGTTTTGGAGTTCGACACTCTTCAACCCTGAGTTTTTGCTTTCTTTTATGGGAACAACCCTGTACATCCATGAGCTTATTTCAGCCTGAGTAGAAAAAAGCATCACCATATTATTTTAAGGACATTTCAGTACGACATACCTACATACATAAATATTAAAAAACTATTTTATCACCTTAATTAAAAACATGTACAATTAAGGCTTAAAGTTTGATTTAACAAAAAAATAGTAATTGAGCTCAGAAAGTATTTTTTACACATAAAAGTAATATATTTTTTTATTGTTTCCCGAAAAATCGAATTATGACAATTGTTATTTGTATACCTAGTCTAGGTAACTAATGAAAAAATACAAGACTTTAATTTCATTCCATAAGGCTATCCCTACACGAATAAACTATTTTGCAATTCCAGTTTCAAACTGGTGTTAAATCGATTGCATTTAAGCTGAATTGTGTGCTTTCAATACTTAATTACATGCGCAAACTTAACGAGTTGACTGCAATGCGATCAAATTGACTACTGTATGAAACTGGGATATCAAATTTTGTCGCAAGTGCGAATGTGCTGGGTCTAATGTGTTTTTTTTTTTTTTTTTTTTTTTTTTTTTGAAAAATGCATTGAGTAGGGTTTTAGCGTTAAACTTTCTTTTTAAAAGAAGAGGTGTTTTTTTTCTCCTACAGTACAAATTTAGTGGGATTTCATATATTTCATCTGGCATCATTGGCAGTCAGGTGGTTGATGGTTTTAAATAGATTGGAGGCTAGCAGGGATGTGACTTGGTATGTTGGTTAAATGAGCGCTGGAAGGTTTATATGAAAAATGTGATGTATATAATATTAAATGTGCTAGGCTGGTAAGCGGCCTTAAGAAGCTGCACTGAAGGTGCAAAAAAATAAAAATTAGTTTGCCAAAGAAGTTTCACTTCTGACATGCGTACTTTGTCCGCACGCACTTTTTTTTTAAATAAACATAAGTGCTAAATAATAATTCACTTTTATTGTCAAACAAGGCATGAAATAATGAAAATTAAGAGATAGATACTAAAAGAAGATACTTCAATTTTGGTAACGGCCCTATTACGTTATATGAGATAAATTTTGCCCACGAAATATGCAGTATCTGCAGTAAAGGTACCTGAGTTTCTAGTTATCAAATCCCTTTTAAGTTTGTTAGGTTAGATTAGTCACCTATAAAGCACACCAAAACATCCAGCAACTTACCTCTTAACAGCCAAGCTTTTTTCCGAATAAATTTCATTTGATATAGTCGAATCAATTTTGTCATTATATGGATCGATTTGATCGACAAACCATTTCCGATTATGCAACAAAACGTCCTGGACACATCCATATTGGCAGTATTCGACAATTATCATTATTTCACCTAAAAATTGTAAAAAAAAATTGAATTTTTGAGCAAAACTATAAAGTGAAATTTATCTATGATGACTCACTCTTATTTTCAGTAACGGCACCAAGCAAATTAACAACATTTAAATGGTGTCCAAGGTGAACCATTATCTTGAGTTCCGACACGAATGCTTTCAGGACTTCATGGTCTGCATTTTCTTTCACCATTTTTACCGCCACCACAGTGTCTTCTTCGTTTTCAATAATTCCCTCAGCAAAACCCTTCCAAACAACCCCAAATGCCCCAGAGCCAAGTTGTTTTCCTAAATTAGTAAAATCAAAAGCTGAACATTTGAAATATAAGGTTTGAAGAATAGTGCATACCCAATTTCAACCTATTCCTGGGGAACTCGTAACATCTATTATATGGCAGTAAGTTGGCCTGTTCATCGAGCGACAAGTTTGGATCAAGTTGATCAACGGCACCCTCCTCGAAGTTATTGAAAACGGCTTGTCGAGGATTCTTCAAGAAATGATTAGTTATATCAGTTTGATTTTAGTGGGCAGAAAATACTTGAGATGGAAAAACTTTTGTGAAAGAAATGTCTAAGGCAGTCCACACTTCGATTTGAAGTTAAAGTTTTTGGAACTCGAAATTTCAACCAAAAGCCATCAACTTTAATTTAAGTTTTTAATAAATATCCCGGATCACAAAACCCTTATGAAAAAGTTTTCAAGGCACAAAATGTCAAGCACACAATTTCTTTCCTTAAAAATTTATAGGAATTTAGAAATTATATTCCCAGCAAGTTTGGAACTAAATTGAGTAAGAATTTCTCTTTAACAACGGGTTCTAGTTCGATCAGCTCAAAAAGAGCTTACACTTAACACTATTCGGAACCCAGAAACAAAATTCTTCTTTAGCAGGCAAACAAAAAATACAATAACAATAATTTTGATGTTCAATAACTGCTGGCGGAATAAAAAAATTCGTGTTCAACGCCCGAAATTGAGACTTTGTGTTTTTTTGCCAGGGCAATTACTATGAGCTCGCTGATATTATACTTTAAGCTTGCAGATCGATTTAAAAAAAAAAAAACAGGACAAGATTTTGATTGTTAGAAATTAGATTTTGAATAAAAATAGCCATTATGGGAGCTTTTAAAAATTCTTGAACCACACTCTGCTACGTAACCAAGGAATACAAATCTAAGTGTTTATCTTCTTACATCAAAACATTGGTACCTTAAATTTTTAAAACTACATTTTTTGTTCTTGCATGAAAAGTGGGCGTAAGACACGCCATTGACATTGTTAAACAACAATGGCGTGTTTATAAGCGGATCTTACAGGTTCAGGAATTTTTGTAGCTTTACTCTTAAAACAAAAATTAAATATACCGAATTTCTAGCTCAAAAATTGCGACCTCTAGAGAGTAGGTATACGGACGGACGGACTAACGAACGGACACCGCTAAATCGACTAGGCTTTTGATTCTGAGTCAGAATATACATATATGCTTTTCTTATGTATTTTTGCAGTTAATCATTGACTTTGTGACAGGTCTTGAGTGGAGACAAAGTTCAGGCTTCAGGGTTACAAAAATTAACAAGCAATCTCACTGTCATTTCTCTGGCCCGAGCCAAGTTCACTTATAAAGCGTTTAGGACCTTAATTTACTGTCAGGGAAATTTTTAACAAAGGCTCCGCATTTTTATAGTTATGTTTCCTTTCGGAACGATGCTCATGCTCATAATGTTACTCTCAATTGAATTGAGATTTTAGCCTTGAAAACTTATTCATAGGAAACCAGGATGTTAAATAAAAATTAAGATGACAACGCCGACTAAATTTAAAATTGTACATTTCAATATTTTGTTTTTCAAATGTTGATTCTGAATGCACTAAATTTAAAAAGATGTCGCGATTCATTTCTTCATAATTGTTTTCCCCCTTAAGTATTTCCATTTGCATTTCATGAGAATAGATATGCGTTCATTATTCACTGACTTACCTTTTTCAATTTGTAAATGTAAAAACTAAACGAAGTTACTAAAATTGTAACCAAGGCTATACTGCCAATAATTATTGCAAACGCAGTCTCACGATTTGATGGCTCTATACAAAATGTATCAGGAATTGTATATTAGAAAAGTCAACTACAAATAGTTAGTGCTCACCACTTATTTCCACAAGTGAGCTTTTACTGTCCAATCCCGATCGACTTTTGGCCTCACATTTATAAACGCCAGTATCGGATAAATTGGCGCTTTGGATTCGCAAGGTGGAACTATTTTCCAACAAATCAACGTGGGAATTTTGATTTATTTGTTTTTCATCCTTGTACCATGTGATGTTTGGCTTAGGCTTGCCAGTGGCCTTACAAATCAGCTGCAAAGATTGATCAACAAAACGTTCCACTTCGTCTTCCATATTCGTTTCATAAATAGACGGGGCTTCGGGTTCTTAAAAATACAAAACAACGTAATACTGGGGATTTGTGCGAAAACGAAGTCTTAAATTTACCATTGACCACGATATTTATTGATTCGATGATCACCTCATTTGAACCTACCGATTCTCCTCTACATAAATATTCTCCAGCATCTTGCTTTGTGATATTCTTGAATTTCAAAATCTCTTTATGAGAAAACCTTGAAGACTCCGACGAAACTTCACCAATATTGTTGTTTCTTAACCATACCGGGTACGAAAATAAGCTTTGAAGTACAGCACACGTCATGATCACTTCATCGCCTTCAGTTATTTCATGCTCAGGATCTATTCCGCTAATTGATATGTTGCTAGTGATGTCATAAACAAATACAAAACTTTTTCCAAGTATGGGTCCAAAGTCGCTTGCAACCTCAAATCGTATTTCACCTGGTGTTTCTGGTATGAAAGCTAGACCAAATATTGTTGTAAAATCATTGGCTTTGTTTCTTGTTTTTTCAAAGATCTTCGTAAAAGAACATAAAAGAGTATTTATTAAAGCATTTATAAAAAAAAAACCATAGTTGGCTACATACTTTTCCATTGACTTTGACTGGATCTTGATCACAAAAGCCCTTAATACTAATCCATAAAGTATAACACGGGATGAAACTGAATGAAAAATTTGATAGTGTGGGAGCGTGTTTCGCAATTATCCTTACTAACAATTCAAGCTCTTGTCCATTTTGTATACTGTATGAACTTTCAACAAAAATTTCGGGTTCATCTGTAAAGAACAAAATGATAATTTACCTTTAAGCCACTATCATAGATTAAAGAGGCGCAGGGACATAAGTCTACGGTACATAAGTCTGAACTTTTATTCTTGGGACTTTTGTCAAACTTGAGTTGGACATAAGTCCCAACAAATTTTTGGCGAAGATAGGACATAAATTAAACAAATAATTTTATATTCTCAAATTCTCAAAACTTTAATTTTTGAAGTTTCTCTTTCTCAAATTGTCTTAAGAAAAGAAAATTCTCATATTAGAGATTTTGAAAATTTGAGATAAAAAATTAATTTGTTGTAATTGTACCTAAGTGATGCGTATAATTAAACCAAGAAAACAGAAGCAAAAACCTGCCTGACTGGCTATACATTCTTGTTGTGTGCCCTTCTCAGAAAATCCAGTTAGCTTATAAAAAAACATGGTTGTCTGTATGCCCTTCTCAGAAAATCCAGTTAGCTTATAAAAAAACATGGTTGTCTGTAAAGTCGGTTTACGGACGATAATTTTACGTGATAACCAGTTCACAAAACACTTTATGTGTATAGGTATCTCGGAAACCACCAACCACCCAACCTACCTACAACCACCCACCATTCTTTAATTTTTTTCACCCCTTGAACACCAACCTCCCGCCACATACATCAACAAATCAACAGCCGACCATTTTTGAACATTTTTTCCTCCTCCCCCACACAGTAAATCCCCCCTTCCTATACGCTACCAATCACCCACACCAAATACCCCCAACCACCCACTATTTTTGACAATCCCCCCCCCTAACACCAAATTTAACCACCCACTCCACCTACAACCACCTGCTACTCACCCACCCCAACCACCCAAAGTTTTTGACAATTCCCCCTACACCTCATCACCCTCCCTCCTCAACCCTTCACCACCACCGCCAACTGGCCACCCCACCTACAACAGCCAATCAACCACCCACCATTTGTGACATTTTGTTCATCCCTTAACCCAAACACCAACCTACCACCCCCACATACAACCAACAGCCCACCATTTTTGAAAATTTGTTCCTCCTCTCCCATACAATAAAGCCACCCCTTCCTAAATACCACCAATCACCCACCCACTATTTTTGCCAATTCCCCCATGCACCAAATTCAACCACCTACTCCACTTACAACCACCTGCTACTTACCCACCTTTTTTGACAGTTTTTTCCTCACCCCCACCCCCTCCCCAGTACAACTATTTTTGACAATTCCCTTCACTACACCCTCAACCCAAATCCAACCACCCATAACACCTACAACAACTTGCCACTCACCCAACACCGCCAACCACCCATCACAACTACAGCCACCAACCATTTTTGACAATTATTTTTCCAACCACCTACCCCACCTGCCACCACTTCCACTCACCCATCTTTTTTGACAACTTTTTCATCGCACCCCATCAAATCAAATATCCCCGCCACCAAAACTGCCAACCAATCAACCCACCTACAACCGCTAACCAACCACTAACCATATTTGACAATTCAACCCCCCCCCCCAATCTTACATCCCACCTACAGCCACCAAGGAACCACCCATTAGCTTTGACAATATTTATCTCACCACCCAAACCAGCTACAACCACCCACCATTTTTGACAATTTTTCCTCTTCCCGACACTACGCCTCCACGCACCCTTCCCCCGCCTGACCCACACACACTCCCACCACAACCAACCAACACCCTCCCCTCCAACTTTATCGACTTTCAAGGCTATGAAAGCAGCTAGGTAACGTGACTGTGACTGTGACTGTGACAGTGACTGTGACTATGACATTTTTCTGTGCGTGCTGCCCATATATTCCAAACCGATTTATTAGACGTTATCACGTCAAAAAAAATTAGACATAAGCCCTAACTGTTTTATGGTAAGTAAGTAAGTAGGACACAAGTCCCAAAACGAATTGGGGGCTTATGTCTCACTTAATAGAGACATTAGTCAGAAAAATTAAACAACAACAACAACAACAACAACAACAACAACAACAACAACAACAACAACAACAACAACAACAACAACAACAACAACAACAACAACAACAACAACAACAACAACAACAACAACAACAACAACAACAACAACAACAACAACAACAACAACAACAACAACAACAACAACAACAACAACAACAACAACAACAACAACAACAACAACAACAACAACAACAACAACAACAACAACAACAACAACAACAACAACAACAACAACAACAACAACAACAACAACAACAACAACAACAACAACAACAACAACAACAACAACAACAACAACAACAACAACAACAACAACAACAACAACAACAACAACAACAACAACAACAACAACAACAACAACAACAACAACAACAACAACAACAACAACAACAACAACAACAACAACAACAACAACAACAACAACAACAACAACAACAACAACAACAACAACAACAACAACAACAACAACAACAACAACAACAACAACAACAACAACAACAACAACAACAACAACAACAACAACAACAACAACAACAACAACAACAACAACAACAACAACAACAACAACAACAACAACAACAACAACAACAACAACAACAACAACAACAACAACAACAACAACAACAACAACAACAACAACAACAACAACAACAACAACAACAACAACAACAACAACAACAACAACAACAACAACAACAACAACAACAACAACAACAACAACAACAACAACAACAACAACAACAACAACAACAACAACAACAACAACAACAACAACAACAACAACAACAACAACAACAACAACAACAACAACAACAACAACAACAACAACAACAACAACAACAACAACAACAACAACAACAACAACAACAACAACAACAACAACAACAACAACAACAACAACAACAACAACAACAACAACAACAACAACAACAACAACAACAACAACAACAACAACAACAACAACAACAACAACAACAACAACAACAACAACAACAACAACAACAACAACAACAACAACAACAACAACAACAACAACAACAACAACAACAACAACAACAACAACAACAACAACAACAACAACAACAACAACAACAACAACAACAACAACAACAACAACAACAACAACAACAACAACAACAACAACAACAACAACAACAACAACAACAACAACAACAACAACAACAACAACAACAACAACAACAACAACAACAACAACAACAACAACAACAACAACAACAACAACAACAACAACAACAACAACAACAACAACAACAACAACAACAACAACAACAACAACAACAACAACAACAACAACAACAACAACAACAACAACAACAACAACAACAACAACAACAACAACAACAACAACAACAACAACAACAACAACAACAACAACAACAACAACAACAACAACAACAACAACAACAACAACAACAACAACAACAACAACAACAACAACAACAACAACAACAACAACAACAACAACAACAACAACAACAACAACAACAACAACAACAACAACAACAACAACAACAACAACAACAACAACAACAACAACAACAACAACAACAACAACAACAACAACAACAACAACAACAACAACAACAACAACAACAACAACAACAACAACAACAACAACAACAACAACAACAACAACAACAACAACAACAACAACAACAACAACAACAACAACAACAACAACAACAACAACAACAACAACAACAACAACAACAACAACAACAACAACAACAACAACAACAACAACAACAACAACAACAACAACAACAACAACAACAACAACAACAACAACAACAACAACAACAACAACAACAACAACAACAACAACAACAACAACAACAACAACAACAACAACAACAACAACAACAACAACAACAACAACAACAACAACAACAACAACAACAACAACAACAACAACAACAACAACAACAACAACAACAACAACAACAACAACAACAACAACAACAACAACAACAACAACAACAACAACAACAACAACAACAACAACAACAACAACAACAACAACAACAACAACAACAACAACAACAACAACAACAACAACAACAACAACAACAACAACAACAACAACAACAACAACAACAACAACAACAACAACAACAACAACAACAACAACAACAACAACAACAACAACAACAACAACAACAACAACAACAACAACAACAACAACAACAACAACAACAACAACAACAACAACAACAACAACAACAACAACAACAACAACAACAACAACAACAACAACAACAACAACAACAACAACAACAACAACAACAACAACAACAACAACAACAACAACAACAACAACAACAACAACAACAACAACAACAACAACACCAACAACAACAACAACAACAACAACAACAACAACAACAACAACAACAACAACAACAACAACAACAACAACAACAACAACAACAGAAAGAAGAAGCACGACAACAACAACAGAGAGAAGAAGGACAACAAAAAAATTGTGTTTCTTTGATATGGGAAGATTTACCTCATACTGCGTTTTCGCAAAGAATCAGGTCCGGAGTAATTACAAATCTAAAACACGTAGATCCCAAAGAATTTTTTGCAGATTGCAGAGTTGTGGCTATCAACAAATTAAAAGAGATTTTAAATGAAAATTAAAAATTTAAAAATAAACTTAATTTTTTGTGCTGTTTTTCGAAGATATGAAGGGGAAGAACAACAACAGGATATCAAACATTTGAACACCAAAAATATTATTGTAAGTGTTGATAATGATTTAGAAAATGCTTTAATGGAACATTTAGAAAAACCTTTGTTATGTAAATTAGAAGAGTTTCAGGAAAAAAAGAGTGGATGGGCATTATCATCCATAATTAATGTTATTTTCAATATAAATAAATTTTCACCTATTGTAGGGAGCTCATATATTAAAACACCTAAAAATATCATTCAAACACAAGCATGTGCTAATGTGAAAAATACAGATAATGCATGTTTTGCATTTGCAAATGATATTGTATCTGCATTATTTCCTGCGGAAAGAAATGCAAATATTTCAAGACCTTCAAGTTATCCACACTATACAAATGTATTGAATCTTAATAGTATACATTTCCCAATGTCTTAAACTTTGATACCATTATTTGAAAAAAAAAAACAACAATATTTCTGTGAATATTTTCACATTCCATAAGAAGGAAAATGATAAAACAGAAAAATTATATCCACTTCAATTATCCAAATTCACATGTAAGGATAGAACACATGTTGATTTATTGCTGCTAAAAGAATTTGCAAGCGATAGTCATACAATAGTAAATCAACATTTCATTTGGATTAAAGATCTTTCTAGACTTCTTCAATGTAAATTATCAAAAAGTAAAAGAAAACTTTATTTCTGCAATAGATGTCTGCATTATTTTTACTCTATTGAAAAATTAAATACACACATAGAAGATTGCGGTATTCAAAATAATTGTAAATTTTATTTACAATTAGTTAGTTTCAAGAACTATAGAAATAAAATAAAGAGTCCATTCATTATATATGCGGATTTAGAGTGCATTTAAAGAGAAATAGAAGATGGGAATGCATATCAAGAGCACATCCCATGTTCTATAGGATTTTATTTAAAAAGTTCTTTTAAATCTAGCTTTTCAGGTTACACATCATACCGAGGTCCAAAGTCCAAATTGTGTAGATTGGTTTATGAATTAACTTAAATCATTATCTTATTACCTTGATTCAGATGTGTCCTCGATATTGCCTAAAGAAAATCTTTCATTAAAACAAGAGAGATACTTTGAATCAGCAACCACATGTTCAATATGCGAACATGAGATTTTTGCAAATGATGTAAAGGTACGAGACCATTGTCATTTTACAGGAGTTTATAGAGGCCCTGCACATATGAGTTGTAATTTAAATAATAAAGATGATTTAACTATACAGATAGTTTTCCATAACCTAAGTGGTTATGATTCACATTTTTTAATAAAAGACATTCATAAAATAGGAGAAGGTTTGGTGAATGTGTTACCAATAAACAAAGAAAAATATATTTCGTTCACAAAACATCTCTCTAAATGTAAAGTCAATTTCAAATTTATTGATTCTTGTAGGTTTTTGAGTAATAGCTTAGATTCATTATCAGCTCTGTTAAATACTTCCCCAATACTTGAATCTGAATTTTCACATCTAACACAATACCAAAAAAATCTTCTCAAGCGCAAAGGTGTTTACCCCTACGATTATTTTAATAGCTTCGAAACGTTTTCTGAGAAGTCTTTACCTGAGAAACATTTATTTTACAATAAATTAAATAAGGAAGATATAAGCAATGAAGAATATTTGCATGCTCAAAATGTGTGGAATCATTTTAATTTACAAAATTTGGGCGAATATTCTGATTTGTATTTGAAAACTGATGTTTTTTTTACTAGCAGATGTTTTTGAACAATTTTTCGCTCAAACTCCGTCCAAACGCATAAATTAGATTTAGCACATTATTGTTCTCTCCCAGGTTATACATGGGATGCAATGTTGCTATATACCGGTGTAAAACTTGAACTTCTTGATGAAATTGACATGCTTATGTTTATTGAAAGAGGGATCCGTGGAGGATTAAGGAGGATTAAAAAGTACTATGAAGCTAACAACGAATACTTAGAGAATTATGATTCCAATATAAACCAAATACGTTTTTAATGTATTGGGGTATAAACAAGCAATATGGTTATGCAATGAGTCAGCTATTAATTACAGGTGATTTCAAATGGATTGATAACATTGTTGATTTCACTAAAGATACTATTTGTTCCATCTCAGATGATTCATTCAAAGGTTATATTTTTGAAGTTGACTTAAGTTATCCTAAAGAGTTACATGATATGCACAGTGATATACCATTTTGCCCAGAATTAATGTGCCCTCCTGAAACTAAAGCAGCCAGCAGTGAGCAAGCACGCAAGCTGAAAGTAGGTAAACATCAAGCGCAAGGTAGAGGCATAAGGTAAGCCAGCTTTCATATTACACAGCTCGTACGCAAGCAGAGCCAGCATTGAATGAGCAAGCTATTCAAAGAGAAAACGAATCATACAATTGTTTCCAATATATTTAATTTCCTATAGGTTGTCAAAAGCATTTTTTAATATTAAATGCATCTATTGCCTATTAACTAACCTTCTTTCTCTTCCTTTAGAATAATGAAGAGGAAGCTCCCAGCAGGAAATTCGGCGTCAATGAAAATTTTTGCTGAATTCCTCAATGAATTCAGTAGCAGAATAAGTAGAAAAATTAAATGCAATGATAAAGTCAGTGAAAAGTAATGCAACGTTTCCTCAGTTCATGACTCGAAACCCATCATCTGCTTTTGTGATTTGGGACACATAAGAAAACAACTGTCTTTTGTACGGAATTGAAATAGTTATTTTATTAAAGAAAAGTATGCGGTGATTCACAAAAGGAAAAGTCATGCATAAGTTCATCAGTTCGTTGCCTTAATCCACTTTTCTGTTTGATGAGAATACATCATGTTTTTCATCACCCAAGCTGATGAATAACCAACTTCTGAGGAAGTAGTGATTTCATTAATGAATGTTCATCAAGAATGTCAGCATGTGCTTCTTGGCCTAGGACACCCCCATGTTAAATTCCTCAAAGGAATCAGCAGAAAAGAAGCTGTTGCAACTCCCATTTCCTCAAGGAAAAAGCAGGTTATTCCTCAATGAATTTTATGAAATTTCCCAGTGGGCTTGAGTTATAGTGCCAGCAGTAAGCGAGGATTGATGAATGAATCCATACAAGGAACGCAAGGAAATACTACCAATGAGAATTATGATATGAGCAAGGATCACTACAAGGACTTAAATGAAAAACAGTTGTTTTTGGTGGGACTGTATCGTATACAGAGCATACGAATGTACAAGGATAATCCTGTCTCACTCTGATCAACAGCTATTCATCCTTGTCTATGGTTTTCATATAAATCTATGTACTAAGAAACATAAATGTAGTTATCAGTCTTCTGCAATATGTGACATGAGTCCCATGGGGCGAGCTGCGTGAACAAAGAAAAATAAAAGTTGGACTTTTCCCAACGTTAAAAAAAATAAAGTAGTTTTATTTCCTTCGGAAAAGTTAAGTTTCTCTAGTTTCAGTTTATACAGCATTAAAGTATCTTACTATTTCTTGAGAAGGTCCTAAATTACCAAAGCTATCAAAATATTTCACATTATTTTTATTTTTGCTATATGCTACCAAATGTGTACCAACCCCATTATTATTATCTAAATTAACCACCCCACTTTCAATTTTAAAAGGTTTGGTTGGCAATATATCCCTCATGAAAACACCTCGAAAATTTGAGATATAGTTTTTACCAAAATTTATTATATCTATGTTTGTGAGGGGACGGTTGGGTAGCATTTCTAAAAGTCATTTTTATATCGCTTTAAAAAAAGACCTTTTCCATGTTTAAGTTTAATTGTTTCCATAGCTTTATTGTGACGTTTATTTTCTTCCAATTGTTGTCTTCCAATCTTCGAATCGTTTAAGGCTTTCGCCATCCCTGCAACACCGCCAGTAAGAGAACCTACAGCGGATAACCCTGCTTAGATAGGAAGCAATGGTAAGAGTCCTCCAACTTTTGGAATTGGTATCACCCTTGGTAATGTAATGTCTCTACGTTTTTTCTTGATGATTTGTCTAGCTGCATGTAAAGCAGTTGTAGCTAATTTTTTTTGTGTCTTCAGATTTTTTATAGCAACTTTAGCTTTTTTTTTGCATTTTTGAATAAATTAATTTTCCTTTTTGTAGGGCACTGACGGCTTTTTCTCTTTGTTTTTGATGATATGCCCATTCCAAGAGTAGATTTAACCGTCATCATGTTAGTATAGTAACTAAAAGACTATTAAGTTTTTCTGGTAAAGTTGAATCTTTAGCTCGGAACCTCTGCCAGGATTTTTCAGCCAAAATTTTGTCTGCTGTATGTCTATATTTCAAATTATTGCTTTCACTGTATGCTATATCATGTTCACGGTAAGCTTCATCTAATTTATTGATTCCACGGTCTCCCCTAGCAAGACGTTGTTTTAGCTTTGTTCCAGGACCACAAAAGTTATAGGATGGTAGATGTAACTCGAATGGTAGCTTATTTATTAATGAATTAATCAACCCGTTTCCCTGACTTGAATTCTTCAAACTAACTGAATGTGCCCTAAAATCAATCATTATATAACTGCTGTATATGACACAAGGAACGATTATGAAATAATGCGTATAAAACATTGCGATTTATATGGAAAAACTTCATTCAACAAAATGAAGTTTTTAAGACAGCAAGAGTCAATTTGTGTACACAACTTTGATGAAAATGAAAAACAAAAGAAGAAGCATGGAACATTATTTCCAAATAGCATTCGAGGAATAATTGTAGGTCCATCTAATTGTGGAAAAACAAACGTTATGTTAAGCGTTCTTTTAGACGCCAATGGGTTAAAGTTTGAAAACATTTACATATATTCTAAATCATTGCTGCAACCGAAATATATATACCTAAAAAAACTTATTAACTCTATAAAAAGAATGCAGTATTATGAATTCTCAAATAATTGCGAAGTTATGCATCCTTTTAAGGCTAAACCCAATTCAGTTTTTATATTTGATGATGTAGCATGTGAAAAACAAAATACCATAAGAGATTATTTCTGTATGGGACGGGGACGCCATAGTGGTGTTGATAGCTTCTATTTGTGTCAATCATATACACATATTCCAAAACGTTTGATTCGAGATAATGCTAACTATATAATTCTCTTTAAGCAAGATGATCTTGACTTGAAACATATTTATAATGATCATATAAACTCAGATATGTCATTCAAACAATTCAAAAGGGCTTTGCATTAAATGCTGGAAAGAATGTTATGGATTCCTTGTCATTGATAAAGATAGTTGCATTGTAAATGGACGATACAAAAAATCATTTAAGGAAACAGTTATCTTGTAAACTGATACAGTCGTTAAACTGCTTCTCATGTTAATACACCTATCTTACTCGTAAAACTGCTCTATATCAAACAACCCTGTATTGAACCGGTCTGTATTAAACAGTTCTGTGTTAGCCGATCTGTATTAATAGGCTTTTCACACTGGATCAAAAACTCGGTTTTTGTCTAAAAACCCAAAACCTACACCAAAACTACATGGTTTCCCATACATTTGTCTCTTTCATAAACTAGTAGTTTTTGATAAAACTCCTCAAAACCTACTTGCAATCGCAAGGATGTGAAAACAAACTGATCTTTTGGCACCATCAACTCGTCGATAAAACAGTGTAGTGTTCTCAGAGTATGGGATTTTTACCGACAAAAGAGAGAAAAGGCGAGGTGTATTTCTTATTTGAGTGGGATTTTCACTAAATGTCAAGGGATTTTTTGGAAAAAGTACCTTGAAACACTCACATATTCATGAAACGTCAAACAAAACCTAGTTTTGGTTCAGTGTGAATGCTCCAACTAGGTTTCGAAAACTTTTTGAGTTTTTGGTCTAGTGTGAAAACCCTATAAACAGCTCTTGAGCTGTTTATCTGTTCTGCATTCATCTGTTTCCATTTTAATCTGTTTTGAACCACTCTATAAATATGGATACCAGTATGAATACCTACACTTAAAAATCTTATAAGAACAAAAAATGCATTAAAGAAAAAGTACATGCTTCTCAAGGCTGGAAAACACATTAAAGATACTCAAATTGAAAATACGTTTAAACCAATTGTAGAACCCCTACTGAAAATTGCAAGAACTGTGAGAAAAAATGTTACCATAAGTGACAAGTTAAAAAAATAAAATCACTCGATGTTAAACGAAGCCTTCAGTTTAAAAGTCCTGAAAAAGATGAAGAAGAAGGAAAAGAAGAAGAATCAGAAAAAGATGAAAATATTTCTCCAGAGAAAGATTTTAATTTTTCACTGTCGAATTCAATGAGAGTTGATAACGACTCTTTATATAAAACACCAACAAATAGCTTTAATGAAAGTCCACCGATTTCAAATTCAGATCATGATAAGATTTATGGCCCATATTTCGATGCTGAATCAAATTCAAATAAGTTAGGGAGATCAAATTTTCAAATTAATAATGAAAACAATATTATTGTTGGTAACGAAATTTTTAATGGAACTGAGATTAAAAAACAGTATCAGCAAATATTACAAAAAACATGTGCCAACTCACAATTAATGGTAATAGAGGAGCAAAGTATACGAAAATCATCAAACCTTTGATTCAAATTATAACACGAAGTAAACAAAACAACATTGGAAATGCATACATGAATAAAATCCACCTGTAATGGTCTACTCAACCACCCAGTGGGAAATTTCATAAAATTCATTGAGGAATAACCTGCTTTTTCCTTGAGGAAATGGGAGTTGCAACAGCTTCTTTTCTGCTGATTCCTTTGAGGAATTTAACATGGGGGTGTCCTAGGCCAAGAAGCACATGCTGACATTCTCGATGAACATTCATTAATGAAATCACTACTTCCTCAGAAGTTGGTTATTCATCAGCTTGGGTGATGAAAAACATGATGTATTCTCATCAAACAGAAAAGTGGATTAAGGCAACGAACTGATGAACTTATGCATGACTTATCCTTATGTGAATCACCGCATACTTTTCTTTAATAAAATAACTATTTCAATTCCGTACAAAAGACAGTTGTTTTCTTATGTGTCCCAATCACAAAAGCAGATGATGGGTTTCGAGTCATGAACTGAGGAAACGTTGCATTACTTTTCACTGACTTTATCATTGCATTTAATTTTTCTACTTATTCTGCTACTGAATTCATTGAGGAATTCAGCAAAAATTTTCATTGACGCCGAATTTCCTGCTGGGCAATCCTGTTGATTATGTGTATTGGGACAACCCAAATGAGTTGGTAAATAGGTTGAGACTGTTAATAGCATCTGAAAAATCAGGACATAACAATCATACAAATGAAATTAATTCAATAGTGGAAGAGTTGCGTGAACAAAATTTAATTTATTAACAAAATGAGTGTTGACAAGTTCGGAAGAAGCTCTAGCAAATCACAAAGGAACATCGTTGGTCCTCAAGGGCCTCCTAGTGTTGGGTTTAAACAAACTGAGAATGGTGACTTTGATATTGAAGGAAGACATATAGATAATGTTGGAAATCCTACACTGCATAATCAAGCAGTTAATAAAAAATCATACGTAGATAGCGAATTGGAAAATAAAGAAAACATCTTAAAAGAATACATCGATCACTTGTTAGATGATCTTCGAAACTATTTCCTTCTTGAGATAGGGAAAATTAAAGCAGGAAATCATTAAGAAGGGGAACCAAATAATTTCATATAAGAAAACATATTTAACTAATCTTGAATTCATTTGTCATTATGTTAATCAAAACGATACGACAATCATGTCAGATATCAATATAACTTCAATTTTAAATGAAATTTTGAGTTTCTTAAAGCTTCATAAGTTTGACTTGCTTGAAGAACATTATGAAGAGTTTTTAAGAAACATTTCATTTTTTAGTACTTATAAAAATGTTGATCAAGTTAAATCCAATCATGGTTGTCATTTTATTCAAATACGTGTAAAGAGGGGCCAGATACTTGTGGATGTTTCATGATTGAAAAACGTTTGATAAGATTGAAAAAATTAATGTTATTGTATCATAGATTAAAATAAATATAATTAATTATACACCTATTTTTGTATAAATAAAACCATATGAAACATTGTTTTTCTTTCATTGTTGAAGAGCTTCACAGATCAGCAAGATCAGTTGAAGAGCTTCACAGATCAGCAAGAAAAAACTTCAAGCGGCGTAGGGTTGTTATCAAGGGGTTTGACGATCTGTGGCAAGCTGACTTGGTTGAAATTATACCCTACCGCAGAGAAAATAATGACAACAAACCTATTGACAGTCTATACCTTCTCAAAATATGCATGGGCAATCCCCCTGAAAAATAAAAACGCTACATCTGTTACTGAGGCAATGAAGTTGATTTTTCGGAAATCATCACGATAACCAAAAAACTTACAAACTGATGATGGAAAAGAAGAGTTCTTTAATAAAACAAAACAAACAAAAAAAATTGTTGAACGTTTCAATCGTACAATCAAAGAGAAGATGTGGAAGGAATTTAGTTTCAATGGTAATTACAAATGGATATCAATTCTTGATGACTTGTTGAATGGATACAATAACTCAATACATAGAACAATATAGATGTGTCCAGCCGATGTCGATCGAGGAAATTCCAAAAAACTTTTATCAACAGTTTATAACAGAATCAAAATCGCTCCTCAAGGAAAATTTTCTGTTGGAAACAATGTGAGAATAAGCAAATTTAAACATGTTTTTGAGAAAGGCTATACGCCTAATTGGACAACAGAAATTTTTAAGATAAAAAAAGTTAATTTAACCAATCCAAAAAATATTTGCTTGAAGATTTTAATTTTCAACCTATCAGTGGATGTTTTTATGAGAAAGAACTACAAAAAACAAAATACCCTAATATTTTCCTTGTTGAAAAGATACTCAAAAGCAAAGGAGAAAATGTATTTGTTAAATGGCTTGGCTTCCCAACGGTTTACAATTCATGGATTAATAAATCACAACTATTATGAAAAATAAATAATACGGGCAAGTGCGAGTCGGACTCGCGCACGAAGGGTTCCGTACAATTATCTATAAAAACAGCAAAAAAAATCACGTTTGTTGTATGGGAGCCCCCTTAAACATTTATTTTATTCAATAAACACTTGCTTAAATTTCTCATTGTAACAGGCGATTACGATTTGCAGAAGACGACGAACTGATAGTTTGTTTAGGAAAGATCGCGCCAAAAATGATCTTGTTTGTGTGAGTGAAAGAAAACTGGCAAATCAGCAAAAAGAAGAAGAAATAGAGACAGCTTCTATGCATGTAAATTCAAGAATTCCAGAAATCCGCAAAGAAGAAAAAAGCCAACCTATGTATGCTTTTAAATCTCAGTTTTCTTTTATTCGTGTTCGAATTCGAATTTGAATGGAAAACAAAATAGAAAAGAAAACGAATGTCAAAAAAAGAACAAGAAGTCAGTATTAAATTTGCAATTAATTTTTAACGTCTCAAAAATAAATATGTATGTATAAATGAATAATAACTTCTTTAAAATCAGATCGAGACCTCCCAGTACTTCTTTTGTAAGTTTAATTTAATATTTTAGGATTAACAGTAGTTTTAATAACTCATAATTAATTCAGTGATTCAGTATTAGCAGCAGAAGAAGAAGCAGCAAGAAGCAATTATATAGAACTTTTTTTTAATAAGAAGTTATTATTATTTATATTAATTTTTAAGATTTTAAAATTTGGTCGGTAAGAAAATCTAATACCGACTTCTTGTTCTTTATTTGACATTCGTTTTTTTTCTTATTTTGTTTTCTATTCGAATTCGAATTCGAACACGAATAGAAGAAAAC